>CM062819.1:1026722252-1029122252 GCA_031772625.1 Pinus tabuliformis
CACAAGCATACTTGGACTGGGAAAGAAAATACCCTCTTGGATTGCAAGACTTGAAGACCGAGAAAATAGTGTAAGTGTCCTAAGTCTGTCATTTCAAATTTCTTTTTAAGGCTGGACTTCACATGGTTTATAAGGTTGGGATCACTACCAGTAAGAATAAGATCATCAACATAAAGAACAAGGATGATAAGAGAGTTGCCCACTTTCTTGGTGTAGACAGTATTGTCAGAATGACACCTAGAAAAGCCAGATTCTAAAAGAAAGCTATCCATTTTGGCATACCAACCCGAGGAGCTTGCTTGAGGCCATAAAGGGATTTTTTAAGTCGACAAACAAGGCTGGAGTCTGTTTGTATGAAGCCAATGGGTTGTTCCATATAGATTTCTTCCTGCAAGTCCCCATGCAAGAAGGCAGATTTAACATCCATCTGATGGACTTCCCATTTTAAAGAGGCAGCAAGGGAAAGAACAAGGCGGATAGAGTTCATTTTGGCAACAGGGGAGAAGGTTTCAGTGTAGTCAATGCCTTCAACCTGTGAAAAGCCCTTAGCAATGACGAGCTTTATGTTTATCAACTTTCCCATCTGGTCCATACTTGGTTCTGTAAACCCATTTACATCTAACAAGTTTGCGTCCCTTTGGTAGAGGAACAAGATCCCATGTATCATTTGTCATCAATGAATGATATTCTTCATTCATAGCTGCTTCCCAATGTGGATGGCCTGAAGCTTCTGCAAAAGTGTCAGGATCATGATTTACTGGAGCTTGAGCCAGTAAAGAAGAGGCTCTTTCAAACTGAGAACGTGTACGTCGCTGATCTGTAGGATCACCGGCAAGATCACCTGCTGCATCCCGAGTAGCACGGACCCATCTTGGAAGTTGAGGATCCTGAGAAGGTGGGGGAGGATTATCATCCTCGCTTTCATCATCTGAAGAAGAAATGTTTCCAAAAGTAGAAGAGATAGGAAGAGGTGGCACATCCGCCGGACTAGGCTCGCAGGCCGATTTATTTTCATCAAATTTTACATCTCTTCTAATGATAACATTTTTGGACTTAAATGGAATAAGTCTATAACCTTTTACATCTTCAGAATATCCAACAAAAGTACATTTCTCACTCTTAGGTTCTAAAGCTTTATGCTTTTCATCTGGAATATGGGCCCATGCTTCACTTCCAAACACACGAAAGTGACTTACATCTGGTTTAATGGAACTCCAAGCTTCTTCTGGAGTGATATTCTCTAGAACCTTAGTAGGAGTGCGATTGATTATATAATTTGCACAATTAATTGCTTCGGCCCAAAAACTAAGACTGAGTCCTTTAGATTGCAGCATACAATTAGCCATTTCCTTTAAGGTGCGATTTTTCCTTTCAGCTACACCATTTTGTTGTGGAGTGTATGGAACAGTATGTTGCATTTGAATTCCATTTTCGGTGCAAAAGTTGATGAATGTGTTTTTAACATATTCTCCACCATTATCAGTTCTTAGCTTAAGAATTTGATGTCCAGATTGTTTTTCAACAAAGGCTTTGAAGGCCAAAAAAGTGTTAAATACTTCGCTCTTGAGTTTTAAGAAGTATACCCAAGTGCGTCTGGAGAAATCATCAATGAAAGTTAAGAAGTACTTGCAGCCAGAGAATGAAGCAACAGGAAGAGGACCACATAAATCACTGTGCACAAGCTGTAAAGGGACTGAGGCGTGCCAAGAGGCACGTTTGTCAAAACTGTCCCGATGATGTTTTCCGAGTACACATCCGGAACAAACACCATCTCTGCAAGATACCATAGGAAGACCTGTCACCATATTTTCTTTACATAGATGCTGAAGGGAGCGATAGTTTAAGTGACCAAATCGCTCATGCCAAAGTTTGCTCACTTCATCATTATGAGCAACAAATACTGAGGGAAGATTTGATGACCCAAAGTTGTGAAACTTATACAACCTTTTGGAATCATCAGCAAGACCAGTAGCTAGAATCTGTTTAGGATCTTTTAGATCCTTGATTACAACATCATGAGGTGAAAATTCAACAATTTTACCTTCACCTGAATGAGTTATCTGATAGACAGATAGAAGGTTGCAGGATAAGGTTGGAACACATAATACATCATTAAACTGACCAATGTCTAGATGAACAGTTCCAGTCCCTACAACATTAAGAGATCTATCATCACCAATATATATATTTTTGGTGTTACAATTATTTAAAGAAGAAAGCATGGCTTGGTTTTTGGCCATGTGACAAGAGGCTCCAGAATCAATGAGCCACTCATGAGAATGAGAAGAAGAAGAAGATACATTTAAAGCATAACCAGACTGAGATGATTGACAATGACATGCAAAAAGTGCCATTCCGGAAGTTGAAGTTGAAGTAGGCTCCACATGGATGTTATGTTTCTTCATTGCGGCTTCCAAGGCTTCCATCTTCTTAAAGCATTTAGATTCTAAGTGGCCATCTCGATTACAAAAGTTACAATGTCTATCAGTCTTCTTCCATTTGTTTTTATTGGTCTTATCATTTTGCTGAAATGATCTTTCATTTTGAGGCTGAGATGGTTTAGGACCATTCTTTTGAGGATATGACTTCTTAGGATTCTTTGAATTTGGTTGCTGCTGGGCGGCTAACGCTTTCGTGGAAGAGTTTCCAAGATTAAGAAGACCAAGGTGTAAGAGTTTTTCTTGTTCTCTTATTAAGGAATCACAAAAGGAGTCAAAGGAAGGGGCCTTGTATTCTTGTCCTTGACAAATGAAAACTTCCATTGTAGAATGGAAAGTGGAAACAAATACAGAGTAGGCTAGTCCCAACTTAGTAAGGATGGAATAAATAAGGTTACCATCTTCTTTCTTAACTTTAACACCTTCCAAGAGATATCTAAGGGTCTTGAATTTGGACAAGAAATCTTCAATGCAAGAAAAATTATTAGGATCCAAAGTAAGCAGCTCATTTTCAAGTTGATGGGCTCTAATTTCATTTTTAATTCCAAAACCTTTAGCAAGTTTTTCTAATGCTTCATGAGGAGTCTCAAGGTCTGCAATGTGGAATCTAAGATCAGGAGAAATAGACATCCCTATCAAACCACGTGCTTGATCTTGCCTATTTTCTCATTTTGCCGCCTTGTCTTCATCTTTCGGTTTCTTCTCTTGGTCTGTGGCTATTCTGAAGAGACCTTTACTTCTAAGTAAATCTTCCATGTAGGCTACCCATTGGAAGTAGTTAGTGCTGTCAAGAATGACTTGGCATGGACTTTCCATTTTTAAAATAACTGAAGCTGAAGATGCTGAAAGTAAGTGTTCCAATGGATAGTTCTCGAAAAACTAGACGGTTTTAAAAAAAACGTCTCTGAAAAAGGCTTCCGGATGAAGAAGTTATGGCTTTTTGAAAAAAAATTGTTGATGTTGCCGGCAAAGTGCGCGAATGTGCGGGAATGAAAAAAATCCGCCCCCACAAAATGGAGACTTGAACCCAAGACCTCTACTCTCTTAAAATAGCTTTGAACCAATTGATCTATACAAAAAATTTGAGAGAGAGAGAGAGAGAGAGAGAGAGAGGGGGGGCCTTGGTTTGCGTGCTTGCCTTGAGAAAGCTCTTTTTCCCTACAAAACACAAAACACAAAACCCAACACGAATATGCAAAGAAAAACGAACCTTGCGGCTCGAAGTTAGCTTTAGCCAAAAAACTAGAAATTAAAAAAAATAAAAAAAATAAAAAATCTCAAAGTTAGCTTTAGCCGAGAAACTAAATATTTTTCTCAATGTTTCTGATTTTCCGAGATCACACTAAGGTGTAGGGAAAAGAGCATACGCATGAGAAAAATCCTTCCTTTCTGTTTCTGATTTGCCCAGATCGCACAGAGTCGCAGGGCAAAGAGCATACACATAAATGAAAGGTATAGATCCAGTTAAAAAAAAAGGCTAAATAAACTGAGACCGAAATAAGCAGAGAAAAAATAACAGTAAACTGCAAAAAAACACTGTATACCTCCCGATCTGAAAAATGACGTAGCTAGGGCTACCGGAAACCTTTTCACGTGAAAAAAAAGGGGTTCCTCACTGGAACAGATGCTCCGAACGCAACAGAGCAGTCCTCTCGGCCCGAAAGCAGTCAGAAACAACAGATCTAGGAAACAACAGCCGCATGCAGTTCTACCGGCTTCAGATTTGGATCACCAACGGACGCAGCCCTCAAATAGCTCTGATACCATGTAGGAATTTACAGGGTAAGTTCCTCAGAAAGAATACCAAAAGGACACCGCTCACAACCAGATCTCAAATCAATACACCAGTATTTTTGACGTGGTTAAAACCCTCAAAGTGCAAGGAGGGAAACAGTCCACAGCTTGTCCCAACGTGGGTACTACAGGCAATTTATTAATCAAAGAATGAAAATTTACATAAGCTTCTCTCATGCACGGATTACCCGAAAAATGACCCTCCATGCGCTTTAAATAGAACTCATGGACCAATCGGGTGTCAAGCCACGGATCAAGTGTCGGTAATACCGAGGTGAGAGTGAACCGTCGGATCACTACATATCGTGACCGTCGGATTGTAAGTTACAAAATGTACAACGGTAAATAAACACACTTTACCTAACTCTAACCTAACTCTATACTAGACCAAGTTGAACTTAACTATATCCTATGTGTCGGAATATCCTAACACACCCCCTATCATCCTCAAGAAAATGGGCAGGTGGAAGTCACCAATAGAGCATTGGAAGGGATCTCGACTAAGGTGGTGATCAGCAGTAGAAAAGATTGGGCAGATCACCTGGTTGAGGCCACATGGGCTTACAACACCACTTGGAAGACCACAACCGGCTTCACACCTTATGAGCTGGTCTATGGGAAGAGAGCTCTACTTTCAATTGAATTCGAGTACAACACTTTGAGGATGGCAGCTCAGCTGGACCTGGATCTCAGCCATTCCCAACAAGAAAGGTTATTGCAGCTGAATGGATTGGATGAGCACAGAATGCAGGCTCTTCTTCACTCAGAAGTGGTTCAACTTCAGAGGAAGGTGTGGCATGACCAACACCTCAATGACAAGCAATTTCAGCCGGGAGATTGGGCACTGTTGTATGATTCCAGGCATAAAGATTTCAAAGGGAAGATGAGAACCAGATGGCTGGGACCATATGCAGTGCAAAAATGTAATGACAATGGATCTGTTCTTATTCGGACCATTGATGAGGAGGCCATCCCTATGCTTGTCAATGGGCATCGGTTGAAGATCTACAGAAAGCCTCTGTCAAGACAAGAATTCATCAAAACTGTGGAAAAATCAGTGCTGGTCAACGAGAAGGGTTCTGCCTCTGTTTTGGGCATACCCTGAAGATCTTAAAAAAAATAAAAAATAAAATAAAATAATAATAATAATAATAATAAAGATCCTTGGGTGAAAACCTCTCTGAGGCTCCCAAGGCAGATGGTAGGGGTGAAAACCTCATAGAGGTGCCCTTGCTGTCTTTCAAAAAAAAAAAAAGTGTTTGAAAAAGTCCCTTGAGTGAAAACCTCTCTGAGGCGCACAAGGCAGATAGTAAGGGTGAAAACCTCTCTGAGGCACCCCTGCTGTCTTTCAAAAAAAAAAAAAAAAAAAAACAAAACAAAACAAAAAACAGGGACAACAAGTTCACAATGTGGCAATGCATGCAGGTTGCAGGTATTCTATGAAGGAAAAGAGGTCCCTAAACTCAAAGACAAGGGTCCGTATTATGCTACCAGGTGACCTCACCAGCACCCCCTCCGAGAACACTCAGCTTTTCCAGGGTCTAGGCACGATTTGATCACAATTTAGTCTTCTACAGGAAGCTACAGACTTTCTACAGGAAGTTCTGTATTTCTACAGGAAACTTCCTGTAGAAGTTTTGGACGGCCCAGAACTAACTGTGTGGGGAGATCTAACAATCGAGGTTCGACATGGAGGCATGCAAGCTACTATTTTCTACATCAAACACTGTTGTCGCCTCCTTCTACCACCCCAGTTTCCATGCAATGAAAAAAACCTGCACAGTCAAAACAAAACATTGAATTATCAGAGGGAGCGCTTCTCAAATAAATGAAAAAGATGCAGAGATACCATGCAATACTTATCAAAGCCATCTGAAGGCCGTACGATCGTGACTGTGATGCCACTGCCTCCGCTGTCTCAGCATGCACCCGAGGAAGAAAAACTGCTACAGGACATCCTACAGGAATCCCATAGCAGTTCATCTAGCTAGGGTGTACACCATTAAATCGCCTGCAACATGCAATAATAGAGCGGGCACATGCAGCCGAGTCACAAGCTTCGTCATCAGCGGCAGTCTGCAAGGAAGGATCCCCTGGCCTATGCAAATAGCAGCAGCAAGCAAATTTAATCACCATCGTCCTGAAACCTGGAAAATCATGTCGCGGCCGCACAGGTAAGTGCCTCGCCCTTTCTTTCGTCAAATTACATGAATACTACTCTAGAATGTTTGTAAGTATGAAATGAATGGGTTGAGCAGTCGAATGGCCACTCAATTGGCCATGACGACCAGTCAGATGGTCTAGGCGGATTTGTAAAGTGGTGGTCGTGGAAAGAAAAACGGGTAGTGGACACGTGAGAAGCGTCCAGTCGGGGAGAAGCGCGATTTAACAAAAATGGCGGCGGCAGATCTTCGGGGGAATGATGCGGCAGTCGGGGAGATTTGCAGTGAATGAGTAGGCGACGTCGTCCAACGGTCCAACAGGGACAACTCACCCCCGCGCCACGAGTTTGGTCGGGATTCAAATCTATCAGCTAGATCGCCACCACACGCATTTATCATCAGCCGTTTTGAAGTCGAGTGAGCGTCCAAATTTCTCTGAAGCTTGTTACTCCAAGTCTTCGGCTTGTTCGAATGTCTGGTAGCGGCACAGAAGGCGCAGAACCACTGCCGTGCTCTCCAGAACCCGTGCACTGCTTCTACAAGAAAGCTATGCTACAGGAAGCTCACTGCCACGAGGAAAATTGGTCTCTTCACGTCAAAGGTGGCGAATTGGAAAAGGTAAGCCTAAACCTATTCCTCCCATGCAATTGGTTTCGAGGGTGGCGGAGTCAACGTTCTCAAAAACGTAAAACTACAGTCTGATCATAAACATCCCGAGCATTGTCTTCCTTTTTTCATGAATTGCCGTCGAAGCATATGTGGGGTTTTCTACAAGATGTGATTTGTAATTAAGCCCTGTTAAGGCTCATCTGTAGATAGTCTTCGCGAATTATGTGCGTGGCAGAGGCATAGTTCTATGCTCTGTCCCAAAAGGCTAGTTTTTGATACGCACCCGCCACCTCCAGCTAACATAGCAGGTTTTCACCATGCCGGGTGGATTCATCCGAAAAGAACCGACAGACTCAAAGAAATTAAGGCAGAACCCTGAGGTGGTAGAATTGTTCACTCTGGTGCAATGGATGTTGTTCTGTGACAAACTTCAAGGCTATGATGATGAGGTGGTAGAGGAGTTCCTGCGCGCGTTGAAACCAAAATCAAAAATGCTGGCCATTGTTAATTTCAGGGGTTTGAATCTCAGGGTCACCCCACAATTCATCAGCAGAGTCACTAACCTCCCAATGGGGGTACCATGGGACAAGGAGGAGAGGAAATTAGGCCAAAAGGCTAAAAAGGAGTTCTTCCCACCAGAGGAGAAATTCTCAGAGGATAAGAACGGGGTTCGCAGAACTAGCTTACTACCACTTTGGAGCGAGGTCAACCTCCAAATTATGAAATACATCACCTGCGAAGGACGGTTCAGCATTGTATATGGGTACCATTTCCGGCTACTCACAGAATTAAGGCATCAGATGGACCTACCTGTAGAAAAAAAACTAAGTATTCCCTACTTTCTACTGCAGTCTATGACTGAATGTGCCACCAAGTTAAAAGAAGGCACGCCAGACCAGGTAGCCCACCATGGGCTCATTAGGCTCCTCGTGGAGGATGCACTTCACACATACAAAGTCCCTCTCTCGTGGGAAGCCTTCCGAAATCTAACTAAGGATGGCGATATAAAAATGTTGACCGAAGAGCTTGGTTCCTCCAGCAGCGAGGAGAAGGAGTCAATACCAACAGAGAAGAAGGGAAAAGGCCAAGAACCCACGGCCAAAGCATCGAAGAAAGAGAAAAATGGGAAACAAGAGAAAAAGGTTGCCGAAGAGAAGGATGACAAATCTACGTTGACACCCAGGGAGAAAAGGTTACAAAGTAGGGTGGACAGGACTGAACCCGTCCATGTTAGTAAAGGCAGCTCGACAGTAGCTTCAGCAAAGTCAAAAAGCACACCACCCGTAGTCAAGCAAGCTAAAACGGTGCCACCTATTTCTACAAGAAAACCAAAACCGGCTTCTACAGGAAGCCAGAAATCAGCTGATAAAGGGCCTTCTACAGGAATCCCTGAGAAAGGAAAACCAAAGGAAAAGAGAGCCAACATTCTTGCAAGGGAAGCAGCAGCCGTGCTGGCCGCCCTTAGTACACCTCCTAAGCCGAAGGAAAAACGAAGGGGGGAGATCCCTCTGTATTTTAAGGCCCGGAGAAGTGTGAGAATCAAAACAGGGAGGCCACAACCTCCATCCAGCAGCCCAATTACTATAGAGGATGCCCCTACTTCGCCGAGGGAGAGGTCCCCCTCAAAAATATCAGTCACTTATGAGCGGGGGAGCCCGAAGACAACCACGTGGAAAGAAAGAATGGACAGGTTGGCTTCACAAGGCCGGCTACAGGATGCTGAGGCTGCTCTACAGGAAACCTTAGCCGGGCTTAAGGAGACAGAGAGAATGGAGGGAGAGGCACCCTCATCACCACCTAGGGAAGACGAAGTAGAGCCGCCAAGAGAAGAAGAGAAAGAGCATATTCCGAAGCCTAGTCCTCAGCCAAGTCTGAGCTCATATTATAACTTCTTAGAAGCTGGAAAAATTATACCACAGAAATTCACTGTGCCACTTTTCTTTGCATTGGAAGAAGAAAGGGTGAGAACCCACACGTGGATGAAAATAGCCAAATCAAAAGGTGTGGCGGATATAGGCCCCTTGGAGGAACAACTCAAGGAGGCACGAAAAGAATTAGCTATGGCTAAACACATGGCAAACTGCCAGCGAGTGTTCCTACAGGAAGAAAACGAGAAACTTAGACTGCAGCTACAGGAGTTGAAGAAGGAAAAGGGCACATCCTCAGGGGACACTACAACAGAACAACAAGGTAGAGAAGGACTGCAAGTCGGTCTCGGGGAGCCAACCTCGCATCTACAGGAAGGGGATCTGCAAGCACAAATTGAGATACAAGCTCTCAAACAGCAGTTGCAGCAAAAAGAGGTACAACTGGCTTGCATGGCCAGTTGGGCCATGGATGCTCTACAATGCAGAAAACCGGCCAAATCTTATGGCCTGTACCTACGAGACTAGTGGCTGCAATATCAGATAAATGCATTGGCACAAAGGGGTATCTCCCAACTCCAAGACCCGCAGCAGTTCACAGCATTATGTAATAGCAGCTCATCAGAGGATAAGGCCAAACTCTCGGAGTTCTATCTCCATAATTTGGCCCTTCCTAACGTGACTACATGGGATCCCAACACAATTGTAGGGGATATGCAATTGATGGCATTTGCCTCATGGTTGAACCATGAAGAGAATAGGGCAGCAGAAGTCAAGGAGGTCATGGACCGAGAATTACATGAGCCATTACTGATCAGAGCAGAGCCAGGGGATCCCACTGCGTTGATATTGGCCCACTAACACTTAGCCACCAACCCTCAAACTTTATTGAAATATATGGATCAGCAGGCACAGGCCATAACCCATTTCGAGGATATGGAGTGACTATTAGGGGACAATGTTGGGTCCCTATAATACTAGTGATTACCCCATTACTATTGTAGTTATACCCCTTATTTATATTGTTGTGCCCCTATTACCCCCATATTGTTATTTTTGTGCCCCATAGAATCCCTCTATTGTTATTTTTGTGGCTTTATATTATTATTGTTAGGTCGGCTGGATTATATTGTGACTCCTTAGACTCCTATATATAGAAAGGAGGTTTTGTCATTTGTATCATCCAAGAATTGTTCATTTATGTAATTTAAAGGAGGTTGCCCCCTCGAAGAGGCTGAATTCTAAGGCGTTGATCTTTCTTTTCTATCTTTTCTTGAGCTGGTTTCATAACATTTGGTATCAGAGCTTTGGATTCTAGGGTTTCGCTGCTCCAAACAGGTCATCGTGGCATTTTTGCTATAACTTTTTTTTTTTTGTGACGTTTCAGAAGTCGCAAAAAAAACCCATTTGAGAAGAATTGGCGTTGAACCTTGGATCCGAATTTCAGAGCTTTTCGCGCGATATTTTTGAAGATATGATCTGAAGAAGTTGGTATTTTTGTAGACTCCTGAATTACATTAAAAACAGGTGACCTGGGGAAAATCGTCATAACTTTCTCTCTGAGGATCAGATTGAAATTTCGTAAAAAGGTACAGAAAGAGAACAGACTGTAGTTTTTTTATGTGTGTTTTAGATCCAAAGGTCGAAATAGTGACTCGTGGAACGTCGTACAAGTTCGCTCTACTGAACTAGTCTATAAGAAAGTCACTGTGGGAGATTTCACATAACTCTTCCTTGGAGAATCCAATTTGGGTCAGACTTGTGGCATTGGAAAGAGGACACAGAGGGATACTATAGCTCACAAATTCAGAAGTAGATGATTGGAAAGTACAGAGATACATCAGAGGCAATATCGAGCTCCTACAAAGTGAAAAAAGGTGTGTAGATTTTCTTAAATTTTTGCTTAAGCTTGGTTTGAAAATTTATTTTGAAGGAATTCAAAGGGCTTTGTTACAATTGTGATAGCAAATACACAAAAGGTCATAAGTGTACTGAGAAGAAATTATTCTACATAGATTGTGAAGAGGAAGAAGAAAAGGAGAACGAAAGGTCAAAAGAAGAGGATATATTTCAGGAACAAAGCCTAGATGAAGAACAAATAAATCCGACCATATCTTGTAATGCATTGGCGGGAATTACCACTCCTCAAACCATCAAGATAGAAGGACAAATCAAGAAGAAAAAGGTAATAGTGTTGATTGATTCAGGAAGCACCCACAATTTTATTCATTGTAGGGTAGCAAAAGAATTGAATTGCTTCCTATATCCAGCACTAGAGTGTCAAGTGATGATTGCAAATGGAGGAACAATAAATTGTTCTGGAAAGTGCCATAATATCAAGCTATCCATGGGAGAATATGTATTGACTAGCCCAATGCTTTCCATTCCAATGGGAGGTGCTGATGTTGTACTAGGAGTCCAATGGCTACAATCCTTGGGTACAATAGCTTTTAATTTTCAAGAACTTTTCATGAAATTTTCTGTGGAAGGAAAGGAAGTTGAATTAAGGGGTATTGCAGGGAAACCAAGAAAGATAATCAGCTCTAATGGCATGACAAAGCTTCTAAAAAAGGAGCAAAGAGGTGTAATTGCACAATTATGTTCGCTAGATGTTTCCACATTGGAATCATCTATTTCTCCAGATCTCCAAAAAGTCCTGGACAATCATTCCAAGGTATTTGAGACTCCCAAAGGTCTCCCACCTATGTGTGATCATGATCATGCTATTCATCTGATTCCAGGAAGTGTTCCTCCAAACATCAGGCCGTACAGATATCCATATGTCCAAAAAAGTGAAATTGAACGTATGGTTGCAGAAATGCTAGAGGCTAGTATAATTCAACCAAGTCAATGTTCTTTCTCAGCTCTAGCAGTATTGGTGCACAAGAAGGATGGATCATGGTGCATGTGTCCAGATTATAGGGAGCTCAACAAGATCACTATTAAAGATAAGTTCCCCATTCCTATCATTGATGAATTACTGGATGAATTGCATGGATCAATTTACTTCACAAAGTTGGATCTTCGTTCGGGATATCATCAAATCAGAATGAAGATTGAAGACATTCCGAAAACGACATTTAGAACTCATGAGGGTCATTATGAATTTTTGGTCATGCCTTTTGGCCTTACCAATGCACCTTCAACATTTCAAGGTTTGATGAATTCAATTTTCAAACCATTCCTTAGAAAATTTGTGTTAGTATTTTTTGATGATATACTAATCTACAACAAGTCTTGGAAGGATCATGTTGAACATGTTGACAAGGTGCTACAACTATTGGAGGAGAAACAATTATATGCAAAAAGATTCAAATGTTTCTTTGGAGTCCAGGAAGTGGAATATTTGGGTCATATTGTATCTCATGAAGGAGTTAAGGTAGACCCTAGCAAAATTAAAGCCATTAAGGAATGGAAAATCCCCACATCCATAAAGCATCTGCGAGGATTTCTTGGGTTGACAGGGTATTATCGCAAGTTCGTTAAGAATTATGGGAGAATAGCAGCACCTCTAACAACATTATTGAAGAAAGATTCATTTTCATGGACTCAGGAAGCAACAAAGGCCTTTAAACATCTTAAAGAGGCAATGTGCCAAGCACCGGTCTTAGCTACACCGGACTTCACAAAAACCTTTATTGTGGAATGTGATGCTTCAGGAAATGGAATTGGTACTGTTCTAATGCAATATGAAAGACCCATTGCTTTTGAAAGTCATCCAATCAAGGGAAAGTTTTTAAGCAAAGATATTTATGAGAAGGAAATGTTGGCAATACTCCATGCACTTAAGAAATGGCGACCCTACCTAATGGGAAGACACTTCAAGGTAAAAATGGATCATGATAACCTTAAATACTTTTTAGAACAAAGATTATCCTCTGAAGAGCAACAAAAGTGGGTCACAAAGATGTTGGGTTATGACTTTGAAATCATCTACAAAAAAGGGAAGCAAAATGTGGTGGCAGATGCACTCTCAAGAAAGGGTGAGGATATGGAAGCATTGTTGTGTGCCATTTCTATTATCCAACCAGATTGGATAAACGAAGCAAAGGAGGTATGGAAGAATGACGAAGAAGTGTGGGAACTTATTCGAAAGCTACAACAAGATTCCAATACTTCTGATACATTTAGCTGGCAAAATGATTCGTTATGGTACAAAGATCGCTTATACCTCTATAAGAATTCCCAGCTAAAGAAAAAGATTCTTATGGAATTGCACACTTCTCCCTTAGGAGGGCACTCAGGATTTTTAAAAACTTACCACAGGGTTAAGAAGGAATTTTTTTGGGATGGCCCTAAATCAGATATTCAAAATTTTGTGGCGGAATGTTTGGTTTGCCAACAAAATAAAGTTGAAACAATTAAGACACCGGGTCTATTACAACATTTATCCATTCCAAGCCAACGTTGGGAGGAGGTTTCAATGGATTTTATCACAGGTTTGCCCAAGTCTGAGGGAAAGAGTGTCATCATGGTGGTAGTTGACAGACTTACCAAGTATGCACACTTTTGTGCATTATCACATCCATTTAAAGCCAGTACAGTTTCTACTGCATTTATGGAAACAGTTCAAAAGCTACATGGAAACCCAAAGATTATTGTAAGTTACAGAGATCCCATTTTCAGTGGAAATTTTTGGACAGAATTATTTTCTTGTCTTGGTACTCAGTTAGCTCATAGCTCATATTATCATCCTCAGTCTGATGGGCAAACTGAGATAGTAAACAAATGTTTGGAAGGATATCTTCATTGCTTTGTATCTGATAAACATACACAATGGGTCAAATGGTTGCCTCTGGCTGAATGGTGGTATAACACTTCCTTCCATACAGCAACAAAAATGACCCCATTTATGGCACTTTATGGGTACCAACCACCATCAATCACATCATATTTAAGAGAAAATTCTAAGGTTCAGGCAGTGGAACATCACATCGAACATCAACAACAAGTCCTTCAACTCTTAAAGGATAACCTCGTGTTGGCACAAAATAGAATGAAACAACAGGCAGATCAACATCGCAGTAAAAGAAGTTTTGATGTAGGTCACTGGGTATTCCTACGGCTACAACCATATTAGCAAATGTCCCTAAAGCAAGCTAAGAAGGATAATAAATTATCACCAAAGTATTATGGTCTGTACAAGGTGTTGGAAAAGATTGGTACTATGGCATACAAATTGGAGCTTCCTGCAGCTTCTCGATTGCACCTAGTTTTCCATGTTTCATGTTTAAAGAAGGTTATAGGCGACAAGCTCCCAATTCAAACAATATTGCCAGAACTTGACGAGGAAGGAAAAATTATATTGGAACCGGAAGCAGTCACAGAAACAAGAACTCGACAGCTACGGAATCGATCAATTTCAGAGTATCTTATCAAGTGGAAGAACTTATCCGCTGAAGATTCCACATGGGAGGATGAGATTTTTATGCAGAAGTATCCAGAACTGCTCAAGCGTTGAGGACAACACTTTTTTGAAGGAGAGGGGCATGTTGGGTACCTATAATACTAGTGATTACCCCATTACTATTGTAGTTATACCCCTTATATATATTTTTGTGCCCCTATTACCCCCATATTGTTATTTTTGTGCCCCATAGAATCCCTCTATTGTTATTTTTGTGGCTTTATATTATTATTGTTAGGTCGGCTGAATTGTATTGTGACTCCTTAGACTCCTATATATAGAAAGGAGGTTTTGTCATTTGTATCATCCAAGAATTGTTCATTTATGTAATGTAAAGGAGGTTGCCCCCTCGAAGAGGCTGAATTCTAAGGCGTTGATCTTTCTTTTCTATCTTTTCTTGAGCTGGTTTCATAACAGACAACTGTGTTCATGCTTGCACCCGCCGATGGAACTCTTTGTCCCACAACCTTAAAATCAGAGAATACCATACTCCAACTCGGATGAGGGAAGCTCTAGCACGGGTGCCCCTTTACAAGAAATCCATACAGAACCTCCAAGCCAATTGGATTGGCCTCAAGCTAAGCCCCCCTCTGCTATTAGGATTGATGGAAGGCAGCACAGAAAAAGAAGAGAAAAAGCAGTGGGAGGAGGTGGAAAGGAAGGCTGGGTTCCATGCCAGTGAGGAGGAGACCACTTCAGAGGCCTGGGATGTGAGGGTGGCAGTGAAGGCAATGAAGGACGAGGAGATGGATTAGTTGCTCAAGGATGAGCAATTATTTTAGCCGGGGGGTGATGATGAGCCCCAAATTTGGTAACATTTTGGGCTCATTTGGCCTAACTACCCTTGCTCAACCCTTCATTTTTCATAACTTATGAATCATTTTTTAGTGTATTTATGTCATTTGTACGAATGAGGGCAGTCACTATTCCTAGGTGGCTAACACGTGCTTATTTCAGGTTTTTTGACATTTAATGGAGCAAAACCACGCAGATGAGGGCTAGGAGACAGCCAAGATGGGGTTGAGGATTCGTAGGAGGGTTGTCCACATCATTAAATGACCTTCCTCGGGATTTTCACCCCCAACTCCGAGCTCTGACAGCCACCACAGCCGGATCTAGCAGGCAGCCAAACGGATTTTGAGGAAGCAGCAGTTCACTCTTAGTTTGGTCAGCCAAGCCCCACTGATTTAGGAGGCCAGCTTGGGGCCTCGAGATGTATAAATGATAGGGCTTTAGCCTTCGAAAAGGACTTTTGAAACCTTGTTGCACATTCTGGATTACGAGCTGCTAGCTCTGTTTTGCTCTTTTGTAGCCATTATTGGCATGTTATTTGACTTATGATTATTATCTTTTAATGGAAAGCAGGTAGATTTGAGTTCAGTTTTGAGTTCTTAAAGGAGCCATAGCTCTCGGGGTTGGGCCCAACCTGAGAGCCTAAGGCCTCCTTCCTTTGTATTGTTATCTTTCTTTCAGCATTATGTTTTCTTTCCTTTACATGCATTCAAACACAGTTTGTTGAGTTAGATTTCTTGGTGTGGTTAAGTAGGACATTGGTAGAAGACAGAGTTGCTTTAGCTGTTTAGAATAATTTGAAGAAGATTGGAGTTGATAAGAGTTCCAGAAAAGGGTTGCTTGCACACTCATTTTCACCTCTTTCTAGGGCCTGGAATTGTAGATAGTGCTACCCACCAAAAACATCGGTTTACATGTTCATGCAATCTTTGATGCAATATCTTGTTTGTAGAAGTGTCCATGTGTTCAGATCTCTTGGAATGTTTCTCTGTTTTAGTACCATGCATGATTCTCCTTAGGAATAACATTGTTGTTCATTGGTTTTGTTAAACAGTTAGAATAGGTTAATAATATTTCGGTTGTGTGCAGGACATGGATGATTTGTTTCGTTTACACTGTGCAGCGCTACTCCCTCACTCTCTTGTCTTTCTAAGTCATGCCCAGGCCAACTAATCGTTCCCCAATTAGACCCATTGTCTCTCAACTATTCTATTACCCTCGTTATTCTACCTTTTTTTCGGCCTTCCATTCCCTTTGCCCTCTTCAAGACAACCTAGCTTAGCACACCCCCTCTCCATCTCATCTCTCTGTCGCTGAGTCATTACAAACTCCCCTACTACCTCCCTATCCATCCATGCAGCCTCTTCCACTCACCCATCACCCAAAAATCTGATTGTAGAACATCCTGTAGGAATTACTGAACTTCCTGTAGAAATTCTGAACATCTTGTAGAACCCCTGCAGACTTCCTGTAGAAGCTGATAAACACGGTTGCTTAGCATCTAAACTTTGTGAACTTCTCTGAAAGGATGTTAGGGACTCCTTAGACCCTCTCTGAGCCTTCCTGATCTCTTCCAAGCATTTCCCTCCTTGATCTACCCCTGCACAGTAAAGATCCAGTTAGAAGCACATGCATAATAATTCCAACAACTTGAACAAAAATACAAAAATATGTTCTCTTCAGATCAAAGTAGTCTAGATACATGCATCTCACCTTCCCAGAAGTAATGGCATCTCTTCCAGTAGTTTTCATTCCCATCTTTGCATCAGTAGGACTAGCTGGTAGAATTAGGCTTTGCTAGGGTTTGTGCTTCTTGTTGGCTTTTAGTTCCTTTCTGCAGTAGGTTAATTTCCTTTGAATTAGCTTTCGTTCATCGGTTAAAAAGATTCTTCTAAGAGCTCATAGAAGTTGGCTTGAGCCCTAGCAGACTTGTGCCAGCTGACCAAGTGACAACTGTGGCAAGAGCTAGTACTTGCGCATACAGCACCGTCGCTTCCAAGTTTGTTACGAACTACCGGGTTAATAAAATTAGAGAAGGAAGCTCCAAGAGTTGTAGCATTATTGCTACAATACTGTAGCCCACCAGATGGGACCCATGGAGAATGACTGCAAACCTTACAAGCAAGTATAGGCTAGGTCTGAGTGGGATTTACTTAAATGCAGTGTTCCTCCATGCCAATCTAGCTGTAGTTACACATTGTTTTGTTTTATAAAGATGCCCTTACATGCTACCGATATCCAAGTTATCAACAGATCTCACATAGTTGCCAACAGATGCCCATGGGGGGTTTTAGTTTTCATTTCATTGCTGATTCTCAAGTGCTCATGGGCTGATAGAAAGTTTGTTTGATTTGCAGGGAAATTATGGATTCAGGAACAATAGAATCATCAGCAAGTTAATGAGGAAGGGAAAGGCCAAGAGTGGTGAATGAGGGAAATATGAAAGGTAGAACGAGACTGGAGGACCACCATCAGCTGGCTAAAAAGGAATATAATTCAAAACAACAGGAAAATAGACTTTGTAGAAAACAAAAAGAAAGGACAGGAATACAACTATTCTAACATAAAAATGAAATGACCTCTAACCTACTCAGGAGGTAACCACCATGTGGTGGCTACTAGAAGTATCTCTTGAGATGTTGGCCATTAACAGGGAGTCTTTCAGTTTCTCCCTGTAAGGTTTTCAATCTGTAAATTCCATGACCAATTTTTTCCACAACTTGGAATGGGCTCAGCCATGAGTGTTGTAATTTTGTGTGCTTACCTGTTGGCTCACTAATGAGAGATGAAAAGTAAATAAACCTCTCAATGGAAGATATCACCTCGTCTTCACTTCCATTTATAAGTTTTTCATGCTCCTTTTTCTTAATGGCTACGTTTTTTAGTGTTCTTTCGCAAATCAGGAACTCAAGGATTTGATTATCACCTTTGAACACCTATCAATTTGAGATGTTATCAGCTACGGATGATCTGAAAATCAATTCAACATAAAATTTATTCTTGTTTAGTCTAAGATTAGGCAAAAGTTTCACAGCCATAGTAGCCATTAGGTCGGCATCGTGGTTATACTTTCGAGGTATGTATGTGATATTTAAAGAATCGAAATTTTCAATTAAACTCCATACCTCATGTTGGTACCTCACCAAGTGTGGCAGACTGCAGTGTATCTTTTTCTTTACCTGGTTCACCATTATCTGTGGGTCATCAAAAAATATGATATTTTTTACATTCCTTTCAATGGATCTTCTCAGGCTTTTCAACAAGCCTTAATGTTCTGTTGTGTTACTGGTGTGTGTGCATTCCAACCGGCTAGCCATCAGACGTTGGTTCCTTAGTGGGTCAATGAAAATGCTCCCAGCACCTGCACTTTCAAGACAATTAGAGTCATCAAAGTGGAGTGTCCTGAAAATAAACTCTAATGTTACCCTAAAATAACTACTTCCTATGAAATTAGTCCTATCATCTACTATAATACAAGGTAATTCATCAGTTGGATTGTGGGGGTGTTTAATTATTTCTTCAAACTATATTTTTGTCAAAGCCTCCTTGACCGTTTCTGCATGGCATTCTCTGAAACAGGTTTCCGTGGCATAAACATTGAAACTATAATTCCCAAGGATACAGTTATATAACATTAGAGGTTCATTGGGGCTGTTTAGTTCCGTTACCACATATTTCATCTATCTTTCTCTATCGACTCTCAGCATATCACCTTTTCCCCTTTGAGGTAGCAAGAGATGGGACCAATCAGTTGAGAAATATCCATTGATATTTGATGACCAGTCCCTACTAAGTATCATTCCATAAACCTTGGGTATGTCGACCACCACTATATCAATGATTTGTGTGTTCTGTGGTTTAGTAGCCATCCAAATCAACACATCTTTTAATTGCCCAATTACTTTAACATTTGTTCTATCCAATTGCATAATTCGAGTTCCAGTTTTCTTGGGCACCGCCTATAGTCTTTTAGCAATAGCTTAAGGCATAACAGTGGATGAGGCACTAGAATCTACTAGGTAATTGTGTACATTCATGTTAAATATTTCAAACTAGATAAGGAATGGTGGAGTCATAGATTTTGATTTCCTCTCTATCATGGCTGCACTGACATATTGGGTTTTTCAATTTATTTCAGATAAAGTGGCCTCCATAGATGATGGTATTTGGGATGCACTAGAGGTACCTATAGGTTTGGACACTGGTTTCTCGGTTTGGCCGCTAGAGGTGGTGGGTGTTTTGTAGTTCCACTCATTGATAGCTTTCAACATCAATTCTCTTTGTTGCATTAATTTTAACAAGTCAAAATATGTGATATTAGCCCTATACTTCTTGAGAACATCCACAATATTGTAATAAATGTTATAAACATGATATGGCAGAGTAAACATACCTGTTTTTCCATTATTAGATGGGATTTTACTGTCTTGAGTAGCCTTTGTTGCAGTGGGAGATGCATTTTCTTTCTCCGGGTGACTTGCAATAGGGGCATTCTTGGATTGACCACTACGTCTACTCTTCTCGACAGGAACTTTGGGAGTGGATGATTTCACAGGGTGAACATCTTGCTTTGTTCAATCTAAGGGCTTTGTCACATCTAGGAGCAACCCTTTACTTCGCGTGTGGATTTCATTAGCATTGATTTCTGCAGTGTTATCCCCTTCGTCTTCATTCTCATTACTATTGAAATCCAACAACACATCAATTCGGGTTTCCTCATCTGAGGGTTCTTCTACTTGGTATCCCTCCTCATCTTCTTTTTCTGGTTCGAGCTCTAGTACAGGTTCTTCTTTGTTAATGAGTGATCCAATAAGAGCCAACTCTTCTGTGTTCAAAGCCCCTTCATTGGGTGGAGCAGGCAGTGCAAGTTGACCATGACCACCTTCTGTTTTCTTATGATAGAAAGGCTTGAAGGGCTTTTTGTTGTTATAGTCTCCTCTATTACCACTAGTACTCTGTCCATGATTCCTTTTCATATCAATGAATGTGTTCATTAGTTTCTTAATGATCCGATGCAACCCTTCCACGTCCGTGATGTCATTTTATTTAGTTTCAACCCCTTTGTTATCATTTCCATTATTCTTCTTGGATGTCTAAGAGGCTTTCTTTTCTCCAGTTGTAGGGTGGCATGATGTAAGACTGAGCATTTCATTCTCGACCTTTAATGCTTCAGCGATAGCACCTTGTAAGGTTTGCAAATTACTCCTTTTAACCCACATCATTGTAGGGATAGGGAGAGCAGCGACATAGAACTCCATGAGCACTTCGTCAGTAGGTCTAGTGGTGGCTGGGATTCTGTTGAACAAGGTGTTGAACCGGATGTTAAAATCCTTAACCTTCTCCTTGGTTTCCATTTTCCGAAGGGATCATTCTAAAACTAAGGCCGCAGGTGTTTTGTCATCACCAAACTTGTCTAAAAAGGCCTGCTAAAAAGCATCCCAAGAGGTGATTGACCCTATTCTCAAGCTGAAATACCACATGGAGGCTGCATCAGTCAAAGTAAAAGAGAATAGGCAGCACACCACATCTTCATCGGCAACCCCCATCCTGCGCAAGGCGAGGAAGAAAGAGGAAATATGGTTATCAGTGGTATCTCCCTGCTCAGGATCGAAATTAGGTAACACTCTTTCTACATTTTTAGGTAAGGAATGTTGCTGCCCATGTACCACTACAACATCCTGTGCAAGCTAGGGAGGGAGTGCTCTTAGAGGAGGTGGGGGTTTATTCCCACCCGGAGGAGGAGGTGGGGGTTGATTCCCACCCAGAGGAGGTGGAGGCTGATTCCCACCTGGAGGGGGAATGTTGGCCATACTATGGACAAGGAAGTTTTGGTTGGAGGATTCTCCATTAGGATTCTCAAAATCGAACAAGGAGTTACCTTTAGAAGGGGAATCCTCAGGAATTTCTTCACAAGGGGTGTCGATACTTTCCAAGGATTCTAGCACAATATCTTTGAGAGAAGTGGCTGCAGATGTATCTTCGCTCAGGGTAAAGATCCTTGGCTTTCTCTTAGTTGTCAGAGGTAAAGAGTGAAAGATGGGAAGCTGAGAGAGGGAATAAGCATAAGCTCGAGTAAGCATTCTGATTGGTTGTTCCTGAGTGACAGGATACTCCCACAGTCTCTCTTCTGTGGGTGATCCAGATACGGGACTAAGAGGGATCTCTGCTTCTCCGGAATGAGGATTTTTCAGATGTGTGGTAGGATATCTCTGACCTTTACGATCCATACATTAATCCTTTTGAATCCATGCGTGGCACTTATAGATGAAATCTTTGAAAAGTTGGGGACGGAGGTTCGACCCTCCCTCTAGCGCCAATTTGTTTACATGGCTAATGTTCGCTATGCCAACAAGGGGAGCTAACTCGATCGTAAGCCCCAATTAGGCCTACTTTCATTTGGAATAGCTAGTTCCAACGGGTTTTAAGGGACCCTGAAAGTTGTTAAATGCGTTGATAGATTTCTTCCGGGTGGAAGACTTCAATTAAATCAACAAAATAAAATAGCTAACCTCTATGTGTTAAATCCTATCTATACTACTTCTAACTACTCTAATCTAGTCCTAGCTATCCTAATCAATCCCACAAGAGCATAATACAAAGGTTTAAACATCATATATATTTTCAACAGGAGCGTGATAAAGAAGATTAAATGTCATGCATAGATTCGATTCCAAATGAATCAATCACTGAACCCACAACTGGACAAGACTGTATTAAAGATAAATTGGAATCCAATCACTCATATAGGAATCCACATTCTTTTATGGAATTAAAACTGCAACTGATGTTTAACTTAGTTTCAAATCAGAGGCCATTCACAAGTTAACCATGAAACTAAATCACATTCAATTTAACAAGACTAATAGTGAACTGTAAGTCATCAATATACATAAAAACAAATCACATTTACATTCATGCTAGCAAGCACACTCTGATCCAAAACATATAAAAGAACAATCAAATAAGTCTGAAACTAAAGGCTCCTTCTTCCCCCAAAATAGTCCTCCTTTTTCATAATAAAGCAAAACTATTCTTCTCAAAAATAAAAATCCCTTTCTCATCTTCGGAGGTAATACTTATGAAAATTCCCCTGACTCTAGGTCTACCTTGCCTCTTCATCTTCCCACTGTTTCCGATATGAAAATCGAGTACACAGAGATAAGATCGTCAACGTGACCGCTGACACGTACAAAGCATAATGGCCGGATCGATTCCTTTAGGAATGTACAGGCAACGTGTGGGATTACGACCCAGAACACTTGCGGTCAGACCCTTAAATGCAACGCTTATGCATACATGGATCTTTTAATCTCCTCCCGCGTCCTTTACTTCTCACCTGCAATGACAGTTATCATTAGCTTGATGATTGTGAACAATAAGACATAAATGTTCAATCAAACATAAATGTTGCTTTCATTCATTTCATAAACTACGGAACAAGTATGAAAAGGATTTATGCCTGAAACACAGTCAACACACAATTTCCTGCTCAACCCATAGGCTTGGCACAATTTTCGGGGGCTTCTTTTAGTTGCAATCGGGTATCGGCCCCCATGGGTCACAGTACCCATGCCTTCCACTTCCCCGATGCGCAATTACACTATCCAGATATCACAGGCCTGCCTTCTACATTGGAAACCCGATCCCTTTGCCTTTGGGTCTGCAATGTTACCCTTCCCTTTGGAAAACCTCGAATTCAACATTTTTCCGGAGACATAAGGATATAAACAAAATCTGTGTATCCGGCTATAAGGCTGGACTTGAAAATAAATGCGCCTAGTTTTATAATCATCGGCGGGTCCGGGTGGTTATGGTGTGCCATATACATGGATTCCAGACCCCTCCGATAGCGATGAGCGATGGGTCCCAGACCCAAAACATAATATACCTCTATTAATATGGTCGTCGGGTCTGGAATATTTATGCGCCCTTTATATATAGCTTTGGGGCTTGACCGATTGGTGATTTGTGATGCGGTGAAGGACTTACTCGCATTGCTCTTATTCATTCATGATAAACCAGCCTTTGCCCTTTGATCAAGGCGAAGTGCGATGAGCGAAAAGGGATGATCCATGTATGCTTTGCGAAGCACTCCGACGATAAAGAGTTATGAAGGCAAATGAGGTGCGATAGAGGGTTTTTTGTGTTAAGTGCACGAATGACCATAGTAAGGGTAGGGCGATTGTATATGTGGGCCTATTTTGCCAGAGACACTTATGAGGATTGAGAAAGGTTCGATGAGGGAACAAGAGTGCAGGTTATAAATAAATCATGTTGTAGAGATATTTTCCAAGGAAGGTCTTGAACATTAAGAATTGAAGGGTTAACCCAGCATAGAGTTAGAGTTTCTGAGATGAAAGCAAATCATTCGAGGAAGTGAAAAATCCAACTTCAAGGGGACCCATTTAAAATTTTCTATCATAGCATGTTTTAATGGGGTTATAGTTGTGGCCACAATAGGTTGTCAACCAATTCTCTAAGATGGACAATTTGACACCCTTCAAAAAGAGTATCATAACTGAAGCCATTGTTAAACTCTTCATTGAGAATGTTTGGGTTCATTTTGGGCTACCTCAGACCATTATTTTAGATAGGGACATTAGGTTCCTTAAGTATAGCCTATGGTCTCTCATGGATACCAACTTGATCAAATCGACTACATTTCATCCCCAATTAGATGGAAAAATTGAAGTGGCCAATAGGATGATCATGCATATCTTTCACATGTATAGATGAAAACCTTCCATATGTTTAACATAGCTATGATAGATCCCTCCATAACTCCATTGGCCACAATCCATTTTAGGTGTGCTTAGGGTTCCAACCATTGACCCTAATTGATGTAGCTCTTCCCATTGTATATTTATTGACAAAGTCTTCCCATGATCAGGTCGTGGTAGATAGGGTAGCGAAATTTATTGAACACATTCAAAACATATAATAATAGGTCCATGATATCCTTCAAAAATCCAATACCAAGTACATGCAATGATATGAACAACATAGGGTTCCACATAAGTTTCAGGTCGGTGATAAGGTGTGGTGACATTTAAAAAAAGGGTGCCTCACAAGCCCCCATAGAGGTTAAAAATAATTTTATATGGGCCTTATAAAATCACAAAGGGTGTGGGTGAAAATGCTTTTGTATTAAGCATTCCCCCCTTTCATTGGTTTGCACCCAATTTTTAATGTAGAACCGATTCAACCATATTTTCCACCTATGTTGGACACCTTGAAGGTAGTTGAGAAATTGACCCCACATAAATAAATATTGGTTGAATTTAAAAAACTACCATTTATAATATCATGGACACCAAGATAAATTATGCCTACTAGAAACACATAAAACTATACTAGATTGTTAAACTAGGGAAACTTCTTCATTAAGGCAAGTGGCTCACTAAGAGAAAAATTCAGTCAAATTTATCTCATGAGGAAAATTGATGCAATGAATATAATTTATTTATAATGGAGGAGGACTAATATAGGTTTATATTGGTGTCCACCCACCTCTTCCATAGTCTCAACCGTTCTCTATCTTTTTGGAATTTTTTTATGATTTTTGGGTCCCAATTTTGGGGCTATCTTGAGGCCCTAAACAATTTTTTTGGAAATTTTGGGGGGGCAAGATTACCATGGAATATGATGGTCCTAAAATTTTTTAATCCTTGGATAATTCTTTCAAACAAACTATTTTGCACCCAAAACATATATTGTATGCAAAAGTTGTGCCCCCTAGAATATGGTGTACCAACTAACCACCTCAGAGCTATAAAGCTTTTGGAATTTCATCTTATAGGGTTAGGTTTTTGGACCTAAAGGATTATTTATTTATGTTAAAATGACATTATTTTTACCTCTTGTAATATATTTTGTGAGTTTGTGTAGCCACTATCTCTCTTTGTTCATAGATAACTACCACCATTCTAGCTAGTTTGTATTATAAAATATTATGTTATTTCATTTTTAATAGAAGTTGGAATTTCACCATATTTTTGTAATGTTTGCTATATTTCTCTATGTGTGTTCCATTTTATTTATTTCATTTCATTTCATTCCTTGTACATATCGAATCAATAGTTGATCTTTTAGGTTGGAATCTGTTTTCTTTTGTAGGATAAGGATTGCACCACTTTACACTGCACATAATAACTATTTGTGTGTGTAATTGTTTACATTGGCCATCCATCATCTAGTCCATTTAACCTTCTAGGTTCAACCACATACCATAATGTGAGTCTTTTCCTTACACCATGGTTATTTGAAGGTGACAATTGAGAAGATTGAGAGGTTTCCACCCTCAATTTCCTCTTTAATGAGTCGTGTCGTTTACACAATGAGTTAGGGTCTAATTCCTTAGCCCATATATGAGCTATAACTCTTCAAAAACTTTTAGTTCCTTGTCTTTCAGTTTCACTTCACTCCAACCTCCTAACCTAATGGTGGGAGTTAATTTTGGCACAAATGTTAGCTCCAATTCGGGCGCCAATGCTAGAGATAATACCAACCCTAATCTTGGTCCTAACATAGTTACTAATAATGGAACCACTACAGGAACCAAGGTGGCTCAACCTTTTCTATCATTCATGTATAATTTAAACCTAACATATTTAAGCTAGCTAATTAATGATCCCCTCCATCACAATCAAAATTGGCCCTAAATTATAACCAAACTTCCCTTGGATATACCAAAATTTGAATGTAAATATGGGGAGGATCCATCAAAACACATATGGTCCTTCCATATGTGGCGTTATTCAAGCTCCATTATGGAAGATTAAATCCATATACAACTATTTCAACACAATATCATGAGCGTTATTGTGAAATAGTATGTTGACCAGCCTTGTGACACCCATTAAACATTTGCATCCATTGTGAATGTCTTCCTCTCTTACATTCAATTACCAGTCCATAAAATTGGAATCACTATTATGAGTACTTGTCACTAAACTATTGCCACTTATATAACCGATCACATCTAGAAGTGGTAAAGGCTATAAAATTCCCAAATATATCCTTCCTCCCATTTCCAAGAATGTCACTTCAACATTCTCTAGAATCAAGGAAGAGCCCATTCATAAGTTCATGCAATATGATCTGATTTATGCCCAATCGAGCTATTTATACATCATCACCCCTAATTTCCATTCCAACTTAGGTGATACATATTCACTAAGGGCTTCCCATGTTACCACTATAATGATTGGAATCTTCTCATATCACTAGCCTCATGTGGGTTCAACCATACCAAGAATTTATTGTTAGCCATATGGGGGTATTAAACCGTCTTTGTTGGGAATGGGTCCCCTAGGGTCAATTTTAGGGTTAAAAGCCCAAGTTTTGGGGCTAAAGGCCCAATTTTTGTGTAAAGAATGTGAAGTCTCTGCATCTTGTGGCCTTGGAGTGTGAATATGTAAAGAGTTACTAAGGGTTTTCCTCCCTTCTTTTGTATAAGTCATGTTGGCTTTAGAGATTGTTAGGTCCCTATACTACTAGTGTAACCCCTTATTGTTATTAGTAAAATCCCCTTATTATATTTTTGTGCCCATGTAGTCCCCATATTGTTATTATTGTGTCCCATTGAAGCCCACTATTGTTATTACTATGCCCTTACATTATTATTGTTATGTCAGCTCTGATTATATTATGACCCCTTAGACTCCTATATATAGAAAGGAGGACTTTTCATTTGTATCGTCCAAGAATTGTTCATTTTTGTAATGTAAAGGAGGTTTCCCCCTCCAAGAGACTAAATTCTAAGGCGTTGATCTATATTTTCTATCTTTTTGTGAGTTGGTTTCATAACATTTGCTTTCAGAGCTTTGGATTCTAGGGTTTCGCTACTCCAAATAGGTCATCGTGGAATTTTCGATATCACTTTTTTCTACGATGTTTCAGAAGATAAAACAAAAACCCATTGAGGTGAAATCTCGCCAAACCTCGGGTTCTAATTTTAGATCTTGTCTCTTTATATTTTCGGATATATGATATGAGGAAGTTAGGGTTTTGGAAGATGCCCGAATTACATCCTAAAGATGTGACCTGGGGAAAATCATCTTAACTATCTCTCTAAGCATCAAATTGAAATTCAGTAAGAAGTTACAGAAAGAGGACGGATTGTAGTTTTCTGTGTATATTTTTTAGTTCCGAAGGTCAAAACAGTGACACATGGCAATTCATACAAGTTCGCTCTTCTGAAAAGGTATATAATCAGGTCATCTTGGGAGATTGTGCATAACTCTTTCTTTGAGAATAAAAATTCGATCAGAGTAGTGGAATGTGAAGGACGACACTGAGGGCTATTACAGGCCAAAATTTTAGAACTTAAAGATCCAAAAGTATAGAGTTGAAGCCGTTTCAGGATCGAGCTCCTAAAATCAAGAAAAAGCGAGATGAGGAAGTTTGATGGAAAGGATTTGGTAAATTGGATACTATAGATGGAGAAATTTTTTTATCTACATGGTGTATCATTGTTACGAAAGGTACTTATTGCATCTAATTATTTAGAATCAAATCAAGTTTTATGGTATAAAGGGATTTGTTATCATAAACCACTTGTCATGTGGTCAATTTTCATGGAGGAAATGATATCACATTATGAGGATACAAAGAGAAACACCTTCTTTATCCAATTGATAAATATCAAACAAAAGGGTTTAATGGCAGAGAACATTGAGTACTTCCAAAAATTTAATATAAGGGTAAATGATATTCCAGAGAAGAAAATGGTTGATGTCTTTATAGGGACTTTAAAGGGTAACATTCAACACGAGGTTCGTTTTTGGGAACCTCGTTCATTGGAGAAGGCATTCAGGTTGGCAAGAAAAATTGAAAGCGAATTTATGGAAACAAGGAATCACACCATTCACAACTATAATTATGGAAGTGTTTTTTCTCCTAGCCTTCCACAACCTACAAGGTTTACACCACAACAATTGGAAGAAAAAAGAGAAAAAGGGCTTTGTTACAATTGTGATAGCAAATACACTAAAGGTCATAAGTGTGATGAGAAGAAATTATTTTACATAGATTATGAAGAGGATGAAGAAAAGGATCGAGAAACATCAAAAGAAGAGGGTATACACCAGGAACCCATCCTAGAGAAAGAAGAAATGAAACTGACCATATCTTGTAAAGCATTGGAAACAATTACCACTGCTCAAAATCTCAAGATAGAAGGACATATCAAGAATAAAAAGGTTCAAGAAGTGAAAGTTCACATCGAGAAAGAAGAAATGAATCCAACCATATCTTGTAATGCTTTGGCCAGAATTATCACTCCTAAAATTATCAATATAGAAGGACATATCAAGAAGAAAAATGTTCAAGAAGTGAAAGATCACATCGAGCATTGAAAAATGAATCTGACCACATCTTGTAATGCATTGGAAGAAATTATGACTCCTCAAACTATCAAGATAAAAGGACATATCAAGAAGAAAAAGGTAATAGTGTTGATTTATTCAGGCAGTACCCATAATTTCACTCATTGTAAGATAGCCAAGAAATTGAATTGCTTCCTATATACAGTACCAGAGTGTCATGTGATGGTTGCAAGTGGAGGAACCATAAATTGCTCTGGAAAGTGCCATAATATCAAGCTATCCATTGGAGAATATGTATTGAATAGCCCAATGCTTTCCATTCCAATTGGTGGTGCTGATGTTTTACTAGGAGTCCAATGGCTACAATATTTGGGTATGATAGCTTTTAATTTTCAAGAACATTTCTTGAAATTTTATTGGGAAGGAAAGGAAGTTGAATTGAGGGGTATCGAAGGGAAACCGAGAAAGATAATCAACGCTAACAACATGACAAAGCTTCTAAACAAATAACAACGGGGTGTAATTGCACAATTATGTTCACTAGAGGATTCCACATCGAAATCATGTATTTCTCCAGATCTCCAAAACGTTTTGGACAATCATTCCAAGGTATTTGAGACTCCCAAAGCCCTCCCACCTATTCGTGATCATGATCATGCTATTAATTTGATTCCAGGAAGTTTTCCTCCAAACATCAGGCCTTACAGATATCCATATGCCCAAAGGAGTGGGAACTCATTCAAAAATTGCAGAGGATCCCAGTTCAAACAATATTGCAAGAACTTGACGAGTAAGGAAAAATCATATTGGAACCTGAAGCAGTCACAGAACCGAGAAATCGACAACTATGAAATAGATCAATTTCAGAGTATCTTATCAAGTGGAAGAACTTACTTGTTGAAGATTCCACATGGGAGGACAATAATTTATACAGAAGCATCAAGAACTACTCAAGCGTTGAGGACAACACTTTTTGAAGGAGAGGGGCATGTTAGGTCCCTATACTACCAATGTAACCCATTATTGTTATTAGTACAATCCCCTTATTGTATTGTTATGCCCATGTAGTCCCTATATTGTTATTATTGTTCCCCATAGAAGCCCACTATTGTTATTATTGTGCCCTTAAATTATTATTGTTATGTTGGCTCTGATTATATTATGAACCCTTAGACTCCTATATATAGAAAGGAGGTATTGTCATTTGTTGTTATAGACATTTTTGTGCCTTGCAGCTCCAAGCATGAAATGTCCATAAACCAAGTGCTCCTAAGTCCCTAAAAGTGTTGTTCCAACCCCTAAAGGAACAAGGTCAACAAATTACAGCTTCTCCCAGAAGTTCTCCACCAGAAACTGCTCAGAATCAGTCAGATCAAGATCATTTCAGCTGCTCCACTGGCTAGCTGCGTTGCATAGCACCTAAATACACTAGTTGGGTGCGTTGCAACGCACCTAAATGCACTATCAGGGTGCGTTGAGCGGGAAATTACAAATGGCAGTGCCATTCCACGAGGTGGAAAGACAATGGAAGCTTCCAGAATCTTCTCCTATGACACTTGCCTCACTGAATTCGACCAAGGATGAGTAAGAGGCTCTCAGTCTCCAAGTGGAAGCAAGAACTGACAGAGAGAAGACACTAATCAAATCATGAGTTGACTCATCCTCCTTGCATACATCTATATATGGATCCCTCATCCCAGAGATCCAGGGGCTGGAATTTTGTACATTGCAAGGAATTGTTGTTGGTTTTGAGATAGAGATCAGAGTATTGGGTGATTTATGCTTTGTTGGAGGTGAAGAAGGGGCTTCTTTGCTGGGAGGTTGATGCTGGGTCAGGAATCATCGGTTGTAACTCCTCCTGGATCTTCTTGTATATCAATAAAAACTATTTGAGTTTCTCCTACATGCTTGTGTATCATTGATGCTTGTTACATTTGTATGTTTAGCTTAAATCTGATCCTAAGCTGTTTATGAATATAGATCCATGTCTTTGTGTAGTTTTCGTCTTCTGTGATCTTACAGGAACTTGGTGAAGCTGAGCAAGTAAGGGAGCAAGTAGCTGGAAGCTGTCAAAGAAGAGAGGGATTGGATCAAAGGATTAGCGCAAGACACAGGTCGGTTCTTTCTATCCCCCTCTATCTTTAATTCATAAAGGAAATACAAAAGTGGTTTTCTCTATTTGTTTCTAAGGCAGCTGTCACACCTTAGTGGGATAGAGCAGTTCTAAATATACACTTTTCTCGATAACAAAATGGCGACTCCGCTAGGGACTCGATTGTCTAATTAGTTTGTTTGTGTATCTTTTGTTGCTTGTTTCATAAACTTATAAGTAGCATTCGAACTGCATTTGCCATAACAAATGCAAAGTAGACATCTACTACTTCAATCCATTCACTGGATCTGTTTATGATTTGAAAAACTGATTCACAAATGATCTGATTGCCCTTTGTGATAGCTCTTAGACCCTCCTTAGATCTACCCCCTAATTGTGCATTACTGATTTCTTTTACTCGGCCAAAAACCAAAGACTAAACTGCAAACCGTGACCCAGAACCCGGACAGATTCTCGTTTCTGGCCCAGCGCAGGTACTGTTAAGAGTTCCTGCATTTCAGCATAGTTCCCGAAAGGGCAACCTGCGCTACAATCCAGTTTCTTTGTGTTACAGGTGCGCTGATCAGACTAGCCCTGTGCAGCTGAGGTTCTTGTGCTTCATTCTTTCCAGTTTTATCTCTGATTTTTGCAGCCTGTGATCAGTATATGTGTCTGTTTGAAAACCCCTTTTCCTTGCTGTTATTCCGCCTCCTTTGTAAAAAATAACTGTAGATGTTTTTGTGTGTTTGTTGAGTTGTTTACAGTTTTTCATTGCAAAAGTAGAATAGTTGTACTGTCGTCCTTTGATTTATATCTGTCGCAAGTGTCGATTTTGATCATAGGAGAAAGTTTGATTGCTATTGATCGTCGACTATACTTTTACTTTTTCCCTTGGTCTGAATTTGTGTTTTTCTAGTGTCAAAAACGAGTGTTTATTTCAAAATTGTAAAGCGTCATAATCGTCTTTATCTTGTGATTTCGAAAAGAAGCTTGTATGTGTTTGTCGCTTGAAAGCAAATTCATATTTGTACATCAACTTTCTTTTAAGAATCAATACTAAGAAAGTAGAAAACAAATACATGCACATGTGCATTTGCATATTGACAGTATGTTTGGCTTGATTTAGGAAAGTGCATTTACAGTGTGCTCTTTGCTCTTTGTGAAAAGATTGTGTCTTTCTTTTCCCCTAGCAGCTAGGATTTTCATTGCAGAAAAGAGATAAAAGTTTTTTTATCATCTTTAGATTGCATTTTAGGAATTACATCTACATCTCGTGGTGAACCCAAAAGGCAAACTTCATAAGAAAGATCAACTTAAAATAAATTTAATGAATCTAACAACGCTTTGGAACTTAACGCACAACATTTAGAGGTCTAGGCTAGAGACGTATTCCGGCGTCGTAAAGCCTGGTAACTGTTATCCTCACTGATGGTTGGGTGATTCCTCCACTTTGAGACGATAAGTGCCAGTACGGACTTGTGCTCCCACATACCGTCGAGTATATTTTGGGAGACCCCTATAGGCTTAAATCCTTTATCCATAGGAAGCCATGTCTGCCGCCCTATTGATCGCAATGCACTGAACACAGCATTCGGGAAGATTGACTGCCGTACCGTAAAAAGTATTCTGCAGTTTTGCGATTGGTTTGGTACTCCCTCTACCTAGATCTCCAGAGCAGTCCCTTTCGTTCCTTTTCAGACTCCTTAACGGAAAAGGTCCATCTGAGCACTTATCACTTCAGGCTCATTAAAAATCGAAGGAGACTAGAGTCATCTTTTGTTTTTTCTCGACTCTTAAAAATTGAAAAAACAAGTTGTGTCAAAGCGTCTAAAATTTATTTTAAACAGAATAATCATCACCTTTCCCTCGTTGATCTTCGAAGTTAGTCTCCCTTCATCACAAGTTCTTGTAGAATCGCTAGGAAATCTTTTGGATAGACTAGATATGTCTGAACAACCATCAACATCCAGGACTGTGTCATCCGATGCAGCAGTGGCAGAGCCTCCTGCTGCTACTCCAATGATGTTCGATGGTATACCAATTGTCCTGACAAGTTATCAACAACAAGCCGGAGTCCAATCGGGGACTGTTTTGACGACATGGTCAGTTCCTATTTCTTCATCCAGATTATCATCTGGTATTTCTTATGTTGAAACTCAGCAAGTTGATCCAATGTGTCTTCAAAGGCCAATCTACCCTTTAAGTACTGTATTTCCACCATATGGAGGGCAGTATGCTTTTTCATTGTTCCCTCCAGGAGAACAACCATATGGGAGTTTACAACAAAGTTTAGGTCAAACTGGAATTACATCCAGCGGTTGGGTACCAATACTGCCTCAGAAACCAAGGGTTGTATATTCAATGCAACCAGTCCACCCTGTGTCGAATATTCCCACTATACCTACTATGGTGACTGCATCGCAAGTACAAGTGTTACCTGTTGTATGTCAACCCCAAGTTTCTCAGGTTGCAATACAACAACCTCTTGTCTCAACGACTCAATCACAACCTCAGGTTAGTGCCTCCTTATCTGGAGCGACTCAGGCTCAAACAAGTACTATGGCTCCTCATCTTGGTCAATTATCTAGTATTGGACAATAGCAAATGGTCCAACAACCAGGGCTGGTTCAATCTCAATAACCACCATTCCAGCAATCATATCAAGGACCTGAGCAACAAGTCTTTGTAAGTAATGGGCAACTGCATTTCCAAAGTAGTTATCAACAACCATATTATAATGGTTATGCCCATAAACCTTGTCAAAGTTGCCAGCATCAAATACATTATGATGGTATGCAAAGACCCATTGCTCAGGCGATTCCATCTTATCCTGGGTATGCTTCGCCTAACCTGAATCAACAGTTGCCCTTTTTAGCAACTCTAGAATTACCAGATCTAAACTGGCTGACGAATGATCCAATTGCTTATGCCCCTTGGTGGCCAGTGATTCCGCATAAACTTCCGTTAGATATTCCTAAATTTAATTGAAATCTGGGTGAAGATCCGTCGAATCATGTGATGACATTTCATCTGTGGTGTTCATCAAACACCCTAAACGATGATTCGATTAGGCTTCGCCTTTTTCAGAGGACGTTAATTGGTCTGGCAGCAAAATGGTAGATCGAATTGCCTAGAGCTTCATTCGACAACTTCAGTACCCTAGCCACAACCTTTTTAACCCATTTTCAGCTACCGATAAGGTACGAAACAGGAACCGAACTTCTTACCAACTTCAAACAGACGATGGCCACTCACATATCTGATCATATTCATGAGTGGCGACGTCGTCGTAGAATGGTAAAAACGTATGTTCCTGATCAGCTTTTAGCTGAATGGTTTATTAAGTCTTTGTTACCTTCCATTATATAAGATGTGGCAAAAGGGGGAGTCGTCACCAAAGAGCAAGTTATTGCTTGTGCGCAATATTTGGACTTGATTTACACTCAGTCCGACACACTCTATGACAAAATACCTGACGCTCCTAGACCGGAATTCTCAGTCCCTCCTCCTCCTAAATCAAACAATGACTCTCATGCCGGCGATGGCATGATTGGCGCAACAGACACGAAATCGACAAAGGCTACATCTAAAAAGGCCCGTAAGATTTCTAGTGAAAATGCAAATGAGGAACTTCTTGCCTCGAAAGTAAATGTCGTGTCCACCGACAAGGGCAATCAACTGAAGCAACCAGGGGGCAAGAAGAAAAAGAAAGGGAGAAAAAGGAAGCAGGATGAGTCATCTCCTGGAAAAGCTTCTACAAACCCTTCTAGGCAAAGGAAACCCCCTGCGTGGTGTCATATATGCGATGAGGATCATTGGATGAGAGAATGTCCACATAAAGTTGAAGTTAAGAAACTCTTTAAGAGTTCAAAAACCTCAGCAGTATTGACTGATCCGTTTCCAAACCCGGGAACCAAATTGGTTGCTAATCAAAATGCTTCCCGATCCCAAGTGCTTATGTTGTCTATCTCAAAGCAGAAAAATGATGCTTTGACAAGGAATAAAGATTACGGGAATCCACAGCTGTCAAATAACAAGGCTAATGAACGACCTAGTAGTTCGACAACAACTTTGACCGAAGTTATGTCACCCATCATTCTTGAACCAATGATAAAGTTGCCAAAGGGAGTAGTACACAAATCGACATTTAATCCTCGTGCCAAAGTAGCACAAAATTATAATATAGTATAGGACCTGGCCCAATCGCCGTCCGCTATGCCGACACTTGAGGTACCGCAAAATTTCCCCTCCCAAGAGCAAGCTTTATTATCAGCAATAGGTGGGATTGACCCAATGGATTCCAATCTTGTGGCCTTTAATCATAAAGGATATGACCCTCAGTTACCAGCTCAACTAGCTTTCCTTATTCAAGTGAAAGCCCTCAACAAAACTATTCATCGAACAATTATTGACGAGGGGGAATCTACATGTATTATGTCGATGAGTTGCTTGAAAAATTTAGGCTCGCCACCCTTGTCGAGATTGTGAACGACATTAAAAGCATTTGATGGACGTTCATACACTCCATACAGGATTTTAAGTAACTTGCAAGTTGAACTGGGGGGCAAAACAGTAGAAGTTGATGTTGAAGTAATCGACGGAAACCTCGATTACAACATCCTACTGGGAAGGCCCTGGATATATGCCATGGCCGCAGTTGTGTCGACCTACTTCAGGAAGATTGCATTTCCCTTCCAAGGGAAAATTACAATAGTCGACCAACAAACATTTCTCCCCAACAGTTCACAAGTTACGAGAAGCATTCCAATGGTCTATGGAAGCAATCATTCACCTCAAAATATTGGAGTAGGCCTCCTAAAAGACCCTGCCTTAATGGGTACTTTTGCCCTACCGCCTCCGAGTAATCTGACGGAAGTGGCCACAGTGGAAACCTACAATATGAAATCTTCTATATCTAATGGATTCAGAAGATTCCTGAACATTTTGTCAGCATGGATCATCGCCATTTAGAAATATTGTAGCAATCAATTTTCTTGGCCTGGGGGGCAACCTTGAATCAACGCTCATCGAGTGTTTGGATAGATAGGTCTAAGGAATATGGCGCCTCTTTAGATCCTTGGTCGAGAGTGCATAACACCGACGAAGGAATTGTTCAATCAATGGTAATTGAAGGGGCACCATGGGATGATTACCACCATCATTCCCTTCTTCTGGATTGTGGAGAAGATACTCCTGATGACCTTTATCATCCTTCAGTTTTTGATTTTCTATCAAATACTGTAAATACGGTGGATTTCGAGGATGGTTCTTATCTCGTGTCGACCTCGTTAAAAAATGAAACAAGGAGTCTTGAGGATGGTTCTTTTACTGTGTCAACCTCATTAAAAAATGAAACAAATCCCCTTTCAAAATCTCAAAGGTAAACCTTCATTCCAACCACCGAGTTGAATGCAATGAAGCTTGGGGGGCATGCACCTCGATTTGCATTATTATGCTGGGGGCATTCAAACTCGCCACAAGCAGTGTTACTGCAAGGTTCAAGCTCGTTAAAAAATAAACCCTCATCGAGCAGTTTTAGCACATAGTTCAAGCTCGTTAAAAAATAAACATAAGACATGAGTAAATGTTTCCACCCGCGTTTAAGCTCATTAAAAAATGAACTATTCCCCAGTAAATAACCACCGTGAATGTAGTACTTCAGCCATTAAAGCCTTGGTCGTGTTTGCACCGTCACCTCCACTTTTTCATTGGCCGATCATTCACCTCCACTCGATTGTTTACCCATTTTGAGGAACAGCTGCGAAGAGTGATTTCACTAGCCATCCTTGTGACACTGCCGTGATTGGAAAATTCCAAACCTTACCTGGAATCAGCTGCTACCCGTTTTATCACTCATTCCTCAAAAGACGAGTCTTCTTTAAGCTCTTTTCAACTGACTCGTAAAATATGAAAAGATTGCCGAGTCCTTGGCTTTCCAGCTCATTAAAGGGACAGGAAGTGCTATCCCTCCTCTAGATTTTAATATTTTTGGACCTGAGGGATTATTGCACAAAAAGATCGAGCGCTTGTTTTGTTCGGCTCGTTAAAACTATCGAAAATTCATCCCTTCTGTATTTTTCTATACTTTTTCGGACTTAAGGGATTAGATGACGAAAAAGGAATTTTGGAGTTACCTTTATGTACCTTTTCAGACTCTCTAAAAATGAAAATGACCAAGTTATCTTTGTCGTTAAACTCGTTAAAAATATTAATAGCGACAAACTTGTCTTTAGACGAGAACGAGTTTCACTATTGCTAGGCTCGTTAAAACATAGCGATGGGTTTGCCCGAAGGGCAAATTATAGAACAAGCATATGTTATCCTCCTCAAGCTTCACAAAAATAAAGATGTACTGGTCAGCAATGACTGGGGAAAAATTGGGAAGAAAACTCAAAGAATCGTATTGGTACCAAGTCGCTCTTGAACACGACACTTCCACTCCGTGTCCAAGTCGGGTTGGGTTGTTTCATTCACTGGTCACATCGCCATGGTCTCGCCATACCATCCACATTTGGGGTTAATGCTACCAATCCATCACATAAGTGTCGCCGACATTTTTGTTGGCATTATGATTCAAGTGTTGTCCTTGATGGCAACTCACTCAGAGGATGGTACAGGTGCTCAGAGGTTGGTACAGGTGATGGCAACTTAATCAGAAGACAGATCTCAGTACAGCATACCAAGGAAGCTCATACACGCCGTTTCGTTAAGCCCAAGTCGCGTGTACACGCAAGTTTGATTCATAAAAAGCGCGTGTATGTGGAAAGGTTCCTTTGGTCCATGGTGGTTAGTCCTTGGAAGTTGTGCCTATGATTTCGGACCATTGTGTCTCGACGGGCGTGTCGATCCCTAGTTTTGAAGTTGATGGTATTGTGTTACTATGGTTTTGGCTCTTGGTATTGAGTTAGGCCTAAGACTATATAAGGAGAAGAAGATCATTAGGCAAGATCATCTTTCGACAAGGCTTGAATATCTAAGAGAGAAAGAGATCTGATATGCAGGTTCTGGGTTGCTTGATCTAAGCCAAGGAGAGATCACATCGGTTGATGGAAGACTAGATCTAAGGATAGATCGGGATCTAATGGTTTGAAATGCACTATCATGATATGGTTGATTATGCGCAATGTTACGTTTTGGATCTAACTAATGTCTGGTACAGCTGCAAATTGAGAAAGTTTATTTTTTAGATCTGTACGCAGGTTGGCTTCGGTAAAAGAGCGTGTATACGCGGGTTTTGCTCATTGAAGTAGCGTATATCTTTTGAAGCTTGATTTTGGGTTTACAGTGGGGTCTGACTGTTATTGCAGAGTTCTGTAGTCTGCTCTGTGTTCTGGTAACTGGTGATTGACAGGGTTCAGTGGTTCAGTGATTCAAAGTTTGGTTGTTTTATGCTTCAATGATCTGTTGTGGAAATTGAATGATTTGTGGTCTTCAGATTGTAATGTTGTGCTTCAGGAATATCCAAGTCTGAAAATGTATGAAAAGTGATATCTGAAAGAAGGAAGATTGTAGGTCAGCACCTACGTACTAGTATCTTGGCTAGTACAAGAGCAAAGGGGGTTGGAGCTCCCTTCCAAGGAAGTTTGGAGAACGAGAGAAGGTTGAAGCCTTCTGCAGGTTGTAGCCTGCGTACTGGTATAAGGCTGCACCAGTACAAAAGATTGTAAACTGAAGTTTCATATTAAAGAAAGATAGAGACAACTTGCAGCAGGTGGTTTTCACCCACATTGGGTTTCCACCTTATATCTTGGTGTTCATGTGTGTGGCTTTTTATCTGTTCTGTTTTACTGCACATGTTTACTGTTAATGTGATGAATAATGTCCTGATGCACTTAATTGAAGAAAAAGCTAACTAAATTGTGAGTTTTCTTCCTATACGCTGTTTTACTTCGTCACAGTAGCGTGTACACGCTGGTTCACTTAACTGAAGTAGCGTATATGTTTCTGAGCATTTAAAAAGTTTGATTAATCAGATAATACTGATTCACCCCCCCTCTCAGTATTATTTCCAACAATTGGTATCAGAGCAGGTCCTTCAGAGAAGCTTGATCGCTTGAAGGAAGATCATTCATCATGAGCAACTACGAGAAAGAAGCATCAATCAGGCCACCGGTTTTTGATGGAACAAATTTCAATTATTGGAAGGTAAGAGTTACTGCATATCTTCAATCTCTTGGTACAGAAGTTTGGGACATTGTAGAAACAGGCTATGCTTTTCCTTCAGCTACTCCTACAGATCCAGCTGATAAAAAGGCATATGAAACAAATGCAAAAGCAGTCAGTACTCTATTAGGAAGTATATCTCAAACAGAATTCATGAAGGTCATGCACTTCAAATCAGCAAAAGAGATATGGGACAAAATGATCACTAGCTATGAAGGAGATGAACAGGTAAAGCAAGCTAAACTTCAAACTCTCAGGATTCAATATGAGACCCTCAAGATGTATAATGATGAAAGTGTGGCTAATTATTTTCTTCGGGTAGATGAGATTGTTAATTGTATGAAAAATCTGGGTGAAGAAATAAAAGAGACTATAGTAGTTCAAAAGATTCTAAGATCATTATCCCCCAAGTTTGAATCTAAAGTATCTGCAATAGAAGAAAAGGAAAATCTCAAAGTTCTCACTATGTCTCAGCTACATGGAATTCTAACTGCTTATGAAATGAGAAAGGGAGGTCCATCAGACAGAAGGGAAGCTGCTTTTAAGGCATCAAGAAAAGAAGATTACTATGAAGCAGGCCATGTTCCAGAAGAAGAGGAAGAAGAATCAAACTTTGTCAGAAATCTTCAAAGGGGTGCTGGAAGGTTCAGAGGTAAGCTACCTTTCAAATGCTTTGCTTGTGGAAGAGTAGGTCATTATGCTGCAAAATGTCCTAATAAGGATAAAGGAAAAGAACCTGCTAGATGGAATAAGAAACAAAGTGCAAATAAGAAAAGCTACTACACCCATGAAGATAGTGATGGCTTATCAAACAGTGATGAAGATGAACAAGGTAATAAATATAAGCTATTAATGGCATTTGAAGATGATGATTATGAGGATGCTGTAGATGTGGATAATCTCTATAATGAAATTACTAGACTCAAGAGATGCATAGAAGAAAAGAGTGTGATCATTGATACTTTGCAATTTCAAATTGATGAAAAGGAAAAACATCTTGAAAAACTAGAAGGTGAAATTGTTGGTCTCAGAAAAGAAATTGAGAAAACAAAAACTATTAATCTTAAGTTTGTCAAAGGATCTGAAACTTTGGATGAGATTATCAATGTGCAGCGGTCTCCTCTAAACAAGACAGGTTTGGGCTATAATGGAGAAACCTCTCAAGCATCCACCTCAAAAAGTTATCTTGATGCAGCAAGAAGAAATGAGCAGAAGAACAATGAAGATAATCAGGTAAAGCAGGGATGAATTACAAACAGAAACTATCAGGGACAATCCTTCTTAAGGGTGAACAAAAGCTACAACCAACCACAGGTAAAATCTTCTCAGTTTGGCACAAGAATAGATGAAAATAGAAATTACAATCAGTTGGCTGGTAGATTCAATAACCGCAGAAGCTTCTTCAATGGACAATGCTTTTCTTGCCATAACTTTGGTCACAAAGCAGCTCAATGTGTTGCATATAAAACAATCATGACTAGGGAAGCTCAAAAACAAAGAAGTATGACAGGGATTACAAAGAGGACCTATAACAACTTTTCAGTTCTTGAAAATGAAGTTGAATGTTCTATTTGCAATAATTTTGGTCATAAAGAGTCTGAATGCAGGAGCAGGTTTCAGGAGAAAAAGGAACAAGCCACGAGCACCAAAAAATGGAGAATAAAAGAACCTCAGACAGAAAGATGTGGGATAGCGTTTTATGCAGAAGGACAGGAAAATCTATGGTACATTGACAGTGGATGTTCGAAACATATGACAGGTGATAAAGAAAAACTCGAATCTTATTCTACTTTAGAAAAGGGAAAGAAAGTTTCTTTTGGAAATGATACTCCTGCAACTATAAAAGGAAAAGGTATTGCTCCTTTGAAAGAAAAGGTTAAGGCTGGAAATGTTTTGTATGTTGATGGATTGAAGCATAATCTTCTAAGTGTCAGCCAGATGTGTGATCAAAAAACCGAGGTTATTTTCAGATCGAATGGATGTCTTGTTCGTGATCTTGATACAGGTAAAACAGTTCTCAAAGGCAAAAGAACTCCAAATAATCTGTACATATTTGAAGAAGGACAACAACAATGCTATCTTAGCAAGGATGAAGAGCACTGGTTATGGCATCGAAGGTTGGGACATCTAAGCTTCTCACAAATAAGGAAAGCATGCAAATATCAGGCAGTTCGCGATCTTCCAGATATCAAAATTCCAGACAACACCATATGCAAATCTTGTCAGTTTGGAAAGCAAACCAGAACTAACTTTCCAGAGAAGGAAGGATCAGCTAGCTTGCCTCTTGAGCTAGTCCATACAGATGTATGTGGTCCATTTAGGAAAAGGACACCTCGAGGAGAAGAATATCTGATATTATTCATTGATGATTTCTCAAGGTTTGTTTGGTTAGGGCTTATGAAGCACAAAGATGAAGCATTCGAAAAATTCAAATCCTTCAAAGCATTGGCTGAAAATGAATCAGGACACAAAATTAAGTGCCTCAGATCTGACAGAGGTGGGGAGTTCACATCAAATGAATTTTTCGATTTCTGCGATGAACATGGGATAAGAAGAGAATTCTCTACAGCTAGAACTCCTCAGCAAAATGGGGTTGTGGAAAGAATGAACAGAACTATCCAACAAATGGCTCGTGCTATGCTCGATGAATCAGGTACTCCTGCAACCTTCTGGGGTGAAGCTGCACATGCTGCTGTTATCATTCTTAACAAAACAAATGTCCGAGTAAACAGCACTCAAACACCTCATGAGCTTTGGAGTGGTAAAACTCCTTCCGTGAAGCATTTCAAAATCTTTGGGAGCAAATGTTATATTAAGAATACTGATGAGCAACTTGGCAAACTTGAACCTAGAGCAGATGAGGGCATTCTTCTTGGTTATTCTCCACATAGCAAAGCATACAAGTGCTACAATAAAAGACTTGGCAGAATTGTTGACAGTATTGATATAGTGGTTGATGAGAAGGGATATATTCCTAGGCAAGTTCATCATGAAGACATTGAAGAAGATGAAGGTTACTCTCAAAGGCGAAATGATGAAGAAGAAGAACCTCAAGAAGAAGAAGAATCTCAAGAAGAACCAGAGGAGCAGACAAGAATAGAAGAGAAGACTCCATCCAGATATGTCCAAAAGAATCATCCAGAAACTCAGATTGTGGGGCAGAAAGAAGCAGGAGTACAAACAAGAAGGACACTTGCAGAAGCTTCAAGCTACTTGGCTCTACTCTCCTCCATTGAACCACAAAATGTGAAAGAAGCATGCAAAGATGAATGTTGGGTCAAAGCAATGGATGAAGAACTTGAGCAAATCGAAAGGAACAACACTTGGGAATTAGTTCCTAGACCAAAAGATAAGAATGTAATAGGAACAAAATGGGTCTTCAAGAATAAGTTAAATGAAAATGGAGAAGTAATTAGAAACAAGGCCAGACTTGTTTGTAAAGGGTATGCACAGCAAGAAGGAATAGATTTTGAAGAGACCTTTGCTCCTGTGGCAAGACTAGAGGCCATCCGAATGTTCCTTGCTCTCTCAAGCTTTCAAAACTTCAAGGTATTTCAAATGGACGTGAAATCAGCCTTCCTGAATGGAGACTTAGAAGAAGAAGTATATATTGAGCAGCCAGATGGGTTCATTCTTGGAAATGATCCAAACCTTGTATGCAGATTGAAAAAGGCACTCTATGGGCTCAAACAAGCTCCAAGGGCTTGGTACTATCGGTTGGACAAATATCTTCACCAACAAGGCTTTTCAAAAGGATCAGCAGATAGCAATCTCTATATAAAAGTTGAAAATAACAAATTGCTAATTCTTGTTGTTTATGTAGATGATATTATTTTTGGCAGCAATGAAGAGACCATGAGTCAAAACTTTGCCTTGGTTATGCAGAAAGAATTCGAAATGTCACTTCTTGGAGAATTGACATATTTTCTTGGATTGCAAATCCAACAAAATGAAGGAGGTATCTTCTTGTCTCAAACCAAATACCTCAAGCAGATCTTGAAGAAGTATGGCATGGAAGAGTCAAAGCCAGTATGTACACCCATGGTTACAGGATGCAGCCTCAGTGCAAATGATGAATCAGCAGCAGTCCACCAACCCACTTATAGATCCATGATTGGGAGTTTGCTTTATTTGACAGGTACTCGACCAGATATTACACATGCAGTAGGAATGGTTGGAAGATTTCAAGCCAACCCAAAGGAAACTCATCTTCAGGCAGTCAAAAGAATCTTCAAATATCTTCAAGGGACCCAAAACTATGGCTTATGGTATCCTAGAAATACTGATCTCACTCTTCATGCTTACACAGATGCAGATTGGGCTGGAAGTGTGGATGATAGGAAAAGCACAAGTGGAGGTGCTTTCTTCATGGGTTCCAGATTAGTATCTTGGTTCAGCAAGAAACAAAGTTCGATTGCCTTATCTACAGCTGAAGCAGAATATGTGGCTGCAGCATCTTGTTGCACACAACTTCTTTGGATGATGCAGACCTTGCAGGACTTTCAAATCACTTGCACTCCACCTGTCTCTATCTTATGTGATAATACAAGTGCAATCAGCATTTCAAAGAATCCTGTCATGCACTCAAAGACCAAGCACATACCAATCAAGTACCATTTTCTTCGGGAACAAGTGCTTGAGCAGAAGGTCAAGTTGGAGTATGTTCCTTCTAAAGAGCAAGTTGCTGATATTCTCACAAAACCACTGCCCAGGGAAACTTTTGAATATCTCAGACAAAAGCTGGGAGTAGTTGATGCTTCATCCTGTTGTTGAAGTTTGTTTGTTCTACAGAAAAGTTGGTATACGCAGGTTACGGAAGGGATATGAGCGTATACACGCGGATTCATGCTGGGTAAGTCGCGTGTATGCTGGACGCTTGTTGCAGAAAGAATATCCGCGTACATACGCTGTTTTGTACAGGATAAAACGCGTATATGAAGTTCTGAACAGCAAGGGAAAACTCTGAAGTTCTGAACAGCAATAGGAATGTCAGAATTCTTCAGGCACAGTTTCAGGGAGTGCAACAGGCACAGGTTCAGGGGGAGCAGCTCAAAAGTCTCATAAAGCATTGTTGGCATTCAGATGTTTTGGTTGTTGGTTTCAGGAGAAGGAGCTCAGAAAGAAATTCTGGTTGCTGATCTAACAAGATGTTTATCAGATGCTGCTGGTGTCTTTCCTAAGTCTTGGTCTAGATCTGTTGTCTCTATGTCATGTATCTCTCTTGTCATATCTCTTTTATGGTGTCAAGGTCATGTAACGGCCTTTGTTGGTTTCCCCACTATGCCTGGGATGAATGCTGTAATATAATTGGTTGTTTCTGTTATGTCCCCTCTTGGTAGGGAGTATGGATGTATGTATTGAGTCTTTTGGTGATAGGAAGGTCCCTTATGGTGTATAAGTCTTGGTTCTTGTTGAAGAACATCTTTTGCAGATCTGGCCTTCGGTCAGGGGGAGCACAAGTCAGCACAGCCAAACAGAGATATCAGCATGTCCTCAGGGGGAGCACAGCCCTTTGCCCTTGATGTCAAAGGGGGAGAGTGACTTGGTGTGATGGTTGCCATCAAGTCCAAAGGGGGAGATTGTTGGCATTATGATTCAAGTGTTGTCCTTGATGGCAACTCACTCAGAGGATGGTACAGGTGCTCAGAGGTTGGTACAGGTGATGGCAACTTAATCAGAAGACAGATCTCAGTACAGCATACCAAGGAAGCTCATACACGCCGTTTCGTTAAGCCCAAGTCGCGTGTACACGCAAGTTTGATTCATAAAAAGCGCGTGTATGTGGAAAGGTTCCTTTGGTCCATGGTGGTTAGTCCTTGGAAGTTGTGCCTATGATTTCGGACCATTGTGTCTCGACGGGCGTGTCGATCCCTAGTTTTGAAGTTGATGGTATTGTGTTACTATGGTTTTGGCTCTTGGTATTGAGTTAGGCCTAAGACTATATAAGGAGAAGAAGATCATTAGGCAAGATCATCTTTCGACAAGGCTTGAATATCTAAGAGAGAAAGAGATCTGATATGCAGGTTCTGGGTTGCTTGATCTAAGCCAAGGAGAGATCACATCGGTTGATGGAAGACTAGATCTAAGGATAGATCGGGATCTAATGGTTTGAAATGCACTATCATGATATGGTTGATTATGCGCAATGTTACGTTTTGGATCTAACTAATGTCTGGTACAGCTGCAAATTGAGAAAGTTTATTTTTAGATCTGTACGCAGGTTGGCTTCGGTAAAAGAGCGTGTATACGCGGGTTTTGCTCATTGAAGTAGCGTATATCTTTTGAAGCTTGATTTTGGGTTTACAGTGGGGTCTGACTGTTATTGCAGAGTTCTGTAGTCTGCTCTGTGTTCTGGTAACTGGTGATTGACAGGGTTCAGTGGTTCAGTGATTCAAAGTTTGGTTGTTTTATGCTTCAATGATCTGTTGTGGAAATTGAATGATTTGTGGTCTTCAGATTGTAATGTTGTGCTTCAGGAATATCCAAGTCTGAAAATGTATGAAAAGTGATATCTGAAAGAAGGAATTGTAGGTCAGCACCTACGTACTAGTATCTTGGCTAGTACAAGAGCAAAGGGGGTTGGAGCTCCCTTCCAAGGAAGTTTGGAGAACGAGAGAAGGTTGAAGCCTTCTGCAGGTTGTAGCCTGCGTACTGGTATAAGGCTGCACCAGTACAAAAGATTGTAAACTGAAGTTTCATATTAAAGAAAGATAGAGACAACTTGCAGCAGGTGGTTTTCACCCACATTGGGTTTCCACCTTATATCTTGGTGTTCATGTGTGTGGCTTTTTATCTGTTCTGTTTTACTGCACATGTTTACTGTTAATGTGATGAATAATGTCCTGATGCACTTAATTGAAGAAAAAGCTAACTAAATTGTGAGTTTTCTTCCTATACGCTGTTTTACTTCGTCACAGTAGCGTGTACACGCTGGTTCACTTAACTGAAGTAGCGTATATGTTTCTGAGCATTTAAAAAGTTTGATTAATCAGATAATACTGATTCACCCCCCCTCTCAGTATTATTTCCAACAATTTTCAAGAGAAGTCATCCAGAGAAGTCACCTATGTCTCACCCACTACCATACATTATACTCCATACTTTCATGACCGCCATCCTGAACCGTATATCATCAGCTTGTTTTCACCTCCATCAAAATCATTTGCTCCGTTCCGTGTCATTGATGTGGGATTCATTAAGGCCCTCCTTTGACGAATCACTTCTTGTCGACATCAGCTCATTATCCAAGAAGTTGGTCTAGGGACACCCCATTCAGTACTTTGAAGCTTGCATGCCTCAATGGCAAGTTTCTCACTTCCGGCGATAGGTTTACATCAATGACCTTAGACCGAAAGATTTTGCGTGGTGTTCAACGCCAAGTCCTTTATTCACACCACATGAATTGTACTGTGGTACCTTGAGGGTCATTATCATTATCGGTGATTCCTCTCGTGCTTGTTAACAGTTTACATCATTGACTAGTAATCAAGCGATGTCTTTCCATGTTCGACTTCAGAACATTTCTCACATGGATCGACTTGTACTTTGAGTGAAGATCGGACGAGATTGAAGATCCCGGATCTAGTTTCATCCATCCGGGCTGCGATATATATTCAGGAAAATAAAAAAATTAAAATGTACAGCATTGTAGCACAGATAATCATCCTACCAAAAGGATGATGGCTCTATCAGAATCATCAGTCTACACTTAGACGATTGTCTATCCTATGTACATGAAAATGAATTTATAAAGCTGAGCACGGGAATGCCCGCCTCAGCTAGATCATGAAAAACAGTATGAAGATAATGTATTGTATTGTATCTTATTACAGGCCTCCTCCCAGCATTGAAAGAACTTCGGATCCTCATAATAAAGCATTTCACCCGATTAACGACCTCATACTTTAGGGGGCAACTGTTATAGACATTTTTGTGCCTTGCAGCTCCAAGCATGAAATGTCTATAAACCAAGGGCTCCTAAGTCCCTAAAAGTGTTGTTCCAACCCCTAAAGGAACAAGGTCAACAAATTACAACTTCTCCCAGAAGTTCTCCACCAGAAACTGCTCAGAATCAGTCAGATCAGGATAATTTCAATTGCTCCACTAGCTAGTTGTGTTGCATAACACCTAAATACACTAGCTGGGTGCGTTGCAACGCACCTAAATGCACTATCAGGGTGCGTTGAGTGGGAAATGACAAATGGTAGTGCCATTCCACGAGGTGGAAAGACAATGGAAGCTTCCAAAATCTTCTCCTATGACACTTGCCTCACTGAATTCGACCAAGGATGAGTAAGAGGCTCTCAGTCTCCAAGTGGAAGAAAGAACTAACAGAGAGAAGACACTAATCAAATCATGAGCTGACTCATCCTCCTTGCATACATCTATATATGGATCCCTCATCCCAGAGATCCAGGGGCTGGAATTTTGTACATTGCAAGGAATTGTTGTTGGTTTTGAGATAGAGATCAGAGTATTGGGTGATTTATGCTTTGTTGGAGGTGAAGAAGGGGCTTCTTTGCTGGGAGGTTGATGCTGGGTCAGGAATCATCGGTTGTAACACCTCCTGGATCTTCTTGTACATCAATAAAAACTATTTGAGTTTCTCCTACATGCTTGTGTATCATTGATGCTTGTTACATTTGTATGTTTAGCTTAAATCTGATCCTAAGCTGTTTATGAATATAGATCCATGTCTTTGTGTAGTTTTCTTCTTCTGTGATCTTACAGGAACTTGGTGAAGCTGAGCAAGTAAGGGAGCAAGTAGCTGGAAGCTGTCAAAGAAGAGAGGGATTGGATCAAAGGATTAGCGCAAGACACAGGTCGGTTCTTTCTATCCCCCTCTATCTTTAATTCATAAAGGAAATACAAAAGTGGTTTTCTCTGTTTGTTTCTAAGGTAGCTGTCACACCTTAATGGGATAGAGCAGTTCTAAATAGACACTTTTCCCGGTAACATTTGTATCATACAAGAATTGTTCATTTGTGTAATATAAAATAGGTTGCCCCCTTGAAGATGCTAAATTCTAAGGCGTTTATCTATTGTTTCTATATTTTTGTGAGTTGGTTTCATAACAAAGATCTACCCATGGTCTGCGAACCATGGTATTATATAAAAAGGGAGTCTTAGAAGAGTCCAAGGCAAGTTTGGAGTAGAGTAGGTTTTGCTGCTATGTTTTATGTATGGGTCTATGAGAGCTAAGAGAGAAGAGTCTTAGCGTCGGAAGAGGCTCTGCAACTGAGTGCGCAGAGGCTTAGGGTAGAAGTCTGCCGCTGAGTGCGCAGACCCCTACAGCTGTGTTCGCAGGGCAGTCAAAGTATGTACTGTAATTTGGATTATTAATAAAGAGGAATATTCTACAATTATCTGTGTATGTGTTATTTTACTTTTGTTATGATTGTTGCGATTATGTTATGTTGAATGCTGGAGTATAAAGTAATGCTATATTGATGCGCGGATCTATGTATTTTAGTTTGTCATATGAACTCAAGTAGGAATGTCTGTTTAAGCGAAGATAACCTAATGCATGTTAAAGTAACCAATGCTTAAGCGAATCTAGGTAGATATAGAAGTAAGAGTAGTTAAAGGGGTGCGTAAGTGCCTGATCTATCTATTTAGGGCCCACAAAGGACGACGAGAGACTTTTGTGGAGGCTTTGAGGATGAATAAGAGAAGTACTTTGATAAACCCTAAAGGGCTTATCGATATGTGTGAAGGAAAGTTAGGATAAATAACCAACATCACAACCATCTCAGGGTGTAGATACTTCATTCCTGCATCCCCCCATACTGCTTCGGGTGAGACTTCAGTCTGCGCTTCGCGGATTGATGCCAAAAGGGCCAATAGTGTAGGGATTTTTGTGGTTGATTAACGATAAACCAGGGTCAGGGCCCATCAAGCCAAAAAATGGTTTTGTTTCTGAGACCAGGATCTGCATCATGAGATGTGTGATGTCGCATTATTGGAATCCAACTAAGAAGGAGAATGAAGACTAGTTGGATAGAAAGATCCACGAAATCGTGGCGCAAGAAAACAGGAATGTGTGATTGATGAAAGAACAGTGGTTGGACATATATCTATACACACAGATACATAAAATATTCCTTTGTTCCTTCCTAGTTGAATTATATGAGTGGATCATGAAGTTGGAAGATAGCCAAGGGAGGTGGAGGCTTGATGGTCCGATTGTCTGGACCCCAGAGTTAGTGCAGAAATTGAAAGCCTCTAAATATAAGATCGCATGCACTGTTGATCATTGGCTCAACCGTATCATACAAGGGTTTGTGACATAGTTCACAGTCGATACTTCGGTCAGTTACAGCGAAGCAGAGCACCGCTTCTTCAAGGGGCCACGAGGTAAGTATTTGAAATCATTAAATACTTGGATTAAGATGCTCTTGTGTGAAAAGCAGGTTGTGCAGTTACCTTGATGTTTGGGGCTACACAAAGTGGAAGGACTTTCAGGGACGAAGGAGGAAAAGGCCCTAAATATGGCCCACTGATTGAGCCTCCTTTGAGTGATGATGAAGGAGTAGCACAAGCTTCTCTGCTTAGCGCTATTCAGTTGATAAGACAGGGGTCCCCGCGAATATTTACACCGCCTTCATCCTCACCTTATCCATCCGCACTGCCTCCATCCTCACCTCCACCGCTTACCCCCTCACCCACACCACTGCCACCTCCACCACCGTTCAACATGGAAAACTCCATAGAGCTACCTGTGTTCAAGGGCGTAGGAAATGAAGTTCTAGATTAGTTTTGGTTCGTCGTGAAGGCTGTATGGGAAGCTCAGGGTATCATGAATGATCAAATGAAGAAAGCAACATTAGTTAGTGCTTTGCAGGACCGTGCATTAACTTGGTACATTAAGTACTTCACTAATAATTGGACGTTCGTGTTGGCCGATATCCAGACTGCGTTGAATAAGGAATTTAGTATACCTAAGTCTGAGGTGCAATGAGTTGTGGGATTTAAGGAGATCATGATGAAGCCTAGAGAGATGCCCTGGGATTTGTATCAAATATTGAAGTGTACGATCCATGAATCCAACAAGAATATGACTGACAGGCAGCACAGCGAATGGTTTGTGGCCTCACTCCTACCTCACCTAAGGGTTGTGCTATCACAACAGAAGATTGGGACCTAGGCAGAACCTCTGAAAATCGCGATGAGATTGCACGAGACACCAATGCAAGAGGCTAATATGGAGGTTCAGTAGATTCATGCGTGGTTGCAGAACCTTTGCCTCAAAATGAAAATTCTGAAGAAAGACATAACAGCTCGACCATAGGCATGTGAAGACGTGTGGTGCCTAATGTGCAAAAGTTAGGGGCATGACAAAGATCACTATTGTATTTTTGCAAATTATGCTGCATCAGGGGGACCAATGCCTCTAAGGCCAGAACCTACAGCAGGGCCAAGTACAGGGCCCGCGATATGGTGTGCTATCTGTCAGGTAGCTGGGAAACATGCGAGAGACAATTTCCATTTACTGCAGAAATTCATATAGACACCACAACAACTCTTCTACAAATTTTGTCAATCTATGGGTCATGATGAGCGCAATTGCCGAAGTTACGTATTAATGATGGACAGGACACTTGCATACATGGTGTAGGCAGAAACGTGGCCTCTGGCCCAAGGTGCTAGAGGAGCATGAGGCGAGTATCAGGGGCACGGCTGAGGCCGAGGTGGAGGATGACCTAGTAGAGGTCGAGGGCAGATTATTTGTTACAATTACAGAGGATCAGGACACTACGTGCGAGACTGCCTGAATCCAACGCGGTTGTCATGCCGCTATTGTACTCAGTTTGACCATGCGATGGAGGATTACCCTATATTTTTAGTCAAAATACCTGAGAAGGGGGCACAACCTCAGAAACCGACTCAAAGCCTATAGATGATGGGGACTGAGCCTCACAAGGAAGAACCCAAGGGAAATATTGTTCTGCGGAGTGGAGTGATGATTGGTGAGGATAAGGGGAAGCAGCCTGAAGAAGGCGAGTGGGTACACAAAGCACTAGAAAACAAGACCGGGTTTGATCTCAAACACACAAAAGAAAAATTTATGGAAGAAAAGAAAAATTTTGCTGAGGCCTCTACCTCAGGGAGTAAGGAGAAACTGGTTGAAGAAATGGACCCGTCCATGATTATCATGTTCTTGGAGACTTGCATGAAACTGCTCCGTGATAGTAAGGCTGTGAAGGGACTGTAGGAACTGATAAATAGGTGTTGGCAAGGAAAACACTACTGGCGAACCATGCGTAGTCAGAAATCTTGGCAAGCATAAGGCAAGGACTAGATGTGAGATGAAACTCACCACATAGATATGAGAATACGAAATGGACTAGGTCATCTTGGACCTAGGATCCGACAAAAATGTTTTGCTGAAACAGACATTGGAAAGAATGGGGAGACCTACACTATAGTGGTATCCAATTTAGTTAAGGATGGCGAATGAGTAGAAAATCATTCCAATTGGGAAGTTGCAAGGGTTAATAGTTGATATCGAAGGCATGAGCAGACTAATGGATTTTGAAGTGATAGAGATTGTGGATGAAAACAATCCATACCCTGTGCTCCTTGGGATTGATTGGGCCATTGACATGAATGGGGTAACAAACTTGAAGAAGCGAAATATGATATTTGAGAAGAAATCGCTCCGTGTATTGGTGCCATTGGACCCTAGAGAAGAACTACGCTATACTGAACCGGCCCGTGATTATGAAAGTGATCACAATTTGGACCAGATTTACAAGATAACAGCACGAGATCAAGATTGGATGAGTTCAACAAAAAACAAACGTATTGCATGGGACCACAAGAGCTCTTGCACATCAGACTTATATGAAGAACTAGAGCACTAGCAGAATCAACTGCATGAAATATCTATGCTACGCTGTAATATGATGACCAAGTCATTGCGCTGTGTATCATCAGAGGTAAGAAATATGCCTTACTATTACTGGTTAACTGATGTTGATCACTTTTTGGATGCATTTGAAAGGGAAGTACGAGAGAAGCATCACTTCCAGGCATTATATTGGGCGCTGCGCGCTACGCCTGCAAGATGGTGGGGTACGCACAAATATAGTTTTAATGATTGGTGTGACTATAGGAGGATGATGAGGATACACTTTGGTCGTTCGAAGGTGCGATTAACAGAAAAATATGATGGGAGAAACGATCCTAGTGATCATTTGGCCAAATTGATTGAAGTGTACGGAGCGAAGCCTCAACCGAAATGGGTTCATCTGTTTTGTCATACCTTGGATGTTATACCAATGAATTGGTACTTGGATATGGAACTCCACCATGGCACCGAAGAATGGGATATTTTGCACCATGGATTTTTGATGACATTCAGTTTTGAGGATGGATTTGAATCTATCGACGAAGTGTTGCAGGAGGTTAAGACAACAATATTTCGGATACCACAGGATCCTCTATATTTGATTCAACCTAATTGGACTACCCAGCTGAGCTACATGTTGGAGTGTTACAATGTAACAATGGAAGAAGAAGATGAAGACCCAAGGAAGATTAATATCCCAGAGACTGAAGGTCACCGTGAAGTTGAAGGGCCACAACTAGAGAACACCAACATAATAGAGCCACTTAAAAATAGACAGGTGAACATTGGCATCGAGGTAGAGCTGAAGTTTCCAAGATTGGGGATTACTGGGATGACACGACAATAGATAAGGTTGCCGAACTACTCCACAAACATCAGGATCTATTCCCCACGAAGTTTTCAAATCTAAAAGGGATAATAGTGGACCTGGTTGTCTTGAAGATCACCTTAAAACCGGATGAAAAATGTGTGAAGCAAAGACCTTACCACCTTAATCCGAATTATAAAGAAAGGGTCCGCTTAGAGTTAGACAAGATGCTTGCGACAGGTATTATTGAACCGATGGGAGAATCTGATTGGGTAAGCCAAATAGTGGTTCAGGAAAAGAAGAAGAAGGAAGAAATAAGGATACGTGTAGATATCAGGAATTTGAATGATGCATATGTGCATGATCCCTTCCCAACTCCATTCACCGATGAGGTCTTGGATAATGTTGGCGGCCATGAAGCATATTCATCCACTAATGGGTTCTCTGGGTACCATCAGGTCAAGATCGCAGCAGAGGATAGGAGTAAGACAAACTTCGCGACTGAATGGGGATGCTTCCAGTATACGATGATGCCTTTTGGGTTGAAGAACATGTCAACATTATTTTCATGCGTAGTCATCGCGTCGTTCAACGATTTCATTCATAAATTTCTGGAAGTATACTTTTACGATTGGAAAGTGTTCAGATTGGTGAAGCGCCATGTGGCAAGTCTTCGCTTGATGCAAGATACATGCCGGAGGTACCAGATCATGCTCAATCTAAAGAAATGTTTGTTTTGTGTCCCTTTTGGGATCTTGCTGGGCCATGTGGTATGTAGACAAGGCTTGGTGGTAGAACCCATGAAGATCACGGTCATAATCAATTTAGAGGTGCCAAAGAGTGTGAAACAACTATGTGCAACATTAGGGCATACAAGATACTATAGGAAATTCATCAAGAGCTATGCCTAGATCACTGCGCCGATGGAAAAATTGTTAAATAAGGATGTTACATTCTGTTGGAAGGAAGAATGCAAGAAGAGCTTGGATGTGCTAAAGGAGAAAATGGTCACTGTGCCGATCGTAGTCTTCTTGGATTGGAACAAGGAATTTTAGGTGCATGTGGACACATCATGTATTGTGCTAGGAGCAGTACTGACACAGGATGATGAAGGGGACTTGGATCACCCTATAGCATTCGCAAGTAGGAAGTTGTCCTAAGCTGAGAAAAATTATTCCACAATAGAGCGCGAAGGACTAACTATTGTGTACGCACTCCAGAAGTTCAGGCATTATTTGTTGGCAAACATTTTAAGATGCATACACACCATTCAACATTAAAATACCTGGTCAACAAGCCTGTGTTGGGGGGGAAGATATGCAGGTGGCTTTTTTTGTTCCAGGAGTATGATTTTGAATTTATTGTGAAACCAGGATGCTTGAATGCTGGACTGGATCATCTGTTGCGCATTGAAATAGGAGAGGAACCTACAAATTTGGAGGAAGGACTACCCGACACGTAGCTCTTTGCAGTATGCATCATGGAAATCCACTTTGAAGATATTATACACTTCCTGATGATAGGTATGACTCTGGAAGGATATACGAGCCAACAGAAGAAGGAACTGGTGGTGCGCATGATAGGCTTTTCTGTCATTGTAGCGAACTTGTAAAAAATGGGATCAGATGAAATATTGTGACATTATGTGCCAGATTTTGAATGAAACAACATCCTCACTGAGGTTCATGGTAGAGCCGCAAGAGGCCATTATGTAGAAAAAGCAACAGTGCAGAAGATTCTACGCTCTTGGTTAAGGTGGCCAACCTTGCATAAGTATTCAAAAGCGTATTTTAGGGCATGCAACGCATGCTAAAGGATGGGTAGACCCTCACGCAGGGATGAGCTTCCGTTGAATCCGCAGATATCGCTACAACCCTTCGAGAAGTGGGTGATTGACTTTGTAGGACCAATTCAGCCTTCAGGGAAGAAGATGGGTGCGAGATACATCATGACCGCAATTGAGTACTTAACCAGATGGGTGGAGGTGTAGCCTGTGAAGGACTATACAAGCGAGACAAAAACCAAATTCATCTTTGAGTACATGTTGACAAGGTTTGGTTGTCCAAAATTTTTAATGAGCGATCATAGTACACACTTTATTATTGAGACGATTAGTGCGATGACAAAGGAATTTAAGGTCTACCATCAGAAGAGCATGCCATATCATCTGCAGGCTAATGGGACGATGGAAGCATTTAATAAAATATTGGAGAGCGTGCTCACAAATGTTTGCAATACTCAATGAAATGACAGGGATGTTCGCGTGCCCACGGTGCTATGGGCTTATAGAACGACTTGCAATAAGTTGATTGGAAAAACGTCGTTCATAGTGGTTTATGGCAAGGAAGTTGTGATGCTGATGGAGTACATTGTACCTAGTCTGCGCATAGCAGAATTCATAGGAATGGAAGATCGTAGAGCCCTGGAGGAGAGGCTCGTGCAACTGACAGAGATTGAAGAAGATAGATTTCTAGATGGATTCCATTAACAAGTTCAAAAGGAGCACGAAAAGGCATGGCACGATCGACACATCAAATTATGCACGTTCAAGGTAAATGATTTATTTCTATTGTATGACGGAAAGTTTTATAAATTTACAGGAAAATTTTGGATGCATTGGTTGGGGCCATATGTCATCAAGGAGATTACCGATGGTGGAGTAGTTCAGTTGGTAAGTTGAATGGAGAACCATTCCCAGGGCTAGTGAATGGCAGTTGATTGAAGCCATACATCAACGATCTCGCTAGATGACTACATGGTGGAAGCACAGTCTTAGCGCTCTAGACAGCTGAAAGGAGGCGTGGGAATATAAACTACACTACCTAGGTTAGAGAGCTACACAAATGGGGAACTGTGCGGAATGGAGGAATGTCACAATGTCAACAGAAACGCGGGAGAAGCTGTGCTATCTAAGAAGGAACCACGTATGGAAGCTGGAAAGTGACCGTTATGGTCACTGTTCATGACTTGACAGTGGGAAAACAATTAAATGGAGTGAGGGGGTGGAATTTAAGTGGGAATTTAAGGGCCAGATCTGTGAAAATCTGTTGCCAATCCAACATTTATGAATGAATTTTGGGGGGAGTGGTTGGATTTGAATTCAAAAATGCCAATAAATTACAGGTGGTTGCCCAGCAAAAAACACTTGGAATTTTGAGAATTGAGGTGTTGAGGTCTGAGGCGCATATGAATTATGAGTACTTTGAAGCTTTGATAGTGAGTTCAGTGTTTGAGAAGTTGCCAAAGGAGACACAGGAGTTGTTGTCTAGTATTATGTTGGCACCCATAGAAATCGTGAGTGTAGGAGCAATAATGGAAGCTAAGGGAATTGCCCCAGAAGTAGTAATGGCAGCTAAGGGAGCTGCCATAGAAGTTGATAGCATTGAAGTACAAATAGAAGTTCCTAAATAACCGAGGATGCCTAAGCCGAGGCCTACGCTGACCCAAGAGGGTCCAAAATCAAAGAAAGATAAGCAGAAAGCACCACAGCTGCTGCGCACATCACCCAGAAGGCACCTGCAGAAGGAAAAGCCCACCGTGTAGGAGAAGGGAAAGCTAATTGACCTTGAACCTGAAGAGGATGTTGAGGAGATCCCTATGGATGAGGAAGACATTGACATGGAAGCGAAGGATGTTGACGTTGAGGGGTCCGACCCTATCTCTAAGTTGCTCAAGTACATTCCTCCACATAGAGGCAAGACAAAGGTTCCGAAGGACATTGATGAAAACAAGGTCGTGCTGCATACACCCTTGCCGCCAGACAAAATCTTCTTTGAAGGACCGCATTTGGGGCTTGTCCCCTTGTTAAAATTGGAGGATTGTGATTTCGCTGATACGGAGCACTTTCCCCACTTAGCCACAGATCAACCCATGCAACACATCTTGTACAAAGTCTCTGGTGTGACCATGCTAGAGCCAAGAAGGTGGGTAAAATGGGTGGATAAGGTTGGTCTGTTAAATATGCTGTGGTTACCACATCACAATTACATGCCCATAACCATGATAATGATCAAGAAGCTGCTATTCTTGGTGCACGATGTTGAAAATAATACTGAGAGGGGGGGTGAATCAGTATTATCTAATTCTTTTAATAAATCTTCCTTATTTGTTCTTTGAATTATTTTTGCATGTCAGTACCATAAAATAGTGAGCATGAACAAAGAAAAACAGATAGTCACACCAAAGAACACAAGATGTAAGGTGGAAACCCAATGTGGGTGAAAACCACCTGCTGCAATATGTCTCTATCTTCTTTCAATTTAGAAACTTCTTTTACAATGGTTTGTACTGGTGTAGTCCTTTACCAGTACGTAGGCTGCAACCTGCAGAGAGCTACAACTCTCTCTCTCTCTCTCGTTTTCCAGTCTCTCCTGGAAGGGAGCTACAACCCCCTGCTTCTTTTCATAAAGCATCAAATGATCATCAAGTACATAAGAGTTACAGTCCACTACAGTTATCAGATCAGCAATAACAGAACTAACCCAGAACACCTTATCAACAGAAAAATTCAATCAACAGAACAGATACGCAATTTTCCCTTCTGTGGCCCGCGTCGCTACGCAGTTCACCTTCTGCTTCCATGCGTATACCCGCAGAGATCCTTCTGTTGCACTGCGTGCCCACGCACTGTTCCTTCAACTGCACTGCGTACTATTACTGCAGGGACGCACCCAGAGACATTATTGCGCCGCGTACTGTTACTGCAGGGACGCACCCAAAAATACTATTGCGCCGCGTACTTTTACTATGCGTACGCACCTGAACCTTAGTCGCTCTGCGTACCGATGCAGCTCTCCTTCTTCTGCTCTGCGTACTGACGCAGCTCTCCTTCTTCTGCTTTGCGTACCGACGCAGGTCTCCTGTTTCTGCACTGCGTACCCACGCAGTTCTTCTGTTAAACACCTGCGTCCTTCTGATTAGGGCCGAATAGGCAGTCCACCAGAGTGGCACAGTTGCTCAGATCTGATCATGCGCTCGAGAGATCACCCTTCACAGATTCGCCTTCAACTTCCCTTTCATATAGATCAAGCTTTTAAGACCATAACCCAATATTTCAGATCTAAAGATATTCAATTGCAAAAGATACTTAGCCAAGTGATCTCCTTTGCTTTATATAGGCAAGCTCCTCCTAAAATCATGGAACAATACCACGAGCCGACACCATAATAACCCAATACCGTCGGCTAAATACCAAGAGTAAAACATAAGAAACCCCACGTGTGCTTTTCTCTGCCTTGAAATGTGTGCACTAGGGGGACGCACCTCCTGAACGGCTGGCCTGCGTATCTGGACGCGGTCCCTGCATGGTGTACCTGCGGGTACGCACCTTCTGAACTGATTTCCTGCGTGCCACGGGAGTTGCCATCAAGTACAACATCTGTAACATATAGCCATACCAGAAACATAATGCCAACAATCTCCCCCTTTGGACTTGATGGCAACTCACAAACTTCAGCTTCATTCTCCCCCTTTGACATCAAGGGCAAAGGGGTATGCTCCCCCTAAGATCATGCTCCCCCTGAAAACGAACCAAATCTGCAACAAAGAACCATAATCCACCATGAAAGAGATAGAGACATATTGCAGCTATTTCCAAGATCTCCTTCTGACCATCCTCCATAATGCCAACAATGCATTATATGCTCTCCCTGAACCTGTACCATCAATCAGAAAAGGTTCAACAATAAGATGATGCATCAACAATCCCCAGCTTTTGCCTGAGGTATTCAAAAGTGTCCCTGGGCAATGGTTTGGTGAGAATATCAGCAACTTGTTCCTTAGAAGGAACATACTCCAACTTGACCTTCTGTTCAAGTACCTGTTCCCGGAGAAAATGGTACTTGATTGGTATGTGCTTGGTTTTTGAATGCATAACCGGATTCTTTGAGATGCTGATTGCACTTGTGTTATCACATAAGATGGGGATAGGTGGTGTACAAGTGATTTGAAAATCCTGCAAAGTCTGCATCATCCAAAGGAGTTGAGTGCAACAAGATGCAGCAGCAACATATTCCACTTCAGCTGTAGACAAGGCAATCGAACTCTGTTTCTTGCTGAACCAAGATACCAGTCTGGAACCCATAAAGAACGCACCACCACTTGTGCTTTTCCTGTCATCCACGCTTCCGGCCCAATCTGCATCTGTATAAGCATGAAGTGTAAGATCTGTATCTCTAGGATACCATAAGCCATAATTTTGAGTCCCTTGAAGATATTTGAAAATTCTCTTCACTGCCTGAAAATGAGTCTCCTTCAGATTTGCCTGAAATCTTCCAACTATTCCAACTGCATGCATGATGTCCGGTCGGGTACCTGTCAAATAAAGTAAACTTCCAATCATAGATCTGTAGGTTGGTTGATGTACTGCTACAAATTCATCATTTGCACTGAGGCTACATCCTGTGACCATGGGTGTACATACTGGTTTTGCATCTTCCATACCATATTTCTTCAAAATCTGTTTGAGATACTTGGCTTGAGATAAAAATATTCCTCCTTCTTTTTGTTGGATTTGCAAACCAAGGAAATATGTCAGTTCTCCTAGCAAAGACATTTCAAATTCTTTCTGCATGACCGAGGCAAAGCTTTGACTCATAGCTTCTTCATTGCTCCCAAAAATAATGTCATCTACATACACAACAAGTATTAGCAATTTGTCATTTTCAACTTTTATATAAAGATTGCTATCTGCTGATCCTTTTGAAAAACCTTGTTGATGAAGATATTTGTCCAAATGGTAGTACCAAGCCCTTGGAGCTTGTTTGAGACCGTAGAGAGCCTTTTTCAATCTGCATACAAGATTTGGATCATTTCCAAGAATGAACCCATCTGGCTGTTCAATGTATACTTCTTCTTCTAGGTCTCCATTCAGAAAGGCTGATTTTACGTCCATTTGAAATACTTTGAAGTTTTGAAAACTTGAGAGAGCAAGGAACATTCGGATGGCCTCAAGTCTTGCAACAGGAGCAAAGGTTTCTTCAAAGTCTATTCCTTCTTGCTGCGCATACCCTTTACAAACAAGTCTGGCTTTGTTTCTAATTACTTCTCCATTTTCATTCAATTTGTTTTTGAAGACCCATTTTGTTCCGATAACATTCTTATCCTTTGGTCTAGGAACCATCTCCCAAGTGTTGTTCTTTTCGATTTGCTCAAGTTCTTCATCCATTGCTTTCACCCAACATTCATCTTTGCATGCCTCTTTCACACTGTGTGGTTCAGTAGAGGAGAGTAATGCCAAATAGCTTGAAGCTTCTGCAACTGTTCTTCTTGTTTGTACACCTGCTTCTTTCTGCCCCATAATCTGAGATTTTGGATGATTCTTCTGAACATATCTGGATGGAGTCTTTTCTTCTATTCTTGTCTGCTCCTCTGGTTCTTCTTGAGGTTCTTCTTCTTCATCATTCTGTCTTTGAGGGTAGCCTTCATCTTCTTCGATGTCTTCATGATGTACTTGCCTAGGAATGTATCCCTTCTCATCAACCACTACATCAATGCTGTCAACAATTCTGCCAAGTTTTTTATTGTAGCATTTGTATGCTTTGCTATGTGGAGAGTAACCAAGAAGAATGCCTTCATCTGCTCTAGGTTCAAGTTTTCCAAGCTGCTCATCAGTATTCTTGATATAGCATTTGCTCCCAAAGATTTTGAAGTGCTTTACCGAAGGAGTCTTACCACTCCAGAGCTCATGAGGAGTTTGAGTGCTGTTCACCCGGACATTTTTTTTGTTGAGAATAACAACCGCAGCATGTGCAGCTTCACCCCAGAAAGTTGCGGGAGTTCCTGATTCATCAAGCATAGCACGAGCCATTTGTTGGACTGTTCTGTTCATTCTTTCCACAACTCCATTTTGCTGAGGAGTTCTAGCTGTAGAGAATTCTCTTCTTATCCCATGTTCTTCACAGAAATCAAAAAATTCATTTGAGGTAAACTCCCCACCTCTGTCGGATCTGAGGCACTTAATTTTGTGACCTGATTCCTTTTCAACCAAGGCTTTGAAGGATTTGAATTTTTCGAATGCTTCATCTTTGTGCTTCATAAGTCCTAGCCAGAAAAACCTGGAGAAATCGTCAATGAATAATATCAAGTATTCTTCTCCTCTAGGTGTTCTTTTCCTGAATGGACCGCATGTATCTGTATGAACTAGGTCAAGAGGCATGCTAGCTGATCCTTCCTTCTCTGGAAAGTTAGTTCTGGTTTGTTTTCCAAACTGACATGATTTGCATATGGTGTTGTCAGGAATTTTGATATCTGGAAGATCACGAACTGCCTGATATTTGCATGCTTTCCTTATTTGTGAAAAGCTTAGATGCCCCAACCTCCGATGCCATAACCAGTGCTCATCATCCTTGCTCAGATAGCATTGTTGTTGTCCTTCTTCAAATATGTACAGATTATTTGGAGTTCTTTTGCCTTTGATCAATGTTTTACCTGTATCAAGATCACGAACAAGACATCCATTTGATCTGAATATAACCTCGGTTCTTTGATCACACATCTGGCTGACACTTAGAAGATTATGCTTCAATCCATCAACATACAAAACATTTCCAGCCTTGACCTTTTCTTTTAACTGAGCAATGCCCTTTCCTTTTATAGTTGCAGGAGTATCATTTCCAAAAGAGACTTTCTTACCCTTTTCTAGAGCAGAATAAGACTCAAGTTTTTCTTTATCACCTGTCATATGCTTCGAACATCCACTGTCAATGTACCATAGATTTTCCTGTCCCTCTGCATAAAATGCTATCCCACATCTTTCTGTTTGTGGTTCCTTTATTCTCCATGTTTTGGTGCTTGAGGCTTGTTCGTTTTTCTGCTGAAATCTGCTCCTGCATTCAGAGTCTTCATGACCAAATTTATTGCAAATAGAACATTCAACTTCATTTTCAAGAACCGAAAAGTTGTTATAGGTCCTTTTTGTAATCCCGGTCATACTTCTTTGTTTTTGAGCTTCCCTAGTCATGATTGTTTTATATGCAACACATTGAGCTGCTTTGTGACCAAAGTTATGGCAAGAAAAGCATTGTCCATTGAAGAAACTTCTGCGGTTATCAAATCTACCGGCCAAATGATTGTAATTTCTATTGTCATCCATTCTTGAACCAAATTGAGAAGATTTTACCTGTGGCTAGTTGTAGCTTTTGTTCACCCTTAAGATGGATTGCCCCTGATAGTTTCTGTTTGTAATTCGTCCCTGCTTTACCTGATGATCTTCATTTTGCTTTTGCTCATTTCTTCTTGCTGCATCAAGATAACTTTTTGAGGTGGATGCTTGAGAAGTTTCTCCATTATAGCCCAGACCTGTCTTGTTTAGTGGAGACCACTGCACATTGATAATCTCATCCAAAGTTTCAGATCCTTTGACAAACTTGAGATTAATAGCTTTTGTTTTCTCAATCTCTTTTCTAAGACCAAAAATTTCACCTTCTAATTTTTCAAGATGTTTTTCCTTTTCATCAATTTGAAATTGTAGAGTATCAATGGTCATGCTCTTTTCTTCTATACATCTCTTGAGTCTAGTAATTTCATCATAAAGGTTATCCACATCTATAGCATCCATATAATCATCATCTTCAAATGCCATTAACAACTTATATTCATTACCTTGTTCATCTTCATCACTGTTTGATAGACCATCACTATCTTCATGAGTGTAGTAGCTTTTCTTATTTGCATTCTGTTTCTTGTTCCATATAGCAGGTTCCTTTCCTTTATCCTTATAAGGACATTTTGCAGCATAATGACCTACTCTTCCGCAAGCAAAGCATTTAAAAGGTAACTTACCTCTGAACCTTCCAGAACCCCTTTGAAGATTTCTGACAAAATTTGATTCTTCTTCCTCTTCTTCTGGGACGTGGCTTGCTTCATAATAATCTCCTTTGCCTGATGCCTTGAAAGCAGCTTCTCTTCTGTCTGATGGACCTCCCTTTCTCATTTCATAAGCAGTTAGAATTCCATGTAGTTGAGACATAGTAAGAATTCGTAGATTTTCCTTTTCTTCTATTGCAGATACTTTAGATTCAAACTTGGGGGACAATGATCTTAGAACCTTTTCAACCACAATAGCCTCTTTTATTTCTTCACCCAAATTTTTCATACAATTAATAACCTCATCTACCTGAAGAAAATAGTTAGCCACACTTTCATCATTATACATTTTGAGAGTCTCATACTGAATTCTGAGAGTTTGAAGTTTAGCACGCTTTACCTGTTCATCTCCTTCATAGCTCGTGACAATTTTGTCCCATATCTCTTTTGCGGATTTATAGTGCATTACCTTCATGAATTCTGATTGAGATATACATCCTAATAGAGTACTGACTGCTTTCACATTTGTTTCATACTTCTTTTTCTCGGCTGCATCTGTAGGAGTAGCTGAATGAAAATCATAGCCTGTCTCTACGATGTCCCAAACTTCTGTACCAAGAGATTGAAGATAGGCAGTAACTCTTACCTTCCAATAATTGAAGTTTGTCCCATCAAAAACCGGTGGCCTGATTGATGCTTCTCTCTCGTAGTTGCTCATGATGAACGATCTACCTTCAAGTGATCAAGCTTCTTTGAAGGACCTGCTCTGATACCAATTGTTGAAAGTAATACTGAGAGGGGGGGTGAATCAGTATTATCTAATTCTTTTAATAAATCTTCCTTATTTGTTCTTTGAATTATTTTTGCATGTCAGTACCATAAAATAGTGAGCATGAACAAAGAAAAACAGATAGTCACACCAAAGAACACAAGATGTAAGGTGGAAACCCAATGTGGGTGAAAACCACCTGCTGCAATATGTCTCTATCTTCTTTCAATTTAGAAACTTCTTTTACAATGGTTTGTACTGGTGTAGTCCTTTACCAGTACGCAGGCTGCAACCTGCAGAGAGCTACAACTCTCTCTCTCTCTCGTTTTCCAGTCTCTCCTGGAAGGGAGCTACAACCCCCTGCTTCTTTTCATAAAGCATCAAATGATCATCAAGTACATAAGAGTTACAGTCCACTACAGTTATCAGATCAGCAATAACAGAACTAACCCAGAACACCTTATCAACAGAAAAATTCAATCAACAGAACAGATACGCAGTTTTCCCTTCTGTGGCCCGCGTCGCTATGCAGTTCACCTTCTGCTTCCCTGCGTATACCCGCAGAGATCCTTCTGCTGCACTGCGTGCCCACGCACTGTTCCTTCAACTGCACTGCGTACTATTACTGCAGGGACGTACCCAGAGACATTATTGCGCCGCGTACTGTTACTGCAGGGACGCACCCAAAAATACTATCGCGCTGCGTACTTTTACTATGCGGACGCACCTGAACCTTAGTCGCTCTGCGTACCGACACAACTCTCCTTCTTCTGCTCTGCGTACCGACACAGCTCTCCTTCTTCTGCTCTGTGTACCGATGTAGGTCTCCTGTTTCTGCACTGCGTACCCACGCAGTTCTTCTGTTAAACACCTGCGTCCTTCTGATTAGGGCCGAATAGGCAGTCCACCAGAGTGGCACAGTTGCTCAGATCTGATCATGCGCTCGAGAGATCACCCTTCACAGATTCGCCTTCAACTTCCCTTTCATATAGATCAAGCTTTTAAGACCATAACCCAATATTTCAGATCTAAAGATATTCAATTGGAAAAGATACTTAGCCAAGTGATCTCCTTTTCTTTATATAGGCAAGCTCCTCCTAAAATCATGGAACAATACCACGAGCCGACACCATAATAACCCAATACCGTCGGCTAAATACCAAGAGTAAAACATAAGAAATCCCACGTGTGCTTTTCTCTGCCTTGAAATGTGTGCACTGGGGGGACGCACCTCCTGAACGGCTGGCCTGCGTATTTGGACGCGGTCCCTGCATGGTGTACCTGTGGGTACGCACCTTCTGAACTGATTTCCTGCGTGCTTCTTAATTTTCAACAAATTGAGAGCCTTGCCACGGGAGTTGCCATCAAGTACAACATCTATAACATATAGCCATACCAGAAACATAATGCCAACACACGATGCGTGCCTGTGGCTAGAGGAGTCAATACCAATCATTGACATGCTGATCCATAGGATCACTCAGTTGTTGCATGCATGAGAAAATTCGGCCATGGCATTTAGCGAAAATATAGGTGAGCGTAACCTCACTGAAGCAATGAAGGATACACATAAGCTCACAAAGAAGCTGCGTGGGTACTCCATCACTAGCATAACCAAACCCGCGGTCAAGGTAGCCGCTTAGATCTTGGTAGGCAAGATTATGCGGAAGTGTTGCACAGATGAAGTGAAGAAACCAGTGGAGTCTTTAACGGCCAAATGCGCAGAGGGCGTACAGTTCAACTGGGTGCACCCCGTCTATAGCGAGTTTCTTGCTAACTACAGAGAGGTGCAGGATCAAAGCAAGATGTTTCACTATGCATGGCTATTGCTATCCATAGTGTTGGTCATGTGGGAGTTACCAGAGGATAGTCAGTTTCCTCTGGTCATGCAGGACCTACCGGAAGCGGCAAAGTTCGCTTCACTCTGGGCTATGAAGGACCCCCAAAGGGTCAAGGACAACAAGGTCTTTTGGATCTTGATGGAGATGAATATCCACATGGCCATCAACCACAAACCGCAGTTGTCACTGACCGTTTATGATCAGCTGGCAGAGTATGTGGAGTTCAAGGCGGACTTCCACTGGGTCTTCATGTGCACGCAGAAGGATCCTGAACAAAAGTGGTATGACCTTCCATACCTGGCCACAGATGATGCGATCACAGTGGTCCTTGACCACTGGTCGGTAGATTGGTGCACCGCTTTGAACTTGACAACTGGGTCTAGCAAGTATACAATGCAGCGAAAGAAGGAAGAGGCCAAGCGGAAGATGGAACAACTAGCAGAAAAGAGGAAGAAGGAGGCTCAGGACAAAGCTAGTACAGAGCTCACTACCAAAAATCAGAAAGAGAAAGAAGAGGACTGTGAATCTGACAGGAGTCATAAGTCGCCTTCCTCGAAAACAAAAGAGGAGGAGGAACAACAGACAGGGCAGGGAGGAGCGGACCCAGAGACTACTCCATTCCAGATTAAGTGCAACAGGGAATCGAAGAAAGTAGGCCCGCTGAAGAATTAGAAGAACAACAAGAATTCCCTCGACCTGATCACCTTGACAGAAGGTGATTTGAATGACATTGGTGATATGGTGAGGGATGCCACTGCGGAACTGTTATAGTAGTTCAAGCAACATCAGAAGTAGGCCTTGGGCGCCATTCAGATGGGTCTATGCGAGTTGCAGATCCAGGCATCACAAGTGCAGACTAGTGTGGGTCGAAGTAGCGTGGCATCAACCAGCTTGGCGCCTGGGACACCTGAAGCAGTAGAAATGGTCCACCCCTTGGACCCCCTATTTATCACACTACCAAATGGAGCACTGACCATGGAAGCAGAAGATGATCGGGCCACTATCTGCACCCTTCAGAAGGTCGGGCTAGACTTGGTCGTGCTTCCGAGAGAAGCCCTTGACACCTTGCATGATGGTGTGATCACATAACTTCGGTCTTGGCAATAACGCACATTGAACACCATCAGTGAGCATAAGGCAAACAATGCCCAAATTTTTGCCGAGAATACCTCTACCATCGAGCTCTTTAAGGCTATCAAGACGAAGAATGAGCGCACTACCAAGGTAGTGGTGGAGGCATGTAGGTATGTCCCTAAGCTGGATAATCTTAAAGATGCACCCATGGATGAACAAATTCTGAAGCTCGATGCTGGAGTGTATGAAGCGAGATCAAAGCTAGCCAAGGTTCAATTGGAATTGAACCTTAAGATCACAAAACTTTCATTGAAGGACCAACCCTCAACTCCACCAGAGGTAAAGGAGTAGTGCGAGGCCGCTGTCAGAGATGTAGTAGCCACTGTACATAGTGCAGTGAAGGAGTGCACGGTGATCTTCGAGCAGGTGCTCTAAGTGGTTACCAATTTGCAGGAGGATCCCACCTTGCAAAGGTTGGAAACGGAGGCCTGGGAGCTACAACAGAGATATGATGAAGTCAAAGCGACAGCGCGACGTAGAGGCTAGCAAAAATGCAAGAGGAAAAGGTGCTAAAGGAACAAGTGGATGTAGCACAATGCAAATAGGGCATCCTCAAGGCTATAATAGGGTCTTGGCTTGATGAAGCTTATGTGATCACAACCACCATCAAAGGAAAACTAGATAGTCTGTAGGGAAAACAACAGAAGGTACAGGCATATGGCACAGGGCTAACGATGGAGTAGTTGGTCGAGCAGATGAAGCAAGCAACAACATAGTGCATCGCCGAGGTCGCAGTGATACAAGTGGAGTTGGGAGGTATTCACGACGAGATATCTGCACCAACTGAGTGACTTAGGGGAAAGTCACTAGATTTATGTTGGGGGCTTGTTGGGAACGGGTCCCCTGGGGTGAATTTTGGGGTTAAAACCCCACGTTTTTGGGCTAAAGGTCCAAGTTTTGTGTAAATAATGTGAAGTATCTACATTTTGTGGTTGTGGAGCATGAAGATGTAAAGAGTTACTAAGGGTTTTCTACCCTTCTTTTGTATAAGTCATGTTGGCTTTAGAGATCTACCCATGGTCCGCGGACAATGGGATTGTATAAAAAGGGAGTCTTAGAAGATTCTAAGGCAAGTTTGAATTAGAGTAGGTTTTGGTGCTATGTTTTGTGTATGGGTCTATGAGAGTTAAGGGAAAAGAGTCTTAGAATAGGAAGATACTCTGTAGCTGAGTGTGCAGAGGCCTAGGGTAGAAGTCCGCAGCTAAGTGGGTAGACCCCTGCAGTTGTGTGTGCAGGGCAGTCAAAGTCTATACTGGAAATATGGATTATTAATAAGGAGGAATATTATGAAATTATCTGTGTATGCGCTATTTTACTTCTGTTATGAATGTTGCGATTATGTTATATTGAATACTGGAGTATGAAGTAATGCTATATTGATGCACGAATCTATTTATTTTACTTTGTCATATGAATTCAAGTAGGAATATCTATTTACGTGAAGATAACTGTAATGCATGTTAAAGTAATCAATACTTAAGCGAATCTGGGTATATACAGAAGTAAGATTACTATAGGGGCGCATAAGTGTCTGATCTATCTATTTAGGGCCTACAAAGGATGACCGAAGACTTTTGCGGAGGCTTCGAGGACAAATAAGAGAAGTACTTTGATAAGCCCTAAATGGCTTATCAAACTGTGTGAAGGAAGGTTAGGGAAAATAACCGACATCACAGCCATCTCAGGGTGCAGAAACTTGGTTCCTGCATCCCCCCATACTGCTTTGTGTGAGAATTCAGTCTGCGCTCCACAGATTGGTGCTGAAAGGGCCAGTAGTGTAGGGATTTGCTTGGTTGCTTAATGTTGAACTTGGGTGAGGGCCCATCAAGCCAACACTCTTATTGTACCCACTCCTAGATCCTTGCATTGTATAAAAAATAGGAATCGACGCATCATACATGCATCCTCAACCACATCAACATGTGTATGACAAATGTTTTTCTAGCCATTTTGACATATCAAACCATTATTATCCCTTTACGAAACGTAGTTCTCTAGACCCTCCAACATCAACACTTTAGGGTTCCATTGGTTAGCCCACATCACCCCCATAAGGGTAAGTGTATATATAAAAAAATCTTTAAAATCCCCCCATTTTTAAGAAAATGAATAAGGGGAAGGGAAAAAATAATTCCCAAACCAAGGGCACCCCAAAAATTAGGGTTAGTAACCTAATGCCAATACTAGGGGAAAATCTAACAACACTACCTAACACCATGGTAATCAACCTAAGAAAAGTAAGGCCATTTGAATGAATAAGCCTTTTTCCTATTGTGGTATATACATTCATTATACTTATGAGTGCTCTCTCTTCCCATAAATGTTTTGTGCATGGGAGGCAATATAAAAAAAATCAAATTCGGTAATCAACCACACCCATATTTCACTCAAATTATAGCTTCACAATCAACTATGCTTAGGAAACATTTTTCTAATCAAGGGCAAGTGGCCACCAATGAATGTCATCCTCTGCACCAAATCCAATTCCCAACCAACCTGGGAATGAAACTTACCAAATTTTGTTGGATTTAAGTGATGTTAACATTACAACTCGATTGTGTCAATATGGTCTTCCACTTCATTTTCAACTAATGCCATTTTCAAATATTCTTTCTTTAACTAACAGAAAATTATCCATCACTCAACCATTAGTTGAAATCAAACCCAATATCCCTAATATTTCATTGTGATGAAATACACCCAATACCCATCCACAAGGCACCCATAATTATAGTATAGCAGATGAATTTGCGTAATCCCGTGTAACTATGCCAACATTTGAAGTCCTTAAAACATTCCCTTCACATAGGAAGGCTTTACTATCTACTTTGGGTTTTATGGATCCCTTATAATATCACATGATTATCTTTGATGCCGACAAATATGAATCTCCATAATTACCTCCTTCTATAGCTTTCCAAATCCTAATTTCAATCAGGAATATTGTTATCTAGTGATGCATTGTTGAAAACGGTGTAGCCATATGTGTGATGTCTACCCACGTCCACAAAAATCTTGAATGCCATAAAATGGTTCTAAGATAACCTCTGTGCATATTATGTCTGTACTTCAAAACCTAAAGGGTTGTACTAGAACTATCCTATTCAGGTAGAAGACAAACATGTATTTCTTGATATAGAGGTTATTGTTGCACCTTTGGACTATAACCTCCTCCCAGTTCATAGCTTCATGTATGCCAGGAAGGTATTTTAGTCATCCATTCATTGGACCATGTAATTTGCATATAATAGGAAAATTGTCACCATTGGCCAACTCACCTAATACAACTGCAAGGCTCAGGTTAATGTTAAAAATGTGATTTACTCCATGGTTGGGAAGCAAGTCATCCTTTCATTTTGACATTAGCCCAAAGGTATACAAATAGTTTTCCTTGATTGGTTCCTATTATGGCCCATCACCTATATTTTATACACCAAGATTGTGTGAAGTTTGCATGGTGTCTACGTCCCAAGGTTCTCAATTAATTACAAGATAGTTTTCGCGGCCAACACCTTAGCAGCCTACACTATAGCTTCAAGAACTAGGACCAAGGGCAGTCCCCCTAGACACTATTACTTTGGCTAGATACCTTTCTTGTTCCCAGCTATAGGAATAATTAGTACTTCAGTAATGGCCATGTTGAATTTTCTTAATTCAAATTGGGGATTCCAATTTGGAACTTGGATCCTCCATCCCCTACCCTACTCTCTCAATAAACAACTTATTTAGATTTAACACTAGTTAGACCCATTGCAATTTAACCTCCACCTACAATTCTTACGCAACCCTCGTCCAAGTTCGCTCCCATTGGGAAAGTGGTTGAAAAAAGGGGAAAATACAAGAAGAAAGGGGGCACTAATAATACATACCAAGCTATGGATTCTCAAATTGGTGCCCCTAAAGCACCACTTCCACGTACTTTATGCGATCTCCTTGGCTACACTAATAATACTGTATCTTTCTTTCCCTCAACTCAAGGGTCCCATCATTTTAGATGACCCATCCATTCAAGTGGTTCATGTCATTCTTCCTAGGTCACCCAAAAAGAAAAAAATATTTACATGCAAACCACCCATACACTTTGTGCAATATGAATGGTTACTACTCTCACCGTTGTCTTAAGATTTCAAAATTTTGTGATACACTTATTATTGTGTGGACGTTGATTTATTCTTATAGTGGATCCTCTTCTCCTCTAATTGCAAACTTTTATTCATCTAGTTTATAGGGTTAACAGACTTCTCAAGCTATAATTGAGATTGGCCCTCATGGTTTGGAACCACCTGGGGCATGCCCCTAATATGATACATAACTGATAGGGGGAATCATCCCCAATTAAGCATACATGATTAATAGCCCCCAAGCCCCATCATCATCTATTTGGGGACAACATGTCATGCTTGGGGAAATGATGGCACCTTTGGCCAATTTCCAAATTGTTCTTATCAACTATTGTCCTAAGCCCCAATTTTCTACGTAAGCTATATTATCCACTCAATCATTGGGAAATTTTTTGTGAGCCTTTATGGAAATACATATACACATTTCATATATTTGATGATCAATACCAAACATTGAAATATTCTAGTCAATGTGATGCCACACTTACAATTTGGTACCCATGTTTGATTTGGTGGGGAAGAGATGAATTGATGCCTACTTTGGTAGTTCATCCCCTCATCATCTACTCCTCGATTCTTCAATATAAAAAAATTTCCAAGAAGAATTAAAATACTCCTTTTTGGGCCCCTTTGGTCCTATTTGAATAATTATTAGACTTTTGGTTTGATACTTAATTCAATAACCATTTTTCCATGAATACTTCAGGCATGTTTTCATTTACCATCCATTTCTACTCATTTGTACTTATTACATTGGTACCACCTTCTTCTTGTAGCTAACAACTTATGGGTGTAAGTTTGTTAACACCCCTCCTACATTTACCCAATTTCACCAATCTACCAGAGTAAACATGAGACAAACAATTACTATGACATGACCCGACATCCAAGCTTCAGTTATGGAAGTGGGGCTGAAAACTAGAACTTATTGACCACAAACTGAAATCCTACAGGGCTTACAGGAGACTAAGGGGCCAAAGTACCATCCTAGGTGACCCAACCTTGAGTTAGACTGCTTTTTCAGTGACTTAACATCCCAACCACATGCACAAACATGAAATAGTGTGGTTGTGACCCTCCAACCATATGCATAAGCCTTCCTGAGAGCGATTGTGACCTAAACTACACAATTTAGTGACCATGGTCGTAATATCAGAGCCACAATTTTTAGGTTAGCCTCCAAAACACTACCCAGAACTTATCGAAACTTTCCAGAATGATAAAAGACTCGAATAAAATTCCAATCATACAAAACTTGATCAAATATTTGACCTAACGAGACCTAACCATGACATTCATTTCACCAAACATATGGTGAACATGTAATCTACAGTTCATGAATGCATATTTAAACATAGGAATATGAAACTTATTTAAGAATCATCAAGAAGGTCTAATTCCCTCTCATAATAGATGCAATAACATTTTTTAAGCCATGAATTCATTAAACATCACATACTTATTGAATCTTGAACAAGCGATAGCTAGAGTACATTGTAAATCCATGCTTATAACCAACACATAACCAAAGTATTAGCCATGACAAAACAACCATAAAATCACCATAATAAAATGTACAAATTTTCATGGAACATGTTATCTCAAAATCAGGCCCTGGAAGGCTGCAGACTAGGAAGACTTCAAGTAACTATTTCAAACCGACTTTAGGCTGAGGCTTAGCCTCCTCAACCTGAGAGGGCTCTCTCTTGATAGGTTAATGATTTTGATTAAAGATAAGATGGCTAACTCTTATAGAACAACTGTGAAAAATATGAATGTTGGAAATACATTAAACAACTATCCATTGGGCTTATGGAGTCAACAACACCTCAATATAACAGTGAACTCAACCTTACATAGAAGTCAGGGCACTCAACATTTAGACATTCAGAACATAACTCATATGGGACCACAGTTTATAAATGCATACAGGAAATCAGAGCACATTCAGTGAATTCTGAGTGATTATACATCTATACCACTATAAAAATTATGGGAAGGACAAGATCACATATTCTGAACATAATAAATCCTTCATGAATCCTGAGAAGTAAAGTCAAAACTATATTACTGAAAATGAGTCTTTACATAAGCCAAATACAAGCTTTGTTATAAAGTTTTCCAACCCTTTGTACATCAGATATTCTTCTATATATAGAGCTCTTTACATAACTGAGATTCCTCCTCCAACATGAGGGGAATTCGAATTCATCCTACTATGACACCTATTGATACATAAAACTAATTATTAAATGCAAATGACACCTAACTAGCAGTCCTAGAGACCTAATGCAACTAGGAGTGTAACTCCTTATCATGATTCAACAACCTTATCTAAGTATTTAAAGAATTATTTGACAACTTGCAACCTCAAGAAGTCGAATTTGATGAAGCCTCCCACGTGGTCATCTGACTGCTGAAGACAAACCCTAGAAATTAGGGAACATGTTTCCCTGTTTTTAGGTTTAGATCCTTGAAAATTCGCACGTGGAACAGAGCCTTTATCTCTTCATCCATGACACATGTTACGAAACTGAAGGAGGTTTTTGTAGCCCATCTTTTCCATAACAAAAACCTCTCCTCGTTTTTGAAAACATTACTCCAGATGTCCAGAAACTGTCCTTGAAAAACACGTGGCAAACAGGAAAAATCCGTTTTCTGAAATTAGGGTTTCAAAGAAAGCTTATTATCTCCCAACTGTAAACACTTATGAAAAATTTGAGATAGGTTATTGTAGTGGGAGAGTTGATGAAGATAAAAATCATTCAGAATTCCAAAATACCCTTTAACGTGACCAGAAACTGATCTTGAAAAAGGCTGCTAAAACAGAGAAATATGCCTGTGGAAAACTTGCACCTACAGCAGTTTCGTAGCGCAAGTTTGATCATTAATTTCTCCCACCTCAGAATGGATTTGAAGAAAATGAAAGAGGTTTTTGTAGTTTTGTATGTTAGGAATAAAAGCCTATTTCAGTTTTCAAAATTAAGTTTTCAGCTACTCAGAACCCCTTTTGGAAATTTACTAGTAAACGCAGAAAACAGAGTTTTTTCTGCTGAAACAGGCTGCTACAGGTGTTTCGTAGCGCGCTACGAAAACTCCTAGTTCAGTGATTTCGTAGCTAATTTAAAAATTTCTCCAAAAATATGTGAGATATGACTTATAAACACCTGGTAAGACTTATAAAACATGAAATGAGGCTGTCAAACATTATTTGGAAAAGAGATATGATCTTAAAAGACTTCTAACCTTATGACCTAACCCTTAAAGCATGAAATGACCTAGAGACCCTTTAACACCATGACTTGACCATGACTGATACAAGAATTGAGAAACCATGTAAGTTGTCCAAATTTTTTTAAGGAATTTTTACAGTGATAACAGTGGCTCCAGTAGGGATAGTGTGCCCTTGTGGTACATTAAGAACCTGTAGCTCCAGTGCCGCTATCCATTCTCCAGAAGAAAACTTTGAACTTCTGCCCAATCTACTCCTCAAGCCTTGAATAATTTTTTTTAAGAAGAATTCAAACTGCACCTACTGAAATAGATGCTCAGTCAACCTACCCTGAGCTTATTTGCATTTTCCTACCTACCTACTAGCTCCAATTTTCACTTTAGGTCAAGCAACATGATATTTCCAATAAAGCCAATCAATTGTTCTTTATGATATTGGAGGTTCTTGACTGCATTCAACCTCAAAATAACCATGATAGTGAGATGACCAAATCAACTTATAATGTACCTGATCTTCATAATGCAAATGAAAATGAAATACTGGTGTGCAAAGCTTTGCCATGTATTCACTTATAGGGTCAAAGAAGACATGATTATTTTGATGACCATCATAACACTCTAAATCCTCAGACAACTGATTCTCAACCACACAAGACCCCTTTGATGTGCTATCCAACTGCCTTTCTGCATGATGCATACAAACAATGTAATTTTCTTCATTATAAAGATCATTCTTTGATGCAAGCTGCTGCAAGGAATTACAAAAATGAACAACCTTTTCCTCTGCCTAAGGGTTATAAAAGCTATCTTCCGGTACTTCTTCTTGGTGTTTGCAATCAATTTCATACTCATTGTGATCAAAATCTTGGCAAGTTTGCTGCATCTTCTCATTTATATCAAAGGATGTAACATGGTTTTCATAAGTAAACCCCTGCTGATCTTCACGCTGCGTTTCATGAGATGTTATACTTTCTTCTTGGTGTTGAAATGCATTGTTATGAAGAGCCTCTAAAATTTCTTCATCCATAAATTCATCATCATCATAAAAATCCTCCAAGTACTGAATAATTCTTAAAGAATGCCTACAACAATCTTTAAGCAAAAATAAGGAAGGATAACATTCTTTATACATCTCATAGAATTCATCATGAAAACTAGCAAGCGAATATATTGAACCATTTTCCAAACTTTTATACCAAGACCATGCTTTTCCTTCTAAAGTGGTCATAAACATCTTCATGAGACAATCTTCAGGGAAATGAACCTTAAGACTGCGCACATGTATATGAAACCTAACCAAATGAAGAGCAGCATCGTCTTTCTTTTCATCTTTGAATATTGAAAGATCCTCTAACCAATCAACCTTTGGCATAGGATTTGGAAAACCAGGGATATGAGACCGATTCATAGGAGCATACCTGGCATTCATTCTTACAGTGGAATTCATCTTGTAAGTTCATCAATCTACTGATCTTCTAGCAGTGGAGTCACCTTCCAATTTATTATTTGATGTGTGGAGTCGCCAAGGTAGTTTTGCAGCCTCAAAAAGATGTCTGAGCTCCTGCTACCTTCAGAAGTTCAGCCTCTAAATTTCGGGAATGAATAGACTTCAGGCTCCCGGCAGATGCACCAAAGTGTTATCTCAAAATCAGGCCCTGGAAGGCTGCAGACCAGGAAGACTTCAAGTAACTATTTCAAACCGACTTTAGGCTGAGGCTTAGCCTCCTCAACATGAGAGGGCTCTCTCTTGATAGGTTAATGATTTTGATTAAAGATAAGATGGCTAACTCTTATAGAACAACTGTGAAAAATATGAATGCTGGAAATACATTAAACAACTATCCATTGGGCTTATGGAGTCAACAACACCTCAATATAACAGTGAACTCAACCTTACATAGAAGTCAGGGCACTCAGCATTTAGACATTCAGAACATAACTCATATGGGACCACAGTTTATAAATACATACAGGAAATCAGAGCAAATTCAGTGAATTCTGAGTGATTATACATCTATACCACTGTAAAAATTATGGAAAGGACAAGATCACATATTCTGAACATAAGAAATCCTTCATGAATCCTGAGAAGTAAAGTCAAAATTATATTACTGAAAATGAGTCTTTACATAAGCCAAATACAAGCTTTGTTATAAAGTTTTCCAACCCTTTGTACATCAGATCTTCTTCTATATATAGAGCTCTTTACATAACTGAGATTCCTCCTCCAGCATGAGGGGAATTCGAATTCATCCTACTATGACACCTATTGATACATAAAACTAATTATTAAATGCAAATGACACCTAACTAGCAGTCCTAGAGACCTAATGCAACTAGGAGTGTAACTCCTTATCATGATTCAACAACCTTATCTAAGTATTTAAAGCATTATTTGACAACTTGCAACCTCAAGAAGTCGAATTTGATGAAGCCTCCCACGTGGTCATCTGACTGCTGAAGACAAACCCTAGAAATTAGGGAACATGTTTCCCTGTTTTTAGGTTTAGATCCTTGAAAATTGGCACGTGGGACAGAGCCTTTATCTCTTCATCCATGACACATTTTACGCAATTGAAGGATTTTTTGTATCCCATGCTGTCCAAAACAAAAACCTCTCCTGGTTTTTGAAAAAATTACTCCAGCTGTCCAGAAACTGTCCTTGAAAAACACGTGGCAAACAGGAAAAATCCGTTTTCTGAAATTAGGGTTTCAAAGAAAGCCTATTATCTCCCAACTGAAAACACTTATGAAACCATTGAGATAGGTTATTGTAGTAGGAGAGTTGATGAAGATAAACCTCCTTTAGAATTCCAAAATACCCTTTCATGTGACCAGAAACTGATCTTGAAAAAGGCTGCTAAAACAGAGAAATATGCCTGTGGAAAACTTGCACCTACAGCAGTTTCGTAGCGCAAGTTTTATCATACATTCCTCCTACCTCAGAATGGATTTGAAGAAACTAAAAGAGGTTTTTGTAGTTTGTTATGTTAGGAATAAAAGCCTCTTTCATTTTTCAAAATTAAGTTTTCAGATACTCAGAACCCCTTCTGGAAATTTACTAGTAAACGCAGAAAACAAAGTTTTTTCTGCTGAAACAGGCTGCTACAGGGGTTTCGTAGCACGCTACGAAAACTCCTAGTTCAGTGATTTCGTAGCTACTTTAAAAATTTCTCCAAAAATATGTGAGATATGACTTATAAACACCTGGTAAGACTTGTAAAACATGAAATGAGGCTGTCAAACATTATTTGGAAAAGAGATATGATCTTAAAAGACTTCTAACCTTATGACCTAACCCTTAAAGCAAGAAATGACCTAGAGACCCTTTAACACCATGACTTGACCATGACTGATACAAGAATTGAGAAACCATGTAAGTTGTCCAAATTTTTTTAAGGAAGTTTTACAGTGATAACATAACAAATTAGGAAAATAAATCTTATTAATTGATGAAATATCAAACCAAGTCAGGGACTTCCACATACCACCTGACCATAGATTGGGCTAAAAAAAATCTTTATTTCAACAAATCACCCTTGTGCCATCTTACAAGCATGAATGTGGGATCTCAAGACATAAACATCCAGGAATTCCCAAATATTAGACCACCTCCACTATCATTCTCCCACTATCTCACTAAAACCAGTCATGAGATCACATCAGCAAACCAAGGCATAAACAATCAAGGCTTCTCAGAGATTGAACATCCTTCACTCTCATTCTCCTGTGATCTCGCCAAAACTGGTAAAGAGATCACATAAGAAAACCAAGACATAAACAACCAGGGATTCCAAGAGATTAAACCACCTCCACCATCAGGCTACTGCAATCCCACCAAAGTTGGTCAAGAGATCAATAAGCCAAAAAATAAGCTTGGATGCCTGAAAGTTTCTTCACCATTGCCTTGAGGAATTTTCCTGGCTCCACCCACTTGTCGAGGGCTTCCCAGAGATTAAACCACCTCCACTCCCAACCCTTGGGATTTTTCTTGAGATCACGTCACCCAGTTCCAAAACCTTTCAAAAATCAAAATATTAACCAAGAAAAGACTCCCATCACACCATGGCTATCAAAAAATGGTAAGGCATTTTGAATCCACTGTCAAACCCGGGAAAACCCATGCCAATGACAAAAAAAGAACCAAATACACAAATGCATGTACCATGCATTCAGAAACCAGTTAGGAAATCACAAGTGCAACCTGTTACCTACAAGTATTCCTATTGAAGCTTACTGATCCAACCTTATTTTCTTGTCCTTTTCTTCCCTTCTCCTTCCTTTTCCTTCCTTTGCTTGCTTTCTCCAATGCTAGAATACTCCAAGAATGATCTAAGTGTGTAATAGTATGAGAGAATAGAGAGATCTCTAAAATTGAACTGACAAAAGGTTGTGAACTTATACTCGAAAGCCTTTTTATTTTTGAGGTCCCTATTTTCTTTATTTTCCTCTATTTTCCTTCATTTTTCCTCTCATGCAAACATGTGATATTTAATCTCCCTTTTCTCCTACTTTCCTTTATTCTCATAAATAAGTGCCAATTAATGCCTCTTTGTATTTTCCAATGCCTTTGCCAATTTCCTTAGCCATAATAAACTAAAAAAGTGACACCTACTAGGATGTTTTTCCCAACATTCAGCTTGGAATGCATGTCCCATTACCTTAGTCTTTTTTTTTTCCTTTATTTAATTTATTACATGAACTTTTAACCTGGGGTCGTTACAAACCCCTCCCCCTTAGGGGAACACCATCCTAGGTGTTCTATGACACCTATGACCAGTAATACCACTGAAAACCAAAAAATATTTCCCATGGAGCTTTATAACTTAGCTTAATGCAATATTTACAATGAACAACACGCTGAAAAGAAAAACCAACATGAAAAACATGACAACATGACAACCATACCGCTTATTGGAGCTTTATAATACAACTAGAACACCCTCCTCCCACACTTACAAAAGTCCACCGGGGTAAATATGTGATGAATAGTTACTGTGATATGATTCAACCTCCTAGATCACCTTAAGGAAGTGGAATCGACAAAACCAAAACCTTAATGATCTCCCTCAGGTGCTATAGGACCCCCAAGGGCTAAACAACCCATCCAAGTGCCCAGACCTTGAGTTAATCCTCTATTTTTGTGTCTTGGACCCCCAAATCTTGGCACAACAGTAATAGAATTTGACTGTAACCCTCCAGTCACATACACAAGCTTGCAAGGGAGCAACTGATGTCTTTTTCACTAATTTCTATGCTCGCGACTGCGCGATTTGAGGCACGTTTTCAGGGCTAGTCTCCAGACCACTGCCCAGAACTTAAGGAAACTCTAAGGAATGATAAAAGACACAAGGAAAAGGCCTTCCATATAAAACTTAGATAAGAAATTGACCTAATAAGGCCTATCTATGACATCCATTCTATCAAACACATCATAAACATGTAATGTATAGGTCATAAAAACCCATCTGAAAATAGGGAACTCATACTTATTTTAGAATTGTTAAGCAGGTCTGATGCCCTCTCATAATAAATGCATTATCATCTATTAGGTCATGAATTCTTTAAAATTTCATTTACTAACCAAAACATGATGAGATCCATAACTGAAGCTTGACATAAACCATGCTTATAACCAACATATAACCAAAGAAACATCAATGATAGAACAACCACTACAACTACATAATAACAAGTACATTTACTCATAAAATATAAGAGGAAAAGAGCTCTTATTAACATATGAAAATCCAACCAAGTCAGGGACTTCCATGTACCACCCGACCATAGATTGGGCTAAAACAAATATTTCTTTCAGCTAATCAGCCCCGTGCCATATTCCAAGCATGAATGTGGGACACAACAAAACCGACCATGCTTCTCAGGCTTTACCACATATTCCGCTAAAAATGGTTAAGGATTTCTAGATCCAAAGAAAGCAACTATACAACCAGGCTTTACCATATATTCCCCCATATACTGATCAATGATTCCTAGGCCCAAACAAGAAACATACACTACTAGGCTTTACCACAATCCCACCATTACCGATCCAGGGATCACTAGGCCTTAAACAAGCATGGATTCTTATAGATCTGTCCACCTAAACCATGAGGAATTTTCTCATCTCCACCCTCAGACTTTACCATATATCCCTCTATTTACTGGTTAAATATTCCTAGGCCCAAAAAGGGTATACACAACTAGGCTTTACCACAATCCCACTTTTATCGGTCTAGGTATTTCTAGGCCTTGTGATTTTTCCTAAGACCACCTCTCTCAGTTTCAAAACCATTTGAAAAATCCTATTCAACCAAGTAAAAGAACCCCATCACACCATGGATATCTGTAAATGGCAAGGAAAGGCTGGAAACCATTGTCACACCTAGCAAAACACATGCCAATGAGAACAAGAGAACCAAATGCACACATGCATGTACTATGCATGCAAAAATTAACAAGGAAATCATACATGCAACTTGATACCTGCAAGTAATCCCGCCATAGCAATTTGATCCAACTCCTCCTTTCTTGATCTTTATTTCCCTTTGCTTTCTTGTCCTTCCTTTATCCAATTCTAGAATGCTTCAAGAATTCTCTCAGTGTATGATAGTATGAGAAAGAGAGTGACAAGAGAGAGAGATATCCAAAACTGAAATGATAAGAGCCATGAACTAATCCTTAGAAGCATCTTTTCATTGAGGCCTCTATTTTCTTTATTTTCCATTATTTTCCTTCATTTTCCTCCTCATGCAAATGTGTGACCTTTCACCATCCTTTTCTCCTATTTTCCATTATTTTCATAAATAAGTGCCAATAAATGCCTCTTTTCCTTTTCCTTTTCAAATTTCCCCTAGCCATAATAAACCAAATGAACACCCCCTAGGATTTTTTTCCAAACCTTCAGCTTGGAATACATGTCCCACGACCTTGGTATTATTTTACCTTTATTAACTTTATTGCATGTATTTTAACTGGGGTTGTTACAAAAACTCTTTGTGGTATTTAAAATAACAACCATACATAAATATGCACATATAACAAAACTCATTTGCCTAAATTGACAAATAATGAAGGATACATAACCCACACCTGATCAAACATCTCCCATGTGGCTTCATTGAGCCCAAAGTTCTTCCAATGCACTTGAACTTGCTCGATTGCTCTGTTGCAAAGAATGAGTTGTTTCCACTGCAATATGCATTGAGGTTTCAGCTGGAATTCTCCTTCTGGATCCACTTGCAATATAGCCTAGTCAATCACATGATCAACATCCTGTACATGTCTTTTAGGCAATGAAACATGGAAAACATCATGGAATTTCACTGCCAGAGGCAGTGAAAGTATGTAGGTTACTATTCCAATCCTCCCATGGATCTTGAAAGGCTTGCGATAATGAGGTGCCAACTTAGCACATGAACCAATCTTAAAGGAGCTCCTCTTTAGATTGATGCACAAGTACACATACTCCCCAACCTGAAACTCCTTAAACACCATGTGTTAGTATGAATAGCTATCCTGCTTATCCTATGTTTCCTCTAGATTATTCTTGATAACCCCCATTTCTTATTCCATCTCTACCAACATGTCTGGTCCTATAAGTACCATTTTCACTTGATCACTCCAACTTATGGGAGTATTACAAATCCACTCATAAAGTGCCTCAAATGGACTCATGCTCAATGACTCTTGATACCCATTGTTGTAAGAAAAATTTACCAGTGGAAGATACTCCTCCCACTTCCTCTATTGTTGTGTAATGTACATCCTCAACATGTCCTCCAAAATCTTGTTGACCCTCTATGTCTACAGATGATAGGATTGACTAAAATCCAACTTTGTACCCAAACCTGCAAATAACTCCTTTCAAAACCTAGAAGTAAACTTGGAATCATTGTCTGACACAATCTTCCTAGGAATACCATGCAATCTCATTATCTCCCCGATGAAGACCTGAGCTAACTCACTAGTTGAATTAGTAGACTTCATTGGAATGAAGTGAGCTACCTTAGTCAACCTGTCAAACAAAACCATGATGGAATCATGCTATTTAGATGTCTTTGGAAACCTGTAATGAAATCCATGGAAATGACCTCCCATTTCCACTTTGGAATTAGAATCGAATGTAGTAAACCACATGGATGCTTACAATCTTCTTTTACCTATTGACAATCAAAACACCTTGCGACAAGCTCAACTACCTCTTTGTTTAGGTTCAACCAGTAGTAGAATTTATTGACAATTATTAGAGTCTTTTGATATCTTGGATGTATTGAATACATCTTAACATGAAATTCCCTCAAGATAAGATTGTTGAGCTCATTTTTGTCTGACGCATAGATCCTATCCCTAAATCTTACCAAACCATTTGCTATGAGATGATAATCCACATCCTATTCACTTGTACCTTGCTACTGTAACCTGTGCTTAAGTTGTTGGTTCCTATCATCTTGTTGTCCTACCTGTAAGACTTGATCCTTTAAATGTGTGCCATATGAATTCATAGCTGCTATGTGATTTACCTGCACTCTTTTGCTAAGAGAATCTTCAACCCTATTCTCCTTATCCTTAATTTACTTGATCTCAAAGTCAAACTCATTGAGTGTGGCTAACCATATATCTTGTTATGAATTCAAATTAGGTTGGTCAAATAAGTATCTCATTCCACTGCGATCACTCATTAAAAAAAACTCTTGCCAAGAAGATAATGCCTCCACATATTTAATGCGTGAATGATCACTGCCAACTCAATATCGCGAGTCACATAATCCTTCTTGTGCTCATTTAATTTCCTTGACTTGTATCATACCACTTGTCCCTCCCACATTAAGACTCCAAGTCCTCTCTTGCAAGAATTTGTGCACACCACAAACTCTTTATCCAGATATGCAATATTTAGAACTGGAGAATTTGTGAGAAACTGCTTCAACTACTTAAAACTAGCTCCACATTCCTCTGTTCATTCAAATTTCTTTCCCTTCCTCTGCAAAGATGTAATAGGATGGACAGTTCGTGAGAATTTCCTGATGAACTGCCTATAATAACCAACTAAACCCATGAATGATCTAACCTCATCCAAATTCATAGGAGCTTCTCATTCCATGATATCTCTGGTCTTTCTTGGATCCACTGCTATGCCCTCCTTGGAAACAACATGTCCTAGTTAATGTACCTTTGTTTGAAAGAAACTACACTTATTGAGCTTGGCATACAACTAATTCTCTCTCAACAATATTAAAACTGTTACCAGGTGTTGTACATTATCCTGTTCATTCATAGAATATATCAAAATGTCATCAATGAATACTATGAAAAACATGTCCAGACCAGGATGCAACACACTATTCATCAAACACATTAAAGTAGCTAGAGCAATAGTAAAACCAAAAGGAACCACAACAGACTCATAATGCACATATTTTGTCTGGAAATAAGTCTTGTAAATTTCCTCTTCCTTGATGCGTACCTGATGCTACCTTGATCTCAAGTCGATCTTTGAGAACACTGATGCCCCCTTCAACTGATCAAACAAGTCATCGATTCTTAGCAACATATATATGTTCTTGATCGCCACCTGTTCAGTTGCCTGTAATCAATGCACAACTTGATAGTACCATCCTTCTTCTTCACAAACAACATTGGTGCACTCCAAGGTGACACACTTGGCCTAATTTATTCCTTGTCAAGCATTTCCTTCAACTGTAACTTCAATTCCACTAACTCTGGAGTGCTCATCCTATACAGTGTCCTTGATGCTGGTGCTGCTCTTGGTACCAACTCAATATAAAAGTCCACTTTCTTGTGACAAGACAACTCTGAATTCTTTGTTGGAAATACATCCTGAAACTTCTGTAAAACTGGATACCCCTTTAATACTTCTGCATCCTCAACATCCTTACCTTTATCACTGGGAACATGCATTGCAAACAATACACGTCCTTTCCTACAACTACAGTTTTCCTACATAGATGTAGCCATTATTACTGATGTACGATTCTTCTTACCCTTCATTATCTTCTCTCCATCATCATGCAAGCACTCAATAGCCTTTTCATAAAAATGCACCTTAGTCTTATGAAGGTACAACTAATCCATACCCAGAAGCATACTCTATGATCCCAATGGAAGCACATTTAAATGCGCTGATGTAGACATAATGTTCAACTCAAATGCACAAGCTATTACCCAATGATGAACTCTTTTCTTAGTACTTGTAGCCAACTACACCAACCAAGACTTTGCATGAACTTATTTTCTTGTTGAAAAATGCAACAAGAAATTCTCAATCTGATTTTTCCTTGAATAAATTGGGAAAATTAAAATTTCCACATCAACAGACAACTTGGATGTAGTTAACGTGCGTGACATGGTTTGTGTCACCTTGTTTACTCAGTAAATTCAAGTTGGAGGAGTTAGAGTTTAGTTAATCATCTTTGATTACTAATTTGTAGAAATCAAAGTTAGTTATCTCAAGTTGTTTTTAGTTAAACTAGTTCCAAATGTTAGAGGAACTAGTGGATATCTGTTCTTGATCGTCACCTTGTTCAGTTTCCTATAATCAATGCACAACTTGAGAGTACCATACTTCTTCAAAAACAACACTGGTGCACCCCAAGGTGATGCACTTGGCCTAATGTATCCATTTTCAAGCATTTTCTTCAAATGAAACTTCAATTCCAATAACTCTGGAGTTCTCATCCTATACGATGCTTTTGATGATGGTGTTTCTCCTAGTACCAACTCAATAGAAAATTCCACTTCCCTGTGACAAGGAAACTCTAAAATATTTGTTGGAAATACATCTTGAAACTGCTGTAAAACTGGATACCTATTTAAGACTTCTGCATCCTCAACATCCTTACCTTTATTATTGGAAACATGCAATGCAAACAATACACACCCTTTCCTGCTGCAACTGTGCTTTGGTTGCATAGCTGTAACCATTCTTATTGATGTAGGATTCTTCGTAGCTTGCAAGATTATCTTATCTCCATCATCATCCAAGCACTCAATAGCATTTTTATAACAATCCACCTTAGCCCTATGAAGGTACAACTAATCCATACCCAGAAGCATACTCTATGATCCCAATGGAAGCACATTTAGATGTGATGATGTAGACATAATGTTCAGCTCAAATGCACAAGCTATTACCCAATGATGAACTCTTTTCTTAGTACTTGTAGCCAACTACACCAAAAAATACTTTGAATGCACTTATTTTCTTGTTGAAAAATGCAACAAAAAATTATCAATTTGATTTTTTCCTTTGATTAAATTGAGAAAATTAAAATTTCCTCATCAATAAACAACTTGGATGTAGTTAACTTGTGTGACATGGCTTGTGTCACCTTTTTTACTAAGTAAATTTAATTTGGAGGAATTAGAGTTTAGTTAAGCATATTTCATTGCTAATTTGTAGCAATCAAAGTTTGTTATCGTTGCTTTTAGTTAAACTAGTTCCAACTATTAGAGGAACTAGTGGAAGGTCAATTGTGAAGGGGGAATGTAGTCAAACCCAATGATCAGCTAATTAACTGATCAATCAACCAAAAATAGATACATGTAGAGAATTTGAGTTACCCATTTGAGGTGGATATTTCAAGGTAGTGTAACATTTATTGTATACAATTTTGGAGTGTACATTCAATTTTGGTAGTGTAACATTCATTTTATACAATTTTGGAACCTGATGATCAACCTAAGGAATTGCACAATCCATTTCGGGGAAATTCCTAAACAATAGGGGCCTAATTTCTCAAGGAATTTTGCAAAGGAATGGGGGCTCAAGCAGAGGAAAAAGTTCACAACGTCTGGGTCAAATATTCTTAGTGAGTAGAGATATAGGTTATGCACTTGCAGGTTGTGCTTCGTTGAGCAAAGCAATTGTAGTACATCTCTATTCATCAGATTAATGCAAGCATGCATTGGAGTTTTTAGCAGTTTTCTTTCCCTGGGAAAAAAACTATTTGCATGTGTGTGATTTCTCATTGCATGTTTGAGATTTTTGTTCTAAATTATGAATTAGTGCTCATAGAGTAGTAGAGTAGGTTTGTGCCTTGTGATTTTTATTAAAAATTCATAAGAAGTTGCAAATCTACATCATAATTTCTACATGGTATCATAGAAGGATTCACCTTAGAGTAGGAATTTTGAAGTTGTTTCTTAGGAGGTTCGAATTTGGAGTTCAATGCAATAGGATTTCTTAAGAGCCGAGAAGATGGCCTTCAATGGACTAAGGCTAGAGTATGCCTTGGAAGGCACCTCTAATTTTGTTGCATGGAAGGATCATATGGAGGTAGTATTGGATGAAAATGGATTGTTAGAATACATCATGACAAATGTTGCAAAACCACCAGAATCTGATGCCCAGGACCTTTCTCAGTAGAAAAAGGATGTAGCCAAGGCGAGGAGAATAATCCTGGAGGGAGTACATGATCACATTGTCTCAAATATCCACGGAAAAGAATCCTTGTTCGCATTGTGGAAAGCACTAACATAATTGTTTGAGAATAATAGTGACCACAGGAAGATGGCGCTCAAGGATAAAATTCGAAGTATCAAGATGCAAAAGAACGACACTATTCTGCAGTATTTAAGCAAGTTCACACAATGTCATGATGAACTTGGAGTGGTCGGTGTTAATGTCCTTGAAGAAAACTTAGTAAACCTATCCCTTCTGGTCCATCCCAAGAGTTGGCATAGCTATTAAGATTTGGTGAATGGGAGGAAGAAACTACCAAATTGTGAGTGCTTATGGTCTGTTTTGGTATAGGAGGAAATAAGGTGGAATACTAGAGATGGGACTTCATCCAAGGGTGAGGATGAGGAAAATTTTGCATTGGTTGGAAAGGAAAAGAAGGGAAAAGGGAAGAAGTCTCAATCCAAACCAAAATCCAGTCAAGGTGATAGGAAGAAATATTTGTCCAAAATTTAATGCTTCCATTGTCATGAATTTAGGCAATATGCCACGAAGTGTCCATGCAAGAAGGAACATTAGGAGGAGGAGTAGGTGAAGCCTTAGATTCACAGTTCAAGATTGAATTTACCCTCATTGCATGCATGGAAAACACTGTTGGTGCCTTGTTTTTCCCAAATTTCACCATTCCCCAGCTCCATTTTTCTCACTTTTGTCAAAGAAAGTACTCCTACACCTACTCTTCTATCAATATCATTGTCCTAAACCTGCCAAAACCATGACATGAGGTAAAAGCATTTCATTGGTATCATTTTACTATTTATTGGTTAGGTTTGAGTGAATTTAAGTTATTCCTAACGAACTAACTAATCACTATGATTAAGTGTGAGTATTGCAGCAGTATGGGTAGGTTAAGATCAAGGGAGTGCTTGTCAACATCCATGTTCTGCTATTTCTGTACTTAAGAACCCACTTCAGGATCTGTACTCAATGCTATAGAGGATGAGTAGAATTCATGCTTCTAGAGGTTTGGGACACCACAACTATGATCGAACGAGTTCGGTATCTGCCACAATGAAGATCTTCTCCATCCTCGTTGAACCAAGCCTATGCCAATATTGGGATTCGTTAAGAATTCGTTGTGCTAAGTATAAAACGGTCGTTCCATCGATTAGATCTTAGATATTAATTTAATCAAGTCGTTGGACTTACCATGTATGTTTTATTATTGCTTTGAACTGAATCAATGCATATAAAGTCCTGAATTGTATTATCTATGAGTTAGTTAGCCATAGAGAAGATTGTTATTGCAAAACTATTATCAAGTATTGCTCAAAGGCATTATTATTCATAAATCGAAGACTATGTTATGGCCATGCGTTAAGTTTGAATCGATTCGATCATTGGTTTGCTATGAGTTTTTAATTTAAATGTTTTAAGCTCTCTTTTCCTGCAAGTAGTTTAAGCTTATGCAAGTGTGGCAGTGCCCACCATCATTTGGGAATAGGCTTCATTATTAGTCTATAGGAGCACAATTGTGTGTTGATTCATTACAAGTTGTTTTCATTTATTTTTGGATTGAGTTTGTTGAAGTCTTTTGTACAATGCGTTAGGAGTTTCATTAGATTTGGATTGATTTTAAGTGTGATAACCTTGTATTTGTTTCTAGACACTTCGATTCAAAAGTCTGAGTGCGTAAATCTTTGATGCAGAGTCATGCTTTGTTTTCCACAATAGTAGAATCATATTTCGTATCAACCATAATTATGTTGTCACATAAAATCCCATTCAATTACGTTGTGGTCAGAATGCATGTGATGAGTTAATCAAATGTCAAAATCGCTAAACGCAATATTTGTATGTTGAAGTCGACGTGTTCATATTTTCAATGAGGTTTATGATAAGCAATCAATAGTGTGGATTTCATTCTGTAGAATAGAAAGATTGATTGATGGTGTGCGTTGAATGAATTTTAATTAATCACAAGTAGAAATTGCATTGTCCATTTTCATTATTAAACCGTTGATTCCCTTTAGACATTTTCATAAATGTGAGTTATCATTAGAAGCATTTCTTTACATACTGTCGATTGAAATAGTTAAATTATCATAGGATAATTGATTTTTGTTTCTTGTATAATCGATGAAGGATTGATTTTTATTCTCTTTAATGAAGTATGAAGGTTGATTTTGAATGTTGAATTGAGTGAATTAATGATGCAGGAGCATCTAAACCCATTCTAAATTAAAGAGGAATCCAATTAGAGCGAGGAAGACGTGGACAGTCGAGCTGAACGAAGGGAGGAAAATCTGCTCTAAAACAGATTTAAAGAGGATTTGATGGATATGTTATCTGCGTGCATATATTTTGGAGAGTTTTCGTTGGAGAAAAATCAAGAGAGGATCAGATCAATCCTTCCTATCTAAGGCTTCTTATATAAATGTGATAGGGGTGTGATAGATATCTGTTCCGTGAGGAAAATTGTGAGTGAGCAAGATGTAGTCGAGCGTGAGCTCGTTTCTAAGGCTGAAAGGCCTTAATTTGTAATTGTTTTGTATAATATATAAAAGCCTATTCGAGTGTGAATTGTATATGAAATGAGTGTTTTATAATTGAGCTAATTCCGTGTCATGAGCTTGTTGATCGAACATCGATCACTTGAGGATCGATGGCGATCTAACTAACGTGTATATGTGATATATGATTGTTTGTTGAAGACAGCATGCAGCGCGAAGGAAGATCAAGTGATTGGAATCGATCGAAATAAAGAAGGCGTTCCATACAACGATGGATCCGAATGAGAAATGTTATATAATGGTTTTAAAGGTGAATTGGCACTGTAGAATCGACCATAATTAAAATACCATTCAATCCTGTCGAGTTCCAATCTCCGATCAGTCAGATTGGAACTTTGGATCGTGGAAAAGAGAGGGCGGTGTTGAAATAGCCGATTTGTGATTGCCAATCAGTCGGATAGGAGCCACGAACTTGTGATAATTGACATTGTAATCGTGTCGATCGCCGATTGTATGGATCGGAATTGTGATTACATCGGGCTTTGGCATTCAAGTCGTTGCAATATGTGACTTCCGATTACTTGGATCGGAATTGTTAGAACTGTCGTGGGATCTTAGCACGTATTTTGTAATATTGTGGTGGTTATTTTAAAAAGCATTCAAACGCTGTTTTATGTAATAAAGGGATGGTTCGATATTTAATGAAGATCTATGTCTTAAAAGTTTTAAAATGATTCCGATAAGGCTTAATGGGCCATAACCCACAAGCCCAGGATCGAGATTTATATATGAAAAGGGATTTTGGGCTTACCCCAAGATTTCTTTTCATCAAGTGGTATCAGAGCAGGGAAAGGATTTCCTGCGAGAAGGAAGAAGAATGCAAGAAGAAGGGGAAAGAGGTACAGTTGTGTTAAAGCTGGAGCGTTTATGATCTTGCCGTCGTTCAGATGGCGGCAGCACAAGGTGAGAATATTTGCAGCAACCTAGAGCAAGGTGTGCTCAATTGGTTCCAGAGAAGAGAACCAGAAGGATGCCAAAAGACCAAGTGCGGAGGGCTTGGTGAGGTATCGTGTAACAGAGGAGACTGTTACTACAGAGGTTGGTTGCAGCTCACAGAAGATCATGAAAGCAGTTCTACTGAAGGAATGTAGTGGATAGAATTGCTAAGGACCAGGAAAATAATATGACCAGGAGGTCATAATTTTTTTTTTTTTTTACCTTGGGAGTCTAATGCTGGAGCATCTAAACCCCTTCTAAATTAAAGAGGAATCTAAGCAGAGCGAGGAAGACGTGGACAATCGAGCTGAAAGAAGGGAGGAAAATCTGCTCTAAAATAGATTTAAAGAGGATTTGATGGATATGTTATCTGCGTGCATATATTTTGGAGAGTTTTCGTTGGAGAAAAATCAGGAGAGGATCGGATCGATCCTTCCTATCTAAGGCTTCTTATATAAATGTGATAGGGGTGTGATAGATATCTGTTCTGTGAGGAAAATTGTGAGTGAGCAAGATGTAGTCGAGCGTGAGCTCGTTTCTAAGGCTGAAAGGCCTTAATTTGTAACTGTTTTGTATAATATATAAAAGCCTGTTCGAGTGTGAATTGTATATGCAATGAGTGTTTTATAATTGAGCTAATTCCGTGTCATGAGCTTGTTGATCGACCATCGATCACTTGAGGATCGATGGCGATCTAACTAACGTGTATATGTGATATATGATTGTTTGTTGAAGACAGCATGCAGCGCGAAGGAAGATCAAGTGATTGGAATCGATCGACATAAAGAAGGCATTCCATACAACGATGGATCCAAATGAGAAATGTTATATAATGGTTTTAAAGGTGAATTGGCACTGTAGAATCGACCATAATTAAAATACCATTCAATCCTGTCGAGTTCCGATCTCCTATCAGTCAGATTGGAACTTTGGATCGTGGAAAAGAGAGGGCGGTGTTGAAATAGCCGATTTGTGATTGCCAATCAGTCGGATAGGAGCCACGAACTTGTGATAATTGACATTGTAATCGTGTCGATCGTCAATTGTATGGATCGGAATTGTGATTACATCAGGCTTTGGCATTCAAGTTGTTGCAATATGTGACTTCTGATTACTTGGATCAGAATTGTTAGAACTGTCGTGGGATCTTAGCACGTATTTTGTAATATTGTGGTGGTTATTTTAAAAAGCATTCAAACGCTGTTTTATGTAATAAAGGGATGGTTCGATATTTAATGAAGATCTGTGTTTTAAAAGTTTTAAAACGCTTCCGATAAGGCTTAATGGGCCATAACCCACAGGCCCAGGATCGCGATTTATATATGAAAAGGGATTTTGGGCTTACCCCAAGATTTCTTTTCATCACTTAAGGTGCAATGTGATTCCTTTTACCTTGTCTTGAGTTATTGAATACAGTCATAGAGTAAGTCTACATTCCAATACAGTAGTCCAGGATTTGATAAACTTAGATATCTTTGGTTGAGATCTTATTCCTATAGCGTTAGCTTTGCATTCATTTAAAGTACAGCCAGGAAGTGTTTTCACTTTCAAATAAGAACAAGTGTGACTTGTGTGAATTAGAGGTAACAGGCTAGGATTTGATTTCAGAAGCATAGATTAGTCTCTTTATTCTATTGTGCTACATAGGTGTTTGACTTCAAAAGTTTGCATTCTCTCTTAAGCTTTGTAGTTGAGATGAATTCCATTTAAGTTTTCAGTTTCATTTGTCATTTGCTTTCAGTGAATTAAAATAAACACAGAGTGGATTGAGCTAAATATAATACCCTCAATTTTCTTATGAGATGAGTGCTTAATTAGTCATTACGTACATAACGATCAGAAGGAAATATATAGTCTACACTTAAATATTGCACCAAAATGTAGTACAACTCATGTTTATGAGTTTTGGTTGAAAATTAATCATAAGAGGTTTAATCAGTAATTAAATCTCTTAACATTTTGGCGTCATTGCTGGGGAGTTGTATTTGGTTCAAGTAAGATTATTATTACAGAGTTTCAAAGGTATTGCAGGTAATCAGAGGGAGGGGAAAGAATAGTAAGACGTGAGTGAAGAGACACGCATCCACTATTGTGGGGTTGCTCCAAAGTCATACCATCTTCACATATCTTTGAACTTTTATTTTCTTTTCCTTTATGTGTAGAAGTAGAAGTAGACCTAGGGATAGTCAGGGCAGATTTATTGCTAGTTCAAAATTTCCTACAACTTTTGGCCCATCAAACACACCAATTTCTAATCCTACTAATCAGTATGTAGGAATAAAGAAAGAAGAAGAAGGTTTTGACAACAAAGTGGCCTTGGAAAGGGAGATCTTGAAGCAAGACAAGGAAAAAATTGAACATATCATTTTCGGGAATATGGAAGAAATTGTATTCGAAGATCTAAAATCAACTAATATCAAGGACTACCCTTCAGTACCTCTTGTTGATCAGGTAATTATCAGTAGGTCACTTCAAGAACCTATAGCAGACATGGCCAACCTAGGAGGAGAGAATAGTGGAAAAAGTATGGGAGAATGAGAAGGCCCACGTCATAACATACTAGGAAGGAACAATGAGGAACGTCGGGGGAAGGAGAAGGCCCACATCACACCCTATTTGGAGGAAACCATGAAGGTCATAGGGGAGGACTAGAGGAAGAAGAGGAAGAAGAAACCAATTTTGGGTTTCCTATTCTAGATGTAACCAGGAATATCACTATGAAAAATATACCAATGGCATTTCTTTCGCTCTTTTACGATAAGTCTTCCGAAGACCTAGATGCCTTCTTATTCAAATTTATATTGTATGTAGGAGTTATAACTATTATAAGGATTCTCATAAGCTCAAGGTATTCCTAGCCACCCTGAAAGTCGCAACCCTTAGGTGGTTTATGAGCCTAGATGAACACACCATCTATTCTTGGGATGATGTGAAGTCTACCTTTCTCAAAAACTACCAATACTTATGTAAACGTAGAGATGTGAATGATAATCTGAGAATGGAGTAATTAGAAGATGAGACTCTAGAAGAATACCTTGAATGTTACTTTTATAATTTCCATAAATCTCGAGGGGTACACCTAGATGAGAAAATTGTTAGGACTATATTTCTGAAGGGACTAAGGGATGAATGTGTTGAAACCTTAAAACTTCTAAGTGGTGGGGTTATTTATAAAAATACTTTTGCTGAAGTGGTTGAATTATGTCACACCTATTCATGGAGTCAGACTAAAGTAGGCAAAAAGCTTTGAGACAACTCCCGAGACTATGTGTCAAGAAATCCAAAATCCATACCTAATGCTGTCACTAGGGTGGAATTAGGAAATATGTTGGAAAATTTCAAAACGGATATCCTGAGTGCTATTGGTAATCATCTTAACACAATAAAACTTAAAAAGAAACATGAAGATGAGAGGGCTGCCATGGAAATCATTTGTCCTAAATGTAGAAACAAGCATGCTGAGAGAGAGTGTCCCATTAATGTCCTTTAAGTTTGTGGGATTTGTGCAAGTGTCCATCTCTTCCTGGTTTAAAAGCTATCTATAAGGGTAATGCTGAAACAAATGATTCCTCACCAATGAGAAAGAAACCCTCTTGGAGAAGCCCTAATCAAAACGTGTTTCAAGATCCTAGCCCCTAAACCTATGGTCAGAACCAAGCTTGGAACTTCCAGTGATCTTATCCTCCTTGGTTTAATCCTCAATCTCAAAACACTCCTTGGAACCAGTATTGGCGGGGAAATCCTTATGGAAACACTTTCGAACCCCAAAATCAATCCTACCCTCCATACTCAAATATGCCTAGTACATCCTATAATACAAATGTTCAACCTTATCAGGAGGGGTACAACTCGAATCATTATCAACAACCCTCACTGCCTATTCCTCGTTTTCATCAACTTTTACCTGCACCATCTAACCCATTGCCTGCACATGCACCACCATCATTAAACCTGCCTCATCCTACTTTGTTGCCTGCGCAACCCATAGCTAACTCCAATCATAATAAACAACATCAGCCTATACAAAACATAGAAGCATAACCATTTCCTACCTACATGATCACTGCTATCCTAATAAATGAAATTCAATTGCGATTAGGGAGAACAGTAAATAAAGGGAAATCCATTGTCATTATTGAGGAAGAGGTCCCTCAAGAACAAACTGAAAATCATAGCCAACAAGAAAAACAAAAACAAAAAGAAGAACCGAATGAACCTCCTTACCTAGTGTTAGAGTCAATATTTGCATACTACCATTAGTGATCAAAACTCCTCTTTTCATATCATATTAGGGTCCCATTCTGAAATTTTTGTCATTCCACCTAGGTCCTCATTTACAAAATTTACTCACTAATGGTAGCCTTATGTCAAAATCCCTTCTCTCTAAGAAAAAATAAATATTTGTTGGCTCACCTTCATGTGTCTTCCTGAGCATACATTGACCATCAAGGCTCATTTCATCATGTTTTGTGTCAGTCAAGTCCAGTTGAATTATGCTCACTCAAGGTTTTCATTAGGTCTCTGGGTTTCATTTTTTCAAAGTCCAATTAAACACCATTTCACTACATAAGGCCAAAAAAGTATGAGAGTGAACTAAATAATATCCCTTTTTCAGTTAAAGAGGATTTGAAAGCATGTAACCATGGTTTCCAAAGGTTTTAATTTTGATTTCAAGTATGAATTTCATTCCAGTTTGTAATTTTATTCTAAAAAATAGAGATGTATTTCTATTTTTTATATTTATGTAATTTATGTTATTATGTGTAATAAGTGACTTTTCTCAAGCAATTAACTCAGTTCCATAATTCCAAAAGACCAAAAGTCAAAGGTCAAATTATTCCCAATGTATATCACTTGATCAATCTATAAAGCTAAAGCACAAGGAAAAGGGTATTAGTGTAATGTTTCAAAAGAACTTTCAAAACATTAGAAAATGGGTTATAAATCAATAAATTCAAATGCTATCAAGTATTTAAAGCCTTCAAGACATCCATTTTCCCCTCATTTGCTCTTGTCTTGGTTGAACAACCTCAACAAAGGATAAATTTTCGAGTTGGACAAGTGAAACCAACAAAACATAGTTTTCGCTACACAGTCTAGTGTTACATTGCGCGTTTCTTTTATACATTGGATGTTTCTATTATACACTGAGTGTTTTTGTTATACGTTGCGCGCTTGACCAGTGAAAGGGCGCGTTTCAGTTGAGAACTGCACATTCAATGAGGGTTGCTCTCCAGCGTCTAAAACCAAGTGTTATTGCCTCCCAAGCTTTAGGTCGGTGGTTCTCTTCCTCTAGCATGTAAGTATACCTGAAAGTATATCCTCGTTTCATTTCACATTTCACAACTTCATGGTTAAGTCTCTTGAATGAAAATTTGAGTCTTCAAACTTGTAAACCCTAGTTTCATTCTCACACCTCTAATTTTACACCCTAATACTTATATCCCTTTCACATACCCCTATTAAAACCTTTCCCAACCCATGTATCATTTCATTATCTCCCAAAGCCTTCTATTCTCAAAACCCTAAGACCTAGGTGTTCTATTTACCTAGGCTCCCAAAACCCCTAACCTGTAACAAAATTCCCTATCCTAAATCCCTTTACATTCTCACTCCCTATTACTTCACTTAACCAGAAACCCCTTCCCTCATCTCCCTAAATTTCCTCACACCATTCCTAAATCACTACACCTACATTCCATTATCATTTCATTTCCATAGGGTTTTAAAATCAAGACACCATGTCAGAAGAAGAAAACATAAGTTCTAGTGAAGAGGAAAGAAAGGGGAGGAAATCTAACAAAGGAGGGAAAATCCTTAGATTTGAGCCAAGAAATACTAATGAACTCATGGCATCTCCCATGATAGTGACATCTTTCAAACATCTAGGATGTTTTTAATTCTGTGAGAAAGTACAAAAGGTCCAATATCATCCTATGTTGAGTCGATTGTTCATCACCAATCTCCATGACAACCAGGTAACCCTTATTGGTGTCAATTTCACTGTATCCATTTCTATCATATTAGCTGCCATTGGAATCCCAAAAGTTGGGGAGAAATGGTTTAAACAAGGTGATTTGGAGGAGCATTACTATGAGCCCTATATTAAACCTAGATACAAAAATGATAGAAAGAGGTTGTTTCCTTTCTCTTACCTCCTGGATAGATTTGTTCCCATGATGAAAATCATCATGAAATACTTTACTTGTGAAGGAAGGTTTTCCAGACTGTATACCTATCATATTCAGCTACTCATGCATTTCACAAGGGTTAAGATGCTCAACATACCTTATTATCTCTTTCGGAGCATTGAAAAGATGGCCTACATTGCCCAGAAAAGAGAGTATAAAGATCAAATGAATAGTCTCTTTCATCATTCCCTCATTAAAATCATAGTCCTTCATCATCTCAAAGAGCTCAACATTGCATGGAGTACCTTCATTGCCAATGACATATTTACTGATCCATCCATTCAACATGTTCAATGTGTGCCTTCATCATCTCGTCCTTCCACCTCCATTCCTCCATATCAGCCCATATATCATTGATCCTCATCTGATCAGTCACGCTCACCATCATCTCCACCATCACCATTTCAGGAGCATATTCATTCACCCAAAATATATGAAATCAAAGAGTAGGAGCAGATTGAATAGGTTACAGTCATCAAGCCTAAAGGTGATGGTTTGGTCAATTTGACACACACTTATCAGAGAGGCCATAGGAAGGTGTTTGCCCCACAGATTGTAGGAGGGTCCTTTCCTTCTTCATCGGCAAAGGAGGTACATAAGGGCAAGGAAAAGATGACAAAGGCAGAGATCAAACATGAGGAGGAGGACCTCCATGAGACAGAGAAGGATTTTGGCTTGGTTGACCTAAGTGAGCATGATGATAGTAAGAGTAGAAGCATTGTCATCAAAGAAAAGGATGCACTCATCAAGGGGCTCTAGATCAACCTACAGAGCAAAAAATACATTATCTCATATTATGAGTAGGAAAACAAGCAGCTTGAGGCCAAAAATGAGGTCATGGAGATTCAACTCATCAAGGCAAAGAGGGAAGCAATGAAAGCCAAGGCATTGCTTGATGAGGCCTATGACAGGTATGGTGAACCTGAAGAAGAACAAGAACCTAGAAGAAGACCTAGAACTAGAGGGCTGAAAAGATCTCTAGAACTAGAGAAACAAAAAGACGTTGAGCTTGCTAATAAACTCACATGGAATGAACAATTTGTTGTCTTGATCGATGAGAACCGGGAGCATTGGCTTGATAAGGTCAATCAACATTTAGAGAAGCTCCTAGACAAAGCCAATCAACAAAATGAAATTTAGAGGAAGATGGAAAAACACTATGCCAACAGGGAAAGGAATATAAGGGAAAAACTCAAGGTTGCAAAGGCAAAAATTGAAGCCCTAACTCACCAAAAAGAGAAAGAGAAGCTAGACATCCTTGATGAAGCCTCAATCCATGCACAAAACACATGATCAACAATAATTTCACTAATTTTGAGAATTTATGGGGTAATTTTGAAGTTTTTTGTGCTTTTCAAGTAATTATACTTAGCTTTTGACAGCTAGAATGCCAAAGGCGCAACGTCCTTGGCATCGCGCTTTTGTTTGGGTCACTTGTTGGACAAAAGAAGACTACCATTAGATTCAGGGCAGGGAAGACATGCAGGAAAACAAATTTACAAGCCTTGTTTCCCACAACGAGCAGGTCAAAGGTGAAAAAAAACCTAAAAAATCAATGTTCTACCTCCTTTTTCACCTTCACGTTGCGCGTTTGACCATTCTTGGGAGAATCCATTTTTGGAGGGCCAAATCAAACCCATTTTGGAAACTAAAGGTAGATCTGGAAACTGGACAAGATAAGATTCGAACGAGATATCCTGGGCTCAATTTGGACACTAGGAAGGTAGGAAAAAGTGGGTTTGAAGATGGTGCTACGCGTTTGACACTCACGCTGCGTGTTTGACCAATTTCCTAATTTTTCACTGTTCTTCTCTAGATTTGATTTTCCTCTTGGGAAATCAACTTTTTATTGATGTAATTGATCATGTGAATGTAAATATGGTCTTTTTACTATTACCTAGGGTAAATACATTAGGAAAATAGACACTATGAGGTGTAATGAATCAGTTCATTATAATAAGGGATGAGTCACTTTGGCCACCCTACACCCTAGCTATCAGTTCAGATTTTGGTGGAACCGCTCCTCCTCTCATGGATTCGACCCCTGATGGCTGGGAGGAGTTTGTTTTGAGGCCTATATCTTGTATTTTTCAGTCTTTTCAAAGGTTGGACTCAGTTGGATGCTGTTAGATTGATCAGAGACACTATTGTATTAGAATTTGGCCAGTTTTAATAGATGAGTTGTAGTTATTTCCTTGGGATACATGTGGTATGGTTGTCTAGCATTTTTTTTCTTTAGTTTCATTTGTATGAATGTATTGTTGGTCCATATTCCATTTCATTTCTATTGTATGATCTCTTTCAAGTTGATAAACAGAAATCATCTCACATGCTCTGTTTTGGGGAAGTTTTCATAGTCTGTCCATTTTTCTTTAGTGTAGGAAGAATACATCTTTCATGTTCTTCCTAGCTCCTCACCTATCTCAAATCATCTCATTCCAAGAAACCCTAATGTGCTAGCCTACCTACTTACCCTTCCCCATTGAATGTCTGCAATCATATCTTATTTTCCCTTACCTAGCCTCTTTGACCTAATCGTCATCTAGCAACCCAACTTCAAACAAAGAAAACCCTCTACACTTTATACCTAGCCTAAAACCCTAATCCATCTAGCCCTCTTCACAGTGATTCTTTGGAGAGAGCCCTCTCTAGCCTGGTATGGCTAGCTACCATGTCAAAATGTTTGCATGTGGTTACCTAAGCTGGAGTCTTCCTTAGCCTTGGAGATCTGGAGGATTGCTAACACTTGGAAAGATTACTTGTTAAGAAAGAGGAAATTCCAATTGAGTATGATTTAGAATCAGATTAAGGATGTTTGTATTAAAATTCCATTACTACAAGCCATTAGATACATTCCTATATACACTAAAATCATTAAAGACCTTTGTATTAAGAAACTAGGAAGGAAAGGCAACAAGAATCAAAATGTAAAAGTCATGAGTGAAATGTCTAGAATGATCTCATATTTGCCGTCAAAATATAGCGACCCAAGAAATCCTATAGTGACTATTGAAATCAATGGATTACTTTTACAGAATACCCTTGTAGATTTAGGAGCAGCAATTAATGCCATGAATTTCGAAACCATGACATCTTTACAATTGCAAGGGATCAAACCTACGCCTATTATCTTGGAATTTGCAGATAAATCCATTATCAAATCCATGGGAATATTAGAAGATATAGTGGTCATCATTTCTTCCTGGAAATATCCCATTGATTTCATTGTCATTTCTCCAAAGAAACCAGGACACCCTGTAGTACTAGGGCACCCTTGGTTAGCCACTGCAGATGTTGTGATAGGGTGCCAAAGTGGAGAAATGGTCATTTCCAATGGATTACATAATAAAAAATTGTCAATTTTCCCCCTTGATCAAACTCCTGTTGATGTACCATTTTGGTTAGAGAGTCCTTATGGAGATGAGGATTGTATATTTCCTTTGTTATCATTAGAATAATATAGAGGATTCCAGCAACAATAAGAAGATCATATTTAGCAGCAATTTTTATCTGACCATTCTTATATTGATTACCCTATTTCTCTTACTGGTTATTGACATGTTTTCAGCAATGAGTTTCAGGAAGCTTGGCATCCATCTATATTTACCTCGTTCACAACAATAGAGGACAAAAATGAGCTGACTACCGAACTAGTTAAAATTAGCGAAGGGAAAGTTTTGTACATTGGTAATGAATTAAACGAAGAGAAGAGGCAACCATTGTTGAGCATGGTTCAAGAGCAATCCAGAGCTTTTTCTTGGTACTATTTGGACATGAGGGGTATACACCCAGATACGTGCATCCACCACATTTACACCAACGAGGAAATGAGACCAATTCGACAGCCACAAAGATGAAGGAACCCAACTTTGAAAGAGATTGTAAAAGAGGAGTTGCAGAAGTTATTTGTTGCATATTTTATCTATCCTATTTGAGATAGCAGATGGGTATCACCTTTTGTGGTGGTTTCGAAGAAGAATGGTAAGTGGCGCATATGTGTGGACTATAGAGAACTAAACAAAGCTACTCTACGAGATTACTTTCCGCTTCCATTTATTGATTAGGTACTTGACACACTCTCTGGTAAGAAGTATTTTTCTTTTCTAGATGGGTAAAGTGGGTATAATTAGATTCAAATAGCTGAGGAAGACCAAGAGAAGACCACTTTCACTTGCCCTTGGGGTACCTATGCCTATCGAGTCCTTCCTTTTGGGCTTTTCAACGCCCTAGATACCTTCCAACAAGCTATCCTAGCCATTTTTTCTGATTTGATCCATGACTGTGTAGAAGTCTATATGGATGACTTCACCGTATATGGAGATGATTTTTCCGAAGCTCTGGAAAATCTAGAAGAGGTATTGATTCGATATCAAGAAGCCAATCTAGCCCTTAATAGTAGTAAATGCAAAATGATGCAGACTAAAGGGATATTTTTGGGCCATCATGTTTCATTTGAAGGAATTAAAGTCGATACGGCCAATATTGAGGTAATCTCGCATATTTCCACTCCTAATTCACAAAAAGAGGTAAGACGTTTCCTAGAACATGCAGGTTAATATCGTCAATTTATTGAGAATTTTATAAGAATTGCAACACCTTTATTTACATTATTAACTAAGGATGCTGAATTTGTTTGGAATGATGATTGGAAACATGATTTTCAAGTATTAAAAGACAAATTTTCCACCATTCCAGTGTTGAGGGGACCCAATTGGTCTTTTCCATTTCATATTTGCACCGATGCTTCAAACACCGCACTTGGAGCAGTTTTACGACAAAGGGAAGATCACTCACCTTACGTTATTTATTTTGTTAGCAAGAATCTTTCCCCTGCTGAACTAAATTATACCGTCACTGAAAAGGAATTGTTAGTAGTTGTTCATGCCATTAGAAAATTTAGACATTACATAACCGGTTATGATACTTTCATCCATACCTATCATTCTGCCATTAGATTCCTTATGAACAAACCTATCACTAATGGTAGGATCACTAGATTGTTGTTGCTTTTAAGAGAATTTAATATAACTGTGATTGATAGACCTAGGTGAGATAATTTGGTAGTTGACTTCTTGTCTCGAATGTATGTTATGTAGGAAAATGTACCATATCCAGTAGCAGATGATTTTCCATATGAGGAATTGTTTGCTATATCTACCATTACTCCCTGGTTTGCCGATGTTTCCAGCTACCTGGTATCGGGGAAATTACCTTGGAATCTGTCTACCAGGGAGAAACATAACATCATTCAACGAAGTGCCAACTACTCCTTGATAGATGGTGAGTTGTTCTACACTGGATCCGACTTGATCATGAGGAGATGTGTGCAAGAAAATGAGATATTTGATGTGTTGAAAGCCTACCAAAATGAGCCTTGTGGGGGCACTTTGCAGAAAAAAGGACAGCATACAAAGTCCTTCGCACCGGGTATTATTGGCCCTCGCTTTTCAAAGATGCTAAAAAGTTTGTATCCAGTTGTGAGGCTTGTCAAAGGATGGAGAAGCTAGTTTCTTCAAATGAGATGCCCCTTTAGACACAAATATCCATCGAGCCTTTTGTGAAATGGGCATTAGATTTTGTGGGACCTACCTCCCCCATGTCAAAGAAGAAGAAGTATATCTTATTTTGCACCGACTATGTCAGGAAGAGGGTGGAAGCCAAAGCTTTATATGCTGCAACCAAGAAAAAAGTAGTGGAAATTCTTTTCGAAGATATCTTCACTCGATTTGGGTTACCACGAGAGATTGTTACCAACCAGTGCACATAGTTCACATCAAAATTGGTTAAGTCTCTCACTAAACAATAACAAATTAAACATTGGAAATCCACTCCTTACCACCCCCAAGAAAATGGGCAGGTGGAATCCACAAAAAAGTGTTAGAATCCATCCTAACTAAGACCATTCAGTTGCATCATAGAGATTGGGCTGACAAGTTGTTGGAGGCATTATGGGCTTACCGCATCACTTGGAGGAATGTGACAGGGCACACCCCATATGAGTTAGTTTATGGTAAGCAAGTGCTGCTACCCATCGAGTTCCAAGTGAAAACATTTCGAACAACCACTCAACTTGGGATGAATCTGAATGAAGCTCAAGAACAAAGGTTAATGCAGCTGAATGAGCTGGATGAAATTAGACAAGATGCATTTCATCGAACTATGTTGGTGCAAGATCAGAGAGCTCATTGGCATGATAAGTTTATTAAAAAGTATTTTTCATCCGAGAGATTGGGCCTTACTTTATGACAGTAAGTTTAAACACTTTAAAGGAAAATTCTCCACTCGGTGGTTAGGTCCCTATGAGGTGGATGAGGTTTTTGACAATGGTTCAGTTCACATTAAAACTATTGATGGCAGTCAGACCTCCTTTGTAGTGAATGGCCACCGTCTAAAGATTTATCACCAACCACTCTCTTGACAATAATTTTTGCAGGAGGTAAGAAGAGATCTAGAGATGGAGCTGGTTCATGAAAATAACCAGCCTCTTGCTGGTTCATCTGGTTAGTTTCTTTTATTTATTTATTTATTTATGTATGTACGTATGTATGTATGTATATATATATATATATATATATATATATATATATATAATACTCAGTGGTTTTTCATTTTTTTTTATATCTTTAGATGTTTCTCCCCACAAGCCATGTAGAATAAAGGAGAAATGTGTCTTGGGTAAGTTTATTCTTTTAACCAGACTTGACAGATTAATATGGAAAAGGAACCTTTTGGAGTCTTCTTTGGATGTTTTCAGACTATAAAAAATTAAAACTCCCGAGTAGTAACTGATCCAGGCTCGTAAAATGACATGGGACAGTGGTAGCCTATGGATTCCTTAAGCACAAATTTATTCTTTTCTAGCCTTAAAGAAATGATTACGGAAAAGAAACCTTGTGGAGTCTCCTTTGGATAGTTCAGACTCTCTAAATATGATAACCTCAAGCAATGGCTGCTTTAGGATTGTTAAAATAATAGAGTGGCAGTAGTTAGGGATCTGTTGGGCATAGAATTTATTATTTTCTGGGTTCAGTAGAAGATTTACAGAAAAGAAACCCCCTTGGAGCTTTCTTTCTGGTCATTTCAAGCTCTCTAAATAAGAAATGCCTTAGGTAGTTATCATCCCAAGCCTAGTTAAAAATCCATGGGATTAAAACATGTTTTATTTATCTTCTGAGGAGCAATAACCAATATATTATATGGAATTGAGTAAACGGATTTGGAAATTTTGTATTCCATACTCTGTATTTAGCAATTTTTGTACCATACTATGTAAAATTACAAATCTACTATCACAGTTGTGTTCTGGAAAAGAATTTTTTTGGAAGCATGAGTGGAATATGTTTCCTTTTTATGAGGATGTTTCACAACAATTATTCATTTCTACCATCAGTTAAGGATGATTATCTCCACAACTTATTAATTTATATGGCACTATACAAGGGCAGATTCACAGGATCTGTACTTAGCCTATAAGAATTAAAGATCCTGTCATTGAAATTCATCTCCAGAACAATGATCGCAGAGCACAATTGCAGCTTTAGCACCATCCCTGTCAGCATGATTTTCATTCAATACCTAGTCACTACATCAAAGCAAGGAGATCTCCACGAAATCACTATCATTTTAAGTGGCTTAGGTATGTACTTTAATTTGCTTGAATTTGATCAATGAATAGTTAAAATGTATGCTATGTGAATGCACCTCTAAAACTATCCCTCATTTTAATTTCGCTCATAATCCTATCTTATATCTCTCTAACCTTTCCATCCCCTAATCCTACATTGCCTACATTCCTTCCACCCTGTGTAATGATGCGCTCCCCTGTCCTCTCCTCGTCATCACCTCATGATATTTCTCAACAATCATGAGTGTGTGTGTGCTAACTCTCTTTCATACTTGATGTTGAAATTCCACACCAGTTACATAAGGTCATTTATCATTACGCCACCAGTCTCATGCTTCTTATTAATCGTGATGATTATGTTGTCATTTGCCCAAGTTCTGAAGTATGAGGGATGACTTAAACCAAGGTTATAGAGTTATTGAGTGACAGAGAGGCAATAAAGAATTGGCAAGGGTGAAATTGTAATTGAACGCAGGTGCTAAGAAACATGGGAGCTGATCGCCATGAGCCCACATTTGGCCAGTTCACGCGCAGTCCTGAGTACCACCAATGCAGTGGCATTGTGGAGGAGAAAGGATGGATGACATTTCTATAGAAATTCCAGGGCTATAATGATCAGGTCGCCTTGGTGTTTGCGCAAAGTTTTGATGGGGAACATGTTAAGGTTGGAGATTTGAGTTTCAGAGTTACAGAGGAGTCATTGAGAAAAGCCATCAGGCTACCAGTGGAGGGTGAACCGTTCTTCAAGGGTGGGTAGTTGAATATCCCAAATTGCGCTATGTTTTTGAATCTGGTTTACAGATCTCTCAGTTGGGTGAAGGGGGTATTACGGAGTTGCATAGAAGAACAGTGACACCCACTGCTCACAATGTTGCAACGCTTCCTAACTTGTGAAGGAAGGTATGCAGTCGTTTTCCTCTATCACATTCGATTGTTGACTTATTTCACGAAAGACAAACAGTTAAACATCCCGCATTTCTTGAAGTTAAGTTTACATAAAATGCCCAGAGTGGTACAGTCTCAGAGTAGGAAGCTTGAATTGACGTTATATCATCATAGCTTCATTAAAATTCTACTAGTCGCTGAGATTCGAAAGAGAAAGAGATCGTGGGATGATTTCTTAGTTGGGAACTTCCTTAGGAAGAGACTCGGATAAAAGGTCGGCAATGATTAGTGGGTAGATCATTGAGACAAAACGATGCTACTCTTGTGCCTAAATCCCAAGAAACACCTGCCTATCCTACCCATTTTCCCATTCCTATCCATGAAACCCCCCAGACAGCTAGTTAATCCTTGAAAGATGGAGAAGAAGTGAATTCCATGAAAAGCCAAGTGGGAACGAAAAAAAAGGAAAAATAAATAGAGCTGAGTTGGACTGACTTGAGCCGAGTCCTATGAGAGAAGACAAAGTAGCGATGCCATAGTTGGAACCTTCCAGAACTCACAAGTGTGCCAAACCCAAGCAAAAATGCAGGAGATCTCTTTTCCCTATCAATAAACCCTCGAATTCTCCAACCGAGACCTTTGCTCAAGGTTGTCGAAGAACCCGTAGTATGGCTCAAGCCCAACCATCCATGGTTAAAGGTGCAAGTTCCGATCATGTCCATATTTCCTCATCCCCTGATTCTGATATACAAAAGTTTGAATTGTCTTTTGAAAAAGTCCCCATGCCCACATCTGAAGCAGACAGCCCTGTGGATATTGCACGAGGCTTAGAAAAATTATCCCTCGTTCGACCATCAGTAAGTAGGACTGCTACTAAGGCAAGCCAACATATTTCTTCACCAAAAGGAAGCATTGGGAAATCACCTCAAGGTAGCGCATCTCAGCAATCGACAACACATACCAGGGCTCCAACTTTTGATGAAGAAGAGAACCTGAAGATTTGACTTGTCAAATTGCAAAAGCAGATTGTTAAACTCCAAGAAAAACTAATAACTATAAGCTCTTGTTTCATTATGTCAAAGAGGTCAACCACCAGGTGAGAGCATGGAAAATTTTAGGGGCTAATGTTCGCCCAGTGGGCTAATTTTCCATGATTTTTCCACAAAAAAGATTTGCCAATTTCCAATTTTATAAAAGACGATTCGCACAAATTTTAGAATATAAAATTATTTTACCTTAAAAATCGCCAACATTATATAGAGACTATATATAAAATAATTATAAATTTGAATAATTTTACAAATATATCAATAAACATTTATAATTTGCATATTAGGGATTAGTGAGATTCGCCAATGTTTTAAACTTCAAGAAAATTTTCCATCCTTAAAATTTTCCTTGGGTGAGAGACTCTAATATGAGACTGTATGCCCACAATGATGAACTGAACTAAAGGGGAAGAATAGGTAGTTGCTGTGTTGGAAGGCCTCAAGGTTTAGGCCCACTAAAAGTTGAGTTCATAAGGATTGTCCCTTCTGTTCAAGAAATGTTCTACACTGGTTAAACATGGGATCAAAGTTTCGGTCATGACTGCTAGTCTTTGAACAAAATTCCTCTTATTTGGCATAATTTTATTTTTGGCGGACTGTAGCAGATGCATGAGGACATGCATCAAAATAGGTGTGGGAGGATGTTGGTGCCCTGTTTTTCCCCAATTTCACTATTCCCCTCCTCAATTTTTGTCAATTTTGTCAATGAAAGTACTCCTACACCTATTCTTCTATCACTATCATTGTCCTAAACCTGCCAAAACCCTGACATGAGGTAAACAAATTTCATTGGTATCATTTTACTATTTATTGGTTAGGTTTGAGTGAATTTAAGTTGTTCCTAATGAGCTAACTAATCACTATGATTAAGTGTGAGTATTGCAACAGTATGAGCACGTTAAGATCAAGGGAGTGCTTTTCAACAACCATGTTATGCTATTTCTGTACTTAACAGCCCACTTCAGGATCTGTACTAAATGCTATAGAGGATGAGTAGACTTTTTTCTTCTAGAGGTTCCAGACACCACAACTGTGATCAGACAAGTTTCGTATCTGCCATGATTAAGATCTTCTCCATCCTCATTGAACCAAGCCTATGCCAATATTTGGATTCATTAAGAATTCATTGTGCTAAGCAGAATAAGGTCATTCCAACGATTAGATCTTAGAGATTAATTTAGTCAAGTCATTGGACTTACCATGTATGGTTTATTATTGCTCTGAACTGAATCGATGCCTATAAAGGCTTGAATTGTAATAGCTATGAGTTAGTTAGCCACAGAGAACATTGTTATTGAAAAACTATTATCAAGTAATTGTTCAAAGACATTATTATTCATAAATCGAAGACTCTGTTATGGCCATGCATTAAGTTTGAATCAATTCGATCATTAGTTTCCTATGAGTTTTAAATTTAAATGTTTTAAGATCTCTTTTCCTGCAAGTAGTTTAAGCTTACCCAGGTGTGGCAATGCCCACCATCATCTGGGAATAGGCTTCATTATTAGTCTGTAGGAGCATAATTGTGTGTTGATTCATTACAAGTTGTTTTAATTTATTTCTAGTTTGAGTACGTTGAAGTCTTTTGTACAATGCGTGAGGAGTTTCATTAGCTTTGGATTGATTTTAAGTGTCATAACCATGTATTTGTTTCTAGACACTTCGATTAAGAAGTTTGAGTGTGTAAATATTTGATGTAGAGTCATGCTCTTTTTTCCACAATAGTAGAATCATATTTCGTATCAACCATAATTTATGTTTTCATATAAAAGCCCATTCAATTACGTTGTGGTCAGAATGCCTGTGATGAATTAATCAAATGTCGAGATCGTTGAACGCAATCTCTCTATGCTGAAGTCTGTTGGAAATACTAAGGGGGGGGGGTGAATCAGTATTTCTTTTCAATTGTTATTTTTATCAGTTAAATAATTTATATTTAGACCACAAAAATGAACACGAGGGATAAATGCTTTTATTAATATAATCTTTACAATAAATCAATTACAATGTATATAGGGCTTCAACTAGTTACCAAGCACCAACTTGGACTTTGTGAGGCTCCAACCTCCAGGGCACCAACCCTGTCTTGTCAAGGCGCCAACCTTGTATTTAGGAGCACCAACTCCAAGGAAACCAATCCTACCAATTCTGAGGCACCAACCCCAAGGGCTCCATCCCTCTCCTATATATTTTCTAGATATGTTTGGTAGTTATTCTTTGCTTCCAACCTTGCTAGACCTATGACTTACTTCTCTCCTCTTGTTTGACTTACGACTTTCTCTGTTTCTTCAAGTTCACCAGTTGTGAACCTTTTCTTGTTCTATGTTATAGATTCCTGATACGCCCGACATTTGGCTTCATTTTTCGCTAGCTTGATCTTTGGCTTCCTCTATGCTTTCTCAACCTTTTGGCTTCTCGATCTTCGACTTCTCAATCTTTGGCTTCCTCTGTCTCTTTGTTAGGGTCCCATCCTAACCCCCTTATTTATGTAATAGGATCGAGTCATAGTTATAGTTAGTAAAGAGTCAATAAAGCCCATATTAATAATTGTAAGTGGTTAACTTACATTTAATGACGGGACCACAGTTAGTTGCAAAAGGGCCATGGTATTAGATAGATGGTATTAATAAGAACCAGGGTATTGCCCCATGGTATTGCATGTATGAATCCTATATAAAGGATAGAGACTCCCTGCTAGGATCATCGTGTCTTATTTTGTAATCGAGCTTTGCTCTATTGGAGGTTGCCCCCTCGAAGAGGCAAGTGAACATTGCTTTCTGAATAATAAAATACTTGCTATTATTTCTCACTGTTCTATGTTTTGGGTATATTTTGTCACATATTTGGTATTCTGGTATTGTCTTGCAGGTTAAGAGCATAATAAGTGGTATTAGAGTGCTTTCCGGGGCCGGTGGGATCTCCATTTTTTAGCAATTTTTTTTTTTGGCTAGAGACGTGTTCTGGCGTCTTTAAACCACGGGATCTATCATTGAGCGCATAAACCTGCGGATTTGGGGAGGAATGCATGCAGGAAATACAAGAGGTGGTCACACTTGTTGGACTCGCTTGTAACCCCTGTGGGTACCCCTTCGAGTAGTAGCACATTAGACATAACCGTGCACGGACTGTCTTCCAAGTACCTTTTAGGTATATCAGAAGCCCCCTGGCTCCCTTGAAACCTCGCCATAGATAAATTTTTGGGCGTCTTGTTGTTACAGTACATCAAGAACAACACTCGGAGAGATTACTTGCCTGCATGATAGGATAGTTGGGTTGTACGGCTAAGGGTACGGTTGATCCTCCTTGATTAGTGCCCTGAAAAGTTGGGCCGAGTACTACTGTCAGACCCTTATGTATATTGCGATCTGTAGCACCTGACATTCCTTGAGACCATAGTTCCCTTCTCTATCTCGGGATCACACATAATCTTTGCCAGATCAGATCTCGCAAGGGGGGTTTTGCAGCAGTAGCAACAATCAGTTCCGCTATTCAAATTTATCAGAACAACCATATAGATCTATTAGATCCATCAGATCCACAACAAAAATCAGTTCTGCCGTTCAGATCTATCAGATCAACCATTCATATTTCTCAGATCCCTCAGATCCACCATCCAGATCTGAGTAGTTGTGTGGGTTCCTATACTTGGGCATGATTTTTGCAGGACTTTTAGCAGCATTGACATTTCCAAGATTCAACGACTGTAGTATTCCTAAGCAAGGAGTAAAAAAAAAAAGAAAAAAGTATGAGACCCCGCAGGGCGCTTATTGGTGAATTATCCCATAAGAATCAGGATGAAGAACTGAGCAAGGGGGTACCGTTCAATTGTTAGTGCCAAAAAATTCGGGCGGTCCCAAATTTCAAGTAAATCGGATTGGTGCATGGTACAAACTAGAAATCAAGCTATGGCGAATGAGAGGATGGACAACCTTGAAGCATCGTTGAAAGACATCCAAGCGCAGCTGAAGGGAATAACTACAACACTCTCTATGGGCAAGGAAGAAGCCCTTGAAGAGGCATATATTGGCACTGAACACAGTGAGGGTGAGTCTAGCCAGTCTCTTCACTTGTTTGGCACCCACCAACAATCCCGTCTGCGACCACCCAATCTAGACATGTACAAATTTGATGGCTCTCACTCGATAGCATGGATAGCACAAATGGAGCAATATTTCAAGCTGAATTACATCCTGGATAATGCCATTAAACTTAGTGTGGGTATCATGTACTTAGACAATGAAAGATGGCAAGGGTGGAAATGGCATCAACATTGCTATGGAAGGCCCTTGACTTGGGAGACATTCAAAAAAGATCTTATGGATCGCTTTGACTATGACTTTGCCTTTTTTGGGTTGTCTCACTAAGCTCCAACAAATAGGAAGAGTGGATGAATATATTACATCCTTTGAAGCCTTAGCTTTCCGCACTGGAGGTCTACAAGATGAGTTCTACATGGAATGTTTTATCAGTGGTCTTAAAGAAGCCATACAAGCCCACGTCCGACTGCAACACCCTCCCTCATGTCTGGAGGCTTGCAGTATAGCATGTGAAGTAGAACGTGCATTAGTGGCCTAGTTCAATTGCCCAAATTTCACCGCCAAGGGTCGCCCCCCACAAGCTCATAGCACTACCCAAACACTCAAGGTTCAGAAGGTGTCACCTACAGAAATGGCGGAAAGAAGAAAGCAAGGATTATGTTACTACTGTGATGAAAAATACTCCCCAGGGCATAAATGCAAGGAGCCCAAATTCTTTCAAATTGATGCTACTGATCACAGTTCATCGGAGGAAGCCCCACCACTTGAGGAACCAGAGGAGGAAGAAGAGGACAACCAAAAGGACAATGTACTTGAAGAACCAGTTATTTCACTGCATGCCTTGGTAGGGATTTCTTCACCTCAAACTCTCAAAATCAGAGGTTTTATTAAGCATCGTCCAGTAGTAGTCTTGATTGATAGTGGAAGTACACATAATTTTATCCATCAAAGAGTTGCGGAAGCAGTGCATTGTTTTGTACGAGTAGTTTCTAACTTCCAAGTCCAAATTGTTGATGGGGGAACAATGAAATGTGAAGGCCACCGTGAAAATGTCAAACTTCAAATGGGGGATTATCAGTTAAAGACCCACATGTTTGCCATACACATGGGTGGGTGCTACATTGTCCTAGGTGCTGAATGGCTTCGCACACTTGGCCCAATCACAATGGATTTCCAGGAATTATATATGAGCTTTAAGTAGAACAACCACACACATACCCTCCGCAGACTCAAGGTGGGAGCTCCCTCTATCATCAGCTCACATCAGATGGAAAAATTGTTAAAAAAGGGCCATCATGGAGTTATAGCTCAATTTAATGCCATCTAGGCCTTCGAACCCTAATTCTCTTCGGGTTCATCCTGAGATGCAACAAATCTTAAATAACCATTTTCCAGTCTTTGACAAGCCTCATGAGCTTTCACCCTGAAGAGGGGAACATGATCATAGCATTACTTTGGTCCCAGGGGCCCAACCACCAAATGTGCGCCCATATAGATATCCGTTCGCCCAAAAGAATGAAATAGAAAAAATAATCAAGGAACTTTTGGAAGCAGGCGTCATTCATCCCAGCATTAGTCCTTATTCATCACCGGTGGTCATGGTGCTCAAGAAATATGGGGAATGGCGTATGTGTCTAGACTTCAAGGCCCTTAATAAGTTGACAGTCAAAGATAAATTTCCCATCCCGATTGTTGATGATTTGCTGGATGAACTAAATGGGGCTCAATTCTTCACTAAGCTTGATTTTCGCTCAGGCTACCACCAAATTCGCATGAAAGAAGTCAACATTCCAAAGATTGCTTTCCGAACTCATGAAGGCCATTATGAGTTCATGGTCATGCCATTCAGAATTTGTAATGCCCCATCCACTTTTCAGAGCCTTATGAACCACCTACTTAAACCATATCTAAGAAAATTTGTCCTTGTTTTCTTTGATGACATCCTCATCTACAGTCGCACTTGGGCTGCACATCTTCAACATGTATATATGCTCTTGCAACTTCTCTGTGAGCATAAATTATTTGTTAAGATGTCCAAGTGTTCTTTTGGCATGGAAGAAGCTGAGTATTTGGGCCACATTGTGGGGCGTGAAGGTGTCAAGGTGGACCCCAAAAAGATCCAAGCAATGCAGGATTGGCCTCAACCTAAGACCTTGAAGAGCCTAAAAGGATTTTTGGGTCTCACGGGCTACTATCGCAAATTTATCTGCAATTATGGTCTTATTGCGAGGCCCCTCACTCAACTCCTCAAGAAAAATTCATTCCTCTAGAATGATGAAGCAAAACAGGCCTTTATAGCTCTCAAAAATGCCATGTGTTCCACTCCAGTCTTAGCACTACCCGACTTCACCAAATCTTTTGTCATTGAATGATCCTTGTGGATGTTGGTGGCCACCCACCTATCCCATCTGTCCCTTTTAGTTTTTCATTTTCCTTAATTATAGCGCAATTTACTATTTTTAGTAGTTTTTCGGGTCCTAAACTTCCAGAGCCGTTTTGAGGCCCTAAACGATGTTTTTTGGGAAATCTACCACCAGCAATTTTTTTGTCAAAAAATCGTCTTTTCCTTCGTATTCCTCGGAGAGATCTTTCCAACGGCTATCATGCGCATCAAACAGAGATAATACGACCAATTCGCGACCTCGTGAAGTTGATGTACCAACTTACCCAAAAATGGGGCCCACAATTTGGTGTTTCATCTTCTAGGGTTAGGTTATGGAATGTGAAGGGTTTTCCATTGTTTCTCAACAATAAATAGGCTTTTGAGCCTCATTGTAACATGGTTTAGAACATTTCAGACGCATGTAGCCACACATCTCTTCCCAGAGATAAGCTACCATCGCCCTAGCTGGTTTATTTCCATTTTTGGTTGTAAGCATATTTCAGTATTTTCCATTAATGAAATGAAGTATTATTTCCGCTGCATCTTTGTGTATATGGTTATCTCTGTAATTTGTTGCGTTCTTGTTTAAGTCCGAATCATTGAATGTGATGCTTCAGGTACGGTATTGGGGTGGTCTTAATGCAGGAAGGTCGACCCTTGGCCTTCACAAGCCAACAACTAAGTGGGAAGAATCTGGGACAATCTATCTATGAGAAGGAGATGATGGCCATCTTACATGCAACAGATACCTGGCGACCATACTTATTGGGGTGACACTTCCAAATCTGCACAGACCATCAAAGCCTTAAATATTTTTTGGAGCAACACCTGTCCTCACCAGAACAAAATAAATGGCTCGCCAAAATGCTGGGATATGATTATGAGATAATTTACAAGAAAGGGTGTGAAAATATTGTAGCAGATGCATTATCTCGCCAATTTGAGGAGGAAAGTACCCTGCTCGCAATTTTACTTCCCATTCCAGAATGGATTGAAGAGGCTTGCAAGGAATGGTTTTCACATCCCTGGCTCTCCCAACTCATTACTCAATTGAAAGTGGATCCAAATTGCACATAGGGCTACTCGTGGGAGGATGAGATTCTTCGCTACAAGGACAGAGTTGTAATATCACCAACATCCACCCTCAAAAGCCGCATTTTGGTGGAGTTGCACTCATCTCCCACTGCAGGACATTCAGGCTTTCAGAAGACATATGCTCGCACTCGAAGATCATTTTTTTGGACAGGCATGAAAAAGGACATTCTTACTTTTGTAGCTGAATGCGACGTCTATCAGTGCCACAAAGGAGAAACAATCAAAGCACCAGGCACATTACAACCATTGTGCATCCCGGCATCAATATGGATGGAGGTTTCTATGGATTTCATTATAGGTCTTCCAAAATCAGGGAATAAGTCAGTCTTTAGATAAGAGGAATGACCTGTTATAGAGTTTTAGTGAACCCAACGTTTCGGACTACCAAGTGAGTCCATCACCAGGGGATGCGTCAATAGATATTCTTCAGATCTTAATGATGTATCCAAGAGCTAGATTTAGGTTATATATATAGGATATTGAAGAAAAGATGTAAGAAAATAGGTCGGCTAGATTTTCATTTATTTAATTAATTAATTAATTATTATTCTTTATTTAATTTATTTATTATGATTTTTTTTATTTTTTCTTAAACTAATTAATAGGTTTATAAATTAATTGATTTTATTAATCTAATTTGTTTGATTAATTAAAATTAACTTATTAGTTTTAATTATTTATTATTTTTTAATATGTCTCTAATTTTATGTATTTATTTCATGTTTAATTATTTATTGATTTTATTTACTTGATGAATTTATTTAATTTTTAATTAATAAATCCTAATAGATTTGGTGAGTTAATGTTATAATATTATCTATCAATCCTAGATGTAATTTTCATTGTTTAATGTTATCAATTGATTATGGGTGAATTAATCACTACTAATTTATGTTTATGATGATGATGATATGAGGATTGATGTTTTTGGTGATTATTATAATGATATTTTTAAGAGAGGAGGGAATTGGTTAATTTAAGGGATAAGGGTAATTATTGGATTTTAAGATTTTCAAGTAAAGGTTTCCATGTGTTCCTTAGTTTTAGTCCATCGTCCAAGTTCAAATTGTTCTTCCTTTTTTCTATTTCTATGGCTTCTTCAATTTTCCTTCTAAGATAATGGTCCTCTTTTCTAACCAGTTTGACCTCTTCCATGCAGATGTAATGAGAGGAAGAATGAACACGTTCTGCTAAAGCTGATTTAGAGGTCCTATCTCTTCTTAGGTCGGCCGCGTGTTCTTTAATCCTAATATTAAGAGACCTACTAGTTTCACCTATATATTCCTTACTGCATGAGCAAGGAATCACATAAACACCTTTTTGTAGATTAGGGTTTATGGGATCCTTGACTGAGTTGATTAATTGACTAATGGTGTTAGTAGGGGTGAATTCTACATTGATGTTATGTTTATTAAGAATTTTAGTAATTTTATCAGTGGTGCCTTTTATGTAAGGCAGGGAGACCTTAGGAGTTGTTAAATTTTGATTTTTCATGTCCTTGTTATTCTTGATTAGAGATAGGTGCACGACTTTCTTAATGGTATTTCTATTGTAGCCATTTAGTTCAAACACTTTGTGTAGATGGTTGAGTTCATCATTTAAATTCCAATGGCTTCTAATGTCTTTCCAATGGCTTCCAATGCCTTTCCAATGGCTTCCTTGATGGCTTTGCTCCTTGGCTTCTTGCTCTTGTTTCTTCATGGATCAACTCTGCTTCTCCTTGGCTTCATATCATCATTTAATATCTTATAATATTTCCATATTGACATCAATGACAATCTAGATCAACAATCTCCCCCTTTTTCGTTGATGGAAATATTCTTCTTCTCTCCCCCTTTGACATCAATGGCAAAGGAGTGCACAATGACTCCCCTTTTCGAACTTCTCCCCTTGTCATGCAACATCTTTATGAATCAACTTAATGTGATTTTAGAGAAATAACACCTACTTTTGGCGAAGATACTCAAATGATTCTCGAGGAAGAGGTTTTGTGAAAATATCAGCTATCTGCTCCTTAGTATTGATATATTCCAAGGTGATTTTTTGTTCAGCTACTTGTTCACGAAGGGAATGATACTTGATTGATATATGTTTGGTCTTTGAGTGTATCACTAGATTTTTGCTGAGACTGATAGTACTTGTATTATCACAATAGATGGTGATTGGTTGATTTGTACCTATGTTGACGTCTTTCAAAGGTTCCTTCATCCATAATATATGAGTACAACAATATATAGCAACTATATACTCAGCTTTAGCTGTAGATAGTGATATGGATGTTTTTTTTGCTGAGACAAGATACTAGACAATCTTCGAGGAAGAATGCATTTCCACTAGTACTTTTTCGATCATCGACACTTTCGGCCAAATTAGCATCAGTGTATGTAGTCATAGTAAGAGTTGAGCTCTTAGGGTACCAAAGACTAAAATCAGGAGTTCCTTTCAAGTATCTGAGAATTCTTTTTACAACTAACAAATGGGATTGTTTAGGAGATGATTGAAATCTTCCCACCATTCCTACTGCTTGCATAATGTTGGGTCTCGTAGCAGTTAAGTATAAAGGGCTCAAATTATTGACCTGTAATGAGTTGCATCTACCGAAGGAGAGTCATCATCTTTACTTAATTTGCAATCTGTGGTCATAGGTGTGCTCATGGGTGCACAATCTTCCATTCCATATCTTTTAAGCACGTCTTTAAGATATTTGACTTGAGATATGAACATGCCTGCCATGGTTTCAGATACTTGTAGTGCAAGGAAGTAAGATAACTCTCCTATCATCGACATCGCAAACTCTCTTGACATATTTTGAGCAAACTCATGGCTCATCTCATCATTATTACTAGCAAAAATCAGATCATCAACATAGACAAGTGTGACTAGTAACTTATCCTCATCCATCTTGATGTAGAGATTACTTCCTGCCACCCCCTTCTTGAAGCCTTGTTGTTGTAGATAGTGATCCAATATTGTGTACCAAGCTCTGGGAGCTTGTTTCAACCCATATAATGCCTTTTTCAACTTAGAAACAAAGTCTTTTCCTTCTGCTAGATTAAACCCTTATGGTTTCTCCATGTAGACTTATTCCTTGAGTTCCTCATTCAGAAATGTTGATTTTACATCCATTTGATAGATTTTAAATCCTTTTGAGCATGAAAATGCCAAGAACATCCATATAGCTTCCACACGAGCTATTGGTGCAAAGGTTTCTTCAAAGTCAATTCCTTCAATTTGTGAATAATCTTTACAAACAAGCCTTGCCTTATTTATGATGATTTGTCCATCTTCATTCATTTTGTTTTTGAACACCCACTTGGTTCCAAATATATTTTTATCCTTTGGATGAGGTACCAACTCCCATGTCTCATTCTTCTTGATTTGAGACATTTCTTCTTCCATGGCTTTTACCCAATGAGGATCCTTACTTGCTTGAGTAAATGTTTCTGGTTCTATCATAGATAGGAGAGCAACATCATTTTTCTTTGGTGTACTAGTCATCCTTCTTCGGGTTTGTATCCCTTCATCTATATTGCCAATAATCTGCTCTTCTGGGTGATGTTTTTGGAGAAACTTCATCTTTGAAGGGGTTTGAGATGGTTCTTTTTCCTTGTGTTTTTCTTGATCTTTTTCCTCTTTTTTAGGTTCTTCTTCAATGAGAGGGTCAACTTCATGATCTTCAATTTCTTTTTCTGGAAGGTCTTCATCAATCTTCACATCAATGCTTTCCACTATTTTCCGTAGTCGATTATTGTAGCACTTGTAGGCTTTGCTCCTTGTAGAATATCCAAGGAATATCCCTTTGTCAACCTGAGAATCAAATTTTCCTGGTGAGCCATCATTAATTTTTATGAAGCACTTGCTTCCAAAAATCTTGAAGTATTTTACTAAAGCAAGTCTTCCTTTCCATATTTCATAAGGATTCTTCTCATTGTTTGGTCTTAGTTGAGTTCGATTCAAGGTATAAACAATTGTCCCGATTGCTTCTCTCCAGAATTTTGACTGCAAATCAGCTGTTATTAACATTGTTCTTGCCATTTCTTGAACTGATCGGTTTCTTCTTTCAACTAACCCATTTTGCTTGGGTGTTCTAGTAGTAGAGAGTTCTCTTTCGATTCCATGTACTTTATAGAATTATTCAAATTTTTGATGTGAATTCTCCCCCTCTATCTGTTCTAAGACGTTTAATCTTAGAATCCTTTTCATTTTCTACAAGAGCTTTAAGATTCTTAAAACACTCAAATGCTTTGGATTTATATTCTATGAAATATAGCCACATCATTCTAGTATGTCATCAACAAATAAAGTAAAGTACCTTTCTCCTTGGAGTGTCAGTGTTCTAGTTGGTCCACATAAATCAGCATGGATGATCTCCAACAATTTTGATGTAGAAAACTCCTTGGTCTTGTGGCTGGCTCTATTTTTCTTTCCATGTTGACATGGAACACATACTCCTTGATTTGGCTTGAATAACTTTGGGATGTCTCGTACTGCATTAATGTTGCTAATATTGATCAAGTTATCGAAACTTGTATGTCCAAGTCACTTGTGCCATAACCAACTTTCATCTGTTTGACTTAAGTAACATTTATCTTCTTGAATTGTGTTCAGAATGTAGACATTATTTGATGTTCTAACTCCTTTCGTCACAATTTCCCCCGAGGGAGAGTTTCTTATTTCACACTCTTTAGTGCTAAAGACAACTTTATGTCCTTGGTCACAGATTTGGCAACACTCAAGAGATTTGTTTTGAGCCCGTTTACTAGCAAAGCGTTTTGAGCCTTTCCTTTTCCATTAATAAGGGTAACAATTCCTTTTCCAACAATTTTGGTAGATACACTTCCAAAGGATACATTTCCTTCCTTTTTGTTCAATGAGACAAACTTCCTTTTGTCCCCTGTGATATGTCTGTATCACCCACTATCCACAAACCAATGGTTTTCATCATTGTGCGCACATAGATCTAGGCCATATTTATTCGTGTTGGAATTCTCATTTTCTGCTTTTCTAATTTTGAGGGGGCAATTTTGTTCATCATGTCCATTATCATTACATAATGAGAAAATTGGATGAAATTTGGCCAAGGGATAACAATATTTGTAGATATTGATTTTTACTTTCCCTTTGAGATCATATGGTTTGTTTGTTTGATCCTTCAATTTTGGCGTTTCATTCTTATGGGCCATGCAATGTCTAGCTTGATGACTAAAATTTTTACAATAAAAACAGTGCCCAAAAAAGATAGTTTTGTACCTGTTGTAATAGACATGATTTGAATCAACATTGTTCCTTGGAGTTACTCTCTCTTCATTCTTTGGATTTGAGATGGGCCTTCGATGAAATAATATTTCTTCTTTTGGGTTGCTAGAAAATACATCGGCATAGATTTTCGCATTATTCTTGTTACTTGATGATTCTCCTTTAAAACCTATCCCAGATTTGTCATGTTGAGGTTTTTGATTATTTAGGATAGAGTCAATTATTTGAGAGCTTTCCCAACCATTTTTGACTTGTTCCAATTCCTTCCTCGGAGATATTATTTCAGTTTCACATTCTTCAGAAATTTCTTCTTTTTCTTTTAGCTTATTTTTCAAGAGGTCTTCCCTTCTCTTTTTTTCCTCGTTTTCTACCTTGAGGGAGATGATTTTATTTTGTAATTTCTCATTTTCTTCAATGGCACTCATTAAAAATTCATATACATTTCCTTCTAGACCTGAATCATCACCATTTGTGAATGCCATGAATAATACTTCTTGGCTTCCAGCATGGTTATTTTCTTCATCCGATTCTTCATTACCTCCTCTGCGGTGAGGGAACTGATTAGTTGATTTCTTTTTGATGACTACAAATTCACCTTCATCAGACTCATCTTGCTTAGAGAAGAAATTCTTCTTATTGAACCCTTTCTTTTTGTAAACCATCCTTTTATAATTTTCCTCACCATCACTATCATGCTTATGAGGACATTTTGCAGCATAATGACCTATTCTTCCACATTTGAAACAAATAACAAGGTACTTACCTTTTAGCTTTGATTGTTTCTTTAGCCTTCGTACAAATTGTACCAATTCAGATTCAACATCAGAGTCATCACTACTGGTATTCCATTCTTTCCCTTTTTTTGATTTTGAGGCCTTGAATGCTACATCTTTGGAACTTGGGATTCCTTTTCTCATCTCATAGGAAATGAGGATTCCATGAAGTTCATCCATATTGAGAGTATCTAGGTCCTTCATTTCTTCTATAGCACTTAATTTGGAGTCAAATCTGTCTGGGAGAGATCTTAAGACCTTTTGAACAATGGTGCTTTATTCAATGTTTTCTTCCAATCCTTTAAGAAATTTTACCACTTTAGCTACTTGGAGAAAGTATGATGCAATATCTTCTTCATCATCCATTTTCAAACTTTCAAATTTCCTTCTATGAGTTTGAAGCTTTGCCTTCTTAACTTTGGAGTCCCTGTCGTATAAGCTAATTAGCTTATCCCATACTTCTTTGGGCGAACCACAATTCATGACTTTTGTAAATTCAGAATCATTGATTCCACTAGTGATGTTGTAGCTCTGATACCAATTGTTGTAGATCTAACCCATAGATATTATGATAATAGACTAAACCCAAGAAATAACAAGATCAAATATAGATAAATGATTCTTTATTATCAAAACCCTTAAGGTAGGGCAACACCATACATTCACTCCTTAAGGAAGGAGAACACTCCACAAGCCATATGCATGTTCATACAAGAATACTTCTCTTCATATCTCTCCATGTGGAGTCTCTAGCCTCTATATAGGCCTCATACATACAATACCATGGGTCATTACCATGGTTCCCTCATACCATCAAACTAATACCATGGGCCCATTACATTATTATTAACTACTTGTGGTCCCTTACATGACATGGGTTAACCACCTTATTTATTACTATGGCCCATCCCATTATTACATTATTACCTTGGGTACCTCCCTTGGTACCCCATATTATCCCCCCTAGGTATATAATAAGTGATGGAATTTAAGGCTTATGCATTTGCAATGTAAGATTTCCTTTCGTCTTGATCCATTGGAAGAGTGGAAGGAGCTGTGTACTCATTTAAAACTGAATGCCAAACTTCAGGTCCAAGGGACGTTAAGTAGTAGGACATTATTTTTTTCTGAAAACCAAAATTTGTCCCGTCGAACAGGGGAGGTATTCCTGACACTTCTTGATTTCTCATTGTGACTAAAAATCCTTCTTCTAGCTGTTTGGCTGATACAAAGAAGCTGGCTCCGATACCAATTGTTGGAAATATTGGGGGGGTGAATTGGTATTTCTTTTCAATTGTTATTTTTATCAGTGAAATCATTTATATTTATACCACAAAAATGAACACCAGGGATAAATGCTTTTATTAATATAATCTTTACAATAAATCAAGTACAATATATATAGGGCCTCAACTAGTTGCCAAGCACCAACTTGGACTTGGTGAGGCTCCAACCTCTAGGGCACCAACCCTGTCTTGTCAAGGTATCAACCTTGGATTTAGGAGCATCGACTCCAAGGACACCAATCCTACCAATTTTGAGGCACCAACCCCAAGGGCTACAACCCTCTATTGTATATTGTCTAGATATGTTTGGTAGTTATTCTCTGCTCCTAACCCTGCTAGACCTACGACTTACTTCTTTCCTTCTGTTTGACCGACGAATTTCTTTGTTTCTTCAAGTTCACCAGTTGTGAACCTTTTCTTATTCCCTGTTATAGATACCTGATATGCCTGACCTTTGGCTTCCTTTTTCACTTGCTTGATCTTTGGATTCCTCTGCGCTCGCTTGACCTTTTGGCTTCTTGACCTTCGACTTCTCGATCTTCAGCTTCCTCTGTCTCTTCGAGTTCACTAATCTCAAAAGACACATTCATTTGGAAGAGAGGTAGACTTATGATGTTGCAAATTAAAATTATATCAAAGAGGCCCTTTCATCCACATACTTAATTATTCACAAAAATCGAATCACAAGAGAGGTTATACCCATATTGGAGATCCCACGTGCCACGTCATTCCTTTAATCGCAATTGCTACTTCCGGAGGTCTTTTACAAGTCGTGCCCATAAAATACTCTGTCCTCTAATATCAACCTCATCGATATTCACAAATCAACATAGTTAAAACCATATAATGGGTGGTCCCACCTACCACATCATCACCTTAATCGCAATTGGCGGTTTACCATTGTTCCATTTCTTCAAGACTTGCAATATGCGATGGATGTGATATTCCAATAAGCTTCTTTTGATAACTCAATTGGGTCCACAAATTTATCACAAACAATGGCTTTAACATGTCATCCCTTTTGAACTTTGTGATTCAACGGATGCGATATTTCATTAGATATGTCATAGTGGTGCAGTCGGGTCCACCATAATATCGCAATCACAATTTTTACTGTGACATCCATTTATGAATTGCGATATGAAAGTTTTGACACATTGGATGCGATATTAAAATAGGGTGTGTTATAATGGAGCAATTAGGTCCGTAATAATATCATGATGGGAGGTTTTAATGTGACAAGGTTTTAAACACTTGTGGTATGGAGGATGCGATATTTCTTTAAGATGTATTATAATGGTGCAACGGGTCCACCGTGTTATCTCAATTGATGGTTTATGGGACTTCGACTGGCACATGGACTAAAAGCCGGCCTTAACCTCCGTAGTTGACCATGATCTAATGGTTGACTATGAGATCGACGGCTAGGATTGAGTGTGGGACTTCAGCCACGATCAAGGAATTCCATACTTTCCTACCCCCGCTCTTTCGATATGTTGACTCCTTTGATACTCTGCAATATTCCTATGATAACACTGTTTATTCATCTTCGCCGATGTATTCCTCTTTTCTTCTCATGGCTTCCAATGACCTCTTCTGATGGCTCTTCTTTGACTGCTCCTGTTCTTGACTTCTAATGGCTTCCCTGATGGCTTTGCTCCTTGGCTTCTTGCTCTTATTTCTTCACGGATCTGCTCTGCTTCTCCTTGGCTTCATATCATCATTTAGTATCGTAGAATATTTCCATATTGACATCAATAACAATCGAGATCAACAAAGTCGATGTGTTCATATTGGTAATGAGGTTTATGATAAGCAATCTATAGTGTGGATTTCATTGTGTAGAATAGAAAGCTTGATTGATGGCGTGCGTTGAATGAATTTTAATTAATCACAAGTATAAATTGCATTGTCCATTTTCATTATTAAATCGTTGATTCCCTATAGAAATTTTTGTGAATGCGAGTTATCATAGAAGCATTTCTTTACATACTGTCAATTGAAATAGTTAAATTATCATTGGATAATTTAGTTTTGTTTCTTGTATAATCGATGAAGGATTGATTTTTATTCTCTTTAATGAAGTATGCAGGTTGATTTCAAATGTTGAATTGAGTGACTTAAGTTGTAGTGTGATTCCTTTTATGTTGTCTTTAGTTATTGAATACTGTCATAGAGTAAGTCTACATTCCAATACAGTAGTCCAGGATTTGATAAACTTAGATATGTTTGGTTGAAATCTTATTCCTGTAGCGTTAGTTTTGCAGTCATTTAAAGTATGGTCAGGAAGTGTTTTCATTTTCAAATAAGAACAAGTGTGACTCGTGTGAATTAGAGGTAATAGGCTATGATTTGACTTCAGAAACATAGATTAGTCTCTTTATTCTGTTGTTCTACATAGGTGTTTGACTTCAGAAGTTTGCATTCTCACTTAAGATTTGTAGTTGAGATGAATTCCATTTAAGTTTTAAGTTTCATTTGTCATTTGATTTTAGTGAATTAAAATAAACATAGAGTGGATTGAGCTAAATAGAATACCTTCAATTTTCTTATGAGATAAGTGCTTCATTAGTCATTCTCTACTTAACAATCAGAAGGAAATCATATACTCTACACTTATATCTTACACCAAAATGTAGTACAACTCATGTTTACGAGTCCTAGTTGACAATTAATCGTAATAGGTTTAATCACTAATTAAAACTCTCAACAAACACAATGATGGGGAGCATTTGGTACTTGGACTGAGGTGCATCATTACACATGACAGGGTGTATAGATTTTTTCAGTGACCTAGAGGAAAAAGACTTGCAGATGCACATCGAGATGTGGGGCAATGGAAGGTATAGTGTGACTGGGATTGGTACAGTCACCTTTTAAAGGGAGTTAAGCTCCCCCCATGCTCGAGGATGTCATGTTCGTTCCAGGCCTAAAGAAAAATCTTGTCTCTATTGAATGTTTTAAAGACCATGGTTATGATTTCATCTCTAGCAAAAGAAAGACATTCTCGAGACACATAGCCATGGGACAGGTGAAGCAGATCATGTTTTGTGTGAAGAACCTGTATAAGCTAGATGTGGAAGACTATGTTGCATTAAGCATAAATGTAGAGAAGGTGCAGAGCCGCAATTTCTATGAACTTTGGCACAAAAGACTTGGCCATTTGCATCATGGTTCCCTAAAGATTATGTGGGATATAACCACAAACCTCCCTAAAGGAGCACTTGAGCAGTAAGATCTATGCAAGGGATGTACTTTGGGGAAGTATACAAAATCCACATTCCTTGATCGGGACAAAAAATCACATGCAGTCCTTGAAAGGATCCACTCTGATGTCTGTGGACCTTTCTCGACAACCTCCACTAACAAACAAAAATATTTTATCTTTTTATTAATGACTTCCCATAGAAGTGTTGGACCTTCTTCATGAAGAAGAAATATGAGACATTCTCCAAGTTTGTAAAATTCAAGGAATTGGTTGAGAAAGAAACCAACAAGAAGTTGAAGGCTCTCAGGAGTGATAATGGAGGTGAGTACGTGTCAAATGAATTTAAAATTTATGTGCAAAAGAAGGAATTCAATGAGAGTTAACAACAACCCACAACCCATAGCAGATTGGGATAGATGGGAGAAATAACCATAGCATCGTGGGAGAAGCGAGGGCGATGTTGCATGACCAATTCCTACCTCTACACTTGTGGGATGAGGCATGCAAAAAAACATTATATTTATAGAACTAGAGTCTTTATCAGATTCTGGGCATGATTACATTGGAGGAGGCTTTCTCGGGGAGAAATTTGGATGTGTAACACTTCAGGACTTTGGAGCCTTTGTTTACTTCCATGTATCCAAAGAATCTAGAGTTGACAACAGAATTGGGGATACTAGTGGGTTACACATAAACTCCCCACAATTATTGTGTGTACTTGCCATCCCATAGAATGACAATTGTGCGAAGGGATGTAAATTTTGATGAGGAGAAATTGATGTGGTGCTCTTTTGAGAGGGAGCTTTAGATACCACCAGAGAGGACCTTTCAGATCCAAAGGAGGAACCTCAAGAAGTTGTGGAGCAACCAAAAATTGAGGATCAGAGGGTGAAGACAACCACTCAAGCATAACCATCCCGAGAAGGAAGAAAAAGAACTAGGGGAGATGAGAGACTTGTGCAGGATACAAGGGAGAATATGGGTGCTCCTTCAAATTAGAGCAGGTAGAGAAGGTCACTTGATTAGTATAGTGGCTACATGACTCTAATGAATGAGCTTGTAGCGACTGAGCCATCCTCTTTCGAGGAAGAAGTAGAGAAAATTGTCTAGGTTGATTCAATGGTGGAGGAATGTGAATCCATTGTAAAGAATAATGTTTGGGAGGTGGTCCCAACACAAAACGATAAATCAATTGTGGGTTTGAGATGGATCTTCAAGGTGAAGCAAGAATCAGATAAAAGCATATAGAATTACAGCCAAATTTTTGGAAAGGGGTTACTCTCAAGTTGATGGGATTTACTATGAGGAGACCATTGCTACTGTAGCAAGGAACTCATACGTTAGATAAATTCTTGCTCTAGCTGCACAGATGGGGTGGAAAATCCACCAGATGTATGTAAAAACAACATTCCTCAATGGAGTTATTGAGGAGGAGGTGTACATCAAGAAACGAGAAGGATTTTAGACATTTGATCGAGAATCTCATGTGTGTAGACTCAAGTGAGCATTATACGGTCTCAAACAGGCACCTCGTGCTTGGTACGCCAGGATCAATAGCTATCTCATTGGTTTGGGCTTCACATAAAGTGAAGCGGATGAAAATCTCTATCATAATTTGGTAGAAGGTAAATTGATCATTATTGTATTATACGTTGATGATTTGATTTCAACTGGTGATGGGCAGCTGATCAAATCTTACAAGGAGGACCTTGCAAGGGAGTTTGAAATGAAGGAAATGGGCCTCATGCACTACTTCCTCGGGTTGGAAGTATGGCAATTCAATGGGGAACTATTTGTCTCTCAAGGCAAGTATGTAAATGAGATGCTTTAGAGATTCCACATAGATAGTTGCAAACCCATGGAGACACCTCTAGAGAACAACTAGAGGAAGGACGATGCCACTTCAAGTGAGGAAGTGGATGCTACCATTTATCGATAGCTAGTGGCTTCACTAATGTATCTTATGAACAAACAAACAAATATGTGCTATACAGTCAACCAACTGAGACAAGCTATGGTTAGGCCAACCAAATTATTTGGAAGGAAACTAAGCATGTTTTATAGTACCTCAGAGGCACTACCCAGTTTGAACTATGGTACAAACAAACAGAGGGAGTGAATATGAGTGGCTTCACAAATGCATATTGGGTGCAGAGTCCATCAAACTGAAAGAGTACATTAGGTGGAATTTTCAACGTTGGGTTCGTAGCTATATCCTGGTATAGTAGGAAGAAAATATCTATGGTGCTTAGCTCGACAGAAGCATAATACATGGTTGCAAGTCAAGCAACATGTGAGGTGATCTAGATGCGAAAGATACTTGTTGGATTGTTTGGTTAGATGATGGATCCAACTATGATCTATTATGATCATTAGAGTTTCATCAAACTCTCTGAGAATCCTATTTTTCACGATCGATTAAGCATATATATATATTTGGTATCACCATTTACGAGACCGTGCGCAAAGGTGGATAACGTTGTCGCGGTACATTCCGACAGAGGAACAAATGCCTTGTCAAGAGGGAAGTTCAAGTTCCACAGGTGTAGGATAGGGGTGGTTGATAATCCCTTTCTTTCTAAGAGGGAGTGTTGAAAAATGTAACAAGAAATTCTCAATTTGATTTTCCTTGATTAAATTGAGAAAAATTTATTTTCCACATCAACGGACAACTTAGATGCAGTTAACATGTGTGACATGGATTGTTTCACCTAGTTTACTCAGTAAATTCAAGTTGGAGGAGTTAGAGTTCAATTAAGAATGTTTGATTTCTAATTTGTAGCAATCAAATTCAATTATCTCAAGTTGTTTTCAGTTAATCTAGTTCCAATTGTTGGAGTAACTAGTGGAAGGTCAGTTGTGCAGTGGCACATCAGTCAAACTCAGTGATCATCCAGTTAGCGAATCAATCAACTCAAAATAGCTATTTCATGTAAAGAATTCGAGTTACCCAGTTGAGGTGGAGATTCTGAGGTAGTGTGACATCAATTGTAGACTATTTTGGAGTGTATAGGTGTTGCATGCAACCAGATCATCAAACTGAGGAATTGTGTAATCCATTTTGAAGAAATCCATAAATAATAAGGGCATAATTTCTCAAGGAATTGGGCAAGGAAATAGGGGCTCAAGTAGAGGTAGAAATTGACTAAGTCTAAGTCAGAGCTTCTCAGTGAGAAGAGAGATAAGTTATGTAATTAAAGGTTTTTCTCAGTTGAGAAAAGTAATTGTAATACATCTTCATTTGTCAGATTAATGCAAGCAAACATTGGGGTTTTTAGCAGTTTCCTTTCGCTGGGAAAAATACTATTTGTATGTTTGTGATTTATTATTTAATGTCTAAGGTTTTTGTTCTAAATTGTGAATTAATGACCGAAGATCATTAGATTAGGTTGGTGTCTTTTTATTTTTATTAAAACTTCATAAGAAGTTGCAAATATACATCGTAATTTCTACATTTCTCAACCCACACTTATCCACTAGGTAAGGATTAACATAACTATAATTAGATCCAGGGTCAATAAAAATGGAAACAACTCAATCAAAAAGATTATCTTCCATCTCAATGATGGATTCTTGGTGATCTGTCTGCTTGTTATCAAATTCTGCATAGATCCGAGGAATGTTGTAACCAACATCCAAAACTATCTGCGCCTCCTAAGAACTATAGATATGAGGTATACCACCCTAATACAATGGAAAATACTTCTTGTGATTATCCTTACCACATATCCAACACTGCAAAGGACCACTACCTATGTTCTTCTACTCTCCAGTATGCGACGCATGTCCCTTCTCAACTACATTAAACTTCTTGTAAGGAGCAACATTTTCCTTCTCACCTGCATCCTGAGGTCTTTCTCGCTTTGGTGGCAACTTTCCTTTAGTATTATCAATCATTACCTTTCCAACCTTGATTAGACTAGTTCTTACACTTTGATTGCTCATAACAGTGCTTCAACTTTTTAATGACTTCTTTTAGCAAATGAGGCTCATCATACTCAATCCAATCCATAAATGCTAATGGAAGTCCACTGATAAATATATGAAATTTTGTCTTCTCATCCTTAAGATAAGGCACATACCTAAAAAACTCTAGGAACTTGGTCATGTACTCCTCATTTGTTATAGATCCCATCTTCAACTCCTAGAACTCCTTGCGGGCTTACTATCATAGTACCTCTGTAATAAGTACTTATTTCTGTAGAGTCTCTTGAATTCATGTCAAATCAACTCCTCTATCTTGATGTCTCTGAAATGCTTCACATATTCCCACCAGATGTCTTCTTTTGCTTTGAGGCTAAAAATAACTATCCTAGCCTTCATGTTCTCTATATAGTCATGTAACTGAAATAATTTCTTCATTCGAAGCAACCATGCCTTTGCATCCTTCAGTTTCTTTAGTTCTCCATTGCATGTAGGTGGCTTGGTTTTCATGAATTCATCCATAAAATATCCCCTCTCACTTATCCTGTAAGGATGATAGTGATGATGGCCATGGTACATGTGTGAGCCAGAGCTAGAATAGAAATCGTAACTACTACCTCTCCTATAAGATGTATCCAAGAACCTACCATCTTTCGCTGTGTCATCCCTGTCTGATTTGTACCGACCTTGAGACTTGCTACCATATGATTAGTCATGTCCTCCTGTCCATAGTTGATCTTTGGTTGTCCCTGTCTTTGCAAATATGGAAAACTCTGAAGGATCAATGCATTGACTTCTGCTTGTTTTACCTATGCCTTAACAAGCCTTTCTTGTGACTGAATGATTCTGTCATTGTCTTCCTTGCAACTTCATATTTTTTCCTTTAAACTTCTCAAGGTGTGTACTATGTCAGGAGAGTACTCATCTATTGGATGCTCATCTGATCTATAAGGAGAATCTCATGATCTATAATCCACCATTTTTCTAGTAATTTATGATCCTCTTCTTCCTGCAAACATACCATGTCAGGTAACCAACTATAAACATAATCAACATACCTCAATGAAGTTCATGGGAGGCTATCTCATCTCTAAAATCAATTCTGATTAGCACGATATATATATATATATATATATATATATATATATATATATATATATATATATATATATATATATACCATGCATGATAAAACCAACTACATACCATGACCTCATGCATGACAACCATAAACATGACAATGTATAACAACATGCATCTAGCCCATCTAGTCCAGGTATTTGAACCATGATTTGATACTAATCTGTAAACACCCCTCACCAAATTTCACTGGTCTACTAGGGTAAACATGAGACAAAGTTACTATGACATGACCCGACCTCCAATCTCTAGTTATGGAAGTGGGGCTGACACATGGAAATTATTGATCACAAATTGAAATCCTACAAGGTTTATAGGAAACTCAGGGGCCAACAAACCACCCCAGGTGACCCAACCCTAAGTTAGACTACCCTTTCAGTGAATTAACACCCCAACCACATCCACAAGCCTACACCTGTGTGTGGTTGTGACTTAAATTTCTCAGTTCAGTGCTTGTGGTCCTAAGATCTGAGCCACAATTCCAGGAAAACCTGCATACCGCTACCCAAAACTTATCAAAGTCTAGAGTCATAGAATACTTGAAGATAATTCCAATCATACAAAACTTGATAAAAAAATTGACCTAACCAAGCCTAACCATGATAGTCATTTCATTAAACATATGGTGAACATGTAATCTACAGGTCATGAATGCATTTATGAACATAAGAGTTTAAAACTTATTTGAGAATCACCAAGAAGGTTTAATGCCTTCTCATAATAGTCGCAATAACATTTTTTAACCCATGCATTCATTAACCATCACATACTTATCAAATAATTAACAAGCCATAGCTAGAGTACATTGCAAATCCATGCTTATAACCAACATATAACCAAATTATTAACCATGACATAACAACCATGAAATCACCATAATAACATGAACAAATGCTTATAGAACATATTAGAAAAATAACACTTATTAATTTATGAAAAAGAGAACCAAGTCAGGGACTTCCACGTACCACCCAACTATAGATTGGGTTGAACCAAATATTTCTTTCATCTAATCATCCCCATGCCATATTCCAAGCATGAATGTGGTATCTCAAAACATAAACGACTAGAGATTCCAAGTGATTAAAATATGTCCACCATCATTGTTGTTGGGAAAAGTGTCTACTCATAACGCCCCTATCCCACTAAGGTGTGACAGTGCCTTATCAACAAACGAAGAAAACTGCTTTCGTACTCTTCTTTATGAACTGTAAATGAAGAGGAATAGGATGAACTAACCTGTGTCTTGCGCTAGTCCCTTGATCCAACCTCTCTCCTCTTTGACAGCTTCCAGCTACCTGCTCCTTCACTTGCCTAGCTTCACCAAGTTCCTGCAAGATCACAGAAGAGGAAAACTACACAAAGACATGGATTTACATTCATAAATAGCTTAGGATTAGATTTAAGCTAAACATGCAAATATAACAAAACATCATTGATACACAAGCATGTAGGAGAAACTCAAATAGTTTTATTGATATAACAAGAAGGTCCAGGATGAGTTACAACCGATGATTCCTGATCCAGCATCAACCCCCCAGCAAAGGAATCCCCTCTTCACCTCCAACAAAGCATAAATCACCCAATGCACTGATCTCTATCTCAAAACCAACATCAATTCTCTGCAAAGTACAAAATTTCAGCCTCTGGATCTCTGGGATGAGGGATCCATATATAGATGTATGCAAAGAGGATGAGTCAGCTTATGATTTGACTTGTGGCTTCTCTCTGTTAGTTCTTTCTTCCACTTGGAGACTGAGAGCCTCTTACTCATCCTTGGTCGAACTCAATGAGGCAAGTGTCATTGAGGAAGATTCTGGAAGCTTCCATTGTCTGTCCACCTCGCGGAATGACACTGCCATTTGTCATTTCCCGCTCAGCGCACCCTGGTAGTGCATTTAGGTGCGTTGCAACGCACCTAGCTAGTGTACTGGGGTGCTATGCAACACAGCTAGCTAGTGGAGTAGCTGAAATGATCCTGATTTGACTGGTTCTGAGCAGTTTCTGGTGGAGAACTTCTGGGAGAAGCTGTAGTTTGTTGACCTTGTTCCTTTAGGGGCAGGAACAACACTTTTAGGGACTTAGGATCCCTTGGTTTATGGACATTTCATGCTTAGAGTTGTAAGGCACAAAAATGTCTATAACAGTTGCCCCCTAAAGTATGAGGCCGTTTATCGGGTGAAATGCTTTATTAGGAGGATCCGAAGTTCTTTCAATGCTGGGAGGAGACCTGTAATAAGATACAATACAATACATTATCTTCATACTGCTTTCATGATCTAGCTGAGGCGGGAATTCCCATGCTCAGCTTTATAAATTCATTTTTATGTACATAGGACAGACAATCGTCTAATGGTAGACTGATGATTTTGATGAAGTCATCATCCTTTTGGTAGGATGATTATCTGTGCTGCAATGCTGTACATGTCAATGTCTTTATTTTTCTTGAATATATATCACAGCCCGGATGGATGAAACTAGATCTGAGGTCTTCAATCTCGTCCGATCTTCGCTCGTAGTACAAGTCGATCCATGTGAGAAATGTTTTGAGGTCGAACATGGAAAGACATCGCTTGATTATCAGTCGATGATGTAAACTGTTAACAAGCGCGATAGGAATCACCGATAATGATGATGACACTCAAGGTATTGCAGTACAATTCACGTGGTGTGAATAAAGGACTTGGCGTCGAACATCATGCAAAATCTTTCAGTCAAAGGTCATTGATGTATACCTGTCGTCGGAAGTGAGAAACTTGCCATTGAGGCATGCAAGCTTCAAAGTACTGAATAGGGTGTTCCTAGATCAACTTCTTGGATAATGAGCTGGTGTCGACAAGAAGCGACCCATCAAAGGAGGGCCTTAATGAATCCCACATCAATGACACAGAACGAAGCAAATGATTTTGATGGAGGTGAAAACGATCTGATGATATATGGTTCAGGATGGCGGTCATGAAGGAATGAAGTATAATGTATGGTAGTGGATGGAACATGGGTGACTTCTCTGGATGACTTCTCTTGAACATGTCGGTGACACTTATGTGATGGATTGGTATCATTTACCCCAAATGTGGATGGTATGGTGTGACCATGGTGATGTGACCGGTGAATGAAACAACCCAACCCGACTCAGGCACGGAGTGGAAGTGTGATGTTCAAGAGCGACTTGCTACCAATAAAGATTCTTTGAGTTCCTTCCCAATTTTTCCCCAGTCATTTCTGACCAGTACCTATTTATTTTTTTCAAGCTTGAGGAGGATAACATATGCTTGTTCTATAATTTGCCCTTCGGGCAAACCCATCGCTATGTTTTAACGAGCCTAGCGATAGTGAAACTCGTTCTCGTCTAAAGACAAGTTTGTCGCTATTAATCTTTTTAACGAGTTTAACGACAAAGATAACTCGGTCCTTTTCATTTCTAGAGAGTCTGAAAAGGTACGTAAAGGTAACTTCCAAAATTCCTTTTTCGTCATCTAATCCCTTAAGTCCGAAAAAGTATAAAACAATACAGAAGGGATGAATTTTCGATAGTTTTAACGAGCCGAACAAAACAAGCGCTCGATCGTTTTGTGTAATAATCCCTCAGGTCCAAAAAGATTAAAATCTAGAGGAGGGATAGCACTTCCGGTCGCTTTAACGAGCTGGAAGGCCAAAACTCGGCAATCTTTTCATATTTTACGAGTCAGATGAAAAGAGCTTAAAGAAGACTCGTCTTTTGAGGAACGAGTGATAAAATGGGCAGCAGCTGATTCCAGGTAAGGTTTGGAATTTTCCAATCATGGCAATGTCACAAGGATGGCTAGTGAAATCACTCTTTGCAGCTGTTCCTCAAAATGGGTAAACAATCAAATGGAGGTGAATGGTCGACCAATGAAAAGTGGAGGTGACAGTGCAAACACGACCAAGGCTTTAATGGCTGATAATGCTACATTCACGGTGGTTATTTACCAAAGGATAGTTCATTTTTTAACGATCTTAAACGCGGATTGAAACACTTGCTCGGTCTTATGCTTATTTTTTAACGAGCTTAAACTATGTGCTAAAACTGCTCGATAATCCAGTCATATGATAAGAATGTCTCATATAAAATGGAAACATTTAGATTTTTGCCCCACATCCTTTCTTTATGCAAGTTAGGAAATGACTAACCCTACGAGTTTAAAGGATTAGCCTACGGGTTTAAAGGGAGGACCTAAAAATTTAAAAAAATAAATAGTCGCCCCTGGCTTGCATTCCAAAAGGTTTGCATGCCCCCAGGTATAAAATATGGTTTCAAGGTTACCCCTCAATTTGCAGAGAAAACATTTGTTCTATCAGGAAAGGCCTACCTCTTACAGGTTACCAAAGATTGCTCTATTCGTGGTGCAAATAAAACATTTCCTCGGCAATGTCTACCGAGATAAACAAAGGTGAGCAACAACGAGCGCCACTCACATAACTTTGACAAGAGAATATTTTTCTAGAATAACCCCTCTTCCACTGACGGACGAGGTAAAAACTAGTCATATTCTCCCGCGGAAACCTACCCTATACCCAAAGTTTTCCTGCCGAAGCAGACCAGGACGCATGCCCCCTGGGTTTCAGTCATATCCCTCCGAATTACTCGCGCTCATCGGGAGGACGGACTGGGGGTTGATACATTTATTGCGTGAAGAGACCATTTAGGGATGGTATATGACTATTTGCTATGCGTGATCCGGGAAACGAAAGCTGGTCTACGAGCTTGACCACTCTTCCTTCGTGCAGAAAACACATTACTCTAAAGAGTGAGGAGACGATGGCTCCCATGCAATAAGTATAGTCTCGCCCAAGGAGTAGATTGTAATCTAAGGGTCTTGGGACTACAATTATGTTCATTTGAACTGTCTTCCCTCTCAATGTTATGGGTACATTGGGAAGGATCCCTAAAGGCTGACTGGTTCCTTTATCAAAGCCTGTCAGATTTCTCATCTCAGGCGAAAGCGGTGGCGAACCAAGCGCTTTCCAAGAAATAGAGGAAAGGATACTCACAGAAGACCCCTCATCTATAATTGTACCAGCCATGACCATTCTATATATTTGGATGATAATTCGGAATGGTACACTTGCTGGTAGGCGGGGTCTGCCTAGTTGATTCCAGTCGAAGGAGACAACTAGGTTGCTTGGAGGTGGGACCGAGTAGACGGCCGGGTATGGCTCTGACGAGCTTCCTTCCTGCGGTAAAGGAACGGGTAAATTGCCCCCATGTTCGTCGGAGTCTGTGTTTATGAAGAGAATTTGGACGGTGTCATCCTTGTTCTCTCCCGTGACGGTATCATCTGAGGATAAAACCTCTGAAGGCAAGACCGGGTCAACTGCCGTCTCGACCTTTTGACTTTCGTCTGGTATGGATTCAGATGGTTTATCTTCAATGATAGGTGCTTCGGCTGACCACCTGAGCGGGGCAGCCGGGTTTTCAACTGGTGACGGACTCGGCAAGAGTTTTTTATATCCAGGAGGAAGTCGCAACGGTGAAACCGGATGATCTTCCAAAACTCTTTTAGCCTCGTCTAAGAAGGGACAATGGTGGACGGCATGATTGCCCTCGCACAGTTTACAGGTAAATCTAGCTTTCCCTTTTTGTCTTGTGGCTTCACTTTCACTAGTTGACGGTGTGCTTTCAACATGGCCATTAGAGGTTGACGACACCGGATTGTGCAAACGGGGAGACCAGTCCCTTAGTATCCGAGGGATGCAAGGACAATCTCTGTGAAAGTGGTCTCCCTTGCAAATGACACATGGCGATTTAGGCCTGGTCGGTGCAATGTGTGGATTTTCGTTAGACGACACTCGTTTGCCCCCATTCGCTTTTGGCTCCTTCTTCTTCTTCTCTTTCTTCTTATTTTCCTTCTTCTCCTTAGGTACTTGACTTTTGGCTTTGCCAGCCCCATCAAGTGAAGAGGAAGGAGGAGAGGAAGAATTAGAGGAAGTAGAAGGTTGGTGGGTAACTCTGGACTGGTCTAACTGCTGATTCGATTGTTCAGGAATAGTGGTGTTCTGAACGACATTGGTTGAGAAGAGCCATACTGGCAAGCCAATTGTCAGTCCTGGAAGCGACAAAGTGGCCATATGGGGTGCACCAACATCTCCCCAAGAGGAGAAGGGACTAGGATTTCCACCAAGGGGAATTCCTTGGTTGGTAGACTCCATTTTCTCAACCCAAGATCAACGTAGGAAAGGGGTAATGAATATTCCGTTTAAAATAAATTTTTAGATGCTTTAGACACAACTTGTTTTTTCAGTTTTTAAGAGTCGAGAAAAAACAAAAGATGACTCTAGTCTCCTTCGATTTTTAATGAGCCTGAAGTGACAAGTGCTCAGATGGACCTTTTCCGTTAAGGAGTCTGAAAAGGAATGAAAGGGACTGCTATGGAGATCTAGGTAGAGGGAGTACCAAACCAATCACAAAACTGCAGAATACGTTTTACGGTATGGTAGTCAATCTTCCCGAATGTTGTTTTCGGTGCATTGCGATCACTAGGGCGGCCGACATGGCTTCCTATGGATAAAAGGTTTTAAGCCTATAGGGGTCTCCCAATATATACTCAATGGTACGTGGGAGCACAAGTCTGTACTGGCACTTATCGTCTCACAGTGGAGGAATCACCCAACCATCAGTGAGGACAACAGTTACCAGGCTTTACGACGCCGGAATACGTCTCTAGCCTAGACCTCTATGTTGTGCGTTAAGTTCCAAAGCGTTGTTAGATTCATTCAATTTATTTTAAGTTGATCTTTCTTATGAAGTTTTCCTTTTGGGTTCACCACGAGATGTAGATGTAATTCCTAAATGCAATCTAAAGATGATAAGCAAATCTTTTATCTCTTTTCAACAATGAAAATCCTAGCTACAAGGGGAAAAGAAAGACACAATCTTTTCTCAAAGAGCAAAGAGCACACTGTAAATGCACTTTTCCTAAATCAAGCCATACAAACTATCAATATGCAAATGCACATAGGCATGTATTTGTTTTCACTTTCTTAATATTGATGCCTAAAAGAAAGTTGATGTACAAATCTGAATTTGCTTTTAAGCGAAAAACACAAACAAGCTTCTTTTCGAAATCAAAAGGTAGAGAAGATTATGACACTTTACGATTTTGAAATAAACACTCGTTTCGAAACTAGAAAGTGACAAATTCAAACCAAAGGCAAAAGTAAAAGCATAATCAACTGTCAACAGCAAAGAAACTTTCTCCTAAGATCAAAATCGACACTTACGACAGATCTAAATCCAAGGACGACAGTATGACTATTTTACTCTTTCAATGGAAAACTGTAAATGATGTAACAAACACACAAAGAACATCTACAATCTTTTTGTACAAAGGAGGCGGAATTAAGGCAAAGAAAAGGGGTTTTAAAACAGACACACACTGATCACAGGCTGCAAAATCAGAGACAAAACTGAAAAAATGAAGCAAAGAACCTCAGCTGCACAGGGCTAGGCTGATCAGCGCACCTGTTACACAGAGAAACTGAATTGCAGCGCAGGTAGCCCTCTCGGGAACTGCGTTGAAATGCAGAGTCTCTTCACAGTGCCTGCGCTGGGGCAGAAACGAGACTTCTATTCGGGTTCTGGGTCGCAGTTTGCAGTTTAATCTATGGATTTTGGCCGAGTAAAAGCAATCAGTAATGCACAATCAGAGGGTGGATTTAAAGGAGGTCTAAGAGCTATCACAAAGGGTAATCAGATCATTTGTGAATCAGCTGTTCAAATCATAAACAAATCCAGTGAATGGATTGAAGTAGCAGGTGTCTACTTTGCATTTGATAATGGAAAATGCAGTTCGATTGCTACTTCTGTGTTTATGAAACAAACAACAAGAGAAACACAAACAAACTAACTAGACACGTTCCCCAGTGGAGTCGCCATTTTGTTGTTGGGAAAAGTGTCTACTTAGAACGCCCCTATCCCACTAAGGTGTGACAGTGCCTTAGCAACAAACGAAGAAAACTACTTTCGTATTCTTCTTTATGAACTGTAAATGAAGAGGAATAGGATGAACTAACCTGTGTCTTGCGCTAGTCCCTTGATCCAATCTCTCTCCTCTTTGACAGCTTCCAGCTATCTGCTCCTTCACTTGCCCAGCTTCACCAAGTTCCTGCAAGATCACAGAAGAGGAAAACTACACAAAGACATGGATTTACGTTCATAAATAGCTTAGGATCAGATTTAAGCTAAACATGCAAATATAACAAAACATCATTGATACACAAGCATGTAGGAGAAACTAAAATAGTTTTATTGATATAACAAGAAGGTCCAGGAGGAGTTACAACCGATGATTCCTGATCCAGCATCAACCCCCCAGCAAAGGAATCCCCTCTTCACCGCCAACAAAGCATAAATCATCCAATGCACTGATCTCTATCTCAAAACCAACAACAATTCTCTGCAAAGTACAAAATTTCACCCTTTGGATCTCTGGGATGAGGGATCCATATATAGATGTATGCAAAGAGGATGAGTCAGCTTATGATTTGACTTGTGGCTTCTCTCTGTCAGTTCTTGCTTCCACTTGGAGACTGAGAGCCTCTTACTCATCCTTGGTCAAACTCAGTGAGGCAAGTGTCATTGAGGAAGATTCTGGAAGCTTCCATTGTCTGTCCACCTCGCGGAATGACACTTCCATTTGTCATTTCCGCTCAGCGCACCCTGGTAGTGCATTTAGGTGCATTGCAACACACCTAGCTAGTGTACTGGGGTGCTATGCAACGCAGCTAGCTAGTGGAGCAGCTGAAATGATCCTGATTTGACTGGTTCTGAGTAGTTTCTGGTGGAGAACTTTTGGGAGAAGCTGTAGTTTGTTGACCTTGTTCCTTTAGGGGCAGGAACAACACTTTTAGGGACTTAGGATCCCTTGGTTTATGGACATTTCATGCTTAGAGCTGTAAGGCACAAAAATGTCTATAACAATCATGCTTCCGCGATCTCACCAAAATAGGTCAAGAGATCACATAAGAAAATAAAGACATAAAAAACTAGGGTTTCCTGGAGGTTAAACCACCTCCACCCTCAAGCTACCGCAATCCCATCAAAATCGTTCAAGAGATCACTGAGACCGAAAACAAGTTTGGATGCCTCAAATTTTATTCACCATTACCCTGAGAAATTTTCCTATCTCCACCCAGCTGTCGAGGGCTTCTTGGAGATTAAACCACCTCCATCCCCAACCCTTGAGAGTTTTCCTAAGACCCCCTCACCCAGTTCCAAAACCTTTCAAAAGTACAAAGCAGAACTAGGACAAGAATCCAATCACAACATGGATATCTAGAAATTGTAAGGTAAGGATTGTTGTGGAGGTAAATCCTCTCTGCGGACAGAGATGATCCCTACTAGCCCAGACCGGGTCTAGCAACAATCACACAATGCTATCACACAAGTTCCTAATTGCAAATAAAAAGTAGATGGTGAGAACCTACTTGGATTCCAATGCTAGTGTTCGTCGAAGAGATGTCACCCTCGTTCCTTTGCCTTGGCCGGTCACGATCCCCACGATCTCCGTGATTGGACACCTGCACATGCAAAGAACAACACGAAAACAAGCATAAAATCTAGTAGATGCAATTACATATCGGTCAGAAAAGATATAACTCAACATCAAACATAAGACAATGAGAGTGGAACCATAATGATAGTCATCTATTATTAATAAGTAACAAAGAAGAATACAACCATTGTTCTGACGTCAAATCCTCCTTTGGCTGGGTAGTCAGCTACACAAGTCTTGCAAAGCTTGTTGGGATGAGGAACAAGCCTCTCTCTCTTTGGGTGACAAGAATCTCCTTACTTAGATTTGGCCTTATGGGTGCAAAGAAGGCTCTTGCAGCTTCAAACTCTCTATCACTATGCTAGAACTGGAGCTATTGTAACTATGACTATGACTATGACTATGACTAGCTTGCTCAAGGCATAGAGGCAAGCTTTTATAGATAGAGAAGAAAGAGATAGGATCAACCACATTATTCATGGGATTGGCTTTATCACTTGGAAACTTCCATGAAAGGTGGCAAACCACTTTCCCTTCTATGGAGATTCGAAGCCAAACCATCCTAGCTCAACATAGATTCAATTGGTGAATGGATTGAAGAGAACCCTCGGGAGTTTGTTGGTTGAAAACTTTACTCAATTCGGTTGGCGCGAGTGCGACTCTGAGACAGAGCGCCAATAGCGCGCCCTTTTTAGAGGATTTCCCTCATTGGCGCGGGCAGTGAACTGCGGACCCGCGCTAATGCAAAAAGAGTTGTTTTCATGGAGATTTTGCAGGAGATGTCTTCAGGGCAAATGAAGCTCATACTTAGAGGAATATGATGCAAGTGGTTTCAGGTCATGTCACTTCTCACAGGTCCCGGAATGAGTCCTCTAGTGTGCGGGTGAGGGGTAAAAAGGGACGGTGAGAAACGGTGACAAATTGCTGTGTAACAGATGCCCCCTAAAGCATGAGGCCCGAGAGAGAGGGGTGAAATGCTTTACAAGAACATGCGTGACTGAAAACATGGCTGCCGGAGAACCTGCGTAAAGAAGTACAACTGATATCTCAAATACATGATGTATGTGGTATGGGCGCAGCCATCCATAATAGAGTACATAACGATCTAGATCCAAGGTATGGACGTAGCCATCCAGAGTGGATCGATAAATAGACTCAGGCATGGTCGCAGCCATCCCGTGAATGAGTCATGTAATGATCATAATAAGCCACAAATCGCAGCCTGGATCCCAATAGACAAAATCCAGGGTCTTGCGCTCCATCTCGACCTGAACAGAGTACAAGTTCAAGCATGCGAATACATGAGTTGAAGTCGAACATGCATGAACATCGTCTGATTACCAGTCAATATTGAAAACTATTAACAGACATGAGAGGTACCACCAATAATGACAATGGTCCTCAAGGTACTATAGGTACAATCTACGACATGTGAATCAATGAGCTGGCGTCGAACACCCGTAGAATCATTCGATCGGAGGCCAATGATGAAAACCTCTCATCGAACACGAAGAACCTGCCATTGAGGCATGCAGGCTCCAAGGCACCAAAGGGAGTCTGTAGATCAGCTTCCTGGATAATGAGCTGAAGTCGACAGGAAGTGACCTTGATCAAAGGTGGGCCATAATGTTTCCCACATCATTGACACGAGACAGAGGAAATATGTTATGGTAATTCAGAATTATGTGAGGTACCAGAGGGAGGTTGTGATTCTGCAGAGGTCAACTTCTCTTGAACATATCGGCAGCACGATAGTGGACCTGGCAGTATTTGACATCAAATGAGCAAAGGTCATGGTGACAAGGAAATGAGCAGATGAGAGGTCAAATAGGATCACCCAAACCCACGGAGGCTAGTGTAAAACAAGATGAGATGTTCCCACCCAGACACGAATGCAAACTAGTGCCATGTTCAAGAGTGACATACTGCCAACACGACAATGATTATGGATCCATTTTCCCCACCATTTCTGGTGAGTACCCTAGTTATTTTTAACAAGCTTGACGGGGATAGCATATGCTTGTGGGCGTCATTACGACGGAATCCGATGTCATTAAGTTTTAACGAGTCTGACAAAGGAAGAACTCGGTGTCTTTTCCTGTTTAGAGAGTCTGAAAAGACAACAAAAAAGTAAACTCCAGGGGGGTCATTTTCGTAAAGTTGTGTCTCTCGAGCCCGAAAAATTATAAAACAATGCTCGAAAGAACCACCTGACCATTACGATCGAGGAGTACTTTTCATGAGTAGTGATATTGATCTGAAAAAGTAAAAAAGCGATCAACATCACGTCTTTTCGTAACCATTAACGAACCTGAAACGACAAGGGTTCGACGATCTTTTCATTTTTACACGGTCGAAAAAGGGTTTAAAGATGACTGCCTCTTATTTATGTTTAACAAGTCAAGAGGGGAAACCCGACAATCTTTTCATTTTTAGCGAGTCAGAAAAGAGTTGAAAGATGACTCCATAGTGACTTTTTTGTGTATTTACCGAGTCCAAAAAAGTATAAAATACAACTCGCTTCACCATCGAAGTTGCAAAAAGGACCTGTCATAGCACCAAAAGCAAGCATAAAATCCATTTTCGACCAAAAATATATTAAAATATTCCAAAAATAATCTTTAACCCTAATTACAAGTCAAAAAGTCTATAAATATGGTGAAAATGTAAAAAATAGAATTACTTTTACTTTTTACCTCTTGCATAGTGGTGGTGGTCCATTTGGGGAGCAAACTTTGAGCAGCGATTACCGCCAATCCGTGCAACCATTTGAGATTCCACTAGTTTCAGGTAAGAGGCGCTTCCCTTAGCTCCATTTTCATACTCTTTTTATGCATTTTGTTCCCAGATTGAGCCTCTGCAAGGGGGAGTTCAAACTTTAGGGTTGCACCCCATTGGCGCGGGTATCCGGCATGGGTCCGTGCCAATGGGGTCATTTACCCAAAGGTGCCGCACTATTGGCGCGACCTAACTTTTTATTTGAATTTTCCCATCATTTTTGAAATTTGTCCGGTTCGTAAGCTTACCAGGATTTCATTAATGATGTATTCATCCTTGTGGGTGCAGGAAACAAGCAAAAATGGGGGTGGAATGGAAAGAAAGGGAGCATGATGTCGTAGATGCCTTGGCCATAGCGGATGAGGGATGTATGAATGCTTTGAGAGACTGTGGTCTCAAAAGGTTCTTCCTCACCTCTTATCTGCGAGCTTAACCGGAGCTATTACAGTTCGTAGTGGATGCTTGGGATGCTGATGACCAAGTATTCCGCTTACAGGATTAGACCTTAGAGCTGGATGTATCTGATGTGTACTTCATTACTGGGTTGTCACGGAGAGGGGCGAGCCCTATTTTGACCGGAAGCAGGCCTTCCCGGGAGAAGATAGGTGAAGTGAAGGCTCGTGTGTGCCCAGAGGCACAATTTGGGAAAAACAGTGCTAAGGTGGATATCGCCACCATCCATGACTTGGCTCTTAGGGTGATACTATTCACTATCACACGTGCAGCTAGGGTACAGGCGCCCCATGAGGAAAGCAAGAATCATCTGTTACTAGCGACAGAATGCCTTAGCCCCACCATTTTTGACTGGGCTATAGCGGTGACTACAAATATCAAAAGGCAGCTTACAAAGTGTAAGCACGGGGGAGTGAAACAGTTCGGGTATGACTCGATTGTGGTGTCATTCTTCTTGGAACGATTGCTGCTTTTTCAGTACCAGGGAGCTGTAGTGGCGGACCCATTGCCGTGAGAGCCTAGGATGGCTCGCTGGGTAGCATTGATGCCCAGAGGAGGAGGGGGCCAACAGATGTCATGGAGGCCCGAGTTCTTCATATGGCTTCGCCGTCAGCTGATCGTGGTAGAGGATTGGCCATACGCGGGAACCAACTTCATGGGGGATCCAGACCTCCCACTGCCAGAGGGGGAGGAGTGGGAAGAGGAGTTAGGTATGATCTTCTCTTTTTGGTGTTTTATGTATTTTCATTTTTTTTGTCAATACATGCATGTTCTGATGACAATTGTATGTATATGCAGATGTGGGCCTAGAGCGACCAGCCGGCTTGTCTCCTATAGCGCGGAGGGACCAACCTGCAGCTGACCCTCAGGTAAGGGGAGCCGTGGGGGAAGAGTTGGTGCAGAATCTCGAGGGACTTACCCAAGGGATTCCAGGATATGCTATATTGGCGGACGTGCCCTTTGCATACCAGAGGCACACAGTGGGGGTGCCAACCCGCATCCATCTTCTGTTGAGACGCTTGGTGCGCGCAGTGAAGTGCTATCATGAGCACCACCACGAATAGACTCCTAGGCTTCTTTCATGCATATTTTTTGAGGGACATGTTGTCCGAGGATGTATCAGGATGAACATGTATTATGTTTTGGGTTTTCTAACGCACGCGGTGCAAACATTATGACACACACATATATATACATATGCCTATGGTTTATTATTGTGCTTTTATGTGCTTTCTTGTATAATGTTTTGATTATAAATTACGCAAATGTCTATCTAATACATGATTGGCCAATGCATCAGATAATGTGTTTAATCGTTGTGGAATATGCTGATATGTGATAAAGTCAAAATTCCTTTCTAAAAATTTAACGCATAAGTACAACCTTAAAATGTAACGGTCTCTGACGGAATATCGCCCATTGAGCTGATGGACAACAAGTTGAGAGTCTAGGTTAACAAGCAATGCACGAATATCGAGATTAATTGCCTCGGCTAATAATTCAATAACAGCGCTATATTCAGCAACATTGTTTGTAGTACAACCTAAACAGACACCTTGAAGATCTATCAACTCAGCGTTAGATCACCCACGCCGCAAAGGACAAATTATGAGTGCTGTGGTAGGCACCATCAATGAAACCAATGTAAGGTGCACCCGACATCTGCACAAGAAGAAAAAAGACACAATAAGGGGCAATCACACTTTCACACCAAACTAAAAACATGAAAACTCACACACACACACACGCATGTACAAGTCGAAACACATTAAACTTGAGAATAAAGGGACGAGCATGCCCCCTAGCATGGTGTCTCAATTCGAGGTACATGCCCCCCAAGCTTCAGTCCATTGAAAATGGAGTGAAGGTTGACATCACTGTTATTGCGCTCGAATGGCATCATATCGCCCCGAGATTCTATCTGATGCACGGAAATCGTTTTAATAGGGGCAAGATTCGGAGGTGGAAGGGGAAAGACACCCATAAGAGCGGGATCCTTAAAAATTCAGGCTCCCACACTCTCGAATGATTTAGAGGTATGCTCCACGAATGGCACATTACCCTCGGAAGAAGAGGCGAAGAAGGAGAGCTAGTCCACCGTGACAATCTTCCCTTGATGAGGGAAACGAATGACATAGAAAAGGGAGGAAGCCACGGCTTGCATGGCGTGTGTCCAGCTACGTCCGAGGAGGAGGTTGTAAGTAAGATTAGCGTCGATAACTTTGACCTCCACTTCTACCGTCTTCCCTTCCAAGGAGATGGGCAAGCGTTGGAGGATACCGTAAGGACGAGACTCTCTTCCATCAAAGGCTTCTAACGTCGTAGGAGACTGGCTCAATGTTGGAGAACCAATAGCTTTCCAGCAAGCAACAGACATGATGCAAGTTGAGGCACCTTCATCAATGACTGTATGATGAATCATTTTACCATTGATGATGACCTGTATAAGGAAAGCGATTTGGTGAGGCAGTCTCGGTGTATAGCCCTCGAGATCAAAAGAAATCAGATCCGAGTCAACTGGGTCTATGCCACCGATGGCCGATAGCAAGGACTTCCTCTGGGAGGGGCAGCTCTAGAGGACTTCTAGAGCGGACATAGCAGACGGAGCTTGGGCTAAGTCCTCTAAAATGTTGTAGTGCTGAGCAGCACGAGCATTCGGGTTGTAAGAAGACTTCCGGAGTACACCTTTTGGAGGGGGTCGGATCGTCGTCTCAGTGCTAGGTCGTTCGATGTGGAGTGGACCAGAACTGGATGGAGGAGCGCTGGAGGGGACCTCTGGCTCTTTCCCAGCATGAGATGGATATCCTTTCGCTCGAGTAGTGACATGGATGGGAATCGTCCCAGCCATGAAGACTTGAGAGCCAAATGAAGAAGAGGGTTGCGATGGATCTGCCACCATTTGAGTTTGCTGAGAAGGGAAATGTTCTTTAAGCACAGCAAGAGTCCCAGGAGCACCATTCAATAATCGACTAACTTCGGGCCGCCTGGGGCAGTCTTTAGTGTAGTGATCCTCATCATAGATAAGACAAGGATACTTAGGTTTCCGTTTGGCTCCTTCCTCGGGTTGAGGTTTAGGGGAGTCCTGTTTGGGCTGTTCGGATTTATTCTTCGCTTTCCCTTTCTTTTTCCCTTTCGAGGATTTATCCATCGTGGTGGACTAAACGGCGTTTACCTCGGAGGTACTTCTAGAATTAGATTGACCCTGAGAAGTGTTTCCATTAGAAGCATTCTGTTTTTGCTTCCCAGGGTTCGCGGATGATTTATTTGAAGACGCGTTTACAGAGCCAATAACACCGTCAACAGATGGTTTTGGCGGAGCTTTGGATGTTCCGAGTCTCGGGGCGTCTGGAAAATAATCATGTAAAGTACCTAACTGAGAATATACCAAGTCAAGGTACTGAGCACGCGCGATAGCTTGCTCTTCAGTTACACAAGCTCCCATGGTGATGTCTCGTGCAATTGCAGGAACAAAGGAAGTCGTGAACCAATCGGTCAGGAGCTGATCAGGAATCCAAAATTTGATCAAGCGACGACGCCATCTCCATTCATGTATATGATCGGATATATGCGTGGCCGTGTCCTGTTTGAGAGACGTAAGGAGACGTGTCCCTGTCTCATACCGAATGCGTAACTGAAAATGAGTTAGGAATGCCATAGCCAGCGAGTTGAAGTCTTGAAATTTTTCGTGATTCAACTCAATATACCACTTAGCGGCCGAGCCGGTGAGAGTCCTTTGGAAGAGGCGGAGCTGGATGGAGTCATCAAGCCATGAGTTGGATGAGCACCAAAGGTGATAGGTCAGGACATGGGCTTGAGGGTCCTCACCAGCTTTGCCATCGAATTTCGGGCAATCACCGGGTATCTTAGTTGGAACTGGTGGCCAATATGGATTATGAAGAATGGGATCATTCATCAACTTGGACACATCTGGAAGTTCCAACGTCGCTAAGAAAGGCAACTGAGGATTAAAGGACATTTGTGGCTGTGGAAGAGAGGTAGTACCAGGGTTCCAACCAGGTGGTGGTTGCCCCCATGGACTTTGTCCGGATGGGCCTGGCCCATAAGGGTTTTTCCCATAGGGATTTTGCCCATAGGGGTTCTGTCCATAAGGATTTTGTCCATAAGCAGACAGTTGACCCTGGGTTTGCCCCCCAGCACCCCATAGATTAGCAACTTGTCCTGCAGGTGCAACGTACTGTTGTTGATAATTCTGGTAAGGAGTAACCTGCATTTGTTGATAATTTTGATAAGGGGTAAATTGAGTTTGCCCCTGGGGTTGCTAGTAGCCATACATTTGTTGAGCTCCATATTGTGCTTGGCAATAAGGTTGGGATCGTGGCCCACCTTGCATTTGATAACCAATTTGAGTTTGGGGCCCAGAGGGATGTCCTTGAACAGGTTGAGCTTGGACCATTTGGCGGGAAGGTTGGCCTGGTTGGGCTTGGGACGGACCTGTTTGCCCAGAAGGATGTGCTTGTTGGGTACCTGGTTGTCCTTGTGCAACCAAGGGTTGTCCTTGCGGGGCAGATGGTTGGGCGGGCTGGACGGCCGGTTGACCGACCTGTCTAGAAGGATGACTAAGTTGGGCAGTGGGTTGGCCTTGTTGTGCAGAAAGCTGACCCGCTTGCCCAGAAGGATGACTAGGCTGAGCAGTGGGTTGGCCCTATTGTATGTAAGGATGCCCCCCTTGCCCAGAAGGATACCCCTGTTGGACTGCTAGTTGACCTTGTGGAATATAAGTTTGTCCAGCTTGTCCAGAGGGATAACCTTGTTGGATACCAGGTTGGCCTTGTTGGATGTAAGGTTGTCCTGGTTGTCCAGACGGGTAACCTTGTTGGGTACCAGGTTGCCCCGGATAACCAGAAGATTGATTCAGATAAGTAAACGATGGACCACTAGCAGCCAAAGGTTGTCCCTGATAGGGTTGTCCTTGTGGGCCCCCAGATTGTCCTGGGTAAGACTGGCCATAATATTGTTGCCCTTGGGGGGTTTGCACATAAGCTGGCTAGCCTTGGTTAGGCGGTCCTTGAAGCTGTGCAGGCATTGCTTGGCCTCCATGGAAAGAGTTGGTACCAGGGTTCCAAGCAATGGATAACGGTACCGAAACCTCAACAAAAGGTTGAGTAGGCAAGGGTTGAGAAAGTTGAAGGTATTGACCAGTAGAATCGTAATAAAAGAGTGGACCTTGCGCGTTCGGATCCTGAACAGCTTGTCCATAGGCATCATATGGCCCCCCTCCTGGAACGGGACCAGAAGAGGGTGGAGCACTTTGTGCAGGGTGGACAACTCTAGGCGAGAGTGCCGGCTGGCCATTACTCACTTGACCGTGAGGGGGACCAGCACCAGTGTTCAAGGCTGAAGACGCTGTTACGGCACTAACAACCGGAGTTGAATGCGCTACACAAACAGTTGGATTCGTCGGAACTGAAGTGACAGGTGTAGTGTGGACTTGTGAAACAAAAGATCCCGTGGTGGGAGTGATATGGGGATCCCACATGGTCGAAGCGGGGGTCCTGGCACTTACCCTATCCCTCAACGACTGATAGCGTGGGGGGAGTGGAGAAGTAGCTGGGATGGGAGTGTCGATATTCGACAACACAGGTGTCTCACTCACTCTAGGAGATGTCTCATCCATGTGAGAGGTAGATATTGGAGATGAAACACCAGGGGGGTAAAAGGAATATCGTCCTCGTTAGGCTCCCAGATGGGGTTCCAATGAATTTCATAACCTTCGTCGTCCAGAGCGCGAGAGTTGATCGGTTGGACACTCGAGATAACAGGAAGAGTATCACTTACAACCGGTACCTCAGGAGCAATAGAAGACGGAGACCCTTGATCACTTGGAACGGGAGTCGACGGTTCAACCAATATGACAAAATTCAACGAGACCTAAGGGAGTCAAACGATAAAGGAACCTACTCAAACTAATGCACACAAGATCTAACCAAGTAATGTTTATCGCGGCCAAATAAATTTTAAGACGCAAGGACACAACTTGACCTTTTCATGTTTTAAGAGTCGACAAAAAGACAAAAAGGTGACTCTAGTCGCCTTCGAATGTTTTGTGAGCCCGAAGTGACAAACTGCTCAAGTGAGCCTTTTCTTTTAAGGATTCCGAAAAGGATCAAAAGTGACTACTCTGGAGAGACTAGGCAAAGGGTTTACCAAACAAATCCGTAAAACTGCATATACACCTTGGCAATCATATGAAAACCAAGGACTTCTCGTACGACAATCAATCTTCCTCAATGCTGTGTTCGGTGCGTTACGGCTTGTAAGGCGGAAAACATGGCTTCCTGTGGATAAAGGATGATAACCTAGTGGGGTCTCCCCTATATACGCGATGGTACGTGGGAGCTCAAGTCTGTGCTACACCACTATCGAGTCACAAAAGGAGGAATCACCTAACCGTAGTGTGAAACAACAGTGACTAGGATTAACGACGCCGGAGCACGTCTCTAGCCTAGACCTCTAATTAGTGAGCGTTATGTTCCAATGCATTTTTAATTTCATTCAGTTCATATTATGGTTGATCTTTAGTTAAGTTTCAATTTCCAGGTCCTACCGTATGTAATCTCTCACAATTCCCTAAATGCAAGCTATATGCCAAAGAATATCATTTCGTTCGATGAATACTAACTACGAGAGAGTTGAGAATTTTTCAAACAAAATGACCACAATCAAGAAGCACTCTAATGCAGCTATTGAAAAATAAACGAAACTTTTCTTTGTTTTAAATCACTTAATCAATGAAAAGCTTCTAATTTCAATTAACCAATGCAACGCAAAAGAGATTATTCGTTTTTTTCTTTTCAATGGCAAAGTGCACTAAATTTTTTTTGAGAGATAGTAACACCGAGCAAAAGATCAATTTCACTCAATGAGAACACAATCGAATCCCCAAAACACCAAAACAGTCCTTCAAACCAAGCACAAAGACCTCTATGAGCTATGTGATCTAAGCCCAAACGAAGCCAAGCGAAAAAGAAACAAATCACTTGAAAAAACGCTTTGACAACTACTGAGAAAATGCAAAAAGTAATAGCAAAGTCGACTGGACGATCAAAGAACCCAAGACTCCTACGGAAGGCTCGATGCACAAAGCCACTAGATGCCCTAGGGCTAAAAAGTGTAATCGATAGAAAGAGGCAAACACCCGAAGGATGAAGGTCTAAAACCAGTCAAACAAGGATTAAACACACTCCAGTAATTGAAAAAGACGCGGCAAAATACAAATCCAAGCTCAGAGGGCTTGAAGACAAGCGAACTGGAAAAGTTGACAGGCCTGGTGCGACTGTCAGGTTGCAACTCGCGCTTTTATGGGATTGGCGCGGGTTGTTTTTGAGAAACTTGTGCCAATTGGCGCGACTGTAAGGCTAAAAAGCGCGCTAATCAAGTTTTCTAAGTCAAAAACAAAAGCAAGCAACTCAGGGCTTGAAGACAGTATCTAGGCAAACCAGGAAGCAAGAAACAACAAGAAATCCAACCCAGAAAGCTATCTAAGCAATCAAAGCAAGAAAAACCAAAGAGACAAGACAAACTCCAAGTTGTTTAGTCCGTAAACCAAACCGGAGATTGACTAAAGTGGCGTTGATCTACTTCGCTAATGCAAAGCAATAGCGTTTTGAAGGCTACCTGGCCGTACTTCAGGCTCCGTCTAAAGTTTACAAATCAAACAACAAGATCTCCCTAGCGGAGTTGCAAAATTGTTGTGGAGGTAAATCCTCTCTGCAGACAGAGATGATCCCTACTAGCCCAAACTGGGTCTAGAAACAATCACACAATGCTATCACGCAAGTTCCTAATTGCAAATAAAAAGTAGATGGTGAGAACCTACTTGGATTCCAACGCTAGTGTTTGTCGAAGAGATGTCGCCCTCGTTCCTTTGCCTTGGCCGGTAACGATCCCCACGATCTCTGTGATTGGACACCTGCACATGCAAAGAACAACACGAAAACAAGCATAAAATATAGTAGATGCAATTATATATCGATCAGAAAAGATATAACTCAACATCAAACATAAGACAATGAGAGTGGAACCATAATGATAGTCATCTATTATTAATAAGTAACAAAGAAGAATACAACCATTGTTCTGACGTCAAATCCTCCTTTGGCTGGGTAATCAGCTACACAAGTCTTGCAAAGCTTGTTGGGATGAGGAACAAGCCTCTCTCTCTTTGGGTGACAAGAATATCCTTACTTAGATTTGGGCTTATGGGTGCAAAGAAGGCTCTTGCAGCTTCAAACTCTCTATCACTATGCTAGAACTGGAGCTATTGTAACTATGACTATGACTATGACTATGACTAGCTTGCTCAAGGCATATAGGCAAGCTTTTATAGATAGAGAAGAAAGAGATAGGATCAACCACATTATTCATGGGATTGGCTTTATCACTTGGAAACTTCCATGAAAGGTGGCAAACCACTTTCCCTTCTATGGAGATTCGAAGCCAAACCATCCCAGCTCAACATAGATTCAGTTGGTGAATGGGTTGAAGAGAACCTTCGGGAGTTTGTTGGTTGAAAACTTTACTCAATTCGGTTGGCGCGAGTGCAACTCTGAGACAGAGCACCAATAGTGCACCCTTTTTAGATGATTTCCCTCACTGGCACGGGCAGTGAACTTCGGAACCACACTAATGCAAAAAGAGTTGTTTTCATGGAGATTTTGCAGGAGATGTCTTCAAGGAAAATGAAGCTCATACTTAGAGGAATATGATGCAAGTGGTTTCAGGTCATGTCACTTCTCACAGGTCCCAAAATGAGTCCTCCAGTGTGTGGGTGAGGGGTAAAAAGGGACGGTGACAAACGGTGACAAATTGCTGTGTAACAAGGTTGAATCCATTATCGAACCCAACAAAACCCATTCCAATGACAACAAAAGAACCAAATACAAAAATGAATGTACCATGCATTCACAATCCAGCTAGGAAATCACACATGAAACTTAATACCTACAAGTCTTCCTATTGAAGCTTCTTGATCCAAACTTCCTTGCTTCTCCTTTGCTTCTTTTGTCCTTCCTTTTCCTTCCTTTGCTTGGTTTCTCTAATGCTAGACTACTCCAAGAATGATCTAAGTGTGCAATAGTATGAGAGAATAGAGAGAGCTCCAAAACTAAACTGACAAAAGGTTGTGAACTAATCCTAAATAGCCTTTTGATTATTGAGGCCTATGTTTTCTTCAATTTCCTCTATTTTCCTTCAATTTTCCTCTCATGCAAACCTGTGACCCTTCATCTCCCTTTTCTCCTATTTTCCTTTATTTTCATAAATAAATGCCAATTAATGCCTCTTTGCCTTTACTAATGCCTTTTCCAATGTCCTTAGTCATAATAAACTAAAAATGACACCCACTAGGATGTTTTCCCCACATTCATCTTGGAATACATGTCCTGTGACCTTGGTATTATTTTCCCTTTATTAACTTTATTACATGAATGTTTAACCTAGGCTTGTTACAAAGTAATGCATGGCCATAAAACACAAAGTTGTAAATCCATATTTTGACGGTTATTTTATCCGCAATGAGATCACCAAGATTTAGGGCCTCCTCCCTCTCTCCAAGCTTTGCTCCCCCAAACAATGACTTGGAACTGGAGGGAAAACCCCTTCTATAGAAAAATCCATATTTTTCTCTTGGTCATTACGAGCTCATCCGAACTATGATTAATCAACAATCAACACCATTGGAATAAGTTTTCAAGCCCTCAAATTGGTGTTCCTTAGGATTTTATCTTTGATACTTCACCAGGAAGCCATTTTTTCTATGAAACATTAAATCCCCTTCATTTCCATTAGAATTTATACATATTTTTCTCTATTACTTGGATGCCACATTATCCTCATAACTTTCAACTTATGTGTGGAAGTTAAACATGAGTAGACAACCTTAAATCATGTATCTAGGTCTACTTTGGACCTATTCCCTTTGACATATAGCATAGCATAACCTTTATTCATTCATTACATTTTCCTACTGTTAAGAGGAAATTATCTTAGAGACCCCCACACTTTGGTAGATAGAACAACACATCCATATCTTTCATATTCCATCAATAAAGTTTTATAGCCTACATGGGCACCCTATAATGGTGACCCTCATTGGATTTTGGTGCCCATACCATTCAATCCCCTTTTAGATTGTGAGTCTACTTTGTCTTCATACTAGAGCCAACAACACATGAATTTCTCTTCATCATGTTGACAACCAATGTCCCCTCAGTATCCCTACATTTATTACCTCATGGCTTGATCTAGGAGGGCCTTGTACCCTCACTATACTTAGTTCAGTTAGTGGGAGCATCATGCCAACACCTTTGTTCTAATGTTGGGCAGTGAATCCCCCAAGGCATGTTTTGGGGCTTAAAGCCCAAGTTTTGACCAAGTATTTTGTAAAAGCTCCGTGAATTATGGGTGAGATCGTGAAGTTATAATAGAGTCACAGGTTGTCTGCCCTTGGTTTTGTAATGTAATGTCAGCTTGATAGACCTACCCATGGTTTGCGGACCATGGGATTGTATAAATAGAGCGAGGCTATAAGTGTATAGGATAACTAATAGAAGAGAAAGGATGATGAGTCTAAGAGACTGAGTCAAAGTGTAAAGTGTGTCTTTGGGTCGTAGAGTAGGAGAAGGCTCTGCAGTTAAGTGCGCAGAGGCCTAGTAGTCTGCAGCTGAGTGCGCAAACCCTTACAGCTGAGTGCGTAGGGAAGGTCAAGTTTATAACCGTTGGAAGAATTAATAAAGAGAAGTTTATCATATTTATGTGTATCTTTTCCTGTTTTAATATATAATTGGGTTTAAATTGCAAGTGTAATATTTATTTGTTGCAGGAACTCATATGAACATGTTATACAAATAAATATAATGTCACACATCTATTTATTTGAAGATAATTTCCTAAGCATAGGAAGATAAGTAATATCTCTGGTGCGACTTAGGGGAATAGCGTAGAGCGCTGCTCCAGCAGTGTGGAAGCTCCACATCCCCTGGTTAGTGTTGCGCGAAGGCAAGTATATCAGGGCGTGAAGGCCTGGGAAGTGCTTGAAGCAACCTACATGCAAGGATGAATAGTTGGACTAGTCGAACCTATCAAACATATCAAGGGTGTGGAAACCTGGTTCCAACACCCCCCCATACTACTTTGGGTGAGACCTCAATCTGTGCTCCATGTATTGTTACCGAAAGGGCCAGCGGTACATGGATTTGTTTGGCTAATTAACTCCGAACCTAGGTCAGGCCTCAACAAGCCAAAAAATGGTTACGTTGCCGAGACTGGGATCTGCATAAGATGTCTGATGTTGTATCACTAGAATTCGACAAAGAAAGGAATTGAAGATTGGTTGGATAGAAAGATTCACGAGTTCGCAGCGTAGGAAAATAGGAATCCACAACTATCAAAGGAAGAGTGGTTGGTCTGCTATGTATATACATAGATCCACGAAATTTTCTTTGTGTCTTTCCCTACTAAGCAATACGAGTGGATCATGAAGCTAGCATACAACTAAGGAAGGTGTAAGATCGATAGACCTATTGTGTGGACTCTAGAATTGGTGCGCAGATTGGAATCATTGGAGGATAAGATCACGCGTGTTGTTGATCACTAGCTCGATCGAATCATAGGAGGATTCATCACCGAGTTCGTAGTAGATAGTTTAGTCAGCTATAGAGAGGCAAAATGACGCTTCCTCAAAGGGCCACGAGGTAAGTACATTAAATCTTTGAACACTTGGATTAAAATTCTACTGTGTGAAAAAAGGGTTATGCGAATAAATAAATATTTGGGGCTACGCAAAGTGGGAGAATCTACAAAAACGAAGGTAACACAAAACTGGAAACTAACCCCTTGATTTCACCTCCACGAGGGGACAAAGAAGAGCTTGTGAAGGTCTCACCAAGAAGTGCGATCAATTTGATAAGGAAAAGAATTGTGCGTGTACCACGCCCACCCACACCACCACCAGTTTCACGATCTTCACCCCCATCTTTGCTCATACCACCTCCGCCACCACCGCGAAGCATTATGGCGAGCACGATAAAGTTGACAGTGTTCAAGGGAGTAGGGAATGAAGATCCAGACTAGTCTTGGTTCGTGATAAAAGTGGTATGGGAAGTGCAAGGAGTCACGGATAACAATATAAAGAAGGAAATGTTGGTCAGCACTATGTAGGATCACACGCTGACCTGGTACATTAAGAATTCCAATGACAATCCGAATGTAGGGATCACAGATATCCAAGCTGCGCTAAACAAAGAATTTAGCAGGTCAAAGTTAGAGGCGCAGTCGATCATTGGGTTCAACGAAATCACAATACTGCTAGGCGGGACCCCTTAGGAGTTGGATCAGAGACTGAAGTGCACAATTCACGAAGCTAACATGAAGTTGACACATGGACAACATCACGAATGGTTTGTAGCATCGTTAACGCCACATCTAAGGAACGCGTTGTCACTATAGAGGCTAACAAATCAGGCCGAGGCCTTGGAGGTCGCGATGAGATTGCATGAGACCGCAATACGAGGTCCCAACCTAGGAGTTCAGTAGATTCACGTGTAGTTGAAAAACTTGTGCCTTGATATGCAGAGTTTGAAACAAGATAGGATAGCTCGCCCAGAAGTGCGCAATGAGGTATGGTGCGTAAAGTGCAAGGGTCAGGGACATGACAAGGACCATTGCCCGGTGTTCGCGAATTACCCCACGAGAGGAGGGCCAATGCAATTGAGACCGGAGGCACAAGTAGGACCGAGTGCAATGCTTGTAGTATGGTGCGCGGTTTTTCAAATAGGAGGAAAGCACGCTATAGATAACTGCCATTTATTGCAGAAGTATACGAAGACTTCACAATAGTTGTTCTATAATTTTTGTAGATCAGTAGGCCATGATGAGCGCACCAGTAGAATTTATGAGCTGATGATGGATCGGACTCCTACCTACAAAGTTCAGGCTGAAATGCGGCCCCTTGACCAAAATGTAGGGGTGGCGCAAACCAGATTTCAGGGGCACGGATGAGGTAGAGGTGGAGGAGGACTAGGAAGAGGTCGCGGACAACTGATATGTTAAAATTGAGGGGGGATAGGACATTATGCCTGCAATTGTATAGATCAAACGTGAAATCATGTTTGTATTGTACATTGTTTGATCACGAGACAGAGGATTGTCCCACGCTGATAGTAAAGTTGCATGATAAAGGAGCACTCCAACCTCCCCCGCCTCAGAACCTACAAATGATGAGGTTTGAGTTGCACGAGGAAGACCCTAATGTGAATATTATGCTTGGAAGTGAAACTACGACAGGGGATGAAAAAGGAAAGTAACCTAATGAAAGTACTTGGGTTCGTAAGGCCCCTATGAAGGAACCAAAGTTTGATTTGGAGCACACTAAGGAAACCTTCATGGAATCCAAGAAGAGCTTTGTTGATGCCTCCACTTCAGGAAGTAAAGACAGATTGGAGCCGGAAATGGACTCATCGATGGTCACCACGTTCCGGGAAACATGCATGAAGTTGTTGGGTAACAGTAAGGATGTAAAGGGGCTGCAAGAACTCATAAATAGATGCGATAGGACCGCGCAAGGAGAACCACATGTAGTCAAGAAGCTCGGAAAGCACACAATGCGAATGTGAAGGGAAATGAGATTGACCGCGCAGATTGGGGAATATGAGATGAACCAAGTGATTCTGGATCTAGGATTGGATGCGAACATCTTTCCAAAGTAGACATGGGAGTGCATGGGAAGGCCTACACTGCAATGGTCTCCTATCCAACTGTAAATGGCGAACCAACAAAAGATCCTACCTATGGGGATATTGCAGGGAATCACAGTAGATATAGAAGGAGCAAGCGCACTAGTAGATTTTGAAGTGATAGAGATTGTTGATGACAACAATCCCTACCCCACACTATTGGGAATAGATTGGGCCACTGACATGAATGGGCGATAAATATGAAGAAAGGAAAGATGATTTTTGAGAAAAAGTCTCTGTGTGTGGTTGTACCTTTAGACCCTGTAAAAGGATTGTGCTACACGGAGCTGGTGTGTGACTACGACAACGACAATGACTTGGACTGCATCTACAAGATAACCGCGCGAGAGCAAGACTAGGTGAATCCGACCATGGATGGACGAATCTCATGGGAGCACAGAAGCTCATGCACAACGGATTCAGATGAGGAAATAGAATGATGGCAGAACCAGTTACATGAAGTCCACATTGAATTGTAACATGATGACAAGATCACTGCGCTGCTTATGAACAGAGGTGAGGGATCTGTCTACGTACGATGGGTTAACTAAGGTGGATGACTTCCTGAGTAGATTTGAAAGAGAAGTGCAAGAAAAACAACGTTTTGAAGCTTTGAAGTGGGTACTCCGCGCTATGCCCACGAAGTGGTGGGGTACGCACCAAAGAAGTTTTGAGGACTAGCGCGAATGTAGAAGGATGATGCACATGTGATTTGGGAAGCCTCAGATGTAATTAACAGACAAGGTTTCCGAACCAAATGGTCCCCGTGCCCACTTGTTCAGATGGATACAGACATATGGTACGAAACCTGTATGGATGCACATAGTCTTCGTGTTAGGAGACATGGTCAGTAAGCAGGTGTAGGTAAGGCAATGGCACAAATGACCCCTCCTATTGGAACCATGAAGTATGGAAAGACCAAGTGTGCAGAAGGTTATCCACACTGAAGCCTTTAACCAAGTATACAAAGCACTGAACAAAGTCCACAATGCGAAGCGAACTGACTGGGACCTATGCGTACCAACGGTTCTATGGGCTTATAGGACCATGTGTAAGAACCTGACCGTGTAGCACCACCCAGGCTGGAGTATAAAGTGAACGCTGTAAGCCCTATAATACATGAAAAGCCTAGTCCACGCATGACAACACCGTTATATATGATGGTTCGCGGAATCTTGGAAGAAGAAATCCAACAAGGAAATTTTAGGCTCCAAGAACTTGAGAAAGAAAGCATGTGATTAAGGAAGAAAAGCGCTCTGGTAGAAGTGGAAGTCAAGAAGTTGGAGGATGAGATAAAGAAAGATTTTCTCGATAAGAAGACTAGGGTGATAAGATAGGATTTGCATGATCATGTTGACAACTTTGAGGACTATTGCCGTGAATTGATCAATCTGATGCCTTGGCTTGGACCGCACATTACTAAGCGAATCAACCAGGGTGGCGCGTTGCAGATGATAAAGTGCGCGACGTTGCCCGTAACAATAAAAGGTGGTATTTTCTAGGAAAGGTAATGGATGATAGGATGAAACCCTGTAGAGGTGGTGTGACCACCTGACTAGCCGAGGGAAGTACATTCTTAGTTGTCCAGCCAGTTGAAAGGAGGCACGGGACTATAAACTACTATGCTTGGAAGCTGCACAATGTTGGAGTTGCGCGTAGAAGCAAGGAGTCACAAGGTCCATGCCTGCGTAAGGGTACTGTGCTACTGCTCGGGTTGGTTAGAAAGTGACCATTGAAGTCACTATTCACGATGGGATGCTCGACTTGAGGCCAAATGGAGTGGGCGACAAGCATTTAAGATGCAATTTAAGGGAAAGATTTGGGAAAATCTGCTGCCAAGGGAGCTTTAATGATCCGGATTTTGGGGGAACGGTTGAATTCAAATTCAAAAGGCACTATAAATTATGAAGGATTGCTTAGAAAACAACACTTGGTCATTCATGAATTGTGCAGTTGTATACCCCACGCAGCCTGAGCAGAGCCTTGTTTGACCTGTGCAGAGCATTCATTGAGCGCCTTAATACGCGAACGATATATTTCTAGTCGGACATGATGGCAGCATCTAAGGAAGTTATGGATATCATAGAGATGACCATCGAAGAGGCTGTGCAGGCCCTCACTGTGGGGGATGCCCCTGAAGGCGCCAGGATTGTGGCAGAAATCTTGAAATCACCGTACACGCCATGACCAAAGAAGGAAAAACAAGCGATGGTTCTCGTACGTGTGTCCTCGCGAAACCCGCTGTGCACCAGGCTGACGATGGAGGAGAAGGGGAAAGCCATTAACATAGAAATCGACAAGGTGGAGGAAGCCTGGAGGACCTAATCATCAAAGAAGACAAGGACAAAGGCATGGAGGAGGAAACTGGGCCTGCGCACCCTCCAACAAAGATTCCCACCTATATCCCTCCTGGAAGGGGAAGGCTAAAGTGCCCAAGGATCTTGATGAGAGCAAGAGCTCTCTCAAGACCCTGATCCTCCTAGACAACATCATTTTTTAGGGCACGCACCTAGGATGGGTGCCTAGTTTAAAATTTGAAGCTTGGGACCTCGCTGACCACGAGAAGTTCCCTCACCTAGAGACACCACAACTTATGAAGCCTAATTAGAACACCGCGGTAGGGGTTACCGAATTAGAGCCACGAAAGTGGTTATGCAGAGTGGAAAAGGCAAGGCTACTAAACCTGCTTTGGGTGCCGCATTTCCACCGCACCCCAATAACAATTTTCATCATCAGGCAGCTGCTCTGCTTGGTGCATGGTGGGTGTTTGTGGCTGGAGGAGCCCATCCCCATCATGGAACATTTGATTCACCACATCACCCAGCTACCATGCAAAGGAGAGGACCCCACAGATATCTCGGAGGGGAAAAGTAGTGACTTGGCCATCGCGAAGGCCATGAAGAAGAAGTATAAACTAGAAAAGAAGAAGAGGGACTACGTGATATCCAGCATCAACGACAAAGCAGTAAGAGTGGCTACCCAAATCCTGGCAAGTAAGGTTATGTGCAAGTTCCACACGGATGAGGTACCCGCGTCGGTGGTTGCACTTGCTGAGCAGTGTGCCGAGGGGGTCCAGTTTAACTGGTCCGAGTTCCTCTACAAGGAATTCTTGGATAATTTTCACAAAGCTCAGGAACAAGGCAAAATGTTCCACTATGCATGGTTTTGCTGTCTATAGTGCTCGTGGCAGGGGAATTTCCAGAAGACAGTCAATTCCCCGCAATTGACGGGGATCTGCCGAAGGTCACGAAGTATGCTTCGCTCTGGGCCACAAAGGATGCAAATAAGATCCATGACAATAAGATATTATGGGTGTTCATGGAGATGAACCTCAGAATGGGGATCAACCGCAAGCCACGGTTATCATCCATTGTTTACAATAGCCTGCAAATTTTTGTTGAGTTTAAGGCGGACCTCCACAGCATATACATTAGAGCGCGTAAGGACCCGACCAAGAAATGCACAGAACTACCCTTTGTGGCCATAGACGATGTAATCTTTAATGTATTGGAGACATGGCTACCGGAGTGGTGTGCTCCAAACATCATGGCAATGGAGAAGTCTATAGCACAAAGGAAGAAAGAGGAGGCCAAACTGCGCATGGTGTAGTCGACCGAGAAGAGAAGGAAGGAGGCAGTGACAACAGAAGCGCAGGAGGAGCGAGACGCTGCAAAAACAACAGCTGAATAGAAAAAGACAGCATTAGCAATAGTAGCACAGGAGGTAACCGTGAAGGCGCACGAAGGCCAAAAGTTGCCTTCATAGGGGCATGAAGTAGAGGAAGAAGAGGGAGGTGTGAACCCACAAACCGCATCAACATAGTTGAAGTGCTAGCACTCAACTGAGCAGACAGGGCCGTGTAAGATGGTCAAGGCATCGAAGTTGCCTATTGACCCGATCACCCTTACCGAGGGTGATCTGTACGACATTGGAAAGACAATGTGTGATGTCACCTCTAAGACCCTCCAAAATTTTATGCAGGAGGACCAGATTGTGTTGGGGGCCCTCAACGTGTAGCTGTAGGAGTTGCAGGTGTGCACTCCTCAGGTTGGTACCCTTTCGACCAGCCTCACGGTAGGGACAATGACAATAGAGTAGTTGCTACGGGCTTGGGTGACAAATTCCATAGTGCGTCTGGAAGGGGCACGGGTGACAGCAAATGAGGTCGACAGGCTTACGATCAACGCACTGAAGGGTATCATAATCAACATGGTTGCACTCCTACGGGAGACATTATACATTCTGCATGATGAGATTACTGCAGAACTGCGAGTTCAGGAGAGACGTGCTCTGCAAGTCCTAAGCGAGTAGAAAATCAACATGGAACAGTTGAGCTTGCGGTGCGAAAAAGTGGTGTCATAGAATCGACAACTTGTATAGGTACTAGATGAAGCTTGAAAAAGCGTCCCTGAGTTGGCCATCCCAGCAGACACACTAGCAGAGCCATGCATCCATAAGCTAGCAGCAGGGGTGCGTGAGGCGCAGGAGGAAATGACAAAGGTTCAGCTGGAGCTGAACCTTCTGATCGCCAAGCTACGGTTAAATTCACAACTGTCCACCCCTTCGGAAGTCAGAGAACAGCACGCTAGTGCTATTACAGCGGGACTGGACGAGATCGGTAGTGCAGTGCAAGACTGCACAAGAATGTTGGAGGAGTCCTTTGAGGTCCTCACGAATCTGTAGGAGGACCCCAACATTCAGTTCTTAGAGACAGAGGTGCGAGTGCTGCAACAACAATATGACAACGTGAAAGGAACTGCGCAGACGGTGACCCTCACTAAGAGGCTCGCACGAATGCAACAGACCAAAGCATTAAAAGAATAGGTGGACGTGGCACGACATAAGGAAGAAGTCCTAAAGGCGTTCATTCAATCTTGGCGACGAGGCCTAAACCATCACAGCTACAATTGAAGGCAAACTCACATAGATGCAGGGAACACAGGCACATATGTAGGGAAGTAGTTCCGACACCATGGTCTTGAAGTGACGCGTATAAGAGATTGAACAGGAAACCACTCAGTACATTGCCGACCTTGTAGCAGTTCGGACAGAGCTGGAGGGACTCCATGTGAAGATCTCTGCACCGACAGAGTGACTTGAGGGTGAGTCACGATGTTTGTGTTGGGGGCTTGTTGGGCATGGAATCCCCCAAGGCATGTTTTGGGGCTTAAAGCCCAAGTTTTGACCAAGTCTTTTGTAAAATATCCGCGAATTATGGGTGCGGAGTGCAAAGTTATAATAGAGTTAGAGGGTTATCCGCCCTTGTTTTTGTAATGTAATGTCAGCTTGATAGACCTACCCATGGTTCACGGACCATGGGATTGTATAAATAGAGTGAGGCTCTAAGTGTATAGGTGTTATAGACATTTTTGTGCCTAACAGCATGAAGCATGAAATGTCGATAATCTAAGGGATCCAAAGTCCCTAAACATGTTGTTCCTACCCCTAGAGGAACAAGGTCAGCAAACCAAAGCACTGAAAATCAGTTCTCCACTTGAAAACACTCAAAAACAAGCTAATTTTGGATCATGTCAACTGCTCCACTGAGCATCTGCGCTGAATGTCAACTACTCCACTCTGTACCTGTGCTGAATGTCAAATCTAATGAAGGCTACCTGCACTGGGTGAGATTGGCCAAGTGGCACAGTCATTCTGCAAGGTGTCAAATGCCTAGGAAGCTTCCAAAATGACACTTGGATCAGGGAATTCGCCTTGTGATGAGTAAGAGGATCTAGATCTCCAAGTGGAAGCAAGAAACTCCAAGTGGACTCAAGAACTGAAGTATAACTGAAGTGGGAGAGGACACTAGTCAGCTTCATGCCAGCCTCAAGCTGACTCATCCTTTCTCCAAAACTCCTATATATAGAGCTCTCTCATGAGGTCTAAGGAGGCGGGAATTTTGTACAAGTAAGGAAGTGCTGTTGGTTTGAGTATAGAACTATTGGGTGATTTGTTTGAAGGAGGTGAAGAGGAGATTTCTTTCTGCTGGGAGGTGTTGCTGGATTGGGCCTATTATGGTTGTAACACTCTCAGAACTTTACTTCTTCCATTAATAAAGTATTTGAGGTTCTTCTATATGCATGTGTCTCTGTGGCGTATTGATGCTTGTATATTTGATTTATTCTAATCCTTGAATCAATTATGGATGCATGCCTCTTGTAGTTTCCTTTTCTTGTGCTTTTACAGGAGCTTTGTGTAGCTGGGCCGGTGAAAGAGCAAGGAGCTGGGAGCAAGCAGCAAAGAGGGAAGATTGGATCAAGCATTAAGCGGAATATAACGGTTAGTGGGTCCCTTTCTCCTCTCTCTTACATCTCATAAAGAAGTAATCTTGAATAGCTTTGCATTCGGTTGTTGCTGAGGTACTATCACCCTTAGAGTGGGATAGGGTCATTCCGTATTGGATACTTTTCCCAACAACAAATTGGTGACTCCGCTGGGGAACGTATCTTGTTGGTTGTTTGTGTTTTTTGCTATTCATTTCATAAACAAAGGGAGTACCAAATCAAACTGTATTTGGATCTTTCAAATACAAAGTAGAGGGCAGCTACTCTAGCTCAGTTTCTGGGCAAGTTTATGATTTGAAGAGCTGATCCACAAGGACTCTAATAAGCTCTTAGTGATAGCTTTTCATCCTCCTTGTCATCCCTTAGTGTGTCCTTGACTGATAGCTTCTGATTTGAGCAAAAACTGTGAATTTTTGAGCAATCTGTGACGCAGAAACTGAGAGAAACGAAAGTTTCGTTCTTCAGTGCAGGCTGTACAAAGGCTGTCTGCATTTCAGCACAGTTCCCGAAGGGGCTACCTGCGCTGAAGGTCAAACAGACAGTGTCCCACCTGCGCTGGACCAGTCTTGCCTTGTGCTACTGGGGTTTCCTGCTGTTTCTTGCCCTGTTTTCACTCTTGTTTTTGTTGTTTGTTACCAGTCAGTGTGCCTATCTGAAACCAACTTTCCTTATCACTATTCCGCCTCGGTTGTATAAAGAAACTGTGTTTGTTCTTTTTGTATTTCTTGTATCAGTTACAGTTTCCCATAACGAAAATGAACTTGTCTTGTTGTGGCCTCTTAGATCTAGACCTGTGATAAAGTGTCATTTTGATCTGAAGAGTTAGTTTGTTTGTTGTTCATAGCTGATTGAGCTTTTGCTTTCATCATTTGGTTTGAATTTATATATTTCTAGTGTCGAAACAAGTAAATCTTAAGGTGTCTTTTGTTTTTGGACAAGCTTGTTTGCTTTCACTTGAAATTGAATTCAAAGTTATACAACAGCTTTCTTTTTGTGTCACACAAACGTTAAGAAAGGGAAAAGAAATACTTGCATTTTTGCATTTTGCATATAAGTTTGTATGTTGATTTAGGGAAAAAGTGCATTAGCGAGTGCTCTTTGATCTGTGTGAAAAGATTTTGTCTCTCTTTTCCCTCAGTAGTTAAGATTTTCATAAGTCGAAAAGATTGAAAAAGATTGCTTCTCATCTTAGACTGCATTTAGGAATTTGTATCAATACATCTCGTGGTGAACCTTGAAAGGCAAACTTTAAAAAGATCAACTTAAAATATACTGAATGAACCTAACAATGCTTTGAAACATAACGCAAACATCTAGAGGTCTAAGCTAGAGACATGTTCCGGCGTCGTTAAACGTAGTGACTGTCGATCTCGACGAAGGTGGGTGATTCCTCCTGAGAGTCAGTGGCACTAATACGGACTTGTGCTCCCACGTACCGTCGCGTATATATTGGGAGACCCCTATAGGAATAAAGCCTTTATCCATAGGAAACCGTGTCGGCCGCCCTATTGATCACAATGCAGTGAACACAACATTCACGAAGATCGACCACTCGTACCGTAAAACGTATTCTGTGGTTTTGTGAAAGGTTTGGCACACCCTCTGTCTAGATCTCCAGAGCAGTTTCTTTTGGCCTTTTTCAAACTCTATAACTGAAAAATTCCAACCGAGCATTTGTCACTTCGGGCTCGTTAATACATCGAAGGAGACTAGAGTCATCTTTAGCTTTTTCTCGACTCTTAAAAAGTGAAAAAGCAAGTTGTGTCTAAAAGCGTCTAATAAAATTCATTCAATTCGGAAACACAAATTTCCCCTTTTAATATTTTAGTTGATCGAGTAATCCGCAATCGTGGAAGAAAGTCAATTGAAACCCCGTCGTTCACGGAGGCTTACGAGTCAACCGTCTTTGTCCCCGGAATCGAAAACAGTACGGGCAAAGCGAACTCGTTTAACCGGTTCAAAATCTCCTTTGAAAGTTAGAACAAGTGTTCCAACTGCATCTGAGGTTCCGGTTACTCCTAAAATTTCTGGAAACCCTGCCTCTATAGAAGAAGTTCAATAGCCACAGAAGGACAATAATACTGATCCTAGTCTGGGGGCAAGTACTTGTGTAACTGAACCAGTTCCATCTGTAACCGGTCCAGAAAGTTTTGTTCCCCAAACAACTGTCGCTGTCGAAACAACCACTTCTTCGGCACCAGAAATATTTTACGGACCTGACGGTCTTCCTCTTCCACCGGGTTTGATTGCGATATAGGAAATTGCAGAGGATCCGCAAGCAAGTACTCCAACCCATTTTGGAGTCGAGGTCACTCTATTTCCTTCATCAGAGGTTAATCCGCCACAAGTGGAAGTCCCTGTAGAATCGCTAGGCAATCTATTGGATAGACTTAAGATGTCTGAACAATCGTCATTGTCTAGGACTGTGTCAAATGACACAGCGACAATAGAAACCCCTGCCGTCACTCCAACGATGTTTGTCGGCATACCAGCTGTCCCAACTAGCTCTCAACCGCTAGAAGGAGTCCACCAAGGGACTATTTCGATAGTATGGTCTGTTCCAGTTTGTTCATCCAGAGTAATACCCGGTAATTCTTATGTTGAAACTCGACAGGTTGATCCTCATGGAGGTCAATTTGGGCCATCTAGTCCTCAAGGACTAACAATCCCTCTGAGTTCCGGATTGCTACCATATGGGGGGCAGTATGCCCTTTCATTACCTCCTCAGGGAGGATATCCATATGGCAGTTCTCAACAATATTCAAGTTATACTGGAATTGCATCAAGTAGTTGGGTACCTATGCTACCTCAACAACCAAGGATTGTATATTCTATGCAACAGTGTGTACCTGTGACGAACATCCCAACCACACCGGCTATTGTAACTGTGTCTCAAGTTCAAGCGATACCTGTTACATGTCAACCTTAGATTTCTCAGGTTGTAATGCAACAGTCGCTTGACCATGGGTCACAACCACAATCGCCAACTGGTGGGACGACACAAGTACAAACGGGTACAATTACCCCGCATCTTGGTCCAATGGTTAGCATGGCGCAACAGAACATGGCGTCACAACCATGGCTTGTACAATACCAACAACTGCAATTCCAGCAAGTGTACCAAGGTTCTGAGCAGCAGATCTTTGCGAATAGTGGACAACCGTATATTCAAAACGGTCAAAACCAACCACTTTATAGTGGTCAAGTCCACCAACCGTATCAGTCATACCAACATCAATTACATTATGCTGGTATGCAAAGACTCACTGCTCAAGTGATTCCATCGTACCCTGGTTACGCTTCGCCTAACCTGAATCAACAGTTACCATTCGTGGAAACTTTAGAGTTACCTGATTTACATCGGTTAGCGAACGATCCGATTGCTTATGCCCCTTGGTGGCCAGCGATTCCTCATAAACTCCCATCTGACATTCCTAAATTCAATGGAAATCCAGGTGAAGACCCGTCGAATCACGTGATGACTTTTCATCTATGGTGTTCGTCGAACACCCTTAACGACAATTCGATAAGACTTCGCCTTTTTCAGAGGACATTGACAGGTCCGGCGGCTAAATGGTATATTGAATTGCCAAGAGCCTCTTTCGACAACTTTAGTTCCCTAGCCACGACTTTCTTAACCCACTTTCAATTACCGATAAGGTATGAAACGGGAACAGAAATATTAACCAACTTCAAATAGACAACTGCTACCCATATATCTGATCATATACATGAGTGGCGTCGTCATCGTAGGATGGTGAAAACATATGTTCCCGATCAGCTATTAGCTGAATGGTTTATAAAGTCGTTACTTCTGGCTATTACGGAAGATGTGGCCAAGGGGGGAGTCGTAACAGAGGAGCAAGTGATTGCTCGTGCACAATATTTGGACTTAGTTTATACTCAGTCCGACACACTCTATGACAAAATACCTGACGCCCCTAGACCAGAGTTTTCAATTCCTCCCCCTCCTAAATCAAATAGTGACTCTCATGCCGGTGATGGCATGATTGGCACAGCAAACGCGAAATCGATAAATGATTCGTTAAAGAAAGCCCGTAAGAATTCGGATCAAAATGCAAAAGAAGAAATTCTTGCTTCGGAAGTAAATGCTATATCAGAAGATAAAGGCAAAGAAACCAATCAACCAGGAAGCAAGAAGAAACAAAACAAAGGGAAGAAGAAGAAACAAGGTGAGTCATCCCCTGGAAAGAATTCTTCAAACCCTCCTGGCAAAGGAAAACAAAATTATCCATGTCTAATATGTGATGATAAGGATCATAACACAAAAAATTGCCCATTCAAAGCTGAGTTAAAGAGGTTCTTTAAAAGTTCCCAAACATCAGCTGTGCTAATTGATCCGTTTCCCAACCCAGGTCAAAATCTGGTTGACAGTGGAAATGCTTCCCCGTCGCAAGTCCTTATGTTGTCGGTTTCGAAACAGCAGAATGATGCTTTGATTTCGACAAGGAACAAAGATTATGGGAATCCTCAGGTGTCGAACGAAAAAGGCAAAGATCAACCAAGTAGTTCAACAACAACTTCGACAGAAGTTGTAACGCCCACCATCCCTGAATTAACAATAAAACCGCCGAAGGGTGTAGTACACAAGTCGATATTTAATCCTTGCGCCAGAGCGGCGCAGCATTATAATATAGTAGAATATTTGGCCCAATCGCCATCCGCTATGTCGACTCTTGAAGTGCTACAAAATTGACCAACCCAAAGGCAGGCGTTGTTATCGGCAATTGGTGGGGTTGATCCTAAGGATTCCAATCTTGTATCCTTTGATCACAAGGGATATGATCCTCAGTTACCAGCTCAGCTAGCTTTCCTTATTCAAGTGAAAGCACTCAACAAAACTGTTCACAGAACAATAATTGATGAGGGAGCCTCGACATGTATTATGTCAATGAGTTGCTGGAAAACTTTAGGATCTCCAACCTTGTCGCGATCTTCGACGACATTAAAAGCTTTCGACGGAAGGACTTATACCCCTTACGGTATCCTTAATAACTTGAAAGTTGAACTAGGAGGAAAGACAGTAGAAATTGATGTAGAAGTCATTGATGGAAATCTTGACTATAACATCCTACTGGGTAGACCATGGATTTATGCCATGGCAGCTGTCGTGTCGACTTATTTTAGGAAGATCGCATTCTCGTTTGAAGGAGGGATTACGATCATCGACCAACAGAATTTCCTCCCTAATGGTTCGCAAGTTACAGGAAGCATTCCCATGATCCATGAGAGCAACCATTCAATTCAAGATATCGGAGTAGGATTATTGAAAGACCCCACATTGATGGGAACTTTCGCGCTACCACCTCCTATTTATACAGGAAATGTACCATTTGTAGCAACCTGCAACATGATATCTTCCACGAAGGTCAACATGGATCATTCAATGGTTTTGCCCCCAAGCCCTTTAGAAATATTGTAGCAATCAATGTTTCAAGCATGGGAGGCGAGCCCAAATCAACGCTCATCAAGCGTTTGGGTAGATAGATCTAGAGAGTATGGAACCCCATTAGATCCTTGGTCGAAAGTACATGGGACTGACGAAGGAATCTTACAATCAATGATGATTGAGGGGACACCATGGAATGATCACCACCATCGTTCCCTTCTTCCGGAATATGAAGAAGATACTCAAAGTGACCTTTATCACCCTTCAGTATTTGAATTCCTAACGAATACTGTAAATACGGTGGATTCCGAGCGAAACCTATCCAATATTGAAGAGACTATAGCCATAAATATCTCGACTAAAACAGATGTTGTAGAGAATATTTATGTCGGCAAAGGTTGTTCCCCTTCAGAACTGGAAATATATAACGCTCTTTTTCGCGAATTTAGAGATGTATTTGCTTGGTCATATGATGAAATGCCAGGCATTGACTCGAGTATCGTTGAACATGAAATTAAAATGTATCCTGATGTCAAACCAGTAAGACAACGGCTTCGGCAGGTGCACCCGAAGAAAGCCGCTGCCATTAAGGCGGAAGTTGAAAAACTCCTCCATGCTGGATTAATCTACCCGGTTCCTCTAACCGATTGGGTATCGAATATTGTCCCTGTTATGAAGAAACAAGGGACGATTAGAGTGTGCGTTGATTATAGGGATGTAAACCAAGCCTGTCCGAAGGACAACTACCCTACACCCTTCATCGACCAGATAATTGACGAATGCGTCGGATGTGAAATCTTTTCATTTATGGATGGATTTTCCGGGTATAATCAAATAAATATCCGCCCACAGGACCAGTCAAAGACTGCATTTATTTTTCTGTGGGGCACATTCGCTTATCGAAAATTACCCTTTGGTTTAAAGAACGCAGGGGCGACATTTCAGAGGGCAATGAATTATGCCTTCCATGACATCAAGAACATTGTTCAACCTTATCTCGACGATCTTCCGGCTCATTCGCGAAAGCGGACTGATCATCCGCAGCATTTAAGAGCGATATTTCTACGTTGCCGACACTACAAGATAAGACTCAATCCGCACAAATGTGTGTTTTGCGTCGGTTCTGGTCGTTTACTTGGCTTTGTAGTCTCTAAAGATGGGATTCGTCTCGACCCCTGTAAGGTTCAGGCAATCATTAATTTGCCTCCACCTTCAAATTTGCTTTAGATTCAGAAACTCCAAGGGAAAGCAAACTTTCTGAGGAGGTTCATTCCAAATTACGCAGAACTTGCTAAGGGTTATACTCGTCTTTTGAAAAAGGATGTACCTTTTGTCTGGGACCAGGTGGCGCAAGCTTCCTTTGATGCTCTGAAAGATTGTCTAGTAAAAGCATCATTAATGTACGCCCCAGACTATCAAAGAGATTTTAACCTGTATCTGGCTGCAGCGGATACGACCATTGCGATGGTTTTAGTTCAAGAAGTCGATGGAATAGAACATCCTATCTATTATTTAAGTAAAAACTTAAACGATACAGAAAGTAAATATTCTTATGTTGAAAAACTAGCGCTTGCAGCTGTTCAAGCGATTCAAAGGTTTCGACATTATGTCCTCTTTCGGAAAACTACCATCTTGTCAGATTGCAACCCCATGACTTATATACTATCGCGACAGTTGCTGGGGGGAAAATATTCAAAATGGATAGCAATCCTTCAAGAGTTTGATCTGGAATTTGTGAAATCCAAATCAAAGAAAGCTCTAGTTTTCGCAGAATTATTGTGCGATCTCCCATCATCGTCCAATGATGAAACCTCGGAAGAGTCAATCGTGGACGAAAGTTTGTTTCTGATATCTGTAAGCGATGAGTGGTATGGAGATATCATAGTTTATCTCCAAACCCAAAAGTTCAAGTCTAATACCTCTCGCTCCGAACAAAAACGTATACGATACCAAGCAAAAGACTACATGATCGTCGGTGATACACTTTACCGTCGTGGCGTCAATACAGTTCTGAGGAGGTGCCTTACCCATGAGGAGGCCGAAAAAGCCCTGAATGATTGTCATTCAGGCGCGTGTGGGGGGCATCAGTCTGGATATGCAACAGCGCAAAGAATCTTACGAGCAGGATACTTCTGGCCAACCATGTTCAAAGATTGCATAACCGCAGTCAGAAGTTGCCATGCTTGTCAAATCTTTGATAGCAAAATCAGACGACCACCCACACCTTTACAGTCGATAGTTGCTGTTGGGCCCTTCGCCAAGTGGGGCATCGATTTCATGCAATGTAACCCCACCTCGACTGGGGGGCATGGGTATATTATAGTCGCTGTTGACTATTTTACCAAATGGGCCGAGGCGATGCCTACATTAGATAACACTGGTGAAACAGCTGCCCTTTTCTTTTTCAATCATGTAGTCGCCAGGTTCGGCGTACCACAGGCTATAGTTACAGATCATGGATCACATTTTCGCAATCACATGATGGTCGAATTAGCTGCCAAGCTAGGGCTATCTCACGACAGCTCTACCCCATATTATCCGCAAGCCAACGGACAAGTTGAGGCAATCAACAAGGTCCTGAAACGTATGTTGCAAAGGATGATCGGGGTTCATAAAAGAAGATGGCACCTAATCCTGTACTCAGCTTTGTGGGCTTACCGGACCTTGGTAAAGAACGCAACCGGGTTCACACCTTTTCAACTGGTGTATGGCCTGGAAGCAGTCTTGCCGATCCAGTGCGAAATTTCATCGCTTAAACTCGCAATCGATCTTCTCCCCGAAACCTCAGAAGAAGAGGTTCGTTTCCTGGAATTAATCTAGTTGGATGAAACCCGTCGTGATGTCGCTTTGGCTAACGAGGCCCATAAGAAACGAGTCAAGGCTCAGTTCGACAAAAATGTCAAACCCCGTGTCTTCTCAGAAGGTGATTTGGTCTGGCTTTATGACCAAGAATCCGATAAATTGGGAGCAGGAAAATTCAAGTCCTTATGGATGGGCCCCTATATTGTTAAAAGGGTGTTAGCAAAAGGAGCCTACGAGTTAATGGATTACGATGGAATTCCACTGGCGTAGCCCCGCAACGAGTTGTACCTCAAGCGTTACTATGCTTAAATAGTAACCTGCATGCTTTTGTTGTATTTTGTTTTCGCTAAAGTATTTGTTCTGGTCGAATGATCCACCTTTTTCATCTGTGGCAGATGTCGAACCTTATGGAGACATGTGTTGGATATGCCGACGGAGCGAGTCGTAGTTCGCGGAACCTGTCTTCCGCGGCCTGGGCCATTTTTGATCCAAGCAGCGAGTTAGTAAGTTTCAGAGGTGTATGTATTGGGCAATCAACAAATAACATCGCTGAGTATAGCGCGTTGATAGAACTACTCTCTGATGCCATCACACGTGGCATACGCCGACTAATTGTCAGGCTAGACTCACAGCTCGTAATACTACAACTCAATGGTATATATTCTGTGCGCAATCTAGCTATTTATCGCATGTTTCTAAGGGTTAAGATCTTGGAAAGACGGTTTGATTCAATTCAATATCAACATATTTCAAGAAATTTAAACACATTAACCGACTCATTAGCAAACTATGTGTTGGATAGACATTTGCAACATTTATAAAAAGGACACATCATCAAAGATTGTACATATGGATCACATAAATCAACCAGAATAAAACCCGAAAATCAAAATATATAAGCTGTTTATATAAGTTCATACATAATGTTCTGTAACCAAGACAAAATTGGTCATATGACCTAAAAACTCAAAAAGATGCTAGGGGGTGACCTAGCCTAGTGGTGCTCATGATAGTACGTCACGGCCTGTGCAATCATGCACAAGAGACGAGTCCATCGTCTAGGCACACCAATGGTATGCCGCTGCATCTGTAAAGGTAACTCGTCAATCTGTACATCCGGAAGGCCACGAGTAAGGCTCTCAACCTGCTCTTGCACAGCTGTAAGGGTCTCAGTGTCGTCAAGATCGCGAATAACAACTCTCCTAGCGGGCTCCCCTGCCGGGGCAGCTGCCGACGATCTCGGACGAACTGCTGGACGAACAGGACCAATATCTGCATGCACCCAAGAGTACAAGTAAAATTCTTGATAGAATAAATCACAACAACATTATGAGTAAGAACAATAAACAGTAATATGGTCAAGGAGTTTACCAATGGCTCCCCACTGCTCGCCATCCGGTAGCACCAAATCCGAATCACCTCGGAAATCCATACCCACATATGGATACTCAGAAAATGCCATCTCGTGGCGCTCGAACCACCTAAAGAAGGCCTCAGTAAAAGTAATCTAAGGTTGACTTGCATGCCTAGACATGTGGTCAACCCACCTCTGCATGCGTGGCTCGGTCGGAGAAGGCAAGTCAAGTATGATGTACTGAGGCTGCATCAGTGGGATTTTCTCCAAGGCGAAGGCAGTCAGAATAGAACCAAATCCAAAGTTCTTCAGCTTCCCGTCCTCTACCTTGGTCAATTGACTTTTCATCTGAACAAGTACTGCGTCACACCAGTTGAATACTTTCGGTTGGAGACACTCCAAGGCGTGCTGCATATAAGACCTGTTGGCAACATGTAGAGCTGCGCTGCCGGCCATCCTACCAATAGTGAACAGAATGGACCTGAGAGCCCGATCAGTAATCTCACGGATAACAATCTTGCCGTCTCTGCTCGGCTGAGAACCTTCCCTGCAATACTGGCGGACATAATCTCTGGTGGAATTAGTCCCCCGGGCCGTACCTGATAAGGAAATGGGGGCACCTCGTCTTGACAATCCAGTCAAGAAGTACATGTCCTCTATGGTCAAGGGGATGGTCTTCCCCCTAATCTGGAACACTTGGTTAACAGGATCCCAAGCATCAAGCATATACTGCAGTAAAGAAATCTGTGCTCTCATGCTAGAGATACAGAAGAACTTCAGCAGGCCACAGTTCCGCAGCGCGTTCACCGTGACCGGGTCATGGAGGGCAATCATGTCCTCCTCTTCATGTTCTCGTTCTCGCCATGTAAGGGACATTTTGTTCAAGGTTCCCTGCAAAGCAAACAAGAGAAAGAGTGAATTCCTGATTTGATGAAAAACTGGCGAAAAAATCATCAAAAATAACCTTAAAACTCAGTCATTTTGAGCCCAGTGCAGGCAGGAAGTCTCCCACTTGCGCTGAGGGTCAGGTTGCCTTAAGGCAGCTTGACCTTCAGCGCAGGTTTCGAAAGGGAAACCTGCGCTGATCCTAGGGCGCCCTGGCAAAACCCCAGGGGCTCAGAAAGACCGGAAAACAGGCAAAAAACAGGAAAAGGAAACCATGAAAAGAAAGAGCTAGGGTTTAGCTCCTACCTGGTCCAGACGGCACCGAAAATCGTCCGCAGAATCTCCCGGAATCAGTTGGTGAAAATCAGGGGGAGAAGAGGCACCTCCAGAGCTCCAACAAACCAAATGCAAATGAAATGGTAAATGAGAGGTAAAAACACCTTTTAATGGCTTTTTACACAGTTTAAAGTGAAATATTAGGATTATAGTCTCATTTTCATGCAAATATTATTCATTTCTAACAAAGTTTGTTGCAGCAATTGAAAAAGCAGTACTATATTTGAAAAGAGAAAAGCTAATAATGGTGAAAAATCAAAATGTGACCATATAATCGAGCAGTTTTACCGCGGAATTTATGCTCGTTAAAAAATAGAAAAGCGAGATCCGAGCAGTTTTAGCACATAGTTCATGCGCGTTAAAAAATAAACATAAGATCGAGCAGTTTTACCGTGGAATTTATGCTCGTTAAAAAATAGAAAAGTGTGAGCAAGAGTTCCCTCCAGAGTTTAAGCTCATTAAAAAATGAACCTATTCTGGTAAATAACCATGGTGATCGTAAATTTATTAGCCATAAAAGCCTTGGTCGTGTTTGCACGCGCCACCTCCATTCCATTTTGGCCAATCGTTCACCTCCATATGATTGTTTACCTATCTTGAGGAACAGCTGCGAAGAGTGATTTCACCTAGCCATCCTTGTGACACTGCCGTGATTGGAAAATTCCAACCTGTACCTGGAATCTGCTGCTATCCCTGTTTATCACTCGTTCCTCAAAAGACGAGTCTTCTTTGAGCTCTTTTCTCCTGACTCGTAAAATATGAAAGGTTTGTCGAGTTTTGGCCTTCCAGCTCGTTAAAGTGACTGGAAGAGCTATCCCTCCTCTAGATTTTAATCTTTTTGGACCTGAGGGATTATTGCACAAAAAGGTCGAGCGCTTGTTTTATTCGGCTCGTTAAAATTATCGAAAACTCATCCCTTCTGTATTGTTTTATACTTTTTCGGACTTAAGGGATTAGATGACGAAAAAGGAATTTCGGAGTTAACTTTCTGTACCTTTTCAGACTCTCTAAAAATGAAAAGGACCGAGTTTTCCTTGTTATTAGACTCGTTAAAATGATTAAATAGCGACAAACTTGTCTTTAGACGAGAACGAGTTTCCCTATCGCTAAGCTCGTTAAAACATAGCGATGGGCTTGCCCGAAGGGCAGGTTATAGAACAAGCATATGTTATCCTCCTCAAGCTTGACAAAAATAAAGAGGTACTGGTCAGAAATGACTGGGGAAAAATTGGGAGAACCTCAAAGCTTTAATGGTAGCAAGTTGCTCTTGAACATGACACTTTGTCCTCCGTATCACATCAGGTTGGGTTGTTTCATTCACCGGTCTCATCACCATGGTCCTCGCCAAACCATCCACATTTGGGGTAATGCTACCAATCCATCACATCAGTGTCGTTGTATGTTCAAGAGATGTTGTTCAGAAAGAGTCAACCGTGTCCCATCCACTGCCATACATTATCCTTCATCCACCCATGATCGCCACCCTGAATCATATCCCACAGATTGTTTTCACCTCCACTAAAATCATTAGCTCCGTTCCGTGTCTCTGATGTGGGATTCATTAAGGCCCTCCTTTGACGGATCGCTTCTTGTCGACTTCAGCTCATTATCCAAGAAGTTGATCTAGGAACAAACCCCCCAGTACTTTGAAGCTTGCATGCCTCAATGGCAAGTTTCTCACTTCCGGCGACAGGTATACATTAATGACCTTCGACCAGAAGATTTTGTGTGGTGTTCGACGCCAAGTCCTTTATTCACACCACATGAATTGTACTGCAGTACCTTGAGGGTCATTTTCATTATTGGTGATTCCTCTCGCGCTTGTTAACGGTTTATATTATTGACCGGTAATCAAGCGATGTCTTTCCATGTTCGACTTCAGCGTAATTCTCACATGGATCGACTTGTACTTAGAGTGAAGATCGAATGAGTTTGAAGACCCTGGATCTAGTTTCATCCATTCGGGTTGCGATATATATATTCAGGATATAAAGACATTTGTTATGTACATCATCGCAGCAGATGATCATCCTACTCAAAGGATGATAATTTCAGTAGAGAATTATCGGTCTACCACCAGACGATCGTCTGTTCTATGTACCAAAATGAATTTATAAAGCTGAGCATGGGAATGCCCACCTCAGCTAGATCATGAAAGCAGAATGAAAAATAATGTATTGTATTGTATTTTATTACAGGGCACCTCTCAGCGATTGAATGAACTTCGGATCCTCCTGATAAAGCATTTCACCCGATAAACGACCTCATACTTTAGGGGGCAACTGTTATAGACATTTTTGTGCCTAACAACATGAAGCATGAAATGTCGATAATCTAAGGGATCCAAAGTCCCTAAACATGTTGTTCCTACCCCTAGAGGAACAAGGTCAGCAAACCACAGCACTGAAAATCAGTTCTCCACCTGAAAACACTCAAAAACAAGCTAATTTTGGATCATGTCAACTGCTCCACTGAGCATCTGCGCTGAATGCCAACTGCTCCACTCTGTACCTGCGCTGAATGTCAAATCTAATGAAGGCTACCTGCGATGGGCGAGATTGGCCAAGTGGCACAGTCATTCTGCAAGGTGTCAAATGCCCAGGAAGCTTCCAAAATGACACTTGGATCAGGGAATTCGCCTTGTGATGAGTAAGAGGATCTAGATCTCCAAGTGGAAGCAAGAAACTCCAAGTGGACTCAAGAACTGAAGTATAACTGAAGTGGGAGAGGACACTAGTCAGCTTCATGCCAGCCTCAAGCTGACTCATCCTTTCTCCAAAACTCCTATATATAGAGCTCTCTCATGAGGTCTAAGGGCGGGAGTTTTGTGCAAGTAAGGAAGTGCTGTTGGTTTGAGTATAGAACTATTGGGTGATTTGTTTGAAGGAGGTGAAGAGGAGATTTCTTTCTGCTGGGAGGTGTTGCTGGATTGGGCCTATTATGGTTGTAACACTCTCATAACTTTACTTCTTCCATTAATAAAGTATTTGAGGTTCTTCTATATGCATGTGTCTCTGTGGCGTATTGATGATTGTATATTTGATTTATTCTAATCCTTGAATCAATTATGGATGCATGCTTCTTGTAGTTTCCTTTTCTTGTGCTTTTACAGGATCTTTGTGTAGCTGGGCCGATGAAAGAGCAAGGAGCTGGGAGCAAGCAGCAAAGAGGGAAGATTGGATCAAGCATTAAGAGGAAGATAACGGTTAGTGGGTCCCTTTCTCCTCTCTCTTACATCTCATAAAGAAGTAATCTTGAATAGCTTTGCATTCAGTTGTTGCTGAGGTACTATCACCCTTAGAGTGGGATAGGGTCATTCCGTATTGGATACTTTTCCCAAAAACAATAGGATACCTAATAGAAGAGCAAGGATGATGAGTCTAAGAGACTGAGTCAAAGTGTAAAGTGTGTCTTTGGGTTGTAGAGTAGGAGAAGGCTCTGTAGATGAGTGCACAGATGCCTAGTAGTCTGTAGCTGAGTGCGTGGATCCCTGTAGCTGAGTGTGCAGGGAAGGTCGAGTCTGTAACAGTTGGAAGAATTAATAAAGAGAAGTTTACCATATTTCTTTGTATCTTTTCCTATTGTAATATATGATTGGGTTTAAATTGCAAGTGTACTATTTATTTGTTGTGCAAACTCATATGAATGTCTTATACAAATAAATATAACGTCAAACATCTATTTACGCAAAGATAATTTCCTAAGCATAGGAATATAAGTAATATATCTGGTGCGACTTAGGGGAATAGCGTAGAGCACTGCTCCAGCAGTGTGGAAGCTCCACAACACCTAGTTAGGGCTGCGTAAAGGAAAGTATATCAGGGCACAAAGGCCTGGGAAGTGTGTGAAGCAACCTGGGCATATGGATGAATAGTTGGATCAGTCGAACCTCTCAGACATATCAAGGGTGCGGAAACCTCGTTCTAGCACACCTCCATACTACTTCGGGTGAGACCTCAGTCTGCGCTCTGTGGACTGTTGCTGAAACGGTCAGTAGTACACAGATTTGTTTGGCTAATTAACTCTGAACCTGGGTCAAGTCCCAACAAGCCAACATCTAAGCATCTTTAATGAGTCACCTTTATGCCCCATGGAGTTTTTTTAGTACTACACCGAGTCCTATTACAATATTTTAGAACCTCCATGAGTCGTACCCATCTTGTATTGCTAAGATATGACCTTTAGATGTACCATTGGTTTACTAATGTGTCTTTTATCATTCTTTGTGGAATGATTTTAGTTGCTTCCAATTCAACCTTGCATGCATGCTCTAAACAAGGGAAGTTATAAGTCTACCCCTTAATCCATTCTAGCCACATTGGTGCCAGTATTTTTCGGTCACATTACACTTTCTACCTTGTGTCGATGTTGAGGATTCATCATTTCCTTGATTCCATTAGACCTTCCCCTATCAAATTTAGCACCTCCATTCCAGGGGATTGTCCTAGAGGAAAATGTACCTTGGACTAATCCTCCTCATCAATGGGTGCCTTAGACTAAGAAAAGGGAGACCTTAATGCTCTCTAACTTAGTTGTTTCTTAACTTCTTGACCTGAGCCCATCATCACATATTAGATAACCATGCAATTGATCGTCCAAATTTTTAGATGATTATACCAAATCCATTGAGAAAGTGTGAGTTTTCTTTAGACCTCAGGAGTGGGTTTCTATTTGGGTAGTCCCATGTATGTCTAACCTCTAGTAGTTCAAGATTCAACTTTAAATGGATTCCTTTGATTTGATTGGCTTGATTCCACCATTTTCAGACCCCTCAATATGAACTTCTCTTTACTTGGCTCATTAAAATCTTCAAAGCACCTCCCTATTAAATAGGGATTCTTAGGTTGTTTCCACCCACCCCCGCTCACCCCCCTAATGATGGGGAGTCCAATCGCCTGTATCTAGATTAAAATATTTCATGCTATAAGTCCTAGATTTTTTATTTTATGCATATGTACACATGAATATGTATTAAATTCTACTATATTCCAACCCCTTGATTCCAATAACTTGATGTACTATATGTTCATTTTTCTCAAGCCCCATTTTGTTGGGCACACCATTGTATTTTTGTATTAAGTTATCTCACCTGTTATGGGTATGTTGCCCTTGTCTCATTGAGATCATGTATGTCCACTTTGAGACTATTGATTGAAAAGTGGTAACCTCCCCAAAAACATCCTTTATGGGTTGTCTTGATCCTCGAGGTGACTCACACTCTCTCTAGCTACATCTGTTATCCAGTAAAATAAAACTATAGTTTATTTTAGTCATACGATATGCTCTTAACCTCATATATTTTGGGGAAACCCATTGATTAGAGAAACTTTGAGGCATAAAATGGGCCTCTTAAGGATTATTATAAAATACAGTGGAAATAATAAAATAATATTACATACTATCATCAAACTTTAGAGGGAACAAAGAAAAAAACTACTTTTTTAACTTGTATTTTCAACCTACCTCCACATGGTTTTATTCAAATTTCGAGTGGGATCACTCGTTGGATACCAAATTTAATTCCCTATCCATGGAGTACCCATGTTATATACTTTTGATGGACAGTGCTACAAAAAAAATGAGAAATACATGAAAAAACATGATTGCAATCACACTTTTCATGCATTTCTCATTTTTCGTGTAGCAAGGTCCATCAAAAGTATGCAACATGGCTACTCCTTGGATGAGGGATTAATTTTTGCATAAAATGAGTGTTACCACTCAAAATTTGAGTAATCCATAGGGAGATAAGTTTTTTTTTCTCTGTAAAAGCTAATTCTATTAAAAGGAAGGAAAAAAAATTACAATGAGGCTGCAGCCTCAGCCGAGAACAACTAAGTTCCTTCTGTGAATCATAATTGCCCCATATTTTGGGAAACCAGTTGAGATTTACAAAAAACCAAGCTAAAGACTAGGAGAACAATGACAAAATTGGAATGAAGTCTTGAGATTTCACCATCTGAGATAGTTGAGAAACAAGACAAAAAAGCCTAACCATAGAACTAGAAACAAAACCACAAACAATAGGACCTGACCAGTCAGCAGCAAAATTCTGAGGTGGCTCTTGGGAGGCCACATGGCATTACAATGGGAAATCCTGGTCAGGAGCCTCCTCGACAACTGGACACTCGTTCCCATACCAAATCTCACCTTCCTTCGCCACGTTGATGTCCGCTCTGCCAGCTGGAAGACCCGTCACCTGAGGGATGTCGCTTGAGCTACCAGTAATGGTAGGTTGAATAGTAGCACCATGAGTGTTGCCACCTGGAATTTCCTTAGCTGGAGGAGTGCTGCTCGAGCTGCTAGCAAAATCCAACAAATTTGTGGCTCCATGAGCACTTCCACCTGGGTGTCATGTGTCGCCTGTAGTATCACCTTCAACATTCTGACCGCCACGCCTGGCTGCCCTGCCTTCATCCGACGGAGGCTACTCAGAGCCTAGACAAACTTCCATTCTACGAATGTTCTGAGGTTGCTCTGCAAAGATAAGCACAAAAGCATTGTTCTGGTCTTCTTCTTCAGAGATGTTGATAGTGATATTAGCCGTAATAATGGGCCAGTTCAGGTTGCTCTGAAACCTGAAATGATTCGAATGGAAGGCAGAGTGAGGATGGTGATGGTTGGGCGGACTGGGAGGGAGAGAGCTGGCCTGAGAAGGAGGTGGAGAAACAGGTGGTGGAGGCGGAGCTTCATTATGCGCAGCATGATATTAGGTGGTACCTCCTCGGTCACCTCCTTTGCGACTCCGCATGCGGTGACGAACCATCGTGCTGTGCCGGATGAGAAGCTCATGAGAATTGGGGGCTTGGAAGGAAAATAGAGAATATGCAAAGGGCTCTTGGGTAGGGTTCAAATGGAAATGCTTGGAATGGGAAAAATGGAACCCATTGCCAAAGGCAAGATAGCAGAGCAAGCAACGATGTTTTCCTGTAACAGTTCTTTTGTAGGAAATTCCTGCTTGGAGCGGGCAAATGCTGAAGGATGGAGGGTAAGCAGATGGGTTGAGGGGCACCATATTAAATTGATCTTCCTTCATTTCTCAGCCAGAGTGAGCATTAAATATTTTCTGCAGGTTGGCCTGCTCTCACCTGAGGTGATTCTACAGGTTCCATGACTGAGCCTGGGATGGCGCGTTGGCCACTAGCTGGCTGGGCCGAGTGTCGTCAATCCATCTCCTCAGCATTAATGTTCTGTAAATTCACCCGCATTTGGGTGTTCTTCGCCTTCCTGTTTCATTTCTTTCATCACAAGATTCTGGTATTCCATTGATTGATCTTTCGAGGCCAGCATAGAGAGTGTACTTGTATGTAGATCCATCCCACTTTCCACTCCTATGTTAGCCAATAAATCAGCCACTATATTCCCTTCCCGACGTGTGTGCTTGAGAGTGATCTCTCTATGAGAAGAGAGCCAGATTTCAATAAGTTCAAGCCTATTCGCCATTCTCCAGATGTTGCTCACTTTGCTTGAAGGCGTTCCTTGCATTATTTTGTTGACCATGTTTATGAGGATCTGAGAGTCACCTTCTATAATAAGCGGGAAATAGCCATTTTTTTGAGCTAGAATGAGTCCCTGCCATAGTCCTTCAAGTTCGGCCAAATTATTTGTGTCTCATCCTTTTGAACCTAAGAAAGTTAGCAATGGAGTTCCCTTATGATCTCTGAAAATTCCTCCAAAACCTGCTTTGCCTGGATTTCCTTCCAAGGCTCCATCAAAGTTTAGTTGGAACATACGAATGGGAGGAGGGAGCCACTTTTCAGTAGTCTTGCTCTTTAATGGAGTTTTTCCTTTGATTATCAATTCTTGATTCCATTGAAGGTTCCAGTTTGCCCATATATTTTGTTCCTGAGGGAGAGAAGATAAGTCCTCCTCATGCCAGGTGTGGAGAAGTAAGGTTTCTTTGATGTTTTGACAGAACATGTTCCATAGAGTTTCCAAGGGTGGGGAGTGATCCTTGAAGATTCTCCAGTTTCTCTCCTTCCATATCGTCCACATGAGAAAGCTCGGAATGAGCTTCCATAAGAAATTTAAAATCTTTCTTTTGAATGGATTCCGATCCCAATTGTGAACAGTGGCTATGATGTCTCCTTGGACTCGTCCTTCCCTTTGGCATCGAAAGCTGACTTTTTCCCAGAGCTTGCGTGCCAGCTGACAAGAATGCATAAGATGTTTAGTGGATTCCTCTTCTTGCTTGCAGTTGGGACATAGGGAGGGCCCATGATAGTTCCTTTTCCTAAGATTGTCCCACGTGAGGATTTTGTTTTGACATAAAAGCCATAAAAATGTTGAGACTTTCGGCCATATTGTTGGGTCCCAGACTTTGTTCCAGAGAGGATCTTTGACAATATGTTCTTTCATAATGATGTTATAAGCCTCCCAAGTAGTGAACGAGCCTTTTTCTTCATATCCCCATCTAAGAATATCCCTTTCATCTGAGTGTTGTATTTTCCTCTTCATTAATTCTGTATCTAGAATCTGTTGGGCTTGTTCTGTTCCATGTCTTAAGATGTGATCTGGATTAAGCCATTGTCTGTATCCCTGTGTTGTAGAGGGGTTCTAAAAGAGCTTGAATTTGTCATAAGTCTTCACATCCTGCTCCAGAAGTTGAAGAGGTAAGATTAGTTCCTTCAACTTGGGTTGTTGCTGCCATGAATCTTCCCAGAACCTGGCTGTATTTCCATCCTTAATCTCCCAAAAGCTGTGCTACTGAATTATCATTCTGTGTTGCTTGGTCGCATCCCAGATTAGAGAGCCTGGGCTAATGTCTGAAAGTCGTATTAGTTCTTTTGTAGGGCGATTACTGGCATATTTTGCCGTCCAGAGGGTTTCCCAGGGGGTAAATGGCACAGTGAGCCATTTCCACTAGATGCGAGCGCCCATGACCTCATTACTATGATATGGATCTCGCAATCCAGTTCCACCTGCATGTTTTGGACGGCATACTCTGTCCCATTTGACTAGAGCCCATTTGTGGAGTTGACCTAAATTGCCCCACAGGAAAGATCGTTGGATATGTTTGATTTCTTTGAGAACCCATTTGGGAGCAGCCAGGATCGAGAAGAGGTACAACGGCAATGATTGGAGGACAACTTTAATTAAGATAAGATGACTTGCCATATTAAGAGTCCTATGAGTCCAGGAGGCAAGGTGAGCCTCCATCTTTTCTAAAAGAATCCTCCAAGAAGAGTGCTTCAAGGTCGAGTGCAAGGATAATTTTAGGGGCGCCCTTTGGCGAAATTAAGAGGTTTTAAATTTTTAGTGGGCGAATATTTTGTATCATAGTACATTTTTACGAATCACCTCAAATAACCCACCTTATTTTAAGGGAGAGGGTAAAAAAGGTAAATTTAGCCCTTGAAATTAGGACTTACAACCTTCCATTCGCCCATTTTCAAGAATAGGTTTTATTTAAGTGAATCCATTCACCCATTTTCAAGAGTAGGTTTTATTTAAGTGAATCCTATGGGCCAAATACCATATTTATAAAAGAGGTATGGTAAATTAATAAAAATATAAATAAATGAGAGGTATGGTAAATAAATAAAACATTTTTTATATTTACTCCATAAGTCACCTTATATACATGTAAGGGTGTAAACAAATAAAAATATAAGTAAAGTGGAGGTATAGTAAATAAATAAAACGCCTTTTTATACTTACTCAAAAGGTATGGTAAATAAATAAAAATATAAATAAACTAGACGCATCGTAAATAAATAAAATCTCTTTTTATATTTAGTCCATAACCCTCGTTCTATTTGTAAACAAATAAAACATTTTTTTATATTTACTCCATAAGTCAAAAAATGGGTTATATTTAGGTGAAACCTATGGCCAAAATACTATGGGACAAATACCATGGACTAGATTGTTATTAATACCACGCAAAAAATGGCACATGGTATTGACCCATGGTATTCACCTAGAATGTAGCCTATTTAAATGGGAGAATTAAACCAGCATGTAGCCTATGCTAAGATTCACTAGGACTTTACAAATTTTTATTATTTAGTGAAAGACTCGCCAAGATCTTACAAGATTTTATAATTGAGTAAAATATTCTAATAAAAATAAAAATGGCACATGGTATTGACCCATGGTATTCACGAAAATGGCACATGGTATTGACCCATGGTATTCACCTGGAATGTAGCCTATTTAAATGGGGGAATTAAACCAGCATGTAGCCTATGCTAAGATTCACTAGGACTTTACAAAATTTTATTATTTAGTGAAAGACTCGCCAAGATCTTACAAGATTTTATAATTGAGTAAAATATTCGCCATGCATGGTGAGAGATTCGCCAAAAGATTATATATACATATTTTATTATTGATAAAATCGCCTTCCATTTTTCCTATATACCATGGAGATTCGCCCATTTATTATATTTATAAATTTAGGGGGGGTTCTTAAAATTTTCCCTGGTCGAGTGAGTCATTGGTGCACCTAGATATTTGGAAGGGAGGACAGCAATGGAGAATCCAAGAATGCCACCTATGGAAGCTTGGGTAATAACAGGGGTATGAAAGAAGAAAATTTGGGATTTGGCTTTATTTATTTTTGCACCAGAGGCTTTTGAAAAATCTGTCAGTAATTATTTGAATTGACGAGCTTCCTAGACTGAGGGATGACAAAAAATCATGTTGTCATCCAGTAACTGCTGGTGGGTGAAAGGAGGGGTGTTTTGAAAGGACAATCCTCTTAGTTGCTGGGATTGTTGGGCATTTTTAATGCTACAGCCAAGACCTTCTGCCATAATAATGAAGAGGAAGGGAGAGAGGGGATCTCCTTGTCTAATTCCTCGAGAGGTGTTAGAGCCTAGATTTACCTCAAGCTGAAAAGGTAAGATTCTAGGTCCACATCAAACCATGCTCAGCCTGGTAGCTAGCCCTACCAGGTCAAGGGAGGGCTCTCTCTTGGTCAATCTCAGCAAAAGATAATCGATGGGGCTTGAGATGACTAAAATAATAACTAATCTTAGGCTGGGTATGAAGTGCAAGGATTTGATTTGATTTTTTGGGAGTTTTTTTGGAATCAAGGGAAAGGCAAATTTGGGTCCGGGGATGAGGCCAAATTTTTGCAGGGTTCCGGTTGGGGGAAAGGTAGGCAATAGTTTTGATGATTTAGATTAAATTAATGGATGGAAAATACCACTGAGGAGATGAAGAGGGAAAGAGACTGCAAGAATCCTCTCCAAACAGATGAAAAACATGTAAAACTAAACAAAGTTTAAGGCAGAGCACAACAAACTCATGAATTCTACCTTTGTCACTCAATTTGTTTAATTTCAGAAGCAAAGAGAAGGGAAATGGCATGCATAAAACATCAATGAACTTACAATTACATGAAGAAAAACACCATCAAAACACAGAGCCATAAGGATCCCAACAAGTGCTACAAAACCCTAGTCTCTCCTTTGCCCAAAATGCAGAAAACAGATGTACAATGGAGTGCCAAGCAATCCCAAGTGCCCAACCCTGAAAATGACTGAGAAATTACATGATATAGACAAGCCTAACAACTTCCCATGCCTCTAGGGGTCGAGCTCATCATTCTAGGAGTTGTTTCAACCATATCTAAACAAGGAACTGAAAAATAGGCAATGAAACAACTTGCCTCTATATGTTAGGAAACTGATTCATTCAGTTGTTTTTCACTTTTTAGTGAATGAATCTACTAAAACAAGTAAATATGTGCCAAAATTACATAATGTTCATGAAAATACATCAAGGTATATCAAGAGTTACATGAAAAATTAAAACTGGTCAAACCTGGGCGAAATTCTGAGCTGTTTAGTGAAAAACAGGCCAAAATTCTCTATGCACTGTGCCCCAAACATGTATGCGTAGCACAACTTTGGAGCTGATTTTGAGGCACTTAATGAAGTCCAAATTGAGCTCATGATAGCTCGTTGGAAATACCTACCTGTCTACTTTCCAACCCAAGTGGATTTTATAGATTTGGATGTCATTTTCCTCTCCAAAACTTCAATCTCCCAAGACTGCTTCTTGTGGGTGCAAAAGGTGGTGAAGAGGTCATTTTTAGGGTGTTTTTGACCCTTTAGGCAACCTAGAACTTGATGAAATCCTTAGGTAATCCATGAGCATGCATAAATTTTCAAACAAATCTAGAAATGAAAAGTTCTCTCCCAGAGGATCTCCCAATTATAAGCGTGCGCCAAGTGGCGCTACACGTTGGGCAGGAAAATCTGTTTTGAAGCCAAAAAAATTCAAAATTGACAAAATTTTCTCCAAATTTGCTGAAATTTGCACTGAAGGTCTATCACTGAGTATCATGCTCAGCCAAAGAAGCTTCAGCCAAGATTCGGGGCCTATCATGTCTTTTGCGTCGTTTTAGTGCTGTCTGTAGTCTTGCCTTCAGGATTTTGATCCTTGCTTTGCAAACATGATTTCTTGCCCAATAATGATTTTTCATGTGCCTAAGCATGTCCTTGTCTTTGTTTGCCTTCACCAATAGTTTCTCAAGATGAATATTGGCCCTCTCAAGCCAAGCCTCTCGATCAACCTCTATCTCCTACTCCAATGGAGTGAACTCTATCCTCCTCCTTTGGGCAGCTTGGCAGTTTTGCCGAACGTTTTGTAACTCCATGGTTGTATGTTGATCCTCCAGTTGTTTGTTTTGCTGCTCCAAATAGTTTATGACCTGTTTATCTCTCTGCAACTTGTCAGTCAATACATCTATCTCAGCCTTTTGCTCCTGAATAATCTCCCTCAGCTTTGAGCTAAGAGAGCTCACATTATCATCGATGAGGATGAAATCAGTGTCTTGGCCTCTGGAAGGGCCCTCATCCCGCATAGGCTTCTTACCTCTGTCTTGTACCTGTACATGTTCTACTAATGATTGCAACGAGACCCCTTCCACCTCAAGGGGAAATAGTACTCGTCGGGCTTCTGCAAACAATCCCCTCGTGCCTCTCTGATAGGTGACATATGTCGGCACACTAGTAGTCTCTGCTTCCCGACCTCCATGCTGATATGAAGGTTCACCTGTATGATGGACACCCTCCTGATGAGCTGCTGAAGCTACGGAAAACTCACGGGAAATGAAGTCTTCCCATGTGATACCCTGCAAACCAAGCTGATGCACAACAATGATCTTGATGAGCGCATAGTGATAAATGTTGTTGTACTGCTGTTCAAGAGTCTTCTTCTGCACAAGAGTAGTCATCCTCTCGATGTTTCAGCACATGAAATATGGAATTTTCATCATCTTTACTCTCGTAAAATGCATCAACAATCTGATATGGTATGTATAGAGGCTTGAGAAGTGGCCCTCATAACTAAAGTATCTGATAATGAGTCTCATGAATGGCGCATATGATTCTTTCAAAAACAGGAAAGGGAACACCCTGCTGAGCTTAGCTAGGCCTGATATATGGTTCATAATATGCTCTTTCCACCTGCATTCTTTTGTTCCACTCCTTGCCTACATTCAGTATTCCTATTGCTTGAGAAATGGTCTCTGGTGTCAAGGTGAAATTTACACCAGCAAGAGTTACCTGACCATCATGAAAATGTAAAACAAATAACCAAGCCAACTCCTGATGATGTTGAATCTGAGCAATCAATTCGCAATACTAAAAGCATGACTATTGTTGCAAACATGCCATGGCAAGTGGGCAGGCTTGTAGTTCAGTCAAAGAGGTAGGATCTTCTCTGACATGTCTCCCACCCTTATGAGGCCTCCTTGGTGCATGAAGCTCTGTGGTAGAATCACTATCTTGTTCATATGATGAATCAGTGTCTGTCATGTTGCTGCAAAGGTGTATTTCAAGTATGTGTTTGATTTGAAAATGAGAAATAGGTGTTTTGTTTTCAATGCCAAATATGTCAAAGGGAAATGAGGGACTGTGAGGAATATTAGATAGTGGGAAAAGTGGATGAAGGAGTTTGTCAAGTGAAATTAAGGTGTGCAGTAACAATCACTTAACTGTTGGGAATTGGGGATTTAGGGATTTTGCAAATGACATGGGGAAAGGGATAATGATAAGAAATGGTAGTGTTTAGGATAGGGAAAATGGGAAGCAGGAATATGAGTAGTTTGGGAGGTTAGGGCAAGTGATTGACTATAATGATAGAATTATGAAAAGGGAAGGATCACAGGTGGGAAAGGAGACTTGGCACCAAAATCACAATTTCAAAACACCAATTCCAAAACCCAAAGGAGCAGATTTTGATATAAATATAGGGTTTATATTTTCAAACATTAAATTTTCAAATCTTCCCTCCAAACAATACCCAACACAAGTTAATTTCAATGGAAAGAACTCTCAAACTTACTTGGAGCAGAAGAAATGGAGTTGTTTGATTTTTGATGACAGCAGTGATATAAAATTGGCCTTTCGGCTCTATGCGCCACGCCTCCTGGATGCGCAGCGACAGTGCAATTTTACACAGCGAAAATTGGCCCAATGTGTCAAGTGACCTATGTGCGTTGTGCCTTCCTCCAATGCGTCGCGCGCACTCCAACACACAGTCTTGGCTTTCAAACACAAAATTCACTCTTTCCCAACTCAATTTCACTTCAATTGATCTCTTCGCATTCCAATGGGTGTTTCAAACAATGAAAATATCTTATATAGTGATGGGTTTGATTTTTGTTTCTCAAAAACCCACTTTCTTATGTTTTAGTTTTGGCACTTTTTGATTTTAATACAACTCTGTTCTTTTTGTTTCCTCCTTGATTTTTGGCTGATGATGAAACTTTTGTCAATTTTTCGCAGGGATGATGGCATTGAGTTTCGGCAAAGGATGAACAGGGTTGCATCTAAAATATCAAAGAACTAAAAATTTTGAAATTTACATGGCAATTTATTACAAAAGATGAAATGTGGAATTTTCTTCAAAACAAAGTTTTGAAGAAAAGTCATAGTCCAGCAATATGACAATGAAATTTTTGAAATAAAAACTTGTTTAGAACCTTCCTCTTGGCCTGCTAGCATTATTGGACACTTCGAATATTGAATTCGCTAAATCGTAGACCTAATGACTGAAATGACTCTTTGCTGACCGAAAGACCATGCATAATGACTGTAAAATTTATTTTATGAACTTTGATGATCAGACACAAACCAGCAGGTACAAGAAATGAGGGGAATGAGTGACAAGGCTCTTCCATCATATTATGGCATGCCCCTAACGGAATGCAGATGAATGAACTGTATGAGACACCTAAAAATGAAAGGCAATAAGAGAAACGATCTCTGACGGAGGGATGTAAAGACCGACTCTAACATTGTCTCCAATGGGGATGGTAGCTCCTGGGAGGTGCCAAGAACTACAGATCTCTGGGAGAGATAGACAGTGCCTTCGTCCATTGGGCTATGGAGTCCATTATTTTGACGAATTAACACAAGAATCTTGACTTATTTATTGAATGAAACTTGACTCAAACCGACTCAATTATGAAACCAAAATTATTGACAAATTGACTCGACAAACTGAACCCAAAACTGAAATATTTCTTCAAAATTATAGCCTTCACTTCGGGCCCCACACTGAAGAAAAGATCACAGTGCACACTTGCAATGAAATTGAAATAAAATGGTATTTACAGTGACAATGTAAACAACAGAATCAACTAAGAAATGATACCGCTTGAGCAGCCGACCATTGACCGTCCCTCCTGGACAATCTTCCCCGTTCATCTCCTTCAGAAGAGAAGCATTCTAACCCCGATATGCTGCAATCTTAAAGGGACCTTTCCATAGATTTTCAAACTTACCATGCTTGCCCTTGTCCTCATTCCTTGCATCCCACTTCAACACCACGTCATCCAACTGAAATTTGTCTGCCTTTGCTTTTCTGTCATAAATTTTCTTAATTCTCTCCTGCAACTTGAACGTGTTTTGAAAAACTTCTTCTCTCATCTGCTACAAATGGATCCTTTATTTAGTCTTCTCTGCATAGGATCATCTTCACTACCAGCCTCTTGAAGAAGTTTGACTACCGGAGCTGCGAGAGAGGTAGGAAACACTGTATCAACTCCATAAACTAGCTCAAAGGGGGACATACCAATGGATTTCTTCTGACTCACTCGATCTGCCCAAAGTGCATTGACCAACTTCTTATGCCAACTCTTCTTGTTTATTTCTAGAAACTTTTTAATGATGTTGACCAAAGATTTGTTAAAAGACTCCACCAATCCTTTGCCTTGCGGATGATAGGAAGTTGAGTGTCCCAAAATGATTTTATACTTGTTACAAAACTCAATCATATTTTTTGATTTGAAAGCTATTGCGTTATCAGTGATTAACTTATTTGGGCAACCAAAACGAGACAAAATGTTATTCTCAAGGAATGAAATTATTACCACATTCGTAGCTTGTCTGGTGGGAATTGCTTCGATCCACTTTGTGAAATAATCTGTCGACGTAAGAATCCATCTATGCTGACCTGAAGAAGCAGGATGAATTTCACCAATGAAATCCAACCCCCACTGCTGAAAAGGGGCACTCACCTCAATGGGCTTAAGCGGAAAATGTTGTAATTTCTGCCTTCCTTCAAAAATCTGACATTTATGACATCTCTTGACAACCTTATAAACATCAACAAACAATGTCAGCCAATAGTATCCCACCCTCACAATTTTATTTGCCGTTGTTTTCCAAAAAATGTGACCACCACAATATCCTTTATGGAAATCCTCCATGACTTGCTTCGCTTCTTCTTCCACCAAACAATTCAACAAAACACCATCGGGATCTTTCCAATAAAGTGCAAAATTCAAAACACAAAACTTAGCAGCCTTTAACTTAAGAGTTCTAGCTTTGTTTCTAGCCATACCAGGTGGTTGGGACAAATTCTGAAGCACATATATGATGTCTGAATACCACGGAGAAAGAACAAATATTTCAGATACCTGAATTGACTAACCTTCCTCACTCTCATCAAACATAGCAACAATCAGATTTATGTCTAAGACATGCAAATTCGATTCAGCCATTAACTTTGCCAATCCCTGTTCTTTAACAAGCTTTGTGGGCTTTATCTCCACATCATACTCCAAAAAAGCTGCAATCCACTTGCCTCATCTTCCTTCTGGATCTGTTTGTACCAAAATATCTTTGACAACAGTGTTAGGAACATAAGCCAAAATATGAGAATGCAGAATATATACCCGAAAATCTTTCAATGCTTTTACAAGTGCAAGGGCTTGCTTTTCAATGATGTTGTACTTCAAGGCTGCATCTCTTATAGTTCGGCTGAAGAAAGCAATTGGTCTTTTGTGCTCATCTTTTTTCTACATTAATACAGCTGCCATAGTATGCTTCGAAGCAAATGAAAACAATATAAAGTCCTGAGTGTAATCCGGGCGGATTAGAAACGGAGATGAAGAAAGGGCCAATTTTACTAGATTGAAAGAGTTTACAGCCTCTTCTGTCCAATTCACTTAGCTGTCCTTCTTAAGCATGTTTTTAATCTCTCTTAGGTGTTCAGCAAGATTAGGCACAAAGTGGCGTAAAAAATTCATCTTACCATTAAAATATTGTATCTCCTTCTTGTTCTGGGGAAGGTCAATTTGCTGAATTGCCTCTACACATGCTGGATCAATACAAATACCATCTTTTGAGATAATGTATCCAAGTAGTTTGCCCTCATCCATGGCAAACAAGCTCTTCTTCGGATTCAGTGACACACCATATTTTCTGCACTTTTGAAAGACAATTTTCAAATGATACATGTGTTCTTCATCTGAATTGGAAAACACCGTCAAATCATCAAGGTACACAACCAAAAATACATCCTTCTCATTTGCGAAAGCCATATCCATTGCCCGCTGAAATGTGGCACCTGCATTCTTCAAACCAATAGGCATTTTAGCGTAATGAAAAGTCCCCCACGGAGTGGTGAACATTGTTTTGTCTAGGTCATCTTCATGGACCAAAATTTGGTTATATCCCAAATAACCATCGAGTAGTGACATACGAGATGCTCCATCTACTCATTGAAGTATATGATCCATTTTTGGCAATGGATAATTGTCCTTCAAAGAAACTTTATTGAGATTCCTAAAATCAATGCACAAACAAATCTCACCTGTCTTCTTTCGTATGGGCACGAAATTAGGGATCCAATCAAAAATCTGATGGGAATGATGATTCCTGACTTTAAGCAAAAAAAAATCAAAATTGACAAAATTTTCTCCAAATTTACTGAAATTTGGATTGAAGGTCTATCGTTGAGTATCATGCTCAGCCAAAGAAGCTTCGGCCAAGATTTGGAGACTATCATGCCTTTTGGGTCGTTTTAGTGCCCTCCTTAGTCTTGCCTTCAGGATTTTGATCCTTGCTTTGCAAACATGATTTCGTGCCCAATAATGATTTTTCATGTGCCTGAGCATGTCCTTGTCTTTGTTTGCCTTCGCCAACAGTTTCTCAAGATGAATATTGACCCTCTCAATCCAAGCCTCTTGATCAGCCTCTATCTCCTACTCCAATGAAGTGAACTCTATCCTCCTCCTTTAGGCAACTTGGCGGTTTTGCGGAATGTTTTGTAACTCCATGGCTGTATGTTGATCCTCGAGTTGTTTGTTTCGTTGCTCCAAATAGTTTTTGACCCATTGAGCTCTCTGCAACTTGTCAGTCAATACATATATCTTGGCCTTCTGCTCTTGAATAGTCTCCCTCAGCTTTGAGCTATGAGAGCTCACATCATCATCGATGAGGATGAAATCAGTGTCTTGGCCTCCTGAAGGGCCCTCATCCTGCATAGGCTTCTTGCCTCTGTCCTGTACCTATACCTGTGCTGTCGATGACGGCAAGAAGACCCCTTCCACCTCAAGTGGAAATAGTACTCGTCGGGCTGCTGCAAACAATCCCCTCGTGCCTCTCTGATAGGTGACATATGTCAGCACACTAGTAGTCTCTGCCTCCCGACCTCCATGTTGATATGAAGGTTCACTTGTATGATGGACACCCTCCTGATGAGATGCTGAAGCTGTAAAAAATTCACGGGAAATGAAGTCTTCCCATGTGATACCCTGCAAACCAAGCTGATGCACAACAATGATCTTGATGAGCGCATAGTGATAAATGTTGTTGTACTGCTATTCAGGAGTCTTCTTCTACACAAGAGTAGTCATCCTCTTGATTTTTCAGCACATGAAATATGGAATGTTCATCATATTTACTCTCGTAAAATGCATCAACAATCTGATATGGTATGTATAGAGGCGTGAGAAGCGGCCCTCTCAACTGAAGTATCTGATAATGAGTCTCATTAATGGCGCATAGGATTCTTTCAAAAACCAGAAAGGGAACACCCTGCTGAGCTTAGCTAGGCCTGGTATATGGTTCATAATATGCTCTTTCCACCTGCATTCTTTTGTTCCACTCCTCGCCTACATTCGGTATTCCTGTTGCTTGAGAAATGGTCTTTGGTGTCAAGGTGAAATTTACACCAGCAAGAGTTACCTGACCATCATGCAAATGTAAAACAAATAATCGAGCCAACTCCTGATGATGTTGAATCTGAGCAATCAATTCACAATACTGAAAGCATGACTATTGTTGGAAACATGCCATGGCAAGTGGGCAAGCTTGCAGTTTAGTCAAAGAGGTAGGCTCTTCTCTGACATGTCTGCCACCCTTACGAGGCCTCCTCGGTGCATGAAGCTCTGTGGTAGAATCATTGTCTTGTTCATATGATGAATTAGTGTCTGTCATGGTGCTGCAAAGGTGTATGTCAAGTATGTGTTTGGTTTGAAAATGAGAAATAGGTGTTTTTTTTTCAATGCCAAATATGTCAAAGGGAAATGAGGGACTGTGAGGAATATGGGACAGTGGGAAAAGTGGATGGAGGAGTTTGTCAAGTGAAATTAAGGTGTGCAGTAACAATCACTTGACTGTTGGGAATTGGGGATTTAGGTATTTTGCAAAAGATATGGGGAAAGGAATAATGATAAGAAATGGTAGTGTTTAGGATAGGGAAAATGGGAAGCAGGGATATGAGTAGTTTGGGAGGTTAGGGCAAGGGATTGATTATAATGATAGGATTATGAAAAGGGAAGGATCATAGGTGGGAAAGGGGACTTGGAACCAAAATCACAATTTCAAAACACCAATTCCAAAACCCAAAGAAGCAGATTTTTATATAAATATAGGGTTTATATTTTCAAACATTAAATTTTCAAATCTTCCCTCCAAACAATACCCAACACAAGTTAATTTCAATGGAAAGAACTCTCAAACTTACATGGAGCAGAAGAAATGGAGTTGTGTGATTTTTGGTGACAGCAGTGATATAAAATTGGCCTGTCAGCTCTATGCACCGCGCCTCCTGGATGCGTCGCGACAGCGCAATTTTACACAACGAAAATTAGCCCTATGTGTCGCGTGGCCTATGTGTGTCGCACCTTCCTCCAATGTGTTGCTCGCACTCCAACACATAGTCTTGGCTTTCAAACACAAAATTCTCTCTTTCTGAACTCAAGTCGACTTCAATTGATCTCTTGGCATTCCAATGGGTGTTTCAAACAATGAGAATATCATATATAGTGATGGGTTTGATTTTTGTTTCTCAAAAACCCACTTTCTTATGTTTTATTTTTGGCACTTTTTCATTTTAATACAACTTTGTTCTTTTTGTTTCCTCTTTGATTTTTGGTTGAAATGATGAAACTTTTGTCAAATTTTCGCAAGGATGATGGCATTGAGTTTCGGCAAAGGATGACCAGGGTTGCATCTGAAATATCAAAGAACTGAATTTTTTTAAATTTACATGGCAATTTATTACAAAACACAAAATGTGGAATTTTCTTCAAAACAGAGTTTTGAAGAAAAGTCATAGTCCAGCAATATGACGATGAAATTTTTGAAATAAAAACTTGTTTAGAACCTCCCTCTTGGCCTGCTGGCATTACTGGACACTTCGAAGACTGAATTCGCTAAACCCTAGACCTAATGACTGAAATGACTCTTTGTTGACTGAAAGACCATGCATAATGACTGTAAAATTGATTTGATGAACTTTGATGATCAGACACAAACTAGCAGGTACAAGACATGAGGGGAATGAGTGAAAAGGCTCTTCCATCAGATTATGGCATGCCCCTAACGAAATGTGGATGAATGAACTGTATGAGACACCTAAAAATGAAATGCAATAAGAGAAATGATCTCTGACGGAGGGATGTAAAGACCGACTCTAACATTGGCTCCAATGGGGATGGCGGCTCCTGGGAGGTGCCAAGAACTACAGATCTCTTGGAGAGATAGACAGTGCCTTCGTCCATTGGGCTATGGAGTCCATTATTTTGACAAATTAACACAATATTCTTGAGTTATTTATTGATTGAAACTTGAATGAAACTGACTCAAACCGAAAGGCATTATAGCATAATGAAAATTCCCCCATGGAGTGGTGAACACTGTTTTGTCTCGGTCATGTTCATGGACCAAAATTTGGTTATATCCCGAATAACCATCGAGTAGTGACATACGAGATTCTCCAACTACTCGCTGAAGTATATGATCCATTTTTGGCAATGGATAATTGTCCTTCAAGGAAACTTTATTGAGATTCGTAAAATCAATGCACAAACAAATCTCACCTGTCTTCTTTCGTGCGGGCACCAAATTAGAGATCCAATCAGAAAATCTGATGGGAACGATGATTCCTGATTTGTACAACCTGTTTACCTCCTTCTTCAAGTCGGAAATAGTCCCAAGAAAGCACATCAGCAAAGGATGACAACAAACTGATATATTTGGCTTTTACCTTTTGTGGCAATGCTTTGGACAGCTTTACCATCTTTGGATTTTCAGCTGTTCCAATATTCACCTCTTCGACTCCCTTCTCTATTGGCTGCAATTTTGGTTTGTGTGCTACGTTATCGTGATCAAAGAGTTCTTCTAAAAGTATCAAGCCCTTAGGAATAATATTATCCTTAAAATGCAACACTTCCATTTGATTGATCTGCACATCATCTTTACCATCATCATGTTCTACATCAATTGAGGTATCTTTAAACTTACCTTTGTTTTGCATAAAATCATCAATCTCCTCGTCATCTTGGAAAACTTGCTAATATCTCTAATTGTCAGGGATAGTCGGATGATGTTTCACATGTATTTCCAATTTATTACTTGACTTCATTGGAATCTTCAGATTACTTGTTGCCTTAGCAAGTGCATCTGCAATGCTATTTTGAATACGAGGCACACACGTCAAGGTATAATCTAAATACAACTTCAGGATATCTAGAACTGCATTTTGGTAAGCTCGCATCTGAGGATGCTTTGCCCCATATTCGCCTTTGACTTGCTTAATCACCAATTCAGAGTTTCCATATACAGCAATCGTCTTAGCATTCAGCTTTCTTAGAATTTTTAGGCCAGCAATCAAAGCTTCGTACTCAGCCTCATTGTTTGAACAATCAAAAGCTAGCTTGTAAGAACATACCCGCACATTAATTGGCACTTTATTCATAGTAGAAAAAGGACTGCGTACCCAAATACCAATTCTAGCAGCATCATTTCCCATTGCTCCATCGAAATCCATGGTCCACAGACCATCTTCCTCTTCTTCTAAGTGCTGAAACTCTGTTAGCTCTCTTTTTTCTACTTGCTGGCCATTATCTTTATCTGATTGCTCAAAGGTATTTTCCTGTTCTTGTCCTTCTTTCTTCAAAACTTCTCCAAAATTCTCTGCTATTTCTGAAGTATCATTTGCTACAACTAACTGACTATAAATATCATTGAAACTATCTGAATACAAAACAAAAGACTCTAAATCTGTATGTACATAATTAATTGGATGATTAATCAGTTTCTCCTTGCTTGTAATCATGTATTTAATTTTTTGTTCCCGATACATTTTTCTCATTTGGCCAAACACAGGAATCATTGCATAGGAGAAATCTAGTTGTAATGTCCCTTGCAATTTTGCTCCCCAAGGCATGGAAAGAAGCATACCAAATCTGGGAGGAATGTCTGCCACAACAACATCCATCAAAACATTCTTCTTTGGAATCTGATCCAAACTTACAACCAAATCTTTAATGAGCCCAATACATCTCACCCTGCTAGAATCAAATGAATAAAGATCATGGTATTTCCTAGTGATGTCCAAACCCAACTTCTCCATGATAGCCTTCGTCATAAGATTGTGGGAAGCACCGGAATCAAACATAGCATTATGCAACACAAACTCATGCAATCTTAGACTGATATAAAAAGGAGGCACACCACTGTTTGGAGATTCACCATTTAATGCTGGTCCAAAAAAAAATTCAGGTTGATGATCTTCCACACTCAGCATATCAGACATTGGGTCAAAATTGAAAATTTTAGAGACTTGACCTCTATAACTGTTGTTCCTCATTAGTTCAGTCAAGGGAATGGATACCTTCAATTTAGAAATTTCATTTTCTAAACTAAAAGCAGAAGTCTTTTCTACCTCTTTGGCTGGAACATCTTTTCTTTCAGCTTTATCTTTTGATACAATTGGCTGATTTACTCTTTCATTTGTTGGTGGAGACTTGCTAGTAGTAGGATCAACAATTTCTTTTCCTTTCTTTGGCACAACAGGTGGCTCATTCTTAGATGTTGGAACTTCCTTTCTCTTCTGGATTGGATTGATGGGGACATTTTTGTTTCTAAGTGAATATTGATGTTGCTGGGTGGACAAAGCATTCATATAACCTCTCTGATACTCATCCGACTCTTCTTCAAGAGCTGTGTCATTCGCCAAGATAAAATCCGCATCCTTCTGTATAGCTGAATTTTCTGCATACTCATCATCTTCAGTGATAAGAGTGGGCATATCATCAGGAGTAAAGAAGTGATTTTCTTCTCCTATTACATTTTCTTCATCATCAGATTCGGGACAACCAAAAATCTGCTGAAGAGGTGTCTTTACTTGCTATTGTTGTGGTGCCAGTTCTTGTGCTCGCTGCTCACGTTGTTTGATCCTGAATTGTGGCTGCTGCTAGCCACGGAAATTGGGATTCTGAATCTACGGTTTAGGATTATCAATTGTTAACCTTTCAATCATCTTTTCTACCTTGTGGAGTACTTGGTTTGAGGAAGAAGCTTCGTCCTTTATTGAGACTTTCTTCTCGGCTTTCAATCTAGCTCTCTTGTCAGTCAAATTTGCCTCAACACTAACGGAAATTTTCTGCATTTCTTCTAAGGTAGCCGGATCTCTCTCTCTTAATTGATATGTCATGTCTGGATCAAAACCATCCGGGAACTTAATCAAATCTGACTTTCTTGATGGCCTTAAATCATCAGGAATTGCATTATAAACCGCATAGAATCTAATACAGTAGTCTTGCATGGTCTCACTTACATTCCACTTGATCTTGGTATATTCAGAAGTGATTTTAAGAGGATCTTTCTTTACTTCCTAGCCATCCAAGAACTATCTTTGAAGCTCTTCTAATGTGGGAATGCTTCTAGCTGCCAAAGCTCTGAACCATTTTCTTACTTCACCGCTGAAAGTTTGCACAAATAATCTCATGGTCACATTTTCTGCATCAATCTCATGAAGATCAAAGAATTCTGTCATTCTGTCCACATGTTGCTGAGCTGTGGTACCATGAGGAGTGCCATCGAACAAAGGAATTTTACTCTAATAATTTGCAGGCATATCATCCAAAAATTGAGGCAGCGCGAGAGGTGCAAAAAGAGCAGCCATTGCTCTTGGTGGATTTGCAATCGGTCTTGGTGATGTTGGGGGAGAAGGTGCAGCTGATGTGTGAGGTGTATGAGGAGGTGTATGCGGAGGTGAAGCAATCTTGGGTATTTTAGGAGTAGAAGGAGTAGATGGAGGCGATACGACTGCAGATTTTTGATCAGAAATAGTAGGCTGCAGGGGAAGGGTAGGAATGAAAGGACATTCGGTGGGAATTATTGAACTAGACGCAATTGCGGATGACCCAAGGGTTGCAGAAGCAGTCTCTAAGAAATTAGCAATGTTAGAAGCCATGCTGGAAGTCTGGAGCTGGTTCAAAATGTAATCATCAATGGATTTATTGGCCCTTTCAGTTTCAATATTTTGAACAAACTCAGGATTTAAGACAGTGGAAGCAACAACACTTTCAGATTTGGTTTCAAACAAAGACAATTCAAACTACTCATCAAATTCTTGATCCTCAAGATACTCAAAACCAACAGGACACAACTGAGCTTTGAACATGGGAATGATAGAACTTCCTTGGCGAACAATTCTTGGAATAAGATTGGGATTTTCGTAGACAGGAGGAGGATCAGGATATGGATTTGCTCTGGTATGTCCTCTGGAAGCCAATGTGTTATTATTTCAAGAAATCAAATGGACATAAACAACTTGTTCAGCGTATCAAATTCTAAACTTATCATCCAAAAGCTTAGAATTCTTAGATATACTGGGGTGATCTGTAAGTTAGATACTCCGTTTATAAGACTAGACCAGAGATTGACTGAAGTAGCATTTATCTACTTGCGCTAATGCAAAGCAAAAGCGTTTCGAAGGCTACCTGGCTAAACTTCAGGCTCTGTCTGTAGTTTATAAAATGAAGAATATCAACAAACAATAGATTTATTTCCCCAGTATGGTCGCCACTATGTTACAACCTAGATTTACCTCAAGCTGAAAAGGTAAGATTCTAGGTCCACATCAAATCACGCTCAGCCTGGTAGCTAGCCCTACCAGGTCAAGAGAGGGCTCTCTCCGGGTCAATCTCAGCAAAAGATAATCGATGGGGCTTGAGATGACGGAACTAATAACTAATCTTAGGCTAGGTATGAAGTGCAAGGATTTGATTTGATTTTTGGGGAGTTTTGTTGGAATCAAGGGAAAGGCAAATTTGGGTCCGGGGATGAGACCAAATTTTTGCAGAGTTCCGGTTGGGGCAAGGTAGGCAGTAGTTTTGATGCTTTAGATTAAATGAATGGATGGAAAAGACTGTTGAGGAGCTGAAGAGGGCAATAGGCTACAAGAATCCTCTCCAAACAGATGAAAAACATGTAAAACTAAACAAAGTTTAAGGCAGAGCACAACAAACTCATGAATTCTACCTTTGTCACTCAATTTGTTTAATTTCAGAAGCAAAGAGAAGGGAAATGGCATGCATAAAACATCAATGAACCTACAATTACATGAATAAAAACACCATCAAAACACAGAGCCACAAGGATCCCAACAAGTGTTGCAAAACCCTGGTCTTTCCTTTGCCCAAAATGCAGAAAACAGATGTACAATGGAGTGCCAAGCAATCCCAAGTGTCCAACCTTGAAAATGACTGAGAAATTACATGATATAGACAAGCCTAACTCCTTCCCATGCCTCTAGGGGTCGAGCTCATCATTCTAGAAGTTGTTTCAACCATATCTAAACAAGGAACTGAAAAATAGGCAATGAAACAACTTGCCTCTATACGTTAGGACACTGATTCATTCAGTTGTTTTTCGCTTTTTAGTGAATGAATCTACTAAAACAAGTAAATATGTGCCAAAATTACATCATGTTCATGAAATTACATTAAGGTAGATTAAGAGTTACATGAAAAAGTAAAACTAGTCAAAACTGGGCGAAATTCTGAGCTGCTGAGTGAAAAACAGGCCAAAATTCTCTATGTGCCGCGCCTAAAACCTGTATATGTAGCACAACTTTGGAGCTGATTTTGAGGCACGTCCCGAAGTCCAAATTGAGCACATGATAGCTCGTTGGAAATCCCTGCCTGTATACTTTCCAACCCAAGTGGAATATATGGATTTGGATGTCATTTTCCCCTCCAAAAATTCAATCTCCCAAGATGGCTTCCTGTGGGTGCAAAAGGTGGCAGAGAGGTCATTTTTAGGGTGTTTTTGACCCTTTAGGCAACCCAGAACTTGATAAAATCCTTAGGTAATCCATGAGAATGCATAAATTTTCATAAAAAATCCAGAAATTCAAAGTTTTCCTCCAGAGGATCTCCCAATTATAAGCGCGCGCCAAGTGGCGCTATGCGTTGGGCAGGAAAATCTATTTTGAAGCCAAAAAAATTCAAATTTGACTGAAGGTCTATCATTGAGTATCATGCTCAGCCAAAGAAGCTTCAGCCAAGATTTGGAGCCCATCATGTCTTTTGCGTCGTTTTAGTGCCCTCCTTAATCTTGCCTTCAAGATTTTGATCCTTGCTTTGCAAACATGATTTCATGCCCGATAATGATTTTTCATGTGCTTGAGCATGTCCATGTCTTTTTTTGCCTTCGCCAACAGTTTCTTAAGATGAGTATTGGCCCTCTCAAGCCAAGCCTCTTGATCAGCCTCTATCTCCTGCTCCAATGAAGTGAACTCTATCCTCCTCCTTTGGGCAACTTGGCGGTTTTGCCGAATGTTTTGTAACTACATGGCTGTATGCTGATCCTCCAGTTGTTTGTTTCATTGCACCAAATAGTTTATGACCCATTGAGCTCTCTGAAACTTGTCAGTCAATACATCTATCTCGGCCTTCTGCTCCTGAATAATCTCCCTCAGCTTTGAGCTAGGAGAGCTCACATCATCATCGATGAGGATGAAATCAATGTCCTGGCCTCCTGAAGGGCCCTCATCCTACATAGGCTTCTTGCCTCTATCCTGTACCTGTACCTGTGTTGTTGATGATGAAAACGAGACCCCTTCCACCTCAGGTGGAAATAGTACTCGTCGGGCTGCTGCAAACAATCCCCTCGTGCCTCTCTGATAGGTGACATATGTCGGCACACTAGTAGTCTCTGCCTCCCTACCTCCATGTTGATATGAAGGTTCATTTGTATGATGGACACCCTCCTGATGAGCTACTGAAGCTATGAAAAACTCACGGGAAATGAAGTCTTCCCATGTGATACCCTGCAAACCAAGTTGATGCACAATAATTATCTTGATGAGTGCATAGTGATAAATGTTGTTGTACTGCTTGTTGTGGGGAAAAGTATCCGACTCGGATGACCCTATCCCTACTCTAAGGGTGACAGTCCTTAGCAACAACTGAAAGTAAAGCTTTGATATTTTCCTTTATGAAAGTACAGAGAAGGAAGAAAAGATTGACCAACCGGTGTCTTTCGCTTTTGTCGATCCTGTCCTCTCTCTTTGTTTCTTGTTCCCAGCTTCTTGCTCCCTTTGCCGGCCCAGCTACACACAGATCCTGCACAAACAAGAGAGGGAAACTACAAGAAACATGTACTCATAACTGATGCATGGATTAGAGTGAATCAGATATACAAGTAAATACAATACATCAATGCAATACAAGTATATAGGAGAACATTCAAAGCTTTATTGATAGAAGTAAAAGGGTTCTGAGAAGGTTACAACCATCAATGGCTCCAATCCAGCAGCACCTCCCCAGCAGCAAGAAATCTCCTCTTCACCTCTATAAAAGCAATCACCCAATAGCTCTAACTGTAAACCAACAGCACTTCCTTGCTTTGCACAAAATTCCCGCCTCCCTAGACCTCATAGAAGAGCTCTATATATAGGGTAGAAGGAGAAAGGATGAGTCAGCTTGAGACTGACATAAAGCTGCCTTGTGTCCTCTCCCTCTTCAGTTAATCTTCAGTTCTTGAGTCCACTTGGAGATCCTTGCTTACACATGGAGATCAAGTACCTCTTACTCATCACAGGGCGAATCCCTTGAACCAAGTGTCAGTTTGGAAGCTTCCTGGGCAATTGACACCTTGCAGAATGACTGTGCCACTTGGCCAATCTCGCCCAGCGCAGGTAGCCTTCATTGGAGTTGACTTTCAGCACAGGTACAAGGAGGAGCAGTTGACATTCAGCGCAGTTGCTCAGTGGAGCAGCTGACATGATCCAAAAATAGCCTGTTTTTGAGTGTTTTCAGGTGGAGAACTGATGGGAAGTGCTGTGGTTTGCTGACCTTGTTCTTCTAGGGGTAAGAACAACATGTTTAGGGACTGAGGATCCCTGTAATTATTGACATTTCATGCTCCATGCTGCGAGGCACAAAAATGTCTATAACAGTTGCCCCCTAAAGTATGAGGCCGTTTATCGGGTGAAATGCTTTATCTAGAGGGTCCGAAGTTCATTCCAGTGCTGAGGAGGCGCCCTGTAATACAATACAATACAACACATTATTTTCCATTCTGTTTTCATGATCTAGCTGAGGCGGGCATTCCCATGCTCAGCTTTATAAATACATTTTGGTACATAGAACAGACGATCGTCTGATAGTAGACTGACAATTTTCTGCTAAAATTATCATCCTTTGAATAGGATGATCATCTGCTGAAATGATGTACATGACAAATGCTTTTATATTTCCTGAATATATATCGTAGCCCGGATGGATGAAACTAGATCCGGGGTCTTCAAACTCGTTCGATCTTCACTCTAAGTACAAGTCGATCCATGTGAGAATTGCGCTGAAGTCGAACATGGAAAGACATCGCTTGATTACCGGCCAATAATGAAAACCGTTAACAAGCGCGAGAGGAATCACCGATAATGATAATGACCCTCAAGGTACTGCAGTACAATTCACGTGGCGTGAATAAAGGACTTGGCGTCGAACGCCACGCAAAATCTTTGGTCGAAGGTCATTGATGTATACCTGTCGCCGGAAGTGAGAAACTTGCCATTGAGGCATGCAAGCTTCAAAGTACTGATGGGGTTGTTCCTAGATCAACTTCTTGGATAATGAGCTGTAGTCGACAAGAGGCGATCCATCAAAGGAGGGCCTTAATGAATCCCACATCAATGACACGGAACGGAGCTAATGATTTTAGTGGAGGTGAAAACAAACTGTGACATATGATTCAGGGTGGCGATCATGAGTGGATGAAGGATAATGTATGGCAGTGGATGGGACACGGTTGACACTTTCAGAATGACCTCTCTTGAACATATAATGACACTGATGCGATGGATCGGTAGCATTACCCCAAATGTGGACGGTTTGGCGAAGACCATGGTGATGAGACCGGTGAATGAAACAACCCAACCCGATGTGGTACGGAGGAAAAGTGTCATGTTCAAGAGCGACTTGCTACCATTAAACTTTGATGTTCTCCCAATTTTTCCCCAGTCATTTCTGACCAGTACCTCTTTATTTTTGTCAAGCTTGAGGAGGATAACATATGCTTGTTCTATAACCTGCCCTTCGGGCAAGCCCATCGCTATGATTTAACGAGCTTAGCGATAGGGAAACTCGTTCTCGTCTAAAGACAAGTTTGTCGCTATTTAATCATTTTAACGAGTCTAACGACAAGGAAAACTCGGTCCTTTTCTTTTTTAGAGAGTCTGAAAAGGTACATAAAGTTAACTCCATAATTCCTTTTTCGTCATCTAATCCCTTAAGTCCGAAAAAGTATAAAACAATACAGAAGGGATGAATTTTCGATTGCTTTAACGAGCCGAACAAAACAAGCGCTCGATCTTTTTGTGCAATAATCCCTCAGGTCCAAAAAGATTAAAATTTAGAGGAGGGATAGCTCTTCCGGTTCCTTTAACGAGCTGGAAGGCCAAAACTCGGCAAACTTTTCATATTTTACGAGTCAGTGAAAAGAGCTCAAAGAAGACTCGTCTTTTGAGGAACGAGTGATAAACAGGGATAGCAGCAGATTCCAGGTACAGGTTGGAATTTTCCAATCACGGCAGTGTCACAAGGATGGCTAGGTGAAATCACTCTTCGCAGCTGTTTCTCAAAAGAGGTAAACACACAAATGGAGGTGAATGATCGGCCAAATGAAAAGTGGAGGTGACGGTGCACAAACACGACCAAGGCTTTTATGGCTGATGAATTTACGATCTCAAAAGGTTATTTACCGGTTCATTTTTTCTGAATGAGCTTGAACTCTGAAGGGAAGCCTGCTCATAAACTTATGTTTATTTTTTAACGAGCATGAACTATGCGCTAAAACTGCTCGGATCGTGCGTTTATTTTTTAACGAGCATGAACTATGTGCTAAAACTGCTCGATATACCAGTCATCGAATAAGAACGCCTCCTATGAGATAGCTATTTTTTAAGGAGCTTTACCTCACGAAGCTATGCTCCAATTTTGGCAATTTTTTACCTTTGCCCCACAGACTTTCTTCATGCAAGGTCGGAATCGGCTAATCCTACGAGTTTAAAGGGTTAGACCTACAGGTTTAAAGGGAGGACCTAAAAATTTAAAAAAACAAATAGTCGTCCCTCGCTCACATTCCAAAAGTTTGCATGCCCCCAGGTATAAAGTATAATTTCGAGATACCTCCATCTCTTACTTATTATCCAAAGAGGGTTCTATTTGCTGCCGCAAATCAATCTCTTTCTTCGGCGATGTCTATCATTGGGACTTACTCAAAGATGGTTACCCTCTGTCACAACAATATAATCTCCTTCTTTGGAGGCTGCCCCTACTTATCCTTCAAAACATTTGTTTTAATGGGTGAGGCTTGCTTTTCCCCAAAGATGGTTACTACTTGTTGCAATAAGGGAATTCCTACTTGGGCAGTGCCCACCTATTTAGACAAAGGTGAATGACTCTTTTGCCAAACACATAACTTTAACAAAAGAATACTATTCCAGAACAACCCCTCTTCCACCGCCGGACGGGGTACGGACTAGTCATATTCTTCTGCGGAGATTCTACCTTATACCCAGGGTTTCTTCTGCCCGAAGCAGACCAGGGTGCATGCCCCCTGGGTTCCAGTCTTTCTTTCCGAATCACTCGCACTCATCGGGAAGGAGGACTGGGGGTGGAGGCGAATCTTGAGTGAACAGACCATTTAGGAATGGTATTTGACTATTTGTGATGCGAGATCCCGGAAACGAAAGTTGGTCTACGAGCTTGACCACTCTTCCTTCGTGTGGAAAACACATTACTCTAAAGAGTGAGGAGACTATCGCTCCCATGCAATAAATATAGTCACGTCCAAGGAGTAGGTTATAATCCAAGGGTCCCTGGACGACCATCACGTTCAAATTGACGGTCTTCCCTTTCAATGTAACAGGCACATTGGGGAGGATTCCTAATGGTCGACTGGTTCCTTTATCAAAACCTGAGAGATTTCTTAACTCAGGTAAAAGCGCCGGGGAACCCAGTGCTTTCCAAGAAACAGAGGAAAGGATACTCACAGACGCCCCCTCATCAATGATAGTACCAGCCATAATCATTCTATAGATCTGGACAATGATTCTGAATGGTATACTGGCTGGTAGCCGGGGTCTGCCTAGTTGATTCCAATCAAAGGATACAATCAGGTTGCTTGGTGGTGGGACCGAATATACGGCCGGGTATGACCCTGATGATGTTCCTTCCTGCGATAAAGGAATGGGCGCATTGCCCTGACGCTCATCAGAGTCGGTGCTAATGAAAAGAACCTGGATGGTGTCATCCTTATTCTCTTCAGTGAGGGTGTCGCATGAAGATGACTCTTCGGCGACGGTGTCATTTGAAGATGGGTCTTCAATGACAGAGTCATTGGACGATGAAACCTCTGAAGGAAGAACTGGGTCAACTGCCGTTTCGACTTTTAGACTCTCGTCTGGTCTGGATTCAGTAGGTTCATTCTCAATGACCGACACTTCAGCTGACCACTTGGGCGGGTCAACTGGATTTTCAACTATCAAGGGATTAGGCGCGAGTTTTTGGTATCCAGGAGGAAGTCGTAATGGTGAAACCGGACGATCTTCCAAAACTCTCTTGGCCTCATCTAAGAATGGACATTTGTGGATGGCATGCTTGCCTTCACACAATACACAGGGTGATCTTGGTCTCCCTCTTCGTCCTTCACTCTCGCTAGTTGACGGACTGCAATCAACATGACTATCAGAGGTTGATGCTACCGGATTGTGCAACCTCGGGGACCAGTCCCTTAGTATCCGGGGAATACAAGGACAATCACGATGGAAGTGGGTCCCTTTGCAAATGACACATGGCGATTTAGGCCCGGTCGGTGCAGTGTGTGGGTTTTTGTCAGCTGTCTTTTGCTTGCCCCCAGCTGCCTTCGCCATAGGCTCCTTCTGCTTCTTTTCTTTCTTCTTCTTTTCTTTCTTCTCCTTGGGAGGTTGACTTTTGCTAGCTCTACCTTGCGAAGATGAAGGATCAGAGGAAGTATTGTAAGAAGTGGAAGGCTGGTGGGTAGTTCTAGACTGTTCTGACTGTTGATTGGACTGCTCAGGATTAGTGGCGATCTGGACTACATTAGTTGAAAAGAGCCATACAGGTAGGCCAATTGTCAATCCTGGAAGTGACAATGTCGCCATATGAGGCGCACCAACATCTCCCCAAGAGGAGAAGGGATTTGGACTTCCGCCAAGGTTACCTCCTTGGTTGGTGGGCTCCATACTTTTCAACTGAAAGATCAACGTGGGAATAACAGGTGATTTTGTTCCGCTTAAAATAAATTTTATTAACGACGCTTTTAGACACAAACTTGCTTTTTCATGTTTTAAGAGTCGAGAAAAAGCTAAAGATGACTCTAGTCGCCTTCGATGTATTAACGAGCCCGAAGTGACAAATGCTCGGTTGGACTTTTTCAGTTATAGAGTTTGAAAAAGGCCAAAAGAAACTGCTCTGGAGATCTAGGCAGAGGGTGTGCCAAACCTTTCGCGAAACCACAGAATACGTTTTACGGTACGGGTGGTCGATCTTCGTGAATGCTGTGTTCACTGCATCGCGATCAGTAGGGCGGTCGACACGGCTTCCTATGGATAAAGGATAATTGCCTATAGGGGTCTCCCAATATATACTCGACGGTACGTGGGAGCACAAGTCCGTATTAGTGCCACCGACTCTCAGGAGGAATCACCCACCTTCGTAGAGATCGACAGTCACTATGTTTAACGACGTCGGAACACGTCTCTACCTAGACCTCTAAATGTTTGCGTTATGTTACAAAGCGTTGTTATGTAAATTGGGTTTATTTTAATGTTGATCTTGCTTAGCAGTTTGCCTTTAAGGATCACCACGAGATGTATATATACAACTTCCTAAATGCAATCTAAGATGAGAAGCAAAACTTTTCAATCTTTTAACTTTGAAAACCTTAATCTACTGAGGGAAAAGAGGATATCAACTTTTCTCACAGATCATAGAACACACACTAAAATGCAAATTTTCCTGAATCGTCAAGCACACAGTCAAATGCAAAATGCACAATGCAGATATTTCTTTTCGTTATCCTTAATGTTGATGTAAGACAAAAAGGAAACTGTTGTATAACTTTGAATCTAATTTCGAGCGAAAGTAAACAAGCTTGTCCAAAATCAAAAGACACCTTAAGATTGACTTGTTTAGACACTGGAAATGTATAGATTCAAACCATAAAATGAAAAACAAACAAACTCAAACAGCCATGAACAGTAACAAAACTAGCTCTTAAGATCACAAAGACACTTTTACAGTTCAGGATCTAAGAGGCCACAGCTATACTGGTTCGCTTTTCACAATGGGAAACTGTAACTGAAACAAGAAATACTGAAAGAACAATCACAGTTTCATCACACAACTGAGGCGGAATAATGTCAAGGAAAGTTGGTTTACAACAAGTACAATGACAAGCAATCAGCAGCAAAATAACAGTGAAAACAGGGCTAAGACATAGTGGGAAACCTCAGGAAGACATAGCCTAACTGGATCAGCGCAGGCTCTGGTCTATCAAATTGACTCTCAGCGCAGTTCCCGAAGGGAGTACCTGCGCTGGAATGCAGACTGCCTGTGGACAGCCTGCACTGAGACACGAGAGTTGCGTTTACAAGGATTTCCGAGTCATAAAAAGCTCAAAAATTCACTGTTTTTGTTGAAATAAAAGCTATAGGTCAAGTACAAGCTAAGGGATGATCAAGAGGATGAAAAGCTATCACAAAGAGTACAAGAGTCTTTTGTAGATCAGCTCTTCAAATCGTGAATCTGCTCAGACAATGAGCAAGAGTAGCAGCCCCTCTACTTCGCTTTTGATATAGTCAAAAGCTTTTCGATTCGGTACTCTTTGGTTCAGGAAATGAATAGCAAAGATACTACAAACACAAATCAAACGGATACGATCCCCAGCGGAGTCGCCAGTTTGTTGTGGGGAAAAGTATCCGACTCGGATGACCCTATCCCTACTCTAAGGGTGACAGTCCTTAGCAACAACTGAAAGTAAAGCTTTGATATTTTCCTTTATGAAAGTACAGAGAAGGAAGAAAAGATTGACCAACCGGTGTCTTTCGCTTTTGTCGATCTTGTCCTCTCTCTTTGTTTCTTGTTCCCAGCTCCTTGCTCCCTTTGCCGGCCCAGCTACACACAGATCCTGCACAAACAAGAGAGGGAAACTACAAGAAACATGTACTCATAACTGATGCATGGATTAGAGTGAATCAGATATACAAGTAAATACAATACATCAATGCAATACAAGTATATAGGAGAACATTCAAAGCTTTATTGATAGAAGTAAAAGGGTTCTGAGAAGGTTACAACCATCAATGGCTCCAATCCAGCAGCACCTCCCCAGCAGCAAGAAATCTCCTCTTCACCTCTATAAAAGCAATCACCCAATAGCTCTAACTGTAAACCAACAACACTTCCTTGCTTTGCACAAAATTCCCGCCTCCCTAGACCTCATAGAAGAGCTCTATATATAGGGTAGAAGGAGAAAGGATGAGTCAGCTTGAGACTGACATAAAGCTGCCTTGTGTCCTCTCCCTCTTCAGTTAATCTTCAGTTCTTGAGTCCACTTGGAGATCCTTGCTTACACATGGAGATCAAGTACCTCTTACTCATCACAGGGCGAATCCCTTGAACCAAGTGTCAGTTTGGAAGCTTCCTGGGCAATTGACACCTTGCAGAATGACTGTGCCACTTGGCCAATCTCGCCCAGCGCAGGTAGCCTTCATTGGAGTTGACTTTCAGCGCAGGTACAAGGAGGAGCAGTTGACATTCAGCGCAGTTGCTCAGTGGAGCAGCTGACATGATCCAAAAATAGCCTGTTTTTGAGTGTTTTCAGGTGGAGAACTGATGGGAAGTGCTGTGGTTTGCTGACCTTGTTCTTCTAGGGGTAAGAACAACACGTTTAGGGACTGAGGATCCCTGTAATTATTGACATTTCATGCTCCATGCTGCGAGGCACAAAAATGTCTATAACACTGCTGTTCAGGAGTCTTCTTCTGCACAAGAGTAGTCATCCTCTCGATGTTTCAGCACATGAAATATGGAATGTTCATCATCTTTACTCTTGTAAAATTCATCAAAAATCTGATGTGGCATGTATAGAGGCGTGAGAAGCAGCCCTCACAACTGAAGTATCTGATAATGAGTCTCATCAACAACGTATAGGATTCTTTCAAAAACCGGAAAGGGAACACCCTGCTGAGCTTAGCTAGGCCTGATATATGGTTCATAATATTCTCTTTCCACCTGCATTCTTTTGTTCCACTCCTCGCCTACATTCGGTATTCCTTTTGCTTGAGAAATGGTCTCTGGTGTCAAGGTGAAATTTACACCAGCAAGAGTTACCTGACCATCATGCAAATGTAAAACAAATAATCGAGCCAACTCTTGATGATGCTGAATATGAGCAATCAATTCACAATAATGAAAGCATGACTGTTGTTGGAAACATGCCATGGAAAGTGGGGAGGCTTGCAGTTCAATCAAAGAGGTAAGCTCTTCTCTGACATGTCTGCCACCCTTACGAGGCCTCCTCGGTGCATGAAGCTCTATGGTAGAATCACTGTCTTGCTCATATGATGAATCAGTGTCTGTCATGGTGCTGCAAAGGTGTATGTCAAGTATATGTTTGGTTTGAAAATGAGAAATAGGTGTTTTGTTTTCAATGCCAAATATGTCAAAGGGAAATGAGGGACTGTGAGTAATATGGGACAGTGGGAAAAGTGGATGGAGGAGTTTTTCAAGTGAAATTAAGGTGTGTAGTAACAATCACTTGACTGTTGGGAATTGGGGATTTAGGGATTTTGCAAAAGATATGGGTAAAGTGATAATGATAAGAAATGGTAGTGTTTAGGATAGGGAAAATGGGAAGCAGGGATATGAGTAGTTTGGGAGGTTAGGGAAGGGGATTGACTATAATGATAGAATTATGAAAAGGGAAGGATCACAAGTGGGAAAGGAGACTTGGCACCAAAATCACAATTTCAAAACACCAATTCCGAAACCCATAGGAGCAGATTTTGATATAAATATAGGGTTTATATTTTCAAACTTTAAATCTTCAAATCTTCCCTCCAAACAATACCCAACACAAGTTAATTTCAATGGCAAGAACTCTCAAACTTACTTGGAGCAGAAGAAATGGAGTTGTGTGATTTTTGGTGATAGCAGTGATATAAAATTGGCCTGTCAGCTTTGTGTGCCGGGCCTCCTGGATGCGTCGCGACAGTGCAATTTTACACAGTGAAAATTGGCCCAATGCGACACATGGCCTATGTGCGTTGCGCCTTCCTCCAATGCATCGCTCGCACTCCAACACACAGTCTTGGATTTCAAAAATAAAATTCTCTCTTTCCCAACTCAAGTTGACTTCAATTGATCTCTTGGCATTCCAATGGGTGTTTCAAACAATGAAAATATATTATATAGTGATGGGTTTGAGTTTTGTTTCTCAAAAACCCACTTTCTTATGTTTTAGTTTTGGCACTTTTTCATTTTAATACAACTCTGTTCTTTTTGTTTCCTCTTTGATTTTTGGCTGAAATGATGAAAATTTTGTCAATTTTTCGCAGGGATGATGGCATTGAGTTTCGGAAAAGGATGACCAGGGTTGCATCTGAAATATCAAAGAATTGAAAATTTTGAAATTTACATGGTAATTTATTACAAAAGACAAAATGTGGAATTTTCTTCAAAACATAGTTTTGAAGAAAAGTCATAGTCCGGCAATATGACGATGAAATTTTTGAAATAAAAACTTGTATAGAACCTCCCTCTTGGCCTGGTGGCATCACTGGACACTTTGAAGACTGAATTCACTAAACCCTGGACCTAATGACTAAAATGACTCTTTTCTGACTGAAAGACCATCCATAATGACTGTAAAATTGATTTGATGAACTTTGATGATCAGACACAAACCAACATGTACAGACATGAGGGGAATGAGTGACAAGGCCCTTCCGTCAGATTATGGCATGCCCCTAACGGAATGCGGATGAATGAACTGTATGAGAAACCTAAAAATGAAATGCAATAAGAGAAATGATCTCTGACAAAGGGATGTAAAGACCGACTCTAAGATTGGCTCCAATGGGGATGGCAGCTCATGGGAGGTGCCAAGAACTACAGATCTCTGGGAGAGATAGACAGTGCCTTCGTCCATTGGGCTATGGAGTCCATTATTTTGACAAATTAACACAAGATTCTTGACTTATTTATTGACTGAAACTTGACTCAAATCGACTCAATTATGAAACCAAAATGACTGAAAAACTGACTCGACAAACTGAACCCAAAACTGAAATATTTCTTCAGAATTATAGCCTTCACTTCAGGCCCCAGACTCAAGAAAATATCACAGCACACACTTGCAATGAAACTGAAATGAAATAGTATTTACAGTGACAATGTAAACAACAGAAGCAACTTAGAAATGATACTGCTTGAGCAGCCAACCATTGACCGGCCCTCCTGGACAATCTTCCCCGTTCATCTCCTTCAGAAGAAAAGCATTCTGACCCTGATATGCTGCAATATTAAAGGGACCTTTCCAGAGATTTTCAAACTTACCGTGCTTGCCCTTTTCCTCATTCCTTGCATCCCACTTCAGCACCATGTCATCCAACTGAAATTTGTCCACCTTTGCTTTTCTGTCATAAATTTTCTTAATTCTCTCCTACAGCTTGAACGTGTTTTGAAAAACTTCTTCTCTCGTCTGCTGCAAATGGATCATTTGATTTAGTCTTCTCTGCATAGGATCGTCTTCACTACCAGCATCCTGAAGAAGTTTGACTACCAGAGCTCCGAGAGAGGTAGGAAACATTGTATCAACTCCATAAACTAGCTCAAAGGGGAACATACCAATGGATTTCTTCTGACTCACTCGATCTGCCCAAAGTGTATTGACCAACTTCTTATGCCAACTCTTCTTGTTTATTTCCAGCAACTTTTTAATGATGTTGACCAAATATTTGTTAGAAGACTCCACCAATTCTTTGCCTTGCGGATGATAGGCAGTTGAGTGTCCCAAAATGATTTTATACTTGTTACAAAACTCAATCATCTTTTTTGATTTGAAAGATGTTGCGTTATCAGTGATTAACGTATTTGGGCAACCAAAATGAGACAAAATGTTATTCTCAAGGAATGAAATTATTACCGCATCTGTAGCTTGTTTGGTGGGAATTGCTTCGATCCACTTCGTGAAATAATCTGTCGCCGTAAGAATCCATCTATGCTGACCTGAAGAAGTAGGATGAATTTCACCAATGAAATCCAACCCCCACTGTTGAAAAGGGGCACTCACCTCAATGGGCTTAAGCGGCAAAGGCTGTAATTTCTACCTTCCTTCAAAAATCCGACATTTATGACAGCATTTGATAACCTTATATACATCAGCAAACAATGTCGGCCAATAGTATCCCCCCCTCAGAATTTTATTTGCCATTATTTTCCAAAAAAGGTGACCACCACAATCTCCTTTATGGAAATCCTCCATGACCTGCTTCGCTTCTTCTTCCACCAAACAATTCAACAAAACACCACCGGGATCTTTCCAATAAAGTGCAGAATTCAAAACACAAAACTTAGCAGCCTTTAACTTAAGAGTTCTAGCTTTGTTTCTAGCCATACCAGGTGGTGGGGACAAATTTTGAAGCACATATATGATGTCTGAATACCACGGAGAAAGAACAAATATTTCAGATACTTGAATTAACGAACCTTCCTCATTCTCATCAGACATAGCAGCAATCAGAATTATGTCTAAGACATGAAAATTCGATTCAGCCATTAACTTTGCCAATCCCTGTCCTTTAAAACGCTTTGTGGGCTTTATCTCCACATCATACTCCAAAAAAGCTGTGATCCACTTACCTCGTCTTCCTTCTGGACCTGTTTGTACCAAAATATCTTTGACAGCACCGTTAGGAACATAAGCCAAAATATGAGAATGCAAAATATATACCCGAAAATCTTTCAATGCTTTTACAAGTGAAAGGGCTTGCTTTTCAATGATGTTGTACTTCAAGGCTGTATCTCTTATAGTTCAGCTGAAGAAAGCAATTGGTCTTTCATGCTCATCTTTTTTCTGCATTAATACAACTGCCATAGTATTCTTCGAAGCAAATGAAAACAATATAAAATCCTGAGTGTAATCTGGGTTGATTAGAACCGGAGCTGAAGAGAGAGTCAATTTTACTAGATTGAAAGATTTTACAGCCTCTTCTGTCCACTTCACTTTGTTGTCCTTCTTAAGCATGTTTGTAATCTCTCTTAGGTGTTCAACAAGATTAGGCACAAAGCGGTGTAAAAAATTCATCTTACCATTAAAAGATTGTATCTCCTTCTTGTTCCGGGGAAGGTCAATTTGCTGAATCACCTCTACACATGCTGGATCAATACGAATGCCATATTTTGAGATAATGTGTCCAAGTAGTTTGCCCTCATCCATGGCAAACAAGCTCTTCTTGAGATTCAACGACACACCATATTTTCTGCACTTTTGAAAGACAATTTTCAAATGATAAATGTGTTCTTCATCTGAATTGGAAAACACCGTCAAATCATCATGGTGCACAATGAAAAAGACATCCTTCTTGTTTGCGAAAGCCATATCCATTGCCCGCTGAAATGTGGTACTTGCGTTCTTCAAACCGAAAGGCATTGTAGCATAATGAAAAGTCCCCCACGGAGTGGTGAATGCTGTTTTGTCTCGATCATCTTCTTGGACCAAAATTTGGTTATATCCTGAATAACCATCGAGTAGTGACATACGAGATGCTCCAACTACTCGCTGAAGTATGTGATCCATTTTTGGCAACGGATAATTGTCCTTCAAAGAAACTTTATTGAGATTCCTAAAATCAATGCACAAACGAATCTCACCTGTTTTCTTTCGTACGGGCACCAAATTAGAGATCCAATCGGAAAATCTGATGGGAACGATGATTCCTGATTTGTACAACCTGTTTACCTCCTTCTCAATTGATGGTAGTATTTTTGGATTTAGCCTCCTTAACTTCTGTCTGAAAGGTTTCTGATTAGGCTTAATAGGAATAGTGTGCTAAATTATATTGGTTTCATATGTCTTCAAGTCGGAAAAGTCCCGAATTGTAGCTGCTGTTGGCCATGGAAATTGGGATTCCGAATCTGTGGTTCAGGCTTATCAAGTGTTAACCTTTCAATCATCTTTTCTACCTTGTAGAGTACTTGGTCTGAGGTAGAAGCTTCGTCCCTTATTGAGACTTTCTTCTCGGCTTTCAATCTAGCTCTCTTGTCATTCAAATTTGCCTCAACACTAACGGAAATTTTCTGCATTTCTTCTAAGGTAGCCAGATCTCTCTCTCTTAATTGATATGCCATGTCTGGATCAATACCATACAGGAACTTAAGAAAAGATAACTTTCTAGATGGCCTTAAATCATCAAGAATTGCATTATAAACCGCATTAAAACTAATATAGTAGTCTTGCACAGTTTCACCGACATTTCGCTTGATCTTGGTATATTCATAAGTGATTTGAAGAGGATATTTCTTTACTTCCGAGCGATCCAAGAACTGTCTTTGAAGCTCTTTTGATGTGGGAATACTTCTAGCTGCCAAAGCTCTGAACCATTTTCTTACCTCACCGCCGAAAGTTTGCACGAATAATCTCATGGTCACGTTTTCTGCATCAATCTCATGAAGATCGAAGAAATCCGTCATTCTATCCACATGTTGCTGAGCTGTGGTACCATGAGGAGTGCCATCAAACAAAGGAATTTTACTCTGATAATCTGCGGGCATATCATCCAAAACTTGAGGCAATGCGAGAGGTGCAAAATGAGCAGCCATTGCTCTTGGTGGATTTGCAATCGGTCTTGGTGATGTTGGGGGAGTAGGTGCAACTGATGTGTGAGGTGTATGAGGAGGTGTATGCGGAGGTGAAGCAATCTTGGGTATTTTAGGAGTAGAAGGAGTAGATGGAGGCGATACGACTACAGATTTTTGATCAAAAATAGTAGGTTGTGGGGGAAGGGTAGGAATGAAAGGAGGTTCGGTGGGAATTCTTGAACTAGACGCAATTGCGAATGACCCAAGGGTTGCAGAAGAAGTATCTAAAAAATTAGAAATATTAGAAGCCGTGATGGAAGTCTAGAGCTGGTTCAAAATGTAATCATCGACGCATTTATTGGCCCTTTCAGTTTCAAGATTTCGAACAAACTCAGGATTTAAGACAGTGGAAGCAACAACGCTTTCAGATTTGGTTTCAAACAAAGACAACTCAAACTGCTCATCAAATTCTTGATCCTCAAGATACTCAAAACCAACAGGACACGACTGAGCTTTGAGAATAGGAATGATAGAACTTCCTTGGCGAACAATTCTTGGAATAAGATTGGGATTTTCGTAGACAGGAGGAGGATCAGGATCCGTATTTGCTCTGATATGTCTTCTGGAAGCCAGTGTGTTATTATTTCAATAAATCAAATGGACATAAACAACTTGTTCAGCCTATCAAATTCTAAACTTATCATCCAAAAGCTTAAAATTCTTAGATATACTGGGGTGATCTGTAAGTTAGATACTCCGTTTATAAGACTAGATTGGATATTGACAGAAGTAGCATTTATCTACTTGTGCTAATGCAAAGCAAAAGCGTTTTGAAGGTTACCTAGCTAATCTTCAGGCTCCGTCTATAGTTTATAAAACGAAGAATACCAAAAAACAATGGATTTATTTCCCTAGTATGGTCGCCACTATGTTAGAGCCTAGATTTACCTCAGGCTGAAAAGGTAAGATTCTAGGTCCACATCAAACCATGCTCAGTCTGGTAGCTAGCCCTAGCAGGTCAGGAGAGGGCTCTCTTCGTGTCAATCTCAGCAAAAGATAATCGATGGGGCTTGAGATGACTGAAATAATAGCTAATCTTAGGCTAGGTATGAAGTGAAAGGATTTGATTTGATTTTTTGGGAGTTTTGTTGGAATCAAGGGAAAGGAAAATTTGGGTCTAGGGATGAGGCCAAATTTTTGCAGAGTTCCTATGGGGGAAAGGTAGGCAGTAGTTTTGATGCTTTAGATTAAATGAATGGATGGAAAAGACCACTGAGGAGCTGAAGAGGGAAAGAGACTGCAAGAATCCTCTCCAAACAGATGAAAAACATGTAAAACTAAACAAAGTTTAAGGTAGAACACAACAAACTCATGAATTCTACCTTTGTCACTCAATTTCTTTAATTTCAGAAGCAAAGAGAAGGGAAATGACATGCATAAAAAATCAATGAACTTACAATTACATGAAGAAAAACACCATCAAAACACAGAGCCACAAATATTCCAACAAGTGCTGCAAAACCCTGGTCTTTCCTTTGCCTAAAATGCAGAAAACAGATGTACAATGGAGTGCCAAGAAATTCCAAGTGTCCAACCCTAAAAATGACTGAGAAATTACATGATATAGACAACCATAACTCCTTCTCATGCCTCTACGTGTCAAGCTCATCATTATAGGAGTTGTTTCAACCATATCTAAACAAGGAACTGAAAAATAGGCAATGAAACAACTTGCCTCTATATGTTAGGAAACTGATTCATTCAGTTGTTTTTTACTTTTTAGTGAATGAATCTACTAAAACAAGTAAATATGTGCCAAAATCACATCATTTTCATGAAATTACATCAAGGTAGATCAAGAGTTACATGAAAAAGTAAAACTGGTCAAAATTGGGTGAAAGTTTTAGCTGCTGAGTGAAAAGCATGCCAAAATTCTCTATACGCTGTGCCCAAAACCTGTATGCGTAGCACAACTTTGGAGCTGACTCTTAGGCACTTCTAGAAGTCAAAATTGATCTCATGATAGCTCGTTGGAAAGGCCGGCCTGTCTACTTTCCAACCCAAGTGGAATTTCTAGATTTTGATGTCATTTGCCCCTCCAAAACTTCAATCTCCCAAGACTTCTTCTTGTGGGTGCAAAAGGTGGTAGAGAGGTCATTTTTAGGGTGTTTTGGACCCTTTAGGCAGCCCATAACTTGATGAAATCCTTAGGTAATCCACGATAATGCATAAATTTTCATAAAAAATTCAGAAATGGAAAGTTTTCCTCCAGAGGATCTCCCAATTATAAGCACGCGCCAAGTGGCGCTATGCGTTGGGCAGGAAAATCTATTTTGAAGCCAAAAAAATCAAAATTGACAAAATTTTCTCCAAATTTGCTGAATTTGGACTAAAGGTCTATCATCGAGTATCATGCTCAGACAAAGAAGATTCAGCCAATATTTTGAGCCTATCATGCCTTTTGCGTCGTTTTAGTACCCTCCTTAATCTTGCCTTCAGGATTTTGACCTTGCTTTGCAAACATGATTTCGTGCCCAATAATGATTTTTCATGTGCCTGAGCATGTCCTTGTCTTTGTTTGCCTTCACCAACAGTTTCTCAAGATGAATATTGGCCCTCTCAAGCCAAGCCTCTCGATTAGCCTCTATCTCCTACTCCAATGAAGTGAACTCTATCCTCCTCCTTTGGGCAGCTTGGCGGTTTTGTCGAATGTTTTATAACTCCATGGTTGTATGTTGATCCTCTAGTTGTTTGTTTCACTACTCCAAATAGTTTATGACCCATTGAGCTCTTTGCAGCTTGTCAGTCAATACATCTATCTCGGCCTTCTGCTCCTGAATAATCTCCCTCAGCTTTGAGCTATGAGAGCTCACATCATCATCGATGAGGATGAAATCAGTGTCTTGGCCTCCTGAAGGGCCTTCATCCTGGATAGGCTTCTTGCCTCCATCCTGTACCTATACCTGTTCTTTTGATGACGGCAACGAGACCCTTTTGTCCTTAGGTGGAAATAGTACTCGTCGAGCTGCTGCAAACAATCCCCTTGTGCCTCTCTGATAAGTGACATATGTTGGCACACTAGTAGTCTCTACCTCCTGACCTCCATGCTGATATGAAGGTTCACCTATATGATGGACACCCTCCTGATGAGCTACTGAAGCTGTGAAAAACTCATGGGAAATAAGTCCTCCCATGTGATGCCCTGCAAACCAAGTTGATGCACAACAATGATCTTGATGAGCGCATAGTGATAAATGTTGTTGTACTGCTGTTCAGGAGTCTTCTTCTGCACAAGAGTAGTCATCCTCTCGATGTTTCGGCACATGAAATATGGAATGTTCATCATCTTTACTCTCGTAAAATGCATCAAGAATCTGATATGGTAGGTATAGAGGTGTGAGAAGCGGCCCTCACAACTGAAGTATTTGATAATGAGTCTCATGAACGGCGCATAGGATTCTTTAAAAAACCGGAAAGGAAACACCCTGTTGAGCTTAGCTAGGCCTGATATATGGTTCATAATATGCTCTTTCCATCTGCATTATTTTGTTCCACTCCTCGCCTACATTCAATATTCCTGTTGCTTGAGAAATGGTCTCAGGTGTCAAGGTGAAATTTACACCAACAAGAGTTACCTGACCATCATGCAAATGTAAAACAAATAACCGAGCCAACTCCTGATCATGTTGAATCTGAGCAATCAATTCGCAATACTGAAAGCATGATTATTGTTGGAAACGTGCCATGGTAAGTGGGAAGGCTTGCAATTCAGTCAAAGAGGTAGGCTCTTCTCTGACATGTCTGCCACCCTTACGAGGCCTCCTCGTGCATGAAGCTTTGTCGTAGAGTCACTGTCTTGTTCATATGATGAATCAGTGTCTGTCATGGTGTTGCAAAGGTGTATGTCAAGTATGTGTTTGGTTTGAAAATGAGAAATAGGTGTTTTGTTTTCAATTCCAAATATGTCAAAGGGAAATGAGGGACTGTGAGGAATATGGGACAGTGGGAAAAGTGGATGGAGGAGTTTGTCAAGTGAAATTAAGGTGTGCAGTAACAATCACTTGACTGTTGGGAATTGGGGATTTAGGTATTTTGCAAATGATATGGGGAAAGGGATAATGATAAGAAATGGTAGTGTTTAGGATAGGAAAAATGGGAAGCAGGGATATGAGTAGTTTGGAAGGTTAGGGCAAGGGATTGACTATAATGATAGAATTATGAAAAGGGAAGGATCACAGGTGGGAAAGGAGACTTGGCACCAAAATCACAATTTCAAAACACCAATTCCAAAACCCAAAGGAGCCGATTTTGATATAAATATAGGGTTTATATTTTCAAACTTCAAATTTTCAAATCTTCCCTCCAAACAATACCCAACACAAGTTAATTTCAATGGCAAGAACTCTCAAACTTACTTGGAGCACAAGAAATGGAGTTGTTTGATTTTTTGGTGACTGGAGTGATATAAAATTGGCCTGTCAGCTCTATGCGCCGCGACAGTGCAATTTTACACAGCAAAAATTGGCCCAATGCGTCGTGCGGCCTATGTGCGCCGCGCCTTCCTCCAATGCGCTGCGCGCACTCCAACACACAGTCTTGGCTTTCAAACACAAAATTCGCTCTTTCCCAACTCAAGTCGACTTCAATTGATCTCTTGGCATTCCAATGGGTGTTTCAAACAATGAAAATATCTTATATAGTGATGGGTTTGATTTTTTGTTTCTCAAAAACCCACTTTCTTATGTTTTAGTTTTGGCACTTTTTCATTTTAATACAACTCTATTCTTTTTGTTTCCTCTTTGATTTTTGGCTGAAATGGTGAAGCTTTTGTCAATTTTTCGCAGGGATGATGGCAATGAGTTTTGGCAAAGGATGACCAGGGTTGCATTTGAAATATCAAAGAACTGAAAATTTGAAATTTACATGGCAATTTATTACAAAAGACGAAATGTGGAATTTTATTCAAAACAGAGTTTTGAAGAAAAGTCATAGTCCAGCAATATGACGATGAAATTTTTGAAATAAAAGCTTGTTTAGAACCTCCCTCTTCGCCTGCTGGCATTAGTGGACACTTCGAAGACTGAATTCGCTAAACCCTAGACCTAATGACTGAAATGACTCTTTGATGACCGAAAGACCATCCATAATGACTGTAAAATTGATTTGATGAACTTTGATGATCAAACACAAACCAACAGGTACAAGACATGAGGGGAATGAGTGACAAGGCCCTTCCGTCAGATTATGGCATGCCCCTAATGGAATGCGGATGAATGAACTGTATGAGACACCTAAAAATGAAATGCAATAAGAGAAATGATCTCTGACGAAGGGATGTAAAGACCGACTCTAACAGGAGGGATGAAAAGGGGAGGAAGGAATACCATTGATCAGAATAGGTGAGAAGGAGGAAGAAATGAGACTCATGACCCATCTTACCCAGGGATGAACGAAACCAAAAGCTATTAGAGTTTTTTGAATATACAGGCAGCTTAAGCTATCAAAGTCTTTTGAAAGATCTATTTTTAAGGAGCATACCTGACTTTTTGGTAGTCTTTAGGGAGTGGATGATTTCATGAGTAAGGATGATGCCATCTGTAATCTGCCTACCTTCCACATATCAAGATTGCTCAGGCGAGATGAGAAGTGGGAGCAACAATTTGAGTCTGGAAGAGATGATTTTGGAGACAATCTTGTAGATTACGTTGCACAAGGCAATGGGCCGATATTTGTCAAGGGAGTTGGGTTGATCTTCCTTGGGAATAAGGGTAATGAAGGTGGTATTCATGGTTGGAAGCATCCATCTCAATGTTCTTGATTCCTCAGCTACCTGCCAGACTTCCAATTTTATCAGCTCCCAGAAATTGTGGAAAAAATTTGAAGTGAAACCATCAGGACCAAGCGCTTTCCCCTCTTTTAGTTGATGAACTATCATTTCCACCTCATGTGAGTCGACCGGCCTGAGAAGGAGTTGTTTATGCTCCTCTGTAATAACTTTTGGAATATTCCTAGTAATTTTTTCTATGGCTTGCGATCTATCAATTTGTGGCTCTTGATGAGCTTGCTTGAAGTAGTTTAGAAGTGCGTGCTCGATGTCTTCATGTGTTTCCATCTTTACCCCCTGCTCATTTTGAATATGAGTGATGTTGTTATTCATTCTTCGTTGGATCATAGTCCGGTGAAAAAATTTTGTGTTTTTTTCTCCTTCTTTAAGCCATCTTATTCTCGATTTTTGCCTCCAGAGCATTTCCTCTTGATTTTCCCTCTTTGAAATCTGAGACTCAAGATACTTTTTCTATTCTAACAGGTCATCTAATCTACCTTCTGTAATGATCCATTGCTGCAATTGTTTCATTTCTTGATCAAGGGCACTTTGCGCCTGGAAAATGTTGCCAAAAGAAGAATGGTTCCATTGTTTGATCTTGCTTTTGAGGTGTTTAAGCTTCTGCTGAAATTGGAACATTTTTGTGCCATTTGGAGGAGAAAAGTTATTCCATTCTGAGTTTATTAGGTTGTTGAAATCTGGATGTGACATCCAAAAAGCCTCAAAGCGAAATGGCCTTCGGGTGGTATTTCCAGGATGAGACCATTGGAGAGAGATTGGCCAGTGATCTGACCCTGAGATCGGCAAAATTGAAGCTGAGAGGTCTCCTCTGAGATGGATTGCGTTGTTTGAGAGTAAGAATTTGTCCATGCAAGAATCAATTTGATGCAAACCTGCTCTTTTATTGTTCCAGGTATAGAGTCCATTGTTGAATGGCATGTCGATGAGACAGTTGTCTTGAATGAATTCTTTTAGATGAGAACTTTCCTTGTCCATTCTGTTCCTGCCTCCCCTTTTTTCTTCTAGCTTGGTTATCATGTTGAAGTCACCCCCTGTGATCCATAGTGGATGCTCTCTTTCAGTATTGATTGCAGACAGTGTGTTCAAAATTTCTATTTTGTACATAGCCTCCTGGGGAAAATACACATCGCTTAAGTGACCATGTATGTTGGTCCTTATAATGTGGAAAGTGGCCTGGATAAAATGCTTATTAGCGTGGATGTTATCGAGCATAATGTTTCGAGCATCCCAAATGATTTCTAGGCCTCCTAAAGCACCAGAGGCATCCACGGCTATTGTGAGATAACCTGGCCATGCTTTTGCTGCAGTTCGTTCTAGAGAGGTTGAATTGCATTTGGTTTCTTGCAAGAATAGGATTTGTGGCTTCTCTTGCTGTATCATATTTTTAATTAGTCTTCCTTTCCTGGGGCTATTGAGCCCTTTGATATTCTATGATATTAGCTTCATTGAGGAATGTTGGGGAGGGAGTTGTAGTACTTTGTAAGCTTGGAGTATCTACCTATCTCCACCAGCATTTCCTCGATGCAAATTGTTCGTTGGAGATCCGTTTTTCTTCCATGCTTTTTGTTATCTTTGGTGATATGCTTCCCATCCCAAAGGCCTCCGGTCTGAATGCCTAGGTATTTATGCCTTTGTGCTCGTGAGAGAATCACTTCTAGATTCTCCAGTTGTCGCTCTGGGATTTTGTCATAATTTTTTGTTTTGCATGCCTGCTCAAGGCCAAGAAGGTCCAAATCCCCAATATCTATACTTTCTGGTTCCTCTTCCATGTGTTGAGATTCATTTAATCCTTCATTTGCTTTTGTTGCTATTGTAGAATTAGGCTGCAGGTTATCTACCTCCATTCCTTGAGTATTCTAGGCAGAGATCTTGTGCAAGGTGGAGGGGGATAGATCTATGGGCAGGGGATTTTTTGGGTTTTCTTGGAGTCTACATGGGCAGCTTGTTTTTTCTTCTTGGTTCCCTCTCTGAGGGATCGAGGTTTTCAGAGTTTTGGTGAACTTGTCGGGCTAATGCTTCAAAATTGTTGCTCGTAGAGGGCTTGGAGGAGCTGCCATGAGGCATTTTAGGATTTGAAGCCGATTTCTTGTGGTTTTTCCTACGATTGGTGACTTTAGTGAAGCCTTCTGAATCAGGCTTATCAGGTGTTGATGGATTTGAGGGTTTCTGATTTAAAGGACAATCCCTAAATAAGTGGCCCAAGGCATGGCATCTTCTGATCTAAATAGAACATGTTTATATTCTATTAACTGAACCCATTCAACATCGTCATGGTAAATACTTGCTGCATTCGGAAGTGCCTTGCTGAGGTGCATATAGACACAAATTCGGGCGTAGGAGGTGTATCTGTGAAGCTTTGTTTCCTCTGCAATTTTGATAAATTTTCCAAGACCATTCCCAATGTCTTGTAGAGAAGCTTCATCCTAGTATTCCAGTGGGAGAGAGTAGAGACGAATCCAGACTGGGGCCCAACTAAGGTCTTCTTTATCCGGGTTGAAGCACTCGATCCAATCCCTCAAATATAGGCCAGCTGGATTGAAGAAATACGACCCTCCATCTAGGACCCTATTTCGGTCCTCTAAGCAGTTGAAGATGGTCGTGAAGAACCCTTTTGGTGAAGAACCCTTTGGGAGATAAGTTGAAAAAACGAGTTGAATCCTATTGGTTATTATAAAGTTGATTTTGGTTGTGCATTTTTATTTTGAGGCCCATTTTGGACCTCAAATTTTCTCTAATCATCACACCAAAAGTGATCACCTTGTGAAAATTGCTATTATTGAAATAGACGAGTAGTATGGATTTCCCATGTCAAAACACGCTTTCACAACATTAACCTATGAAAATAGCCTAAGGAACCACTTTTCCTAAGTTATTTTCATTTATTTTACCAACTTATATGAAAATACCCCATAAATTCATTAGTTTTAAGTTATTTTCATCAATTTCACTCATTTACATGAAATGACACAAAAATCCATTAAACCCAAGTTCTTTTCACAAATTTTACCCATTCACATGGAGAAATCAATTATTTATGAATTATTTTACTTAAATTAACTTGAGAAGTTATTTTTGTTGATTTGGTTACTCATAATAATGGTCATAAACAACCTATTCAACTTTTTCCTCTATTATATAATTAATAAAATGTAAAATTATAATAACAAATCAAGAGTGGATTATATCTTGATTTGGTCCAATAATCAATTTTTTATTATTCAGACCATATCGACTTTAACCATTATTTTTCTTCACTGAAAAACTTTTTCTCCATCATTCCACATAACCATTTCATTGTCTAATATTTGATCCTCTTTCATTCAAACTCACCCATCCTAAGTTCACACCACTATTGTGCCATTTTCCATAGGAGAGAGAGAGAGAGAGATCCACCCAATTATAGGTGTAGAATCATAAAGAACCCTCCTATTGGCAGTGCTAGACTTGCTAACATTTAGGGGATCTCCCTAGTATGAAGTCCCAATTAGACCTCACACCATTTGGTGTAAGAGTCCCATCTGGTTGTTGGATCTTGAAAATGTCATTCATTTCCATTACACTTTCACTATTATGTCCATTATATCACGTCCATTTCACCTCCATTTCACTACTATGTCACTACATTCATTCCACTTTCATTATCATTGGGCCACATTTATGTTTTTCCAAACTTTATTAATTCTTAGCCTTTTTAAGTGAATTTGTGGTTAAATATTAAAAAATAATGTGCATATGCTTATACCTAACAAGTGGGTTGAGATTGTTGACATGTGTAGGTCAAAAGGAGGCTTCTAGAAGACCCTTATGTGGCACTCTAAGGCCAAATTCGAATTTGAGTGGAAAGAATCATGGGATCATGAGGATATGTGTCACATCTCATAACTGTATTGAAACTCTAAGAAGACATGTGTCTTATCAGTTCCTATTTTGATTGAGACTCTAGAGGTAGAGGGAGAGATTCATGGACTTTCATTAATGAGATGGATTCTCATCTTTTTGTATAAATAGGAGATCTCTCCCTTTCATTTGTTAGCTTAGAGTTTGGTGAACTTGTTAGAGCTTAGCTTGTTAGCTTGTGAGTCTTAGCTTAGCTTGGAGTTTGTAGTTTTTCCTTGATGGCTTTTGAAAGCTTTGGAGAACTTTGTTGTACTTTGTAATTTTGAAGAATTTGAATAAAGATTTGATGTTCTCAACATGGAAGGAGATTTGAAGTAGATGTCATGGAGCACATTAGAATGTAAGGTAGAGTATATTTTATTTTGTAATTTTGCTTTGATTTCATTATGTCATTTTATTGCTTTCAAGTTTGATAGATTAGATTTTCCATTCATGCAATTTTAATTCATGCAAGTGTGTTCAACCGGTTGATTGTAGATTTATCTAACTGTGTAATCTATGCTTAACAAAATATTCCAAGAAAGTGGTCCTCCTATTTTCCAATTGGTGCTTGGAGCATTTGAGCTCACAGTAGATTAGTTTTCCTTTACATGTTTTGTATTTTCTTTCCATTTCAAATTAGCATATCTAACTGTGTAATCTATGCTTAACAAAATATTCCAAGAAAATAGTCCTCCTATTTTCCAATTAGTGCTTGGATCATTTGAGCTCACAGTAGATTAGTTTTCCTTTACATTTTTTGGAATTTTTTTTCCATTTCAAATTAGCATATCTAACTGTGTAATCTATACTTAACAAAATAGTCCAAGAAAGTAGTCCTCCTATTTTCTAATTGGTGCTTGGAGCATTTGAGCTCACGGTAGATTAGTTTTCCTTTACATGTTTTGTATTTTCTTTCAATTTCAAATTAGCATATCTAACTGTGTAATCTATGCTTAACAAAATAGTCTAAGAAAGTAGTCCTTCTATTTTCCAATTGGTTCTTGGAGCATTATAGCTCACAGTAGATTAGTTTTCTTATATTAATTTCCTTAAGCATGAGAAACAAAACCCCCAAAAACAACATAAACTATAAAACATCGAAGTAAGAGAAAGGTTAACTAAGCACATATGGTGCACCACACTTCATCAGTTTACGATACCCAGATTGATAATTTATGTATAGCAATTTAAGACGTTAAATTGACTAGACATTTTGGCACCGTTACCATGGAAGTGTAATTAGGAGACCTTATTTCTTACATCTAAAAAAATTTAATAATTCTTGAGTATGCTCTCCTCTTGCACTTTGTGTGATCTGGAGGATCAGAAAAATGTTTTTTATGTAAAAAAAAATTAATAATTCTTGAGTATGCTCTCCTCGTGCACTTTGTGTGATCCAGGGGATCAGAAAAAGGATTGTTTTGTAAAAAAAAAAAAAAAGGACAAAATAAACTTCATCATTTCATTTGATTAAAAAAAAAAAATCCAACTGATTTGATAGGTCCAAACTGTCTAAGATTGACTGGTTATGGTTTCTAGTGGTCCTTAAAACACTGTGTCATGTTTTAATAAGATTTTGCAACTTAGCTGCGGAATGCAGCCTGATTCCGCAGCTGATTTCAAGGTTTAATAGGTTACAACCGTCCAATGAAGAAACTGACCACATGGGTGTCTACGGAATTGTCCTGACATGGATCTTATCCTAGTCACCCAGCCCAGATTGATAAAAAAATCAGCTTAAGACCTCAGTCAAAGTTCTGTTTTTAGTGTATTTTACTTGAAGTCTTTGTTGCTTGAAATTGAAAATCATTAATCATTCTTATAAAATTCCACAATTTCAGAGAGAGAGAAAAAAAAAAAATATATCTATGGCTATCTTCAATCCTAGCTTTTAATGTGGCCTCAATAGAAAATCTACATCTCTTTTCAAGCTTTTGCCTTAAAACAAACCTGCAAGAACATTAAAAAAAACAATCAAAAGTTCAAATTTAACAGATAGAATTGCTTGAACTGTTGTAAAGAAAAATAAGATGAGAAATAAAAAAAAACCCCTTGTGTGGCTTTCAAAAGAGTGTATGCGACATCCAATTTATGTGGATTTTTTTTTTGAAACCTCCCAATGTCAAAATCTAAATAATCTGCATACACATTGATTTGATGTTCTGGCCTCTTCGTGATTTCGTTTCAGTGCATCTTTAGCCCTTTGTAACCAATCCATTTGCATTCATTCGGACTGTGTATCTTACTCATATAGGAAGCTTTTGGTTTTGGAACGTTTTTGGAAAGCCAACATAGGAAATTTCTCGATAATAACAGAATCTGAAACCTATGGATGGCCTACATAAACTATCCAAATGGATTAGAAACAGAGGTTTAAGGCGTGCCGTAGTCACCAATAGTCCTAGAGAAAATGTTAAGTTCATGATATTTATTGAAAGCCTTACAAACTTCTTTGAGTTCTTGGTTATTGGCAATTCGCTTGTTCACCATATTTGTTGTTGATTGCATCTGAAAACAATCTTTCTTTGAAATCGATTTTACATAGAAATCCACTTCACGAATTTCATTTACATTCCTAAGGCTAAAACCAAATTATGTGTTTCAACATTGTGCATATTACTGCTAGCAAATAAAGGTGTATCGTCCTACCTCTGATTCAAAAATTTTACAGTCGAATGCAACAATTCACAAAAACGTAAAACAGAGAAAAACGTCAAACTTCAAATGCACGATTTGGCCAAACAGAGACGAATTTGAGAAAAAGAAAACATGGGTTTTTTTGGCAGTAGGGTCAATTAGATAACCTAGAAATTGTTTTAAGAAATTCGTAGTGGTTTGAGATAATTTATTAGTTCTCTGAAGCCTATTTTTGCTTGCCGCGTGAAAAAAACGGAATTTCAATTAATGAACTGATAGTTTGATTTAATTCGGCTGTCTAGGTAGGGAATTCCAATTTGGGAATCAACTGTGTGCTGGCATCTAAAACATGATTACATGTCTTCCATCTTAATAAACTCACACCTGTTTAGAGACATATCCCAATTGAACACAACTCTCTGTCATTAAAACTCATGAAGTCGCTGCCACTCGTTTGTACCTATTCCATTACTTTCGGCTAAATGTTGGGAGAAAATGGAACAGGTAAGACAACGTTTATACGCATACTGACTAGTTTATTGAAACCAGATCTTGTAGACAATACAGATGTGGAGAATCCTAAATCCAATGTGTCATACAAACCGTAGAAGATCAACCGAAGTTCCAGTCAACGGTTAGGCATTTATTGCACCAAAAAAAAAAATCTGTGATTCATATACGAACACTCAATTCACATATGATGTCATGAAACCACTTCAAATTGAAAAATTAATATAGTAAATCTTTTTGGTGGAAAATTACAATGAGTTGCAATTGCATACTTGGATTCAAAACAACGTATTGTTACAGCATAAAGTTGCACAAACAGTCCAGTCCCTGCTCAGGCCAAACAACTATGTTATTATTGAGCATTGCCTTAGTATCCTTGATTATTTATCAGAATTTATCTGTTGTCTGTATGGGAAGCCTGGGGCTTATTGTGTAGTAACACTGGCATTTTCAATTAGAGAAGGGATCAATATCTTTTTGGTTGGTTTATTTTCAACTGAAAATCTTTGTTTTAAAGATGAATCACTTACTTTTAAGGTTGCAGAAACTCCACAAGAAAGTATGGAAGAGATAAAAAGCTATGCACGACACAAGTATCCAAATATGTGTAAAACTAATGGTTGGTTGTCTTTTAGCTGCGGAATGCAACCTGATTCTGCAGCTAACTGACAATTCCGCAGCCATTTTATTACTTCTATAGGTTATAGGTGTCAAGAGACAAAACAAACCACATGGGTAGCTGGGAAAATGTTAGTATATGGATGGTGTCCTATTCATTTGATCCAAGTCGATGAAAAAAGACCTTGGTCAAAGGGAAGTCAAGGTGTGTGTTATCACTAATTCGTCACACTAAGTCGCCACATGTCAAGAAAAAAATTAATAATTTTGAATCAATGAAATGAATAAGTTATTTGCTCACTTTTTTGAAGGTATTGATTAATTTTGGACTGGTGATGAAATATGAATGGCTAACTTTTTATTCAAGATTTTTAGCTATAGAAACTGTGCACATTCTGCAGCTAAAGTCCACTTCTACAGTTGTTCTCCAATTCTGCAGCTAGAAAAAAAAAAAAAAAAAAAAAAAAAAAAAAAAAAAAAAACCCTCATTGTTTAAATCAGCCTAACTTTCTCATACAAAGTCAGATTTTGATGATTCAAGTATCGTTGGAAAGATCTCAACAAGATCTACACAATGAGAAATCCATCATTAGAGTTTAAAATGGCAAATAATGAAATAAATTGCTAAAAAGAAGCAACATTCAACTTGGGTCACCAATTCCAAAGCAAGTATAAAGTTTTTTGATTTTTCCTTTGAGAACTTGTTTTCATTAATACAAATTCTTAGTTTTGTGTGTAAATTTCATAACTAGAGAGATTGATCACCTCTTTCCTTTGATAATCTTACATTCCATTGCAGAAGAAGTATTAGCTTTTTTTTGCAAGTTTCAGGAGGAAGGACACATGACTATAAGAGAATGGAGTCTCTCTAAGAGACCAATTTGTTTCATAAGAGGATGATCAGCAACAAAGAGGAAATATGTTGATGAAAAATCAGATCCAAACACTTGAAAAACTTTCAGATACTATTGTCTCCATCACATCCATACTTCATAATAAACCATTCACCTCATTTCACTCCATATTTTCCATTCACATATATTTTCCATAGCTTTTTCTCCATTTATAACCCACAAATAAAAGCAAGAGGCTCATTCACATGCTTATTGCCCATTGCCATTTCTACTCTCCATTGCCATTTTCCATTTTCATCTTCCCTTTCCTGTCATTTTCATTCCGCAAATAAGCTCTGCTTCAATGCAAATTATTGAGTCCATAGTCCTTTGAGTCTAAGTTCCTTGTAAATATACCTTGAGGTTTTCATGCCTTAATGGCAAGTTCTCATGCTGACAAACAATGGGAATACGTTAATGTCCCTTGTTTGTTAGATCTTCTAGGTGACTCGACATCGGCAAATTCATTCGTACCTAGCAAGATTTGTTTGGGCATCTTGACTCTCATTGTCATCAATGGTGAGAGTTCTCGTGTTGACTATTGGCATCCATTAATGGCCACTAAGTCAACAATTTCTTGCTATGTTCGACATCAGAACATATTTTCACATAGTAGGAATTGTGCCAATGAGTTTTGAAGACATGAAGACTATTATTTTCAGCATTTTGGAGCAGATTCAGCAAGTTTTAGTAGAGCAATAAAAAGTCATCTTAACTCTTTATCCATGACTCCTCTTGTTCAACCACTTGAAGAATAATATGATCAGAATTTTGCAGCCACCACACATACAACTCACCATTCCAAAGGGTAAGTGAAGGTACGTCATTTTCTAACTTTTGACCATAGAATTCCATAAAAATCTAGAATGATAATTGTTGAAAAAACATTTCTCTTCCTCATTTCATAAAATTGCCAGTACCATTAGTTGGGGGGCGAATACATTCATATTCATATCTTGTCATGTCCATATCATACTCAAGAGCCCACATACTTCCAACATATATTAACTATTACATTGTTATTATGAGCATACAATGGATTTTCAAAAAGTGTTTAAAGGAGAAATTGGATACATCAAAATTATGGTTGTCACACAAGAACCAACCATCATGCAATCCAATAAAGATATACTTTGCAATAATAATCAAAATATCATAATGCAAAGTTTAAAGATCAAAATAGAATGCAACAACAACAAAAAAAATTGGTTGTAACACAAGAACCAACGATATTGCAATTCAAGTAAAAAACTTTGCAAAAATGTGAAGTTATCAAATAGTATCATGCAAAGTTAAGCCAAAGCTCAAGGATCAAAAGAGTTAATGTAATATATATTGCATGAGGACATGCAATAGCTTCAGTTGGGAGGTATGTTGGGTCTTGAAAATGTCATTCATTTCCATTACACTTTCACTATTATGTCCATTATATCACCTCCATTTCACCTCCATTTCACTACTATGTCACTACATTCATCCCACTTTCATTATCATTGGGACACATTTATGTTTTTCCAAAATTTATTAATTCTTAACCTTTTTAAGTGAATTTGTGGTTAAAGATTAGAAAATAATGTGCATATTCTTATACCTAACAAGTGGGTTGAGATTGTTGACATGTGTAGGTCAAAAGGAGGCTTCTAGAAGACCCTTATGTGGCACTCTAAGGCCAAATTCGAATTTGAGTGGAAAAAATCATGGGATCATGAGAATATGTGTCACATCTCCTAATTGTATTGAAACTCTAAGAAGACATGTGTCTTATCAGTTCCTATTTTGATTAGGACTCTAGAGGTAGAGGGAGAGATTCATGGACTCTCATTAATGAGATGGCTTCTCATCTTTTTGTACAAATAGGATATCTCTCTCCTTCATTTGTTAGCTTACAGTTTGGTGAGCTTGTTAGAGCTTAGCTTGTTAGCTTGTGAGTCTTAGCTTAGCTTGGAGTTTGTAGTTCTTCTTTGATGGCTTTTGAAAGATTTGGAGAGCTTTGTTGTACTTTGTAATTTTGAAGAATTTAAATAAAGCTTTGATGTTCTCAACATGGAAGGAGATGTGAAGTAGATGTCATGGAGCACATTATAATGTAAGGTAGAGTAGACTTTATTTTGTAATTTTGCTTTGATTTCATTATGTCATTTTATTGCTTTCAAGTTTGATAGATTAGATTTTCCGTTCATGCAAGTGTGTTCAACCGGTTGATTGTAGATTTATCTAACTGTGTAATCTATGCTTAACAAAATATTCCAAGAAAGTGGTCCTTCTATTTTCCAATTGGTGCTTGGAGCATTTGAACTCACAGTAGATTAGTTTTCCTTTACATGTTCTTTATTTGCTTTTCATTTCAAATTAGCATATCTAACTCTGTAATCTATGCTTAACAAAATATTCCAAGAAAATAGTCCTCCTATTTTCCAATTAGTGCTTGGAGCATTTGAGCTCACAGTAGATTAGTTTTCCTTTACATGTTTTGTATTTTCTTTCCATTTCAAATTAGCATATCTAACTGTGTAATCTATGCTTAAAAAAACAGTCCAAGAAAGTAGTCCTCCTATTTTCCAATTGGTGCTTGGAGCATTTGAGCTCACAGTAGATTAGTTTTCCTTTACATGTTTTGTATTTGCTTTCCATTTCAAATTAGCATATCTAATTGTGTAATCTATGCTTAACAAAATAGTCCAAGAAAGTAGTCCTTCTATTTTCCAATTGGTGCTTGGAGAATTAGAGCTCACAGTAGATTAATTTTCTTAGATTAATTTCCTTAAGCATGAGAAACAAAACCCCAAAAAACAACATAAACTATAAAACACCGAAGTAAGAGAAAGGTTAACTAAGCACATATGGTGCACCACACTTCATTAGTTTACGATACCCGGATTGATAATTTATGTAGAGAAATTTAAGACGTTAAATTGACTAGACACCGATATAAAGGCTCAATTGCCAAATCCTTAAAGATTTTCCTTGGCTCTAACTATCATAAGGAGAGAGAGGGTGTGCTTGGTGAGTGTTCAGTTGCAACTGTGTCTAGGTTCTTCTATTGCAGAGGGAAAGAAAAGTGAGCCTCTAAGTGAGAGGTAATAATACCACCCAAGAAGAGACACACATGAAACAGAAAGAAAGACCTGTGTAACATCCAGCGGAATATTCCACAGCGGATGCGATGATCGTTACAACCAAAAAATGAGAAAGCTATGTCTAGTATGTTGCAGAGTATTCCACAAGGATGGTACAACAATAAAAACCATTTAAACACATTCTCTGTTGAAAATGCAACAAGATGATGGAGCTTAGTGAAAAGAAGTCGCCTTCACTAAGTGGGCCCGTAGGCTATTTTTGGCGCAAAGTCTATTTTTAGACTATGTCTGTTTTTAGACATATGGATCATGGTCTATGAGTTGCAGGATGCTATTTGTGGATGATTGGTCATGTTGGTAAAAATAGATGGAATTCTATTTTTAGACATATGGGCAGAGTCTATTTTTAGACTGCCAGGCTAAAAATAGAACAGTCGAATATTATTAGCTCTTAATAATATTTGGACTATAAACATTATCTTATCCTCTTGGAGCACTTCAGTTTGAGCTACATATGTGGCACATGCAGTTGTCAGAAGGAAATACACTTTCCTTGTGGGTCAGTTGAGCTATTGCATGCAGGACTTCAGTTAGAACTCATGTGGTTGAGTTTCGGTGGAGTTGATTGTGGAGTTGATGGAGTTGTGTTCAGTTTGACTTGGTTGAACTAGTTGTATTTTAGTCTAACTAAAGAATACAGTAGTGATGAATTGTGTGAATTAAATATTAATTAATTCACTAATTATTAACTCATAAAGCAGCTAAATAATACATCACTTAACTCAGTGCATGGACAGTTCAGTGGAGACAAGTGTTAGAGGTGAGTGAAAGGGCAAGACAACTGTCAGTTGTGAGTATAGTTGTGCATGAGATTTTCACAATCAATGGATTGATTATTGCCAATGAGGATTGTGTGGTTCAGCCAAAGGAAATACGAGTTTGCTTCAGCCATTCATCATTATTCTCATGCAGGATTGCGTAGTGGAGGCAGGTAAGCAGCGGAGGAGATTTGAACCTATGATTGATTCAGATCCGAGCTAGTTTGTGTGTAACAGGTGGAGATAGTACTGAGTACTTGCGAGGAGTATTGTACTATGTATTGTTACATGTTCTCAATCAATATAATATACAGATAGTGTGGGGTTTTCAGCTGCATGCTTTCCCCGGATTACATATTGTGTTAATGTGCGCATGCGATTGATGTTTCATTGATTTTAATGTTGCTAAATTGATGATCAACGTAGAGGAGGTTACGTATTATGCATGTATTCTACAATAGTGTATAATCGGGATAATATCTGTGAATAAGTGTCATATTATTCAAAATTTCTACATGGTATCAGAGCTGTTGATCATCAGATCTATTATTCAGAAAGTGTTTACATTTTATTTCTTTAGGCAGAGTCTGTAATCGGGCCAGGTAGCCTCTGGATTCATCCTTCTTTTGGAAGGAGATATCCGGTAAAAGCCCATACAGTCAATCTTTGTACGAGAAATACTTTGTTCTCACGAATTTTACATTAGAAGCGGTTGAGTTTTGAGCTAGTGGAATTCGAATTTGCAGCAGTGTTTTCTTGGTGTCAAAGTTGAAATGTCTTTCAACGGATTGCGATTGGAGTATGCTCTTGAAGGCAGCTCTAACTATATTGCATGGAAGGACAGGATGGAGGCAGTGTTAGATGAAAATGGGTTGAATGATTTCATAGACGTTGAAGTCCCAAAACCTACTGATGCTGCTGAAGCTATGGCTTGGCAAAAGAAGACAACAAACTGTCGAAGGATTCTGTTGGAGGGCGTGAAGGATCACATTGTGTCTAGCCTGCATGGAAAGGCTTCTCCATACTTGATGTGGAAAGCGTTGACAGATTTATTCCAAAGCAAGAGTGACCAGAGGAAGTTGGTGCTCAAAGATAAACTCAGAAACATTAAGTGTGAGAATGGAGACAGTATGCCCAGGTATCTCATGAAGTTCACCCAATGCCAGGATAAGCTGGGAAGTGTGGGGGTAACTATCGATGATAAGGAATTGGTGAGCTTGGCTCTCCTTGGCCTTCCGAAGAGTTGGAATTCCTATTAGGACTCTGTCAATGGTCGGGATAAATTGCTAGGATGGGAGAGACTTTGGTCGGATCTTGTGCAAGAGGAGATCAGACGGAGCACCAGAGACAATTCTTCATCCATGCATGATGAGGAGAACTGTGCCTTAGCGAGTAAGGTAAATAAGGGGAAGGAGAAGGGTTCTCTTTCCGAATCCAGTTCTTCCAATAATGGGAAGAAGGTTGACAAGTCGAAGGTGAGATGCTTTCGTTGTCATGAGTTGGGCCATTATGCTACTAATTGCCCAAAGAAGAAGTCCAAGAAGGGATCTGGGAAAGGATCTGAAGGTGAGGCACTTGCTTCACAGTTTGAGTTGGATTTCACACTCTTCGCATGCATGGTTTCATCCATGGTGGGAAGTGGTTAGTTTCATGATAGTGGAGATTCTTTCCACATGACCGGTGACAAAAGTTTGTTCAGTACTATGGAGGAGAAAGATCTCCAGATACTCATAGCGATGGGTAATGATGAGAAGTATAGTGTCTCAGGTGTAGGCACGATTATTTTTTAGAGGGAGCATGGAGCTCGCCTTACCTTGACCAATGTCAAGTATGTACCAGGACTGAAGAGAAACTTGGTGTCGATCGCGATGCTGGAAGATAGAGGCTATGATGTAGTCTTCAGTAAGGGAAAGGTTTTCCTTAGACATATCATCACTAGACAAGTGAAGTAGATTGGTTCACGGGTCAAGAACCTGTATGCTCTTGAGGCTCAAGATGCATGCAAAGCCTTGAGCAGCGAGGCAACTGATGGAGACTTGGTGTTTGAGAGGGAGCGTATATTACCTCCCAACATGCAGAGCCAGAAGAAGTCTCAGACGATTGTGGAGGAGCCACGATTGGTGTAGCAGCTTCAGGAGGTTGTGGAGCAGCCACAACAAGGGAAGCTGAGAGGAGATTTAGTAGAGACATCTACTCATGCAGAGACCTCTAGTAGGGGGAAACTTCAAGCCAGGTGGGCAGAGGGATCACAAGCAGCCATACCTCCAGGTAGGAGGTGGGGTGATGTGGATTGATCATTCCAAGGAGGAGGGGCAGGATCCTTGAGGTACCCAACCTCTTGGATGAGACCTTGCTACGAGATCCTCGATGTGGAGTAGCAGGAACTGACTAATTGGGTAGAGACAGATGTGGATGGAGCGGCAGAGAAAGCAACAGCGTAGGGAATCCCAGGACAACGCATAACTAGCAGGCTGCAGCAATGCGAGAGGCACAAGTGTTTTGCACAGTGCTAGGTGGCACAGAGAGGTGTGCAATGGTGCGAGATGCATGGAGATGTTGTAGTAGCGCAGATGTCAGAGAGGGAGCACCTTTCAGCAGCAGGTAGAGCTTCAACATTATAGTATGTTCCTAGCCCAACAGAGTGGTCAGTTGGGAGTGTTTTTGTTCCAAGTGTTGTTGGAGCAAGTGGACCAGGCAAATGTGTTGCATGCAGAACATTCCAGAGTTGCAGGATAGGGGTTGTAGATAATCCATATCTTGTTGAAAGGGAGTGTTGAAAATGCAACAAAATGATGGAGCTTAGTGAAAAAAATTCACCTTCACTAAGTGGGCCAGCAGGCTATTTTTGGTGCAAAGTCTATTTTTAGACTATGTCTATTTTTAGACATATGGATCATGGTCTATGAGTTGCAGGATGCTATTTGTGGATGATTGGTCATGTTGGTAAAAACAGATGGAATTCTATTTTTAGACATATGGGCGGAGTCTATTTTTAGACTGCCAGGCTAAAAATAGAACAGTCAAATATTATTAGCTCTTAATAATATTTGGACTATAAACATTATCTTAATAATATTTGGACTATAAACATTATCTTATCCTCTTGGAGCACTTCAGTTTGAGCTACATATGTGGCACATGTAGCTGTCAGAAGGAAATACTCTTTCCTTGTGGGTTATTTGAGCTATTGCATGCATGAATTCAGTTAGAACTCATGTGGTTGAGTTTTGGTGGAGTTGATTGTGGAGTTGATGGAGTTGTGTTCAGTTTGACTTGGTTGAACTAGTTGTATTTTAGTCTAACTAAAGAATACACTAGTGATGATTTGTGTGAATTAAATATTAATTAATTCACTAATTATTAACTCATAAAGCAACTAAAGAATACATCAGTTAACTCAGTGCATGGACAGTTCATTGGAGACAAGTGTTAGAGGTGAGTGAAAGGGCAAGACAGCTGTCAGTTGTGACTATAGTTGTGCATGAGTGTTATAGACATTTTTGTGCCTTACAGCTATAAGCATGAAATGTCCATAATTCAAGGGATCCAAAGTCCCTAAAGATGTTGTTACAGCTCCTAAAGGAACAAGGTCAAGCAATGACAGCTTCTCCCAGAAGTTCTCCACCAAAAACCACTCAGAAACAGTCAATTCAGGATCAATTCAAGTGCTCCACTAGCTACCTGCGTTGCAAATCACCCCAGTACATTGTCTGGGTGCGTTGCAACGCACTTGAATGCACTACCCAGGTGTGTTGAGCAGGAAAGGACAAGTGGCAGAGTCATTCAACGAGGTGGAAAGACCATGGAAGCTTCCAGAATCTTCTCCAATGACACTTGCCTCACTGAATTCGACCAAGTGATGAGTAAGAAGCTCTCAGTCTCCAAGTGGAAGCAAGAACTGACAGAGATAAGCCACAAGTCAAAACACAAGCTGACTCGTCCTCTCTGCTTACATCTATATATGGATCCCTCATCCCAGAGATCCAGAGGCTGGAATTTTGTACTTTGCAGAGAATTGTTGTTGGTTTGAGATTGAGATTAGCACATTGGGTGATTTATGCTTTGTTGGAGGAGAGGAAGGGATTCCTTTGCTGGGAGGTAGATGTTGGATCAGGACTCACTTGGTTGTATCTCCTCTTGGACTTTATTATCATATCAATAAACTATTTGAGTTTCTCCTACATGCTGTGTATCAATGATGTTTTGTTATATTTGCATGTTTAGCTTAATCTGATCCTGAGCTTTTTATGAATGTATATCTATATCTTCGTGTAGTTTCTCTCTCTTGTGATCTTGCAGGAATTCAGTGAAGCTGGGTCGGTAAGGGAGCAGGGAGCTAGGAGCTATTGAAGAGAGGAGTGATTGGATCAACAAACTAGCGAAAGACACAGGTTAGTTACATCCTTTCTCCTCATTTACATCTCATAAAGAAGAAATACTCAAGTAGTTTTCATTGTTTGTTGCTAAGGCACTATCACACCTTAGAGTGGGATAGGGGCGTTCTGAATAGATACTTTTCCCAACAACAAATTGGTGACTCCACTGTGGATCGTATCTAGTTAGTTTATTTGTGTTTCTATTGTTGTTCTTCTCATAAACTTAGGAGTGGAGAATCGAACTGCATTTGCCATTTACAAATGCAAAGTAGAGATCTGCCACTCTAGTCCACTCACTGGGCCTGTTTATGATCTGAACAAGCAGATCCACAAATTCTCTAACTGCCCTTTGTGATAGCTCTTAGTCCTCCTTTAAATCATCCTTCTAATTGTACCTTATTGATAGCTTTTATCTGGCCAAAAACCTCAGATCAAACTGCAAACCGTGACCCAGAACCCAGAGACAATTCTCGTTTCTGCTTCAGCGCAGGCTCTGTGAAGAGACTCTGCATTTCAACGCAGGTCCCGATAGGGCTACCTGCGCTGCAATCCAGTTTCTTTGTGCTGCAGGTGCACTGATCAGCCTTTGCCCTGTGCAGTTGTGGTTCTTTGCATCGTTGTGTTCAGTTTTATCTCTGTTTTTTGCAGCCTGTTATCAGTGTGTGTACCTATCTGAAAACCCCTTTTCTCTGCCTTAATTCCGCCTCAGTTGTATAAAAGAAACTGTATTTGTTTTTGTGTATTTGTTACATCATTTGCAGTTTCCCATTACAAAAGTAAACTAGTCATACTGTCGCCCTTAGATCTAGACCTGTCATAAGTGACGTTTTGATCTTAGGAGTAAGTTTGTTTGCTGTTGATAGTTGATTGCACTTTTACTTTTGTCTTTTGGTTTGAATTTATGAATTTCTAGTGTCGAAACGAGTTTTTACTTCAAAATCATAAAGTGTCGTAATCGTCTTTTTGATTTCAAAAAGAAACTTGTTTGTGTTGTCACTTGAAATCGAATTCAAATTTGTACAACAGCTTTCTTTCTAGGCATCAATATTAAGAAAGTGAAAACAGATACATGCATTTGTGCATTTGCATATTGATAGTTTGTATGGTTTGATTTAGGAAAAGTGCATTTACAGTGTGCTCTATGCTCTTTGAGAAAAGATTGTGTCTTTCTTTTCCCCTTGTAGCTAGGATTGTCATTGTTGAAACGAGATAAATGCTTGCTTATCATCTTTAGACTGCATTTAGGAATTGTATATACATCCCGCGGTGATCCAAAAAGGAAAACTTCTAAGAAAGATCAACCTAAAATAAATTGAATGAACTTAACAACGCTTTGTAACTTAACGCACAACATAGAGGTCTAGGCTAGAGACGTGTTCCAGCGTCGTAAAACCTGGTGACTGTCGATCTCGCTGATGGTTGGGTGATTCCTCCTGAGAGACGATAAGCACCAGTACGGATTGTGCTCCCACGTACCGTCGAGTATATATTGGGAGAACCCTATAGGCATAAAACCTTTATCCATAGGAAGCCCTGTCGGCTGCCCTACTGATCGCAATGCACTGAACACAACATTCGGGAAGATTGACCGCCCGTACCTTAAAAAGTGTTCTGCAGTTTTGCAAAAAGTTTGGCACACACTCTACCTAGAACTCTAGAGCAGTCCCTTTCGTTCCTTTTCAGACTCCTTAACGGAAAAGGTCCATTTGAGCACTTGGCACTTCAGGCTCATTAAAAATCGAAGGAGACTAGAGTCATCTTTTGCTTTTTCTCGACTCTTTAAAATTGAAAAAGCAAGTTGTGTCCAAGCGTCGTTAAAATTTATTTTAAACGGAATATTCATACCCTTTTTTCCTGCGTTGATCTTTAGGTTGAGAAAATGGAGCCTACCAACCAAGGAATTCCCCTTGGTGGAAATCCTAGTCCCTTCTCCTCTTGGGGAGATGTTGGTGCGCCCCATATGGCCGCATTATCGCTTCCAGGACTAACAATTGGCTTGCCGGTCTGGCTCTTCTCAACCAATGTCGTTCAGAACACCACTATTCCTGAACAGTCGAATCAGCAGTTAGACCAGTCTAGAGTTACCCACCAGCCTTCTACTTCCTCTAATTCTTCCTCTCTCCCTTCCTCTTCGCTTAACGGAATTGGTAAAATTAAAAACCAAGTTCCTAAGGAGAAGAAGGAAAAGAAGAAGAAGGAGCCAAAAGCGACTAGGGGCAAATGAGTGTCGTCTAACGAAAATCCGCACACTGCATTGACTAGGCCTAAATCACCGTGTGTCATATGCAAGGGAGACCACTTTCACAGAGATTGTCCCTGCATCCCTCGGATACTAAGGGATTGGTCTCCCCGTTTGCACAATCTGGTGGCGTCAACCTCTGATAGCCATGTTGAAAGAACACCGTCAACTAGCGAAAGTGAAGTCCCAGGACAGAAAGGGAGAACTAGATCTCCCTGTAAACTGTGCGAAGGCAATCACGCCATCCACCGTTGTCCCTTCTTAGACGAAGCAAAAAGAGTTTTGGATGATCGTCCGATTTCACCATTACGACTTCCTCATGGATATAAAAAACTCTTGCCGAGTCCTTCGTTAGTTGAAAATCTAGCTGGCCCGCTCAAGTGGTCAGCTGAAGCGCCGGTCATTGAAGATGAACCAGCTGAATCCATACCCGACGAAAGTCAAAAGGTCGAGGCGGCAGTTGACCTGGTCTTGCCTTCAGAGGATTTATCTTCGAATGACACAATCACTGAAGAGGATAAAGATGACACCATCCAAATTCTCTTCATTAACACAAACTCCGACGAGCACGGGGGCAATCCACCCATTCCTTTATCGCATGAAGGAAGTTCGTCAGAGCGATACCCGGTCGTCTACTCGGTCCCACCACCAAGCAACCTAGTTGTCTCCTTCGACTGGAACCAACTAGGCAGACCCCATTTGCCAGCAAGCATACCATTCAGAATTATCATCCAAATACATAGAATGGTCATGGCTGGCACCATCATTGATGAGGGGGCATCTGTGAGTATCCTTTCCTCTATTGCTTGGAAAGTGCTTGGTTCGCTAGCGCTTTTGCCTGAAATGAGAAATCTGACAGGCTTTGATAAAGGAACCAGTCGACCTTTAGGGATCCTCCCCAATGTGCCCATAACATTGAAAGGGAAGACCGTTCAAATAAACGTGATGGTCGTTCAAGGACCCTTGGATTATAGCCTACTCCTTGGACGAGACTATATATATTGCATGGGATCCATCATCTCCTCACTCTTTAGAGTAATGTGCTTTCCGCACGAAGGAAGAGTGGTCAAGCTCATGGACCAGCTTTCATTTCCCGGATCATGCATCGCAAATAGTCATATACCGTCCCTAAATGGTCTCTTCACGCAAGAAATGTCTCAACCCACGGTCCGTCCTCCCGATGAGCGCGAGTAATTCGGAGGGATATGACTAGAACCCAGGGGGCATGCGTCCTGGTCTGCTTCGGCAGCAAAACTTTAGGTATAGGGTAGGTTTCCACAGGAGCATATGACTAGTCCGTACCCCGTCCGTGATTGGAAGAGGGGTTGTTCTAGAATAAGATTCTTTTGTCAAAGTTATGTGAGTTGGCGGGCTTCGTCACTCACCTTTGTTTATCTCGGTAGACATCGCTGAAGAAGTGTTTTGTTTGAAAGATTAACAGAACAATCTTTGGGTGACCTGAAAGAGGTAGGCCTCTCTCGGTAAAACAATTTTTTTGGCAGAAGTGAAGTAGAGGTAACCTTGAAACTCTGTTTTATACCTGGGGGCATGCAAACCTTTTGGAGTGCAAGCAAGGGGCGGCTATTTATTTTTTAAATTTTTAGGTCCTCCCTTTAAACCCATAGGTCTAACCCTTTAAACTCGTAGGATTAGTCGTTTCCGAACTTGCATAAAGAAAGGATGTGGGGCATAGCGTTGTAAGACGCAAGCTCCATTAAAAATGGCATCTTACATGAGACATTCTTATCATATGACTGGATTAATCGAGCAGTTTTAGCACATAGTTCATGCTCGTTAAAAAATAAACATAATATCGAGCAAGTGTTTCAATCCGCGTTTAAGCTCGTTAAAAAATGAACTATCCTCCGGTAAATAACCACTGTGAATGTAATATTATCAGCCATTAAAGCCTTGGTCGTGTTTGCACCGTCACCTCCACTTTTCCATTGGCCGATCATTCACCTCCATTTGATTGTTTACCCATTTTGAGGAATAGCTGCGAAGAGTGATTTCACTAGCCATCCTTGTGACACTGCCGTGCTTGGAAAATCCCAACCCTTACCTGGAATCAGCTGCTACCCGTTTTATCACTCGTTCCTCAAAAGATAAGTCTTCTTTAAGCTATTTTCATCTGACTCATGAAATATGAAAAGGTTGCCGAGTTTTGGCCTTTCTACTCGTTAAAGCGACCGGAAGAGCTATCCCTCCTCTAGATTTTAATCTTTTTGGACCTGAGGGATTATTGCACAAAAAGATCGAGCGCTTGTTTTGTTCGGCTAGTTAAAGCTATCGAAAATTCATCCCTTCTGTATTGTTTTATACTTTTTCGGACTTAAGGGATTAGATGACGAAAAAGGAACTCCGGAGAGTTAACTTTACGTACCTTTTCAAACTCTCTAAAAATGAAAAGGACCAAGTTATCTTTGTCGTTAGACTCGTTAAAAAGATTAATAGCGACAAACTTGTCTTTAGACATGAACGAGTTTCACTATTGCTAGGCTCGTTAAAACATAGCGATGGGTTTGCCCGAAGGGAAAATTATAGAACAAGCATATGTTATCCTCCTCAAGCTTGACAAAAATAAAGAGGTACTGGTTAGCAATGACTGGGGAAAAATTGGGAAGAAACTCAAAGAATCTTTATTGGTAGCAAGTCGCTCTTGAACATGACACTTCCACTCCGTGCCTGAGTCGGGTTGGGTTGTTTCATTCACCGGTCACATCACCATGGTCACGCCATACCATCCACATTTGGGGTAAATGCTACCAATCCATCACACAAGTGTCGCCGATATGTTCAAGAGAAGTCATCCAGAGAAGTCAACCGTGTCCCATCCACTACCATACATTATACTTCATTCTTTCATGACCGCCACCCTGAACCATATATCATCAGATCGTTTTCACCTCCATCAAAATCATTTGCTCCGTTCTGTGTCACTGATGAGGGATACATCAAGGCCCTCCTTTGACGGATCGCTTCTTGTCGACATCAGCTCATTATCCAAGAAGTTGATCTAGGAACACCCCCTTCAGTACTTTGAAGCTTGCATGCCTCAATGGCAAGTTTCTCACTTCCGGCGACAGGTATACATCAATGACCTTCAACCGAAAGATTTTGCGTGGTGTTCGATGCTAAGTCCTTTATTCACACCACGTGAATTGTACTGCAGTACCTTGAGGGTCATTATCATTATCGGTGATTCCTCTCGCGCTTGTTAACAGTTTACATCATTGACTGGTAATCAAGCGATGTCTTTCCATGCTCGACTTCAAAACATTTCTCACATGGATCGACTTGTACTTCGAGTAAAGATCGGACGAGATTGAAGACCCCGGATCTAGTTTCATCCATCCGGGCTGCGATATATATTTAGGAAAAATAAAGACACTGACATGTACAACACTGCAGAACAGATAATCATCCTACCAAAAGGATGATGATTTCATCAGAATCATCAGTCTACCATCAGACGATTGTCTGTCCTATGTACATAAAAATGAATTTATAAAGTTGAGCATGGGAATGCCCGCCTCAGCTAGATCATGAAAACAATATGAAAAATAATGTATTGTATTGTATCTTATTACAGGTCTCCTCCCAGCATTGAATGAACTTCGGATCCTCCTAATAAAGCATTTCACCCGATAAACGGCCTCATACTTTAGGGGGCAACTGTTATAGACATTTTTGTGCCTTATAGCTATAAGCATGAAATGTCCATAATTCAAGGGATCCAAAGTCCCTAAAGATGTTGTTACAGCTCCTAAAGGAACAAGGTCAACCAATGACAGCTTCTCCCAGAAGTTCTCCACCAAAAACCACTCAGAAACAGTCAATTCAGGATCAATTCAAGTGCTCCACTAGCTGCCTGCGTTGCAAAGCACCCCAGTACACTGTCTAGGTGCGTTGCAACGCACTTGAATGCACTACCCAGGTGCGTTGAGCGGGAAAGGACAAGTGGCAGAGTCATTCAACGAGGTGGAAAGACCATGGAAGCTTCCAGAATCTTCTCCAATGACACTGGCCTCACTGAATTCGACCAAGTGATGAGTAAGAAGCTCTTAGTCTCCAAGTGGAAGCAAGAACTGACAGAGAGAAGCCACAAGTCAAAACATAAGCTGACTTATCCTCTCTTCTTACATCTATATATGGATCCCTCATCCCAGAGATCCAGAGGCTGAAATTTTGTACTTTGCAGAGAATTGTTGTTGGTTTGAGATTGAGATTAGCACATTGGGTGATTTATTCTTTGTTGGAGGAGAGGAAGGGATTCCTTTGCTGGGAGGTAGATGCTGGATCGGGACTCACTTGGTTGTATCTCCTCTTGGACTTTATTATCATATCAATAAACTATTTGAGTTTCTCCTACATGCTGTGTATCAATGATGTTTTGTTATATTTGCATGTTTAGCTTAATCTAATCCTGAGCTTTTTATGAATGTATATCTATATCTTCGTGTAGTTTCTCTCTCTTGTGATCTTGCAGGAATTCGGTGAAGCTGGGCCGGTAAGGGAACAGGGAGCTGGGAGCTATTGAAGAGAGGAGTGATTGGATCAACAAACTAGCTAAAGACACAGGTTAGTTACATCCTTTCTCCTCATTTACATCTCATAAAGAAGAAATACTCAAGTAGTTTTCCTTGTTTGTTGCTAAGGCACTATCACACCTTAGAGTGGGATAGGGGCGTTCTGAATAGATACTTTTCCCAACAACAATGAGATTTGCACAATCAATGGATTGATTATTGCCAATGAGGATTGCGTGGTTCAGCCAAAGGAAATAGTAGTTTTCTTCAGCCATTCATCATTATTCTCATGCAGGATTGTGCAGTGGAGGCAGGCAAGCAGTGGAGGAGATTTGAACCTGTGATTGATTCAGATCTGAGCTAGTTTGTGTGTAACAAGTGGAGATAGTACTAAGTACTTGCGATGAGTATTGTACTATGTATTGTTACATGTTCTCAATCAATATAATATACAGATAATGTGGGTTTTTCAGCTGTATGCTTTCCCCGGATTACATACTATGTTAATGTGCGCATGCGATTGATGTTTCATTGATTTTAATGCTGCTAAATTGATGATCAACATAGAGGAGGTTATGTATTATGCATGTATTCCACAATAGTGTATAATCGGGATAATCTCTGTGAATAAGTGTCATATTATTCAAAATTTCTACATTCTCAATAAGATAACCACTAAAATAACTGAAATACTTCAACTATCTTAGAACATGTGAAAACAAACATGAAATACAAACATCCACAGAATAGTCTTACAAACATTCATAGTCCATGCATGAAGAACATGCTGGCCTTAAAGGCTTCTATTATTAAGTAAATTTTCCAAGGCACATGTTTACAATGTACATCACTAGCGCCAATAGTGGGACATTGGAGCAACTCCTTGCTCGTCAAAGGACTAGATGATCTCTCTAATGCCTTGCGGGATGAGCCAAGGTGAAAAGTCCTTTACTCATATAATGAGGGAGTATATATAATGAAGGGTGACTATTTGAATACCCTCATGACTATTTGATGCCTTATGACTTTTCAACTTACATGACTCTTTACATTCCATGGTTGTCCTTTGGACTTCCACTTTACAATACATTTGAGTACAATATACATGGTCCACAATAGTGATGTGGCATATGGCCACACATGACATGACATGACATGACATGACACTGCTAACATGGACTACTTGATGATGTGGAAATGTCAAGTCTCTGTCACTGCTAAGTGCTGGATGTCTTCCTGGATATGTTCTCTTCACCTCTGCATGGCTTGGTGATGCAGAATCTTCAATGATATTTAGCCTTGGATGGAGGTTACAAACGTGTGTCCCTTCGGTTTCTCTTGATTGATCCACTTGTGAGTTCAGTTACTAAAGAGTATTTAATCATTGTTCCATCCTTCTTCTCCTTATCCATCATCTTTCCATGACATGATCATGTCATTGATCCTAGAATTCACTCATGACAAGACGACATCAATCAGGAATCCCCCTAGTCTAAGATGTTGCATTCTGATCCATCAACTGAGACTGGAAAAGGTGATAGGATGGGGATAGGGGCTCAGTGACTGTGCATTGGGAACAGACACAAGGAAAATCAATTGCACAGTTTTGGATGTCAACGGAGGTTGGTCTTCTATGCATTGTGAAATTCCAACAAACAGGAGAAGAGCTTGAGGGTTGAAGATGTGAAATGCAGAGTTCAAGGCAACCTAGGAGACATAACTGCGCAATTCTGGGGGTCAAGGTTGGGAGTCAGGCACAACAATTGCATAGTGTAGTAGTCCTGGGATGTGCATTGCATAGTTATAAGCATCAAGGTGAAAACTTATGAGATTGCATAGTGCGCAGTTCTGTTGGGGCTCAGTGAAGCTAAGTTTCCCGGTTAAGAAGATTTTCCAAAAATGGCTAGGTGTGGGATAGGTGATGAACTGTGATGAACCTTGAATGTGATCACATAGTTACAATACTTTGAAGACTCGACAACATAGATCATTGGAACACATGAACAAATCATTTCCCTCCGTGTGACTGACTCATGACAAGATACAACAAGTGTGACAGTTAAGATAGGCTTTAGGACGACTGTGACGACACTTGTGTGATAGTGCTCAAGACTTTGTGTATGGATGTGAAAAATGTTTACATGGTTAGGAAAGCTCATATACGAAAACACTTACCTTCAAAAACATTAGAATATGATTGCAAATATTTCATGATAAACAAACATGCCAAAAGACGACAAATAACCCAACTTGCAAAAGGGACCAAAGCACTGCAAGAAATCTCATGAAATGAGCTATATTGTTTGCAACAACAATGTAAAAGATCAAGGAAGGCTCTGAAATTGAGTGTAAGGAAACATTTTGGAGGTTGTTGCGACAACTACAACAATTGGCAACACACTGGTTGAATTCCAACTTCTATGACTTAGTTAACTTCTTCTGTACAAGGCCTTGGTTCTTCAAGGAGTATTGATTCATAGTGTAGATTACTTTAGCCTTCCCACTTACCCCATGAACATAAATGGTCCCTCTATACCTTCTATGTTGAACAAAACATAAGATTCGACATAATCACAATGTTTCTAATTGGGAAGGGTAGTGCAGCTCACAAGCTTAATATTTTCCGAGTATAATTTTTCATCTCTAGTGTTATTCCACTGCTAGCAGGCCTGGAAAATACCTTGGCAGAGTCACGCAGGAACAAAAATATTTATCTAGTTCCAGCGAGCTTGGATAGTACCCCGACGGTGTTGCTTGCTTCACCTCTCTGTGCAAGAAGCCTTTCTATTCTTTCACCTTTATTTATTTATTTAAAGAGAATTGTGCATTGGAAATCATTTATTTTGGGGCGGAAAAGGGATCCCAACTTATTGAGAGAAGAATAGGTTGTTCCCTCAGAGAAGCATATAGAGACCCATGATTTATGTTTTCTCCTTTAGATTGTTCCCATTCTTTATTTTTACTAGTTGGATAAGCTTGAAGACACCAAAACATAAAAACCGAGCATAGGCATGAGGTTCTCGAACTAGACATGGGTTCATGTTTGGACCAAAACTCTCCTCGCAGACAAATTGTATTTTCCATCTAAACCTCATCGGCCAAAACATGTAACCAACACAAGGAAGACAAACATAAGGCTATCCAAATGCTGAAGTGTCACAAGACTCTTTATAGTTCGGCCACACACATAGTTAGAAGCCACAACATATTCATGAACAACACTTATTCACATAACAAAAACCAAAACAAAATTCAAACAAATAAACAAAAAACAAAAGAAAATACTATGTACACAGTGTAGGGCACAACCCTAGATTTTCACTAAAAATATTGTTTCAAGTCTTGGCCATTGACAGGGAGAGAGTCAATGTTGCCACCAAGTGATTTAAGATGATAAGTGTTCTGGCCAAGCTTTTTGTGCACTGTGAATGGCCCAATCCACAGGGACTGAAACTTAGTGTGTTTTCCTTTGTCCTCGTGGGCTTTATCCCACTTTAAGACTAAGTCACCCACACTAAAGTTGTTTTTCCTTGCAGACTTCTTGTCAAACCACCTCTTGATATGATTTTGGTGAAGTGAATTTTTTTCTTTTTCTTTCAACCTTTCTTCCTGTAGCTTATGAAGGGTGTCCATCCTATGTTTAAATAACAGACATGGATTGCCTTGAGATTCTTCTGAGAGTTGGAGAGCGGGAAAGTAGATGTTGGGCGAGAGGATGGATTATTTTCCATACACCAGGAAGTAAGGGGAGGTGTTCAAGGAAGGTTTCAACATGGCTCAGTTAGCCCATAAGGAATTTATCGAAGCAGAGTGCCAGTCTCGCTACTCAGAGAATATGGTCTTTTTGATAATTCAGATAAGGTTCTTATTCGTGGATTCAATAAGACCATTCCCTTGCGGGTAATAATTATATGATTATTTCAATATGATACTATTTTCAAATGCAAAATCATAGAGTTTTAATGATGAAAAGTATGTTTCATTTTAAAAACAAGTGAAGTAGGAACGTCGAACCTAGAAATGGGGTCCTGCTACAAAAAGTTGATGACTTCCTTATCATTCACTTGTTTGAGTGAAACTTCTTCTTTCCACCACATGAAGTAATATGTGGCAGTTAGGATGTAGCAGTGCTTTTTTGATGAGTGTGGGCAAATTTCCCCAATAATGTCCAAGCCCCACTGTTGAAAAGGTTCTTCAACTATAATGTGATGTAGTGGGGTGGCTGACTTTTTGTTTTTGTCGGCACACCTTTGACAGACTAGACACTTGTGAGTGTAATCATGAGAATCTATGAATAATGTAGGTCAATAAAAGCCCATCCACATTAACATTATGCATTGTGGTGTTTCATGCAAAGTGTCCCCTATCTGGTCCGTCGTGGAGACCACACAATACCTTTTCTGAATCATGTGCTTCCAAACATCTGAGCAGTACTATGTTCTGGTGCTTTCTGAACAACACCCCATGCACCAACTGATAAGATAATTCTTTAAGCCTGAGTTCCCCCTCTTGCCATGCAGAAAAGTGGGAGGGCACTGTGCCATGCTCAAGGTATTGGTGCACATCCATGTACCAAGAGTTTGTTTTTATAGTGGGGGAGGCTCGTTCAACATTGTACATCTCCATTACTTGCTCCCATCCCAAAAGCTCTTCTTTTTCCTCCTTCACATTTACTACTTTTGTTGTTAGTCGATAAAGACCACAACCCTTGATTGTGTGAAATGGCTTGATTTCTATATCATAATCTTGCAACCCGGTCATCCAATTCACTCTACTTTCACCCAATTCTTGTTGAACAAGAAGTGATCTGACTTTTGGGTGCGAGACAAAGATAACACAATGATTTTTAAATAGATAGGGCTGGAAATTATTTACCACTTTGTATACTGTATAAGCCTATTTTTCCACAGTGGGGTATTTAAGCTCTTCTCCTTGTAGACTTACCCTCATGAAGGAGATAGGCCACTCATTGTTCAATTCACCCTTTTGAGTAAGTACATCAACGAGAGAAGCGTCAGAGTTGAAATTCTAGAGCAAGAAATCTTTATCAAAATATGGGTTGTACAATCCGGGTGCTTTTGGTATAGCCTTCTTAATATAAGAAAATGCGCCCTTTTCCCTTTTATCCCATTTGTAGACTATGTCCTTCTTCACCATCTCCTGTATTGGCTTGAGAATCTGAGCGTAGTCAGAGATGAACTTGCGGAGGAAAATGATTTTCTCCAAGAAGGACTGCATGGCTTTCTTATTCACTGTGAAGGGAATCTGCGTGATTGTCCTAAACCTGTCTAGGTCTACCTTAATCCCACTCTTAAAAATAATGTGGCCCAAGAGATTACCCTTAAACATTGCGAAGATACTTTTCTTGGGATTTAAGGATATCCTGTACTCACAGCATCGCTAATTTTTTTTCTTTAAGTGGCATACGTGGTATGACCTTTGTTTGGAGAATTATGTTACATCATCCCTATATACCACTATGCTTCACCCAATGGGTCTGCCAAAAGCAATGTTCGTAGCACGTTGGAAAGTTTCACCAACATTTATAATCCCAAATGGAATTTGTTTGAATGCGAACGTGCCCCACTTCATTCTGAATGTGGTTTTAATTCTGTTAGGATCTACAACTAGAAGCTGGTTGTATTTAGAATAACCATCTAATAGAGAAAACATTTCATACCTCGATATTGTTTGTAATCTTTTTTCCATGGATGGCACATGGTAGTTTTCCTTATTTGAGGTGCGGTTAAGATTTCAGAAATCTACACACATGTGGATTTCCCTGGACTTCTTCCTTACTCGGACCAAATTTGACACCCACATTGAGTGTTGCACTCTATATATGATTTGGGCATCCAGCAATTTTCTCAACTCTTTCTAAATAAGAGGCTCAAGCATTGTTTACACTTTCCTTAGCTTCTGTTGGAATGACTTGGCCCCTTCCTTGATTGGTATCACATGATGGATGATTCACGTGTCATATGCCTTGAGTTCATCGTACGCCCACGCGAATACATCACAATACTACTTGAATAAGAAGATAAAGGTTTTCCACCCTTGTGGTGTGCAATAAGTACTCATATTGACATATTTCGGATCCTTATTTGTTCCCAAGTCTAATCTGCTCATGTGACAATGTGGAATTATGGGTGTTAGCATTGATAGGTCTTCGGAAGTGATTATGTATGCCATACAACTTTTCCAATGATACCACACCCTTGGGGATGAGGTTTCCTTTGCTTGCAATGGCTACATTCTGCAATGCCTTTTCGTGCTCATCCTCATTGATCATTGTGACTTTGAATAGATCGACATTCGCCATGAAGCACAATATATGTTGGTCATCATAAAACACGTGTAAATTAGTGATATTGTCGGGGACAGAAGGATTATAAATAATTTCAGCAGAAAAACCATCCCTCAATGGTGACAACCTAGCAACAACATTTGTTAATGCATACACAATTGCGTTACACATTCTTGGAACAAAAATAATATTGAAAGCTTGGAAATGTGAAATAAGATGTCATATCTTTTGTTGATAACTTCTAAGGTGAGGTGACAAACAATGTATGGTGTTATGTACCTATCGCACCACAATTTTTGAGTCTCCTACTGCTTCCAGGATGGAAACATTGAGGTCAATGGATTTTTGTAAACCCGAGATGAGTGCTTCATACTTTGCAATGTTGTCCGTGCACTCAAATTCCAAGCGGCTAGAGATCAGCCCTCCTGTGTTTTGGAACCATTGAAGTACATAGTCCAAATATCATATGTACAAGGACTAGGAACTACAGTAGTAGTACTACAACTACTGCTAAATAAACAAATTTCATTATCACCAGTTGTACAGGGAATGAGATCCAACTGTGTAGCTGGTGGAACTATGGATGGTTGTGCAAGATAACTCCCCAGTTGAGTTTCAAGGAAGCAATTTCCAAAAAGTTATTCTACGAAAGCCATCATTCCATTATGTCTATCAAGGGAGTGACAATGTGTTTCATATATCTCTTTGATTCTACCCGGATCTTATTATTTCTACCCTTATAAGGAAGCCATAGGTGTCACCAGTCTATGGCAAAGTATCCTTGTAGCTTGCTAGACTAGTCTTTGCTCAACAACACTCTGTATGCTTCCAGAATCTCCAAAATCACTATGTTGATACATTGGTGGACTCGTCTGTCAAATGATAAGTGGGTCATGACAGCCTTGAGTTCACCAATTTCTTGAACCTGATTTCTGTCAAGCTGAATAACTTGTGCATCTTTTTTATCCCATTTAGCATTGATTTTCTTGGCAACAGATAATGGAATTACATTCACCAATGCACCAGAATCAACCAAGCAATTGTGTACATTGAAATTGAAGATTTTGAAAGTTAACAAGAAAGGTGGCTAGAGTGTATTTGCATCTAATGTTATAGCGTTAACTATGGATTCGATATAACTAGGAGACTTACTAGATCCCTTGTCTGAAGAAGTAGAATTACCTATGGAGGCATGCCCAAGTGCCCGTAAGAGGATGTCCTGATGGCTCGTGATATTTGTTAATTCAAACATTGAAATGTTCGCATGAACCTTCTTCATGTCATCAACTATGTTGTAGTCCACAATGGGAAGAATCGCCGAAGTTTCTTGGGATGTGACTTAGTTTGGTTTTTCAGAGTGATGGTTCTATCCTTACTGCTGATAGAATCACTTTTCATTGAGACTGCTTTCCCATAATTTCTCTGAGTGTTCTGTGTTGAGTTGACCAATGGGTTGATTTTCCTTAACTCGTTTTATTTAAATTTTTGCTTCATAAACTTGATTGTAGTAGCTGACCCTTGGCTTATGAAGTTGTGTCGGTTGGTATGCTTTTGGGTTGGGCCATCACTCAAAGGATTCTTATTGGCAGTACTCTTTTGGGCTGTGACTATACAGTTAAACATGTTCACTGCATGCCTGACACTTGGAGTTTCATCGGTTGCAGTAGCTTCTTCCTTTTCCTCTATAGGCTCGGTCTGCTCTTCAACCATTACCAAATCAACAAGCTACATAACAACCATGCTCATGGCTTGATTCCACTATAGGCACTGTTATAGACATTATTGTGCCTTACAGCTCTAAGCATGAAATGTCCATAAACCAAGGGATCCTAAGTCCCTAAAAGTGTTGTTCCGACCCCTAGAGGAACAAGGTCAAAAAATTACAGCTTCTCCCAGAAGTTCTCCACCAGAAACTGCTCAGAATTAGTCAAATCAGGATCATTTCAGCTGCTCCACTAGCTAGTTGCGTTGCATAGCACCCAAGAACACTAGCTAGGTGCGTTGCAACGCACCTAAATGCACTACCAGGGTGCGCTGAGCGGGAAATGACAAATGGCAGTGTCATTTCGCGAGGTGGACAGACAATGGAAGCTTCCAGAATCTTCCCCAATGACACTTGCCTCACTGAGTTCGACCAAGGATGAGTAAGAGGCTCTCAGTCTCCAAGTGGAAGCAAGAACTGACAGAGAGAAGCCACTAGTCAAATCATAAGCTGACTCGTCCTCTTTGCATACATCTATATATGGATCCCTCATCCCAGAGATCCAGAGGCTGGAATTTTGTACATTGCAGAGAATTGTTGTTGGTTTTGAGATAGAGATCAGAGTATTGGGTGATTTATGCTTTGTTGGAGGTGAAGAGGGGATTCCTTTGCTGGGGGGTTGATGCTGGATCAGGAATCATCAGTTGTAACTCCTTCTGGACCTTCTTGTTATATCAATAAAACTATTTGAGTTTCTCCTACATGCTTGTGTATCAATGATGTTTTGTTATATTTGCATGTTTAGCTTAAATCTGATCCTAAGCTATTTATGAATATAAATCCATGTCTTTGTGTAGTTTTCCTCTTCTGTGATCTTGCAGGAACTTGGTGAAGCTAGGCAAGTAAGGGAGCAGGTAGCTGGAAGCTGTCAAAGAGGAGAGAGATTGGATCAAAGGACTAGCGCAAGACACAGGTTGGTTCATCCTATTCCTCTTCGTTTATAGTTCATAAAGAAGAATACGAAAGTAGTTTTCTCTGTTTGTTTCTAAGGTACTGTCACGCCTTAGTGGGATAGGGGCATTCTGAGTAGACACTTTTCCTGTTAACAAAATGGCGACTCCACTGGGGATCGTGTCTAGTTAGTTTGTTTGTGTTTCTTTTCTTGTTTGTTTCATAAACACAGAAGTAGCAATCAAACTGCATTTGCCATTATCAAATGCAAAGTAGACACCTGCTACTTCAATACATTCACTAGATTTGTTTGTGATTTGAACATCTGATTCACAAATGATCTAATTACCCTTTGTGATAGCTCTTAGACCTCCTTTAAATCCACCCTCTGATTGTGCATTACTGATTGCTTTCACTCGGCCAAAAACCATAGATTAAACTGCAAACCGTGACCCAGAACCCAGATAGAATTCTCGTTTCTGCCCCAGCGCAGGCACTGTGAAGAGATTCTGCATTTCAACGCAGTTCCCGAGAAGGCTACCTGCGCTACAATCCAGTTTCTCTGTGTAACAGGTGCACTGATCAACCTAGCCCTGTGCAGCTGAGGTTCTTTGCTTCATTTTTTCAGTTTTGTCTCTAATTTTGCAGCCTGTGATTAGTGTGTGTCTGTTTAAAAATTCCTTTTCTTTGCCTTAATTCCGCCTCCTTTGTACAAAAATACTGTAGATTTTCTTTGTGTGTTTGTTACATCATTTACAGTTTTCCATTGAAAGAGTAGAATAGTCATACTTTCGTCCTTGGATTTAGATCTGTCGTAAGTGTCGATTTTGATCTTAGGAGAAAGTTTATTTGTTGTTGACAGTCGATTATGCTTTTACTTTTGCCTTTGGTTTGAATTCGAGACTTTCTAGTGTCGAAATGAGTGTTTATTTCAAAACCATAAAGTGTCGTAATCATCTCTACCTTTTGATTTCGAAAAGAAGCTTGTTTGTGTTTGTCACTTGAAAGCAAATTCAGATTTGTACATCAACTTTCTTTTTAGGCATCAATATTAAGAAAGTGAAAACAAATACATGCATATGTGCATTTGCATATTGATAGTCTGTTTGGCTTGATTTAGGAAAAGTGCATCTACAGTGTGCTCTTTGCTCTTTGAGAAAAGATTGTGTCTTTCTTTTCCCTTGTAGCTACGATTTTCATTGCTGAAAAAGAGATAAAAGTTTGCTTATCATATTTAGAGTGCATTTTAGGAATTACATCTACATCTCGTGGTGATCCCAAAAGGCAAACTTCTAAGAAAGATTAACTTAAAATAAACTGAATGAATCTAACAACGCATTGGAACTTAACGCACAACATTTAGAGGTCTAGGCTAGAGACATATTCCGGCGTCGTAAAGCCTGGTAACTGTTGTCCTCACTGATGGTTGGGTGATTCCTCCACTTTGAGATGATAAGTGCCAGTACGAACTTGTGCTCCCACGTACCGTCGAGTATATATTGGGAGACCCCTATAGGCTTAAAACCTTTTATCCATAAGAAGCCGTGTCGGCCGCCCTACTGATCGCAATGCACCGAACACAGCATTCGGGAAGATTGACTGCCGTACCGTAAAAAGTATTCTACAGTTTTGCGATTGGTTTGGTACTCCCTCTACCTAGATCTCCAGAGCAGTACCTTTCATTCCTTTTCAGACTCCTTAACGGAAAAGGTCCATCTGAGCACTTGTCACTTCAAGCTCATTAAAAATCGAAGGAGACTAGAGTCATCTTTTGTTTTTTCTCGACTCTTTAAAATTGAAAAAACAAGTTGTGTCAAAAGCGTCTAAAATTCATTTAATTCGGAAACATACTTCCCCTTTTTATTTTAGTTGATCGAGTAATCCGCAATCATGGAATAAAGTCAATTGAAACCCGTCGTGATGTCGCCTTGGCTAACGAAGCCCATAAGAAACGAGTCAAGGCGCAGTTTGACAAAAATGTCAAACCCTGTGTCTTCTCGGAAGGTGACTTGGTCTTGCTTTACGACCAAGAATCCGATAAATTGGGAGTAGGTAAGTTTAAGTCTTTATGGATGGGCCCCTATATTGTTAAACGAGTGCTAGCAAAAGGAGCCTACGAGTTAATGGATTATGACAGAATTCCACTGGTGCAACCTCGTAATGGGTTGTACCTCAAGCGTTACTATGCATAAATAGTAACCAATATGATTTTGTTATATTTTTGTTTTCGTGAAAGTGTTTGTTTTGGTCGAGTAATCCACTTTTTTACATTTATTGCCGATGTCAAACCTTTTGGAGCCATGTGTTGGATATGCCGACGGAGAGAGTCGTAGTTCGTGGAACTTGTCCTCCGCAGCCTGGGCCATTTTTGATCCAAGCGGCGAGTTAGTAAGTTTCAGAGGTGTGTGTATTGGTCAATCAACAAATAACATCGCTGAGTATAGCACGTTGATAGAACTTCTCTCTGATGCCATCACCCATGGTATACGCCGACTAATTGTCAGGCTAGACTCACAACTCGTAATACTACAACTCAATGGTATATATTCTGTCCGAAACCCAGCTATTTATCACATGTTCCTAAGGGTTAAGATTTTGGAAAGACGATTTGATCTTATTCAATACCAACATATTTCCAGAAACTTAAACACATTAACTGACTCATTAGCAAGCTATGTGTTAGATAGACATTTGCAACATTTATAAAAAGAAACACATCATCAATGTTTTACATGTGGATCATATAGCTCAACCAAAATAAAACCCCAAAAATCAAAAATATATATAGCTATTTATGGTTTACATATAATGTTCTGTAACCAAGACAAAATCGGTCACATGACCCAAAAACTCAAAATGCTAGGGGGCACCCTAGTCTAATGATGCTCGTGATAGCAAGTCACAGCCTATGCGATCATGCGTAAGAGACGAGTCCATCGTCTAGGCACACCAGTAGTATGTCGTTGTAACTGCAAAGGTAGCTCGTCGATCCTCACATCTGGAATACCGAGAGTAAGGCTCTCAACCTGCTCCTGCACAGCTGTGAGAGTCTCGGCCACATCAAGGTCACGAAGAATAACCCTCCCGGCGGCCTCTCTTGCTGGAGCAACAGCTGGCACTCTCAGGCGAACTACTGGACGAACAGGACCAACATCTGCATGTACACATGAGTTTGATTAAAGTCTTGATAGAATAAAGCACAAGGACATTATAAACAAAAACAGTAAACAACAATATGGTCAGAGATTTTACCAATAGCACCCCACTGCTCGCCCTCCGGCAGTACTAAATCTGGATCACCCCGGAAGTCCATGCCAGCATATGGATACTCGGAATAAACCATCTCCTGACGATCAAACCACCTGAAGAAGGTATTGGAAAACGAAATCTGAGACTGGCCAACATGCCTAGACATATGGTCAACCCATCTCTGCATACGTGGTTCAGTAGGAGAAGGTAAGTCGAGTGCAATGTACTGCGGCTGCATCAGTGGTATCTTCTCCAAGGCAAAGGCGGTCAAAATAGAACCGAACCCAAAGTTCTTCAACCTCCTGTTCTTTATCTTGGTCAACTGATCTTTCATCACAAGAAGTACTGCGTCGCACCAGTTGAATACCTTCGGTTGGAGGCATTCCAAGGCATGCTGCATATAGGATCTGTTGGCTACATGAAGAGACGCACTACCGGCCATCCTACCAAAAGTAAACAGGATAGTCCTAAGAGACCTGTTAGTGACATCATGGATGATGATCTTGTCGTCTTTACTCGGCTGAGATCCTTCCCTGCAATACTGGTGGACATAATCTCTCACAGAGTCACCTCCTCGGGTCGAACCTGACAAAGAGATGGGGGCACCCCGCCTCGACAAGCCAGTCAAGAAGTAGATGTCTACTGCAGTCAAGGGGATAGATTTGCCCCTAATCTAGAAAAATTGATTGATAGGATCCCAAGCATCGAGAAAATACTGTAGTAAGTTGATCTGCTGTCTCACGCTAGAGATGCGGAAGAACTTCAGCAAGCCACAATTCCGCAGCGCGTTCACTGTAACTGGATCATGTAGGTGTTATAGACATTTTTGTGCCTTACACCATGAAGCATGAAATGTCAATAATCTAAAGGGATCCAAAGTCCCTAAACATGTTGTTCCTACCCCTAGAGGAACAAGGTCAGCAAACCACAGCACTGAATAACAGTTCTCCACTGAAAATTACTCAAAAACAAGGCAATGCTGGATCATGTCGACTGCTACACTGGCTACCTGCACTGAATGTCAACTGCTACACTGGCTACCGGCGCTGAATGTCAACTCCAACACTATCTACCTGCGCTGAACGAGTTTGGACATGTGGCAGACTCATTCCTCAAGGTGTCAATGCCCAGGAAGCTTCCAAAATGACACTTGGATCAAGGAATTTGACTAGTGATGAGTAAGAGGGTCTAGATCTCCAAGTGGAAGCAAGAACCTCCAAGTGGACTCAAGAACTGAAGAATAACTGAAGTGGGAGAGGACACTAGTCAGCTTCATGTCAGCTACAAGCTGACTCGTCCTTTCTCCAAAACTCCTATATATAGAGCTCTCTCATGAGGTCTATGGAGGCTGGAATCTGGTGAATGTAAGGAAGTGCTGTTGGTTTGAGTATAGAACTATTGGGTGATTTGCTTGAAGGAGGTGAAGAGGAGATTTCTTTCTGCTGGGAGGTGATGCTGGATTGGGCCTTTTATGGTTGTATCACTTCCTGAACTTTACTTCTTCCATTAATAAAGCATTTGAGGTTCTTCTATATGCATGTGTCTCAATGGCGTATTGATACTTGTATATTTGATTTATTCTAATCCTTGAATCAATTATGAATGTATGCTTCTTGTAGTTTCCCTCTCTTGTCATTTTGCAGGATCTTGGTGTAGCTGGGCCAGTGAAAGAGAAAGGAGCTGGGAGCGAGCAGCAAAGAGAGAAGATTGGATCAATCATTAGCGGAAGACAACAGTTAGTGGATCTCTTTCTTCCCTCTCTTACATCTCATAAAGAAGTAATCTCGAATAGCTTTGCTTTGATTGTTGCTGAGGTACTATCACCCTTAGAGTGGGATAGGGTCATTCCGTATTGGATACTTTTCCCAACAACAAATTGGCGACTCCGCTGGGGATTGTATCTTGTTGGTTGTTTGTGTTTTTTTCTATTCATTTCATAAACACAGGGAGTACCGAATCGAACTGCATTTGGATCTTTCAAATGCAAAGTACAGGGCAGCTACTCTAGCTCAGTTGTTGGGAAAGTTTATGATTTGAAGAGCTGATCCACAAGGACTCTAAATAGCTCTTAGTGATAGCTTTTCATCCTCCTTGTCATCCCTTAGTGTGTACTTGACTGATAGCTTCTGATTTGGCCAAAAACTGTGAATTTTTGAGCAATCTGTGACCCGGAAACTGAGAAAAACAAAAGTTTGTCTCTTCAGTGCAGGTGTTGTGAAGGTAGTCTGCATTTCAGCGCAGTTCCCGAAGGGGCTACCTGCGCTGAAGGTCAAACTGCCAGTGTACTACCTGCGCTGAACCAGTTTTGTCTAGTGTTACTGGGGTTCCCTCCTGTTTATTGCCCTGTTTTCACTCTTGTTTTTGCAGCCTGTTACCAGTCAAAGTACCTATCTGAAACCAACTTTCCTTGCCACTATTCCGCCTCGGTTGTATAAAGAAACTGTGTTTGTTCTTTGTGTATTTCTTATATCATTTGCAGTTTTCCATAACGAAAGTGAACTAGTCTTGTTGTGGCCTCTTAGATCTAGACCTGTGATAAGTGTCGTTTTGATCTTAAGAGTTAGTTTATTTGTTGTTCATAGATGATTGAGCTTTTGCTTTCGTCATATGGTTTGAATTTATGTATTTCTAGTGTCGAAACAAGTAAATCTTAAGGTGTCTTTTGATTTTGGACAAGCTTGTTTGCTTTCACTTGAAATTGAATTCAAAGTTATACAACAGCTTTCTTTTTGTATTGCACCAACATTAAGAAAGATAAAAGAAATACCTGCATTGTGCATGTGCATTTTGACAGTTTGCATGTTGATTTAGGGAAAAGTGCATTAGTGTGTGCTCTATGATCTGTGTGAAAAGATGTTGTCTTTCTTTTCCCTCAGTAGTTAAGATTTTCAAAGTTGAAAGATTGAAAAGCTTGCTTATCATCTTAGACTGCATTTAGGAGTGTTACTATACATCTCGTGGTGATCCGTAAAGGCAAACTAATAAACAAGATCAACCTTAAAATAAATTGAATTTACATAACAACGCATTGAAACATAACGCAAACACATAGAGGTCTAAGCTAGAGACGTGTTCCGGCGTCGTTAAATGTGATATGTTAGCGTTGAGTGGTTGGGTGATTCCTCCATGGTGAAGCGGTAAGTATCAATACAGACTTGTGCTCCCACGTACCGTCGCGTATATATTGGGAGACCCCTATAGGAACAAAGCCTTTATCCATAGGAAACCGTGTAGGCCGCCCTACTGATCGAAATGCAGTGAACACGGCATTCACGAAGATCGACCACCCGTACCGTAAAACGTATTCTGTGGTTTTGCGAAAAGTTTGGCACACCCTCTGCCTAGAACTCCAGAGTAGTTTCTTTTGGCCTTTTTCAAACTCTATAACTGAAAAAGTCCATCCGAGAATTTGTCACTTCGGGCTCGTTAAAACATCGAAGGAGACTAGAGTCATCTTTAGCTTTTTCTCGACTCTTTAAAAGTGAAAAAGCAAGTTGTGTCTAAAGCGTCGTTATAAAATTTATTTTAAGCGAAATAATCATCACCTTTCCCTCGTTGATCTTCGAAGTTAGTCTATCACCAGTGAAGTTCCTGTAGAATCGCTAGGAAATCTATTGGATAAACTCAATATGTCTGAACAACCGTCGACGTCTAGGACTGTGTTGTCCGACACAACAGCGGCAGATCCTACTGCCGCTACTCCAACGATGTTCGCTGGTATACCATCTATCCCGGCAAATTGTCCTCAACAACAAGTCGGAGTCCCATCAGGGACAACGACATGGTTAGTTCCTATTTCTTCATCTGGTATTTCTTATGTTGAAACTCAACAAATTGATCCAATGTGTCTTCAAAGGCCAATTTACCCTTTAAGTACTGGGTTTCCACCGTATGGAGGGCAGTATGCTCTTTCATTGTTCCCTCCTAGAGAACAACCATATGGGAGTTTACAACAAAGTTCAGGTAAAACTGGAATTACATCCAGCGGTTGGGTACCAATACTGCCTCGACAACCAGGGGTTGTATATTCAATGCAACCAGTACACCCTGTGTCGGATATTCCCACCACACCTGCTATGGTGAATGCATCGCTAGTACAAGCGCTACCTGTTGTATGTCAACCCCAAGTTTCTCAGGTTGCAATACAACAGCCTCTTGTCTCAACGACTCAATCACAATCTCAGGATAGTGCCTCCTTATCTGGAGCGACTCAGGCTCAAACAAGTACTGTGACTCCTCATCTTGGTCAATCATCCAGTATTGGTCAACAGCAAATGGTCCAACAACCAGAGCTGGTTCAATCTCAACAACCGCCATTCCAACAATCATATCAAGGACCTGAGCAACAAGTCTTTGTAAGTAATGGGCAACCATGCTATAATGGTTATGCCCATCAACCTTGTCAAAGTTGCCAGCATTATGCTGGTCTGCAAAGACCCATTGCTCAGGCGATACCATCTTATCCTGGATATGCTTCGCCTAACCTGAACCAACAGTTGCCCTTTGTAGCAACTCTAGAATTACCAGATCTAAACCGACTGATGAATGATCCAATTGCTTATGCTCCTTGGTGGCCAGCGATTCCACATAAACTTCCGTCAGATATTCCTAAATTTAATGGAAATCCGGGTGAAGATCCATCGAATCATGTGATGACATTCCATCTATGGTGTTCATCGAACACCCTGAATGATGATTCGATAAGACTTCGCCTCTTTCAGAGGACGTTAACGGGTCCAGCGGCAAAATGGTACATTGAATTGCCTAGAGCTTCGTTCGACAACTTCAGTACCTTAGCCACAACCTTTTTAACCCATTTTCAATTACCGATAAGGTATGAAACGGGAACAGAACTCCTTACCAACTTCAAACAGACAACTGCCACCCACATATCTGATCATATACATGAGTGGCGTCGTCGTCGTAGGATGGTGAAAACATATGTTCCCGATCAGCTGTTAGCTGAATGGTTTATAAAGTCGTTACTTCCTGCTATAACGGAAGATGTGGCCAAGGGGGGAGTCGTAACAGAGGAGCAAGTTATCGCTCGTGCACAGTATTTGGACTTAGTTTATACTCAGTCTGGCACGCTCTACGACAAAATACCCGACGCTCCTAGACCATAATTTTCAATTCCTCCTCCTCCTAAATCAAATAATGACTCTCACGCCGGCGATGGCGTGATTGGCAAGCACAAAATTTATAGTCAAAATGCAAATGAAGAACTTCTTGCCTCAGAAGTAAATGCCATGTCGACCGACAAGGGCAAACAACTGAAGCAACCAGGGGGCAAGAAGAAAAAGAAAGGGAGAAAAAGGAAACCCCCAGCAGGGTGTCATATATGCAATGAGGATCATTGGACGAAAGATTGTCCACATATAGCTGAAGTTAAGAAACTCTTTAAGAGTTCAAAAACCCCAGCAGTATTGACTGATCCGTTTCCTAATCCAGGTCAAAATCTGGTTGCTAATCAAAATGCTTCCCGATCCCAAGTGCTTATGTTGTCTGTCTCGAAGCAGCAAAATGATGCTTTGACAAGGAATAAAGATTACGGGAATCCACGGCTGTCGAATAACAAGGCTAATGAGCAACCTAGTAGTACGACAACAACTTTAACCGAAGTTGTGCCGCCCATCGTTCCTGAGCCAATGATAAAGTCGCAAAAGGGAGCAGTACACAAATCGACATTTAATCCTTGTGCGAAAATAACACGGATAGAGGACCTGGCCCAATCGTCGTCCGCTATGTCGACACTTGAGGTACCGCAAAATTGCCCCTCCCAAGAGCAATCTTTGTTATCAGCGATAGGTGGGATTGACCCAATGGATTCCAATCTTGTGGCCTTTGATCATAAAGGATATGACCCTCAGTTACCAGCTCAACTAGCTTTCCTTATTCAAGTGAAAGCCCTCAACAAAACTGTTCAACGAACAATTATTGATGAGGGGGCATCTACATGTCTTATGTCGATGAGTTGCTAGAAAAATTTAGGCTCACCACCCTTGTCGAAATCGTCAATGACGTTAAAAGAATTTGATGGACGATCATACACTCCATATGGGATTTTAAGTAACTTGCAAGTTGAACTAGGGGGCAAAACAGTAGAAGTTGATGTTGAAGTAATCAATGGAAACCTCGATTACAACATCCTACTGGGAAGGCCCTGGATATATGCCATGGCCGCAGTTGTGTCGACCTACTTCAAGAAGATTGCATTTCCTTTCCAAGGAGGAATTACAATTGTCGACCAACAAAAATTTCTCCCCAACAGTTCACAAGTTACGGGAAGCATTCCAATGACCCATGGAAGGAATCATTCACTCCAAAATATCGGAGTAGGTCTCCTAAAAGACCCTGCCTTAATGGGTACTTTTGCCCTACCGCCTTCGAGTAATCTGGCGGAAATGGCCACAATGGAATATGAAACCTTCTATTTCTAATGGATCTAAAACTTTGAGGATAGTTCCTATCTCATGTCAACCTCGTTAAAAAATTAAGAGCTGAGGAAGGTTCTTATCTTGTGTCAACCTCGTTAAAAAATGAAACAAGGAGTCATGAGGATAGTTCTTTTACTGTGTCAACCTCATTAAAAAATGAAACAAATCTCCTTTCCGAATCTCAAAGGTAAACCTTCATTCCAACCACCAAGTTGAATGCAATGAAGCTTGGGGGGCATGCACCTCGATTTGCGTTATTATGCTGGGGGCATGCAAACAATCGAGCAGTTTTAGCATAAAGTTCATGCTCGTTAAAAAATAAACATAAGATTGAGCAAGAGTTTCCTTCAGAGTTTAAGCTCATTAAAAAATGAACCTATTCCGGTAAATAACCATTGTGATCGTAAATTTATTAGCCATAAAAGCCTTGGTCGTGTTTGCACCTGCCACCTCCATTCTATTTGGCCGATCGTTCACCCCCATATGATTGTTTACCCATTTTGAGGAACAGCTGCGAAGAGTGATTTCACCTAGCCATCCTTGTGACACTACCGTGATTGGAAAATTCCAACCTGTACCTGGAATCTGCTGCTATCCCTGTTTATCACTCGTTCCTCAAAAGACGAGTCTTCTTTGAGCTCTTTTCATTTGACTTGTAAAATATGAAAATTTTGCCGAGTTTTGGCCTTCCAGCTCGTTAAAGTGACTGGAAGAGCTATCCCTCTTCTAGATTTTAATCTTTTTGGACCTGAGGGATTATTACACAAAAAGGTCGAGTGCCTGTTTTATTCGGCTCGTTAAAATTATCGAAAACTCATCCCTTCTGTATTGTTTTATACTTTTTCGGACTTAAGGGATTAGATGACGAAAAAGGAATTTTGGAGTTAAGTTTCTGTATCTTTTCAGACTCTCTAAAAATGAAAAGGACCGAGTTTTCCTTGTCGTTAGACTCGTTAAAATGATTAAATAGCGGCAAACTTGTCTTTAGACGAGAACGAGTTTCCCTATCGCTAGGCTCGTTAAAACATAGCGATGGGCTTGCCCGAAGGGCAGGTTATAGAACAAGCATATGTTATCCTCCTCAAGCTTGACAAAAATAAAGAGGTACTGGTCAGAAATGACTGGGGAAAAATTGGGAGAACCTCAAAGCTTTAATGGTAGCAAGTCGCTCTTGAACATGACACTTTTCCTCCGTATCACATCGGGTTGGGTTGTTTCATTCACTGGTCTCATCACCATGGTCCCGCCAAACCATCCACATTTGGGGTAATGCTACCGATCCATCGCATCAGTGTCGTTATATGTTCAAGAGATGTTGTTTAGAAAGAGTCAACCGTGTCCCATCCACTGCCATACATTATCCTTCATCCATCCATGATTGCCACCCTGAATCATATGTCACAGATAGTTCTCACCTCCATTAAAATCATTAGCTCTGTTCCGTGTCACTGATGTGGGATTCATTAAGGCCCTCCTTTGACGGATCGCTTCTTGTCGACTTCAGCTCATTATCCAAGAAGTTGATCTAGGAACACCCCCCTCAGTACTTTGAAGCTTGCATGCCTCAATGGCAAGTTTCTCACTTCCGGCGACAGGTATACATCAATGACCTTCGACCAGAATATTTTGCGTGGTGTTCGACGCCAAGTCCTTTATTCACACCACGTGAATTGTATTGCAGTACCTTGAGGGTCATTATCATTATCGGTGATTCCTCTCGCGCTTGTTAACGGTTTACATCATTGACCGGTAATCAAGCGATGTCTTTCCATGTTCGACTTCAGCGCAATTCTCACATGGATTGACTTGTACTTAGAGTGAAGATCGAACAAGTTTGAAGACCCCAGATCTCGTTTCATCCATCCGGGCTGCGATATATATTCAGGAAATATAAAGACATTTGACACGTACATCATTACAGCAGATGATCATCCTATTCAAAGGATGATAATTTCAGCAGAGAATTATCAGTCTACCATCAGACGATCGTCTGTTCTATGTACCAAAATGAATTTATAAAGCTGGGCATGGGAATGCCCGCCTCAGCTAGATCATGAAAGCAGAATGAAAAATAATGTATTGTATTGTATTTTATTACAGGTCACCTCTCAGCGATTGAATGAACTTCGGATCCTCCTGATAAAGCATTTCACCCGATAAACGACCTCATACTTTAGGGGGCAACTGTTATAGACATTTTTGTGCCTTACAGCATGAAGCGTGAAATGTCAATAATATAAAGGGATCCAAAGTCCCAAAACATGTTGTTCCTACCCCTAGAGGAACAAGGTCAGCAAACCACAGCACTGAATAGCAGTTCTCCACTGAAAATTACTCAAAAACAAGGCAATTCTAGATCATGTCGACTGCTACACTAGCTACCTGCACTGAATGTCAACTGCTACACTGGCTACCTGCGCTGAATGTCAACTCCAACACTAGCTACCTACGCTGAACGAGTTTGGACATGTGGCAGACTCATTCCTCAAGGTGTCAATGCCCAGGAAGCTTCCAAAATGACACTTGGATCAAGGAATTCGACTAGTGATGAGTAAGAGGGTCTATATCTCCAAGTGGAAGCAATAACCTCCAAGTGGACTCAAGAACTGAAGAATAACTGACGTGGGAGAGGACACTAGTCAGCTTCATGCCAGCTACAAGCTGACTCATCCTTTCTCCAAAACTCCTATATATAGAGCTCTCTCATGAGGTCTATGGAGGCTGGAATCTGGTGAATGTAAGGAAGTGCTGCTGGTTTGAGTATTGAACTATTGGGTGATTTGCTAGAAGGAGGAGAAGAGGAGATTTCTTTCTGCTGGGAGGTGATGCTGGATTGGGCCTTTTATGGTTGTATCACTTCCTGAACTTTACTTCTTCCATTAATAAAGCATTTGAGGTTCTTCTATATGCATGTGTCTCAATGGCGTATTGATACTTGTATATTTGATTTATTCTAATCCTTGAATCAATTATGAATGTATGCTTCTTGTAGTTTCCCTCTCTTGTCATTTTGCAGGATCTTGGTGTAGCTGGGCCAGTGAAAGAGCAAGGAGCTGGGAGCGAGCAGCAAAGAGAGAAGATTGGATCAATCATTAGCGGAAGACAACGGTTAGTGGATCTCTTTCTCCCCTCTCTTACATCTCATAAAGAAGTAATCTCGAATAGCTTTGCTTTGATTGTTGCTGAGGTACTATCACCCTTAGAGTGGGATAGGGTCATTCCGTATTGGATACTTTTCCCAACAACAGTAGGGCAATCATGTCCTTTTCTTCATGTTCTCATTCTCACCATGTAAGGGTCATCTTGCTCCGAGATCTCTGAAAAACAAACAAGAGAGGAGTTAGATCCTGATTTTGATGAGAAACAAGCAAAAATTCCATCAAAAACTGTGCAACAAATTCTCTTTTTGCGCCCAACGCACCTGCAGCATTGTTCCAGCTGCGTTGAATGTCAAACTGCCTTCATACAGGCCAACATTCAGCGCAGGTTTCGATGTACTAAGGGTGCGTTGATGGCAGAACGAACCCCTCAAACCCCAGGGGCTCAGAAAAGCAGGGAATGAAGCACAGAATGCAAAAAGGAAACCATGAAATGAAAGAGCTCGGGTTTAGCTCCTACCTGGTCCAGACGGTGCCGAGAATCGTCCACAGAATCTCCCGAAATCAGCTGATGAAAATCGAGGGGGAAAAGGCACCTCCAAAGCTCCAACAAACCAAGTTCAAATGAAATGGTAAAATGAGAGGTAAAAAACACTTTTTGATTGCTTTTACGTAGTTCAAAGTAAAATATTAGCGTTTTAATCTCATTTTCAAGCAAATATTGTTCATTTCTAACTAGTTTGATGAAGCAGTTGAAAATAAAATACTATCTTTGGAAAGACAAAGCTATTTATGGTAAAAATAAAAACAAGACCATCTAATCGAGCAGTTTTAGCACATAGTTCAATCTCGTTAAAAAATAAACATAAGACATGAGAAAACGTTTCCACCCGCGTTTAAGCTCGTTAAAAAATGAACTATTCCCCAGTAAATAACCACCGTGAATGAAGCATTTCAGCCATTAAAGCCTTGGTCGTGTTTGCACCGTCACCTCCACTTTTCATTGGCCGATCATTCACCTCCATTTGATTGTTTACCCATTTTGAGGAACAGCTGCGAAGAGTGATTTCACTAGCCATCCTTGTGACACTGCCGTGATTGGAAAATTCCAACCCTTACCTGGAATCAGCTGCTACCCATTTTATCACTCATTCCTCAAAAGACGAGTCTTCTTTAAGCTCTTTTCAACTGACTTGTAAAATATGAAAAGATTGCCGAGTTTTGGCCTTCCAGCTCGTTAAAGTGACCGGAAGTGCTATCTCTCCTCTAGATTTTAATCTTCTTGGACCTGAGGGATTATTGCACAAAAAGATCGAGCGCTTGTTTTGTTCGGCTCGTTAAAACTATCGAAAATTCATCCCTTCTGTATTGTTTTATACTTTTTCGGACTTAAGGGATTAGATGACGAAAAAGGAATTTTGGAGTTATCTTTACGTGCCTTTTCAGACTCTCTAAAAATGAAAAGGACCGAGTTATCTTTGTCGTTAAACTCGTTAAAAAGATTAATAGCGACAAACTTGTCTTTAGACGAGAACGAGTTTCACTATCGCTAGGCTCGTTAAAACATAGCGATGGGTTTTCCCGAAGGGAAAATTATAGAACAAGCATATGTTATCCTCCTCAAGCTTGACAAAAATAAAGAGGTACTGGTTAGCAATGACTGGGGAAAAATTGGGAAGAAACTCAAAGAATCTTTATTGGTAGCAAGTCGCTCTTGAACATGACACTTCCACTCCGTGCCTGAGTCGGGTTGGGTTGTTTCATTCACCGGTCACATCACCATGGTCACGCCATACCATCCACATTTGGGGTAAATGCTACCAATCCATCACATAAGTGTCGCCGACATGTTCAAGAGAAGTCATCCAGAGAATTCATCCGTGTCCCATCCACTACCATACATTATACTTCATTCTTTCATGACCGTCATCCTGAACCATATATCATTAGATCGTTTTCACCTCCATCAAAATCATTTGCTCCGTTCCGTGTCATTGATGTGGGATTCATCAAGGCCCTCCTTTGACGGATCGCTTCTTGTCGACATCAGCTCATTATCCAAGAAGTTGATCTAGGAACACCTCATTCAGTACTTTGAAGCTTGCATGCCTCAATGGCAAGTTTCTCACTTCCGGCGACAGGTATACATCAATGACCTTCGACCGAAAGATTTTGCGTGGTGTTCGACGCCAAGTCCTTTATTCACACCACGTGAATTGTACTGCAGTACCTTAGGGTCATCATCATTATCGATGATTCCTCTCGCGCTTGTTAACAGTTTACATCATTGACTAGTAATCAAGCGATGTCTTTCCATGTTCGACTTCGAATCATTTCTCACATGGATCGACTTGTACTTCGAGTGAAGATCGGACGAGATTGAAGACCCCGGATCTAGTTTCATCCATCCGGGCTGCGATATATATTCAGGAGAATAAAGACATTGAAATGTACAGCGTTGCATCACAGATAATCATCCTACCAAAAGGATAATGGCTCTATCAGAATCATTAACCTACCATCAGACGATTGTCTGTCCTATGTACATGAAAATGAATTTATAAAGCTGAGCATGGGAATGCCCGCCTCACCTAGATCATGAAAACAGTATGAAGATAATGTATGGTATTGTATCTTATTACAGGTCTCCTCCCAGCATTGAAAGAACTTCGGATCCTCCTAATAAAGCATTTCACCTTATAAACGACCTCATACTTTAGGGGGCAACTGTTATAGACATTTTTGTGCCTTACAGATCTAAGCATGAAATGTCCATAAACCAAGGGATCCTAAGTCCCTAAAGTGTTGTTCCGACCCCTAGAGGAACAAGGTCAACAAATTACAGCTTCTCCCAGAAGTTCTCCACCAGAAACTGCTCAGAATTAGTCAAATCAGGATCATTTCAGCTGCTCCACTAGCTAGCTGCGTTGCATAGCACCCAAGTACACTAGCTAGGTGCGTTGCAACGCACCTAAATGCACTACCAGGGTGTGCTGAGCGGGAAATGACAAATGGCAGTGTCATTTCGCGAGGTGGACAGAAGCTTCCAGAATCTTCCCCAATGACACTTGCCTCACTGAGTTCGACCAAGGATGAGTAAGAGGCTCTCAGTCTCCAAGTGGAAGCAAGAACTGACAGAGAGAAGCCACTAGTCAAATCATAAGCTCACTCATCCTCTTTGCATACATCTATATATGGATCCCTCATCCCAGAGATCCAGAGGCTAGAATTTTGTACATTACAGAGAATTGTTGTTGGTTTTGAGATAGAGATCAGAGTATTGGGTGATTTATGCTTTGTTGGAGGTGAAGAGGGGATTCCTTTGTTGGGGGGTTGATGCTGGATCAGGAATCATCGGTTGTAACTCCTCCTGGACCTTCTTGTTATATCAATAAAACTATTTGAGTTTCTCCTACATGCTTGTGTATCAATGATGTTTTGTTATATTTGCATGTTTAGCTTAAATCTGATCCTAAGCTATTTATGAATATAAATCCATGTCTTTGTGTAGTTTTCCTCTTGAATCTGTGATCTTGCAGGAACTTGGTGAAGCTGGGCAAGTAAGGGAGCAGGTAGCTGGAAGCTGTCAAAGAGGAGAGAGATTGGATCAAAGGACTAGCGCAAGACACAGATTGGTTCATCCTATTCCTCTTCGTTTATAGTTCATAAAGAAGAATACGAAAGTAGTTTTCTCTGTTTGTTTCTAAGGTACTGTCACGCCTTAGTGGGATAGGAGCGTTCTGAGTAGACACTTTTCCCGTTAACAGGCACGTTTTCTCTTAATGATTTTCTTGATGACATGCACAATATTGATCTATGCCCAACTTCTCAATGTTAAACACAACATTGGATCTTTGTGCAGAATTTTTCGGTTGGTTTCTTCTACTACTAGAAGTTGCAGTCCTTCTAAATAGGTTGAATCTGGGAGGATTGTTGCTCACGGTAGTATCACTTGACCTCTGTTTGAGCTATGCCATTTCATTTAACATAGAAGTGACAAGACAAGTCAAGCTTTCAAGATCAGATGTCTCTTTCTCTTTGGCCCTACTCACAGAGGCCTGTGACCTCTTACCTGTGTCCTTGGAGTCTTTTTTTGCTTCATCATTTGAGATGACTCTAATTGCGCACAAGTCCTTCTCAACAATGATAACCTCTTCATAATTTTCCGTTAGTGCTTGTTTCGCAGTTCGCTTCACAATCTGCACAATGCTTGCTGGCAAGGCAAAAGTGTAGTAATCTATGGTGATGGAGTCATGAGGTTTCATGTTTTTCGGAAATTTGTTCAAAATGAAATTGAACCTATGGTTGAAATATTTCACTTTTTCCTTTTGCTCCATCTTAATATTACCTATCTCTTTCAATAACATGGCAGGGGTCTTATCATATGCAAATTTTTCAAGGAATATCTTCTTAAACCCCCTTGAATTCTGGATGGAGTTTGGAGGAAGGTTGTGATACCATACAAGTACTCTACCATTCAAGGTACATGGGAAAAGTATACATGCAACATCATCATAACGTACCTCAAGTGTTTGCAGATGCATGTAAAAGTTGTCCAGATGGTCTTCAACCTTCACTGTCTTATCAGGGTCATACTTCGTTAAGAGCTTCTCTGAATGCCTTGGCATCTTGTGTAGAACACCCAGAAGTGCGAGTGGGCCCTGAGTCATCCAGTCCATATTTTGGTCTGCCATGTCTTCTTCTTTGTTGTCCTCCTCTTCTTTATCAAAATTTGATGGCTCTTCTTCCTCTTCTTCTTCTCCGCCTGTCCCACCGAAACTTGTGTCCGAGAGTAGAATGTTGTCTCCATCACCATCATGAAAGAGTGGAGGCTCTTCTTGTTTTTCCACAGAGTCTGAAAATTCTTCAAGAGTGGCAAGAACAACTTTGAAACTACTATTCCCGTGGAGGTGGTCTTGTTCTTCTCTAGATAATATGGATGACTGATTACTCTCAAGATAAATCCAACAATTTTTTCAAATTGACGGGTTATAGGGCAGATGGTTTGAATTTGATCACACAGAATTTCATGTTTAGGCTTAAGCTGGGAAGAGTCACCAACTTCAGAAGCATGAGTAGGGGAGGTGCAATGAACATTGCCACCTTGACCAGAAGATGCGATGATTGGGTCGGTGGGTTTATCATCCATAAAATAATGGCTTCAATCCTTCTAGCATGAGAAATTTTGGTGGTGCTGGACCTACCAACATTCAGGGGATCTCCCTGGTATGAATTCCCAATTAGACCTCACACCGTTTGGTGTAGGCATCCCATATGGTATAAGAGCCTAGTTGCCAAATCTTTGAATATTTTCCTTGGCTCTAGTTATCAACAAGAGAGAGAGGGTGCAAAGGTATCTTCGAAAAGAAAGGGGGTGTGCCTGGTGAGTGTTCAGTTGCAACTGTGTCGAGGTTCTTCTACTGTAGAGGGGAAGAAAAGTGAGCCTCTAAGTGAGAGATAATAGTACCACCAAAGAAGAGATAAACATGAACCATAAATATTTGTCTAACATCCAACAGAATAGTCCACAATAGATGCGAGGATCGTTACAACCAATAAATGAGAAATATTTGTCTAGTATCTTGCAGAATATTCCACAAGGATGGGACAACAATAATAACTGTTACAACACATTCTCAATAGATAAGCATTAAAATAACTGAAATAGTTCAACTATCTTAGCACATGTGAAAACAAACATGAAATACAAACATTTGCATAATAGTCTTACAAACATTCATAGTCCATGCATGAATAATGTGCTTCCCTTAAAGGCTTCCATTATTAAGTAAAATTTCCAAGGCACATGTTTACAATGTACATCACTTGCCCCAATAGTGGGACACTGGAGCCACTCCTTACTCCTCAAAGGACTAGCTGATCTCTCTAATGCCTAGAAAGAGGAGCTAAGGTGAAAATTCCTTTACTCATACAATGAGGGAGTATATATAACCAAGGGTGAATCTTTGACTACCCTCATGATTGTTTGACTTCCTATGACTTTTCAACTTACATGACTATTTACATTCCATGTGTATCCTTTGGACTTCCACTTTACAATACATTTGAATACAATATACATGGTCCACAATAGTGATGTGGCATATGAACACTCATGACATGACATTACACTACTGACATGGACTACTTGATGATGTGGCAATGCAAACTCATTGTTGTTGCTAAGTGTTGGATGCCTTCTTGGAAATGTTTTCTCTTCACCTCTGCATGGCTTGGTGATGCAGAATATTCAATGATATTTAGTCTTGGATGGTGATCAGCTACAGGAGAGTCTTTAGGCATGCTTCCATCCTTCTTCTCCTTCATCATATTTCCATGACATGATAGTGTACTTGTTCCTGAAATTCACTCATGACGAGACGCCATTAATCTGAAACCCCCTAGTCTAAGATGATGCATTCTGATCCATCAAATGAGCCCAATAAAAGTGATAGGCCGGGGAGAGGGGCTTAGTGAACACACATTGCATAGTTCCAATAGTCAGGGGGGAGATCTTGAGCTCTAACACTGCATATTGCACATCTTAGGGAGGTATGAAGGACAAGACTACGCAATTTGTGGAGACAATGGGGTCTGGCTGAGGGAACAGATGCTAGGAAAGAAAACTACGCAGTTTTGGATGTCAAGGGAGGTTGGGATTTTGCGTATTTCGTAGTTTTGATAGTCAGCGTAAGATCTTGAGGGTTGAATATGGGAAATTCCTAGTTCAAGGCAGGCTAGGAGACATAAATGCACAATTATGGGGGTCAAGGTTGAGAGTCAGGCACATGAATTGTGGAGTGCACCAGCCCTAGGAGACAGGGACTGTGGATTTCACAGTTCCAAGAAGCAAGGTCACAACTTAGAGGGCTGATATTGTACAGTGCACAGTTCAGTTGGGGCCTAGTGAAGCTAAGTTGCTCGGTCGGGAAATTTTTCCGAAAATGGCTAAGTGTGGCATAAGTGATGAACTATGATGAACATTGACTATGATCACACAATTAGCATAGTTTAACGAAAAAAAACATAGATCATTGGAACACATGAATAAATCATTTCCCTCCATGTGACTACCTCATGACAAGATACGACAAGTGTGACACTTAATATAGGCTTTAGGACGACCGTGACGACACTTGTGTGACAAAGCTCAAGCCTTTGTGTATGGATGCAACAATAGTTTACATGGTTAGGGTAACTCATACACATAAAGACCGTGTTATCACTCTAGGAAACTCTCCTAGGTTGCAGCTCGGAGATGCCTGGTAACATATAATCTTCAATATTGTTCTCTGAACTATTGGAATGAATGATGGTTTGGATCAAGCCAAATAACCATTTCAGCTTTGTTTTTCACTCAAGACATGCATGAACACCCTTAGCTTTACAAGGCTTTAGACCACTAATGCTCAATAGCTTGTAGATTCAATTGATAGATGGAGAATACTGACTATACCAGCAGATGCATATATATATACACATATGAATGGCTAGCTACAGGCAGGAAATGAAGAATATTGATTGTACCGACAAATGCATATATAAACACATATGAATGGCTAGCTACAGGCAGTAAAAGAAGCTTGAAAATCTAATTTATCAACGCAGAGATGAGATGACAGTTATTTGGCATTAGATACAAAAGAAAACATGAACAACCTGTTCAAGTGCAAGCTTAAAACAGAAGAGGAAATGAACATTGAACATATAATAGCAAAAGAAGCTTGTATTTGCTAGAATGAAGATGAGAAGCTTGAGTAGCAAAGTCTCAATAGTCTCCAGAAGTTGAACCCTTGTTACATTTAACTTTCAGCCATTTATAGGCCCTTTACAATGCTCCTGATCTCTCAAAGGCTCGGAGTGTCTTAATCTATCCTTCCTATCTTGTTAATTATTTGATGCCTTGACTAGGCAAGCATGGCTCGGAGGTTTCCTCTTCTGACAGAAGAATAACTACATTATGGTATTTTGGCTGCACTGGAAGGGATCTCTCTCGTGCCAGAGATACCCCATGATCTCTTTGGGTTGTTTTAGATGAACTGCGTTGTCTGCTCCATGATCGTTTTTGTTTGTTTTGGCTGTGGTGCGCTGCCTTTTTCCCTTTCCGGCCTTTGTCCATCGGCCCCTGTCTCCCGGCTGAATCCCTTTTCTGTCATGTAAACATTATTGAATAATGCCTCTGCTCTATGATGGAATGGGTCTTTGGCCCTTTGAAATCCCTTCAAATGCTTAACAGTGATCGTTTTCTATTTTAAACAGAAAACGCTGCAACATGTAAAATCCCGCCTATTTATGTTTCTTTTGGAATTCAAAAGTCCTCAAATATGATCTATTCATCTATCAGGTCCGCCCTTATTCACTGTCGCCTATCGCAAATGGCATGTCCCTTGGTTTTAGAAATGCATTAAAACATTGAAAATGGCCTTTGGCAGACATGAAAATATTATGTATTTTCATTCCTAAACCCTTTCAGGTCCAGGCTTTATCGCATCGGCGCTGCTCCTTGGTTCCCTTTGTATTTTGTTATATAACAAAAATACATGAAGATACATTAAAAACAACCTTCCCGTGGACTTGAAAAATTATGAAATATTACTTATAATATTGTCAGGTCCAGTCATTGGGTTGCACCGGGCCCATGGTTAGTGCTCTTTAAGAATTTCTGATAGAAAAACCCCAATGTAATGTGGGCCATCGATATGTGCGCTTGATCGATGGTCCACGTTTAATCGCCAATTGCTATCACAAGTTCCACCTGGTCTATGCCGATACCTGCCAGTTTCCTCCGTCGATTGCGACCCTTCGATCTGATCATCAGAGATCATTGATTAAGGGTGTCTTTTGTCGATACTTAAGTCCTCTGTGCTAGCTGATATGTGATTTTCCGCTTAGATCTGGGCCGTTGATTGGATAGATCTAACGGTTGTTTTGCATTGCTCAGTTTAAGTCTCCAATATGTGGTTTTTCACTGTTTTTTCAATGTTTTAGCCTCCCGATAGTGTTTTTCCACCCTTCCAAGGGCTCTTAGCATGGGATGGTTTTGATTTTTGAATGATCATAAGCAAATTTTGAAGACTTCAAGGCATATTTGGATCCATTTTTGGGCCATTTGCCATCAAGGCTAACATTGGCTCCCTCTGGGGATGAAAGCCTCCCTGTGAGGTTTCAAGAACTACAGAACAATGCCTTTGCTATAAAAACAAAATCAAATCTTCCTCCTAGTGTTCCATTGGGCATGGAGTCTATTTTGCAATGAAAATAAAAACTGGAAAAAACATATTTACAATACCAAGGCTTTAAAGCCTTAAATGAAATAAAGTTTCAAAAACCGCCCATTGACTGGGCCATCAAAAACACCTTCCCCCTCTAAATTTTGTAGAATGAAATTGTTGCTCATCTGAACTTGAGCAATGACAAGCGGTCCTATCTCTAAGGAATCAAATTTACCTTGGTTTCCCTTCTTTTCCTTCAACACATCCCATTTTACCTTTCTATCAAAGGTTTCTTTCTCTTGGTCAATTTGAATTTCAGCAAATTCATCAAAGACTTGTAGAAGCCTATTAATTTGCTCATCCTCGTCAAAAACTTTCTAGTTTTTGACATTGTCAGGCAAAGATGGTCTATATTTCACCTCATCTCTGTATGCTTTCAGCCCTGGATGTTTTTCTTGGAAGGTTTTGTTGACCTGAAAAGTTAATATGAAATATGAATCAATGCATTCTTGTGTGAGGGACACAAGGATTACACTTGCTCCTGCAGCTTCCTTAGAGCAAGCCCCATCAAAGAAAATGTCCCAAATTTGTGGGCCTGCTTCCTCCGTGATCTAGAAAATTGGTTTTTTAAGCTGCGTGGAGGCCAACTGAGACTCTTCAAAATGAAGAAAACAAGCTCCACAATCACTGTCTATAGCATAGATGGGCTGATTAGTGGGATTCCTTTCATCGCTAATAATATAATCCAATTGAGCCTCTCTATCCAATCTCCTATTTTCACCTCCAAAAATTGGGACAGTAGCATAGGACAGATCATTTTGCAATGTTCCACCTAATCTCTTGATCCAGCCTCTGGAAAGCAACATGCCAAACTTGGGGGGTACATCTGCTACCACAATATCCATCATCATGCTCTTCATGGGCAAGTGAGGCAAAGTGATGGCTAGGTCCTTGATTAATCCCAGACATTTCACCTTTCTAGAGTCAAAAGAAAACAGGTCATGATAAGGCTTGGTAATGTCAAGACCCAATTTATCCATGACATCCTTGGGCATTAGATTATGGCTGGCTCCAGTGTCCAAAAGGCAATTGTGAAGGATTTTGTCATGAATAGTCAGAGATACATAGAATGATGGGGAGTTGTCCTCATAATTTTCAATCATTGGGTTGAGAATAACAGCGGTTTGTCATCTTGCAGATTTACATAGTCAGTGGAGGCTTGGATGGCATTAGGCTCAAGGGTCTCGAGGAGAGATCTTTTGAAGGACTTATTCTTTACTAGTTCAATTAGAGGCATATGTGTTCTTAGCTTCTGTTATCACTTAGATTTTCCTTGAAGTTGTTAGAAGAAGGAAAGGGGTCCAAGGTAACCACAAACCAATCTTTTAAGTACAGAATCTAGCCAATCTGTACTCAGAGAGGGCTCTCTCTTTATGATTTAGCTTTTTTTATGAGATATTAGGCTAGTTATTAAAGCTTGGGGGGTCTTGATTTTGTTTGGTGGTGGAATTCAAGAACATATGGATAGAACAAGGTATTTTAGGCCATTGGGCTATGGATTCAACTGAAGATGGCTTAACTGGATCAAGTTGATTTCACAAAGGAGGGTTTCACAGGGCAAGATAGCTAAACAAAAGACAAATGATAGCTTGAAAGGGTGAAATGGTATTGAAAAGGGAGGAAGGGCAATTAAGAATCCTTCAACAAAGTTCAAGATGACGGAAAGTGGGTGCTCATTAACAAAAAGCAATTAAGAATTTTTTGTTAAATGGTCACAGTGATAAACTAAAAAGCAGGGAGCAATTAAGAATTCCCTACCTATGATAGCTTGGAAGAAAACATTAAGAATATAAACAATTTTAAATACAGAATGAAACAAAGCTCTTTATGAAATATAATTTTTTGTTTATCATTCAGATATGAAACACATATGAATATTTAAACTAGAAAACTGTAAAAACATAAGATATAGAGTACTTATTTGTTTCTCGTTAGACATAGGTATCCTGTAAAATTCCTTTGCTTTATTACTTTTTCCAGCCAACCATACAATAGTTGTTCAACAACACTTCTATTCCAAAATAAGGTGTCTACAAAAATGTCTAAGAATCCACCCTCAGTACTTCGAATGAGGAAGTACTTATACAAAATTTACATCAAAATATCTCCTAACTAAGAGAGATACATTCTAGGAAAACTAAATATCTTTTACATGAATATAGAGACATATGGTCTTGAAAGTAGAAACTGAATGTGAACTGCTTGTTTGTTGTCCCTGTTTTTGTTGAAGGAGCTAGAGGCAGGTCTTATGAATATGCATCTTGCTATCTTGCTTGTAATTCTGTGATGGCTGACTGACTTTAGCTTTTCACTGATACTCTCTTACCTGTGACTGATACTCTTTACCTGTTTTACCATCATTTATCCTTTTTTACCAAAATTGACTATGGTAAAGACTTCAATTTACTTCACTTGTTACCATGGTAAATCATAAAATGTCTGTCATGTTGGTCCACCAATCATCTCTTGGTATTCTTTTCCTTGTTAGTTTTCTGAATATTTCATCTGCTTCTATGTATTTTAAAAAATTTGGTTGTACTGGAAATAAGTGCCTCACTTCATGCTCAATATAAAAAAGGTTCTCCAAACTATCATAGAGAACTCTCCCCGTGGGCAATGCCTTAGGTGCAGAGGAACTGGCAGATGAACTAGCTTGACTGTTAGCTTGTTGATATAATTTGTTGACATAATCATCCTGCCTCATTACCTTTTCATTGATGACTAAAGGACTTGGAAGTCCTTTACTTTGTAAGATGCCAAATTTCCCCATAAATTCATCTATGTCTTCCTGCATATTTTGACATTTGTGTTATAGGCCTTGCATTAGACTCCTTTTGTTCAATACTTTCTTTATTTCAAGGATGGTACTAGTTCTATCCTCAATGTTTACCTGTTCCAACTGATACATGTTTCTGTTGTTTAGAAATTTTATTAGTCTGATAGCTTCTTCAGGCTTCACTCCCAGTTCTTCCTTGGTTTTTTCAATTTCTTGAAGAACAACTTTCACTAAGTCAATTTGTTCAAAATTGATTTGAAATGATGACCAAATATCATTGATTTATTCAATGATATTAGTCCATAATATCTTTCTGATATCAGTCAAAGGATTTTCAAATGTAAGATCTTTTTCCAGTGTTTTAACCTGTTGAGTCAAACCTTTGTTTTTTCTCACCTCTTCGGAAAAATTGAATTTTGACACATCATACTTTTGCTATAAAGTAATGAATTTCTCTTTTACTTTTTGCAGCTCAAAGACTTGGAGCTTCATTTCCTCCATGGACTTGATCAACTCCTCTGTGCTCTGATTTGAGGTTCCTACCTATGATGTACTTGTTACTTCTATAATTTTAGCTGTTGCCAAAGGGACATTTGGTGCTAGAGCAGTTGCCAATGTAGAAGGGACTGCCGTAGAAACCACTGGCACTACATTTTGAGGTTGAGAGGTCAACTCACTCTGCCTGCTTTGTAGTGTTTTCTCTAATTCTTGCTCTGTCTCTTTTAGTTGCTCATTTAGCTTAAGGACTAGGTCCATAAGCTCTTCTTCATTCTTCTTCTCAATCACTTTAGCAATCTATGTGTGCATGAGTGGTGGAAATTTCAACTGCTTTCTCAATGCAGATATATCTTCATTCTTTTTCTTTATTAGGCTCTCTACAGCTTTGATATCCTTTGGGTTATGGCCGAACTCAAGAATAAAATCCTCCAATGTTTTAATTCTATTGTCCTTTTCCTATGAGGAGACCTTTTCTAGTTGCAATTGGGCAGTAGTGTTGCTCAGTGAATTTTGCAACCTATGTGCCATCATTGCCTTGCTTGTCAGTGTAGAATAAACCATCTCCCATGTTTACTTATGCAGTTCTATCTGATCTATGGGGTGGATATCTTTAGCTAAGACCTCAAAATCAGTCTTGAGGTAGTCTGCAATTGACTTGGGCTACTGTACTATAGGCTTTAAAAAGCTCATATTCATTTTACCTTCTTTGATATCATATGCTGACATCAATCTGGTTTGATTTGTGGGGGGAATCTTCAAGTATTGAGTATAGGCTTGGGCCTTTAGCTGCTCATTCTTGGCCTTTATCTCCTTGAATTTTCCTTTTATGTCTATGAACTTCTCAGATGAAGATCTGAAAGATGAAACTTCGGTACTTTGTTGTCTTTCAAGCTCTTGTCTTTGTGAACTGGAAGGTGTCCCACCTGTTGGGAATGTATGTAGACTGTCTCCACCTTCTTTCCTTAAACTCCATGTTGTTTCCTCAAATAATTCTTCCTCTGAATATGGATTTAGCCTGTGCCTCTTAGCACCAGGCTAGTTTGAAGGACCACTGGCAGGGGTAGCTACTTCCCTGTCTCTTTTCAAGATTTTTTCCTCATTCAGAGGAGTCTGCAAAATTGGGGGATTTCCCATATTAACTTGAGCTGGATGAGGCTGTGGTGGAGCCTGTTCTTCAGAGATTTCAGGTTGCTCTGACATCTTTGGTTGTTTTGATGTTGGAGTACTTGTTCCCTGGTCTTGTTCCTATGGTGGTTCTACTGGGGGTGCACTAGTTTCCTTTGTGTGCCTTTGAGAAGTCTCTATTGTAGAGGCACTAGGCTCTAGTGTTGGCTTTTGAGTGGTTTCAACTGGTACTTGTTCACAAGAGTCTAGGTCAAGTCTCTTTTCTATGTCTTTCATCACATTCTCTACATCAACTTGATCACTATCAATTTCAACTAGAGTTCCTTCCCTCCATTCATCCATATTTGCATACTACTCTATTTCAAGGATTTTGTGATGGATATATGGTGACAACTTATGTTTCATTCTCCTATCACAAATAAAACCTTGTGGATCATATCTCCAAGCAAAACTTTTCTTTAATCACATTCTTTCTAGGATTTCTTCTGCTCTTTTGCCTGCTTCTCTATTGTTACAGACAAATGGGCCTAAGTGGACTTTAATTCTCAATTGTGCTTTCTTCATAGCCTTGGTGAAATGAGTCTGATCAGAGTTTAACATTTTCCTATAATATTCCAAGTCAAACAGCCTCATAGGAACATACATTGGTCGTTTGAACGGAGGAAGTTCACAACCATAAATTCTGATCTCTATGTGATTCTGGTACAAGTACCAGTCACCTATCTTGTACTGCTTAGATAGCTGAAGGATTCTCTTTATTTCATCACTAATCCTAGGAGGGGGACTTCCTGTTAGCATGGTGGTCACTGGGTGGAAATTGGTCAGTGAATTCATTGTATGAATAGGGAAAAGCATGTGAGTAGTGGAAGATGGAAGTCCAAAAAATGATTGATCTAAAATTGCCCTTTGCATCAAGTTTATTTACAGAGAATGGGAACTTGTCAGATTGATAGTAAAGGAAAAGGTGATATATGACTATAGAACACTTGAATACCTTTTCATTTTCTAGCCTCATGAACTGGTCATGGATTCTCTCAGCAATGAAAGCAGCATAGTTATATTTGACAGCAGGAGGCTGACCAAGAGTAAAAATGGACATTAAAACTAGATTCAATTCATCCACATATTCACTAGTATTAAACCTGTGACTGCAGCTATCATATTGACTATATTTTTGCCTATCTGTGTGAAGAAAGACGATAAATAGGGAGGATGATCTTTGGGTTGATGTTGTTTATCCATAAAAGTTTGGAAAATGCGACTGAGTTCAGACTGGGACAATTTAGATGATTTCTCTAGTAATTATCCAAGGGAAATGGGGGTGAGGTCTTGACTGGGCTGAAACTGAAGCATCTCATTGATTGAATCTGCAGTAATTTTGAAGAGAACAGTTTGATTGGGGGACATTATTGCTCTGAGGGTGGGATTATAATTGGCATGACATTGATGGATAGTGTCAGGGAAAATGCACACAGAGGGGAGCATGTACCTTGGGAGATTTTATTCCCAAAGTCCTATGGGATCGGAGCCATTCAGGTAATTGTCCCGGCATTGAAAAAATACTTTCAAGGGGCTTTCTTCATTTACAAGGTCTTTTATTTGAAAAATTTTATCTGCTAAGGGTAGATAATCCAAATATCTATGCAGGGTAGTGATAGGAGCTATACTGAGGGCCACGGGGGTTTCCATTTCTGGTTCTTGTGGATTCAGATAGGAAAATGGGGTTTTCAAGTAGAGTTGGTGAAAACAGAGGGTTCTGGGAGTCTTCAATTCTAAATTCCGCAATTGAATTATAATGAATTTTGGGTTTTCCAAAGTAATTGCAGAGAAAAACAAGTATTTACAGGGTTTCTGGAAGGAAACTAGTAAATACCTGTTTTAAGTGACGAGCAATGGAATGGAGGTTCACTGGTTGCAAATGGTGGACTGGAGCGGCGTCAAACTGCAAGTTTCAGGGTGGTTGACAGTTAGTGTATGAGCTGGTCGACTTCAACATTTAGGTTGCATGCATGTGCTTTCAGAATAAGGACGAAAAACTGTTTTAACTTCGTTTTTATGCAAAGTCAAAGCTTTTGGTGGGTTTGGGATTTGGACAGATGGCGTTAGCGGGGAGGTGATTTTGCATTTTGTTTTTAGTGGGAGGTGGTAAGCGGATTTCATCGCACCGCTAGTGGAGGGTAAGTGGTATTTGGGCAAGATTGTGCGATTCCATATGCTGCTTGACACGTAGCATATGAACTATTCATGAAACTGCTCACCATAATGCGCTAAAGGTCAGCCGTGGAGGCCTGTGCAATATGCGCGATGACCGTCGGATCTGTATGATCTGATCAGATGGTCATCAAGGCGCTGAAATGACTGGCAGATACGGAGGGAAGGCCCGACATAAATTAAAGTTTTAATCATATCGGGGGCAAAGTGATTGGTCTGAAAGTTATTAATTAATCATGAGGATTAATTAATCATTGTATAGCATGGCGGGGATCCGGTTCTTAATTAATCATAGATTGGTTAATTAATTTTGTTTTATTGATTTTATTTATGGTTATATTTAACCGAGGGGCGGGATATATAAAAATTTGGGGTTTTTGTATAATATAATAATACGGGCGAGGGTAATGTTGTTTTATAGGGGAGTTATATAATAAACATTAGTGGTTAATATGACTTTGTGAAATGTGCACTAAGTTTAAAACATTTTCATCATACACATTTAAAACTTAGGCTAAGTGAATATGAGGGTTTATATGGAGAGTGTTTTATTTTATTTTCCCTAAGTAAAATAGGATTTTACTTAGGAAAATCTTTATTAGGGAAATGAATAACTTGTGAAGGGGGGTGGATATTGATGAAGGGGCTTAAGCACTTAGGCATTATAAATTATTGGGTTGAGGGTCCAGTCCCTCCAAAAGTTAGAGAAATGCTCTGAGCCCCTCTACCTTTGGTAATTACCTTTAGTACTTAGGGAATTAGTGAAAATTTAGGGGAAATGAGTAGGGAGGTTAATTATTTTTGACTTTTCTTGCTTGATGTACCTTCCATGTGATACATGCCTTTGTTAGTGATGAAAGTAAAAAATTTAAACATTTAAACTTATCATTCACCACACATTTATTCGGCAACCACCATCTACTTACCCTACCTAATTTACCCTAGCATTTTCACTTCTTTATTAGGGTGCACTTAGACTGGAAAACCTTTATCAACCTTCTTTTCTTTTACATAGTGATACCTATCTAAATCTACACTTATTACATCTAAGGGCTCAGATTAAACTGTTGAGATCCTTTTATTCACTCTACATATCTACTTATCTGCCAAGGTTTGGTCAGATCTTTATTCTATATTTCTTCAACATGGAATTGAAAATATGAATTAGTCAAGCTTAAACTTTTTGACTATTCATGAATTGTGGCATAGATGACAAGCTGCACACAATCTTTATTATACAAAAGTAAAAGAATAGTGACATTTAGACTTGCACACTTTCCTAGTCTTTTCTTTGTGTTGGGGTTAATTTTCTTTCATTTTTTGACCTCTTTTTATTCTTTTCACCCTTTGATTTTTCTTTTAGGGCACACTCTCTTTACATTTTTTTATTTTTTTATTTTTTTGATTTTTTACAAATGTGGAAAACCTTTGCAACAAGTAAAGGTATGAACATATTTCAATTCTTAAACCAAGTCAATCATGATATATGCAATTTATTGGTATAGGGGCATAACAACTTTTGAATTTCTGATTGAAAACTAAAAGGAGAAGGAAACTTGTTAAGGCCTCTTACCTCATGAGTTGGAGCTTTGAGGATGATAGGATCAACTGCTGGTTGCTTCCGCTTATTATCTTGTTGTACTGTAAGGACAACAGCTCTTTGAATAGGAGTTTCCTTGGCATTATTGATCTTTGACCTCAAATTATATCTGTGCTGATCTCCATTTTGTAGAACAGCTTCATCGACCCACTCTTGGCTGATCTGGTCATTGAATAATGACTTTTCATAGGAAGATAAGGTAAAAAAAGGGACACTTCCTTTATCTTCCATACAATTGATCTCATCATCTTCATAAAATTGCTCTTCTTCCATGACTACGTTTTAGGAAGGTGTCTTCACCCTTTGGTCTTCATTGGCATCTTTGCTTCTTTGCAAAATCTGCAACTGCTCATTTTCTCTCCTATATGGATTTGGATCTCTAGGAGCAAAGGTGTTAGGAACTCTTCCTTTCCGAGGGTGTTTCTCAACCTTTAATTTGGAGATTTCAGAGGCTAATGACTCAATCATTTTGGTCAATAACTATCTTGGGATCTAAAGATGATGAATATTTTCCCCTCTGTCTTCTTCTATCAATATTTCCCTTAAGCTTCTCAGCAGCCATGATTTTTTATTCTAATTCCAAGGTTGCATCTTGCATATCAGCCAAAGTAGCACATCGCCTTTCCTTCAACAGTAGGTAGAAGTCAAAATCGAAAGCACTGGCATAGATGAGTCTAGTAGAGGTACTGGTGGATTTCACTTCAGCTAGTATCTTGTTGTACATGCGGTTAAACTTCTTATTAAAGTCGGAAAGCAACTCACCATTTTCCCTCTTTAAGTTGCCAAACTCAGTGTGGTAGTAGAGGAGATCCTTCTTATCCCCCCAATGCTTTAGGAATGCATCATCTAAAGCCCCAATATCTGCTATAGATCTTGGGGTCAGTTCTTTGAACCATTTTCTAGCATCTCCATCTAGGCTTTGGACAAAGACTCTCATCTAGACATCATCTTCACTAATGTCTAGGTTATTATCATAGCTAAAGAATGATTCAAGATGTTCTTTAACTGTAACACATTCAGTCCTGGTGAACTTAGGCATATACTTCTGATATTCTCCAGTCGGAATGGCATTCAAAGGAGTGGGAAGTACCAGAGGTCCATACCTAGCAGCTATGATTCTTTCCATTTTGGTAGGTGCTTGTGGGCCTGCCATAGCTGTGGTGGCTATAAGGGTATTGTAAGTCTGAATGACAGAGCGTTGAGGAGTGATTGATAGGACTAAAGGAGTATGATGGATAGGAGGTGAGGTTTCCTTTGGGCTTACAACAAAAGGAGAACCTAAAGAATAAGGAGCTTTATGAATCTCTGAGATTTTTTCTTCGCTGATAGTATTAGAAGCTATACTCTCAACATGTATTTGTTCTATTATAGGATTTTCTTAAAGAGATATAGAATATTGTTTATATTTACCTAAACCTGATGCTCCTTTCTACAATACCTTTCTTTCTTTGATGATTTTTTCAGGATCAGATATTGGGTCAGCTTGTGGCTTCCGAGGATTTCTCTGAGTATGCCTCACAAACTGAGCCAAAACTATGAAGTGGAGTCGCCAAGAGGTTCGACCTCCAGTAGAGTTGGCAGATAGATGATTACAACCAAAAATGTACCCAGACATTGTCTATCATCAAAGCTGGATCTATGTCGTCTCCTAGGGAAGCTGAGCTTCAGTTTCCTCTCCCCGACAACGGCTCCAATTATGTTATCACTCCAGGAAACTCTCCTAGGTTGTAGCTCGGAGATGCCTGGTAACATATAATCTTCAATATTTTTCTCTGAACTATTGGAATGAATGATAGTTTGGATCAAGCTAGATAACCATTTCAACTCTTTTTTCACTCAATACATGCATGAAAACCCTCAGCTTTACAAGGCTTTAGACCATTAATGCTCAATATCTTGTAGATTCAATGGATAGATGGAGAATACTGACTGTACTGGCAGATGGATATATATAAACAAATATGAATGGCTAGCTACAGGCAGTAAATGAAGAATATTGATTGTACCGGCATATGCATATATAAACACATATGAATGGCTAGCTATAGGCAGTAAAAGAAGCTTGCAAATATAATTTATCAATGCAGAGATAAGATGACAATTATCTGGCATTAGATACAAAAGAAAACATGAACAACTTGTTCAAGTGCAAGCTTAGAACAGAAGAGGAAATGAACATTGAACATATAACAACAAAAGAAGCTTGTATTTGCTAGAATGAAGATAAGAAGCTTGAGTAGAAAAGTCTAAATAGTCTCTAGAAGTTGAACCCTTGTTACATTTAACTTTCAGCCATTTATAGGCCCTTTACAATTCTCTTGAGCTCTCAAAGGCTCAGAGTGTCTTAATCTATCCTTCCTGTCTTGTTAACTATTTGATGCCCTGACTAGGCAAGCATGGCTCGGAGGTTTCTTCTTTTGACAGAAGAATAACTGCATTATGGTATTTTGGTTGTGCTGGTAGGGAGCTCTCTCATGCTAGAGATACCCCATGATCTCTTTGGGTTGTTTTGGATGAGCTGCGCTCTCTGCTCCATGATCGTTTCTGTTTGTTTTGGTTGTGTTGTGCTGTCTTTTTCCCTTTCTGGCCTTTTTCCGCTGGCCTCTATCTCCCGGCCAAATCCCTTTTCTGGCATGTAAACATTATTGCATAATGCCTATACTCTATGATGGAATGGGTCTTCGGCCCTTTGAAATCCCTTCAAATGCTTAACAATGATTGTTTTCTGTTTTAAACAGAAAACGTTGCAACATGTAAAATCCCGCCTATTTTTGTTTCTTTCGGACTTCAAAAGTCCTCAAATATGATCTATTCATCTATTGGGTCCACCCTTAATCACTGTCGCCTATTGCAAATGGCCTGTCCCTTGGTTTTAGAAATGCATTAAAACATTGAAAATACATTTAAAATGGCCTTTGGCAGACATGAAAATATTATGTATTTTCATTCCCGAACCCTTTCAGGTTCGGGCTTTATCTCATCGATGTTGCTCCTTGGTTCCCTTTGTATTTTGTTATATAACAAAAATACACGAGAATACATTAAAAACGGCCTTCCTACGGACTTGAAAAATTATGAAATATTACTTATAATATCATCGGGTCCGGTCATCGGGTCGCACCAGGCCCATTGTTAGCGCTCTTTAAGAATCTTCGATAATGAAACCCCGATGTGACATGGGTCGTCGATCTGTATGCTTGATAAACGGTCCACGTTTAATCGTTGATCGCTATCGCAAGTTCCACCTGGTCTACGCTCATACCCGCTGGTTTCCACCGCTGATTGTGAGCCGCCGATCCGATCGGCGGAGATTGCTGATCGGGGGTGTCTTCCGTAGATACTTAAGTCCTTTGTACTAGCCGATATGCAATTTTCCGCTTATATCTGGGCCATTTATCGGCCAGATCTAATGATTGCTATGCATTGCTTAGTTTAAGCCTTCGATATGTGGTTCCCACTATTTTTTCAATGTTTTAGCCTCCCGATAGTGTTTTTCCGCCCTTCCAAGGGCTCTTGGCATGTGATGGTTTTGATATTTGAATGATCATAAGCAAATTTTGAAGACTTCAGGGCATATTTGGATCCATTTTTGTGGCATTTGCCATCAAGGCTAAGAGACCGACCTTCAAAACCATCAAAATAGGCTTGCAAACATTACACGACAACCAAACATGCCAAAACATGACAGTTAACCCAACATTCGAAAGGGACCAAAAAAATGCAAGAAATCTCATGAAATGAGCTCTAGTGTTTGAAACAACAATGTAAAAGACCAAGGAAGGCTCCGAAATTGAGTGTAAGACAAAATTTTTGAGGGTGTTGCAACAGCTACAACACCTCCCAAGGAGGAGGTTGAAGGAGAACTAATTCCTCTAGAGATCTCCCCATGGGTATCATATATAGGTTTCCTTCAATAATCGAATTTTGATTGTCCTTTTTATGTTGTTTTTCTATTTCATTTATGCTTTTTTCTTTTCTTTTTTAATAATTTAGATAACTTGTATAATTAGGATAATCCATTTTAATCTAGGGTTTTTGTTATGATATTCGCTATGCTCTAGTTGCAACCCTTGTTGCAAATATCGATCAAAATAGTGTTCAAATGAATTTCATGAATAATATTCATAATTATATGCATGAAATGGAATTGCTAGATTTACATAACCCTAATATAATTGTTAATCTAGTATTTAGTCACTAACATTATTTAATATTAGTAAATTTTGATAACCACCATTGTAAAGTTCCTTTAGCTATGTATTGAGCATATACCTTTCCACATTCGTGTATGCTACTTCTATATTTGCATCTAGTCATTGAGCATTCATTGCTATCAATTTTCCCATGCCACTTCTTGCCTTCAATTCAACAAAAATACATAAATGTTTCAACTAACATGCTTGCCACTATTAATTCAACCAATGAAGGAATGCATGTCATGTGGAACTAACAATAAAGTATTTTGGCATTTGAGTAAAGTACCATTTCAAAAAATTGAATTTACAAATAAACATCATAGTGTTTGAAGGTTGAAGTCGATTTATACCAACATGTTCAACGAATTTCCATGGATATTCCATTAGAATAGTTCATCACAATAGATTTGATATTATGGTGAAATATTTTACTATGCAAGTTTATTTTCTTAGATATTTGTTTTATTATCATTAGCTTATTGCTCAAATTTATGAAACTGATTAAAATACAAAAATGAAAGAACAAGGAAATGGATACATCATCCACATAATGAAAACAAGATATATCATGGGAAAATCACAATGGGAGAAAACCCAGTTAGAGGGTGAGACCTATGCCTTTTCATCATCCACCTTATCCAATACTTCAAAAGGACCATACCATATAGCCTTGATCTTCTTACCAGGACCTTGTAGTCTTGCCTTGTTAAGCTATAGCAAAACTCTATCTCACATCTTGAATGTTTTCTTAGATTTGTGATACTTGTTTTGGGCCGTGTACTTTCCTTATGATTTATTCAATGTCTCTTTTACTTTCAAATGGATCTACATAATATTTTCAACAAATTTCTTTGCCTCCAATTCTTATCTTGAGATGTCTCCCCTCATTCCTCCTTTCTATCCATACACAAGATATAAGGGTGAAAGTGGAAAACAATCAAAACAATTTTATAAAGGTGACTTACTGGTAAAGGTATGGACTATATTGTAAGAGTGTTGAATATAGATCATATTTTCATCCCAAGTATTTTGATTATAACCCCTCAAAATTTGTACCATTTTCTTGTTCACTGTTCTCTCCTTCCATCTATCTGTGGATGAAATGTTATAGATCTCTTCAACTTGTTTTTTATCTTCTCCTAAGGTGTAGTCCAAAAGGCACTGAGGAATCCAATATCCCTGTTTGACATGATGTTCCTTGGTATCCCAAAGTGCACCCAAGCCTATTCAATTAACTTGTTTTCTATTATTTTCATTTTATGGTCTTTGTACAAGGCATAAGAATGCACATCTTGTTGAACTTGTCAAAATACCAAAACTAGATAGAGATGTCTCTTCCTAGTTATTGACAAACTATTGATAAAATCCATAAAAATTCTTTTTGTAAGGGATGTTATAAACCTTGTTTTCTATTACTAAAATTGTTGGTACAACAAAGAATGCATCATCTGATATACTGAGCTATATATTCTTGCATTTTTGGCCAATGCACATACCTTTGTAATCTGGCAATTGTCTTCCCAACACTAAAAAGTTTTGCTACCTTGGATGTGTGAGCCGCTTTGGTAAGTTGAATTTTTTCATTGTTAGTAATAGAAAGCTTGTCTATCTTGTATAGAAATCCATTCTATAGATTTTAATCAACCTTATTGTCACCTTATTCTATACAAGTTTGGCTCTATATTTGTTGGAATACATCTTTAAAGTCCTCATCTTCTATGTATACCTCTTTGTATGCATCATGTGTAAAAATATCCATGTGCTGAAGAGTTCTAAAGGCTATAATCTTGGATGTGGGTGGTTTTGAAAGCAATTCTGCCAACTTATTAGTGTTTCCCTTCTTATATTTGATGGCTATATGAAACTGTCACAAAAAACTCATCCACTTGTTTGGTTTGTTGAAGCTTACTTTGGGCCTGCAAATATTGCAATGGTTGGTGATTAGTGTGGACAATGGTTTGCTCGGCCATTACATAATGCTTCCACTTTTTCAAAATTTGAGTTGGGGCATGTGGTTCCTTATCATATATAGGGTATTTTATGGCTCCCCCATGAAACATCTCAAAATGATAGCATATTGGCTTACCTCCCTTCATCAACATGACTTCCATAACATATCCACTTGCATCTCTATCCAATTTGAATGGCTTATGCAAGTTAGACAATGCAAGGATGTAGTGTTTTACTAATGTTCCAGTTTAGTTCATAAAAATGATTTTGTTGATTCTTTCCCAATTTGAAAGTCTTATCATTGGGTATTAAATTGTCAAGTGATGCAATGATGGTTGAAAATGATGATATGAACTCCCATAAGTACTATGCTACCCCAAAAAAGATCCTACTTCAATAACATTAATAGGAATTGGCCACATTGGGATTGCCTCCATGTTCATGAAATCTATTTTGAGTTCCCTTCCATCAATCATGCTCCCAAAATACACCAATTAATATTGAGAAAACTCAATTTTCTTTAGGTTATCTAGTAGTTGAGGCTTTTTATAGTCTTTGAGACTTGTATGAGATGTGATATATGCTCTTCCTAGGTAGAGCTTCCAATGTCATTCAACTACACTATTACACATGAATCTAAATAAGGATACAATACATCATTTATCAATTGTGTAAATGTAGTTGATGCATTACATAAACCAAAAGGCATGACCAACCATTCATACATGCCTTTCCTCATTTTCAATGTGGTCTTTAGGTGAATCTTCTTCTTTAACATGTACCTGGTGGGATCCCAATTTGAGATCCAACTTGGTTAATTAGTTGGCATGCTACAACTGACCTAATAGATCATCAATATTGGCATCGTATATTCATAGTTTGCAACATAAATTACTCTTTTAGTGCCAATCCCAAATTGAGTGGTCAAATGCATTTAATGAATAATATTCTTATACACACAAAATGGAATTATTTCGATTTAATTAACCTTAATGCAATTGCTAATCCAAATGACAATCATTAGCATTAGTAATTAATAGGTTCAAATATTAATAGCCACTATTGATAAGTTCCTTTAGCCATATATTGAACACAAACCTTTCCACATTTGTGTATTCTATTTCTATATGCACATTATCTATTCTTTGACAACATTGGTTCCTTCTAGTCATTGAAGACATTGCTATCAAATTTTCCCATATCATTCCCCATTATGAATTCACCCACTAACCATAACTATTTAAAATAGGGTGTTTACCCATATTAATTCAAGTGATGAGGGAATGCACATCGTGTGGAACTAATGATTGAGTGTTTTGGCATTTGAGTAAAGAGCCATTTAAAAAATTTGCATTTACAAAACCTAAACACTGCAGTGTTCAAAGGTTGAAGTTAATGAAAGAAGATGAACAACGAGGAAAGCTTGGCAAACATAGTACACACAAGCGATAGTTAGAAAAAGAAAGACACCATTTAAGAAAATGGTTGTTTATTAGATTTATTCCTACTCCGCTTTCATTTTCTTGAGTACCTATATTAGATTAATAACATCTTTGACAAGCTTACATTATTAATTATAGAATTAAAATATATCATTAAATAAATTTGTGTATATTAAATAAAATTAATAAATATAAAAAATACCAGTTTTAAAAGAAATCACCATAAGCTATTATTATATGAATTAAAACATTATTATTAATGTAATAACGCATTATTAATTAATGGATACAATATATCATAGAATAATTTTGAGTATATCAAGTAAAGTTAATAAATATTAAAAAGTATTAGTGTTCAAAACAGTTCCATAAACCATAATTATATGAATTAAAACACTCTTATTAATGTAATAACACATTAATATATATTTTTTTAGAAATTAGGTTAATACTCCATAAAAATTAAAAAAAGACAAAATCATAAGATGAAAGGAAAAATTAGTATGGTCATCGGGAATAATGACATGATAGTTTTGGCATTGCCAATGATGTTATGGAAGCTTGCTGGCGGAGACATTTCCATGATAGTCACTTTCAGGTATTAAAAAAGCCACGGGTTTGGGGATTTAAAAGAATAAAATGTCGGGGCTAAGATGGGACTATTTTGAAATGGGTAAATAATTCGTTTTACTTTTTGCAGATTGGCGTTGACTCAATAAGATTAATAGTTATATGAATTGACAGAACATATATTCGATCATCTTTTAAAGTTAAACTGAATTTTACCCATATAATATACTCGATCATCTTATAAACTGAATTTTTAAAAATTGAAAAATGGCTTGGAATTTGAGTAAATTATGATAAATACTTTATCATAACAATAGTTCTTATGATAAAAATATTGCATAAAAACCTCTATATCCCGTGAAAATGCTTTAAGCAATTTTTATAATTAGTTCATATAATAATAATTAGGTGACGTTGATACGTGGGAATTATTTCATTTAAAGTGGGAAATTTTACATATATATGTGTAATTGATGATATAGAAATAAGGTGACATTTATGTGTGGGGGCATATTTTATTTGAAGTGGGAAATTTTACAAGTTTGCATAAAGACATAAAGTACAATAATGCGCATAAGTCGTACCCATTTACTTAAACATTATTACATGATGGAATATTGTATGCTGTGGAATGGCATCTGTTTGTGAAACTTATTTTAAAGGTAGATCTTTCACATATACCATGAAATAAAGTAGGCATGATGGTATCGACAGTAACAATACACATGAGTGATACGCATTTCCTCTAAATAAATTATGTTTTCAAGTTCGGATAAATTTATTTTATTTCAGAGTGGAATATCCTTTATATCATTGGATATATTTGATATAAAATATAACAATATGTCGCAGTCGGAGGAACTGTTTGGAAAGTTATAGAAATTTTGGTTATATTTAGAGAAAATCTGGCAAGCATTTTTGTAAATCTAAGTTAGAGTTGTTAAACTTCAAAATTTTAGGTGTTCTAGACGTTTTTGATGGCAATCCATTTCCACCATTAAAAACACTATTCAAACACTGTCTCTACAAGATTTTTTGAAAATTTTTTATCCGGATTCCAACCACTTTTGACCGTCTGAGCAATTCTTCAGGGTTGAGAGACTACTCTTAACAATATATAAATTATAATTATAATAATATTTAAATAACTTATTATAATAATATTTATATTTAAGGAATAAACATTTTTAATAGTGATTTATTATTTATAAATATACAAAAGTACTATAATTATTAAAATAATATTAAAGTAAAAATTTTAAAATTAATTAGATTATAAATATTATTAATTTATTTTGTAATTTTACTAATTTAAAAATACACTTGAATTAAATTTATTAAAATGAATTATGGTTAATTATATACTATATTGTATATAGTAAATAACTTGTTTTATTGATTTATAGATTTGTAGTTATTATTATTTTTCTTAAAATCTTAAATAAATTTGACTTATAAATATTAAAAAAAAATTATTTGTTTATTTTATTATATGTAATCATTATTATGAGGTTAATTCATTAGATAGGAGGTGAAGGAAGTCATAAATGAGTGGTATATAAAGGTCTATATATATGAGTGGTATTATTGAGGGTGTGATTAAGATCAACATGGAAGAGAGGGTAGGTAGTGGCTAGGGTGAGCATGTAGCATGGTTGGTGTAAGTGAGTAGAAGAATAGTGTGATCGGAGAAATCATGAATATGTACTGATCGGTAGTCATATTTGGGTTTCCTTTTTATTGATAGTAGGTATGAAGCTTTTAACGAAATATAAATATTTAAATTTTTTTATATATTATTAATTAATGTTATTAAACTACTAATCTAAAAATTTGGCACAATATGGTTATTTTTGGATTGTCAAAAGTTGTTGAGTTAATTTCGTTGGAAGATAAAACTACAATCATTATAATGAATTGGTTTTGTATTGTATCTTAAGATCAATTTTGTGATGATTACAATCCAGATTATTGCCTTGGTTTATTAAAAGTTTGGGAAAAAGACACAATGAAGCACACTTTATGGTCCACACTTTGAGAGTGAAGGATATTTATATATTGACATATGAATTTTAATTGACAAAACATAAATCGTTTCATAAGGTTACTGAATGGGAAAAAACCCTTGACAAAAAACACAATAAAATTGAAGTTAAATGACCATAAAATTTATTTGATAAGAATGGTATTTCAATTACTCTTATTGAAAATAAATGTAATGATTTTAAAAGTGTTTAAGGTAATTGATAAAAACTTTGTTCCTCTTTTATTTAAATGAATAAACTTTTCAATATAATTACAATTTTGATTTTTTTTTACATGTATTTATTTTAGATCTAAGACTTTTGTGATCCATAATACATATATTAGTCTTTCGGATTAATCACATCGTTGAGATTGGGTCGACGTTTCAAACTAGCTATTGTGGTTCATCTTCACGACAAGGTGAGAAATCAGTAGATGTGAGGGAATAAATAGCAAGGATGCATCACTACTCAGAGTTAGCTGTTGGAAATTAGTCGTTAAGAAATTTGTTAAATTGTTTAATAATTTAGTTGTTATGCAATAAATAAATATTATGTTTCTAGGTAAACTTTGGTCCTCCAATACCATCAACCAATCGGGCTCGGTCCTTTTGAACTGCAAAGACGACTCTTCCAATAAAATCAAAATTGAAAACATTAGCACTAATAATCAGATTAACAATAACAAATATTATAATGATATTATTAATAATACTAATGAACATTTTTTTAATTCTATCAAACATAAGAATAAGGACTCCTTCAATGATAATAACAGCAAAACATATTCCACTTATAAGCCTAATAATAATAATAATAATAATAATAATAATAATAATAATAACAACAACAACAACAACAACAACAATTAATCTATGTTAAGAATATGGTTAATGATACTAATTTTTACAATAAACATTTCTTTAATTCTTTCAAATATAAGAATAAGGACTCCCTCAATGTTAATAACAATAAGACATTTTCCATTTTTCAGTTCAACAATAACGATAATAAAGATATTTATAATAATAAGAATGATGATAATAATGATAATGATAATGATAATGATAATGATAATGATAATGATAATGATAATGATGATAATAATAATAATAATAATAATAATAATAATAATAATAATAATATCTTTTAAAAATGTGATTAATCTGTCTAGCAAGAAATTTGACCCTTCTGTCCCGAGCCTTCTTAATAAAGGTATCAATTTTTCCCTTGCCCCCAGTAGGATTCTGACAAATGACATTATTTGTAACATCGAGTTTAGGATCAAGGACCTTCCCGACACTATCAAGGAGACCATTAGATAGGATTGTGGTTCTTAGGAAAGCTAGGCCTCCTAAGAAAAACCTGAGCAAGGTCGAGTTTCTTGCCCTTAAATCCCTTAAGGACAACCCTGACATTGTCATCCTTAAGGTAGACAAAGGTGGGGCTGTCGTCATTCTTGATAAGCCACAAAATGGTTAACCATCTTTCTAGCAAATGGAAGTTACATCAAGCTCAAGAAGAATCCCTTTAAGTCTATTTCGAAAGAGGTAGCATCTGCAATTAAAGAAAATTCCGCTCTCCTTTCCCTCTCCCAAAAGCTCATCGAAAGCATCCCCTTACCCCTAGAATTTATGGCCTTCCAAAGATTCATAAACCTAGGGCCCCCTTAGGGCTTATTGTCAACACAATAGGCAGACCTACCTATCTTCTTGCGAAATTTCTTGCCCAAAAACTCAAGCCTCTTGTTTGTCACACTAAGTCTTTCGTTAAAGACTCTGCCTCATTTGTTCAAGAGTGAAAAGATATCAAATTAGAGCCTGGAGATTTGTTGGTGAGTTTTGACATTGTATCCCTATACACCAAAATCCCCATCCAAAAGGCCATTGATATCATTAATCGCATCACTGATGAAAACACTACCAAGCTTGTAGGCCTTTGCCTCATCTCAACTTTCTTCAGTTTCCAGGGTGAGTTATATGAGAAAAATTTCGGTGTTGCGATGGGTTCCCCTCTTTCCCCTATCATAGCTAACTTGTTTATGGAAGATTTTGAGACCAAGGCCTTAGCCTCCACTCAATTTCGCCATAAAAAATGGAAGAGATTTGTTGATGACACCTATGTCATTTGACCTCACGGTCGTGAGAAACTTGATCTGTTTCTTAACCACCTTAACTCTCAGTCAGAGTCCATCAAGTTCACAATGGAAATTGAGGAGAATGGTCGCTTTCCCTTTCTTGACATTCTCCTCTCTAGGAGAGATGATGGTTATGTCTGTCACCAAGTTTTTCGAAAGAAGACCCATGCGGAACAATATCTCCATGCTAGTTCCCATCACTTCCCGAATCAGAAATCTAGGTTCTCAGCACCCTTGCTACCCGCGCTCTAAGAATCTCCTATGATATCCACCTTGATCAGGAGAAATCTCATCTTCTTGAAGTTTTTCAAAATAACGGGTACAGGACCGAGTACCTGAAGGCATTTCACAAAGCCAACAAAGTGCCTAGAGAAAAACCCGCCCATGCTGATCCTATCGCGAAGGTTCATCTCTCGTATATCCAAGGGACCACAGATATGATTGCCCATATTCTTAAAAAGAGGAATGTCTCTAATTCTTTCAAACCTCTCCAAACCATTAAAAATTCCTTGAGATCCGTTAAATACCCTATTGACCCTAAAGACATGAAAGGGGTCTACCTCATTCCTTGCTCCTGTGGTATCCCCTACATTGGGGAGACAGGTAGATCTATTAAAAAGAGAATTGGTGAGCATGCAACTAACATTAGACATAATCGCTCTCGCACATCAGCCCTTGCCGAGCACTCTACGAAATCGAAACACCATGTCTGCATTGAAGAATCCAAAGTCATCGCTAGGGTTGACCATTTCCATCACAGGAAACTCAGAGAAGTAATTGAAATAGAGAGGCATGCCGAAAACCTCAATAGGGATGATGGCTGGAAATTAAGTAAAAGCTAGATTCCAGCTCTCTCCTCTTGACCCTTCTTCTCTTCCCTCTCCTCTCCCTTTCCATTTGTGTTGGGTCTCCCTTCTCACCTTTTGACTTTATCCCCCTCGATCTAGTATTACATTTTTTTCTATTTTTCTTTATTTGGTAATGTAGTTTTCCTCCTTCCTATTCAGTTTTTATTTTTTCAAATTAATCAATAGGTTGAAATTAAATTCATAAGAATACCATTCTTTGAATTATAACTGAATACAAAATATTATAATAATAATCCTAAATTAATAATTTTAATAGGAATATCATCAATACATTATTTAGCAAATTACCAAATTCCAATTATAGTCTTTTTATCCTTTAGAATAATTATATTTTATTATTATAGAAATTAATATATTTTAGAAATTTACAATAATAGTTCTAAACTAATGAATCTCTATAATCATAATAATAATAATACTATCACATATTATTGATTAGATTTTATATTATTACGAGAACTAATAATATTAAATATTTAATCAATTAGTTATAGATGATTTAACTAACATTATGGGTCAAACCCTAACTAACAATATTATTATAATATTTAATATAATATTAAAATCATTATTCATCTATAATATTGAGATATAATATTTATTTATTACATAACACCTATTTTCCAACTAAATTTATATTATCAAATTATAATATCGAAACATAATATTTATTTATTGCATAACAACTAAATTATTAAACAATTTAACAAATTTCCTAACGACTAATTTTCAACGGCTAACTCCGAGTAGTGATGCATCCTTGCTATTTATTCCCTCACATCCACTGATTTCTCACCTTGTCTTGAAGATGAACCACAATAGCTGGTTCAAAACATCGATTCAATCTCAACGATGTGATTAATCGGAAAGACATATGTGTGTGTGTGTGTTTTTATTTCACAAAATTTGATTGTCTTTTTCAAAATAGCAATTTTTTTAGTGTATAAACAATATATTTATATAGATTATTTCCAAAATATTTATTTATTTATTTTTTAAATAGATATATATTATGATATTTTTTTTTAGAATTAAAAAAATATTTTATTAAATTATGTTAAAAAATTATATTTATCATATATTTTAAAGAAATGTGGAAAAAATATTTACCACTATATTAAAATATAAAAAATAAATATAATTGTTGATAAATGGAGGAAGATCCACATATTGAAGAGTTTTGGTGACATTTAGGAACTACAATTCGGATCCATCATTTGATGATGGACGAGGATTGTGGTTCTCAAACATAAACCAAAACTCTTCAATCTGTATCAACAATTCCAACCACATAAGTCTATATACCTTAATAAATATAATGTTTTTCTTAAGTACCAAAATCTACTTTTATTAATTTACTTCAAAAAATACACTCTTTACCTTCTCTACACACTTAAAACAATGATCATATTACAAGAGATAATATTTTATATTCATATTCATAAATGAAACAAGTGTAATATGCAACTTTGCTGCTTAGTACGTGCCTCATATGAAAAAAGTAATTAATAGCATAAATTATTATAACTAAGATAAAAATAATACTACTATTGACGCTCACTTTTGGGATTTTATTACTTTGCTCACTTGTGCACTCATATAAACATGTACTACATAACTTTTATGAATTCAATCACACCATGGAAAAACTTTACTAAAATATAGTACTTAGATTTGCTAGTTATAATGAATTTTTTGGATCACTTTCTCTAATCTTATAATAGTAAAAATATTTACAAAAAACTCTCCTAGAATGTGTTTTCCTTGTAATTTTTATTTAATATTTATTATCTCACATAAAGTTTAAAGGTAGAAAGTGAAAAAGTGAGATTGAAATTAACAAAATGAACAATATAGAAATAATCATTAATCGTTAGTCAATATAATTCATGATATTGTAATTATCTTTTGGACTCGAAATAATAAATATAACAAAGGTTTTTGATATATTTATTATTTTTTAACATTTTATTTATTTATTTTTCTATTTGAAACAAAAAAAAGTTATAAATAATAAAAAGCAAGTAATTATCTATTTCAATAAAATTAAGTATAATAAACTTGACTTGGTCAGAAAGTCAATTTATCCCTAGTGATTTTTAAGTTTTTATAATTCATGATTTCACCCATAATAATTTACATAATATAACTTTTGAATTTAGGTTTCTGTGATCCATATCAAGTTTATAGAGAAAGTTTTTGGCGATAATCACATCAAAATTTATTTGTCTACTCGTTTCAAACCAACAAGTGTGTTCATCGTGTAACTTATAAGACTTAAAAACTTCATTGTAGTTAGACTTTGATTAAGAAAATAATAGATATATTATGGCACTAATTTTTTCATAAGATTTTTTTATTGATTTATTTATTTGTTTCATATTTTTATTTTCTTCATTTAAAATAAAAATATTATAAATAATAAAAAAATAATTAACTATCAATTTTAAAAAGTGCAATAACTTGACCAAAAAAACTAATAAAAATTAGAATTAAAATAACCAATTTCTTTTTTTACTCATATAGCATTTCATTTAAAATAAAAATATTATAAATAATAAAAAATAATTAATTATCAATGTGAAAAAAAATACAAAAGCTTCACAAAAAAACTAATAAAAATTAAGGTTAAATTATCTAGAGAAAAGATCACTCATATAGCATTCCCTATTCTTAAAAGCCATTAATCATTGTCAACAACACTATGTATATATTATTGCTATAATTGGATATTATGACTATAATTGGAATGGTCTTTATTTCTCAGAAGTGTTGATTGTGCTCAAGCTTTATACATTGAACTTAAACCGTCACTGCAATGTTTAATATGTCTTTATTTTATTTTCACAAAGAATACACATATGAATCTTCAGATAATATGGGATCCATCAATACAAATAGAAATAATGTTGATTTGTGTTTTTGTTTTAGAATATGGTTTTTAAAATTTTAATGAGTACCGGTTATTTAATATATATGTATATATTTTTTTGATTTCAAACTTTTGTGATCTATATTATTATCTAATAGAATTTTCAGAATAATCACATAGTTGTTTCAGAGTCGACCATCTATTGTGGTTCATCCCGTTCATCCTCAAGACAAGGATGAAAAACCAGATATGAAATTAGGTATAAATAATAGAGATGCCCCATATGCCAGAAGTAACTATTAGAAATTTAGTTAAGTAAACTAAATAATTTTTTTAATAAAAAGAATGTTAGAGATTAGTTAAATCAAAATAATATTAAAAAATAAATTAGTTAGGATATTAAATACTAATATAGACATAATAAAATAATTATTAATATTAAAAAATATAATTTAGTTAGGATAATAAATACTAATCTAAACATAATAAAATACTTAAAAAATAAAAAATAAAAAAATATAATTTATATATATAGATATCAGAGAATATAAATGAAAATAAAATAAAATAAAAATAAAATAAAAATAAAAATAAATAAAAAAGTTGAATAAAAAAAAATAGTGTTAATGATGATGATGATGGTTAACGTCCACTGAAACCAAATTTTTTATATATACATAAATATGAAAAACAAAATGAAAATAAAAGCAAACATAATAAGGAAAAAAAACAGATTAAAAACATAGGAGTAAAAAAGAAAGGACGGTACCAACTCCTACTTAAGGTCCAACCATTATCCCTAGTCATTTTATACACATTTAATTTTATTTATGAAAGTAATAGGTCGCTATTTGAGAATAAATCTTAATTTTTATATATTTTTATTTAGTGACAAATGACTTTTAAACCCGGAAATATTAGTTAGGTCAATGTTTTTAGCCCATAATAAAATTGGAATATAAATTTAATAAATATCAAAATTTCTTTTTATAATTCATCAATATCTAATTTAATATTTGAATTTTTGATAACTATAATAAAAATTTAAAAAATGTTTTTATTGAAACCAATTAATTGAAAGTCAAAAATTATTTTAATAAACTGATTACAATATACTCTTTTTTCAACAAGTAAAAAAATAAAATAACTACAAAATCTTAATAATTTCTAAATTACCATCATTTTTTTTTTTAAACAACATAAATCACAAAAACCTAAATTCTCAAATCTACTTTATTAATTTATTACTCCAACAAATAATTATTTACTTTACTTGCTTTACACACTTAAAACAATGATCGTACCAGAAGAGATAATGTCTTATAATTCATATCATTAAATCAGAAAATAATGATGCAGTCTCTATTGGAATTTCCAAAAATAAAACCATAATAAAATATTTGTGAAAAGTGTAAGTCGAAAACCATTCTACAATATTTGTGAAAAGTGTAAGTAGAAAAGTAATATATCCTATTTTAGGAAAAAGGAAAACCACAAGTATAAAACAATGCCATCCGCCATCCGTGTATCATGATAGCCTTTGTTTTTTTGGAGTACCAACTTTTACATGCACAACCTTGTCCTTGCCTAGAAATTTTTGGGTTTTGATTTTTAAAAGCAAGTGTAACATATAAAATATATGATCTTATTATTTTTAAGATGATGATATTTAAGAGGATATGATCTTATTATTTTTAAGATATGATATTTAAGAGGATGATGAGGAGTATGAGTAATATTTCTTAAAGTAAAAATGATTTATTAGATTTTAAAAAGTAAGATATTATTTGAAATTATTTAATTTGTTTATTTATATGTTCAAAAAGCATTAAGAGAAGCATTTTAAGAATATTATATTTTTGTTGTTAAATGTTAAGAAAGACAATAGTGTGATAAATATTTTGAAATTTAGATTTAATGTGAGTATAAGTTGGACAATCTAAGAGAGTATTTTTCATCTTCAACTTTCTTAGTGTTACAAAGGTGACATACTCTTTCATTCCATGCTGTTTTAGGAGTTCGTCAATACCTAGTTTCATTATGGAGCTCATAAGAATTTGTTCTTATTTTAACAATATTTCTTTTCTTCTTTACACTAGTTAAGACAGAGATATTTTTTAATTTCAAAATTTGGGTTGATCTCTGCTTATAATATCTTAGTTTCCCTTTCCCCTATAACTCTTTATGACTCACAATTTCTCCTTAAATTTTGATGTAACAATATTTTAATATTATCCTTATTCTATAAAATGTTCTCCTCCTTTATCCCTCAATGGTCTACTAAGGTTAGGCATCTTTTTGCCATCCTTGCTTGAGTCGAAGGTGGTGATTTTAGTTGCGTTAGAAGAAATTTTAGGAAATATTTTGTCTTCCATGTTGCTTAACCTCTTCTTAAACATACAATACCTAGTCATAGCCATGCTTTCAATAGGGGAAATGATTGCTTCGATGAGGAGGATATGATAGGGTGTCTTTCCTTCAATCTTGAGATTGTAGGTTATAAATTGCTTTTGGATATGTTCTATATTCTTCCATGACTCTCTGGAGATGTTGCATCTCCAAACCTCACATCCATATATAACCGAAGTGATCAGAGTCTCAAAGATGAGATATTTTAGCCCCATATGAAAAGATATGTTGACTTACAATTGTTTTCAAGTCCATAATAAGCTTTCCATTCTCCATTTATCCATTCTCAATGTTATAATTCTAGTTGATCTTCTAATGGATATTGATTCCAACATATTTGTATGAAGGAACTTCCTCTAAGTTGTTGTTATATATGAAAGTATCATATGTGATAAATTTTTATTTAACTATCACGACTTTTGTTTTATTAGCATTAACAATCATATCCATCTTGGAATAGAAATATTAGAGGATTCTTGGTTGCTTTCCAAGATTGTAAAGACTCCTAACCAAAAGAACAATATAATAAACGCAAAGGAGAATATTTATAATTATCCAATGAGTCTAGGGCCAACACAACTTGCATCCCCTAAACAATATTCTAGCTTAACAATGTATATACCAAAAAAGGTAGGGTACAGTTATCGAATGAGTGTAGGGCCAACACAACTTGCATCCTCCAAATAATATTCTAGCTTAATAATATATATACCAAAAATGTAGGGTACAAAGGACACCCTTTCTTAACTTTGATATTGCAAATAATTTATTTCAACCAACCCTTAGTGGTCTTAATGTATACTAAAAATTACTTTAATCAACCCATCACATCCACATAGGAAAATTTCTTGTACTAATTCTTCAAGCACATATCATCTTAAAGAACATTATTTTTAGGATCTTAATTTAACTAGATTTTTTTTGCCAAACATCATAAATTAATATATGATTTGCACTTGAAGTAGTTTTTCATTTTGAATCACTCTATTACATTATTAGGATACATTGATCTTAACTTTTAATTATTATTATTATTTTTGTTAAGCTTGGTAGGACCATTCCATTTTCTATTAAATAAAGGCAAATTTACACCACATAGATTGGATAGGAGGTCTTAACTTGCCCCGTAGGGAAACCAAGCTTGTTAGCCACCTATCTGCATTGTAAGCCATCTAAAAACAGTAAAGTCTTAATCTCTCTAGCCAATCTATATATGTCTCTGCTTCATGTCCATACACTAAATATATATCTAAACTTATATTTTCATGTCCGAAATTAAAAGACATCCGCATAAAACGAAAGTAGGCATGGGTAAGTGACTATCCCTTCTGCTCCTCCGAGGCAAATTCTACGGGTGTCGAGTCCTTGGCTGATGCCCCAGGAATCTCATTCAGTTCTAGTATGCATGAGATGTGGCGGTCAATTCTCTCTAGCCTGATGTCTTGTTTATGAAGCTAGAATTGAATTTTCTACAAATATTTCTTGTAACTCGGCATACCTTGGAGTGTCATTGCCATTCCAACAGAAATCTGTTCCATTACTTTTCCCAATAAACTCTTCATCAACCAATAGAGGTATAAATTTTGTTTGAACTGCATAATTATTCCTCTGGTGTTGCCCGGGTCTGGGACTAAAGTCCTCTAGTTGTCCATGTCTTCCTCTGTTCCACTGCCTTGTTCTATCTCCTCTTCTCACTCTTGTAACAACTTCCAGATTCCTTCATTCGTCCCCTCACGGTAAGTCTCTACTGCTTCAGTGATAAGGTGTTCTACCGACTTCCTGCCCCTGCGAGGCTCTGACGTGCTTGGCTCCTTATCCTTCCTGGGTATCGGACCTCTCCTTCCTCGTCCTCGTCCTCTCGCAGGTTGAGCCATGTCCAGGTTTCCTGAGCCCTGGTGACAACAATAGTTTGTTAATCCAAAATAAATCACTGCATTTTGGTACCTTTCTTATATTGTTTTGACAGCACAATGAGCCACACCATGCTTCTCCTATCCTCTAAATCTCTCAACCTCGGAGCTGGGGTGGTCAAAGACTGAACCTTGCAATGGGTGTGGTTCCATCTTCCCATTGTTGCTCCCCTTTTCCATACCCAACAACTTCCTGTCATAGCCAAGTAATCCCTTTCTTACTTAAACCAATCACACAGTCCCCTCCTCCTCCTTACTGTATGCTAGGAAAAAATTGGGACCCCTGACCCCTCTGCCCAGGAGATAATAGTGTTACCCCTCGCTTGCTCCCATTTAGCTTTCCAATCACGGTCTCTGGCTTTGCCATAGTCCCGAGAGGAATTCCGGTTAACCCAACACTTTCTTTGTCTGCAACTATAAGGTCTGCCTCCCATGCACCTTATTGATGCTCCCCCCTTCCCCCATCTTCCATCTCATTTCCCTCACCCATTTTCCTGCTACGGTCAGCCTCACACCAAGCATGGTTTAAGGAGCACGACATTTCCAAACGAGGCAACATGAGGTTATCCCCCCATTTGCCATAGGAAATACCCAACTAGCAAAGGATATAAATGCAAAACCGGGAAATTGCCACCAATTGCCTTCCCCATTGCCACCAGCAATTCTTTACCCTCAAGACATCTTCCTGTTTACGCCCTTCTCACACCAGCAAAACCCCAAACATAACATCATTACAGTGGAGAAGCAAGGCCAAAAAACATACCAGGATTCAATTGCAGGTTGTATTCGAGCTTGGAGTCACAAGATCCTTCTCCTTCTCGGTCCACTGCAACACCAACTTCTGCCACAAGCATACACTTTAACAATGCTCTCGTTCCTGCCATGCCTTCCGTAATATCTCACCTCACCTCCTGTTCCGCCACCTTTCCCACCACCCTTGCATGCACTCATGCCAAGGGTTGTCGCACCCATTTCCTTGAGCATGTGGGGGGTGACAATACTAATTTCAGAGGTACAAATCACTAATATGACCAAGTTGTCCCAACTATCGGTCCACATCCCGATCGAGGTATAATAATAATAATAATAATTATTATTATTATTATTATTAAATTTTCATTTATATAAACTTTAATGATATTTATTTGTTTGTGTTTTTTTTTTAATTTCTCATTTTCATATACATTTATTTATTTATTCTTATTTTCTTTAATGGTATTTTCTCTTTTTAATTTGAATAATTAACAGTTCACATATTAGGACACATTTATTAAAACTATGATGCATTTTTTATTTTATTTCATTTTGGGTGAAATCAACATATAATTAATGTATCGCTTTACATATCATTAACATATCACATTATCATATGCCATTTTGGTTCAAAGGGAATCAACCCCATTGTGTTATTAGAATCGCTCAAAAGAATACATAATAAGTTATAACATTTAACCACACATAACTTCATATAGATAGAATATAATTTTCTTAATAAAAATGCCAAAAATACCATCAACACATATACACAACAGCACACGTTGCACAAAGTATTTTACATTGAAATCCAAAGGAGAAAATCCACCAGGAATGATTTCATCTACTTTCTTATTAAATTATATAGAATAATTATAATGAAAAGGTTTTTAACCTAATATCTACTCTCTGTATTCCACTCATTACACAATTTTTGTGCACAAAGTATTTTACATTGAAATCCAAAGGAGAAAATCCACCAGGAATGATTTCATCTACTTTCTTATTAAATTATATAGAATAATTATAATGAAAAGGTTTTTAACCTAATATCTGCTCTCTGTATTTCACTCATTACACAATTTTCTTAGTTTCTAAGAAACATGTCATATCAATGTTTACTCATAAACATCATCTCTAGAGTGTCATCGTTTTTGTCCCTTCGTGTGATTTTATCTTCATCTTCAAATCATAACTATTATATATAGTTAATTACAAACCTCTATCATATCCAAAATTATTTTGTGACCTCTCTAAGGATGTTTTTCTTCGCATTTTACTATATTTGAGATGGATCCTTCATTCTTTCAACTATTTTGTTTCTCTATCTCATTCATCGACATCATCAAACCGCGAACATACAACCCTTTTCCTTCCTTTTGGTTTATCTCTACTTTGCAAAATTATCTTTGTATTCTAAGAATTTTCAAAATATTTATCCATGATGTGGTGTTTTATATATATCATCTCCCCCCTCCACATTAGTATTAATGTAGAGGTTGAGAATAATGTGTGTGTACTTTTTCTGTAAATCTCTCATTACACTACAACATGGGGAGGATATGCAAATACTTTGTTCAGATTTTCCAAGAATCCCGTATTACATTATAAAACTACACATGATAACCTTCCTTTCACTTTTCTCTAAACTCCACAACAAAGGAATCTAGAGTATCAAGATGAAATGAATCTCACCTTTCTTTGCAACATGCTTGCTTTACATTCACATCTCCACATTTAAAACTCTACATTGTTCTTTATTCTATTTTGTCTCCCTTCCTGAAGGGTCCACTTAATTATTACTATCTTTATCATTATTCCTCTTTGCATCCCTTTTACCTTACCACTTTTATGCAAAATGTGGAGATGCTTCATTATCCATATTCCTTGTACTTTTCTACATGGTTGTTGTTCCCATTCCAATATTTGCATACGGTGTTTCAACACTTGAATTAAAAGGAGACTTAGCTTCCACATCTAAAGAGGTATGGTATTTAGATCCTTCTACCACATAATCATCGTTCTTCAAGTGTCCATTTCATCCACTTCATGCCATCCAACACGTCATCACTCAACTACCACATGTGTTTTCCATATGCAATTTTACAAAGGATATCTTTACTAAAGGAAATATACATTTCATTAGAGATGATCCTGCATAGAACTCCTCAATTTTAAAAAAGCATGCCCTCATGCTTATGAGAAAAATTATTTTCTTCATGAACAACTTCATCAATTATTTCACCATTTCTATCTTCATTAACTCTACACTTCTCATTCTTTTTGTAAAATTTTGCAATCAATACACTACATATAATCTCTTTTCTATTTCATTATTCTATGCCTATAAGCACTAGTCATGTGCTACTCAACTATGCATTTCCACGTGCCTAAATTAAGTCATGTCCTCATAGTTTCATTCCAATTGCATTAAGTCTTTCATTTTAGATAGGTGCCTATGATGTATCCAACTACTATTGCTCAAAACCATATAATTTTGAGTCATTTACACAATATTCTATGCCTCTTTGAGCTAAATCATTTAACAACAACAAAAAAAACTTAGATATATACCTTATTTAACAACATCCTTCTTCATTTCACACATCTCTTCTCATTGTCTACAACACATTCCTAATTGAAATTTTCTTCATCTTGATTAGTACATTTTAAATCCGTTCCCTAGGATGAAACCCATCATCTTCATCTTTATTCCATTAGTGTTATTCCTTTCAACACCTCATTTTTAAGGCGCAAATAAATTCAAACTAAATAACTCCTTAATATTCCTAGGGTTTTTATTCCTCTCTTTTTTTCCTATCGATACATTACTTTCCTCTGTTACATTGACTAACATTTATCTTATCTTAGAGTCATTGCCAAATCTATATCATATAATGTAGAAGTCACTCACTACACTTTCCATATTAACATATTTTAGTGGATTACATAATATTATGTATCCATTAATGGCACATAACATCATATAAACAAAATATAAACCACTCAATGCCGACACCAACAGTATAATCATCACACATACACAAAAATACACATTACATAAACGACATTATGTGGAAACCCAAAAAAAACACCATCGATGATCAATAATTTTATTTCTTATAAATTTTGTATAATATTTACAATTATAACTCTTTTTTCCTTCTTTCTGCTTTCCATATCCCACTCATTGCAAAATTTTCATGGTTGGTAGGTTGCATGCAGTGCCAACATTCACTCATAGTATTCACCTCTAGAGAGCCCTCTTCTTCATCACTTCTTGATATTTTATCCTCATCTTATTAATGTAAATTTCATGAAAAATGAGCTCTCCACTTTATTTGTGTATCCAAAATTATAATGCAACTTCTTTGAGACTAATGATCTTCACCTTCTGTTGCATTCTAGATTGTAATAGATCCCTCATTCTTCAGTTTTTTCATGGCTCTATCTCATTTGAGGCAACATCATCATCTAGCCCCATATACCACCTTCTTATTTTTATCTACATACAAGCTTAATTATATTTTTCATTTCACTTGCCATCAAAATACTTCTTCATGTAGACCACATGAATCCTCAACAACCCTCCACAATAGTACAAATGTGAAGGTGGATATTTGGACCTTATTTCCATACCTTTCCATGTATTTATTGCCTCATCTCAGGGCAAGGGTGGATATGAGGAAGCTGTTTTCAATATTTGCATCACAAAACTTTGCATGACAATCCTCCCACATTTTTCTAGACTTTGCAACAAACAAACATAGGGATGTGGAACATTTTACCTTCATGTTAAGTCCACACACATGAATTTTGTTTGTGGTATTTGGGTACCATATTTTTTTAAAGTTTTTTGTTTATGCTAAAAATGAGTTATGCATCTAGTTTTTAATGGATTTAACATATCATTAGTATTTTTTACTCATCCCCCTTTTCCTTTTGAAAAACCTCAATTTTTTTGTAAGTTGTTTAGCTTTCATCAAGGTATGTTTTATTGCCATCAACTAGTTCTAAATACATTCATAAGTAGTGAAAATCCCTTTTCAGTTGCAACATCCCCTAACCACCTAGTTGGAGAGATTCCACCACTATGACATTGATGTCACAACCATAGACATATAAAATATAACTAGAGTAACATAATAATATATGTAGGACAAGTAACCATAAGAAATAAATATAAAATAGAGTATATATTATAGCTCAAAATGTCACCATTAGAGTCCTCCATAGCTCAAAGTGAAACCCCATTTTTATTAGGGAAGGAATCAATATGAAGATTAGAATGCACCAAATGGTCCATGGGAACTCCACAAAAACTAATGTTTTTCTCCTTCAAATCACCTAAAACTCTAACAGACAATGTTGTTAGGCCTAACAACACCCTTGATAGCTTGACAGGGAGAGGTGAAGGGCTCAACAACTCTCCAGTTACTCAACAAAATAATTTTGAAGCAACAATGTGAATAGATAAGAGGAAAAAGGGTAACAGTTGAACACTTTTCAAGGATAAAGATGCAAATAACATATCAAACATGGTCAAAAAAGTGTGTAGATGCATTGTGATCACCCCTCCAAGCCATTTATAAATTAAATGCTCTCCATGAAACAAAGGGAGAAAAATTTCATCATAACAAAGTGATATTGGATTGGAGGCTTGTGTACCTCCTTGTGGTAAGATGTAGTTGTTGTGTGCCTTGAAAATGAGCTATGATGAGAGGAGGGACATGGAAAAAGGAATGAGAAACTTTTATACTTGATTATGGTATAATAAAATCAATCCACTCCCCCCCGCCTCCCACCCAAGAATGTATTTTCTTTAATGATTAATGTGTTTGTATTTGGGTTTATTGCACTAATGCTAATGGGATTTGCAAGAGGACAAATTTGTGGTTTCTTTTGTTTTTGTGCAAGAAATAGGTGCAGGAAGCTTCGAAATAAATACCTTTGAATTAACCCTAGTTGGCTTCACCAAATATCCACCTTAAAAAAAAAAGTGCAGAATTTAATCTTCTCCTCTTGTTTATTTCTCACAATGAATGTGTGTGTCATGGGGTTAAGTGAGTTGGGAACTTGTTGTATGTGACAGGACCTAGGAAACATCATGGGTTTAAAGTACCTTGTCACTATAAAGGATATTTTGTAAAATAGAATTGGTGATTCCATTGGGGAGTCACAGTGAATCCTTTCTTGTATTCCTTGTCTAATAATCCAGTGGCTTTTGTTTGCTTTTCTCAGTTTTGCATAGTCATTAGGTGTAACAACCCCTATTTGATTTCCCATGTAAATAAAATAAAACCAAGGTCATGGAACATATATTCCAAGCTGAATTTTGGGAAAACACTATAGTGGGCATCACTTGTTGATTAATAGTGGCTATGGAAATTGGCAAAGGAAAAGAGGAAATAATGTTGGGTGTGGAGCATGATTATCTTCTATACTCAAAGGTATCGCCACATAGGACACCGGCTCGAAATGGGGGCGGCAACGCCGCCCGTAAAATGTTCACTGCAGGGGGGTCCAGGGGGGGCGGCTGCGACCTTTGGGAGCCCCCCCCTGGCGGGGGGTTTCGGGGGCAGCGCCCCCGAAGCTAAAAATAGCTGTAAAATTGCCTTGTAAAAGTATAGTAATTTCTAGTCAATCTGGGCCGTTCATTAGGCAGATGATCTGACGGTAGAAATTATGTTTAGTTTAGGGTTTTTTTCCCTAGAAGGCAACCCCTCTCTTATGTATGAGGGTATTGTATTTGAGGCTGTGTGATAGATGTGTATTCTGTGAGTGAGAAACAGAGAGGTGAGACTGTGAGAGAAAACAGAGGATATTACAGCAGATTTGCTGTAGGTTGTGTCTCTTCATTTTGCTGGATAATAAAAAGGAATGATTGGCTGTTCGGGGTGGACATAGCCCAAACTGGGTGAACCACGTATATCTGTGTCTCTCTTGTTTTGTGTGTTTTCTGTCTTTATATTTCTGCAATATTTTATGTGTTCCATTGCTCCGTAATATATAATTTTCTAACAAATAAATGACATTTAATTATGGAAATAAAGGAAAATAGGAGAAAAGGAAGGTTCAGTGACACAAATTTACATGCAAGGGAAATTAGAGGAAAAATGAAGGAAATTGAAGAAAAAGGAGCAATCAATAATAAAAAGGCATCAGAGAAACAATTCACAACTTTTGGCTTAGCCTTTTTTAGTTCAGTTTAGGTTCTCTCCTTTTACACTCTGATTCTCTCATACTCTTGCACACTTTAGAGCATTATTAGAGCATGCTTGAAGCACTCTAACATTCACTTGGATTGGAGAAAGAAGGCAAAGGAAAGAAAGGAAGTGCAAGGGAAAATTTGGATCAAAAACTATAGCAGGGATACGTTTCAAGTAACCGGTTGCATGTGTGACTTCCTTGCTCATTTTTTCATGCATGGTAATTGCATGTGGTTCCTTGGTTATGTGTTTTCACTGACATGGAGATTTGCCTAGATTGACAGTGGTTTCAACCTTGCCTTGCCATTTCCTGGATAGCCATGGTGTTGTGGGGTTTTCACTTAATTTTTTGATTGGTTCTCAGGTTTCTTTTGGATGTGGGTTGGGACAAACACTCTGAAGCCCTAAAACAAACTGGGTTGAGTTACTAGTTCCTGGAACCTACAAGTTGGGATAAACACTCTAGAGCCTTGTGGGTTGAGTTAATAGTCCCTTGAGCTGCAGTTGGAACAAACATTCTGAATCCATGATTTAGCTATGGGTTGAGTTACTAGTTTCTGGAGTCCTGGACAACTTGGGTAGAGATCGATTTGGTTGATGTTAGTTATTTCTGGACCATATAGGTGAGATCATTGTGGTTGAGGGTTGAGGTGGTTTGGCCTCTGGAATCCATGGCTTGTTTTGTTTTGGTTTAACGCTTACGATCCCATATTCATGCTTGGAATATGGTGCAGGGGTGATTGGTTGAAAGAGAGATTTGGTTCAACCCAATCTATGGTCGTGTGGTACGTAGAAGTCCCTGACTTGGTTGGAATTTTCATACGCTAATAAGAGCTATTATCCTATTTTGATCTATGAGCACTTGTATATGTTGTTATGGTGATCTTATGGTGGATTTTACATGGTTTCTATTCCGCTTATACATTGGTTATATGATGTATTCTATCTATGGTTCTTGACATGTTTTGATAAGTTATTGAATGGTTGATGAATGCATGGGATAAAAAGTGTTATTGCAGCTAGTTAGAGAGGGGTTAGAGCCTTCTTGGTGATTTCACGATGAAGTTCATAAGTTTATGATCAGATATGCATTCATGACCTGTAGCTTTCATGTTTATCATATGTTTGACGAAATGTCTATCATAGATTAGGCTTGTCTAGGTCAAGTTATTGCTTGATTTTTGATTGGTTAGCCTTGTCAACATATTTTTTATTTTTCTAGAAAGTTATAGGAAATTTTGGGTAGTGATTTGGAGGCTGGCTTGGAAAAGTGGCTCAGATCTCGGAACCGCTGGCACTAAATTAGAGTTTTTAGGTCATAATCGCATGGAAGTAGGCCTATGTGTGCAGTTGGGACCTCATAACTGCACTGATGTGTTGTGTGCAGTTGGGGAGTTTTCCCTATGAAAAGAGCTCAAGCTCAGGGATTGACCATCTGGAGTGGTTTGCAGGATCCGTAGTGGTTTGTAGTCCCTAAGGGATGTATGTAAGTTGTCAATGTGTCATCCCCACTTCCATAATTAGATCTTGGAAGTCGAGTCATATCATATTGACACTCATCTCATGTTTACTGTGGAAAGGTTGTAGAAATGCATAAATGTGGTGTGAGGCATTTACAGGGTGGTATTAAAGTGAGGTTGCAGTATTGAACCCTGGGGTAGATGTGATTGTTATGCATGCATGTTAGTTGTCAATATGTTTTCCATGTATGCATTGTGAAAATTATTATTACAGTTTGTGTCATCATGATGATGTTGGTATGTTATGATGTTGATGTTGATATGTTGACATGTTGATGTGGTTATACACACACACACACACACACACACACACTCACACACACACACACACACACACACACACACACACACATACATATACATATACATATACATATACATATACATATATATAATGTGCTAATCTGGATTGACTTGTGCAGATATGATAACCTCCTTTGAAATACACTGAGGTGTGATTTGATTATATCTGTATTACATTTATCTAATATGGAATTTTTGTAGGAGATAGAAGATCAGAGATGAAGAGAAGAATGGTGGAATATAGTTCACATGACTCCCCTTATAGGCTTGATGTGAATTCAACGTAATGGGATAGGTCAGTTGAGCAACAAGGAGAAGCGTGCTCTTGATACAGGTGGATATTGGTGGCCACCTGCCAATTCCACTTGGACCCCAACCATTGTTTCTTTTAGTTTTTCAGTTTCCTTGTTTGTATCACAATTTACTATTTTTTGCAGTTTTTCGGGTCCTAAACTTCTGGAGCCGTTTTGAGGCCCTAAATTACGTTTTTTGGGAAAACTGGGAGCAACATAAGTCAATAGATTGATGTTTCTCATCCCAAAGTTGTAGTCCTCAGATAGATCTTTCTAAAAAGGTATTGTGCATGTCAAATGGAGATTGTATGCCAAAGTTACGACCCCAGGAAGTTGAAGTACCAATTTACCCAAAACGGGGCCCATAGTTTGGCGCTTCATCTCCTAGGGTTAGGGTTTTGGATGTTTAGGGTATTCCATTATTTATCAACAATAAATAGGCCTTCGAGCCTCATTATAATATAGTTCAGAGGCATGTAACCACCACATCTCTCCTCAAAGATAAGCTACCATTGCTTGAGCTAGTTTATTTCCATCGCTGTTTGTAGGCATATTTCAGTATTTTACATTAATGAAATGAAGTATTATTTCTATTGTATCTATGTATTTATGGTTATTTCTGTAATTTTTTGCGTTCCTGTTTAAATCCATATCGGTGGTATCAGAGCTGTCTGCTCCTCTGTTTTTATTTGCATGTCCCCAACGAGGTTGGGATATAAGGAGTTAGGGCTTGAACTGGTCAAACCTTTGCAAGACCAGCCTCACAAATCATGACGACCTCCCATGGCGGATGAAAATAAAGATGACAGGGCAGGAGATCCTATCAAAATCTTGCTCGAAGAGGCTAATGATGGACAACTTTTCCCAGATCCTTCAGCGGCTACCCAAGGGCGACACATCTACTTCCAACAACTACTCTGGAAGCACCACACCCTTTAAGGTACAAGTTAACTTTTACATTCCCATATTTGAGGGTTAGATAGATGCAGGCGTTGTAGATAAATGGTTAAATCTGCTAGAAGGGTATTTTTCTGTTCATTATTTTTCTGGCCGGGAAAAGATTACTTTTGCTCTTCTCAAAGTCGCCCCCCACATGAAGGACTGGTGGGAAACCTACCTTGAGTAGAAGGATGAAAGTACGACCTCACTGTTTCAGCCTCACCCGCTTGGAACTCATTCCGGAATTCCATCAAGGAGCAATACTACCCTATCAGAAAATATGAGGATAAATACATAAAGTGGACCACACTGCGGCAGGGAAGGGACCAAGATGTACTGGAGTTTACCAATATTTTTCATACCCTTCACACAAAATTGGGTATCAAGGATTCTGAGCTGCATTTGGTACTCAAATACCGCAACTGCCTACACAACTACATCTAGGACAAGATGGAGTTCTTGGACATCTACTTGCTTGACATGACGTAACAATATGTTGTCAAGATCGAGTAGAAGTTTAAACAAAAGAAGTGAGACTTTGGATCTGAAAATCTGAAGCAAGTGAAAGGCGCACCCAAACTGCTGAACAAAGGACAAAGACAAGGCGAGGTGGCCCAGGACAACCCGCAAAACCTGCAAGAAAAGAAAAACAACACGAAGTCGACGAAGGAAACGGGAAAGTGGCGTGAGTTCCATATGATATCCACTCACAACACAAGTGAGTGTTGAGCCAAGCAGTCACTGGTGGCCGAGCTAAAGTCTTCAGACTTAGATGAATGTTCAGATTGTAAGTGAAAACCCGATAAGGGGAATGGCAAAGGGAAGCAGATTATCGACATGGAGCCCAATGCCACCATTACCACCACGAAGATCCAGAAGGAGGAGCCCGGAGATCTAGAGGAGGAGGAGCGCTGTCACACGGAATCAGTCAAGGGTGCGGACACAGCTGACCTTCCTAGAAGTCTAAGACATTCTAATGACAAACAAAACAAACTGGAGCTATCCTTCTCTAAACATACATTATGATATGAGAAATCAAGTGTTTCGTTCTTACCTCTGTCCGAACGCTGTTGTAGAAGTCCAAGCTTTGTTGATCCGGATGAGCTCCTCCCTTTCTCCAAAACCTGCAATCACCAACAGTCAAACAATTAAATAGCACCTGATTATAACATAAAACAAAGCATATTCAATACATAGACCAAGGAGTACATGAAATAACCCATTAACAACAAGCTATTGAGAAGAATGGACCAATTTGCATTAAAGGTAATCAAAAGGAACCATTACAACCTGAGCCTTGGTGTTGTACAAGCTCCTTCCAGGGTCCACAAGAGTCTTCCTCTACTTTGACAAAGCTCACCCACCTCCAAATAGAACAAGTAAAGATGACAATCTCTCCTCACAAGCTTCTAAATGGGAGTCCTAATTCCTGTAGCATTTACCCTTAGAAATCTATAGCTTTCAACCTTCTTCCTTCTGGCTCAATGCCTCTTTTTATAGTGCTCAAGAGGAAGTTAATCAGGTCCACCATCAATGGGATAGTCCCCTCTTTGGATGGGATCACTCCCTTATTGATGGGATAAGTTCCTCTTTGATAGGAGTGCATGAACCATCTGGAGGCACTCAATACACGTCAAACAACCTTCTAGAATGCTCTAGAAATGACCACAAGTAAGTTTTTGAAGATAAAACTTGCGCATTTTAACCTTTTCAGAGGGACGCACCTGCCCCTTTAGATACAGAGCGTCCTTGGACGCAGACCTTATGAACAAAAGGTGTGTACCCGCAGGCAAGGCTTGAGAGAACCTGCGTACCCAGAGATAAACATGCTTTATAAAGACTTTCTCTCTTTCTTGGAGTTTGAAATGAATAGTAGAGGCATAAGACTTGCTCAAAAGGGTAGTATGACTGTTGATTGAGCCATACCGACTGTAAATAGCCATGGTGACATTTTTTAGTGTAACAGATTGCCCCCTAAAGTGCGAAGCCTGGAATAGATTAGGGTTTTGTATTATCTAGGAAGGGTGAAGCGCTTTATCATTTCGAGGATTATCTCATGGAGAACCTGGTTGGAACCTGCAATTTTCAACACAAAATACATGGATAAGATTATATCATCACTGAGGTAGGCATTCCCATACTCAGATAAAAACTTTAACTAACAGACTAACTACTCTGATACAGAAATGATCTTGTAGTACATCATAATCATAGACTTTTGTAGACACAGTATGGGCGCAGCCATCTGTTTATGATTAGTCTACTTAGATAATGAATACAAAACTCCTCGCAGCCTGGACGATAAAGATTTGATCCAGGGTCTTCATTCCTACTTCTCGAATTGGTACGATTCTAGCCATGCGAATAAATGAGTCGATGTCGAACATGGTAGAAACCACTTGATTACCAGTCGATGATGTAAACTGTTAACAAGCGTGAGAGAGACCACCAGTAATGTCAATGGTTCTCAAAGTACCCAGTACAATCCATGAGATGTGAATGAATGAGTTGATGTCGAACATTTCACGGAATCCTTCGATCGAAAGTCAATGATGTAAACTAACGTCAAAGGCGAGAAACCTGCCATTGATGCATGCAGACTTCAAGGCACTGACGATTTCTAAGTCATCTCTCTAGATAATGTGCTGATGTCGATAGAAAGAGACCCGTTGTGGGCAAGCCCACAACACGAAATCATTGTTCAAGTTGAAGAAATATTGCTGTAAGGACTGACTCAGGGACGGTCAAATGGATGACAAGGTATTTTGCAGATGAAAGTTTTGTTTGCAGACCTCTTGAACACATAACGACACGACAGATGGTTTGGTGCTAAATAACTCAAAGTTAATCCCTGGAACCCGGTTGAAGACTTTCAAAAGTGGTTTGATTCACTGTGAGGTAAAAGATTTCCCAACCCAGGTGAATGAAAAGTGTCGTGTCCAAGAGTGGCGATAAAGTTTCTTTTGAGACAAAAGGTAACAAATAGGCTCGTTCTTCTCTCTTTTCCCCCACCATTTCTGGCAAGTACCTCTTTATTTTTAACAAGCTTGAGGAGGATAACATATGCTTGATTATAAGCTCATCCTTCGGATGAGTCCAACCCAGTTTTGATTCGAACCCTAGGAAGGAGTGGTTCGTTCCTGTTTGTAATTGAACAGGTCCTTTACTGTGAAATGTTTAACGAGCCCAGTATAGGAGAAACTCAGCGTTTTTCAATTTTAGAGAGTCTGAAAAACTTAAGGAAACTCCAAGTTGAACTTTTTCGTAAATTTGTGTCCCTCAAGCCCGAAAAAGTATAAAATAATACTTGGGGGAACCGCTTGATCTTGCGACCAAGGAGTACTTTCATAGTTAGTGTCACTGACCTGAAAAGTAAAAAGCGATCAAGGACATGCCATTTTATTTCCATATCGAGTTTGAAACGACAAAAACACGGCTATCTTTTCCTGATTTTACGGTCAGAAAAGAGCTATAAGGGGACCGTCTTTTAATTCCATTTTAACGAGTGTAAAAGAAACGCTCGGCAATCTTTTCATGTTTTAGGAGTCAGAAAAGGGCTTAAAAGATGACTCTGATATTTTGTTTGTGAAAAATGACAATTTTCCCTCTAAGTCCCTTTGTCCTACACAAAAGCGACACATTACTCATACCTGTTTAAGATAGGCAAAAATTCATCGAAAAACATCTTTCCATGGTGAAAAATGAACAAATTCATCCAAAAAACCTATAAAAAGACTTTTTACCATGTCATTTTTACCGTTTGACTGTTGAGGTTGAAAAAGGAGCTTTTGACAAGAAACTTCCCGTGGTCGCTGCGGAAAATCCGACCGTTAGAATTGAACGCCGTCTCTTCCAGGTATTCCACAACATCCTCCTTGTCAATTTCATCCGTTTAGAATTTTGTTTTAAGTTTCATTTTTGATTTTTAGGGGGTTTTGGGTTTTGGAAACTGCCCTGCGGGGGACGCAGGTTTCCTAAAGGCTGGCCTGCGTCCCCCGACTTTTTCCTACACAGGGAAAAGGTCGGGGGACGCAGGTTACCTTCAGGCCACCTGCGTCCCGGCGCACTGTGCGCCAAACGCGGGGTGCGTCCTCCGCAAAACGCGGGTTTTGAAACCCCAAACTCCCAAACCAACCATTGAAATTTCTCAAAACTAATTTTAATGCCTGTTTATTCATGTGTAGGGCACTTATCATGTTGGATTGGAGAGAAAGAGAGCATGAGGAGGTTGATGAAGCTGCAATCAATCATCAACCTTCCCTCGATGCCCTAAGAGGATGTGGTTTATACAAATACTGGTCCATACCCGGTATGAGAGCTCAGGTAAGGTTCTTGGAGTGGCTGGTCGAGAGATGGAACGTTCAAGAACAATGCTTTTATATCGGCGGGCAACAACTCGAGATAGAGCCTGCTGACATTTACTTTCTTACTGGCTTGCCGAACAGAGGTGAGCAACTCAATCTGGCTGGGACTAGGCCGGGTGGCCAATCCCTTGATAGTCTCCGAGCAGATTGGTGCCTACCTGATCGAGAGCACAAGAAAGGCATAGAGATCAAATATGTCTCTCAACGTGAACTCATGGTCTTAGCTTTCACTGTGACCAGAATTTGTGGCTCAGCCACTTTACATATTGCTACTGGGTCTCAATTTCGGATGGCAATTGATTGTCTCCAAGGCACCATTTTCAACTGGTGTGATGCGCTGTTGGCTAACTTGAAAGCCCAACTGACCAAGGCAAAGACCGGCAGACTAAAGACCTTTGGATATGGGCCTATAGTCGTGAGCTTTGTCTTAGAGAGGATACCAATGCTGATCCCTCAGCATCTCACTGTTGATATTTCGGGTCCTCAGGAGCCAAAGCTGGTACGATGGGTTGCTGTGATGGCCCGGCATCCAGACGAGGGTGCGGCAGTTGTTCGATTTACTGACAGTTATTTTCACTGGTTAGAGGACCAGGTGTTCGCGATTCAGGATTTTCCGTATGCCGGAATAGATTTTCGAGGTGATCCGGACATGGTTCTTCCACAGGGAGAACAATGGGATGACAGAGGTACTTTATTTTTCACGAGTTTTCAAATTATGTATTTTTTTTTGTTTTTTATATATATCGTCTCAAACTGACAGTAAAGTTTTCAAAATGCAGATGTTGGTCCACAGCGTCCAGCCAACCTCCGGCCTTTCGAGAGAAGACATCCAGTTGCACCGCTACCGGCCCCACAGGACGCGGCGGCTGCGGAGGTACTGACTGAGTTGGAGCATGATCTACAACGTCTGACGGCGGATATACTGGAGACATCTATGGATGATATTCCTATCAGACTTCAGCGCTACGTAGTCGCGGTCCCTGGACCGTTGAGGAGATTTTTGCGCAAGGTAGCCCGTGCAGTGGTGTCGTATAGGGAGCACCACCAGTGATTGGCTAGTCACTTTGTAGACACATGTGACATTTTGACTTTTTGTACTTATCATTTTGCCGATCATAAGGTGTTTTTCAACCTACAATCGAAGACGATGTATATTTTTTGACACACTTCTACCTATATATATATCACTATTACCGGCTTATCTTGTTTAACATGTATGATGAAATGTTTTTTAAATTTACTTGCATGATTATCGTAAATGTCTGTCCAACACTCGAGAAGCAATTGCATCTGCTAATGTATTTAAGGACCTTGGAATATGCTGATATTCAATGTAATCAAATTCACGTTCCAAGAGACGCACTCTCAAAAACAACCTTAATAACACAGGATTTCTAATGGCATAAATTCTATTAAGCTGTAATACAACAAGTTCAGAATCTAACCTCACTATCAAACGTCGAATTCCAAATGAAATAGATTCGGATAATAATTCAACCACTGCACTGTATTCTGCAATGTTATTCGTTGTTTGACCGAGGCTTACCCCATGCATAGAAACTAACTCGTCAGAGGGTGAATAGATAACCCAAGCTGCGGAAGAGATATTCCGTGTACTACGACAAGCACCATCAGCAAATCCAATGTATGTTTGGAGTGGCGTCGACATCTACAATATCAAGAGCAAAACCAAGATAAGCCAGAATTACGACGAAAAACACACTCACTAAGCTAAGCACACTGACTAACTAACAATCATACTAGCTAGAAAGAAAACCTAACCTAACTAAAAATTCTCCATACCCACCATTTAAGCATAATACCTCTTTAGGTAAAGTCCATTTCTGGGTTTATCCAAAGAGTCCCCATCAAAATCTACTAGCTCATAAGCCCCTTTTGCTAGCTTTCGCTTTACAATATAGGGTCCATGCCACATAGGAACGAATTTTCCAGCACCTAGCTTATCGTTAGCTTGATCATATAAGAGCACTAGGTCTCCCTCCGAAAAACTTCGAGGGGTCACATTTCTATCATACTGAGCTTTCATTCGTTTCGCGTGAGTCTCGATTGCCAATGCAGCGTCACGTCGAGTCTCATCTAATTTAGCTAAGTACAATAAACGTTTCTCCTCTTCGGAAGTAGCTGGAAGTAATTCGACAGCCATTTGAAGTGATGAGATTTCACATTCAATGGGTAACACTGCTTCTAAGCCATAAACTAGCTGGAAAGGAGTGAACCCTGTTGAGGTTTTCACTGAGGTTCGGTATGCCCATAGCGCCGAAAATAACATGTTGTGCCAATTCGACCGATGAATACCAATGGTTCGTCGGATCATGATAACCAGAACTTTGTTGATAGACTCAACCAAACCGTTGGCTTGCGGATAATAAGGAGTAGAGCTGTCATGGCGCAAACCAAGCTGGCTTGTAAGTTCAGTCATCATGGTGTTTCGAAAATGGCTCCCATGGTCAGTAATAATTGCTTGTGGGACACCAAACCTAGTTATTATATGATTGAATATGAAAACTGCAGCTGTTTTGCCGCTTGCGTCGAATGTAGGCATCGCCTTGGCCCATTTAGTGAAATAATCAACCGCGAGGATGATATACGCATGCCCCCCGGCCGAGTGAGGGTTACAAGTAATAAAGTCGATACCCCATTTGGCGAATGGACCAACGGCAATTATAGGGTGGAGAGGAGCAGGTGGTGCGCGCATCTTTCGATCAAACACTTGGCAGTTGTGGCACTTCCGGACTGCAATGATACAATCTTTAAACATAGATGGCCAGAAGTAACCAGCGCGCAACACCTTCTGAGCTGTGGCATACCCAGACATATGACCGCCACATGCTCCAGTGTGACAATCATTCAAAACTCTCTCAGCCTCTTCGTGAGTTAGACAACGGCGAAAAACTAAGTCTGCCCCCCGGTGATAAAGTGTATCTCCAATAATTTTGTATTGCTGGGATTGAAACCTAATTTTTCGACGTTCCGCTTTTGAAGCTTCAGGACGAAAGGTTTGGGTTTGGAGATAGACGATTATATCCCCGAACCACGGATCTAAAGTACTGATAAGAAACAAAGATTCGTCCGCAATGGACTCTTCTGCCACAGTCTCTGTGTCAGTACGCGGGAAATCACACATCAATTCCGCAAAAACTAAGGATTTCTTAGACTTGGACTTCTCGAACTCCAAGTCGAACCCTTGCAGGATAACGATCCATTTGGACTACTTGCCCCCTAGCAATTGTTTTGTCAAAATGTAAGTCATAGGGTTGCAATCCGAAATAACTGTAGTTTTACGGAGAAGAATGTAGTGACGAAAACGCTGGACAGCTTGAACGGCTGCCAGGGCCAATTTCTCCACATGTGAATATTTTAACTCAGTGGGATTTAAGGTTTGACTGAGATAATATATCACATGTTCTGCTCCGAATTCATCTTCTTGAACTAACACCATCCCAATGGTGGAATGTGAAGCTGCGAGGTATAAGAAGTAGTCCTGGTTTTAGTTGGGAGGATGCAACAACGGTGCATGGGTCAACGCGTGTTTAAGTGCATCAAAAGATTGTTGGGCAATCTCGTCCCAAAAGAATTGAACGTTCTGTTTCAATAACCGTGTAAAACCTTTAGTGACCTCGGCGTAGTTTGGGATGAATCGACGTAAAAAGTTCGCTTTCCCTTGCAAACTTTGGAGTTGGCGCAAACTCGAAGGAGGAGGCAATTTGATGATCGCCTCGACTTTCGAGGGATCGACGCGAATGCCGGCTTTTGAAACAACAAATCCCAGCAATCGACCTGTTTCTATACAGAAAACACACTTGTGGGGATTCAACCGAATTCGATAATGCCTACACCTCATAAAGATTGCTCGTAGGTGGTCAAGGTGGTCAGCTCGTCGTAAAGAATGAGCAGGCAAATCATCGAGATACGGTTGCACAATGTGCTTGATGTCGTGAAATGCATAAGACATCGCCCGTTGAAAAGTGGCCCCAGCATTCTTAAGCCCAAAAGGAAATTTGCAATAAGCAAATGTCCCCCATGGACAAATGAATGCTGTTTTTGGTTGGTCGGCAGGTAGAATATTGATTTGATTATAGCCCGAAAAACCATCCATGAAGGAAAACATTTCACTTCCGGCACAATCATCAATAATTTGATCGATATAAGGCGTAGGATAGTTGTCTTTTGGACAAGCTCGATTGATATCCCTATAGTCGATACAGATTCTTATTGTTCCTTGTTTCTTGTTGACCGGAACAATATTCGATACCCAATCCGTTAACGGGATCGGATAAATGAAACCTGCTTTCAACAGCTTTTCGACTTCGGCTTTAATCGCAGCCGCTTTTCGAGGGTGAATCTGACGCAACCATTGCCGAATGGGTTTAGCATCCGGGTAGGTTTTGATTTCATGAACAACAATGGCAGGATCGATTCCCGGCATTTCCTCGTAAGACCATGCAAACACATCGCGGAATTCTTGGAATAGGGCCTTGTAAGTTTGGATTTCTTCTTCTGTACATGAGGCACCTATATGAATGTTCTCCTCAATTCCGGGTTTCACTGAAATATCAATGGGAATAGTACGAGAAATGTTCCCTAAATTCAACTCTGAATCAGAATGTTTCGTTGGATCCTGAGCGTCTTTGACATATTCAGCGGTAAAGATAGATGAAAAATAATTTTCAAATGCATCGTCCTTAGGTAAAAACGAAGATCTGTGATGGAGATCTTCCCATGGTAGATCGTATACACTTAGGATTTCGCGAAGTTGTTCGTTAGATGACACGACTTCGGGAAACGCTATCCGTTCTAAGGTTGAGGTGAAAAGTGATTCTTCACTGACCACATTCATTTGGTCGACTTCGGTTGAATGAAAGTCGGTAAAAGACATGAGAGCTTCATAAGCAATTTCATATGGACTCAAGGGCATAGCATCACCGAATGAGTCTAACTCAGAGTCAGATGGAACATACCAAGGATCATCATAAATAATGTTTTCTGACGTAATCATATGAATCGTTGCAAACGAAGGTTCTACGCTGAGTGGAGGGAGAGGAAAAGTTCCCAGTAAACCGGAATCCTTAACTAAACCTACACCAACGTCCCTATAAGGGATTGTCGTCTTACTGACATGCTGGATACTCTCTGAAGAGGCTGGGTCGGATGAAAAGTATGTCAGCTGATCAATTGTCACGATCTTACCGTTATGTGGAAACTTAATTACTCTGAAGACCGATGAAACGACCGCTGTCATAGCATATGACCAACTTCGACCCAAAAGAAGGTTGTAGTCTAGAGGGGCATCAACCACTTCCACATCCAGACTAACGGTTTTACCTTCTACCCCTATAGGCAATTCTTGTAGAATACCAAACGGACGGAACCCACGGCCATCAAAGGCCTTAAGGATGGTGGGGGATTGGTTCAACGAAGGAGAACCAAGGGATCTCCAACATTGAATTGACATAATACACGTAGAAGCTCCCTCATCAATCACAGTTCGATGAATAGGCCTGTTTTTGACTATCACTGGAATTTGGAAAGCCATTTGATGGGGGAGTCGTGGTGTGCTATTTTCTAGATCGAAGATCATTAGATTCGGATCCTGAACGTCAACAGCTCCTATAGCCGACAAAAGCAATTTTCGTTGTGCTGGACATGATTGCAGCACTTCTAACGCCGACATTGCTGAGGGTGAAACATCTAAGTCCTCAACAATGTTGTAATTCTGGGCCGCTCTCGCATGTGGATTGAAAGCAGACCTTCGAAGTACACCCTTGGCGGGCGGTTTAATTACTAAGTCTGGGTTAGGTTTCTCGATCTGTAGTGGATCGGAACCAGGAGCTGAGGTTGATGGGTTAGAGTGAGAAGATTCTGCTTCCTTACTATCAACAGGATTCTTACTACCATAATCTTGCGATCGAGTCGCAATCCTCACATGAGACATCATCAAAATGGGTTCTTCACTGGCATTCGAGGAAGAACCTATCATCTTATTCTCCTGCTCCGGAAATGGATTTTTTAACACAGCAGGAGTGGGAGAACCTTTGACTATTTTCACTACCTCGGCCCGATGAGGGCAATCTCTCGTAAAATGATCTTCTTCACAAATAAGACAAGGATATCGAGGTTTGCGTTTTTCGTCATTGGTTTCCGACTTTTCAGTTTTCTCCTTTGGAGCCTTGTCTGCTTTAGCCTTCTTCTTTCCTTTCTTCTTTCCACCGTTTTTTGATTTGGTCGTAGATGAATCTACGGCGTGAATATCGGCGGTAAGTTCAGGAGAAGACTCTCCTGTCGGGGAATCGGGCAAAGTGATAATAGGAGTAGTTGAAGCCTTGGAAGACTTCTTCTTGCTCTTTGTATTCACGATACCAATCATACCATCAGCGGCATGAGATCCCGAAGGAGCAGCAGTGATTTGGTTCGACTTTGGAAGATCCGGAATCTTCTCGTGTAATGTACCCGACTGCGTGTAAACTAAGTCAAGGTATTGTGCCTGAGCAATGACTTGCTCCTCAGTAACTACTCCGGCCTTAGCTACATCCTCAGTAAGCCTTGGTAATAATGATTTAACAAACCATTCAGCTAAGATTTGGTCCGGGATAAAAACTTTCACTAGCCTTCTTCGACGTCTCCACTCATGAATGTGATCTGAAATATACATGGAGGTTGATTGTTTTAGTGAAGTTAATAACTCCGTACCGTTATCGTATCTGACCGGTAACTGAAAGTGAGTTAAGAACGAGGTAGCTAACTGGCTAAAATTGTAAAAAGAGGCCCGTGGTAACTCAATGTACCACTTGGCCGCGAGACCAATGAGTGTACGCTGGAAAAGACGTAAACGGATCGAATCATCCGAGATGGAATTTGAAGCACACCAGAGGTGGTAAGTCATCACGTGATTGGACGGATCCTCTCCAGACTTACCTTCGAACTTGGGTATATCGCTGGGCAACTTATTTGGCATTGGTGGCCAGAACGGAAGATATTGAATTGGATCGTTCGTTAGGCGCGTCAAGTCTGGTAAATCCAAAGTTGCGATAAACGGTAACTGCCGGTTAGGATCTCTAAAACTCTGGGTCACAATACCGGCCCCAGGAGGAGGATATCCAGGATAACTAGGAACAGGAGTTGCATTTGGGATATTATATCCTCCTGGAAAACCAGGATTAACCGGACCATACTGGGGTTGCTGAGGTTGTTGATAAGTGTACCCAGGATACGGTTGATACTGGTAAACCGGTTGTTGGACAGCTTGCCCAGGTTGATACTGTCCCTGGTACGGAGGTTGAACAAATTGAGGTTGAGTAGTAACAACCGTACTTATACCAGGTTGGCCTACAGGCATCTGGACTGTGGTTTGAATCGTAGATCCAGACAACGGTACAGATGTCTGAGGAGTGGTTACAGGGACAGTAGAAACCGGAGTCGTCGATACTCCAGAAGTAAGTATGGTAGATGTGGCGGTAGTTGCTGCAGCCATTTGAGATGGAGTACTAGGTGCAATTGGCGGCTGAGTAACTACCGAAGTTACAGGGGTCTGAACACTTGACTGGACAGGTTGCGGTTGCTGGGGTGGACCAGGAACTGCAGGTTGTCCTGCTTGAGGTACCGACTGTATACTTGGCTGCAACATCTGTTGACCCTGTGACGGATCCCACACTAACATTCCAGGGTATTGACCCATAACAGGTTGAGGGTACTGAGATCCATAGCCGGATTGAGGATAGGATTGATAATTGTAAGGTGCAGTCCCATATGATTGCCCTTGAGGTGGTTGATAACCTTGACCTGAGTATTGACCTTGAGGTTGATAACCTTGAGGTAAATACGGGTACTGGGGTTGACCATGACCTTGAGGTTGGTATCCTTGAGGTTGATACCCTTGGGGTTGATACCCTTGGGGTTGCCATCATTGAGGTTGCCATCCTTGAGGTTGATATTGATACTGAGGTTGACCTTGGGGTACATATTGAGGCTGGGGTTGACCTTGAGGTATGTATTGCCCCATAGGAGCGTACTGACCTTGAGGTTGCCCCCCAGACACGAATGAAGTACCTTGAGGTTGCCCCCCGGGCATTAACGAAGGCTACCCCCCAGGCGGTAATTGGCCACCTTGAGGTTGGGTAACGGGAACTGAACCTGACATCATGTAAATGTCTCCTACACTCAATGGTACATTACCACTGTTTCCAACTAATAACCCATGATCAATGGGTTGAGGAGATGCTCCCGCAAAGGTACCAGAAAGAGATTGATACCCAGTAGGAACAGAAGGACCGCCATGTAAAAAAGATTCAGGACTTTGTGTAAACACAGATGACTGACCATACATATTTACAGGAGTATGAATACCTCCAGGTGGAAAAGGAGTACGAGGTGTAGAAAAACCTAGCCCAAAGTTGTCTAAATAATTGGTTAACGAAAGGTACCAAGTAGTACTTCTAGGAGGACTGTAAAAGATGGATTCACGCTCCCTTAGATCAAGGGTAATTTGATCTTCAGGATCAGAAACACCTATTTCTTCCTCTGGAACAAGTTCTTCTATAGCAATCAAATCAACAGGAAGATTTTCGGTGATAATTCTTTCTATTCTCGGTGAATCAGGAACACTAGGAGTCGGAGTAACAGGTTCGGATATTTCTGGTTCTTCACCTGTATCGCTAGCAGACAAAAAACTACCAACAAGCTCAGAAACTGTAACAGCTTCGGGATTATAACCTGTCTCTAAACTTTGGTAATCTGGATGGACTACCAAGGAAGATTCTCCTTCTTCAGGTGAACCTACTCTACTGCCACTAGGAGGAGTTACAAGGACCTTTAAACCTTCTAAATTACTGGGGTCGTCTCGAGGAGGTTCACCCCTAAGTCTACGGGATCTTCTCAACAATTCGGCCACAGAAACAACTTCAGGAGACTGGCCCCGAAGTCTACGGGACTGTATCGGTAATTCCGCCACAGCTAAAAACTTTTAACTACTACACACGAAAACAAAATAAAATTTCAAATCAAACCACCTAAAGTCTCTAAAGAACCAAACAAATTTGAATCACACGCCTAAAGAATCTAGGGCGTCAAACCAAACACAAACAGTATCTTCCGGACCAAAAGCGCTAGTTGGTGATTAGGTCCAACCTCGCAGGATTCAGTACAGAAATGGCGGGTGGAACAGTTACGCCGACAACCTGCTTAATGAATAGACTGGACCAAGTTCCTCCACTTTAACCGTCTCGAGTGAAGTGAACCCCCAGAAAATCCAAGTGAGTATAGCCGACGTCTGCTCCAGGTACAGTGGGACCTTCCCTCCACCGTCACCTTGGGTAGAATCCTAGAGATTATGGTCACTAAGGTTACCAACGGCCACAAGTACACCTGGGGGAACAGTCTAAACTCCGACAGCACACAAGGGCAGAGTAGCAAGCTCAATCCCCTTACCGGCTCCTTGACAGTAATCCAAGGTTTACCGATAAGTGACCCCTGGCTCCTCGACAATGGTTAATCCGAGGTTTACCGTTTGTAATACGTACTGTCTGGCGTCGTTCCCAACGAGGGGGGAATGATCCCCTCACTGGTTCGGACACGAGCTCGTGCTTCTCCTTTAAGAGGAGCTTTCCCAGAGTGTAAATGTAACAATTGGATTTGATTCTATCACAAGATCGACTACTTGTTTGGTTTTACTGTCTTGGAGAGTTAAGTACTCACCTACTCCAAGACACTAGCCTAAGCTATGTTGGTGCTTCAGAGCCCTAGAAAATAAAAGTTACTAGTTCAATTTTACTTTAAGCGTTACTTTTAAGGTTGTTCTTTAAAGTCACAAGGTGATGGAAGTGAAACCAATGGTGTGCAGACTCGACTCCAACCACTACAAAGATGCACCTAAGATGATCTATGCTACTTTGCTTTTTCAATGAAATTCTTTAACTAAGAGAGTTGAGAGAATGCAATTTTTAAAGAAAACAACTTCCTTAGAAAAGACAATCAAAGAAACAATTCTCTTTTTCTTTTCGAGCACACAAACATAACCACTCTTTACTTGCACGAAAAAAACTCTTTTTCTTTCAAAACTTTCAAAGCTACTTGAAACAAAACTTTTCAAAGGAGATATTTTTGTATTTTCTTTTTCAATAAAGCATGTAAACCTACCTTTAACAAAAAAGCAATCTCAAAAACTACAAAACTATGAAAATTTGACTCACAAGCAAACCAAAAGAGAGATTACTCTAAGTAAACCTAACAAGGAAAAAGCTCTCAAAGACGATTCTAGGATGTTTTAATTGATCAAAATCAAATCAAGGACTAGCTAATGCAGAATCAAAAGACTAGTCAAAACAAAACTCAAATCTTTTTGTTCTTTTCCTAAAATGGAATTCAAGACTTAAACAACAAGCACTTCGAAAATGGCCCAAAAGACAACTTGATGGTAAGTTACTTCTACAGGTAGACTTTTAGAACAGGTCTGACTTCTTAGAAAGTTGACAAAACCAGAGAGATCTAAGGCTTGACAATTCCTACCGCTAAAGTCACTACAAGACCTACTCAAAATCAAACCCTAGGACTTACACTTCGACGAAATCCACTAAAACACTTAATGCTAATGAAACCAGTTCAGGTGAAGATTCTGGACAAGGGACTGATGAATCTGGGCAGAAGAAACTAAGAAAAAACAAAATCTAAGAGTAAAAAAGGCAAAAAGTGGAATTTTCTTAAATTTTGGCAGGGGACGCAGGCAACCCGTTAGCACAGGTGCGGGCCCGCTCTGTGCACACAGCAAAAGTGCATCCAGGGACGCACTGTGCAGCACTCAGAGGGTGCGTCCTACTGAAAAACTCAAGAAAACTTAAAATAAAACTAATCCTAAGCTAACCCACCTAGAGACAAGATCACAGAGCCAAAACCAGAAAATAAACCAATTTTCTCAAAGCAAAGTTCAAACAAAAGAAAAGACTCTTCTCATCAATGGAAACTATCCCCAGCGGAGTCGCCAATTTGTCACACGGAATCAGTCAAGGGTGCAGACACAACTGACCTTCCTAGAAGTCTAAGACATTCTAATGACAAACAAAACAAACTGGAGCTATCCTTCTCTAAACATACATTATGATATGAGAAATCAAGTGTTTCGTTCTTACCTCTATCCAAACGCTGTTGTAGAAGTCCAAGCTTTGTTGATCCGGATGAGCTCCTCCCTTTCTCCAAAACCTGCAATCACCAACAGTCAAACAATTAAATAGCACCTGATTATAACATAAAACAAAGCATATTCAACACATAGACCAAGGAGTACATGAAATAACCCATTAACAACAAGCTATTGAGAAGAATGGACCAATTTGCATTAAAGGTAATCAAAAGGAACCATTACAACCTGAGCCTTGGTGTTGTGCAAGCTCCTTCCAGGGTCCACAAGAGTCTTCCTCTACTTTGACAAAGCTCACCCACCTCCAAATAGAACAAGTAAAGATGACAATCTCTCCTCACAAGCTTCTAAATGGGAGTCCTAATTCCTGCAGCATTTACCCTTAGAAATCTATAGCTTTCAACCTTCTTCCTTCTGGCTCAATGCCTCTTTTTATAGTGCTCAAGAGGAAGTTAATCAGGTCCACCATCAATGGGATAGTCCCCTCTTTGGATGGGATCACTCCCTTATTGATGGGATAAGTTCCTCTTTGATAGGAGTGCATGAACCATCTGGAGGCGCTCAATACACGTCAAACAACCTTCTAGAATGCTCTAGAAATGACCACAAGTAAGTTTTTGAAGATAAAACTTGCGCATTTTAACCTTTTCAGAGGGACGCACCTGCCCCTTTAGATACAGAGCGTCCTTGGACGCAGACCTTATGAACAAAAGGTGCGTACCCGTAGGCAAGGCTTGAGAGAACCTGCGTACCCAGAGATAAACATGCTTTATAAAGACTTTCTCTCTTTCTTGGAGTTTGACATGAATAGTAGAGGCATAAGGCTTGCTCAAAAGGGTAGTATGACTGTTGATTGAGCCATACCGACTGTAAATAGCCATGGTGACATTTTTTAGTGTAACAAGCGCCTCTTACACTCCCAGATGTGGGTAAAGGACTCCTCACTACAGTTCATTGTCGACAGCAGGAGCCAAAAGAACCTCATTTTGGCATAGGTCATGAAGCGGTTGGGCTTACTGACCACATCACATCCACAACCGTACACCATTGAGTGGCTTCACCAAGGACGGGATCTTCGCGTGAGCCAACAGTGTTGCCTTCCATACAACATCAATCCCTTCATAGATGAGGTATTGTGTGACATTTCTCCCCTTGATGTTTGTGATGTATTATTAGGCCAACCATACTTGTGGAACCAATATGCTGTATATGAGTCAAGGCCTCGTGTTGTTATTGTTACTTTGGGAAATAAGTTGTACAGGATACCAAAGGTAGCACCGCCTACCACCATCTCTTTGGCTACTGCAAAACAATGTAGTAAGCTCATTTCCAAAATAGGGAAATTTGTTTTCCTGATGATACACCCTCAAGGAAAGAAGAAGACGGTGGCCACGACCTCCAGACAGGGCCCCTCTGCACGGAAACTATAGATGGACAAGGTTGTGGAGGAGTACGAGGATATCTTCACCTCCCCTACAGGGGTTCCTCTACACTGTCAGGTCAAGCACTCCATCGATCTGACCCCAGTTGCATTGCTACCTAATGGACCAATCTATCGGTGCTTCGTTCTAGAGAATGATGAAATCAAGAGGTAGATTCAGGAGTTGCTACAGAAAGGTCACATCTGACCGAGTTCATCGCCCTATGGGAGCCCGATTATGTTGGTACAAAAGAAGGATGGAACTTGGAGACTCTGTATTGACTATCGAGCGCTGAACAGGCCCAGAATAGGCACCCGATCCCATGGACTAATGACCTTCTGGACCAATTGAAGGGGGGAAAATATTTCAACAAGATCGATTTGAAGTTAGGATATCACCAGGTACCAATTGAACCCTCCAATGTGTGGAAGACTACCTTCAAAGCCAAGGAGGGCCTTTTTGAATGGTTGGTTATGCCTTTCGAGTTGATGAATGCTCCTGTAACCTTCATGAGGCTAATGGATGACATCTTGCGGCCATTCACTAACTCATTGGCATCTTGATCTTCAGCCATAGTTGGGAAGAGCACCTCCACCACATCCGACAGGTTCTCCAAACATTGCGGCAACACAAGTTATTTGCCAATTTTGAGAAATTCACTTTTGGCATGACACAAGTTCAGTATTTGGGATACGTTATTGATGGACAGGGGGTGCATTTGGATCCAACCAAGATCCAAGTCATTCGGGATTGGCCATCTCTAACCACTCTAACAGAGCTCCACATCTTTCTGGGCCTTCCCAACTTCTACCGCAGGTTCGTGTTGGGATTTTATCATATCACTTGGCCCTTGAGTCAAGTCACCAAGGGAGGAGTGAAAGAAAAATTATTTTGTTCTGAATCTCAACAGAAGGAATTCACAGATTTGAAACATTGCGTCTGCTCGGCACCAGTGCTTGCATTATCAGACTCACAACAATCATTTTAGATCGAGACAAATGCCTCTTACTATGATATTGGGGTAGTCCTTACTCAACACGGGCATCCAGTGGCATATCACAGTGAGACACTTTCAGACACATTCCGGAAGTATTCCACTTATGAAAAAGATATGTATTCCATTATGCAGGCCTTCCGACAATGGAAACATTACATATTGGGGAAGGAAACGGTCATCCACACAGACCACCGGCCCTTGCAGTTCATATAGATGCAAGGGAAGTTGCAAAATGATTGCCATAAGAAGTGGTCCACATACCTGTAACAGTTCCATTTGAATATCAAGTATAGGAAGGGAAGAACCAATAATGTTGCAGATTGCCTCAGTCAACCACCGATCATGACGTTAACCACCATGCTCAACTCTTGTTGGTACGAGACTTCTGATTGGCCACTTCTCTACAAAAGTGACCCAGAATTTGGCTACACATACCAGACACTCTTGGAGGGTTAGCATGTTCTAGGTTTTCACCTCCAGGATGCCCTGTTATGCCACCTGGGTCACATTTATGTTCCTTCAAGTGAGTGTGCCAAGATTATTTGGGAAGCACACTACAGTCGGGCTGTTGGGCATTTCAGGGTCGAGAAAACGATTGCAGTACTGCAAAAGTATTTCTATTGGCTGAATCTTCGTTAGGATGTTGGGAAGTACATTAGATCCTACACTGCTTGTGCCATTGTCAAACTGACCATCAAGAAGCATGGCCTCTATACTCCATTGCCTACCCCTAGTCGACCTTGGGAAACCATCTCCATGGATTATATGTCGGCCCTTCCTTCTACTAAGCATGGAAATGGCTATGTTTTAGTGGTCGTCGACAGGTTCTCATCCCAAAGTTGTATTCCTCAAATAGATCTTTCTAACGAGAATTGTGTGCGTCAAACAAAATCGTATGCCAAAGTTACGACCCTGGGAAGTTGATGTACCAATTTACCCAAAACGGGGCCCATAGTTTGGCACTTCATCTCCTAGGGTTAGGTATTTGGATGTTTAGGGTTTTCCATTGTTTCTCAAAAATAAATAGGCCTTTGAGCCTCATTTTAAGATAGTTCAGAGGCATGTAGCCACTACATCTCTCCTCGGAGATAAGTTAGCATTGCCTGAGATAGTTTATTTCCATTGCTGTTTGTAAGCATATTTCAGTATTTTACATTAATGAAATGAAGTATTATTTCTACTGTATCTCTATATTTATGGTTATTTTTGTAATTTGTTGCATTCTTGTTTAAATACGGATCAACTCTCCTAACATAACAAATACACTAAGAAGTTTAAAGGAACAAATTATAAGTTGCAGGAAGATAATAGAAGGTTGATTGAGGCACAAGAAAGGATTGCCAAAGCCCAGGAAAAGAAAGCAGAGGTTAATGTAGTCATCCTTCAACGCACCTAAAACTCTAATAGACGGTGTTGTTAGGCCTAACAACACCCTCGATAACTTGACAAGGAGAGGTGAAGGGCTCAAAAACTCTCAAGTTACTCAAAAAAATAATTTTGAAGTGACAATGTGAATGGATAAGTGGAAAAAGGGTAAAATTTGAACACTTTCAAGGATAAAGATGAAAAGACCATATCAAACATGGTCAACAAAGTGTGTAGATGCATTGTGATCACTCCTCCAAGCCATTTATAAGCTAAATTCCCTCCATGAAACAAAGGGAGAAAAAGTTCATCATAACAAAATGCTACTGGATTGGAGGCTTGTGTACCTCCTTGTGGTAAGATGTAGTTGTTGTGTGCCTTGACAATGAGCTATGATGAGAGGAGGGACATTAAAAAGGAATGATAAACTTTTATACTTGATTATGGTATAATAAAATCAATGGACTCCTCCCCCCCCCTTCGCCCCCCACCCAAGAACTTATTTTCTTTAATGATTAATGTGTTTGTATTTTGGTTTATTACACTAATGCTAATGGTATTTGCAAGAGGATAAATTTTGTGGGTTCTTTTTTTTTGTGCAAGAAATAGGTGTGTTGAGCCCCAAATTTGCATCTTTCCTATACACCTTTCTAGACTTTTTCCATTTACTTGGACCTCCTAAGCTGTCAACATCATTGCATATTAGTTTAAAAGAGCACATAAAGTGGTTTCCCAACTATGTTTTGTGTCTACTGTTTGAATTAGATTTTTTCTCATTGAGCTGCGGAATCTTGTCACTTTCCACAGCTAGTTCAACTTTTCGCAGCCTTTTTGTTAAAGTCTATATTGCAGGTGTCTTCAGGCAAATGGAGCCACATGGGAAAGTTGGAAATGATGTGGACATGGACCGAGTTCTATTGGCTCAGTCGAATTCATCAAAGAAGGCCATGGTCAAAGGTGGTCAAGCGGTGGTCAACATAAGAGTCCTACAACAACAGGACTCCATTTTTCACCACGTGAAGACTTGCGTGGCCGTTCCTAGATCTCTGGGGACATATCAACACCTGTGGACTGCTCCATAAGGCGAATCCAACAACCACCCTCAATAGATTTAATCACCATGGCAGCCATGATGCTAGATCCCTGGACGTCGTTGTTCACGTGTCCTCTGTCAGCGCAGTTCTTAGGAAATCAGTTATGTAAATGTTTGCTATAAATAATGCGTTTCCATACGCATAGTAGTTAGTCTTGGTAATGTAATTTTCCTGTTAAGAAAGCCCACTGTGTCGTGACATTATTTCTTCGTTATGACTGCGTTTTGAATACATGAGAAGACTATGTTTATAAGCACAATTCGTGGTTGATAGCTGATTGCCCAAGGTTGTGCAGAGGGCCCCTGCAGACATCGAGGTTTTGTTTATTGCTATATAGTTTCATGCTTTATTTCCTTACGTTCATTATGCCATAGTTATTCATGTGTATATATTGCATTTCTTATGGTATTAACGTTTTATTTCTGTCCATAATTTTTCATGCTTTATACTACTGTTAACTGATCAGTGTCTTTGTTCTAGATTACAGTAGGCAGCCCGGGCATTTGCACATAGTTTTACAATGACTAATGACATGGAATCAGTCTTGTCCTTCTACTGATTTATTTTTTCTTAGTTTCTAATTCCAGCATTGTTTTGTTTATTTCAGTTTTGTTCATTTTCTTTATTAGTTAGATTAGATATTAAAGTACTCATGTCATTATCAGTTACCTCCAAAAGCCATAGCGAGACTAATGGCGAGGGATTGAAATATGAGTGTGTAGTTTGATATTAGTTTATTTCTCTGCAAATTAGATATTGAATTGCTCGTCATTATCAGTTACCTCCGAAAGCCATAGTGAGACTAATGGTGAGGGATTGAAGTATGAGTGTGTAGTTTGATATTAGTTTATTTTTCTGCAAGTTAGATATTAAATTGCTCATGTCATTATCAGTTGCCTCTGAAAGCCATAGCGAGACTAATGGTGAGGGATTGAAGTATGAGTGTGTAGTTTGATATTAGTTTATTTTTCTGCAAATTAGATATCAGATTGCTCAAGTTGTTTATGATTACCTTCGAAAGCCGTAGCAAGACTAATGGTGAGGGGTCAGAATATGAGCTGATGTAATTTGATTTTAGCTTTACTTTGCTTGCAATTTATGGATTTCTTTGAGTACAGTTTCTTTTGTATTTAGACAGCAACAAGGATAATGGGTTTCATGATCGATAGTTCATTGTTTGTTTAATTAGAATAATGGCACATTTTCATTCTCTTTTAGGAATTAATTTCATCATTGCATGTTTTAAAACCTTTTTGAAAAGTTTGAAGTTTTGGAAATCATTTTAAAGGACATCATTGCCTTGAACACTTGTATCCATACTTGTCTTTAGAATTTCCATCTCACATTAGGAAATCAACGAAGATAAACCAAAAAACAAAATAAAAACCAGAAACGACAAAACGTAAGAAATAGGTTATCTTGCACATATAGTGCGCCGCAATTCAACAGTTTATGACTCCTGGATTGACAATTAATATAACAATTTAGAACACTCTAAATTGACCAAACATTTTGGCGCCGTTTTCGGGGAAGTGTAACTAGGTAGCCAATTTCTTAAAAAAAATATTCAAGGAAGGTAAAAATTGATAACTTCTCAGAGTATGCTCTCCTCTTACACCTAGTGTGATCTGGAGGATCAGAAAAGAGAGCTATTGGCTCAATAATTTCTTAAGTATGCTCTCTTATTACACCTAGAGTGATCTAGAAGATCAGAAAGAGAATTATTAGCCCGACTTGAAGATAAAAAATAAAATAAAAATGACATGCATAGAGCAAGAGATTCTAGGGGAAGGTTTATAGCTAGGGCCAATAGTTCGATTTTTACAACTCCATCGACTTCAAGGCATAGACAAGATACACCTCCATCATCTCCAACTCACACTCCTAGCCTTAGGATTCCTGGAATTCGAGGGGCAACAGCTGAATTACGAGACTCTCCCACACTATCCACCAAATCTAACTTAGGAAAAGAACCTTTCTTCACTTTTACAGGGGAACATATTGTAATCAAAGAAGTAGAATCACCTAAATAAGAAGAGGGAGAAATTCCTCCTCGTTCCCGATTAATAGAAGAACCAGAGGACTCTCAAATCTCTGAGGAAACTATCATGATAGAGGAAGTAGTAAACATATTAGAAGGTGGAGGTAGAGGTAGAGGTAGAGGTGGAGGAAACAATGGAGGAGATAGAGGTAACAATGGGGGAAATAGGGATGGAGATAACTCATTTGGATTTCCTATAGTTGATGAGGAATCTCGTACAACAATGAAAAACATCTCACCATTTGTCCTCCTAAACTTTTATGGATTGCGAAGTGAGGATCTTGAAACATTTCTATTTGAGTTTGAAGTCGTGTGCCAAATTTATGACTATATGGAAGACTCTCAAAAACTCAAATTGTTTCCTTCAACATTGAAGGGAGATGCTTTGAAATGGTTCATGGGATTAGTCACTCAATATATTAGGACTTGGAATGATATGAAACAAACATTTTTGGATAGATACTTGGACTATTGCATGCCCACCAACCATAAGGATGAGGTATTCAAAATGGTGCAAAAAGAAGATGAAAACTTAGAGGATTTACTTGAAAGATTTCAATACAACCTGAAAAGAGAAAAAATAAGTAACTTAGATGAGGAAACCTTGAACGCCATTCTATTAAAAGCCATTAGAGATGAATGGATAGATATTTTAAACATGATGGGAAAGGGAGATATTTCTCAACTTCCACTTCATGACATAGCAAAACTGTGTGTCCATATCTCAAGGGGAAAATATAAAACTAGAAAAGGGCCTAGAGATCCTTCTCTTATTAAAGCAAACAAATCTGCAACTGGATCAGTAAGTAGGGCAGAGATTGGCAATATGCTTGATGAGTTTAAAACTGATATCCTAGGGAGCCTTAGTGAGCAACTAGACACCCTTAAGATACAAAACAAGCAGAAAGCAGAAGCTGAAGCTTTGGCCATCTTTTGCCCAAAATGTAGGAAGAAAAATGATCTAAGGGAATGCCCCTTGGATGCAAAAGTTGTAGAAACATGTATGATTTGCTCAGAAAGCCATGAGACCAAGGATTGTCCTTCAATTCCTAGGCTCAAAGCTGTCTTTCAAGAAGATCCAAATTCAATAGAGTCTCTCTATTTTGTTTCAAGGAGACCTTGGAAGGGGAAAAAAAATCAAGGGTTTAATAACCCCATGAACTTTCAACCCCCACCAAATTGGAATCCTTGGCAACAACCTTGGTCCCAACCACAAAATCCATATCAATCATGGGTACAAGGTATGCAAAATCCTTATGGGAGATTTGCTCAATTTTATCAATATCCTCCATCTTTTCAAAATCAACAAGCTCCACAACTTCCAAATCAAAACCCACAACTTTCATTGCCATTTCCACAACCACAACAACCTTCTCAACAGAATCCAAATTCTCAACTCTTGCTTCCATTCCAACAAAAGACAAATCAACTACCATCCCAGCCATTGCCAAATCCCAATAATAAAAATCCTCAGAATGCTTACATGGTAGAAGGACAACAATTTCCTACCTATATGATTGTTCCTCTCAATGATGTACAACTCATATCTAGTAGAGTTTTAAAAAAGCCTTCTATAGATGCTCAAAAGCAAAGTATTTCTGAGGAAGATTCTCTTGAAGCCAATAAAGGTTCTGAAGCATCTCTTCAAAACCCAAACACTCAAAAAGAAAAAGGAAAAGAGTCAACCCCCACAACTCCTATAGTTGAGCAACCTGCATCTTCATCCACACCTCCTTTCCCTGAAAGATTACAAATTGACAAAGGAGTGGAAAAACAAATCTTGTTGCCTGACTATGATTTCCTAGATGAATTAAAGAATGTCTGTATCAAGATTCCCTTGCTACAAGCCATTAGAGAAATTCCTATTCTAGCAAAAACAATAAAGGAGTTGAGTCTCAAAAGACCAGGAAGGAAACCAAGAGATACAAGAAGAATCCACCTGGTAGGAAAAATTGTAGATATCATGATGGGAAAAGTTACCATGCAGAAGTATGTAGATCCCGGTAGTCCAATTGTCAAGACACATATAAATGGGGTAGAAATTCCAAACACTTTGATTGACTTAGGGGCTGCTATCAACATTATGAGTAGACATACTATGGAACAACTAAAACTTCCTAATATTATTTTTACACCTACTTTACTGCAACTTGCAAATCGATCAATTATCAAACCAGATGGTGTATTAGAATATATTTTAGTCTCCCTAGATTCTTGGGAATATCCAGTAGATTTCATGATTTTGACTCCCAAGAGTAATTTAGGAGGGCACCCACTCATTTTAGCAAGACCTTGGCTAGCCACAACGGATGCTTTCATTAGTTGTAGATCTGGAGATATGTACATTTTTTATGGTAGTTCGACAAAGAAATTCAATTTGTATCCTCTAGCAAAAGCAATTACAGAAGTAGGAGATAATAAATGGGTCGATGATGAGGACACTATACAACTTGTCTTTACCATTTTCAAAATCAGTGAAGATAGTCAAATTCTGAACACATTAGAAAATTTTGAAACATCTTCAGAATATGACCACACACAATTTCAGATAGATTCTGACATTGAGTATCTATCATCTAGACAAATGTCTCTTTACTCTATGGAAGAGTTCGGTAGTTCTGCCATTGAGATTTTTCCAGGTAAAACATTGAATATCAACAAAAACTTGGAAAAATCACAATAGGAAGAGCTAACCAAAATCTTGCAAAAACATTCTACTGCATTTGCATGGGAGTATACTGATATGAAAGGTATTGATCCTAAGACTTGCATTCATCACATCTACATCGAGGAAAATAGTAGACCAATCAGACAACCTCAGAGAAGGATGAATCCAAACCTTAGGGAGATAGTGAAAGAAGAGCTCCAAAAACTACTCAATGTAAACTTCATTTATCCAATTTCAGATAGCTGATGGGTTTCTCCTTTGGTTATAGTACCTAAAAAGAATGGTAAATGGAGAGTATGCATTGATTACATTGAATAAAGCAACCTTGAAGGATCACTTTCCTTTGCCCTTTATCGATAAGGTATTAGATACACTAGCAGGCAAAAAGTACTTTTCATTCTTGGATGGTTTTAGTGGCTATATTCAAATTCAGGTAGCACTTGAAAATCAAGATAAGACCACATTTGCCTATCCATGGGGAACTTTTGCTTACCGAGTGCTTCCTTTTGGATTATGTAATGCACCCGCAACATTCCAAAGAGCAGTACTAGGAATCTTTTCTGATCTAATCTATGATTATGTAGAGGTTTATATGGATGATTTTATAGTTTATGGTAATTCATTTGAAGAGGCATTAGAGAATTTGGAAAAAGTCCTTATAAGATGTAAAGAAACAAACCTTTCATTAAGTCATGAAAAATGCTTTATGATGTTTACTGAAGGTATTTTTTTGGGACATCACATTTTAGGGGATGGGATTAAAGTTGATAGATCAAAAGTTGAAGTCATCTCCAAGTTGCCTATTCCAAATTGTCAAAAAGATGTTAGAAGTTTTTTGGGATTTACTGGGTACTATAGAAGATTTATAGAGAACTTCACTAAAATAGCATCTACACTCTTCAAATTGCTTACAAAAGATTGTGAATTCAAATGGTATCCCGCTTGCCAATCAACATTTGAAGCTTTGAAGAGAAGAATATCTGAAGCACCTATCTTGAGAGGACCAACTTGGAAACTTCCTTTCCATATTTCTACAAATGCTTAAGATACAACTCTAGGAGCTGTGTTGGGACAAAAATATTTAGTTCCTTATGCAATTTACTATACCAGTAAAAACTTAACTCCCACTGAGTTGAACTATATTGTGACTGAAAAAGAGTTCTTAGCTGTTGTTCATGCAATCAATAAGTTTAGACATTATATAACAGGCTATGAAACTTTTTTCCATACTGATCATTCTGCGATTAGATATCTAATGAACAAACCTATTACTAATGGCAGAGTTACAAGGTGGCTCTTACTTTTACAAGAATTCAATATTACTGTGTTGGATAGACCAGGGAGACAAAATACAGTAGTTGATTTCTTGTCTAGGATCCAAAATACTAAAGAAGATTCTCCTGTAGAGGATAAGTTTCCTTATGAATATTTATTTGCAGTAACTACTAAGACCCCTTGGTATGCAGATATTGCTAACTATTTGGTTACAAGGAAACTACCTCCACATCTATTTCCTAGTGAAAGAAGAAAGATTATTCAGGAGAGTTCAAAATATTCATGGATTTCTAATGAATTTTTTAAAATAGGGCCAGATCTTGCGATCAGAAGATGTGTTAGGGAAGATGAAATTCTTGACATCCTCAAGGCATGTCATGATCAACCATGCGGCAGACACTTTGCTGACAAAAGGACAACCTATAAAATCCTTTCTTTAGGATATCATTGGCCTTCCCTCTTCAAAGATACAAAAGAATATGTCAAAAGGTGTGACAACTGCCAAAGAGTAGGGAAACTGACTCTTTCAAATGAAATGCCATTGCAACCGCAAGTACTCATCAAACCCTTTGAAAAATGGGCTTTAGATTTTATTGGACCTATTAATCCACCATCTAAACAAAATAAGTATATATTGGTATGTACTGATTATGTCACTAAATGGGTAGAAGCCAAAGCATTACTTTCTGCTACTGAAAATTCAGTTGTTAGTTTTCTTTATGAGGATATTTTTACTCGCTTTGGTGTTCCAAGAGAAATTGTGATAGATCAGGGAAGTCAATTCACATCTAACCTGGTGGAGAAGTTGATGGAAGAATACAAAATCAAGCACAAAAATCTACTCCTTACCATCCGCAAGAAAATGGCCAAGTGGAGTCGACAAACAAAGTTATTGAAGGTATCATCACCAAAACTGTTCATCTACACAGAAGAGATTGGGTAGAAAGGCTTCCTGAAGCCTTATGGGCCTACAAAACTACATGGAGGAATACAACAGGACATTCTCCCTATGAACTTGTTTATGGGAAAGAAGTCCTACTCCCCATTGAGTTTCAAGTCAAAACTTTCAAGATGGCAGTTCAGTTGGGGATGGATCTATCAAAAGCCCAAAAGCATAGAATGGAGCAGTTAACTGAGCTAGACGAGATCAAACAAGAAGCAATCCTAAGAACTGATCTAGTTCAGTATCAAAGAGATAAGTGGCATGACAAATACATCAAAGAGAAAAAGTTTCAAGAGGGAGATTGGGCATTACTGTTTGATTCCAAGTTTAAAGACTTTAAAGGTAAATTTCAGACTCATTGGCTTGGGCCATATGAGATTGACAAAGTCTTTAGCAATGGAGTGGTAAGAATCAAAACCATTGATGAATTTCAAACTCCTCTTATTATGAATGGCCACAGATTAAAGATTTATCATAAGCCACTCTCAAAAGAGGAATTTGTCAAAATGTTTCAAGATAGTTCTGCAATAAGGCTGGTGAAGAAGAATCCTTCTTCTCAACCAGCCTAGCTTTTGTTCATTTCCGTTTAATAATAATAATAATAATAATAATAATAATAATAATAATAATAATAATAATAATTGTATAAACCTGAAAACCAATCACAGATTGACAGTCTTATACAGAAAATACAGGGAAAAAATCAGAATCCTTTGATGCCCTATATTTTCCAAAAAAAAAAAAAATCTCTTTCTTTCCCATTTTCAGTTCACTTCACCTCATTTTCATTCCACTCCATTTCATTTTCATTCCACTCCACTTCATTTCATTCCACTCCATTTCATTTCATTTCACCAATAAAAATTTCTTTCATGAAAATTTTCATCTATCCATCTTCATTCAATCAAATGGTTGCTGTATCAGTTTCCGCAGCTGGAACCAGTTTCCGCAGCCAGAAGCAGTTTCCGTAGCCACCACTCAGTTTTTCAAATTGACAGTCAAGATGTTAGTTCAATAATCATGAAAGAAAATGCAAGTATGGCCAAGGACATATTATGAATACATGGAGCACATAAAGGCATCAATAAGGAGCAGTTGATCAAGGGTTAATGGACAACAAATGGCAAAAATTCCAAGGTATGAGTAAAAATTTCTTTCAAATAGCAATCAAAGCACATTTTTGCATAGTTATTAAACCATAAGCTCCACTATATGCAATGATTGCCGTGATAGCTCCATAACCATTCCATGACATTCCTCCACGAACCATGCATTTATTTTCCAAATGGTCTTATGAGTAGCCTTCGGATTTAATTTGTGTTGGCTGCATTTTAACACTCCACCTGTAATCATAAGGACGTAGTTGATTTGAATACAGCTCTTCTCAGCCGCACAAAATCCGCAACCATTTCATGAACGTGTTTGCATCTACTCTACAGCCACCCAATTTAAAATTCCACCGGATGCACTGTACTCTCCCTACTGTTCTATTAACATCACGGCTGCATTTCCACCTTGCTCACGTAAGTCTTCACCCCATTTCATGAATTCACTTCCACTGTCTGTCCTTTGTTTTCCGCTCACAGTCATTGGTTTTCTCCATAAACTTTGTTCACTCCCATAACCAGCCATCTCACTTCCACTAAACCTTCCTCACGCAGACAAATTTTAAGAACAGAAGGAGGGATGGGTCAGTTGTTGAAGGCAGAACCGGAAGGGCCTAAGTTTTTGGAAGGATACCTGCAAGTAAAAGACTTACTGAAGAAGGCAAGATGGCTATGTTTCATTCGAAAATTTAAGGGCCACAATAAGGAGATTACGAAGGCTTTTGCGAGGTCTTTTAATAGCCAGGAGGTGCAGATTGGGGACCTTATGTTTATAGTCACCGAGGCATCCATAGCAGTTGCTACAGAACTTCCCAAGGAAGGTGAATGCTGGTTCAAGAACAAGAGCTTTGACGTGCAGGCTTGAAGAGTCATACTATGAAACCCAGGTATGGACGTAACTATATTCAAATGAGGAATTCCTGTCCATGCTTTAAAAGAGGAGTGGGCCAGCTTATTGTTAATTATTCAAAAGTTCATTACTTGTGAAGGCTATTTTGGGGCAACGTATATGTATCATACTCGGTTGTTGATGAACTTTTTAGAAAACCAAACCCTCAATCTGCCATACTTTTTATTGCTGAGCTTGAAAAAGATGTGCACAATAGTCCAAAAGCATATAGAAGACATAGAGCCCCATTTGTATCATCATGGGCTTGTGAAAATTCTAATTGAAGACCAATTGAAGAAAAATAGGGACACCTGGGAACGGTTTTTGGTGAGAAACTACTTTCAAGAGCCACCCGAGGTACCTGAAAGAAGTAAAACAAGAAGGAGTAGGAGGAAGGAGACAAGTGCAAGAATTCAAGACCCTCCTATTAGCAAAACGAAAGAAGTTGATCAAGAAGAGAGGTTGGAAAGAACCAAGAATAAAAACCAAGGGAAATCTAAAGGGAAATGAAACATAGAAGATGTCTATCAAACTTCAGAGCCTTCTCAAAAAGAAGACCACCAAACACTGTCCGAAAGGTTAGCTTATCTTAGAGAACAAGCGGCTGCAGCCAAGAAGAAACGAAAGGAAAAACAGAGTAAGGAGGAAGATACTAGTCCACAGCATGTGAGAAGAAGCTCTAGGCTTAAGGGGAAATTAAAGACAATAAAAACCAAAGGGCCCCACTTTATTGATTTGGGGGAGGAAACCCTAGAAAAGCCTCCAGCAACCTCTCCTGACCGTAGCCCACACCATACTTCCATTTCACAGCCAGATGTTGACATGAGTCCTTCTCGGCCAGAGTTTGAAATTAGTCCCTCTCAACAAGATTTTGGGGTCAGCCCAAGGAAGGCTACACCCGAGGTAGACCCAAATTAGCTGGAGATGTACGATTATATAGAATCCTTAGAGAAGATAGCTGCAGGTCCAAGCACATCATCCACTCAGCCTCACACAGCACAAGAAGCTCTAGTCCAATCATTGTGTTATCACAAAATCACTACTAAGGGCTGCAACTAAGTAAGATTTTATGTAACTCTTTCAACCAGACTTTAGACTAGGAATTAGCCTTCCTAATCAGAGAGGGCTCTCTCACAGGCTTTTAATAGAAATCAATCACAACAAAAGATGGCTAACTCTTCACTCATTTATGAAAACATAAGCTGGTTGAACACATATTAAACTGGTCTTCATTGGGCTATGGAGTCTTACACATTTAATAAACAAAAGCACAGTCATTTCATGGAAGTCAAGGCTCTTTGCATTAGATGTTCAAACATACTTCACAAAAACCACAGCTTGCCAAACACACAGGAAGTCAGAGCATAAGATATGAATTCTGAGTGATTGTGCTATAACAAGGCTGCAAAAAGAACATTAAGAAAATACACCATCATCACATTTGAACCAAATAATCCATCGAGAATCTTGAGAAGAAATAACCACTGTTTTACTATTACTGTAACAAGTCTTTACAATGGCCCAAATAAACTCTGTTTTTGTATAAAATGTCCAACCCCTATTACATCCTAATCTGATCCATATATAGGCAAACAAACTTAACCACCTCGAGCTTCCTCCTCCAGCATGAGGGGAGCCTCAAAGGTGGCTATTGACTATCCTTATCTAGTGCATAACTAATTTATTAATTACATAATGGCTAAACTGAAATTACAAATGGTTTTCATTTAATCAAAATCCAAAATCTTTGCTCCTCGTAGTATGATGCTGTTCTGGCTCTTGACACATGTCCTTTTGCTGCTTGGGTTGAGATGACTGAGCTACAGATGCAATGAATGTTGACTTTGGATGCTTGAAAGCGCTGATGGCTCATTAATTGACCAAAAGATGTGCTCCTATTTTAACGGTCTCTGTCTCCCAACATTCTCCGAAAGTTCAGCAACATGTCTCAGCTCTTTTAATAACCCCAAGTATGGAATGCTGCCATGTCTTTGATGTGCTGTAAGTGATATTAATAGACAGGTGTTTCTCTTCCTCAACTCCCGCTCACAGTATCACACTAGCTGCTCTGCGCTTTAAAATTATCACCTACAGCAGTTTCGTAGCACGCTACGAAACTGCTGTGTGATTTCAAAAACACAGTCTTCTTCCCTGCCTGTAAATGAGTATGGTTAATAGCCTCAACCTTTCTTTAGGGTTCATCTATTATTCCTTTAGTGAAGTCTCACAGCCACACTCTGTACTGTCCTCATTTTCCCGCTTGAAAACATTGAAACAAGGTTGTAGAATATATCAAAGGGTACAATGTCTTCAAATTGCAATATTGGCGCTGATGAAATTGGACATTTCAACCTCATCCGAGCAGTTAACATTCCACTATAAAAACCATCAATGTATCTATTCCACTTGAGCCACTACACTAATTATCATCCGTTCTATAGATGACTGTGATGTTCCATTCGTAGCTTGCAATGGTTTCCTTGTCGGAGAAGGTGAATAGTCCAGCTTTCCAGTTTGTTTGAGTTTTCCATTCTCATACCATTCGGCTCAGCTAAGGCCTTCGACTTACTGTGTAAAATAGCAAGACGATGTCGTGCTCCTTCTTCAGTCTGTGTATATGAAGACTTCTGTTGACAATATCATGATCCTCTTCAAGGCCATCACAGACTAATATATTGCTCACTGTATACAAAATAGCCCTCTCCAACTCCAAAAATCATCTTCACCTAAAACACTATTTGGCAAAGTGCTCTAATTTCACTGATATAAATTGCACAACCTCTGAAAACTCGAACAGCACCATGATATTCAGTTGCTGGAAGTAAGTTATGAAACATATCCCAATCTGTTTGTATGTATTTTCCTAGCAACAAGGTATTGTAAGCAACAGAGGAAATATATGCCTGAATTATAACTGCTGTTGGCTTCGCACTGCAAATTCCGAAACTATTCACCCTTTCCAGATGTCAGCTATATCCATCATTAGCTTTCATTACATAAGATTGCATGTTACCACGTGCTCTCTTTCTCTATGATAACATCGGCTTCATCAGTTGAAACATAAGGAAAAGCTCTATTAACACCCGTTAGTAATGCAGAGAGAATCCTTGAATCAATTTCAGCAGCAGCTTCAGATAAGGAATCTTGCTTTTTTTTTTTTTTCCGAAATATTCTTCCATTTATCCTTAGAGTCTTTCAAACTCTTTGCATCTTTTTCCACTTCATCATCCATGGAAATCAGCACCTTGAATAGTGCAAAGTATATGTCAACTAGACGTCTTGCCAGCTTCGGTCCATCACCATGATTACTAAGCAGAATTTGATTTAAAAAGATGACAGCATAATATCTTGCCCGCAGTCCAACATGGGGACGAAACACAAAAATATCTACTTCATCAACCACGCCTGCCTTCATATTTGAGTGAGCAGTTAGTAGACGTGACAGGAGATACCCAGCGTTTGAGGCCACTTTCCTTTCTGGATCACCAAGCTTGTTCACAAGTGTCGAAAGGAGCTTGCGTTCTTGTTCAGGTTTATCCTTAAGAAGATCAAACATTGTCTTCAAGGCTTTGTCTTTTAAGAAAGGTAGTGCATCTTTGGAAGCATCTTCCAATGCAACGACAAAGCGCTCAAACCTCTGCTTTAGACAATCTTCCCAATACCAAAATAGAAGAAGTGAATTTGCATCCTTTGATTCTGATAGAACATGGAGAGATTGCTGGCCAAAATACTTCAGTTTCCTATCTGGCAGCAAACTGATTAAAAATAACTCCTTCAATGCATCAATACCAACACCTGCATGGCGCTTACCTACCTTAGAGGTCACCTATGACAGAAAAATCAATCATCCCCAGATTGAAACGCCGAAGTATCCTTCTCTTTATCCTTGAACATGGTGTGAACATGAACTTTATCATAAATATTCCTCGTTCATTCCCTGTCAAGTTCCATGCAATCGGAACAAAGATGCGGTCATATACAGGCAAAAGTGGAATAATAGATAGGTCAAAAATACTCTGTAAGCTTGCAGGAGGGATCTCAAAATGTTTTTCCAATCTTTCAATCCATTGTGGCGCCCTGTTTTGTGAAGGAGGTTGCAGATTGTGAAAAGACAATCCCAAATGTCAAACACAACACCCAGATCAGTGACGGCCCAGGAATAGCTTTCACCTCTTCAACGTCTTGGACTGTATATATATAAGTGTAGATGAGGCACCGCAACCATAAACGCCCATATATATATAAGAGAATGAGAAAGAGCCATCCCCAGTTCAAATATAGAGCAAATTTTTAATAATCTAAACATTAATTTCATCCCGACCTTATTTGAACTCTTTCGGTTGAGGAATATTTTTGAATGAAGTTTGACTGATTATGTCTTGATCTTTTAGGCCGAGACTAATACTTTCAACTCAAGAACTTGAAGTTGAATGACAACAGGATTTACCAGCCTTTACCTATTAACCATAGCCAACCAGCAGCAGATACTCCAAATAGTGCTAATATCAAAATAGTACTAATAGATTTCCCAGTGCGTTCTGTTCAGGTCCCTTTTATCCTTTCGGTGCAGCAGTGACTATACAAACTATAAGGTATTCACTAGAAACACCAAGCACAATACATAGGAAAAACATTCAACCTTGGGTACCATATTTTGCAATAAAATAGAAACAAGGAATTCAAGAGTTCCAAAACTTTAGATGCATTTCCTTCTTTCAAGTGACTAGCAATTAGGAAGCATTTTTATCCTGAGAAACGTTCTTTTCATTATAAAGAGCCTGAAGAACCTCAGGCAACGGTGGAGTTGACATCATTGCCTTGATATCTTCAATCTTATCTGAAAGATCTGACATTAGACCTTTTAAGCACATCAACCTCATCCACAGCAGTTGTAGCCAGTGTACAATAGGCATGCTAGGATCTGGGCCTCCACTGAAAACTCGAACAAATCCCCAATTCCGTAGTACGCTACGAAACCACTTAAACAGGTAGCGCTGCGAAACTGCTAAAAATGAATTCAGGCGCTGCGAAAACACCCAGTCTTTAAGCTAGGCTAAAAAATTTTTGGCAACAGCATTTTCAGTGATAATAGTGGCTCCACTTGGGATAGTGTGCCCTTGTGGTGCACTAAGAACCTGCAGCTCCAGTGCCTTATAGAATTTATTTGACAAACAGAAACTTGCTTTACCAGCATGACTATAGGAGAAAGAAAGCTACATCTACTGAAAAAGAAAAACGCTCAATTAACCTTGAGCTTATTTGCATTTACCTACCTACCTACCCTAACAATTCAAACTTCCCTCAGCTCAATCAATATGAAACTTCCAATGCAGCCAATCATTTGTCTCATCTGATATTTGATTTCTTTGACTGTCCCGGAGTTCAGAGCCAATGTGATAGTGTGATGACCGCTGCCACTGAAATTGTCTCTGACTGTATCGGATTTCAGAGCCAATGTGATAGTGTAATGATCGCTGCCACTGAAATTGTCTCTGATCTTCATAGGAAAACTGAAACACTGGAGAGTAAAAATCTTCCATGTAATCAGCTATAGGATCCCAGAACACATGATCAGCTTGTCCTTCCTTGAAACTTTCCAGCTCTGCAAACTGATCTTCAACCACAGTGTTCAGTTCCTCAATTGTGAAAGAGAGAGGAACCAGCATAGACTCCTTGCGTTCTGCCATAGAAAATTTCTGAGAATAATGATCATGATCATGAAAACTGTATGCCTGAATTTGTCCTTCTACACCTTCAATTTCTTTCTCAATGTCTTTAGCAAATTCATCAAAAAATTTCATCTTATCCTCTGACTTGCAGTCAAAGGATTTCAGATATGAAGATAAGGACAAAGAAAAAGATTCATTTGTTTCTTCTTTACTATGATCATTATTCCATTGTTTGAAATCCTCCACTGAAGGAGAGTTTACCACCATCTCTGACCTATCTCTCCATTCCTCCAAGAACATGAGCCAAAGGTCTTGAAAAGACTTAATGGACTTGGCAGGAAAGCATTCAACCCACTGTTTGCATTTCCCTTGGAGTGAATCATAGAATAACCTTATGCAAACATCCTCATGTTTAACTCTAAGAAGCTGTGCAAATTCACAAAAATCTGATATATGATTCAAGGTTAAACTTAAATCCTCTCCATTGAATTTTGGACCATTCCTTAGAAAATATGCATCCTTGGGAAAATGATTTGGGAAACCATGAATTCCTGAGAAATCTATGCATGCATACCTTGAACTAAGAATGGCAGCTTCTGGATCCTTCATAACTCCAGTGGAATCACCATGAATGTATGAACCTTGAATTCTTCAACAATGGAGTCGCCAAGGTAGTTTTGCAGCCTTGAAAATCATTTTGAACTCCTGCTACCTTCAGAAATCCAATCTTCAAATTTCGGGAGAGAGTAAGCTTCAGGCTCCCGGCAGACGCACCAAAATGTTATCACAAAATCACTACTAAGGGCTGCAACTAAGTAAGATTTTATGTAACTCTTTCAACCAGACTTTAGACTAGGAATTAGCCTTCCTAATCAGAGAGGGCTCTCTCACAGGCTTTTAATAGAAATCAATCACAACAAAAGATGGCTAACTCTTCACTCATTTATGAAAACATAAGCTGGTTGAACACATATTAAACTGGTCTTCATTGGGCTATGGAGTCTTACACATTTAATAAACAAAAGCACAGTCATTTCATGGAAGTCAAGGCTCTTTGCATTAGATGTTCAAACATACTTCACAAAAACCACAGCTTGCCAAACACACAGGAAGTCAGAGCATAAGATATGAATTCTGAGTGATTGTGCTATAACAAGGCTGCAAAAAGAACATTAAGAAAATACACCATCATCACATTTGAACCAAATAATCCATCGAGAATCTTGAGAAGAAATAACCACTGTTTTACTATTACTGTAACAAGTCTTTACAATGGCCCAAATAAACTCTGTTTTTCTATAAAATGTCCAACCCCTATTACATCCTAATCTGATCCATATATAGGCAAACAAACTGAACCACCTCGAGCTTCCTCCTCCAGCATGAGGGGAGCCTCAAAGGTGGCTATTGACTATCCTTATCTAGTGCATAACTAATTTATTAATTACATAATGGCTAAACTGAAATTACAAATGGTTTTCATTTAATCAAAATCCAAAATCTTTGCTCCTCGTAGTATGATGCTGTTCTAGCTCTTGACACATGTCCTTTTGCTGCTTGGGTTGAGATGATTGAGCTACAGATGCAATGAATGTTGACTTTGGATGCTTGAAAGCGCTGATGGCTCATTAATTGACCAAAAGATGTGCTCCTATTTTAACGGTCTCTGTCTCCCAACATTCTCCGAAAGTTCAGCAACATGTCTCAGCTCTTTTAATAACCCCAAGTATGGAATGCTGCCATGTCTTTGATGTGCTGTAAGTGATATTAATAGACAAGTGTTTCTCTTCCTCAACTCCCGCTCACAGTATCACACTAGCTGCTCTGCGCTTTAAAATTATCACCTACAGCAGTTTCGTAGCACGCTACGAAACTGCTGTGTGATTTCAAAAACACAGTCTTCTTCCCTGCCTGTAAATGAGTATGGTTAATAGCCTCAACCTTTCTTTAGGGTTCATCTATTCTTCCTTTAGTGAAGTCTCACAGCCACACTCTGTACTGTCCTCATTTTCCCGCTTGAAAACATTGAAACAAGGTTGTAGAATATATCAAAGGGTACAATGTCTTCAAATTGCAATATTGGCGTTGATGAAATTGGACATTTCAACCTCATCCAAGCAGTTAACATTCCACTATAAAAACCACCAATGTATCTGTTCCACTTGAGCCTCTACACTGATTATCATCCGTTCTACAGATGAATGTGATGTTCCATTCGTAGCTTGCAATGGTTTCCTTGTCGGAGAGGGTGAATAGTCCAGCTTTCCAGTTTGTTTGAGTTTTCCATTCTCATACCATTTAGCCCAGCTAAGGCCTTCGACTTACTGTGCACAATAGCAAGACGATGTCGTGCTCCTTCTTCAAACTGTGTATATGAAGATTTCTGTTGACATTATCATGATCCTCTTCAAGGCCATCACAGACTAATATATTGCTCACTGTATACAAAATAGCGCTCTCCAACTCCAAAAATCATCTTCACCTGAAACACTATTTGGCAAAGTGCTCTAATTTCACTGATATAAATTGCATAGCCTCTGACAACTCGAACAGCACCATGATATTCAGTTGTTGGAAGTAAGTTATGAAACATATCCCAATCTGTTTGTATGTATTTTCCTAGCAACAAGGTATTGTAAGCAACAGAGGAAATATATGCCTGAATTATAACTGCTGTTGGCTTCGCACTGCAAATTCCGAAACTATTCACCCTTTCCAGATGTCAGCTATATCCATCATTAGCTTTCATTACATAAGATTGCATGTTACCACGTGCTCTCTTTCTCTATGATAACATCGGCTTCATCAGTTGAAACATAAGGAAAAGCTCTATTAACACCCGTTAGTAATGCAGAGAGAATCCTTGAATCAATTTCAGCAGCAGCTTCAGATAAGGAATCTTGCTTTTTGTTTTTTTTTCCGAAATATTCTTCCATTTATCCTTAGAGTCTTTCAAACTCTTTGCATCTTTTTCCGCTTCATCATCCATGGAAATCAGCACCTTGAATAGTGCAAAGTATATGTCAACTAGACGTCTTGCCAGCTTCGGTCCATCACCATGATTACTAAGCAGAATTTGATTTAAAAAGATGACAGCATAATATCTTGCCCGCAGTCCAACATGGGGACGAAACACAAAAATATCTACTTCATCAACCACGCCTGCCTTCATATTTGAGTGAGCAGTTAGTAGACGTGACAGGAGATACCCAGCGTTTGAGGCCACTTTCCTTTCTGGATCACCAAGCTTGTTCACAAGTGTCGAAAGGAGCTTGCGTTCTTGTTCAGGTTTATCCTTAAGAAGATCAAACATTGTCTTCAAGGCTTTGTCTTTTAAGAAAGGTAGTGCATCTTTGGAAGCATCTTCCAATGCAACGACAAAGCACTCAAACCTCTGCTTTAGACAATCTTCCCAATACCAAAATAGAAGAAGTGAATTTGCATCCTTTGATTCTGATAGAACATGGAGAGATTGCTGGCCAAAATACTTCAGTTTCCTATCTGGCAGCAAACTGATTAAAAATAACTCCTTCAATGCATCAATACCAACACCTGCATGGCTCTTACCTACCTTAGAGGTCACCTATGACAGAAAAATCAATCATCCCCAGATTGAAACGCCGAAGTATCCTTCTCTTTATCCTTGAACATGGTGTGAACATGAACTTTATCATAAATATTCCTCGTTCATTCCCTGTCAAGTTCCATGCAATCGGAACAAAGATGCGGTCATATACAGGCAACAGTGGAATAATAGATAGGTCAAAAATACTCTGTAAGCTTGCAGGAGGGATCTCAAAATGTTTTTCCAATCTTTCAATCCATTGTGGCGCCCTGTTTTGTGAAGGAGGTTGCAGATTGTGAAAAGACAATCCCAAATGTCAAACACAACACCCAGATCAGTGATGGCCCAGGAATAGCTTTCACCTCTTCAACGTCTTGGACTGTATATATATAAGTGTAGATGAGGCACCGCAACCATAAACGCCCATATATATATAAGAGAATGAGAAAGAGCCATCCCCAGTTCAAATATAGAGCAAATTTTTAATAATCTAAACATTAATTTCATCCCGACCTTATTTGAACTCTTTCGGTTGAGGAATATTTTTGAATGAAGTTTGACTGATTATGTCTTGATCTTTTAGGCCGAGACTAATACTTTCAACTCAAGAACTTGAAGTTGAATGACAACAGGATTTACCAGCCTTTACCTATTAACCATAGCCAACCAGCAGCAGATACTCCAAATAGTGCTAATATCAAAATAGTACTAATAGATTTCCCAGTGCGTTCTGTTCAGGTCCCTTTTATCCTTTCGGTGCAGTAGTGACTATACAAACTATAAGGTATTCACTGGAAACACCGAGCACAATACATAGGAAAAACATTCAACCTTGGGTACCATATTTTGCAATAAAATAGAAACAAGGAATTCAAGAGTTCCAAAACTTTAGATGCATTTCCTTCTTTCAAGTGACTAGCAATTAGGAAGCATTTTTATCCTGAGAAACGTTCTTTTCATTATAAAGAGCCTAAAGAACCTCAGGCAAGGGTGGAGCTGACATCATTGCCTTGATATCTTCAATCTTATCTGAAAGATCTGACATTAGACCTTTTAAGCACATCAACCTCATCCACAGCAGTTGTAGCCAGTGTACAATAGGCATGCTAGGATCTGGGCCTCCACCGAAAACTCGAACAAATCCCCAATTCCGTAGTACGCTACGAAACCACTTAAACAGGTAGCGCTGCGAAACTGCTAAAAACGAATTCAGGCGCTGCGAAAACACCCAGTCTTTAAGCTAGGCTAAAATTTTTTTGGCAACAGCATTTTCAGTGATAACACATTGAAACAAGAAGTCTTTGAATTGCAGGTTTTAAATAGACAACACTATGTTACATCTGGGACTGTGGCAGAAAAAGAATAGGAAATTAAAGAAAAAGTGTAGGAAGTTGAGTAGGGAATTGATTAGTCACAAATTCAGATGCTTGATGAGGAAGCCTAGGATGGTAGTAGTACCAAGGAAGAGGAGAAGAGGACTGGATGTACTGGCAAAAGCTTCAGAGCACATGGACTAAAGGGAGGATGATCAAAATTTTGGTTGCATGAGGACATGCAATACCTTCACAGTGGGGGTATGTTGAGCCCCAAACTTGCATCTTTCCTATACACCTTTCTAGACATTTTCCATTTACCTGGACCTCCTAAGCTGTCAACATCATTGCATATTAGTTTAAAAGAGCACATAAAGTGGTTTCCTAACTATGTTTTGTGTCTGATGTTTGAATTAGATTTTTGCTCATTGAGCTGCAGAATCTTGTCACTTTCCGCAGCCTTTTTGTTAAAGTCTATATTGTAGGTGTCTTCAGGAAAATTGAGTCACATGGGAAAGTTGGAAATGACGTGGACATGGACCGAGTCCTATTGGCTCAGTCGAATTCATCAAAGAAGGCCGTGGTCAAAGGTGGTCAACAACATAAGAGTCCTACAGCAACAGGACTTCGTTTTTCACCACGTTAAGACTTGCGTGGCCGTTCCTAGATCTCTGGGGACATATCAACACCTATGGACTGCTCCATAAGGCGAATCCAACAGCCACCCTCAATAGATTTAATCACAACGGTAGCCATGATGCTAGATCCCTGGACGTCGTTGTTCATGTGTCCTCTATCAGCGCAATTCTTAGGAAATCAATTATGTAAATGTTTGCTATAAATAATGCGTTTCCATACGCATAGTAGTTAGTCTGGGTAATGTAATTTTCCTGTTAAGAAAGCCCACTGTGCCGTGACATTATTTCTTTGTTATGAATGTGTTTTGAATACATGAGAAGACTCAGTTTATAAGCACAATTCGTGGTTGATAGTTGATTGCCCGAGTTTGTGCAGAGGGCCCCTACACACACCGAGGTTTTGTTTATCGCTGTATAGTTTCATGCTTTATTTCCTTACGTTCATTATGCCATAGTTATTCATGTGTATATATTGCATTTCTTATGGTATTAACGTTTATTTATGTCCATAATTTTTCATGCTTTATACTACTGTTAACTGATCAGTGTCTTTGTTCCAGAATACAGTAGGTAGCCTGGGCATTTGCACATAGTTTTACAATGACTATTGACATGGAATCAGTCTTGTCCTTCTGCTGATTTTTTTTTAGTTTCTAATTCCAACACTGTTTATTTATTTTAGTTTTGTTCATTTGCTTTATTAGTTAGATTAGATATTAAATTACTCATGTCATTATCAGTTACCTCCAAAAGCCATAGCAAGACTAATGGTGAGGTATTGAAATATGAGTGTGTAGTTTGATATTAGTTTATTTTTCTGCAAATTAGATATTGAATTTCTCATGTCATTATCAGTTACCTTTGAAAGCCATAGCGAGACTAATGGTGAGGGATTGAAGTATGAGTGTGTAGTTTGATATTAGTTTATTTTTCCGCAAGTTAGATATTAAATTTCTCATGTCATTATCAGTTGCCTCTGAAAGCCATAGCAAGACTAATGGTGATGGATTGAAGTATGAGTGTGTAGTTTGATATTAGTTTATTTTTCTGCAAATTAGATATCAGATTGCTCAAGTTGTTTATGATTACCTCCAAAAGCCATAGCGAGACTAATGGTGAGGGGTCAGAATATGAGTTGATGTAATTTGATTTTAGCTTTACTTTGCTTGCAATTTTTGGATTTCTTTGAGTACAGTTTCTTTTGTATTTAGACAACAACAAAGATAATGGGTTTCATGATCAATAGTTCACTATTTGTTTAATTAGAATAGTGGCACATTTTCATTCTCTTTTAGGAATTAATTTCATCATTGCATGTTTTAAAACCTTTTTGAAAAGTTTGAAGTTTTGGAAATCATTTTAAAGGACATCATTGCCTTGAACATTTGTATCCATACTTGTCTTTAGAATTTCCATCTCACATTAGGAAATCAACGAAGATAAACCCAAAAAAAAAAAAACCAAAAACGACAAAAAGTAAGAAATAGGTTATCTTGCACATATAGTGCGCCGCACTTCAACAGTTTACGACTCCCGGATTGACAATTAATATAGCAATTAAGAACACTCTAAATTGACCAAACAAGGTGCATGAAGCATAGCAATAAAGACCTTTGAATTAACCCTAGTTGGATTCACCAAATATCCACCTTCAAAAAAAAGTGCAGAATTTAATCTTCTCCTCTTGTTTATTTCTCACAATGCATGTGTGTGTTATGGGGTTAAGTGAGTTGGGAACTTGTTGCCTGTGAAAGGACCTGGGCAGGATCATGGGTTTAAATTACCTTCTCACTATAAATGATATTTTGTAAAATAGAATTGGTGACTCCATTGAGGAGTCACAGTGAATCCTTTCTTGTAGTCCTTGTCTAATAATCCAGTGGCTTTTGTTTTATTTTCTCAGTTTTGAATAGTCATTAGATGTAGAAACCCCTGTTTGATTTTCCATGTAAATAAAATAAAACCAAGGTCATGGAACACGTATTCCAAGCTAAATGTTGGGAAAACACTATAGCGGGCATCACTTGTTGATTAATAGTGGCTATGGAAATTGGAAAAGGAAAAGAGGAAATAAATGACATTTAATTATGTAAATAATGGAAAATAGGAGAAAAGGAAGGTTAAGAGACACAAATTTACATGCAAGGTAAATTAGAGTAAAAATTAAGGAAAATGAAGAAAAAGGAGACATCAATAATAAGAAGGCATCATAGAAACAATTCACAACTTTTGTCTTAGCCTTTTTTAGTTCAGTTTGGGTTCTCTCCTTTCACACTTTGATTCTCTCATACTCTTGCACACTTTAGAGAATTCTTGGAGCATGCTTGGAGCACTCTAAAATTCATTTGGATTGGAGAAAGATGGCAAAGGAAAGCAAGGAAGTGAAAGAGAAAATTTGGATCAACAACTATAGCAGGGATACTTTGCAAGTAACCAGTTGCATGAGTGATTTCCTTGCTCAGTTTTGCATGCATGGTATATGCATGTGGTTCCTTGGTTATGTGTTTTTACTGACATGGATATTTTCCTAGATTGATAGTGGTTTTAACCTTGCCTTTCCATTTCCTGGATATCCATGGTGTTGTGGGGCTTTCAATTGTTTTTTTGATTAGTTCTCAGGTTTTCTATGGATGTGGGTTGGGACAAACGCTTTGAAGCCCTGGAACAACTTGGGTTGAGTTATGTTGGCTTAGGGGGTCCTGACCCAGGTTCAAAATTAATTATGCCAAACAAAACCCTACACTACTGACCCTTTCGGCATCAACCCACGTAGCGCAGACTGAAGTCTCACCCGAAGCAATATGGGGCGATGCTGGAACCAAGTTTCCACATATAGAGATCAATGTGATGTCATTTTATGCCCTAGGTTTTCCTTTGCATAGATATATAAGCCTCTAGGGCTTAGTATGGTAACTTCCTTTAAACGGCCTTTAGACCTCTGCGAAGGGGTATGATTGGCTTTTTCGGAGCCTTACAAATGAACCATCAATTTACGCGCACCATAAATGAACTTTAGATCTAAGTTCCCACAGATATACTTACATACTTAATAAACGTAACAAAATATATTATAATCTTCACGTAAATACTTAACATGGATTGCGTTTAATGAATAAGACTTATCCAATAGAGTCATATATAAAAACACATTTCCATCACAACATATATTGCAAACATAAATAATAGCAGTAAACATAAAAACACATGACATTATTCAACATTCTTCTTTGTTGATCTACAATATGATGTTACAGACTCAAAACTTCCTTGTGCACTCTACTGCAGGGGTCCATGCACTCAACTGCAGACACTACTCTAGGCCTCTACACACTCACCTGTAGAGCCTTTTCCTCCTCTAAGACTTACTTCTCTGCGCTGTCTCTCTAATACTTCATCCGTTCTTACCCATTGTCATCTGCCTTAGACTATCTAAGACACACCTATTTGTAGCCTTTTACATACAATCCCATGGTCCGCAGACCCTAGGTGGATATCAAAACCAACATAAATTTACATAGACAAGGGTTAAAACCATTTTTGACTCCTAACCACCTACGCGCTCTGCATCCACAAATCATGGATACTTTACATCTTTTAAAAAAATTTACATCAAATCTTGGGCTTTTAACCCCAAAACTGACCCATGGGACCCATCCCAACATTCCCCCAACACAAAGGTTGTGACTCGCCCTTAAGTCACTGAGCTGGTGCGATGATCTTGATGCGAAGATCCCCTAGCTCCACTTGCACTACTGTGACCTCGGCAACACTTTGCGTAGCTGCCTGCTTGACTTCTTCTACGAGATGATCCATAGATGGTCCTTCCACGGCGAACTTCATCGTTTGCTGAGTCTTCTACAAGACCGTCAGCTTACCCTAAATGTTGGTTGTTACTTGGTAAGCCTCGTCTAACCAAGGTCCCAACCTAGCCTTAAGCACAACCTCCTTCCTCTGAGTTGCTTCTACCTGTGCGCAGAGCTATTTTACCTCCTGCAACTTGGTGAGGCGCTGCGCTGGAGCAACTGAGCGTGTCATTGCCTGGACCTCATCATAACGCCTCTGCAGCTTTCAAACCTCTCTGTTTAGGATCTGCAGGTTCGGGTATTCCTGCAGAGTCATTACGAGTTCCATCGATTCCTCAAACAAGGCCGTGTAGTCAACTATTATGGCATCTAGAGTGGCCATCCCTTCCTTGATGATGGCTCTACGTTGCTCCCTAAGATTTGGCAGAGTTGTAGGTTGCAATTTGAGCTACATCTCTGTGATCTTCATATTGCATTCAAATTAAACTCGCCCAACTTCCACCTTCGCTTCCCGCACTCCTGCAGCTAATTTTCAGATCTTGGTTTCCCGCTGTGCATCCTCTGTAATGTGTAGTTCTGGCACTGTTTTGCACGCATATGCAATCACAGCCTCTAGCTTGGAACTCTGTTACTGGATAGTTTCATTTTCCTTCAAGGCCTGCGTCTTCTCGGTGAACATCTTTTCATTGTTCACCATTTATTCGCTGATCAAATTGAGAGCACACTACTCCTGGGCTCTGAATTCTTCTATTACCCCCACCTGTAGCGCATGAAGAAGCTCGTTGGGGAGCGCTGCAATGTTCAAGCCGATGTTCTTGAGGATACTTAAGATGATCTTGTCATCAGTTGATTCTGTGCACAGGGACCCTTCCAGGAGAGAAACTATTCGAAGGTCCAATGTCCTCATCAGTTCTGCAGCGTGACTTGTTCTCGGTGCCAGGCACATTTGTGCTGCACTTGCTTGACTTGCGCCCACCTGTATCCTTCTATTTTGGATCTGTAGCTCATGCAGATCCTTCTGGATGCTCCCCAATGTCTGCATGTACTGTTGCTCAAACTATTGCAACAGTTTAGTTGTAGCATCCCAGACTTTGTTGCCAATCTCATCAAGATCGCCCTCCGTTAAGGTTGTGGAATCATTTTTTCCAACTTCTGATTCTTGTGGGCACCCTCCTGTTGTTGCTGTCCACACTTCCTTAGCTGGAATGGGGTATTTTTCCCCTCATCTCCTCCACCACCCTTTTCAGACTGCTCTTCCTCCTTAGTTTTAGGTGAAGGATATTTTCCACTTTTCCCATAGTCGCACTGTTCTTGGTCGGCCTGCTCTTTTGCAATGCGCTCCTTTTCCATTCAAGCCTTCACTTCGGCTTCCTTCTTCCGCTGCACAACCAAATTTTGTGCTACCTGTTTTGCTGCATCCTTCATTTTCTTTTCTGCTAAGCTCTCCCCGCCCTTGCTATTACTTGCATCCAACTCTTATGGGGCACACCACTTTGTTGTCCAACGCTTTATGACCTCTTGGATGTCATCGTCGGTGACCAAATATGGTAAATCAAACCATTTATGTTGCGGGTCCTTCCACACTTGAATGTAGATGTGGTGGAAATTTTCCTTGAATGTGGCATACACAGACAACTTATCATACAAGGTCAAGGACAACCTCAGGCACTGGTTGATGGCCATGTGGAGGCTCATTTCCATCAAAACCCAAAATATCTTCATTTCAATGACCTGCGTGGGGTCCTTCGTGGCCCAGAGGAAGGAGAACTGTGTTGCCTCTGGAAACCCTTCCTTCAACGGAGGAAACTAACTGTCCTTTGTTAACTCCCATGTGACCAAAACGATGGAGAGCAACGACCACACATAGTGGAAGGGCTTGGTATCATCCTAGACCTCACAGAAATTAACAAGGAATTCAATGCATAGGTACCTTGACTAGTTAAAATGCACACCCTTTGCTCATTGTTTAGTTAATGATACTATAGGCACTAGAACCTCATCCACGCGACACTTTCAAAATACTTTTCTTGCCAGGATTTGGGTGCCAATTTTCACCGCGGGGTCATTGATAGACGTGATGGAATATCCGCGTAGATTTTTCACAAGTGAAAACTCCTTCTTCATCTTTTCCACCAAATCCTTTTCACCTATTTTTCTACCAAAATCCTTGGATAGATTCAAACTGTATAGGCCCTCCTATCGATAAGCACCCACCATGTACCAGAGTAAGCAATTGTCACACGCAGGTCGTGTTGATAGTTGTGCGGTGATAGTGGGGCACCCACAATAGGTTTAACAACCCAGAGTTCTCCACTCTGTGAATCCATTTGACTGTTTCCAACTCAGTGACACTTGAGTTTGGGTAATGAACATGCCTCATATAATTTTCTGTTGTGAGGTGAGGGAACCAATCGTGGTATACCAGATCCCAATCTTCCATTATTAGCACGAGGATTGATCCAGATTTAAACAAGAATGCAAAGAATTACAGAAAAAACCACAAATATAGATATGCAACAGAGATAATACTTCATTTCATTACTGTAAAGTATTGAAATATGCTTACAAACAGAAATGGAAAGAAACTAGCTAGGGCGATGGTAGCTTATCTCTAAGAAGAGATGTGGCAGCTACCTGCCTATGAACTGTGTTACAATGAGGTTCGAAGGACTATTTATTGTTGAGAAACAATGGAAAACCCTCAACATCCAAAAACCTACCCCTAAGAGATGAAACGCCAAACTATGGGCCATGTTTCGGGTAAATTGATACATCAACTTCTTGGGGTCGTAACTTTGGCATACAGTCTCCGTTTGACGCACACAGTAACTCGTTAGAAAGATATATTCGAGGACTATAACTTTGGGAAGGGAAAAATTGATTGAAGGACACAGTGGCTACTCCCATATTTCCCAAAAATCATCATTTAGGGACTCAAAATAGCTCTGGAAGTTGAGGACTTGAAAAACTGCTAAAAATAGTAAATTGTGCTACAATTAAGGAAACTGAAAAACTAAAAGAGACAGTTGTTGGGGTCCAAGTGGGATAGGTTGGTGGCCACCAACATCCACCTAGATCATTCCTCCCCATTAGGAAGCAATGGTCCCCATTGTGTTGAGTTCCTCCATCTGCTGAACTTGGTCCCTGGTGAGCTATTATGTAATCTCTAAAGTGTCTAGTAATGGTGGGAAGCATGGTAGAGGGCGATCCACATTGAAAACTTAGTGCAAGAAAAGCAATGGGGGAATGTTGTGCTCCAAATCATTATTCCCATAGCCTTGGTACTAGTGTAAGGACCATGTCGCTTCTTGTACTTGTCATTTTTCATAATGGAGCGGTGATATATCGGCCCGCTAGGTAGAGGTGCTTTGGGAGTCAGATCGAATCAATGCTTAACGTGACAGTGAAATGGTAACCTTGTGGGTGAGGCGAAGATGTTCCCATGTTCTTTCATGACCATATCCATTTGTTGCATGGAGGAACCCTTCGCGAGGGTCATGGATGTGGCGATGATCTTCCCCTTACTTTAGGAGCAAACCAGACAGAAAATGAATTTCCTAGTCTGGGAGATGATATTGCTGCATTTCGTAGCAGTGATCAAAGAGGTGGCGGTAGGTGGGGCTACCTCTGGTATCTTGTATAATTAATTACATAAAGAAATAATGACAGTGTGAAGCCTTGACTCATACACAACATGTCACCTCCATAAGTATGGTTGGCCTAATAATACATCACAAACATCCAAAGGTGAAACATCACACAATACCTCATCTATGAAGGGTTTGATGCTATAGGGAAGGCAACACTGCTGGCGAACTCGAGGATCTCGTCCTTGGTGAAGCCACTTGATACTGTACGGTGGCGGGTGTGGTGTAGTCGGTAGGCCCAATCGCTTCATGACCTCTGCTAAAATGAGGTTCTTTTGGCTCCCACTTTCAACAATGAATTGGAGCGGCGAACCCTTCCCCCACATCTGTGAGTGGAAAAAATGTTCCTCCTCCTCTGGATCATCATGTTCATTCTTCTGGATCTTGGCGGTTGCAACAGTGGCGCTAGGCTCCATGTTAATGATCTGCTTTCCTTTGCCATTCCCCTTGTCGGGTTCTGACTTAGGGTCGGAACAATCATCTTATTCAGAAGCCTTCAACTTGGCCACCAATGACTGCTTGGTCTGACACTCACTTGTGTTGTGAGTGGGGATCGTATGGAACTCGTACCACTTTCCTGTGTCCTTCTTTGAATTCGTGGTGTTGTTCTTTTCTTGCAGCTTCGACAGGTTGTCTTGGGTCACCCCGCCTTGGATTTGTCTTTTGTTCTTCGGATTCGCAGATCCAAAGTCTCTCTTCTTTTGTTTGAACTTCTGCTTGATCTTGATGGCATATCGATATGTCGTGTTGAGCGAGGAGATGTTCAGGAATCCCATCTCATCCTAGATGTACTTGTGTAGGCAACCACAATATTTGAGTACCAAATGCAGCTCAGAATCCTTGATACCTGCCTGCGTGCGAAGGGTATGAAAAATGTTTATGAACTCCGACACATCTTGGTCCCTTCCCTGTCGCAGCGTGGTCCACTTTATGTATTTTTCCTCATAGATTTTGACAGGGTAATACTACTCCTTGATGCCATCCCGGAAGAAGTTCCAAGTGGGTGTGGCTGAAAATAGTGAGCTCGTACTTTCATCCTTATGCTCAGAGTAGGTTTCCCACCAGTCCTTGACGTGGGGGGCTGCTTTGAGAAGAGTGAAAATAATATTTTCCCGATTGGAAAAATCATGAACAGAAAAATACCCTTCTAGCAAATTTAACCACTTATCTACGACATCTGCATCTATCTGACCCTTGAAGATGGGGATTTCAAAATTAACTTGTACCTTAAAAGGTGTGGCATTTCCAGAGTAGTTGTTGGAAGCCGATGCGCCGCCTCTGGGTAGCCACTGAAGGATCTGGGCAAAGTTGTCCATCATCGCGTTCCTTTGTCACTAGAGGGCTTCTTCGAGCAATATTTTGATAGGATCTCCTACCCCCTCGTCTTTCTTGTCTTCCGCCATGGGAGGCCATTGGGATTTGTGAGGCTGGTCTTACAAAGGTTCAACCAGTTCAAGCCCTAACTCCTTATATCCCGACCTCGTTGGGGACATGGAAAGAAAAATAGAGAAGAAGTAGATCACTCTGATACCACTGATCTGAATTTAAATAGGAACACAACAAATTACAGAAATAACCATAAATACAGATATGTAGCTGAGATAATACTTCATTTCATTACTGTAAAATACTGAAATATGCTGAAAAACAGAAATGGAAAGAAACCAGCTAGGGCGATGGTAGCTTATCTCTGAGAAGAGATGTGGTGGCTATGTGCCTCTGAACTATGTTACAATGAGGCTCAAAGGCCTATTTATTGTTGAGAAACAATTGAAAACCCTCAACATCCGAAAACCTAACCTCAGAGATGAAACCCAAACTATCGGCTCCGTTTCGGGTAAATTGGTACATCAACTTCCTAGGGTCATAACTTTGGCATACGGTCTCCATTTGACACGGACAATAGCTCATTAGAAATATCTATCCGAGGAATACAACTTTGGGAAGAGAAAAATTGGTCCATGAAGCTATGTTGCTACCAAATTTCCCAAAAACATTGTTTATGGCCTCAAAATGGCTCTGGAAGTTTAGTACCAGAAAAAAACTGCTAAAAATAGTAAATTGTGCTACAATTAAGGAAACTTAAAAACTAAAAGAGACAATTGTGGGGGTCCAAGTGGGATAGGTGGGTGGACGCCAACATCCACATGGATCATTCATCCCCCCTTAGGAAGCAATGGTCCCCATTGCGTTGAGTTCCTCCATCTGCTGAACTTGGTCCCTGGTGAGCTTAACTGTAATCTATAATGTGCCCAATAATGGTGGGAAGCATGGTAGAGGGCGGTCCACATTGGACACTTGGTGCAATCGAAGGAATGGGGGAATGATATGCTCCAAAGAATTATTCCCCATAGCCTTGGTGTGGGTGTAAGGACCATGTCGCTTCTTGTACTTGTCATTTTTCATAATGGAGTGGTGATATATCTGACCGTTGGGTAGAGGTGCTCTCGGATTCAGATCGAATGAATGCTTGACCTAACAGTGCAATAGTACCCCTGTGGGTGAGGCAGAGATGTTCTTGTGTTCTTTCATGACTGTATCCATCTACTTCTGCTGCTGTGTTGAGGAACCCTTCGCAGGGGTCATGGATGTGGCGACGATCTTCCCCATACTTTTGGAGTGAACTAGATAGAAAATGAATTTCCTAGTTTGGGAGATGACCTTTCTGCATTTCTTAGCAGTGATCAAAGAGGTGGGGGTAGGTGGGGCTACCTCCGATATCTTGTATAATGAATTACAAAAAGAAATAATGACAGTGCGAAGCCTTGACTCGTACAAAACATGTCACCTCCATAAGTATGGTTGGCCTAATAATACATCACAAACATCCAGAACTGCAACATCACACAATACCTCATCTGTGAAGGGTTTGATGCTATAGAGGAGGTGGCACTGTTGGCGAACTCGGAGATCTCGTCCTTGGTGAAGCCACCTGATAATGTATGGCTGAAGGTGTGGTGTAGTCGGCACACCCAACTGCTTCACGACCTCTACCGAAATGAGGTTCTTTTGGCTCCCACTGTCACCAAGGAATTGCAGCGTGAACCCTTCACCCACATCTTTGAGTGGAAAAGATGTTCCCCCTCCTCTGGATCTTAGGGCTCATTCTTCTAGATCTTGGCGGTGGCAACATTGGTGCTGGGCTCCATGTCAATGATCTGCTTCCCTTTGCCATTCCCCTTGTTAGGTTTTGACTCAGGGTCAGAACATGCATTTGATTCAGAATTCTTCAACTTGGCCACCAGTGACTGCTTGGTCCGACACTCACTTGTGTTGTGAGTAGGGCTCTTATGGAACTCGCACCACTTTCCTGTGTCCCTCTTTGACTTCGTGGTGTTGTTATTTTCTTGCGGCTTCGACGGGTTGTCTTGGGTCACGTGCCTTGGCTTTGTCCTTTGTTCTTCGGATTCGTAGATCCAAAGTCTTGCTTCTTTTGTTTGAACTTCTGCTCGATCTTGACGGCGTATTTGTATGCCGTGCCAAGTGAGGAGATGTTCAGGAACTCCATCTCATCCTAGATGTACCTGTGTAGGTAGCCGCAGTATTTGAGTACCAAATGCAGCTCAAAATCCTTGATACCCAACTGTGTGCGAAGGGTATGAAAAATGTTTGTGAACTCCGGCACATCTTGGTCCCTTCCTTGTTGCAGCATGGTCCACTTTATGTATTTTTCCCCATAGATTTTGACAGGGCAATAACGCTCCTTGATGGAATCCCGGAACAATTTCTAAGTGGGTGCGGCTGAAAATAGTGAGCCTGTACTTTCATCCTTCTGCTCATAGTAGGTTTCCCACTAGTCTTTGACATGGGGGGCTTCTTTGAGAAGAGCGAAAATAATCTTTTCTCGACTAGAAAAATCATGAACAGAAAAATACCCTTCTAGCAGATTTAACCATTTATCTATGGCATCTATGTCTATTTGACCCTCAAATATGGGGATATAAAAATTAACTTGTACCTTAAAAGGCGTGGCGTTTCCAGAGTAGCTGTTGGAAGCCGATATGTTGCCTCTGGGTAGCCGCTGAAGGATTTGGACAAAGATATTCATCATCGTGTTCCTTTGTTGCTTGAGGGCTTATTCGAGCAAGATTTTGAGAGGATCTCTTGCCCGTCGGGATTTGCAAGGCTGGTCTTGCAAAGGTTCGACCAGTTCAAGCCCTAACTCCTTATATCCCGACCTCGTTGGGGACATGCAAAGAAAAACAGAGAAAAAACAGACCGCTTTGATACCACTGATCCAGATTTAAATAGGAATGCAAAAAATTACAGAAATAACCATAAATACAGATATGCAGCGGAGACAATACTTCATTTCATTACTGTAAAATATTGAAATATGCTTACAAACAGAAATGGAAAGAAACCAGCTAGGGTGATGGTAGCTTATCTATGAGAAGAGATGTGGTGGCTACCTACCTTTGAACTATGTTACAATGAGGCTCAAAGGCCTATTTATTGTTGAGAAACAATGGAAAACCCTCAACATCCAAAAACCTAACCCTAGGAGATGAAATTCCAAACTATGGGCCTCGTTTCGGGTAAATGGTACATCAACTTTCCCGGGTCGTAACTTTGGCATACGGTCTCTGTTTAACACGCACAATAGCTTGTTAGAAAGATTTATCGGAGGAATACAACTTTGGGAAGAGAAAAATTGGTCCACAATGATATGTTTCTGCCAAATTTCCCAAAAAACATCGTTTAGGGCCTCAAAATGGCTGTGGAAGTCCAGTACCCGAAAAACTACTAAAAATAGTAAATTGTGCTACAATTAAGGAAATTGAAAAACTGAAAGAGATAGTTGTGGGGGTCCAAGTGGGATAGGTGGGTGGCCACCAAAACCAACCTGGATCATTCCTCCTACCTTAGGAAGCAATGGTCCCCATTGCATTGATTTCCTCCAAATGCCGAACTTGGTCCGTGGTGAGCTGTTTTGTAATCTCTGATGTGTCCAGTAATGGTGGGAAGCATGGTAGAGGGTGGTACACATTGAACACTCGGTGCAAGAAAAGGAATGGGGGAATGCTGTGCTCCAAAGCATTATTCCCCACAGCCTTGGTACTAGTGTAAGGACTATGTCACTTCTTGTACTTGTCATTTTTCATAATGGAGCGGTGACATATCGGCCCATTGGGTAGAGGTGCTCTGGGAGTTAGGCCGAATGAATGCTTAACCTGGTAGTGCAATGTTACCCTTATGGGTGAGGTGAAGATGTTCCTATGTTCTTTCATGACCGTATCCATTTGCTGCTGCTACTGTGTGGAGGAACCCTTCACGGGGGTCACGGATGTGGTGACGATCTTCCCCTTACTTTAGGAGTGAACCAGATAGAAAATGAATTTCCTAGTCTATGAGATGAGCTTGATGCATTTCTTAGAAGTGATAAAAAAGGTGGCAGTAGGTGGGGCTACCTCCATAACCTGTATAATGAATTACACAAAGAAATAATGACAATGCAAGGCCTTGAATTATACATAGCATGTTGCCTCTATAAGTATGGTTGGCCTAATAATACATCAAAAACATCCAGAGGTGCAACATCACACAATACCTCATCTGCAAAGGGTTTGATGTGGTAGGGAAGGCGACACTGCTGGCAAACTCAGAGATCTAGTCCTTGGTGAAGCCACCCGATACTGTATGGCTGCGGGTGTGGTGTAGTCAGTAGGCTCAACCGCTTCACGTCCTCTATTGAAATGAGGTTATTTTGGCTCCCACTGTGAACGATGAATTGCAGCGGTGAACCCTTCACCCACATCTATGAGTGGAAAAGACGTTCCCCATCCTTTGGATCTTTACGCTCATTCTTCTGGATCTTAGCAGTGGAAACAGTGGCACTGGGCTCTGTGTCAATGATCTGCTTCCCTTTGCCATTCCCCTTGTCAGGTTCTGACTCAGGGTTGGAACATGCATCTAATTTGGAAGCCTTCAACTTGGCCACCAATGAATATTTGGTCCGACACTCACTTGTGTTGTGAGTGGGGCTTTTATGGAACTCACACCACTTTCTAGTGTCCTTCTTTGACTTCGTGGTGTTGTTATTTTCTTGTGGCTTCGAAGGGTTGTCTTTGGTCACCCCGCCTTGGCTTTGTCCTTTGTTCTTCGGATTTGTAGATCCAAAGTCTCGCTTCTTTTGTTTTAACTTCTGCTCGATCTTGATGGCATATATGTATTCCGTGCCAAGCGAGGAGATGTTCAGGAACTCCATCTCGTCCTAGATGTACCTGTGTAGGCAGCCGCGGTATTTGAGTACCAAATGCAGCTCAGGATCCTTGATACCCAAATATGTGCGAAGGGTATGAAAAATGTTTGTGAACTCTGACACATCTTGGTCCCTTCCCTATCGCATCATGGTCCACTTTATGTATATGTCCTCATAGATTTTGACAAGGTAATATTGCTCCTTGATGGCATCCCAGAATGAGTTCCAAGTGGGTGTGGTTGAAAATAATGAGCCCATACTTTTATCCTTTTGGTTGCAGTAGGTTTCCCACCAGTCCTTGACGTGGGGGGCTGCTTTGAGAAGAGCGAAAATAACCTTTTCCCAACTGGAAAAATCATGAACAGAAAAATACCCTTCTAGTATATTTAACCATTTATCTATTAAATTTGCGTCTATTTGACCCTCAAATATGGGGATTTCAAAAATTAACTTGTACCTTGAAAGGTGTGGTGTTTCCAGAGTAGATGTTGGAAGCCGATGCATCGCCTCTAGGTAGCCATTGAAGGATCTGGGCAAAGCTGTCCGTCATCGCATTCCTTTGTTTCTCAAGGGATTCTTTGAGCAAGATTTTGATAGTATCTCTTGCCCCCTCATCTTCCTTGTCTTCCACCATGGGAGGTTGTCGAGATTTGCGAGGCTGCTCTTGCAAAGGTTCAACCAGTTCAAGCCCTAACTCCTTATATCCCAACCTTGTTGGTGACATGCAAAGAAAAACAGAGAAAAAGCAGAACGCTCTGATACCACTGATCCGGACTTAAACATGAACGCAACAAATTACAGAAATAACCATAAATACATATATGCAGTGGAGATAATACTTCATTTCATTACTGTAAAATACTGAAATATGCTTACAAATAGAGATGGAATGAAACCAACTAAGGCGATGGTAGCTTATCTCCGAGAAGAGATGTGGTGGCTACCTGCCTCTGAATTGTGTTACAATGAGGCTCCAAGGCCTATTTATTGTTGAGAAACAATGGAAAACACTCAACAGCAAAAAACCTAACCCTAGGAGATGAAATGCCAAACTATATGCCCCGTTTTGGGTAAATTGGTACATCAACTTCCCAGGGTTGTAACTTTGGCATACGGTCTCCGTTTGACGTGCACAATAGCTCGTTAGAAATATCCATATGAGGAATACAACTTTGGGAAGAGAAGCATCGGTCCATAGACTCATGTTGCTCCCATATTTCCCAAAAAACGTCGTTTAGGGCCTCAAAATGGTTTCGGAAGTTCAGGACTTGAAAAATTGCTAAAAATAGTAAATTGTGCTACAACTCACTGAAAGAGACAGTTGTGGGGGTCCAAGTGGGATAGGTGGGTGGCCACCAACATCCACCTAGATCAAGGATTCGTGCAAGGCGCGGACCCTTGAAGGTCATCTGTTTCGGCAATAAGGGCGTATGAATGAGGAACTTATCCGAGTCTAGGTCCTTGGGGACCTTCACCTTCCCTTTTCACGGAGGGATATATTCAGGAAAGTTCATGAGGGGCTCCGCTCCTTCAGCATCTATTTCCTCGGTGCTTTTTTTAGCCTCCAAATCCACAACCTTCTTAGGTTGCTTGTCTTTCGTCTATTTCTGAGCTGCAGTGTGTTTCCTAGGCGACTCACGCACTGGCACCAACTTCTTCTATTTGTCCTTCTTCGGCTTCTGGGTTTCTCGCTTAGGGGTAGGCTTTGGCCTAGGTGACCTCGACGCTTTAAGCACAGGAGCCAGATCTTCCATGCTCACTACCTCTGGGATAGCTCCTTCAGATGCGATAGTTCCAACAGTGCTCCTAGTCTTAGCAGGGCCTAGTCCTAACATGGTGTTACGGATAAATTTCCTAGTTAAATCTGGTAAATTATCAAATGCAGGGCTTGCGACCAAATCGTCAAAGAACGAGTGACTCATAAGCAACAGATAACTCACCTCAAAAACTCTAAGGGTGCAAAGTGTTCTCTGTTGGACCGACATGCGTAATTTATATGAGATTTTGAACTAAAATCCAATCGTTCCCCCCACAATTTGTCCATTAACGCTGTTTTGGTGGCTAATCTTCAAACATTTTGGCTTAAATGTCACCAGCCCCCTCCTCTTAACCGTCTCTTCACTGTTAAATCATGAATAGTGACTTCAATGGTCATTTTCCTATTGTGTTGCATGACACCTCCCTTCGTAGCACAACTCCCTTCGCGCAACGTCTTATACTGTAAGTTCACCATTTTCCATGTAGTCCATCTGGCTTGTAGTCCTTTGATCCGAGAAATGTAGTTTATAGTCCAGTTCTCCCTTGCAATTACCCGGAGAACTAAGACTGTTCTTCTGTCATATAGTCATTGTTCTAGGTCCCCTTTATATGGCTTTAATTGGCTTCCATTCAACCTTCCCGGAAAAGGTTCTCCATTCAGCTTCGCGAGCTGAACTGTGCCTCCATCTATAATCTCTTTAATACCATATGTCCCAAGCTAGTGTATTTGAAACTTCCCTGAAAACTTAGCGAATTTACTATCATATAATAAAACCAAATCATTTACCTTGAACGTGTGCAACTCTCGTGAAATGCATTTTCACGTTCCTTCTACACTTGCTGATGGAATCCAGCTAAGAATCTATCTTCTTCAAGCTCCATCAGTTGCATGAGACATTCTTCCAAGGTTTCACAATCTGCCATCCTTGTGAAAGATGCTATGCGTAGACTAGACATGATATATTCCATAGGCATCACAATTTCTATGCCATATACCAATCTAAAAGGTGTCTGTCCTGTCAGCTTTTTGAAGTAGTCTTGTACACCCATAACACCGCAGGTACGTGAACATCCCAGTCATTTCATTGTGCATTGCAAATATCAATTAGCACATTCTCTAAGATCTTATTAAATTCCTTAATCATTCCATTAGCCCGAGGATGATACGATGTGCTCTTCTGATGATGAACCTGAAATTCCCCAGTCAACGCTCTGATTGTCTCATTCAAAAAATGTGTACCTTGATCACACATCAATACCTTAGAGCAGCCAAACTTAGTTAACACATACTCAAATAAGAACTTCGCTGTTGTAGCCCCTGTGCAATCCTTCAAAGGTTGTGCCTCTGCCCATCTAGTCAGATACTCTGTCGTGGTGATGATATAGCGCACACCTGTCTTCTTTCCTGGGGGTTGAATTGACCCAACGAAATCAATTTCCCATTTTCAAATGGCTGCAATGCTACTTGAGGGTTTAATGGCAGCCCATCCCTCTGTGATGGTTTTTCCATTCTCTAACATGCATCACATGTTGTGAAATGCATTTTGGTATCTTTATGCAATGTAGGTCATCATAAACCTGCGCACAATATTTTCTCCGTTGTTTCCTTTCCTACATAATGTCCTCCCGCAACCCCTCCATGAGCTTCAACGAGGATTCGATTCCACTCAAAATCAGGCACAAACCTTCGCAAACTCTCATCAACACCCATATTATGAAAATTTCTATCGATCACCGAAAACTTTGTGGTGTGCACCACTAGTTCCTTCTTTTTCTGACTAGTGTATCCTTCTGGAGCCATTCCTATTATCAAAAAGTGGATAATATCTGTGAAATGATTATTTGCTACGCATACCGTGAAGAGTTGCACGCCGGGCAACCCTTCCTCGAGATTAGTAGGCTCCTCCCCTGATTTAATCCACGACAGATGGTCCGGTCCTGTATTCAACCTACCTGGCTTCACAATGACCTCAAAGTCATATTCTTGAAATAGCAACAGTCATCTGCATATCTCCCCCCCCAACACAGGCTTATTGACTAGGTACTTCAAGGCAGAATGGTCTGTGTACATCTTGAAACGTCCACCCAACAGATAGTTCCTAAAATTTTGAAGCACGTATACCATAGCTTATCCTTCACGCTCTATTGTTGAGTAATTATTCTCGGCCTTCGATAATTTCCTGCTCGTGAAGGCTATAGGGTGGTCCATCTCTCCCTCACCGGCCTATGTCAGAACTGATACCAATACAATACACGAGGCATTAACATGCACATGGAATTTCTTCTTCCAATCTAGGAAGACCAAGATTAGCGTGGTGACCATCTTTTCTTTTAATAAATCTAGACTGCGCTGACATTCTTCATCCCAATAGAATGTAGCATCCTTTTTCAACATTTTCTCCATAAGCACAGTATTTTGAGCATAGGTCTTGATGAAAATTTTGTAATATCTTGTATGTCCAAGTGTTGCGCACAACTGTTTGACACTTCTCGGGGCGTCCAAATTCACTATCACCATGATCTTGGTAGGGTCCACCGCCAGTCCTTACTTGCACACCACATGACCTAGCAAGATCTCAAAGGGGACACAAAATAAGCACTTTTTCAGGTTCAGCGTGATTTGATATCTTCGACGTGTATCCAACATTAAGCGTAGACTTGCTACATGGTGCTTTACTAACCCAAACACTATATAGTCATCAAAATACACCTCCAAGAACTTGTGAATAAACTCCTTGAATGCCGCGATGACTATGTGAGAGTATATCGTAGGTGCATTCTTGAGTCCAAATGGCATTACAGTATACTAGAAACAACCCCATTCTGTCGTGAAGGTTGTTTTTCTCCTGTCTTCTGGCACGATCTTAATCTGATGGTACCCAGAGAACCCATCAGTGAATGAGTAGGCCTCCTGCCCTCCAACGTTATCCAATACCTCATCAATAAATGGTGTCGGAAAAGGATCATGGACGCATGCATCGTTAAGATTTCTTCAATCTACGCAAATGATTATTTCTCTCTTCTGTTTCTTTTCTTGAAGCACCGTCAGGCTCACCTAATCAGACTCTTCAATAGGTTAGATAATGCCCGCTTCTAGCATCTTATCCAACTCCAGGTGAACCTTTTCCTTGTATTTGGGATTAAGGCGATACAACCTGTTATAGACATTTTTGTGCCTTACAGCTCTAAGCATGAAATGTCCATAAACCAAGGGATCCTAAGTCCCTAAAAGTGTTGTTCCTACCCCTAGAGGAACAATGTCAACCAATTACAGCTTCTCCCAGAAGTTCTCCACCAGAAACTGCTCAGAATCAATGAAATCAGGATCATTTCAGCTGCTCCACTAGCTAGCTGCGTTGCATAGCACCCAAGTACACTAGCTAGGTGCGTTGCAACGCACCTAAATGCACTACCAGGGTGCGTTGAGTGGGAAATGAAAAATGGCAGTGTCATTCCACGAGGTGGACAGACAATGGAAGCTTCCAGAATCTTCCCCAGTGACACTTGCCTCACTGAGTTCGACCAAGGATGAGTAAGAGGCTCTCAGTCTCCAAGTGGAAGAAAGAACTGACAGAGAGAAGCCACTAGTCAAATCATAAGCTGACTCATCCTCTTTGCATACATCTATATATGGATCCCTCATCCCAGAGATCCGGAGGCTGGAATTTTGTACATTGCAGAGAATTGTTGTTGGTTTTGAGATAGAGATCAGAGTATTGGGTGATTTATGCTTTGTTGGAGGTGAAGAGGGGATTCCTTTGCTGGGGGGTTGATGCTGGATCAGGAATCATCGGTTGTAACTCCTCCTGGACCTTCTTGTTATATCAATAAAACTATTTGAGTTTCTCCTACATGCTTGTGTATCGATGATGTTTTGTTATATTTGCGTGTTTAGCTTAAATTTGATCCTAAGCTATTTATGAATATAAATCCATGTCTTTGTGTAGTTTTCCTCTTCTGTGATCTTGCAGGAACCTGGTGAAGCTGGGCAAGTAAGGGAGCAGGTAGCTAGAAGCTTTCAAAGAGGAGAGAGATTGGGTCAAAGGACTAGCGCAAGACACAGGTTGGTTCATCCTATTCCTCTTCGTTTATAGTTCATAAAGAAGAATACAAAAATAGTTTTCTCTGTTTGTTTCTAAGGTACTGTCACACCTTAGTGGGATAGGGGTGTTGTGAGTAGACACTTTTCCCGTTAAAAAAATGGCGACTCTGCTGGGGATCGTGTCTAGTTAGTTTGTTTGTGTTTCTCTTGTTGTTTGTTTCATAAACACAGAAGTAGCAATCGAACTGCATTTGCCATTATCAAATGAAAAGTAGACACCTGCTACTTCAATCCATTCACTAGGTTTGTTTATGATTTGAACAGCTGATTCACAAATGATCTGATTACCCTTTGTGATAGCTCTTAGACCTCCTTTAAATCCATCCTCTGATTGTGCATTACTGATTGCTTTTACCCGGCCAAAAAACATAGATTAAACTGCAAAACCGTGACCCAGAACCCGGAGGAATTCTCGTTTCTGCCCCAGCGCAGGCTCTGTGAAGAGACTCTGCATTTCAGCGCAGTTCCCGAGAGGGCTACCCGCGTTTCAATTCAGTTTCTCTGTGTGGCAGGTGCGTTGATCAGCTCAGCCCTGTGCAGCTGAGGTTCTTTGCTCACTTTTTCCAGTTTTGCCTCTGATTTTTGCAGCCTGTGATCAGTGTGTGTGTCTATTTAAAAGCCCTTTTTCTTTGCCTTAATTCCACCTCAGTTGTATAAAATAAAATGTATTTGTTTTTGTGTGTTTGTTACGTCATTTACAGTTTCCCATTGCAAAACTAAACTAGTCATACTGTCGTCCTTGGATTTAGATCTGTCGTAAGTGTCGATTTTGATCTTAGGAGAAAGTTTATTTGCTGTTGACAGTCGATTATGCTTTTACTTTTGCCTTTGGCTTGAATTTGTGAATTTCTAGTGTCGAAACAAGTGTTTACTTCAAAATCATAAAGTGTCATAATCGTCTCTACCTTTTGATTTCGAAAAGAAGCTTGTTTGTGTTTTTCACTTGAAAGCGAATTCAAATTTGTACAACAACTTTCTTTTTAGGCATCAATATTAAGAAAGTGAAAAACAAATACATGCACATGTGCATTTTCATATTGACAGTCTGTTTGGCTTGATTTAGGAAAAGCGCATTTACAGTGTGCTCTTTGCTCTTTGAGAAAAGATTGTGTCTTTCTTTTCCCCTTGTAGCTAGGATTTTCATTGCTGAAAAGAGATAAAAGTTTGCTTATCATCTTTAGATTGCATTTTAGGAATTACATCTACATCTCGTGGTGATCCCAAAAGGCAAACTTCTAAGAAAGATCAACTTAAAATAAATTGAATGAATCTAACAACGCATTGGAACTTAACGCACAACATTTAGAGGTCTAGGCTAGAGACGTATTCCGGCGTCGTAAAGCCTGGTAACTGTTGTCCTCACTGATGGTTGGGTGATTCCTCCACTTTGAGACGATAAGTGCCAGTACGGACTTGTGCTCCCACGTACCGTCGAGTATATATTGGGAGACCCCTATAGGCTTAAAACCTTTTATCCATAGGAAGCCGTGTCGGCTGCCCTACTGATCGCAATGCACCGAACACAGCATTCAGGAAGATTGACTGCCGTATCGTAAAAAGTATTCTACAGTTTTGCAATTGGTTTGGTACTCCCTCTACCTAGACCTCCAGAGCAGTCCCTTTCGTTCCTTTTCAGACTCCTTAACAGAAAAGGTCCATCTGAGCACTTGTCACTTCAGGCTCATTAAAAATCGAAGGAGACTAGAGTCATCTTTTGTTTTTTCTCGACTCTTTAAAACTGAAAAAACAAGTTGTGTCAAAGCGTGTTAAAATTTATTTTAAGCGGAACATTCATACCCTTTTCCTGCGTTGATCTTTAGGTTGAGAAAATGGAGCCTACCAACCAAGGAATTCCCCTTGGTGGAAATCCTAGTCCCTTCTCCTCTTGGGGAGATGTTGGTGCGCCCCATATGGCCACATTGTCGCTTCCAGGACTGACGATTGGCTTGCCAATATGGTTCTTCTCAACCAATGTCGTTCAGAACACCACTATTCCTGAACAATCGAATCAGCAATTAGACGAGTCCAGAGTTACCCACCAGCCTTCTACTTCCTCTAATTCTTCCTCTCCTCCTTCCTCTTTGCTTAACGGGACTGGTAAAGCTAAAAGCAGTTCCTAAGGAGAAGAAGGAAAAGAAGAAGAAAGAGAAAAAGAATAAGGAGCCAAAGGCGAATGGGGGAAAATGAGTGTCGTCTAACGAAAATCCACACACAACACCGACCAGGCCTAAATCGCCATGTGTCATTTGCAGAGGAGACCACTTTCACAGAGATTGTCCTTGCATCCCCCGGATACTAAGGGACTGGTCTCCTCATTTGCACAATCCGGTGTCATCAACCTCTGGTGATCATGTTGAAAGCACACCGTCAACTAGTGAAAGTGAAGCCCCAGGACAAAAAGGGAAAGCTAGATTTCCCTGTAAACTGTGCGAAGGTGACCATGCCCTCCACCGTTGTCCCTTCTTAGATGAGGCTAAAATAGTTTTGGATGATCGTCCGGTTTCACCGTTACGACTTCCTCCTGGATATAAAAAATTCTTGCCGAGTCCGTCACTAGTTGAGAACCCAGCTGGCCTGCCCAGGTGGTCGGCTGAAGCACCTATCATTGAAGATAAACCAACTGAATCCATACCAGACGAAAGTCAAAAGGTCGAGGCAGCAGTTGACCCGGTCTTGCCTTCAGAGGTTTTATCTTCGAATGATACAGTCACTGAAGAGAATAAGGATGACACCGTCCAAATTCTCTTCATCAACACAGACTCCGACGAACATGGGGGCAATCTACTCATTCCCTTACTGCAGGAGGGAAGTTTGTCAGAGCCATACCCGGCCGTCTACTCGGTCCCACCTTCAAGCAACCTAGTTATCTCCTTCGATTGGAATCAACTAGGCAAACCCTGTTTACCAGCAAGCATACCATTCCGAATTATCGTTCAAATATATAGAATGGTCATGGCTGGTACCATCATTGATGAGGGGGCTTCTGTGAGTATCCTTTCCTCTATTGCTTGGAAAGCGCTTGGCTCGCCATCATTGTTGCTTGAAATGAGAAATCTAACAGGCTTTGATAAAGGAACCAGTCGACCTTTAGGGATCCTTCCCGATGTGCCCATAACATTGAGAGGGAAGACAGTTTACATGAACGTCATGGTCGTTCAAGGACCCTTGGATTATAACCTACTCCTTGGACGAGACTATATTTATTGCATGGGAGCCAGCATCTCCTCACTCTTTAGAGTAATGTGTTTTCCGCACGAAGGAAGAATGGTCAAGCTCGTGGACCATCTTTCATTTCCCAGATCACGCATAACAAATAGTCATATACCGTCCCTAAATGGTCTCTTCATGCAAGAAATGTCTCAATTCCCAGTCCGTCCTCCCGATGAGCGTGAGTAATTCGGAGGGATATGACTGAAACCTAAGGGGCATGCATCCTGGTCTGCTTCGGCAGGAAAACTTCGGGTATAGAGTAGGTTTCCGCGGGAGAATATGACTAGTCTGTACCCCGTCCGTGATTGGAAGAGGGGTTATGTTATAGACATTTTTGTGCCTTACAGCATGAAGCATGAAATGTCAATAATCTAAGGGATCCAAAGTCCCTAAACATGTTGTTCCTACCCCTAGAGGAGCAAGGTTAGCAAACCACAACACTAAATATCAGTTCTCCACCTGAAAACACTCAAAAACAAGCTAATTCTGGATCATGTCAACTGCTACACTGGCTACCTGCACTGAATGTCAACTGCTACACTGGCTACCTGCACTGAATGTCAACTCCAACACTAGCTACCTGCGCTGAACGAGTTTGGACATGTGGCAGACTCATTCCTCAAGGTGTCAATGCCCAGGAAGCTTCCAAAATGACACTTGGAATAGGGAATTCGACTGGTGATGAGTAAGAGGGTCTAGATCTCCAAGTGGAGGAAAGAACCTCCAAGTGGACTCAAGAACTGAAGAATAACTGAAGTGGGAGAGGACACTAGTTAACTTCATGCCAGCTACAAGCTGACTCATCCTTTCTCCAAAACTCCTATATATAGAGCTCTCTCATGAGGTCTAGGGAGGCTGGAATCTTGTGAATATAAGGAAGTGCTGTTGGTTTGAGTATAGCACTATTGGGTGATTTGCTTGAAGGAGGTGAAGAGGAGATTTCTTTCTGCTGGGAGGTGTTGCTGGATTGGGCCTCTTATGGTTGTAACACTCTCAGAACTTTACTTCTTCCATTAATAAAGCATTTGAGGTTCTTATATATGCATGTGTCTCAATGGTGAATTATTATACTTGTGTATTTGATTTATTCTAATCCTTGAATCAATTATAAATGTATGCTTCTTGTAGTTTCCTTTTCTTGCCCTTTTGCAGGATCTTTGTGTAGCTGGGCCAGTGAAAGAGCAAGGAGCTGGGAGCAAGCAGCAAAGAGAGAAGACTGGATCAATCATTATTGGAAGACAACGGTTAGTGGATCTCTTTCTCCTCTCTCTTACATCTCATAAAGAAGTAATCTCGAATAACTTTGCATTCGGTTGTTGCTGAGGTACTATCACCCTTAGAGTGGGATAGGGTCATTCCGTATTGGATACTTTTCCCAACAACAAATTGGCGACTCCGCTGGGGATTGTATCTTGTTGGTTGTTTGTGTTTTTGCTATTCATTTCATAAACACAGGGAGTACCGAATCGAACTGCATTTGGAGCTTTCAAATGCAAAGTAGAGGGCAGCTACTCTAGCTCAGTTTCTGGGCAAGTTTATGATTTGAAGAGCTGATCCACAAGGACTCTAAATAGCTCTTAGTGATAGCTTTTCATCCTCCTTTTCATCCCTTAGTGTGTACTTGACTGATAGCTTCTGATTTGGCCAAAAACTGTGAATTTTTTAGCAATCTGTGACCCGGAAACTGAGAAAAACGAAAGTTTGTCTCTTCAGTGTAGGCACTATGAAGGCAGTCTGCATTTCAGCGCAGTTCCCGAAGGGGCTACCTGCGTTGAAGGTCAAACTGCCGGTGTACTACCTGCGCTGAACCAGTTTTGCCTAGTGCTACTGGGGTTCCCTCCTATTTATTGCCCTGTTTTCACTCTTGTTTTTTTGGCAGCCTGTTATTAGTCAATGTACCTATCTGAAACCAACTTTCCTTGCCACTATTCCGCCGTGGTTGTATAAAGAAATTGTAATTGTTCTTTGTGTATTTCTTATATCATTTGCAGTTTCCCATAACGAAAAGTGAACTAGTCTTGCTGTGACCTCTTAGATCTAGACCTGTGATAAGTGTCGTTTTGATCTTAAGAGTTAGTTTGTTTGCTGTTCATAGCTGATTGAGCTTTTGCTTTCGTCATATGGTTTGAATTTATATATTTCTAGTGTCGAAACAAGTAAATCTTAAGGTGTCTTTTGATTTTGGACAAGCTTGTTTGCTTTCACTTGAAATTGAATTCAAAGTTATACAACAGCTTTCTTTTTGTATTACATCAACATTAAGAAAGAGAAAAGAAATACCTGCATTGTACATTTTGCATTTGATAAGTTTGTATGTTGATTTAGGGAAAAAGTGCATTAGTGTATGCTCTTTGATCTGTGTGAAAAGATGATGTCTTTCTTTTCCCTCAGTAGTTAAGATTTTCATAAGTCGAAAAGATTGAAAAAGCTTGCTTCTCATCTTAGATTGCATTTAGGAATTTGTATCAAAACATCTCGTGGTGAACCTTGAAAGGCAAACTTTAAAAAGATCAACTTAAAATATATTGAATGAACCTAACAACGCTTTGAAACATAACGCAAACACATAGAGGTCTAAGCTAGAGACGTGTTCCGGCGCCGTTAAACGTAGTGACTGTCGATCTCGACGAAGGTGGGTGATTCCTCCTAAGAGTCGGTGGCACTAATATGGACTTGTGCTCCCATGTACCGTCGCGTATATATTGGGAGACCCCTATAGGCATATATCTTTTATCCATAGGAAGTCGTGTCGGCCGCCCTACTGATCGCAATGCAGTGAACACAGCATTCACGAAGATCGACCACCCGTACCGTAAAACGTATTCTGTGGTTTTGCAAAAAGTTTGGCACACCCTCTGCCTAGATCTCCAGAGTAGTTTCTTTTGGCCTTTTTCAAACTCTATAACTGAAAAAGTCCATCCGATCATTTGTCACTTCGGGCTCGTTAAAACATCGAAGGAGACTAGAGTCATCTTTAGCTTTTTCTCGACTCTTTAAAACTGAAAAAGCAAGTTGTGTCTAAAAAGCGTCATTAACAATTTATTTTAAACGGAAAAATCACCCTTTATTCCTGCGTTGATCTTCGAAGTTAGTCTACTTTAATCACAAAGTTCTTGTAGAATCGTTAGGAAATCTTTTGGATAGACTAAATATGTCTGAACAACCGTCGACATCCAGGACTGTGTCATTCGACACAGCAGCGGCAGAGCCTCCTGCTGCTACTCCAACGATGTTCGCTGGTATACCATCTGTCCCGGCAAATTGTCCTCAACAACAAGCCAGAGTCCCATCAGGGACGACGACATGGTTAGTTCCTATTTCTTCATCCGGATTATCATCTGGTATTTCTTATGTTGAAACTCAACAAATTGACCCAATGTGTCTTCAAAGGCCAATTTACCCTTTAAGTACTGGGTTTCCGCCGTATCGAGGGCAGTATGCTCTTTCATTGTTCCCTCCTAGAGAACAACCATATGGGAGTTTACAACAAAGTTCAGGTCAAGCTGGAATTACATCCAGCGGTTGGGTACCAATACTGCCTCGACAACCAGGGGTCGTATATTCAATGCAACCAGTACACCCTGTGTCGGATATTCCCACCACACCTGCTATGGTGAATGCGTCGCTAGTACAAGCGCTACCTGTTGTATGCCAACCCCAAGTTTCTCAGGTTGCAATACAACAGCCTCTTGTCTCAACGACTCAATCACAATCTCAGGGTAGTGCCTCCTTATCTGGAGCGACTCAGGCTCAAACAAGTACTGTGATTCCTCATCTTGGTCAATCATCCAGTATTGGTCAACAACAAATGGTCCAACAACCAGAGCTGGTTCAATCTCAACAACCGCCATTCCAACAATCATATCAAGGACCTGAGCAACAAGTCTTTGTAAGTAATGGGCAACCATGCTATAATGGTTATGCCCATCAACCTTGTCAAAGTTGCCAGCATTATGCTGGTCTGCAAAGACCCACTGCTCAGGCCATACCATCTTATCCTGGATATGCTTCGCCTAACCTGAACCAACAGTTGCCCTTTGTAGCAACTCTAGAATTACCAGATCTAAACCTGCTGACGAATGATCCAATTTCTTATGCTCCTTGGTGGCCAGCGATTCCGCATAAACTTCCGTCAGATATTCCTAAATTTAATGGAAATCCGGGTGAAGATCCGTCGAATCATGTGATGACATTCCATCTATGGTGTTCATCGAACACCCTGAATGATGATTCGATAAGACTTCGCCTCTTTCAGATGACGTTAACGGGTCCAACGGCTAAATGGTATATTGAATTGCCAAGAGCCTCTTTCGACAATTTTAGTTCCCTAGCCACGACTTTCTTAACCCATTTTCAATTACCAATAAGGTATGAAACAGGAACAAAAATATTAACCAACTTCAAACAGACGACTGCCACCCACATATCTGATCATATACATGAGTGGCATCGTCTTCGTAGGATGGTGAAAACATATGTTCCCGATCAGCTGTTAGCTGAATGGTTTATAAAGTCGTTACTTCCTGCTATAACGGAAGATGTGGCCAAGGGGGGAGTCATAACAGAGGAGCAAGTTATCGCTCGTGCACAGTATTTGGACTTAGTTTATACTCAGTTCGGCACGCTCTACGACAAAATACCCAACGCTCCTAGACCAGAATTTTCAATTCCTCCTCCTCCTAAATCAAACAATGACTCTCACGCCAGCGATGGCGTGATTGGCAAGCACAAAATTTATAGTCAAATTGCAAATGAAGAACTTCTTGCCTCAGAAGTAAATGCCATGTCGACCGACAAGGGCAAACAACTGAAGCAACCAGGGGGCAAGAAGAAAAAGAAAGGGAGAAAAAGGAAACCCCCAGCAGGGTGTCATATATGCGATGAGGATCATTGGACGAAAGATTGTCCACATATAGCTAAAGTTAAGAAACTCTTTAAGAGTTCAAAAACCCCAGCAGTATTGACTGATCCGTTTCCTAATCCAGGTCAAAATCTGGTTGCTAATCAAAATTCTTCCCGATCCCAAGTGCTTATGTTTTCTACCTCAAAGCAGCAAACTAATTCTTTGACGAGGAATAAGGATTACAGGAACCCAAAGCTGTCAAACAACAAGGCTAATGAACAACCTAGTAGTTCGACAACAACTTTGACCGAAGTTGTGCCACCCATCGTCCCTGAGCCAATAATAAAGTCGCAAAAGGGAGCAGTACACAAATCGACATTTAATCCTTGTGCGAAAATAGCACAGATAGAGGACCTGGCCTAATCGCCGTCCGTTATGTCGATACTTGAGGTATCGCAAAATTGCTTCTCCCAAGAACAAGCTTTATTATTAGCAATAGGTGGAATTGACCCAATGGATTCCAACCTTGTCGCCTTTGATCATAAAGGATATGACCCTCAGTTACCAGCTCAACTAGCTTTCCTTATTCAAGTGAAAGCCATCAACAAAACTGTTCATCGAACAATTATTGATGAGGGGGCATCTACATGTCTTATGTCGATGAGTTGCTGGAAAGATTTAGGCTCACCACCCTTGTTGAAATCGTCAATGACGTTAAAAGCATTTGATGGACGATCATACACTCCATACGGGATTTTAAGTAACTTGCAAGTTGAACTGGGGGGCAAAACAGTAGGAATTGATGTTGAAGTAATTGAGGGAAACCTCGATTACAACATCCTACTGGGAAGACCCTGGATCTATGCCATGGCCGCGGTTGTGTCAACCTACTTCAGGAAGATTGCATTTCCTTTCCAAGGAGGAATTACAATCGTCGACCAACAAACTTTTCTCCTCAACAGTCCACAAGTTACGTGAAGCAGTCCAAAGATCCATGGAAGCAATTATTCGCTCCAAAATATTGGAGTAGGACTCCTAAAAGACCCTGCCTTAATGGGTACTTTTGCCCTACCGTCTCCGAGTAATCTGGCGGAAATGGCCACAGTGGAATATGAAAACTTCTATATCTAATGGATTTGGGCTCCGAGGACGGTTCTTATCTCGTGTCAACCTCGTTAAAAAATGAGACAAGGAGTCTGAGGATGGTTCTTATCTCGTGTCAACCTCGTTAAAAAATGAAACAAGGGGTCATGAGGATAGTTCTTTTACTATGTCAACCTCATTAAAAAATGAAACAAATCCCCTTTTCAAATCTCAAAGGTAAACCTTCATTCCAACCACCGAGTTGAATGCAATGAAGCTTGGGGGGCATGCACCTCGATTTGCGTTATTATGCTGGGGGCATGCAAACTTATATCGAGCAGTTTTAGCATAAAGTTCATGCTCGTTAAAAAATAAATGCAAGATCCGAGCAGTTTTAGCACATAGTTCATGCTCGTTAAAAAATAAACATAAGATTGAGCAGTGTTTTGGCGCATTCAAGCTCGTTAAAAAATGAACCCATCCCGGTAAATAACCATTGAGTATGTAACCTGATCAACCATAAAAGCCTTGGTCGTGTTTTATGCACCGTCACCTCCACTTTTCATTTGGCCGATCGTTCACCTCCATATGATTGTTTACCCATTTTGAGGAATAGCTGCAAAGAGTGATTTCACCTAGCCATCCTTGTGACACTGCCGTGATTGGAAAATTCCAACCTGTACCTGGAATCAGTTGCTATCCCTGTTTATCACTCGTTCCTCAAAAGACGAGTCTTCTTTAAGCTCTTTTCAATTGACTCGTAAAATATGAAAAGTTTGCCGAGTTTTGGCCTTCCAGCTCGTTAAAGTGACCGAAAGAGCTATCCCTCCTCTAGATTTTAATCTTTTTGGACCTGAGGGATTACTACACAAAAAGGTCGAGCGCTTGTTTTATTCGGCTCATTAAAATTATCGAAAACTCATCCCTTCTGTATTGCTTTATACTTTTTCGGACTTAAGGGATTAGATGACGAAAAAGGAATTTTGGAGTTAACTTTCTGTACCTTTTCAGACTCTCTAAAAATGAAAAGGACCGAGTTTTCCTTGTCGTTAGACTCGTTAAAATGATTAAATAGCGACAAACTTGTCTTTAGACGAGAACGAGTTTCCCTATCGCTAAGCTCGTTAAAACATAGCGATGGGCTTGCCCGAAGGGCAGGTTATAGAACAAGCATATGTTAGCCTCCTCAAGCTTGACAAAAATAAAGAGGTACTGGTAAAAAATGACTGGGGAAAAATTGGGAGAACCTCAAAGCTTTAATGGTAGCAAGTCGCTCTTGAACATGACACTTTTCCTCCGTATCACATCGGGTTGGGTTGTTTCATTCACTGGTCTTATCACCATGGTCTTTGCCAAACCATCCACATTTGGGGTAATGCCACCGATCCATCGCATCAGTGTCGTTATATGTTCAAGAGATGTTGTTCAGAAAGAGTCAACCGTGTCCCATCCACTGCCATACATTATCCTTCATCCACCCATGATCGCCACCCTGAATCATATTTCACAGATTTTTTTCACCTCCACTAAAATCATTAGCTCCGTTCCGTGTCACTGATGTGGGATTCATTAAGGCCCTCCTTTGACGGATCGCTTCTTGTCGACTTCAACTCATTATCCAAGAAGTTAATCTAGGAACAACCCCTTCAGTACTTTGAAGCTTGCATGCCTCAATGGCAAGTTTCTCACTTCCGGCGACAGGTATACATCAATGACCTTCGAACAGAAGATTTTGCGTGGTGTTCGACGCCAAGTCCTTTATTCACACCACGTGAATTGTACTGCAGTACCTTGAGGGTCATTATCATTATCGGTGATTCCTCTCACGCTTGTTAACGGTTTACATTATTGACCGGTAATCAAGCGATGTCTTTCCATGTTCGACTTCAGCGCAATTCTCACATGGATCGACTTGTACTTAGAGTGAAGATCGAACGAGTTTGAAGACCCCGGATCTAGTTTCATCCATCCGGGCTGCGATATATATTCAGGAAATATAAAAACATTTGACATGTACGTCATTGCAGCAGATGATCATCCTACTCAAAGGATGATAATTTTAGCAGAGAATTATCAGTCTACCATCAGACGATCGTCTGTTATATGTACTAAAATGAATTTATAAAGCTGAGCATGGGAATGCCTGCCTCAGCTAGATCATGAAAGTAGAATGGAAAATAATGTATCGTATTGTATTTTATTACAGGTCACCTCTCAGCGATTGAATGAACTTTGGATCCTCCTGATAAAGCATTTCACCTGATAAACGACCTCATACTTTAGGGGGCAACTGTTATAGACATTTTTGTGCCTTACAGCATGAAGCATGAAATGTCAATAATCTAAGGGATCCAAAGTCCCTAAACATGTTGTTCCTACCCCTAGAGGAACAAGGTCAGCAAACCACAGCACTAAATATCAGTTCTCCACCTGAAAACACTCAAAAACAAGCTAATTCTGGATCATGTCAACTGCTACACTAGCTACCTGCACTGAATTTCAACTGCTACACTGGCTACCTACACTGAATGTCAACTCCAACACTAGCTACCTGCGCTGAACGAGTTTGGACATGTGGCAGACTCATTCCTCAAGGTGTCAATGCCCAGGAAGCTTCCAAAATGACACTTGGATCAGGGAATTCGACTGGTGATGAGTAAGAGGGTCTAGATCTCCAAGTGGAGGCAAGAACCTCCAAGTGGACTCAAGAACTGAAGAATAACTGAAGTGGGAGAGGACACTAGTCAACTTCATGCCAGCTACAAGCTGACTCATCCTTTCTCCAAAACTCCTATATATAGAGCTCTCTCATGAGGTCTAGGGAGGCTGGAATCTTGTGAATATAAGGAAGTGCTGTTGGTTTGAGTATAGAACTATTGGGTGATTTGCTTGAAGGAGGTGAAGAGGAGATTTCTTTCTGCTAGGAGGTGTTGCTGGATTGGGCCTCTTATGGTTGTAACACTCTCAGAACTTTACTTCTTCCATTAATAAAGCATTTGAGGTTCTTCTATATGCATGTGTCTCAATGGTGAATTATTATACTTGTGTATTTGATTTATTCTAATCCTTGAATCAATTATGAATGTATGCTTCTTGTAGTTTCCTTTTCTTGCCCTTTTGCAGGATCTTTGTGTAGCTGGGCCAGTGAAAGAGCAAGGAGCTGGGAGCAAGCAGCAAAGAGAGAAGACTGGATCAATCATTAGCGGAAGACAACGGTTAGTGGATCTCTTTCTCCTCTCTCTTACATCTCATAAAGAAGTAATCTCAAATAGCTTTGCATTCGGTTGTTGCTGAGGTACTATCACCCTTAGAGTGGGATAGGGTCATTCCGTATTGGATACTTTTCCCAACAACAGGTTATTATAGAATACGATTCTCTTGTCAAAGTTATGTGAGTTGACAGACGGAGTCACTTGCCTTTGTTTATCTCGGTAGACATCGGTGAATAAGTGTTTTGTTTGCACCGTGAATAGAACAATCTTTGGGTAACCTGTAAGAGGTAGGCCTCTCCTGATAGAAGAAATGTTTTGTCTGCAAATTGAGGGGTAACTTTGAAACTCTGTTTTATACCTGGGGGCATGCAAACCTTTTGGCATGCAAGCGAGGGGCGGCTATTTATTTTTTAAATTTTTAGGACCTCTAACCCTTTAAACTCGTAGGATTAGTCGTCACCAAACTTGCATAAAGAAAGGATGTGGGGAAAAAATCTAAAAGTTGCCGTTTTCATATGAGACATTCTTATCATATGACTGGATTAATCGAGCAGTTTTAGCACATAGTTCAAGCTCGTTAAAAAATAAACATAAGACATGAGCAAGTGTTTCCACCCGCTTTTAAGCTCATTAAAAAATGAACTATTCCCCGGTAAATAACCACCGTGAATGAAGCATTTCAGCCATTAAAGCCTTGGTCGTGTTTGCACCATCACCTCCACTTTTCCATTGGCCAATCATTCACCTCCATTTGATTGTTTACCCATTTTGAGGAACAGATGCGAAGAGTGATTTCACTAGCCATGCTTGTGTCACTGCCGTGATTGGAAAATTCCAACCCTTACCTGGAATCAGCTGCTACCCATTTTATCACTCGTTCCTCAAAAGACGAGTCTTCTTTAAGCTCTTTTCAACTGACTCGTAAAATATGAAAAGATTGTTGAGTTTTGTCCTTCCAGCTTGTTAAAGCGACCGGAAGTGTTATCCCTCCTCTAGATTTTAATCTTTTTGGACCTGAGGGATTATTGCACAAAAATATCGAGCGCTTGTTTTGTTCGACTCGTTAAAACTATCAAAAATTCATCCCTTCTGTATTGTTTTATACTTTTTCAGACTTAAGGGATTAGATGACGAAAAAGGAATTTCAGAGTTACCTTTACGTACCTTTTCAGACTCTCTAAAAATGAAAAGGACCGAGTTATCTTTGTCGTTAAACTCGTTAAAAAGATTAATAGCGACAAACTTGTCTTTAGACGAGAACGAGTTTCACTATCGCTAGGCTCGTTAAAACATAGCGATGGGTTTGCCCGAAGGGAAAATTATAGAACAAGCATATGTTATGCTCCTCAAGCTTGACAAAAATAAAGAGGTACTGGTCAGCAATGACTGGGGAAAAATTGGGAAGAAACTCAAAGAATCTTTATTGGTAGCAAGTCGCTCTTGAACATGACACTTCCACTTCGTGCCTAAGTCGGGTTGGGTTGTTTCATTCACCGGTCACATCGCCATGGTCACGCCATACCATCCACATTTGGGGTAAATGCTACCAATCCATCACATAAGTGTCGCCGACATGTTCAAGAGAAGTCATCCGTGTCCCATCCACTACCATACATTATACTTCATTCTTTCATGACCGCCATCCTGAACCATATATCATCAGATCGTTTTCACCTCTATCAAAATCATTTGCTCCGTTCCGTGTCATTGATGTGGGATTCATCAAGGCCCTCCTTTGACAGATCGCTTCTTGTCGACATCAGCTCATTATCCAAGAAGTTGATCTAGGAAAACCCCATTCAGTACTTTGAAGCTTGCATGCCTCAATGGCAAGTTTCTCACTTCCGACGACAGGTATACATCAATGACCTTCGACCGAAAGATTTTGGGTGGTGTTCGATGCCAAGTCCTTTATTCACACCACGTGAATTGTACTGCAGTACCTTGAGGGTCATCATCATTATCAGTGATTCCTCTCGCGCTTGTTAACAGTTTACATCATCAACTGGTAATCAAGCGATGTCTTTCCATGTTCGACTTCAAAACATTTCTCACATGGATCGACTTGTACTTCGAGTGAAGATCGGACGAGATTGAAGACCCCAGATCTAGTTTCATCTATCTGGGCTGCGATATATATTCAGGAAAAATAAATAAAGACATTGACATGTACAACATTTGCAGCACAGATAATCATCCTACCAAAAGGATGATGACTTCATCAGAATCATCAGTCTACCATCAGACGATTGTCTGTCCTGTGTACATAAAAATGAATTTATAAAGCTGAGCATGGGAATGCCCGCCTTAGCTAGATCATGAAAATAGTATGAAGATAATGTATTGTATTGTATCTTATTACATGTCTCCCCCCAGCATTGAAAGAACTTTGGATCCTCCTAATAAAGCATTTCACCTGATAAATGGCCTCATACTTTAGGGGGCAACTGTTATAGACATTTTTGTGCCTTATAGCTCTAAGCATGAAATGTCCATAAACCAAGGGATCCTAAGTCCCTAAAAGTGTTGTTCCTACCCCTAGAGGAACAAGGTCAACCAATTACAGCTTCTCCCAGAAGTTCTCCACCAGAAACTGCTCAGAATCAGTGAAATCAGGATCATTTCAGCTGCTCCACTAGCTAGCTGCGTTGCATAGCACCCAAGTACACTAGCCAGGTGCGTTGCAACGCACCTAAATGCACTACCAGGGTGCGCTGAGCAGGAAATGACAAATGGCAGTGTCATTCTGCGAGGTGGACAGACAATGGAAGCTTCCAAAATCTTCCCCAATGACACTTGCCTCACTGAGTTCGACCAAGGATGAGTAAGAGGCTCTCAGTCTCCAAGTGGAAGCAAGAAATGACAGAGAGAAGCCACTAGTAAAATCATAAGCTGACTCATCCTCTTTTCATACATCTATATATGGATCCCTCATCCCAGAGATCCGGAGGCTGGAATTTTGTACATTGCAGAGAATTACTGTTGGTTTTGAGATAGAGATCAGAGTATTGGGTGATTTATGCTTTGTTGGAGGTGAAGAGGGGATTCCTTTGCTGGGGGGTTGATGCTGGATCAGGAATCATCGGTTGTAACTCCTCCTGGACCTTCTTGTTATATCAATAAAACTATTTGAGTTTCTCCTACATGCTTGTGTATCAATGATGTTTTGTTATATTTGCATGTTTAGCTTAAATATGATCCTAAGCTATTTATGAATATAAATCCATGTATTTGTGTAGTTTTCTTCTTCTGTGATCTTGCAGGAACCTAGTGAAGCTGGGCAAGTAAGGGAGCAGGTAGCTGGAAGCTGTCAAAGAGGAGAGAGATTGGGTCAAAGGATTAGTGCAAGACACAGGTTGGTTCATCCTATTCCTCTTCGTTTATAGTTCATAAAGAAGAATACGAAAATAGTTTTCTCTGTTTGTTTCTAAGGTACTGTCACACCTTAGTGGGATAGGGGCGTTCTGAGTAGACACTTTTCCCGTTAACACAACCTTACTTAATAGGCTCCGCGTCCGGTTTCAAAGTAATTTTCATCACACCCAAGTCACCCATGATGCCCTTCAAGTCTGAAAATTTTGTAGGAAAAATATCTTGGTACTCGTGGAGTAACTCAATAGCTTTATCCACTGTGGCATCATCCCAGTAATCCCCAATCTTTGAAAATTTCGTCTTTGCTTCAATACCAATGTTCACTTGCTTATTTTTCAATGGCGCGGTGATGTTTGGGTTTTTTATTTGCAGACCTTCAACCTCATGATGAACTTTTTCCTATGGAATATTAATATTTCTAGGATCTTCATCCTCCCCCTCAGCAGTCACATCATAGCATTCCAGCACATGGCACAGTTGGGTTCTCCAATTTGGTTGAACTAACTCCAAAGGATCCTGCAAAATTCTAAAAATTGACGCCTTAATCTCTTGCAGGTCTTCATCAATGTTTTTAAACCCATCTTCAAAATGGAAGATCATTAAGAATCCTTTCCTTAATATGTCCCACTCCACAGTACCATGGTGAAGCTCTGTCTTGAGATACCAAGTCATAGGTATAGTATCCAAAGTATGAAAAAATAAGTGCACCCACTTTGGCTGCGGCTCTGTTCCATACAATTTAGTCCACTTTGCTAGGTGATCTCATGGATCATTTCTCCCACCATATTTCTCAGTCAGTCGAAGTTTAGGATGACCAAATCATAGCCTCATCATCCTTCGATACTCTTGCCATTCTTCAAATCTATCTTTGTGCACACCCCACATCATGCGGGCGTAGCACGCAGCGCCAAATCCAGGGCTTGGAAGCGATGATCCTCAGGGACTTCTCTTTCAAAGGCATCCAAAAACTTATCTACATCAGTTAAACCATCATAATAGGGTAAATTTATTACCTCTGACGACACACAGCACAAAGATTTAGTCATGGTGTTGCAGCACGATGTAGATACTTCATGCAGCCTATTCTTCTAGTGCTCCAACTCTTCATTTGAATCCAAAGTACAGGAGATTTCTCAGTCCCATGCATCCGTCCATCAGTCATTGGATTAGTCCAATCTTGATCTCATGCTATTATTTTTTAGATCTGATCCAAGTCATCATCACTTTCTTCATAGTCACAGACCGGTTCAGTATAGTGTGATCCTTCTGCAAGGTCCAACAGTACAACAACTCGAAGCGAGTTCCTTTCAAATGACATGGTCTGCTTCTTCAAATTGATTACCCCTTTCTTGTCAATGGCCTAGTCAATTCTGAGGAACACGGGGTATGGGTTACTGTCATCAACGATTTCTATCACTTCAAAATTAGCTAGTGTGCTAACACTTTCGATATCCACTGTTACTCCATGTAACCGTCCAATAGGGAAGATCTTTTGCTGGTTTTCCATTCTAAGCTAGATTAGAGACCACTGCAGCGTAAGTCTCCCCATCCTTTCCCATGTCTATTTAGAAAACACGTTCGCGTCAAACCCTAGATCCAGAATGGCCTGGTCCATCTCATAATTCCCTATCCGCGTGGTGAGCCTCATCTCTTGCCTTGTTCTTGCCTTATGTCTACTAATCTTCCTGACTACGCGATGTCCATCCAGAGCATTTTCCTTGCCAACGCACTTGTTTATTAACTCCTGTAGCCACTTCAAAGCCTTGCTATCATGCAACATTTTCATACAAGTCTCCAAGAATGTGTTAAGCACAGAGGGGTCAACCTCTATAGGTGCGCTAGTCTGCTGGACCTTGTCCTAGCGAAGCTTTTCCTGGCTTCCATAAATGTTTCCTTCACACACTCCATATCAAATCCAACCTCCTTTTCTAGGGCCTTGCAGACCCATCCATCCTCTTCAGGCTGTTTTCCCTTATCATCCCTAGTCTTTATTCCGCTTCTCAGTACTATATTCATGTTCGGATCCTCTTCACGGGGTTCAACCCTCATCATCTGTGAGTTCTTTGTAGGTTGTTGAGGTTGCACCTTCTTTTCCTTCATTTTAGTTATCAACACAATGAATTCTTCTATCGTGTAGTAAAACTGAGTGCAGTATTGACATGACGGGCATGTATGATTTTGACACTCCCACGCGTAGTGCCCTGGTGTCCCACAATTATAGCAAATAACCTGTCCGCAACCTCTACCAGATCATCCTCCTCCTCAACCTCATCCTCGCACTTTATGTCCTCCACGCACTCCCCCAGCGTCCTAATTTGGAGGCTGAGTTTCTGCTTACATTCGATAAGTAGGCATTATTTCCATCATCAACTCATAGCTGCGACAATGGCGCTCATCGTGGCCCACTTATTTGCAGAAATTGCAAAACAATTGTTATGGTGTTTGAACGAACTTTTGCAGCAAATTACAATTATCTGTTACATGTTTTCTAGCCACCTGACAAATAGTGCACCATAGTGCAGGCCCCGCTCTCAGTCCTGCTGGAGATTCCTGCCTCAGGGGAATTGGTCCCCCCTACAATATAATTTGCGAAGATAGGGTGGTGGTCTTTATCATGCCCCTGGGTCTTACACATGAGGCACCAAACTTCCTCATTTACCTCAGGCCTAGCATCCCTTTCTTTTTTCAAGCTCTACAATTCCAAGCAGAGGTTATGCAACTACAAATGAATTTGTTGAACTCCCAAAGTTGCATCCTATTAAGTTATGGTATGTTCTATGCTTAGAGAAATTTACTTATCTTTCTTATTATTATCCACAGATTAGCAATCACATGTACATAAATTAAAGTGCAGATAGAACATTAAACATTCAACAGAAAACAAGCCAAGACAAGAGAGACAAGATGTGGTAGCTAGCCAGGGACAAACCCCAATGTGGGGAAACTATTTGATCAAATTTTCCTTTATCTTCAATAATTCACCATAGAGAAATAGTACATAAATCTGATTTACATAAGCTACAACAAATCCTAGATCAGCCAAACTAGGGCAGCCAATATCTGGCAAACCGACCATCGGATCGGCTTGATTCCTTCACTAAAAAAATGCAGCCTTCAGAGGAGATCCAGATTCACCTACAGTGCAGTTCTGAGAGAGAGTCTGATGGTCAATGCTAGTCAAACTTCTGATCTGCAGTTGCAGCCCTAAATTTTTTGTCTTCCTTCCACACGTGTGAGAGAAGAGTCTCTTTCTACATAGTAGGAGAAGAGCCTCTTTTATGCACAGGAGAGAGAGAGATCTGATGAGATGAGTGAGAGAAAATGAGGAAAATTCCTCTTGTATTTATACACAAATGTTGATGATTGAATAGATGCGACTGTTGGGCTTTTGAGCCTACATGAGTTGTTGGTCGGCTTGATAATTATTCCATAATCAAAATAAATTCATATCTCCATAAATACTTATCGGAATCGGATGATCTCTATATCAATCCTACACCTCTTGATGAGAGGAATCTAATAAAAATATTATCAACCATGAATAAGTTTACCCACATGGAGTTTGGCCCTAGTTTCCAATTTTAACACTCCCTCTCAACTAGGGAGAACTCCATCTGTAATTCGTTTGTCGGTCACTGCTATTCATCCATCAAATGCACTGCCTTGTATAGCTTGATCCCTACTCTGCTCTACTCTATTTTTCTTGCTCTGCTCTATTTTGTTATGCCCTATTCTAATCTACTCTGCTCTGCGCTGTTCTACTCTACTCTACTTTGTCTGAATTATGAAGAAGAAGAAATGGTCGAGGATGTATCATACCATCATCCACTGACTCAAATTCAGTCTCAGAGTGTGTACCACTGGTCCCAGACCAATCCTCAACTGACCCGAAGTCAGTGTCATAGTGGGTACAACTCCTACCATTGGTCCCAGACCAATATCATCATCCACTGACTCAAAGTCAGGCTCAGAGTGTGTACCACTGGTCCCAGACTAGTCCTCAACTAACCCAAAGTCAGTGTCATAGTGGGTACAACTCCTACCACTAGTCCCAGACCAGTATCATTGATCCCAGATCAATGAAGGTCATCCTAGCATAGGGAGTACGATAGATACAACGATGCATCCATCGGTACTACTATGGTCCCTATCCTCATTTCCCTGCTCATTGATTAGATGAGAGGTACTTCCCATGAGTCCCAGACTGCATGGGTAAGATGTCTCGATAGGAAAACTTAATCAATCCTGTCCTCACAGGAGAACTAATCATCCTGCTACATAATCGTCATGGAGAACACATCATCCAGACCTCACAAGAGAACTAATCATCCTGCTACATAATCGTCATGGAGAACACATCATCTAGACCTCACAGGAGAACTAATCGTCTTGCTACATAATCGTCATGGAGAACACATCATCCATACCTCACAGGAGAACTAATCATCCTACTACATAGTCGCGACAGGGTGTTATAGTGAAAGTTTTGATTATTTTACCCTGTGGTCATATGTTGCTCCAAGAAGTACCCTTCACCCCCCTCGGAGCTACAAGAGATCCATACATCATACAGGACCCTCATCAGAGGATTTCTGAATAACACCAAGTCATTCTCGGAAGGTCAAAAATTTGACCTTTCCCAAGGGCTTTGTCAAAATGTCAGTGACCTGTTCATCTATACCGATATGTTGGAGCCTTATAGCTCCCCGCTACACCATATCTTGAATATAGTGGTACTTGATATCGATATTCTTGGAGTGATCATGAAATACGGGATTCTCTAAAAAACGAATCCCACTCTGGTTGTCACATAGGATCACGGTGGTATCTAATGTAAATCCAAACAACTCACTGAAGAGCTTTCGCAACTAGATTGCCTCACAGGAGGCCATGCTTGCAGCAATATAATTTGCCTCGGCAGTGCTTAGAGCCACCGACTTCTACTTCCTACTCATCTAGGATATCGAAGCAAATCCCAAGGAGAAACAACATCAGGAAGTGCTCTTACGATCCACCACATTCCCTGCCCAATCAACATCATTGTATCCAAGTAGCCTCACATCTCCGACAGTGTGTCTTAACCCATATGTAATAGTGCCACGAAGATATCTTAGCAGATTCTTGGCACCAATCCAGTGTATGTGGTGAGGTTCAACCATATGTTGACTTAATGTGTTGACTACAAAGCATATATTTGGACGGGAGTTCACTAATAACATTAATGCTCCGACGAGTTGCCGATACTCAGTAACATTTCATAAAACAGGTCCAGCAGCACTACCGCTTAACTTCTTGAAGTCAAGCTCCATCAGGGTAGTTACAGGCTTGCAGTCTACCATACCAAATCTTTCCAATATCTTCACCACATATTTTCCTTGAGATAGGAAAATTTCCCTTGACTTTTGCTGGACTTCAAGTCCTAGAAAATAGTGCATCAGTCCTAGGTCCTTCATTTCAAATTCAGAATCCAACTCCCTCTTACATTTGTCAATGAGAGGGTTTGCACTTGTTAGAAAGAGGTCATCCACATACAAAACTAGTATGAGAGGTTTGTCATCTTCAACCTTGAGGTAGATGTTAGGATCGACTTCACTCCTAGTGAATCCCAGCTTCATCAAGTAGCTATTGATCCTCTCATACCATGCTCGGGGTGCTTGCTTCAGCCCATAGAGAGCCTTTTTCAATCTGTATACATGAGATTTTCGATCATAAATCTCAAATCCTTCGGGTTTCTCCACGTAGACCTCTTCTTTGATCGAACCATGCAAGAACATGGTCTTGACATCCATCTGATGTAGGTTCAATCCTTGTGAAGCCGCAAGGGCTATGATCGAGCGGATGGTGGTATATCTGGCAATAGGTGCAAATATCTTGTCATAGTCTATTCCTTCCTTCTGGGAGAAGCCACGAGCGATAAAATGAGCCTTATATTTTTCTGTACTTCCATCTGCTACATGCTTTATCTCGTAAAGCCATTTAGAAGTGACAACTGTCTTGTCCTGGGGCCTGGGAACTACTTCCCAGACATCATTCTTCATAATAGACTCATATTCTTTGGCCATAACATCCTTCCATACTTGATGCTTGACGACATCTGAGAATGATGAAGGCTCATTTTGTATGATCGTGCTCATGATGGTTAGGTATCCCTGATACCTGTTGGGTTTCTTACTTTCACAGAAGGTTCCTCGGGGTGCAATGTGTCCTTTAGCATCATCAAGTAGCCCCCTAAACCAAGAGGGCCTCTTCCTAGAAGAGGAAGGCTCAGGTGGATTAATAGGATCCATGGGTTATTCCACATTAGGCATTGTTTCATCATCCTTTTCTTTCGATTCCCTGGTGTCAGCTTCTTGAGAGCTCCTCAAAGTCAGAAGATTGTCCACCTTGCTGAGAGCCATATCTTCGTTAGAGGTGAAATCATGACTAATCATGACTTCCCTTTGATCGGCTAAATAGATTCTATAGCCCTTAGTATTTTCACAACAGCCCACAAAGATTCCTTTCTTTCCATATGCACCCAATTTATTCCTTTTCTCTTTTGGTACATGGAAATATATATGGCTTCCAAAAATTCTAAAATGAGATACATCAGGTTTCTTATTGGTGAACATTTCTTCAGGAGTCTTGGAACCAAATTCTTGATGAGGGCATCAATTTTGTAGATATACAACAGCGTTTGCAGCTTCGGCCCATAGAAACTTTGGAAGTCTTTGATCATGGAGCATGGCACAAATAGCTTTCACAATCGTACAATTCTTCCTTTCCGCCACACCATTCTGTTCAGGAGTATATGGTGTAGTAGTCTCCCTCTTGATGCCAGCCTCTTTACAAAAGTCATGAAACTCGTTAGATTCATATTCATTCCCATTATCAGTCCTTAAGATCTTGATCTTCTTTTCGGTTTGATTCTCCAGCAAGGCTTTGAAGTGTCGAAACCAAGAGAACATTGCATCCTTCTTTTTCAAGAAGTATATCCAAGTATTTCGAGAATAGTCATTTGTAAAAGTAAGGTAATATGAATATCCTCCCAAGGAGTTCACAGGCATCATATCAGATACGTCGAAGTGAACCAATTGTAATATATCGGAGGTCTTGCTTTGGCTTGAGGGGAATAGTCCCCTTTTGAGCTTTCCTTCGGCACATCCCAGATATACACCTTCTTTCTCTACTTGGAATTCGGGCATCCTTGTTACCATTTGTCTTACATCGGGTAGAGATTTATAATGAAGGTAGGCAATCCTCTGATGCCAAAGTTCAGACTGAAGGGATGTGTCACAAGACATGACACCTAGTGGACTTCCACTGACCTGATACAATGAATCAACTCGAAACCCAAGAGTGAAGGCATCTTTAACATTATTTTTCCATATATGTACCTTGCCATTGTTGAAGGTCACCTTGTAGCCTTTGTCTTCCATTGCCGAGATGGAAACTAGGTTCTTTTTGCGGTCAGGTACATATAATACATCTTGTAAGTGGATCATATTACCTTGATTCTATTTAAGAGAGATATTGCCTATGCCTTTCATGGGATATTTCATATTATCTCTAAGGAGCCAAATTCCCATTGAGTCCGAAGGAGCAGAGGTAGATAGAGAAGCTGGTAGATAATATTCATCCTGCTTATTATCAACAGTGTTAGATTCATACCTAGAATTTCTAGCCTTCTTGAATGGTTGTCCTCTTCCTTGATTTCTAACACTCCTTTTACCTTTGCTATTAGATTTTCCATTCCTTTGATTTCCATGAGAGGGATTGTGATCATCGTCCTGGTGTGAGTCCCTTCTATCAGGGCACTCCCTTGCATAGTGACCTACTTTATCGCAAATGTAATATTGTCCTTTTCTTCCACCCTTAGGTCCAATCTTTCTTTTCAATTTAGACTATAATTATTTCTTTTCTTAGCATGAGAAGAAAAAGTAGCAGGAGGACCTTTACGCATGGGCATTTCTTGCTCTTCTACCCTTGTTTCTTCTTGAATGCATCTAGCCATTAATTCCTTGAAATTAGGAATTACATTATTGTTCAGAAGAGTAGTCATGAAAACATACCATTCGGATGGTAATCCTCCAAGAGTCGTGAGTGCCATTTCCCTATTAGTAATAGTCTCCCCAATAGATAGGAGATCGTTCCCGATCTCGGTGATTCTTAAGAAGTATGCTTTCATACTCTCATCTTTTCCCTTCTTAATTTCCTTTAGATTATTTCTAAGAAAAAAGACTTGATTTGCATCATTAACTTTAAATAAACTCACTAGTCTATCGTATATTTCCTTGGAGGTGTTCAAGTCGGAGATGTAGGCCACCAAGCACTTGTCGATAGAGTCCTGGATGATATTCTTTGTTTTGACTTCCCGGTTTTCCATTGTTCCTGGCAGCAACGGGTGCATTTGATGGAGGCTCAACAATATTTCCTATCACATGGTCCAACACTCGATCTTCTAAGGTTAGATCGAGAGACATATTCCATCCGTGATAGTCAGCTTTCTCACAGAGCTTTTCTTCGGCAGGGAAGAGTGTTGAGTACCCCATAGTTCTTTTAGGATATCCTTGCCAATCTTCTCTTCGGTGATTGCTCTTGCTCTTGCTCGGGCTTTGTCTTCACCTCAGCTTTGATACCATGTTAAGTTATGGTATGTTATATTCTTAGAGCAATTTACTTATCTTTCTTATTATTATCCATAGATTAGCAATCACATGTACATAAAGTAAAGTGTAGATAGAACATTAAACGATTGACAGAAAACAAGCCAAGACAAGAGACACAAGATGTGGCAGCTAGCCAGGGACAAAACCCAATATGGGGAAACCCTTTGATCAAATCTTCCTTTATCTTCAATAATTAAGCAGAGAGAAATAGTACATAAATATGATTTACATCAGTAGCAACAAACCCTAGATAAGCCAAACTAGGGCATACAATATCTTGCAAACTGACCATCGAATCGGCTTGATTCCTTCACCAAAAAAATGTGGCCGTCAATGGAGATCCAGATTCACCTACAATGCAGTTGTGAGAGAGAGTTTGATGGTCAACATTGGTCAAACTTCTAATCTGCATTTGCAGCACTAAATTCTGTGTCTTCCTGTTATAGACATTTTTGGGCACTGCAACCCCAATCATAGATGTCCATAAACCAAGGGCTCGTAAGTCCCTAAAAGTGTTGTTCCAACCTCTAAAAGAACAAGGTCAACTGATTACATCTTCTCCAAGAAGTTCTCCATGAAAAACCATTAAGAACTAGTCAAAACTGGACCATCTCACCTACTCCATGGTCAAAGTGCACTCCATCCCACCTAAATACACACGAGAGGTGCGATGCATACTAAAAATCCCTTCTATGGGGTGCGATGGGCGAGAGTGGACAAATGGCAGGGTCAATCTGCAAGGTGGAGGATCATAGAATCCTCCAGAAACTTCTCCTGTGACACTTGCCTCTCTGCATTCGCCCAGGGATGAGTAAGAGATCATCAATCTCCAAGTGGAATCAAGAACTATCAGAGAGAGGACACTAATCAAATCTCAAACGCTGACTCACTCCCCTTGCAAAAATCTATATATGGATCCCTCATCCCAGAGATCTAGAGGCTGGAATTTTGTATCTTGTAAGGAAGTGCTACTGCTTTCTTGGTGTAACATCATAGTGTTGGGTGATCTAAGCTTTTCATGAGGTGAAGAAGGGATTTCTTGCAGAGAGGATGATGCTGGGTCAGAACAATTGGTTGTAATCCTCTTTGCTATTCTTGATTATTAATAAAGCTATTCAAGTTTTCCTCCACATTCTTGTATGATTGATGATATATGCATTTGTGTGGTCAATATATATCTGGTCCTATATTGTTTATGATAGTAGATCTATGTTCTTGGATAGTGTTATCCTGCTTTGATTATATAGGTTCTCTTTAAAGCTGGGTAGACGAGGAAGCGAGTGGCGAAGATCTATAAGAAGGGAGAGGATTCAAGCAAGGAACCAAGCACAAGACAGAGGTTGGTCTCCTTCTTTCCCCTCTTATCTACTTCTCATAAAGGAAAACGAAAGTAGTTTTAGTTTGTTTGTTTCTAAGGTGGCTACCAACCTTAGTGGGACTAGTAGCTCTGCATAGACACTAGATTTCCAGATAACAAAATGGCAACTCCGTTGGGGAGCGAATAGATTGTTTGTTTGTCTATATTTGTTTTCTTTATAAACTTACAGACGGAGCCTGAAGTCAAGCCAGCTAGCCTTCGAACTGCATTTGCTATGCAAGTGTAAAGTAGATCAATGCTGCTTCAGTCTATCTCTAGGTTTTTTTTATGAATTGAACAATCGATTTACAAGCTCTCTAATTGGTGGCTCTAGTAACCTCCTTAGATCTACCCCTGTGATTTATTTACTGATTACCACTTGCTCGGCCTAAATCCTTGAACTGAGCTACAAACTGTGACCCGGAACCTAGTTGAGGTCTCGTCCCTAGACCATCGCACTGTCTCTTCTTTGGAATCTGGATGCATCGCACTTCTCGAGTGTAGTAGGTGCACTGCATCTCACTTTCCCTGTGTTACAGGTGTGCTGATTAGACTAGACCTCTTCTGCTCCTATATTTTGGTTTCTGTGTTCACTCTTTTCAGCTCTATTCAAGAGTTTTTCTATCTGTAGTCAGTATACCTCTGTTGAAACCCCCTTCCTTACAATTATTCTGCCTCCATTGTGCAAATAACTGTAAATGTTTTTATGTATTTTAAGCCATTTTCAGTTCTCTTTTACAAAGAAGTAGCGTAATTGAACTGTCGTTTCTTGATTTGAAAGTGTCGCAAGTGTCATTTGTAGTCATAGAAGAGAATCCGATTGTTCTTGATAGTCAATTACACTGTTACTCTTGTATTTGATTTGAATTAGTAGTTTTTCAAGTGTCGAAAGAAAGCTTTCAATTCCAAATCGCAAAGTGTCGTCATTGTCTTCATTTTATCTTGAAAATAAACTTGTTAGTAATGTCGCTTTGAAAAATAATTCAGATTTGCGCTTAGCTTTCTTTTTATCATTCACACATTAAGAAGGCTGAAAACAAATACATGCATGTGCATTTGCACTTAGACTGTTTGTTGGTTTGATTTAGGACAGTGAATATAGTGTGTGCTCTCTGCTCTATGTTGAAAGAATATCATCTCTCTTTCCTTAGTAGCTAGGATTTTCATTGCAAAAAGAAGATTAAACGATTTTTTATCATCTTAGATTGCATTTTAGGAAATTGTATATCTACATCACGCGGTGAACCTGAAAGGCAAATTTCTTAAGCAAGATCAACTTTAAATAAATTTAATGAATCTAAAAACGCTTTGGAACCTAATGCACAACATTTAGAAGTCTAGGCTAGATACGTATTCCTGCGTCGTAAAGCCTGGTAACTGTTGTTTTCATTGCTGGTTGGGTGATTCCTCCACTTTGAGATGATAAGTGCCAGTACAGACTTGTGCTCCCACGTACCGTCGATTATATATTGGGAGACCACAATAGGCTTTATCCTTTATCCATAGGAAGCCGTGTCTGTCGCCCTATCGATCGCAATGCACTGAACACAACATTCGGGAAGATTGACTGCCGTACTGTAAAAAGTATTCTGCAGTTTTGCGATTGGTTTGGTAATCCCTCTGTCTAGATTTCCAGAGTAGTCTCTTTTGTTCCTTTTCAGACTCATTAAAGGAAAAGGTCCATCTGAGCACTTGTCACTTTAGGCTCATTAAAAATCGAAGGTGACTAGAGTCATCTTTTGTTTTTTCTCGACTCTTAAAAATTAAGAAAACAAGTTGTTTCAAAGCGTCTAAAATTCATTTAATTCAGAAACATATTTCCCCTTGATTTTTAGTTGATCGAGTAATCCGCAATCGTGGAAGAAAGTCAATTGAAACCCCATTGTTCGCGGAGGCTTACGAGTCAACCGTCTTTGTCTCCAGAATCAAAACTGTTACGGACAAAGCAAACTCATTTAACCGGTTCCAAATCCCCTGGTAAAGTTAGGACAAGTGTTCCAACACCATCGAAGACTCCGGTTACTCCAAACATTTCTGGTATCCCTGCCTTTATAGAAGAAGTTCCGCAACCACCAAAGGACAGTAGAACTGATCCTAGTGTGAAGGTAAACACTCGTATTACTGAACTAGCTCCATCTACAACTGATTCGGAAGTTGTTATTCCCCAAACATCTATCGCTGCAGATTCTATACCTTCTTCGGCACCAGAAATATTTTACAGACCTGACGGTCTACCTCTTCCACCTAGTCTTATTGATATAGAAGAGATTGTGGAGGATCCCCCATCTAGTACTCCATTGCAATTTGGAGTTGGGATCACCCTATATCCTTCTTCATCAGAAATTAGTCTATCGTTATCGGAAGCTCCTATAGAATCGCTAGGAAATCTTTTGGATAGACTAGAAATGTCTGAACAACCGTCGACATCTAGGACTGTGTCATCTGAGAGAGCAACGACAGAACTTCCTGCTGTCACTCCAATGATGTTCGCCAGCATACCATCTATCCCAACTAGCTCTCAATCGCTAGAATGGGCCCACTCAGGGGCTATTTCAACAGTATGGTCCGTTCCTGTTTGTTCATCTAGAATAATATCCGGGAACTCTTATGTTGAGTCTCAGCAAATTGATCCTTCACGGTGTCAATTTGGGCAGTTCGGTCCTCAAGGACAAACAATTCCTTTGAGTACCGGATTACTGCCGTATGGGGGGCAATATACCCTTTCATTGTCTCCTCCGGGAGGACAACCGTATGATAGTTCACAACAAAATTTAGGTTATTCTGGAATTACATCTAGCGGTTGGGTGCCAATACTGCCTCAACAACCAAGAGTTGTATATTCGATGCAACAATGTTTACCTATGTCAAATATACCAACTATGCCGGCTATTGTGACGGTGTCACAAGTACAAGCGTTGCCTATTGTATGCCAACCTCAGGTTTCTCAGGTTGTAATGCAACAGCTTCTTGTCCATGCGACTCAACCACGATCGCTAACCAGTGGAATGACACAGGCCCAAACGGGTACAATTACCCCTCATCTTGGTCAAACATCCAGTATTGGACAACAGCGCATGGCTTCACAACCATGGCTGGTGCAATATCAACAATCACAATTCCAACAAGTATACCAAGGATCTGAGCAACAAATCTTTGCGAATAATGGGCAATCGTATATTCAAAATGGTCAAAATCAACCATTCTATAATGGTTTTGACCATTAACCTTACCAAAGTTACCAGCATCAAATGCATTATGCTGGTATGGAAAGACCAACTGCTCAGGCAATCCCATCTTATCCTGGGTATGCTTCGCCAAACCTGAATCAACAGTTACCCTTCATGGCAACTTTAGAGTTACCAAATCTAAATCGGCTAACGAACGATCCAATTGCTTACGCCCCTTGGTGGCCAGCGATTCCACATAAACTTCCGTCAGATATTCCTAAATTTCATGGAAATTCCGGGTGAAGAGCTGTCGAATCATGTGATGACCTTTCATTTGTCGTGTTCATCAAACACCCTAAACGATGATTCGATTAGGCTTCGCCTTTTTCAGAGAACGTTAACTGGTCCGGCAGCAAAATGGTATATCGAATTACCTAGAGCTTCGTTTGACAACTTCAGTGCCCTAGCCACAACCTTTTTAACCCATTTTCAGTTACCCATAAGGTACGGAATGGGAACAGAACTTCTTACAAATTTCAAGCAAACGATGGCCACTCACATATCCGATCATATTCATGAGTGGCGATGTCGTCGTAGAATGGTAAAAACGTATGTTCTTGATCAACTTTTAGCTGAATGGTTTATTAAGTCATTATTACCTTCCATTACAAAAGATGTGGAAAAAGGAGGAGTCGTCACTGAAGAGCAAGTTATTGCTCGTGCACAATATTTAGACTTGATTTATACTCAGTCTGGCACGCTCTACGATAAAATCCCTGACGCTCCCAGACCAGAATTTTTCGTTCCTCCTCCTCCTAAATCGAACAAAGACTCTCATGCCGGCGATGGCGTGATTGGCATGACAGACACGAAATCAACAAAGGCTACATCTAAAAAGGCTCATAATATTTCTAGTCAAAATGCAAAAGAAGAACTTCTCGCCTCGGAAGTAAATGCCGTCTCAACTGATAAAGGCAAAGAAACCAAGCAACCAGGAGGAAAGAAGAAAAACAAAGGGAAGAAGAAGAAACAGGAGGAATCATCACCTGAAAAATATTCTGCAAATCCTTCTGGAGATAAGAAACCAAATCGTCCATGTCTTATATGTGATGAGGATCATTGGACAAGAGATTGTCCATATAAAGCTGAGCTTAGAAAATTCTTCAAGAATTCAAAAACCTCGGCGGTATTGACTGATCAGTTTCCAAATCCAGGAAAAAATATGGTTGTTAGTGACAATGCTTCCCCGTCCCAAGTGCTAATGTTGTCGGTTTCAAAATAGAAAAATGATGCTTTGATAATGACAAGGAATGAAGATTATGGGAATCCACAGCTGTCGGACAACAAGGATAAAGATCAACCTAGTAGTTCGACAACAAATTTGACAGAAGATGCGCCGCCCATCATTCCAGAGCTAACAATAAAACCACCAAAGGGAGTAGTACACAAGTCGACATTTAATCCTCATGCCAGAGCAGCACAACATTATAATATAGTGGAAGATCTGGCCCAATCGCCATCCGCTATGTCGACACTTGAGGTAGTGAAAAATTGCCCCTCCCAAAAGCATGCTTTATTATCAACAGTAGGTGGGATAGACCCAAAGGATTCTAATCTTGTATCCTTTAATTACAAAGGATATGATTCTCAGTTACCAGCTCAACTAGCTTTCCTCATTCAAGTGAAAGCCCTCAACAAAACTGTTCATCAAACAATTATTGATGAGGGGGCATCTACATGTATTATGTAGATGAGTTGCTGGAAAACTTTAGGATCTCCAACCTTGTCGCGATCTTCGACGACATTAAAAGCATTTGTTGGACGAACATATACCCCATACGGGATTCTAAGTAACTTGCAAGTTGAACTGGGAGGGAAAATAGTAGAAATAGATGTTGAAGTAATTGACGGAAACCTCGATTACAACATCCTACTAGGAAGGCCCTGGATATATGCTATGGTTGCGGTTGTGTCGACCTACTTTAGGAAGATTGCATTTCCTTTTCAAGGAGTAATTACAATCGTCGACCAACAAACATTTCTCCCCAATAGTTCCCAAGTTACGGGAAGCATTCCAATGATCCATGGAAGCCCCCATTTGCTTCAAAATATTGGAGTAGGCCTACTAAAAGACCCTATATTAATGGGAACTTTTTCCCTCCCGCCTCCAATCAATATGGCGGAAGTGGTGACGGTAGGAACCTACAATATGATATCTTCCATTCAAAAGATCTCAGAAAACGATATTAACATGGATCATCTGAAGGTATTGCCTCCAAGCCCAATAGAAATATTGTAGCAATCAATGTTTTTGGCATGGGAGGCAGACCCGAATCAATGCTCATCAAGCGTTTGGATAGATAGGTCTAAGGAATATGGCACCCCTTCAGATCCGTGGTCGCAAGTGCATTACATTGACGAAGGAATTGTTTAGTCAATGATAATTGAAGGGGCGCCATGGGAAGATTACCACCATCGTTCCCATCTTCTGGATTGTCAAGAAGATACTCCTGATGACCTTCATCATCCTTCAGTTTTTGATTTCCTATCAAATACTGTAAACACGGTGGATTCTGAGCAAAACTTGTCCAATATAGAAGAGACTATCGCCATAAATATCTCGACCAAAACAAAAGTTGTAGAGAATATTTATGTTGGCAAATGTTGTTCTCCTTCAGAACTGGAAATATATAACGCTCTTTTTCGCGAATTCAGAGATGTCTTTGCTTGGTCATATGATGAAATGCTAGGCATTGATTCGAGTATAGTTGAACACGAAATCAAGATGTATCCAGATGTCAAACCAGTACAACAATGGCTACGGCAGGTGCACCCCAAGAAAGTCGATGCCATCAAGGAAAAAGTTGAGAAACTTCTCCATGCTAGTTTTATTTACTCAACTCCTCTAACCGATTGGGTATCAAACATTGTTCCTGTGATGAAAAACAAAGAATGATTAGAGTGTGCGTCGATTATAGGGATGTAAATCAAGCTTGTCCAAAAGACAACTACCCTACACCCTTTATTGACCAGATAATTGATGAATGCGCCAGATGTGAAATATTTTCATTTATGGATGGATTCTCCAGGTTTAATCAAATAAATATCCACCCACAGGACCAGTCAAAGACTGCATTTATTTGTCCGTGGGGCACATTTGCATATCGCAAATTACCCTTTGGTTTAAAGAACCTAGGGGCAACATTTCAGAGGGCAATGAATTATGCCTTCCATGAAATAAAAAACATCGTTCAACCATACCTCGACGACCTTCTGGCTCATTCACGAAAGCGGACCGATCATCCATAGCATTTGAGAGTGATATTTCTACGTTGCCGACACTACAAGATACGACTCAATCCACACAAATGTGTGTTCTGTGTCAGTTCTGGTCATTTGCTTGGCTTTGTAGTCTCAAAGGATGGGATTCATCTCGACCCATGTAAGGTTTAGGCAATCATAAATTTGCCTCCACCTTCAAATTTGCTTCAGATTCAGAAACTCCAAGGGAAAGCAAAATTTCTGAGGAGATTCATTCCAAATTATGCCGAACTTGCTAAAGGTTATACACATCTATTGAAAAAAGAAGTACCCTTCATCTGGGATCAGGTCGCGCAAGCTTCCTTTGATGCTTTAAAAGAATCCCTAATGAAAGCATCATTAATGTATGCTCCTGATTATCAAAAAGATTTTAACCTGTATCTGGCTGCAGCGGATACAACCATCGCAATGGTTTTAGTTCAAGAAGACAATGGAATTGAACATCCCATATATTATTTGAGTAAAAACTTAAATGATACAGAAAGAAAATATTCCTACATTGAAAAGCTAGCTCTCGCAGCTATTAAGCGATACAGAGATTTCGACACTCCATCCTCTTTCGAAAAACTACCATTTTGTTAGATTGCAACCCCATGAATTATATATTGTCACGATAGTTGCTGGGGGGAAAATATTCAAAATGGATAGCAATTCTTCAAGAGTTTGATCTGGAATTTGTAAAATCCAAATCAAAGAAATCCCTGGTTTTCATGGAATTACTTTGCAATCTCCCATCATCGTCCGACGATGAAACATCCGAAGAAACCATCATGGATAAATCTTTGTTTCTGATATCTTCAAGCAATCCGTGGTATGGAGATATAATCATCTATCTCCAAACCCAAAAATATAGGTCTAATACCTCCCGCTCAAAACAAAAACGTATTCGATACCAATCAAAAGACTACATGATCATCGGTGATACACTTTACCGTCGTGGTGTCGATATAGTTGTGAGGAGGTGCCTCACCCATGAGGAGGCCGAAAAAGTCCTGAATGATTTCTTTTAGGCACGTGTGGGGGGCATCAATCTGGTTACGCTACGGGGCAAATTTTTTTACGAGCAGGATACTTCTGGCCAACAATGTTCAAAGATTACATAATCGCAGTCAGAAGTTGCCATGCATGTCAAATTTTCGATAGTAAAACCAGAAAACCACCCGCACCTCTGCAACCGATAGTTGCTGTTGGGCAATTCACCAAATGGGGCATTGATTTCATGACATGTAACCCCACCTCGACTGGGGGGCATGGGTATATCATAGTCGTAGTAGACTATTTTACCAAATGGGCCGAGGTAATGCCTACATTAGATAACACTGGTGAAACAGCTGCCCTTTTCTTTTTCAATCATGTAGTCGCCAGATTCGGCGTTCCACAGGCTATAGTCACAGATCATGGATTGCATTTTCGCAATCACATGATGGTCGAATTGGCTGCCAAATTGGGGTTGTCCCACGACAGCTCTACTCCATATTACCCGCAACCCAATGGACAAGTTGAAGTAATCAACAAAGTCCTGAAGCGGATGTTGCAAAGGATGATTGGGGTCCACAAAAGGAGTTGGCACTTGATCCCGTACTTAGCCTTGTGGGCATACCGAACATCGGTAAGGAATGCAATCGGGTTTACACCTTTTCAACTGGTGTATGGTCTAGAAGCAATCTTACCAGTTCAGTGTGAAATCTCGTCCCTCAAACTCGCAATCGACTCTCTCCCCGGAACTTCAGAAGAGGAGGCTCGTTTCAACTAATCCAATTGGATGAAACCCATTGTGATTCCGATTTAGCTAACAAAGCCCATAAGAAATGAGTCAAGGCGCAGTTCGACAAAAATGTCAAACCCTGTGTCTTCTCAGAAGGTGACTTGATCTTACTTTACGACCAGGAATCCGATAAATTGGGAGCAGGTAAGTTCAAGTCTTTGTGGATGGGCCCTATATTGTTAAGCGTGTATTATAAAAAGGAGCCTATGAGTTAATGGATTATGACGGGATTCCATTGGCGCAACCCCGTAATGGGTTGTACCTTAAGCGTTACTACGCATAATTCAATGTGGTAACCCATATGCTTTTGTTACATTTTTGTTTTCGCTAAGAGTAATTGTTTTGGTCAAGTAATCCACTTTTTACATTTGTCGCAGATGTCGAAACTATTGTAATCTTTTGTTGGATATGCCGATGGGGCGAGTCGTAGTTCGCAGAACCTATCTTTTGTGGCCTGGGCCATTTTTGATCTAAGTAGCGAGTTAGTAAGTTTCAGAGGGTATGTATTGGTCGGTCAACAAATAACATCGCTGAATATAGCACGTTGATAGAACCTTTCTCTAATGCCATCACACATGGCATAAGCCGACTTGTCATTAGGCTAGACTTACAGCTCATCATACTACAACTCACTGGTATCTACTCCGTCTGAAATCCAGCTATCTATCGCATGTTCCTAAGGGTCAATATTTTGGAAAGGCAATTTGATTTTATTCAATATCAGCATATTTCCAGAAAATTAAACACATTAACAGATTCATTGGCAAATTATGTGTTAGATAGACATTTGGAACACTTATAAAAAGAAGCATTTCATCAGTATTTGCATCAGGATCATGTAACTTAACCAAAATAAAACTCCAAAAATCAAAAATATATATAACTATTTATGGTTTACACATAATGTTCTGTAACCAAGACAAAATTGCTCAAATATATAGAATGCTCATGGCCGATACCATCATAGATGAAGGGGTTTCTGTGAGTATCCTTTCCTCAACTACTTGGAAAGCGCTTGGTTCGCCATCGATTTTGCCTGAAATGAGAAATCTAACAGGATTTGACAAAGGAACCAGTCGACCGTTAGGGATCCTTCCCAATGTGCCAATAACATTGAGAAGAAAAATAGTTCACATGAACGTAATGGTAGTCCAAGGACCCTTGTATTATAATCTACTCCTTGGACGCGGCTATATTTATTGCATGGGAGCCATTGTCTCCTCACTCTTTAGAGTAATGTGTTTTCTGCATGAAGGAAGAGTGGTCAAGCTCGTAGACCAGCTTTCATTCCCTGGTTCACACATAGCAAATCGTCATATACCATCCCTGAATGGTCTTTTCACGCAAGGAATGTCTCATCAATCCCCAATCCATCCTCCTGATGAGCGCGAGTGATTCAGAGGATATGACTGAAACCCAGGGGGCATGCACCCTGGCCTGTTTCGATAGGAAAACCTTGGGTATAGGGTGGGTTTCTGCGAAGGATATATGACTGGTTGACACACCCGTCCATTTAGGAAAATGGGGTTAGACCGGAATAAGATACCACTGTTAAAGGTAGGCCTTTCCCGATAAAACAAATGTTTTGTCTGCAAATTGAGGGGTAACTTGGAAACTATACTTCACTATACCTAGGGGCATGCAAACCTTTTGGCATGCAAGCGAAGAGCAACCATTTATTTTTTTAAATTTGTAGGTCCTCTAACCCTTTAAACTCATAGGGTTGGTCGTTTCCTAACTTGCATAAAGAAAGGATGCGAGGAAAAGCTTTAAAAAAATGCCAATTATATGAGACATCCTTATTATACGACTGGATCGAGCAGTTTTAACGCGCAATTCAAGCTCGTTAGAAAATAAACATAAGCAATGAGAAAATGTTCCCCTAGAGTTTAATCTCATTTAAAAATGAACCAATTTCCGGTAAATAACCATCGTGAATGTATTATCATCAGCCTTTGAAGCCTTGGTCGTGTTCTCATCATCACCTCCACTCTATATTGGCCGATCATTCACCTCCATTTGATTTTTTACCCTTTTTGAGGAACAATTGCGAAGAGTGATCCTGTTATCCATCCTTGTGACACTGCCGTGATTGGAAAATTCCAAACCTTACCTGGAATTAGCTGCTACCCAAAATTATCACTCGTTCCTCAAAAAACGAGTCTCCTTTAAGCTCTTTTCAACTGACTTGTAAAATATGAAAAGATTGCCGAGTAATTGGCCTCTCCAGCTCGTTAAACTGACCGGAAGTGCTATCCCTCCTTTAGAAATTAATATTTTTGGACTTGAGGGATTATTACACAAAAATATCAAGCGCTTGTGTTGTTCAGCTTGTTAAAATTACCAAAAATTCATCCCTTTATTATTATTTTATACTTTTTTGGACTTAAGGGATTATATGACGAAAAAGGATTATTGGAGTTTTCTTTACGTCCCTTTTTAGACTCTGTAAAATTGAAAATGACCGAGTTATCTTTGTCGTTAAACTCGTTAAAACCGAATAGCGACAAACTTGTACATACAGACAAGAACGAGTTTCACTATCGCTAGACTCGTTAAAACATAGTGATGGGTTTTCCCGAAGGGAAAATTATAGAACAAGCATATGTTATCCTCCTCAAGCTTGAAAAAAATAAATAGGTATTGGTCAACAATGACCAGGGAAAAATTGGGAAGAAAACTTGAAGAAACTTTATTGGTAACAAGTCGCTCTTGAACATGGCATTTTCACTCCGCATCCGAGTCAGGTTGGGTTGTTCCGTTCACTGGTCATATCACCATGGGTTCATCACACCATCCATATTTGGGGTTAACGCTACCAATCCATCATGTTAGTGTCACCGATATGTTCAAGAGAAGTCGCTCAGAGAATTCACCTGTGTCTCATCCACTGCAATACATTTACGCTCCATTATTTCATGACCGCCACCCTGAACCTTATATCATCAGATCATTTTCACCTTCATTAAAATCATTTGCTCCATTCCGTGTCATTGATGTGGGATTCACTAAGGCCCTCCTATAACGGCTCATTTCTTGTCAACATCAGCTCATTATCCAAGAAGTCGATCTAGGAACAACCATTTCAGTAATTTGAAGCTTGCATGCCTCAATGGCAAGTTTCTCACTTCCGGCGACAGGTTTACATCAATGGCCTTCGACCGAAAGATTTTCCATGGTGTTCGATGCCAAGTCCCTTATTCACACCACATGAATTGTACTGCAGTACCTTGAGGGTCATCATCATTATCGGCGATTACTCTGATGCCTGTTAACAACTTACATCATTGGCTGGTAATCAGGCGATGTCTTTCCATGTTTGACTCCAGAACATCTCTCACATGGATTGACTTGTACTTTGAGTGAAGATTGAACGAGATTGAAGACCCTAGATCTAGTTTCATCCATTCGGGTTGTGATATATATTCAGGAAAATAAAGACATCAAATGTACATCATTACTGCACAGATAATCATCCAACCTAAGGGATGATGGCTCTACCAGAATCATCAGTCTGCACTCAGACGATTGTCTGTCTTATGTACATGAAAATGAATTTATAAAGCTTAGCATGGGAATGCCTGCCTCAGCTAGATCATGAAAATATTATGAAGATAATGTATTGTATTGTATCTCATTACAGGTCGCCTTCCAGCTCAAAAAAACTTCAGATCCTCATGATAAAGCATTTCACCCGACATCAACAGATTAATGACCTCATGCTTTAAGGGGCAACTGTTATAGACATTTTTGGGCACTACAACCCCAATCATAAATGTCCATAAACCAAGGGCTCTTAAGTCCCTAAAAGTGTTGTTACAACCTGTAAAAGAATAAGGTCAACTGATTACATCTTCTCCCAGAAGTTATCCATGAAAAACTACTAAGAACTGGTCAAAACTGGACCATCTCACCTGCTCCATGGTCAAAGTGTGTTGCATCCCACCTAAATACACACGGGAGGTGCGATGCATACTGAAAAGCCCTTCTATGGGGTGCGATGGGTGAGAGTGGACAAATGGCATGGTCAATCTGCAAGGTGGAGGATCATGGAATCTTCCAGAAATTTCTCCTGTGACACTTGCCTCTCTGCATTCACCCAGGGATGAGTAAGAGATCATCAATCTCCAAGTGGAATCAAGAACTATCAGAGAGAGGACACTAATCAAATCTCAAAAGCTGACTCACCCCCCTTGCAAACATCTATATATGGATCCCTCATCCCAGAGATCTAGAGGCTGGAATTTTGTATCTTGTAAGGAAGTGCTGCTGCTTTCTTGGTGTAACATCATATTGTTGGGTGATCTAAGCTTTTCATGAGGTGAAGAAGGGCTTTCTTGCTGAGAGGATGATGCTGGGTTAGAACAATTGGTTGTAATCCTCTTTGCTATTCTTGATTATTAATAAAGCTATTCAAGTTTTCCTCCACATTCTTGTATGATTGATGATATATGCATTTGTGTGGTCAATATATATCTGGTCCTATATTGTTTATGATAGTAGATCTATGTTCTTGGATAGTGTTATGCTGCTTTGATTCTACAGGTTCTCTTTGAAGCTGGGTAGACGAGGAAGCGAGTGGCGAAGATATATCAGAAGGGAGAGGAATCAAGCAAGGAACCAAGCGCAAGACAGAGGTTGGTCTCCTTCTTTCCCCTCTTATCTACTTCTCATAAAGGAAAACGGAAGTAGTTTTAGTTTGTTTGTTTCTAAGGTAGCTACCAGCCTTAGTGGGACTAGCAGCTTTGCATAGACACTAGATTTCCCGATAACACTTCCTTCCACACATGTGAGAGAAGAGTCTTTTTCTACGCAGTAGGAGAAGAGACTCTTTTCTGCGCAAGAGAGAGAGATATGTGATGAGATGAGTGAGAGAAAATGAGGAAAAGTCCTTCTGTATTTATACACAAATTTTGATGATTGAATAGATGCGACTATTGGGCTTCTGAGCCTACATGAGTTGCTGGTTGACTTGATAATTATTCCATAATAAAAATAAATTCATATCTCCATAAATACTTATCAGAATCAGATGATATTTAGATCAAGCCTACACCTCTCGACGAGAGGAATCTAATAAAAATATTATCAGCCATGAATAAGATGACCCACATGGAGTTTGGCCTTAGTTTCCAATTTTAACACGTCTTGGATAGGTGTCTCATGGAATCTCATCGCGACTTCTGGGGCTTCCACCTTAGTCCCTATCTTCTACTATGATAAAGCAATCCTTAGGTGGGGCAGAAGCAAGGCTATAAACAACTCGTGGTGCTAACCATCTATGAGCTACATATGAGCTTCGCGGATCACACACTTCAACCTTTGATCTAAATCCCAAGGTGTTTCACCTGCCCTCATCATGATTTCCTTGAATCCAACCACAGACTTTGAGTCATACTTAGGCTTACTAAACTCCTTGTTTAGAGCATCCTTAGTTTCTGCCAACGATGTTAAAGGATGATTAGTGCAATACTTGACATACCATGTCATAGCGCGGTCCTACAAGGTAGTAACTAAATGCGCCTTCTTTATATTATCATCAGTGATCTACTGCGGTCCACACAGTATTCACGACAAACTAGAATTGGCTATATCTTCACTCCCTATACCCTTGAAAATTGGTAGCTTTATCGAGTTTGACATGTTGAATGTTGGTGGTGGTTGCGGTGGTGTGGGTGAAGTTGTATGCTATGGAGGTGAAGGTGGAGGTGGAGGTAGAGTGGAAGGATGATGAGTTCATGGAAAACCCTTTCCTATCAGCTAAATAGCACTTCGTGGTGAAGCCTATATCGCTCCCTCATTGTCGCTCGAAGGAGGCCTAATCAACTTGCTATATTCAGGAACTTCTTTCTCTTGGTTTCTAAAGATTTGCCTACTTTGCATAGATCCAAACATCAAGGAAATGACATAACCCATTTCTCACACAAAGGATCTTAATCCAGGTGTTCAGAGATCTTAGGTACTTACCTTGCGGTCCCTTGAAAAAGCGCCGCTCCGCTTCGCTGTAACTAACTGAGGTATCAACTGTGAATTCTATCACAAATCCTCCTATGAATCAATCAAGCCAGTGATCAACAACGTGCATGATATTGTCTTCAAAAGCCTCCAATATTCACACTAGATTTGGAGTCCACACTTTTGGACCGTCAAGTTTCCACCTTCCTTGGCCGTCTGCCAACTTAGCTATCCACTCATATAATTCGATCGGGAAGGTGCAGAAGAAAATTTCGTGTATTTCTGTGTACAAATATCTATCCAACCACTATTCTTTTGACAGGCACAGATTTTTTTTCTCTTGCACCGTGAATTAATGAATCTTCCTGTCCAACCACTTCTCAATTTCCTTCTTGGTCGAATTCTAGTGATGCGGCATCACACATCTCCTTAAGTAGATCCCAGTCCTGGTAACGAAACCATTTGTTGTCTTAAGGGGTCCTGACCCAGGTTCAGAGTTAATTATGCCAAAAAGAACCCTACACTACTGTCCCTTTCGGCATCAACCCGCGTAGTGTGGACTGAAGTCTCAACCAAAGCAGTATGGGGGGGTGCTGGAACCAAGTTTCCACATCCGAAGATCAGTGTGATGTCCTTTTATGCCCTAGATATGACTTCGAACAGATCTATAAGCCCCTAGGGCTCAGTATTGTAACTTCCTTTAAACGACCTTTATACCTCCACGAAGGTCTACGATTGGCTTTTTCAGACCCTTAACAGATGAACCATCTATTTACGCGCACCATAAATGAAGCTTAGATCTGAGTTCCTGCATATCTAATTACGTACTTAATAAACATAACATAATATATTATAATCTTCGCGTAAATACTTAACATGCATTTCATTCAGTGAATAAGACTTATCTAATAGAGTCGTGCATAAATACATCATTATTTCATAAAAACATTATTTCCATCACAACATATATCACAAACATAAATAATAGTAGTAAACAGATAAACACATGAATTTCTTCAATAGTCTTCTTTATTGATCTTCAATATGAGGTTACAGGCTCAAAAATTCCCCACACACTCAGCTGTAGACACTACTCTAGGCCTCTGCACACTCAGCTGTAGAGCCTTTTCCTCCTCTAAGACTTATTTATTTGCGCTATCTCTCTAAGAATTCATCCATTCTTACGCATTGTGATCTACCTTAGACTCTCTAAGACACACTATTTATAGCCTTTTACATATAATCCCATGGTCTGTGGACCCTGGGTGGATCTCAAAACCGACATAAATTTACATAAATGAGGGTTAAAACCCTTTTTGACTCCTAACCACCTATGCGCTTCGCATTCACAAATCTTGGAGACTTTACATCCTTTTACAAAATTTACATCAAAAACTGGGTTTTTAACCCCAAAATTGACCCAGGGGACCCCATCCCAACAAGTTACTAGTTCTTGGAACCTACAGTTTGGGATAAACACTCTGGAGCCTTGTGAGTTGAGTTAATAGTCGCTTGAGCTGCAGTTGGAACAAATGTTTTGAATCCCTGATTTAGCTGTGGATTGAGTTACTAGTTCCTGGAGTCCTGGGCAAATTGGGTAGAGACCGATTTGGCTGATGTTAGTTATTTTTGGACCATATAGGTGAGATCACTATGGTTGAGGGTTGAGGTGGTTTGTCTTGTGGAATCCATGGTTGGTTTTGTTTTGTTTTAACGCTTATGATCCCATATTCATGCTTAGACTATGGTGCGGGGGTGATTGGATGAACGAGAGATTTGGTTCAATCCAATCTATGGTCGGGTGGTATGTGGAAGTCCCTGACATGGTTGGAATTTTCATATGTTAATAAGATCTATTATCCTATTGTGTTCTATGAGCGCTTTTACATGTTATTATGGTGATCTTATGGTGGATTTTACATGGTTTCTATTCTGGTTATATATTGGTTATATGATGTATTCTATCTATGACTCTTAACATGTTTTGATAACTTATTGAATGGTTGATGAATGCATGGGATAAAAAGTGTTATTGCAGTTAGTTAGAGAGGGATTAGAGCCTTAATGGTGATCTCAAGATGAATTTCATAAGTTTATGATCAGATATGCATTCATGACCTGTAGCTTTCATGTTTATCATATGTTTGACAAAATTTCTATCATAGATTAGGCTTGTCTAGGTCAATTTCTTGCTTGAGTTTTGATTGGTTGGCCTTGCCATCATATTTTTTATTTTCTAGAAAGTTATAGGCAATTTTGGGTAGTGGTCTAGAGGCTAGCTTAGAAAAGTGGCTCAGATCTCGGAACCGTTGGCACTGAACTACAGTTTTTAGGTCATAATCACATGGAAGCAGGCCTATGCGTGCAGTTGGGACCTCATAAGTACACTAATGTGTTGTGTGTGAAGTTGGGGAGTTTTCCCTGTGAAAAGAGCTCCAGCTTAGGGATTGACCATCTGGAGTGGTTTGCAGGATCCGTAGTGGTTTGTAGTCCCTAAGGGATGTTTGTAAGCTGTCACTATGTTGTCCCCACTTCCATAATTAGATCTTGGAGGTCATGTGATATCATAGTGACAGTCATCTCATGCTTACCCTGGCAAGCTTGTAGAAATGCATAAATATGGTGTGAGGTAGTTACAGGGTGGTATTAAAGCAAGGTTGTAGTCCTAAACCCCGGGGTAGATGTGATTGTTATGCATGCATGTTAGTTGTCAATATGTTTTTCATGTATGGATTATGAAAGTTATTATTACAGTTTGTGTCGTCATGATGATGTTGGTATGTTATGATGTTGATGTTGATATGTTGACATGTTGATGTGATGTGATATATATATATATATATATTGTGCTAATATGGATTGAATTGTGCAGATATGATAACCTCCTCTAAAATACAATGAGGTGTGATTTTATTATACCTATATTTGGTTTATCTAACATGAAATTTTTACAGGATAAATAAGATCATAGATTAAGAGAAGAATGGTGGAATATAGTTCACATGACTCCCCTTACAAGCCTGATGTGAATTCAACATAATGGATAGGTCAATTGAGGAGAAAGGAGAAGCGTGCTCTCCTAACATAACAAATACATTGAGAAGTTTAAAGGAAGAAATCATAAGTTGCAAGGTAAATGATAGAAGGTTGATTGAGGCAAAATAAAGGCTTGTGAAAGCTTAGTAAAAGCAAGCAGAGGTTAATATAGTCATCCTTCATATTCTTTCAAATTTGTAGAACTAGGGACAACTGAGGATTACTCATGGACAAGAGGAAAGTACTAATGGGGCATATGGAAACATGTCTCAACTAATATACAGGTTGGATAGGAATGACACAGTTAGAGGTGGCATATATTTGGATACACATGTCAGGAAGGCTAGCAGTTATGGATTGTATTATAGTTCCAGTTTTGAGAGACATCATCTTCATGTTCACCAACATCCTTATAGGAGGAGTGAGAAGAAAGATTTTCTAGAGGATTTCAAGAAATCCAAGCTCCTACTTTTGATGGGGATGTGATGAAACAAAAAGATGCAGAAGCATGACTTCTGGGGATGAATAAGTTCTTCATATTGCATGATTATTCAGAGAATATGAAATCCAAGATCACTATCTTTAGTCTCAAGGGAAGAGCATATATCTGGTGGGAAGATGTGAAGTGTGTCAGAGGCATTAGGGCAGAGGATCTTGTTTGACATGAGTTTAAAATAATATTTATGAATAAGTACTTGTCAGAGAGATATTATGGTGGAAAGGCCAAGGATTTATATGAATTGAAGATGGGTTCTATGACAGATGAAGAGTACACGACCAAGTTTCTGGAACTATTGAGGTTTGTTCCCTACCTCAAGGATGAGAATACAAAGGTACAAAGGTTCATCAATGGCTTATCTTTAGCATTTAAAGATCATTGAGTATGATGAACCTCAATCATTTGAGGAAGTCATGAGGAAGCTAAAGCATGATTATGAGTAATCTAAGCATAAGTCTAAGACTAAGTGAGATTAGAAAGATAATGAGAATACTAAGGAAAAGTGGGCTAAAAAGTGAGGAATACCTTAGGATGTAGGTGATAAGGAGAACATAACACCTTATAAGAAGTTAAATGCAGTTGACAAAGGACATGGATTTAAGCCTAAGGAGCAGAATAAGGGTGGTGGTGGAGAGCATTGAAGGAGAATTTTTCCATCACATCAGGGCGGCAGGCCTTAGATTTATAGTTCTTAGGAGGAACATACAATTTGAGATGATGGTCAAAGTGTTCTTGAGATTTATGTAGTGGTGGATAACAGACAAGCCGATAATCAGGCATCTATTATTGAGATGGAAGGTAAGCTTCATGATCAAGTTATTACTATTTTAATTGATATTGTATCTAATTATAGTTATATCAGTGCTTAAATGGTGGATAAGTATTGTTTGAATAAAGAAGTGCATGAAAAATCTTGGTTGATGTAGTTGGCTACAGGGACCAAGAGAAGAGTTTATCATTGGGTGAGATCTTGTGCATTTGAGCTGAATGGTACGCCTACATCAACACATCTAAATGTGCTTCCTTTGGGTTCATATTTTTTTCTTTTGGGCATGGATTGGTTGTTCATTCAAAGGAATAAAGAATAATACTATGAAAATGATATTGAGTGCCTGGATGATGATGGGGAAAGGATACTCTTGCAGGGAAAGAAGAAGTCGATATTAGCAAGAACGGTTACAACTATGCAGTAAAAGTACAGTTGTAGGAAATTATGTGTACTTTTTGTAGTTCATATTTGTAGTGATAAAGGGAGGGATGTTCAGGATGATGAAGTATTGAAGAGGTATCCTATTTTACAACAGTTCCAGGAGGTGTTTCCTATATATATTTCAAATTTATTGACTCATAGGGAATTGGATTTATCTATTAAGTTGGTACCAAGAGAAACACCAACATCAAAGGTACCTTACTAGAGGATCACTCTGAAGTTGGTGGAATTGAAGTTGCATCTTAGGGAGATTCTTGATAAAGGATACATAAGGTGAAGTGTGTCACCTTATGGTGCACCAGTGTTATTTGTAAAGACATAGGATGGTACTCTCATATTGTGCATTGATTATAAGTAGGTGAACAAGGTGACTATCAAGAACAAGTATCCATTACCACAGATTGAGGATTTGTTCGATCAATTGAAGGGAGGATCATTGTTTCCAAATATTGATTTGAGATCAAGATATCATCTGCATCAAAGAAGAAGATATCTACAAGACCAATTTCCATACTGGGTATGGGCATAATGAGTTTGTGTTGGCGATGTTTGGTCTTACTAATGCTCCAAGCACTTTCATGTGTTTGATGAATAGTGTGTTGCATCATTATCTGGACAATTTTGCGATAATGTTTATTGATGATATATTAATATATTCCAAGAAGGAGGAAGAGAATGCAAAGAACCTATAAGAAGTGTTGATATTTTTGAGAGAGAATCAGTTGTATGCGAAGCTTAGCAAGTGAAACTTCTTTCAGTCTCGAATTCATTACTTGGGATATATTGTTTCCAAGGAGAGGATATCAGTGTACTCGAAAAATATCGAAGCTATCATGGAGTTGCAAACTCCTAGGAATGTGGATAAGGTCAGATCATTCATGGGAATAGAAGGTTATTATAGGAGGTTCATCAAGAACTTCTTACAGATTCACTATCCTATTACATCTTTACAGAGGACGGGGAAGAAGTTTGAATGGACTGAAGTGTGTGAAACTAGTTCTAAGAAGTTGAAGTATTTGCTTACAAACGCTCTAGTCTTGAATATTACGGATCCTGATAAGGAGTTCATGGTATGTACATATGCTTGTAAGGAAGGACTTGGTGGGGTCCTAATGCAGGAAGGGTAGGTAGTATGTTATGAGTCAAGGAAGTTGAATGAGCATGAGAAGAACTATGTGACTCATGATCTTGAGTTGATAGCTATTATTCATGCATTGAAGATGTGGAGACACTACATTCTTGGTAGGAGGTTCGTCTTGATGAGTGATCATAGTGGGTTGAGGTACTTGTTTGACCAACCCAGTATGAATACTAGGAAAGCTAGATAGTTGGCTACCCTTAGTGAGTTTGAATTCAAGATTAGGTACATCAAGGGCAAGGAGAACAAGGTTGTAGATGCTCTTAGTAGAAGAGTGCGTGTGAATCACATTTCAATTGTGAGCTCTTATGGGACAGATTTACATGTGTTAGCTTACTTATATTATGCACTTTCTTACTCATTTTCATGGTTGGACTCTTGAGGAATAAGCTTAGACTGTATTACTCTTTGTATCTCTGCAATTTTGGCAAAGGAAAGACCAGGGTTTTGCAGCACTATTTGGGATTCCTGTGGTGATTTGTGTTGATGGTGTGTTTCTCTCATGTACTTGTAAGTTTTTTATGTGTATCATTCTCCTACTCTTCTCTTCTGCAAATTAAGTAAATGAAGTGTTAAGGTAGAATTCATGGTTTCTATGCTCTACCTTTAAGTTTGCTTAATATCTATGTTTTCATCTGTTTAAGGAGAACTCCTGATGGTTTCTTGCTCTCCTTAGCTCCTCACCAGTCATACCTATCCATTCACTTCCTTCAAAGGCATCAAGACAATCTCCTACCTTGCCCCAAAAATACCTCTGCAAAACCTGTGTCTCATCCCCGCACCCAAAATTGCTGTGCTCAGTTTTCCAACAAAACCCTAAAAATTTGAAATCAAATTTTCCCTATCAGTTTACTAGCCTAAAATCAGTGTTCTTTATTGGTAATCTCAGCACTTTGAAGACCTCTTGTCGAGATAGACCCGGAGAGAGCCCTCTCCTGTCCTCGTAGGGCTAGCTATGAGGCTAAGTGGTTTGATTTTGCCTTGGATTTTGCCTTCCTCAGCCTGAGGCCAAATGCGAGCACTACCATATTGGCGACCATACTGGGGAGAACATTCGACTTGTCGATTGTCTTGTCCCAGTACATGAAATCAAATTGCAGATCTGATGCTGATGGTGGACAGCAGTTAGACACATATGTAGGATGAACCATTCACCTGGCGACTCCAATTCGATCCAGACATTCCAACGCTTGCTGATCCATTCATGCAATGGTAGGGTATGTGGCAAACCCTGCCCTGTGTGAAGCTGTAGAAGAAGTAAGAAATGAGTTAGCAGATTCTGAATTTGATGAAGATTTTTTCAGTGCCTTGCTTCATTGGTTGAAATCTCCAAAGTTCCCTTTTGAAACTAAAACTAGATTTTGTGAGTTAGTTGTTGAAAGAGTTGAGAAGGAGATTCAATGTTTAGATGAGCAAATCCAGTCATATGATTTCCAAGACCCTAAAAAGTTCTTGGAAATCATTCCTCCTTCGCAACAAGAAATCATAGAATTGCCTACAGATGTTTACATTGATAGTGTGCAGCTCGAAGTATGTATTGCAGAGTTGGGGTAGCCAACAGAGTCTGGCTTCCGCGATCCAATGGCAACTTACATGGACACGTTTTTCAGTTTGATTGATAGATCAGGCTGTCTTGTACGTGACCAGGCTCATTACGTGCATGAAGGGCTGCCAGCAATTACATCTGTGTCCTCACGAAAGCATTCTCAAGCGGCATCATTTTCAGGTTTACTTGAATGGATAATCTGGCATTTCAGTATTACCTGATCTATTGTTTTTACAACAAAGTACGGTAGATTTTGTAAATAAATAAGCAGCCAAAGGGCAACATTTTGTTCTAGTTTTATTACAGTTCTAGTTAGAAGTTTGCCGCGTCAGTTTTTCAATTATTTCAGTCAAGTTTCAGTCCATAAATGAGTCGAAACTCTTGTGTTGGTTGTTGGAATGATGACTCCATCGCCCAATGGACGGAGGCACTGTCTGCTCTCCCAAAGCTCTGCGGTTCTTGGCACCTCCACGAAGCGGCAGCCGCCATCCCAATTGGAGCCAATGTTAGACTCTGTCTCCTCAAATCTTCTGTAAATACGCTACCATGCTACCAGTGTACTTCTCAGAGATCTCCTTCCACAACCAGGACAATTTCTGAGTGATAACAACAACATTAATGTTTGTATTTTTCCGGAGGTATGTTCCTCACCAAGCAGATAGGTTGGAGAAAAAAAATGTAATTGGAAGACAGAGCAAGGGTGCATCAGAATTGGAGACTTGGATAGTAAATTTAAATATTTCCTTAAGGAATATTCAGAAAGTACCACAGTGGGAATGGTTGTTAGTCTTCTGATACGAACTGATCAAAAAGTTCCAAGGTTGTAGAGGCTCAATCTCGCCAACTCATCCCTCTCTTTTAAACATTTCTTGGTTATTCTAACCAGGATAGTGCCAGTGTTGAAAGCTATGATGAGAGCCAATGTAAAGGCAAGGGAAGAGAGGCATTATTAAGGAATGGCTAATTTTGATTAAAGAAATGAGAAACCCCAGATCATTTTTTTTTAGAGGTCATTTTCTTAAGGAAATTCTTACTAACAGGCTTCTAGAGCAAAGTGATCCTGATATTCATCTTAAAGTTTTGGATTGTTTGTTGAATTGGAAGGATGGTTTTTTTTGCTTTCATATGAGGAACATCTGAAGAATTTGAAGACTGCATGTGAAGAAGTGACGACATGGAGTCTGTTTAAAGAGAGTCAATAGATTGAAGAGGGTCACAGGGATGAATTGATTCCTATAATTATACGGATACTCATATCAAAGGTCAAGAAGATTAAGGGTGGCTCTTCAAGAAAGTCTGCAGTTCTCAAAAGGAAGGTAGTTCTGTGGTTTTTGGCACAGCTTGAAATGAATGAGTTGGCTCCCTTTTTCATTTTTCTTTTGAAATCTCTTCAAAATGCATTTATTGATGAGCATACCTCAATCTGTGGATCAAAATATTCTTGGGAAGCTGCTATAGAACAAGACACAACAATGGATTTCATTAATTTGATTAGTATCGAAGGAGTTGCTACTTTGCCATACAAAAGGAAATCGGGATTTTTGCATATAGTGAAGGATGTTTTGGAGACCTTTGATGAATCAAGAATGGTGCCTTATCTTCTCCCATTATTAGCATTTGTCCTTCGTATATTAGAATCCTATGCATTAAGTTTAGAACATCAAAAGGATGCTATCTTCAATCATAATAGTACACAGGGGGTTGAAATTCCTGCTGACTATGAAATGCCCGATGTAGCAATGTTAGAAAAGATCTTCAAACGATGATGAAAGGAGGATACATTGGACAAATGCCAAAACTAGACCTGATTAATGTTGTGCATTTTTTGGCAGTTTACAGACAAGAGTGGAACAAGCGCCATCAGCTAGACAAATTTCATTATCAACCATATATCAAACCCAGGTGTATGAAGCACCTAACTGCTGTTTTCCCCTTCAGATTCCTAAGGGATGAGTATGCACCCTTGATGAGGCTCATTATGCTCTATTTCACTTGTGAGGGCAGATTTTCACGTTTATATTCGTACCATATCCATTTTTTGATGCATTTCACCCGGGTACGAATGATGAACATCCCATTTTTCATGTGCCGAAATATAGAGAGAATGGTGCCCTTAGTGCAAAGGAAGAGCCCCGCACAGCAACACAAGAGTATATATCATTATGCACTGATCGAGATCATAGTGATGCATCAGTTGGCACAGCAGGGTATTGCTTGGGAGGATTTCATCTCTCACGACTTCTTCATGGTGCCACAGCCACCTCCTGAGATTGTCCATGATGAGGGAGGGCCTTCACATCAATTTCACATTCCAGAGCCCGAGCATGTCAGCACTCCAGCATGTGTTACATATCAGAGAGGCCATAGGGCCTTATTTGCATCTGCACGGCGAGTATTATCTCCACACCAGGTGGAAGGGGTCTCGCCTCTTCATCTGCACAACGAGTGTTATCTCCACATCAGGTGGAAGGGGCCTCACTTTTGATAGCAGCACAGGTACAGGAGAGGGGCAAGCAACCCATGATTGATGAGGGACCATCAGGTGATCCGGACATAGACATCATTGACCTTGACATCAGTTCTCCTAGCTCGGAGCCAAAGGAGGCCATTCAGCAACTAAAGGCTGAAAATAACTTGTTGCAGCAAAAGTTGGAAATGGCAAATTGGACAATAAAATACTTAGAGCAGCGCAACAAACAGTTAGAGGATGAACACACTCTTGATGAGTTGCGGAGGATCCGAGAAGACCGGAACTTGGCTCGCAAACCCGGTGATTTGACACCTATTGAGCAAGGTTCTATGCTCATTCAGGTGAACACTCATTTAGAGAAGTTGCTAGCCAAGGCAAACAGGGACAAAGATATGCTCCGCCACATGAAGAATCATTATTGGGCCTGTATGCATGTGTGCAAAGCGAAAATGAAGGTACTCAAATGACGATTGGCCAAGGCACTAAAACGGAGGAAAAGGCCCGATCCACTTTAGATTTTGGCTGAAGCCTCCTTGAAGGAGCATGGTGCTCAATGATACACCCCCAGCTCAAAATTCAGAAAATTTGGAGCAATTTTGGTCAATTTTGAATTTTTTTTTGCTAAAAACAAGTTTTTGCTCTCAACGCGTAGCGCGCCGTGCGCTACCCTGAAGATGGGGAGGTCCATTTCACAAAAACTCTACATTTTTGGATTTTCCATGACAAATTACACTTGCTCAGCCACTGCCAAAACATTTCATTGAGATTTGGGCCCCCAAAAGGTCAAAAAACAAGCAAAAAATGACCTTCTGCCACTTTTTGGACACACAGGAAGCAGTCTTGGGAGATTGCATTTGTGGAGGGGCAAATGGGCACCAAATTGAGAAATTCTACTTGGGCTGGAGAGTAGACATCCAGACCTTTCCAACAAGCCCACGTGCACCTCATTTGGATGCCGATAAGTGCCCCAAAAATGGGCTCAAAGGCGCACTACGCGTTGAGAAATGGCGCGCTACGCATCAGGACATTTTCTCAATTTTTCATCTTCAGCTCAGGAAAACGCAGCATTTGACCAGTTTTGACTTTTGGTGGGATTTTTCACCCTCCTTGATGTAATTAATGTAATTTTATGTTGACATGACACTTATTTACCTATTCTAGAAGATTCATTCATAAAATAGCAAAAATTTAATGAATGAATTGGTTTCCTAGCTTATAGAGGCAAGTTGTTTTCATTGCCTAGATTGTAATGCTCAGTTTAGAATTGGTTGAAACAGCTCCTAGGATGATGATATCGACCCCTAGAGGCAAGGAAATGTGTTAGCTTGCATATATTATGCACTTTCTTACTCATTTTCATGGTTGGACTCTTGAGGAATAAGCTTAGACTGTATTACTCTTTGTATCTCTGCAATTTTGACAAACGAACGACCAGGGTTTTGCAGCACTATTTGGGATTCCTGTGGTGATTTGTGTTGATGGTGTGTTTCTCTCATGTACTTGTAAGTTTTTTATGTGTATCATTTTCCTACTCTTCTCTTCTGCAAATTAAGTAAATGAAGTGTTAAGGTAGAATTCATGGTTTCTATGCTCTGCCTTTAAGTTTTCTTAATATTTATGTTTTCATCTGTTTAAGGAGAACTCCTGATGGTTTCTTTCTCTCCTTAGCTCCTCACCAGTCATACCTATCCATTCACTTCCTTCAAAGGCATCAAGACAATCTCCTACCTTGCCCCAAAAAGACCTCTGCAAAAACTGTGTCTCATCCCCGCACCCAAAATTGCTGTGCTCAGTTTTCCAACAAAATCCTAAAAATTTGAAATCAAATTTTCCCTATCAGTTTACTAGCCTAAAATCAGTGTTCTTTATAGGTCATCTCAGCCCTTTGAAGACCTCTTGCTGAGATAGACCCGGAGAGAGCCCTCTCCTGTCCTCGTAGGGCTAGCTACGAGGCTAAGTGGTTTGATGTTGCCTTGGATTTTGCCTTCCTCAGCCTGAGGCCAAATTCGAGCGCTACCATATTGGCGACCATACTGGGGAGAACATTCGACTTGTCGATTGTCTTGTCCCAGTACAAGAAATCAAATTGCTGATCTGATGCTGATGGTGGACAACAGTCAGACACATATGCAAGCTGAACCATTCACCTGGCGACTCCAATTCGATCCAGACATTCCAATGATTGCTGATCCATTCATGCAATGGTAGGGTATGTGGCAAACCCTGCCTTGTGTGAAGCTGTAGAAGAAGTAAGAAATGGGTTAGCAGATTCTGAATTTGATGAAGATTTTTTCAGTGCCTTGCTCCATTGGTTGAAATCTCCAAAGTTTCCTTTTGAAACTAAAACTAGATTTTGTGAGTTAGTTGTTGAAAGAGTTGAGAAGGAGATTCAATGTTTAGATGAGAAAATCCAATCATATAATTTCCAAGACCCTAAAAAGTTCTTGGAAATCCTTCCTCCTTCGCAACAAGAAATCATAGAATTGCCTACATGACAGTGTGCAGCAGGAAGTATGTATTGCAGAGTTGGGGAAACCAACAGAGTCTGGCTTCCGCAATCCGATAGCAACTTACATGGACACGTTTTTCAGTTTGATTGATAGATCAGGCTATCTTGTACGTGACCAAGCTCATTACGTGCATGAAGGGCTGCCAGCAATTACATCTGTGTCCTCGCGAAAGCATTCTCAAGCGGCATCATTTTCAGGTTTACTTGAATGGATAATCTGGCATTTCAGTATTACCTGATCTATTGTTTTTATAGCAAAGTAGGGTAGATTTTGTAAATAAATAAGTAGCCAAAGGGCAGCATTTTGTTCCAGTTTTATTACAGTTCTAGTTAGAAGTTTGCCGAGTCAGTTTTTCAATTATTTCAGTCAAGTTTCAGTCCATAAATGAGTCGGAACTCTTGTGTTGGTTGTTGGAATGATGACTCCATCGCCCAATGGACGGAGGCACTGTCTGCTCTCCTAAAGCTCTGCGGTTCTTGGCACCTCCACGAAGCGGCAACTGCCATCCCAATTGGAGCCAATGTTAGACTCCATCTCCTCAAATCTTCTGTAAATACGCTGCCATGCTACCAGTGTACTTCTCAGAGATCTCCTTCCACAACCAGGACAATTTCTGAGCGATAACAACAGCATTAATATTTGTATTTTTCCGGAGGTATGTTCCTCACCAAGCAGATAGGCTGGAGAAAACAAATGTAATTGGAAGACAGAGCAAGGGTGCATCAGAATTGGAGACCTGGATAGTAAATTTAAATATTTCCTTAAGGAATATTCAGAAAGTACCACAGTGGGAACTGTTGTTAGTCTTCTGATACGAACTGCTCAAAAAGTTCCAAGGCTTGCAGAGGCTCAATCCCCCAACTCATCCCTCTCTTTTTAATATTTCTTGGTTATTCTAACCAGGATAGTGCCAATGTTGAAAGCTATGATGAGAGCCAATGTAAAGGGAAGGAGAAGAGAGGCATTATCAAGGAATGGCTAATTTTGATTAAAGAAATGAGAAACCCCAGATCATTTTTTTTTAGAGGTCATTTTCTTAAGGAAATTCTTACTAACAGGCTTCTAGAGCAAAGTGATCCTGATATTCAGCTTAAAGTTTTGGAATGTTTGTTGAATTGGAAGGATGGTTTTTTGCTTTCATATGAGGAACATCTGAAGAATTTGAAGACTGCACGTGAAGAAGTGACGACATGGAGTCTGTCTAAAGAGAGTCAACAGATTGAAGAGGGTCACAGGGATGAATTGATTCCTATAATTATACGGATACTCATATCAAAGGTCAAGAAGATTAAGGGTGGCTCTTCAAGAAAGTCTGCAGTTCTCCAAAGGAAGGCAGTTCTGTGGTTTTTGGCACAGCTTGAAATGAATGAGTTGGCTCCCTTTTTCATTTTGCTTTTGAAATCTCTTCAAAATGCATTTATTGATGAGCATACCTCAATCTGTGGATCAAAATATTCTTGGGAAGCTGCTATAGAACAAGGCACATCAATGGATTTCATTAATTTGATTAGTATCGAAGGAGTTGCTACTTTGCCATACAAAAGGAAATCAGGATTTTTGCATGTAGTGAAGGATGTTTTGGAGACCTTTGATGAATCAAGAATGGTGCCTTATCTTCTCCCATTATTAGCATTTGTCCTTCGTATATTAGAATCCTGTGCATTAAGTTTAGAACATCAAAAGGACGCCATCTTCAATCATAATAGTACACAGGGGGTTGAAATTCCTGCTGACTATGAGATGCCCGATGTAGCAATGTTAGAAAAGATCTTCAAACGATGATGAAAAGAGGATACATTGGACAAATGCCAAAACTAGACCTGATTAATGTTGTGCATTTTTTGGCAGTTTACACACAAGAGTGGAACAAGCGCCAACAGCTAGACAGATTTAATTATCAACCATATATCAAACCCAGGTGTATGAGGCACCTAACTGCTGTTTTTCCCTTCAGATTCCTAAGGGATGAGTATGCACCCTTGATGAGGCTCATTATGCGCTATTTCACTTGTGAGGGCATATTTTCACGTTTATATTCGTACCATATCTGTTTGTTGATGCATTTCACCTGGGTACGAATGATGAACATCCCATTTTTCATGTGCCGAAATATAGAGAGAATGGTGCCCTTAGTGCAAAGGAAGAGCCCCGCACAACAACACAGAGTATATATCATTATGCACTGATCGAGATCATAGTGATGCATCAGTTGGCACAGCAGGGTATTGCTTGGGAAGATTTCATCTCTCGCGACTTCTTCATGGTGCCACAGCCACCTCCTGAGATTGTCCATGATGAGGGAGGGCCTTCACATTAGTTTCACATTCCAGAGCCCAAGCATGTCAACACTCTAGCATGTGTTACATATCAGAGAGGCCATAGGGCCTTATTTGCATCTGCACGACGAGTATTATCTCCACACCAGGTGGAAGGGGTCTCGCCTTCTTCATCAGCACAGTGAGTGTTATCTCCACATCAGGTGGAAGGGGCCTCGCTTTCGACAGCAGCACATGTACAGGAGAGGGGCAAGCAGCCCATGATTGATGAGGGACAATTAGGTGATCCGGACATAGACATCATTGACCTTGACATCAGTTCTCCTAGCTCGGAGCCAAAGGAGGTCATTCAACAACTAAAGGCTGAAAATCACTTGTTGCAGCAAAAGTTGGAAATGGAAAATTGGACAATCAAATACTTAGAGCAGCGCAACAAATAGTTAGAGGATGAAAACACTCTTGATGAGTTGCGGAGGATCCGAGAAGACCGGAATATGGCTCGCAAGAGACCTGGTGATTTGACACCTATTGAGCAAGGGTATATGCTCATTCAGGTGAACACTCATTTAGAGAAGTTGCTAGCCAAGGCAAACAGGGAAAAAGATATGCTCCACCACATGAAGAATCATTATTGGGCCCGCATGCATGTGTGCAAAGCGAAAATGAAGGTACTCAAAGGACGATTGGCCAAGGCACTAAAACGGAGGAAAAGGCCCGATCCACTTCATATTTTGGCTAAAGCCTCCTTGAAGGAGCATGGTGCTCAGTGATACACCCCCAGCTCAAAATTCAGAAAATTTGGAGCAATTTTGGTCAATTTTGAAATTTTTTTTTGCTAAAAACAGGTTTTTGCTCTCAACGCGTAGCGTGCCGCGCGCTACCCTGAAGATTGGGAGGTCCATTTCACTAAAAATCTACATTTTTGGATTTTCCATGACAAATTACACTTGCTCAACCATTGCCAAGACATTTCATTGAGATTTGGGCCCCCAAAAGGTCAAAAAACAAGCAAAAAATGACCTTCTGCAACTTTTTGGACACACAGGAAGCAGTCTTGGGAGATTGCATTTTTGGAGGGGCAAATAAACACCAAATTGAGAAATTCCACTTGGGCTGGAGATTAGACATCCAAACCTTTCCAAAAAGCCCACTTGAGCCTCATTTAGATGCCGGGAAGTGCCCCAAAAGTGGCCTCAAAGGCGTGCTACGCGTTGAGAAATGGCGCGCTACGCATCAGGACATTTTCTCAATTTTTCATCTTCAACTCAGGAAAACGTAGCATTTGACTAGTTTTGACTTTTGGTGGGATTTTTCACCCTCCCTGATGTAATTAATGTAATTTTATGTTTACATGACACTTATTTACCTATTCTAGAAGATTCATTCATAAAATAGCAAAAATTTAATGAATGAATTGGTTTCCTAGCTTATAGAGGCAAGTTGTTTTGATTGCCTAGATTGTAGTGCTCAATTTAGAATTGGTTGAAACAGCTCCTAGGATGATGAGCTCGACCCCTAGAGGCAAGGAAATGTGTTAGCTTGCCTATATTATGCACTTTCTTACTCATTTTCATGGTTGGACTCTTGAGGAATAAGCTTAGAATGTATTACTCTTTGTATCTCTACAATTTTGGCAAAGGAAAGACCAGGGTTTTGCAGCACTATTTGGGATTCCTGTGGTGATTTGTGTTGATGGTGTGTTTCTCTCATGTACTTTTAAGTTTTTTATGTGTATCATTTTCCTACTCTTCTCTTCTACAAATTAAGTAAATGAAGTGTTAAGGTAGAATTCATGGTTTCTATGCTCTGCCTTTAAGTTTGCTTAATATCTATGTTTTCATCTGTTTAAGGAGAACTCCTGATGGTTTCTTTCTCTCCTTAGCTCCTCACCAGTCATACCTATCCATTCACTTCCTTCAAAGGCATCAAGACAATCTCCTACCTTGCCCCAAAAAGACCTCTGCAAAAACTGTGTCTCATCCCCGCACCCAAAATTGTTGTGCTCAGTTTTCCAACAAAACCCTAAAAATTTGAAATCAAATTTTCCCTATCAGTTTACTAGCCTAAAATCAGTGTTCTTTATAGGTCATCTCAGCCCTTTGAAGACCTCTTGCCGAGATAGACCCGGAGAGATCCCTCTCCTGTCCTCGTAGGGCTAGCTACGAGGCTAAGTGGTTTGATGTTGCCTTGGATTTTGCCTTCCTCAGTCTGAGGCCAAATTCGAGCGCTAACAGAAGCGACGACGCTATATGCACAAGTACTAGCTCTTGCCGCACACTGTCACTTGATAAGCTGGAACAAGTCCGCTAGGAGCTTAAGCCAACTTCTATGAGCTCTTAGAAGAAGCTTTTAATTCTAATGGATGAAAGTTAACTCAAAAGAGGCTAGTCTACTTGCAGAAAGGAGATGAAAGCTAAAAGGAAATGCAAACCCTAGCAAACCCTATTTTTATCAACTAACCCTACTAGTTCAAGAAAAGAGATGAAAGTTGCTGAAATGGATGCCATTGATTATTGGAAAGGTAAAATGCATGTGACTGAGCTACTTCTAAAGGAAAATATGGAAAAAAACATCTTTTTGGTATTTTTGAGTAGGTTGGCAGAATTATTATGCATGTGCTTTAACTGTTTTTGACTGTGCAAAGGTTGATTGGCCAAAGGAAATAGAGTGGGCACTTGCAGGAGGTTTGGAAGGTGAGAAGAGGGCCTAAGGGGTCCCTAGCACCCTTCCAGAGAGTTTCATAGCGATCAGATATCGAAAAACTGCTCAAGTGAACTTCTACAGGAAGTCTGTAGGGGTTCTATAGGAAGTTCTATAGGAAGAGCCAAAAGAGGATTTTAGAGGGTTGAGGGTGGAAAAATAGTGGGAAGTTGGAAATGAAGGATGGATAAGGATGTTAAGGGGTCTAGGACCTGGTAAATGGAGCTAAGGATTGATGAAGGTGGTTGAATTTGTTCAAGGATGGAGGGAGTAATGTTGCACAAGAATGTAGAAATTAGGTCAAATTGGAAAAGTGTGGCAAATGAAGGGAAGGAATCTTGGATTAGGGGTTGGAGCAGGTTGTGTGATGGAGAAAATATAGGCAGGGATGTATTACAGGCATTCTTCACATTACTTTCCGAAAACTGATCCAAACAAAGACAAAAAACAAAGATCTATCTACGTTGACCTAATCTACTCTTAAAAACCATAACTATGATGAACAACAATGTATAAACAGAAAATCATGCAAGATAACTATGGAAACTAAGCAAGAATAGATATAAACATGAAAGCATGACTGGTATCAACTTTTCCAACTAAAAATTTAACACTAGCAATTGCATGGAAAGGCAAAAATAGTGTTTTTGTGGAAGCAAGTATGCCTTGGTCTCAGCTCATGGTCCCAAGGAGGGAGAGATGAGATCAAGGATTGCTTGATGGCCTTTTTCAGATATTTTCTGTTACCAAATTGTAAAATCAACCTAAAGCATGAAAAACTATCTTAACCATAAAAAGCAACCTAAGTAACAAGGCAAGATCTTAACCTAAATAACAAAAATTATTCTATGAATGCAACAAAGACACATAAAAGTACGCAAAGGAGGTATTGGCACTTGGGTTGGGCCCAACCCCAAGAGCTACAACATCCTAAGAAAGATCAACGCTGGTGCAAGGCTGGGTTCATCTTTATTGATTAAAAAAAATAATAATTACATCCCAAAAATTGTCTACAAGAAAAAGCTCGAAAATGTGCTGATACAGGGATGCACTAGAGTGCAAAAATAGACTACAAAAAATGACTAAAATCTAAATAAAATCTAACTAACATCTGCCTAACCAAACTGATGCCCTAAGCCTTCTTATTTATACAAACTGAGGACCCCAACAGTCCTGCTAAACTTGAGGAACTCGGCTGCCAAAAATTGCAGTTAACAGCAACTTTACTAGCCCTACTCGGCTGCCCTTGTGATCCTCGATGTGGTGGCCCTTGAACTCCAAGCTGCTGGTGGAGAATTCGAGGTAAGGGCTCATAAATGAAGGGGACACCTTCCTACAAATCCTCTCCCTTGTTCTTCAACGAACTTCGCTGCCAAGTGCTCATTAAAAACTTTGATTTTGTCTCAAAATTGACCAAAAATCTGCATAAAGCACACATTAGAATTTTTGGCATAATGACTAAGCCAATTCACTCTATTAACATAAATATAATAAAAAACATGCAATAAGCTAATGAGAATGGTGGATTAAGTCGAATTAGGAGGCTAAATGAGCCCATATAATTACCCATTTCTGGGGCTCATTATCACCCCCCTACTGAAAGTGTTGCTCATCCTCTGAGCAACTAATCCATCTCCTCATCCTAGATGGCCTTGGTGCCCCCCCTATCATCCCAAGCTTCTGAAGTGATATGCTCATGTGTGCCATAAAATTCTGCCTTCTTGTCCATGTCCTTCCACTCCTCCTCCTCTTCTGCTTGTTTGAATTCTTGTGCTTTTCCTAGCCTTAAAATACATGGAGGTTTGCCTTTTTCTTTTTCTTTTTTGTTTTGTAGGTGTGCTTAATGCAGCAAGCACAACTGCTGCTTCCCTTGCCAACATTTTAGGGGATTTCTCTTTCTGCTGTTCTTTTTCTTCACTTCCTGTAGAAATCTCTATGCCCACTATTTCTGCTTGTGTCACTGATATCTCAGGGTGTGTCTGTTCTTTCTCTTGCTGGGTGCCTACCTTGGCTATGGCAGCCTTCTTTTGGGCTTTCTTGGCCTTTTTCTTGCCAATCTTTGTCCTTTTTCCCTTCTCTATTTTTTCTATTTTCTCCTTTTCTGTCTTGGGCTCAGTAGTCTTGTCAAATTCCTCTTTTTCCTTTTGTTCTTCCTCTGTTTTTCCCTCTGCTTGAATGTCTTGTGCTCCCTCATCAATGTTCTTCTCAATTTCTTCAGTTTGTTCCTCTTGAATCCTCTTGGCATGGTGTTGAGTGCTTCTTTTTGTGTTTTAACCAGAAAATAAATTGCTCAGGTGGAAAAAAAAACAGCGAATCACTGAAATAGAGGATAGTTGAATTAGGTTTTTTTTTAAGATCAAAGATGGAATTTTTCATGTGCTCCTTACAATATCAAATGATAATAATTCCCCTGTTTGAAAACTATTGTCACCCAGAATTTGGTTTGTATGTTTATGAAAGAACATAATTTATTTATTTATTTTATTTTTTACAGAACAGAGCATAAGGACACGGGTTTTTTCTTAGCACATTGATAGATATGTAAATTCAGGTTTTCTCACACACATAGGTTGGCCTCTGCTACTGCATGTATCTTATTTACAGGAAAATTAAAAATGATGAGGAGATTCCGAATGCAGGGAAAAAAACTGGGTAAACTCAGTGAAATATGCAGGCATAATTTCACTTTTTTCTCAATGCACAGGCAGACTTTTACTCTCATTTTTCAATCTCATGCCGTGTTCAATTCACCACTTTGCACAAACAAATCATGCATAGAGAAGTTTTCCTGATCCGACCTCGTTTCGAGCTTGAAATTCGATGAAAATCCCGGGTTTTCTTTCTGCAGGGCTATTTTCTACCTTTACTATAGAAGCCTTCCTGTAGAAGTCACTCGGCTCCTGTAGAATGAAACCGTGCTTCCTGTAGAGCCCGATAGGCGTGGGATTTAAAAAAAACAGGCAGAAATTTGGCGAAGGGTGATTGGTTAACTGCTCTGGAAGTGGTAGATGCGTACTCCAGTCGAGAATGTCGTGAAGGCACAATGAACAAAGAGTGGTGAATGCGTTAACTGAGCTGTCTTTTAATTGCTGGCATGATTCATGGTGAGGAGATGAGGTGGTCGGATGTACGTTGGCCCCATGCAGACTGCAACACTATTATGAAACTGTATGCTACTTGCCCGTAATCACTTCCATCAATTACGTTGGAGTTTAAACAACCACCACTACCTATTTTCAGTTTTCTTCCCGAGATGGATGAGCACACGTGATGATTGCACCCACTGAGCGCTGTTTGAACTAGACGATGTTGAAAATAATACTGAGAGGGGGGGGGTGAATCAGTATTATCAAGTTCTTTTTCAATTTATACAAAGATTTGCAGATCTGACTAGTGAAACTTGCGTATACTTTCCAGGCTTATAATTTAATTTATTCTTCAGATTTTGATCATTAATATGTGTGTCAGAACCATATAACAGTAAGCAGGAATAGAAAAGTAGAGCAGACAATCACACAAAGGAACACAAGATATAAGGTGGAAACCCAATATGGGTGAAAACCACCTGTTTCAATATGTCTCTATCTTCTTTCAATTAGAAACTTCTCCTTACAATGATTTTACATTGGTGCAGTCTTACACCAGCACGCAGGCTTCAACCTGCAGAAGGCTACAACCTTATCTCGTTCTCCAGACTCTTCTAGAAGGGAGCTAGAACCCCCTTAGCTCTTGTACTAGCTGAGGGGGTTCTCAAGGTAGATAAGGGAGGGGCAACAGTGATCTTGGATAAAGAAGACTATGTATGTAAGATGAATGAACACCTCAGATGTGGCAGTTACAAGAAGCTGAACAATAATCCCATTCCCAAGATTATGAAGGAGGTAAAAAAGGCAATTGCAGATTCCAACCTTGAGGATAAATTAAAGAAGAAATTAATCCCTTCTTGTGAAACCATCCCAAGAATTTATGGGTTACCCAAGATCCATAAAGAGGGTGTTCCTCTTAGGCCAATAGTTAATACCATTGGCTCCCCAACCTATGAGCTCGCTAAGTATGTTTCCAAAATCCTTAAGCCCCTTGTTGGGAATACTGATTCTTTCATTAAGGACTCGCATGATTTTGTAAATCTTATTAAAAATGAGAGGGTAGACCGTGACGAAATCCTTGTTAGCTTTGACGTAGTGTCCTTATTCACCAAGATTCATCTTGATGAATCCATTCAGGTTATAAAAGATGCTACTGATCTAGGGACTGCGAGACTTGCTGAAATTTGTTTACGATCAAGTGTTTTCACCTTCCAAGGAGAATATTATGAGCAGACATCTGGGGTAGCAATGGGATCACCCTTTTCACCAATTGTGGCCAACTTATACATGGAATACTTTGAAAAAAAAAGCTCTTGAATCATACCCTTTGAAGCTAGCCTGGTGGAAACAATTTGTCGATGATACCAATATAAAATGGACTCATGGTAAAACAGAACTTGACAAGTTTTTTATTCACCTCAACTCTATCTCCCCAGATATAAAATTTACTATGGAGCTAGAAGAAAACATGAGCATCCCATTTTTAGAAGTTCTCATTATTAGGAAGGAGGATGGCTCTTTAGGGCATAAGGTTTTCAGGAAGTCAACCCACACATAAAGCTACCTCCATGCCGATTCGCATCATCACCCAGCCCAGAAGTTTGGTGTCCTAAACACTCTTGCCATCAGAGCCTTTAGAATTTCTGACTCTGAGAATTTGGATGAAGAAAAGAAGCATTTAGTTTCAGCTTTTAAAGCTATAGGCTACAAAGAAAAAGAAATTAAAATAGCTATAGAGAGAGCTGAAAGACAAATGTTATCTCATAAACCGAAGGCTCAAGACCAACCTCAGGGTGGAAGGGTTTCTCTACCTTATATTCAAGGAGTGACAGACAAGATTGCTAAAATCCTTAGAAAGAAAAATGTGATCACTCAATTCTCAGCCCCTGGAACTATTAGGCAATGTATGAGGTCTGTCAAAGATAATATTAATAAGCATCAGCTAAAGGGAGTCTATAAAATAGATTGTTCATGTGGAAAACGTTACATTGGGGAAACAGGTAGATTCCTGTAGACAAGACTCAAGGAACATGGAGCTGACATCAGGAATGAAAGATCTCGAACTTCGGACCTTGCAGAACATTCCTCAAAAACCAAGCACCAGGTCTGCTTGGAAAACGCTTCAATTATCGCGCGGGAAGAAAAACATCATAGGCGAAAAATTAGAGAAGCTCTTGAGATTATCAAACATCCACATAATCTCAACAGGGACAATGGTATTGACATTAGCAGAAGCTGGCTCCCCTTAATCAGAGAAATTAAGATCCCCAGTACTTCTCAGGTATAGTGCTCAGTAAGTTGATATCTTCCTCTCCTATTCTAGCATTTAGTAGTTATTAGTCTTACTTTCATCATTGCTCTCAATAATAATTTTTCAACAATAAAAATAAAATAAAATAAAATAAAATTTCAATACTATTAAGTATGAATTATAACATTTACAATAATAATGATGATATTAGCTATTACTATTATCATTAATTATTATTATGAAATGTTATTATTTATTATTTATTAAGGCCTATGAATAATTCTAATAATTAATGAAACTATTAATAAAATTAATACAAATTAATTATTTAGTAGTAATTATTAGGATTTGGTATTATTATGAACTATCAACATTAAATATTAATTAGTTATTAATGATTATTATTTACTTTAACTCACTACATTAACATTATTATTATTATTAATCATAATATTATTAATTATAATATTATTATTAATATTAATATATTTTAGTATTTAATATTTAATATTATTAATTATAATATTATTATTAATATTTAATATTTAATACTTAATATTTAATATCTAATATTAATATCAATATCACTTTTTAGTGTCATAATAATTTAAATATACATTTTTATATATTCACATACTAGTATATATTGAATACTAATACAAATAATTAAAAATGAAAATAAATATTTAATATAATAATTTTGATAATAACTATTACTATTATTTTATGAATTGTTAGTATTATTAATTATTATTTAAGATGATAAAAAAATAAAATTAAAAAATAAAAATTAAACATTCAATAATAAATATCGATGTTAAAGATTAAATAATCAAAGTATTTATTCATTTTTACATTAATAATTGTATTAAATAATAGTTATTAAAAATTATTTATTATGATTAAAATAAATAAAAAGATTAAAACAGCCGACATCCTCTTAAATCTTCTCTCCTCAAAACTATTTAAACCCTAATTCAAGCTCTTCTTCTCTCTACATTCAAGAAGTCCTGATGATGGATTCCTGTTGGGATTTGAAACGTTGACAAAAAATGGTTTTTATTGTGGGTTCTCTGGTTACTAAGTTAGAAGATATAAAAAACAGAAGTCTTAAATCCAACTTCTATTACCTTCTTCAAACATCTTTCCTTTGTTATGAGGGCATCTAGCAACATAGTGACCAACTCTACCACATGAAAAGCATTTGAAAGGTAGCTTACTTTTGAACCTTCCAGTTCCGTGTTCAAGATTCTTGACAAAATTTGCCTCATCTTCTCCTTCTGAAATGTATCCTGATTCATTTGCTGATACTTTGAATGCGGCTTCACTCATATCTGATGGTCCTCCTTTTCTCATCTCATAAGCAGTTAAGATTCCGTGAAGTTGTGTCATAGTGATTTTCTGTAGATCCTCCTTTTCTTCTATGGCAGACACTTTGGAATCAAATTTAGCAGACAGGGATCTCAAAACCTTTTCAACTAAGACAACTTCCTTAAATTCTTCACCCAAATTCCTCATACAATTGACAATCTCATCTATACAAAGGAAGTAATTAGCTATGCTTTCATTACTATGCATCTTAAGATTTTCATACCGGATTCTGAGAGTTTGAAGCTTTGCTCTTTTTACCTGTTCATCTCCTTCGTAGCTTAGAATGATTTTGTCCCATATTTCTTTGGCTGATTTGAAATGCATGACCTTCATAAATTATGATTGTGACAAACTTCCCAATAAGACAGTAACAACTTTGGCATTGAGTTCATATTGCTTTCTCTCTGCTGTATCTGTAGGAATTGCTGATGGATATGTGTATCCTCCTTCCACAATTCCCCAAACATCCGTTCCAAGCGATTGTAGATATGCTGTGGTTCTTATCTTCCAGTGGGAAAAGTTGCTCCCATCAAAGATTGGTGGCCTGATGGATGCCTCTCTTTCTTGATTAGCCATTCTGATGGATCTTTCCTTCAAGCAATCAAGCTTCTTCTAAAGGACCCACTCTGATACCAATTGTTGAAAATAATACTGAGAGGGGGGGGGGTGAATTAGTATTATCAAATTCTTTTTCAATTTATACAAAGATTTGTAGATCTGACTAGTGAAACTTGCGTATACTTTCCAGGCTTATAATTTAATTTATTGTTCAGATGTTGATCATTAATCTGCGTGTCAAAACAATATAACAGTAAGCAGGAATAGAAAAGTAGAGCAGACAGTCACACAAAGGAACACAAGATATAATATGGAAACCCAATGTGGGTGAAAACCACCTGCTGCAATATGTCTCTATCTTCTTTCAATTAGAAACTTCTTTTTACAATGATTCTGTATTGGTGCAATCTTATACCAGCACGCAGGCTTCAACCTGCAGAAGGCTACAACCTTCTCTCATTCTCCAGACTCTCTTGGAACGGAGCTACAACCCCCTTAGCTCTTGTAATAGCTGAGGTACTAGTACATAGGTGCTGACCTACAGAAGACTTCTCTTTTCTTCCAGGGACCATGTTTCATAATTTTTCAGACTGGATCCATGAACATCAATCAAACATCAAATAGATCTACAATGAACCAACTTCCTTGTACAAATATTGAATCAACCAATAACTTCTCAGAACACAGTACCCGTAAATAGACACCAATTCAAAACCCTGAACACTGTAGTAATAGACAAAAGCAGCTAAAACATGTTTCAAGAAAAGTCCGCAACTTCACCAATAGAAACCTGTGTATGTACGCAAGATTTACTTCCTTAACCTGCAGGTATTTGCGCCTCCACTGTGTCGAGCCTACGGGTATCCGTGCCTACACTGTGTCAAACCCACATATGTCCGCGCCTCCTCTGTTTCGAACTTGCTGGTATACGCACCTGCACTGTGCCGGACCTGCGGGTATAGAAAATTTATCCCTTTTCTTAATCAGACTTCAATTATACCCAAATTAACAGATCCAATCATGTGCGAAAGAGATCTCGACCTATCAGTAGATCTTAGCCATCTTGTAATGCTCAGGTTCCTCCTTGATTCAGATCCAGTTATAACTCACCAATCGATCACCAGTATTTCAGATCTTTCTCTTCTCAAGATATTCAACACAACTGTCTGCCCAGCCAAATGAGCTCCTTTCCTTTTTATAGTCTAGGTCTTCTCAAACCATGGTCCAAAACCATAGAGATCCAATACTAGGGACCCAATACCTGGGTTCAATACTTTAGATGCAAAACCACGGACCAAAACCATAGGTTTAAAAATGTCGGACTAAATACCATGGACCAACCATAAGATTTCCCATGTGTGCACGCTTTTCTCTGCATGAAATTGCATGTATTGTACACCCGCACCTTTTGATCGGTACACCTGTGTATATGTATGCACCTTTTGTTCGACTCACCTACGTATGTACACAGATTTTTGAAAAGGAACCTGCGGGTATCTCATTTTCTATCATTCTGAGAGCCTGAACTGAGATCTGCTATTTGAGTGAGTTGCCATCAAGGACAACACTTATTTCATCAAGCCAAACCTGTGTCATAATGCCAACAGAAGAGGCGCTATCTGAATTGGATGAGGGTGGCCAGTTAGCTAGCCACCGATCTTGTTTAATCGCAACCATCTCACTGTTCATGCAGTTCTTCAATTACATTCATGCAACAAAGGAATGGGTTTAGTCACGTACTTGGAAGTCAAATGTGTTTGTTGTGAGGTGTTGTAGCCTTTCCTTCTGCTGCATGCCTTTGTTTCTATGGATGCATGCTAGTCTGGTTGGTGATACATGGCTATTTTCTTGTGCAGGTATCCTCTAGCTGGATCTAAGCTGCAGGAGTCTGTTTCAACGTTCCGATTTGCGCCCTCATGCTGTTGATGCTGGATTTTTGCAGGACAACTACTTTTTTTCTCCATAGCTACCAAACGATAGACCATATTGACTTGAAACTCTTTGAGCATGTTTCTATTATCATTATGCACCTCCCATAGCAAAATTATGGTCAATGGATGCACAGATTTCGAGAAAAACTGAAAATGGCTGAAGGTGACAGAGGTCAATTTCTTAAAAACCGTGCACTGGAATTGGCTGAAATTGCTTGGGAAGGTTACTATTACCCACATGCATCTCCCCATGAAACAAGTTTTTAAATGGATGCACAGATATGGAGAAAATGCAAAAATGGCTGAAGGTGATGGAGGTTGATTTCTTGGAAAATGTGCACTGGAATTGGCTGAAATTGCTTGGGAATGTTGCCATCATCCCTATACAACTCCTCATAAAACAGTTTTTAAATGGATGCACGGTTTTCAAGTTAGGGAAAAAACAAATTTCTGCACTATGTATTTTTGTATCAGAGCATTTTACAGTTTTTTCACAATAAGGAAAAAATGAGCTTGGGCTCTAATGCAAACTTTGAATCGATGGAAGAGGGGTTTGAATATTGTAGGAGGATTTATAAACCCTTGATGTAGCTTCCATATTCCTCAAATTGCTTTTGATAGCTTTCTGTAATTTCTATAGGATCTTCCAGTAGAAAGCACAGTTTTTAGAACAGAAGCACAGTGAGGTGGAAAGAATGTCAAGAATGATGGAGAAGGATGACATATGGTGATGGATGGAAACATGGATGTTTATAGGCCTCATAGACAAATTATCAACCTTTGGGTCCTCTTTTGAGATCGATTTTGGCTTGTCTGTAGGTTCTACAGGATCTTCCTGTAGAAGACAAAGAACTTCCTGTAGAAGGTGAAATCTTAGCTTGAATGAAACCAAATCTTAGGAAAGGGTAGTGGTCATGGAGGAATGGATTGTGAGGGATGCTTGCAGCCTAGTGTTGACCTCTGTCTTTGTCTTGTGTGATCCTCCTAACCTGCAATGTCCTTCCTGCAACCTGCAATTATTGAACATAAATTAGGTTTATTTTTCTTTTTCTCTTTTCTTCTTTCTTTTTCTCTTTTTTTTTGAAAACAACTAGGGCGCCTCATGGAGGTTTTCACCCTAATTTCCTGCCCTGGGCGCCTCCAAGGGAGGTTTTCACCTAGGGATCTTATTCTCCTTTTCTTTTCTCTTCTTTCCAACCCATTGACCACCTCATGGAGGTTTTCAATCAATGAGCCAATCCGAGGCACCTCCGAGGAGGTTTTCACCTTAGATTTTTATTTTCCTCTTATTTTCATTTTTTCTTTTTTCTTTTTTCCTACCCTACCCTACTTGAAAAACAACATCATTTTCAAGTATAAGAATACTTCCAATGGAGCCATGTGCACATCGAGATGATAGACAAAATGATGTGGAGGCTTGAAATGCATGCTTTGATAGGTATCCAGATTTCAGAGACCAAATGATTTGACTTTGAAGGGATCAGGCATAGCTGAGGAATCATATCTCAATATAGCTTTGATATCCTTGGTCCTTTTGTTGATCTGGATCATTCTTCATGTCACCTTCTACCATGACCTTCTCATCTTCCTCTTTTTTCTGATTTTTCTCTTGAATACATGGAGGATTTGATGGTAACCATGAGGGAGCTCTCTCAATCTCTGATTCTGTTGTCTTCTCTTTATCAAGTGCAACCCATGGCTCTTTGCTCTTTTCTTTTGCATCTTCTTCTGCTGGATGTGGTCCTTCAATGATATCAATATAATATCTTTCTTGCAATACTCTTCCTGAGCTATGGTGAATATCATTGAGCTCAAAAGGAGTTGTTTGGAAACGTTGTGCATCAGCATTGTAATTGGGTTGAGCTACTCCAATGTGTGGGTTTGGAAATGGTGGTACGGGTACTTGAGTGGGGGTGTATATTTGAGATGGATGTGGATGGGGTTGTGGCTAGGTAGGTGGTTTCCCACTATATACAGTATGATTTTGCCTGTTATTTGGGTTCAGGTTTGGTTGAGCAGGCATTTGGGCCTGCCTTGGTGGAGTAGGAGGCGATGGTCAAGGAAAATTTTAAGGATGGAAAATTTTTTTGAAGTTTAAAACATTGGCGAATCTCACTAATCCCTAATATGCAAATTATAAATGTTTATTGATATATTTGTAAAATTATTCAAATTTATAATTATTTTATATATAGTCTCTATATAATGTTGGCGATTTTTAAGGTAAAAAAATTTTATATTCTAAAATTTGGGCGAATCGTCTTTTATAAAATTGGAAATTGGCGAATCTTTTTTGTGGAAAAATCATGGAAAATTAGCCCACTGGGCGAACATTAGCCCCTAAAATTTTCCATGGCGATGGTTGTAGTTGAGCAGGTGGTGGAGGCAAAGGAGCGGGAGGAGAGTTGTACTGGGGCCTCCACCCCTGGTGAGGTGCATTTGACTGAGGTTGTGGCTGAGCATAGGGGTGAAATGGATGAGCAGCTGGTTGGGCATAATATGGAGATGTGAAGGACCAAGGAGGAGGTGTGGACTAGAAAGGATGAGCAAGGGGACCCCAAGAAGGCATGGAAGTGGCTTGATAGGGGTTGTAATAGGGCTGGTATGTCCCTTGCATTCCTTGCTGGTAAGGTATGGGTCCATGTGGCCTCCTTTGGTTCATACAGTAGAGTGGTTCAGTGGCTCCTTTGGCCCTCTGATATGTAGCTTTAATTCCGGGCAAGGAAGGGAAATGATTAGTCGGATGGTCTCCTTCACAGAAAAAACACACTTCTATGGAGTGCAATGGACATTTGTTCCTAGGATGCTTTCTAGTGCACCTAGGACAAAAGATGGCCAAAGCCCTCTCGACTTCCTCTTGCTTCCTTTGGATCCGCAAGGTATCCATTTACATGGCAAGAAACTGTCTCATATCGCTCTTGAAATCTTCCCACATGTTTCCAATTCCACCTTTAATGGATGAGTTAGAAGAAAAGGTACTGCTCCCAACATTTCTGTTTTCAGCCATTTGCTCTAGAGGAATGTTTTCTTCTTCTTCTCCCCTAGAAGTTCTTCAAAATATGTCTTGTTGTCCACCTAGGGGTTCTTCTTAATCACAACCATCGAAGAAGAGAGAAGGTTGGCTGTGTGAAGTAGTGGGGGTGTTGTGCAAACATTTTTCTGACTTATCTCTACTCCTACAAGGCATGAAAGGAAATCTTTTTGGTTGATTTTTGCTTTTTTTCTCTGCTTGTACCTACAAAACTGAAATGGATTGAATTGCAACTAACTCTTCTTGCTAAAATGAAAATGAAGAATTGAAATGAAAGCAGGAAATGACTAATATATGCTGCTAAAACAAAATTGCAGAAATGAAATGAAAGCAGGAAATGTTAATGTACGCTTGCGGAATTGAAATTGCGGAATTGAAATGTTAATCTACGCTTGCGGAATTGAAATGCTAATCTACGCTTGCAGAATTGAAATTGCAGAATTGAATTGCTAATCTACACTTGCAGAATTGAAATTACGGAATTGAAATGCTAATATATGAAAGCAAGAAATGTCTAATCTACTTTTGCAGAATGGAAATGAAACAACTACTCTACTCTTGCTGAAATAAACTACTTAACAGAAGGTTGCAGTAGAAAATAGAAGAAAAGCAGCAATCATAAAGTACTTTGATGCTTCCCGGCAATGGCGCCAAAAAGATGGTGGGCTCCAGTATTGCAGCAATGATGCTGCAACTCCTGGGACTCACTTCTTTACTTTTATCAACCTGGTAGTTCGTAACAAACTTGGAAGCGACGGTGCTATATGCAAAGTACTAGCTCTTATGGCACGTTGTCACTTGATCAGTTGACACAAGTCTGCTAGGAGCTTAAGCCAACTTATATGAGCTCTTAGAAGAAGATTTTAACTGTGATGGATGAAAGCTAACTCAAAATAGGCTAGTCTACTTGCAGAAAGGAGATGAAAGCTGAAAGGAATGCAAACCCTAGCAAACCCTAGTTTTACCGACTAACCCTACTGGTGTAAGAAAAGAGATGAAAGTTGCTGAAATGGATGCCATTGATTCTTGGAAAGGTAAAATGCATGTTATTAAGCTACTTCTGAAGGAAAATATGGAAAAAAACATCTTTTTGGTATTTTTGAGTAAGTTGGCAGAATTATTATGCATGTGCTTTAACTGTTTTTGACTGTGTAGAGGTTGATTGGTGAAAGGAAATGGAGTGGGCACTTGCAGGAGGTTGGGAAGGTGAGAAGAGGGCCTGAGGGGTCCCTAGCACCCTTCTAGAGAGTTTCATAGTGATCAGATCTCGAAAAAATACTCACCTGAACTTCTATAGGAAGTCTACAGGGGTTCTACAAGATGTTCTACAAGAAGTTCTACAGGAAGAGCCGAAAGAGGATTTTAAAGGGTTGAGGGTGGAAAAATAGTGGGAAAGTGGAAATGAAGGATGGATAAGGATGTTAAGGGGTATAGGACCTGGTAAATGGAACTAAGGAGTGATGAAGGTGGTTGGATTTGTTCAAGGATGGAGGGAGTAATGTTGCAAAAGAATGTAGAAATTAGGTCAAATTAGAAAAGTGTGGCAAATAAAGGGAAGGAATCTTGGATTAGGGGTTGGAGCAGGTTTTGTGATGGAGGAAGGATAGGTAGGGATGTATTACAGGTGTTCTGCACATTACTTTTTGAAAACTGATCCAAACAAAGACAAAAACAGAGATCTATCTATGTTGACATAATCTACTCTTAAAAACCAGAAATATGATGAACAACAGTGTATAAACAGAAAATCATGCAAGAGAACTACAGAAACTAAGCAAGAATAGAGCTAAACATGCAAGCACGACTGGTATCAACTTTTCAAACTAAAAATATAACACTAGCAATTGCATGGAAAGCAAAAAACAATGTTTTTATGGCGGCAAGTATGCCTTGGTCTCAGCTCATGGTCCCAAGGAGGGAGAGATGAGATCAAAGATTTCTTGATGGCCTTTTTTCAGATATTTTCTGTTACCAAACTGTCAAATCAACCTGAAGCATGAAAAGCTATCTTAACCATCAAAAACAACCTAAGTAACAAGGTAAGATCTTAACCTAAATAACATAAATTATTCTATGAATGCATCAAAGACACATAAAAGTACGCAAAGGAGGTACAGGCACTTGGGTTGGGCCCAACCCCAAGAGCTATAGCCTCCTAAGAAATATCAGCACTGGTGCAAGGTTGGATTCATCTTTATTGATAAAAAAAATAATAGTTACATCCCAAAAACTGTCTACAAGAAAAAGCTCGAAAATGTGCTGATATAGGGATGCACTAGAGTGTGAAAATAGACTACAAAAAATGAATTATATCTAACTAAAATATGCCTAACCAAAATGAGGCCCTAAGCCTTCTTATTTATACAAATCAAGGACCCCAACAATCCTCCTAAACTTTAGGAACTCGGTTGCCAAAACTTGCAGTTAACAACAACTTTACTATCCCTTCTCGTCTGCCCTTGTGATCCTTGATGTGGTGGCCCTTGAACTCCAAGCTGCTGGTGGAGAATTGGAGGTAAGGGCTCATAAATGAAGGGGACACCTTCCTACAAATCCTATCCCTTGTTCTTGCACGAATTTGGCTGCCAAGTGCTCATTAAAACCTTTGATTTTGTCTCAAAATTGACCAAAAATCTGCATAAAGCACACATTAGTCTTTTTGGCATAATGACTAACCCAATTCACTCTATTAACATAAATATAATAAAAAACATGAAATAAAATAATGAGAATGATGGATTAAGTCAAATTAGGAGGCTAAATGAGCCCATATAATTACCCATTTCTGGGGCTCATCAATAATAATGGGTATCGAGAGTCCTTGAAGATGAGTCCGTTTGAGGTTCTTTATCGGTGGAGTTGTAATACTCTTATCAGCTGGAGTGATCCAATGAACAAGGTGTTGACTGAACCATATATGTTTGTTGAGATGGAGCAAGAGATGCAGGTTATTAAGGAAGAGTTATGCAAATAAGGATAAAGCATTCAAGTAATTTCAAGTTGGGGAGCATGTGTACTTACGCATCAAGCCCAAGAGGAGCTCCTTGAGGATTGTGTCATGTGCCAAACTGGTACCTTGGTATTTTGGGCCTTTTGAGATCCTTGAGAGGATTGGACTAGTGGCCTACAAACTTGTACTGTTGCCAATAGTGAAAGTCCATAATGTTTTCCAAGTTTCATTGTTTAAGAGATATGTGCATGATGTTGATCATGTGATTAGTTGGTGTGTATTGAAGGTGGAAACAAAAGGAAAATTCTAGGCATAACCACATTGCATTTTGCAATGGAAACAACTCATGTACCAGAACCAAGCAATCGGGCAAGTTAAAGTGAAGCATAAGCACTTTGGGCCCAATGAAGCTACATGGGAGATGGATGATCAAATGTGGACAGTATATCCTTATTTATTTGATGGTTGAGTACAAGTGTTGGTTTATGTGCTTTTGTTATATATATATATATATATATATATATATATATATATATATATATATATGAGAGATCCAATAAGCAGTATGTTGTAAATATAACATCGAGTTGTGTTATAAAGCTCTAGTAAGTAGTACGACATTCATGGTTTTAGTAGTTTTGTATGATGTAAATGTTGCATTGAGCTATGCTATAAAGCTCCATGGGAAACATATTTTGTTAGTTATAAGCTTCATTGAAAAACAAGGATGGTGCTCCTCCAAGGGGGATGGGTTTGTAACAACCCCTGGTTGATTTTCCATGTAAATAAAATAAAACCAATGTCATAAAACACATATTCCAAGCTAAATGTTGCACAAACATTATAGTGGTCATCACTTGTAGATTAATAATGGCTATGGAATTTGGCAAAGGCAAAGAGGAAATAAATGACATTTAATTATTGAAATAAAGGAAAATAGGAGAAAAGGAAGTTGAAAAGACACAAATTTGAATGCAAGGGAAATCAGAGGGAAAATAAAGGAAAATGAAGAAAAAAGAGACATTAATAGTAAAAAGGCATCAAAGAAACAATTCACAAATTTTGGCTTAACTTTTTTTAGTTCAATTTGGGTTCTCTCCTTTGACACTCTCATTCTCTCATACTCTTGCACACTTAGAGAATTCTTGGAGCATGCTTGGAGCAATCTAGCATTCACTTGGATTGGAGAAAGAAGGCAAAGGAAAGCAATGAAGCAAAAGGGAAAGGTTGGATTAATAGCTATAACAGGGATACTTTACAGGTAATAGGTTTCATGTGTGATTTCCTTGATGATTTTTGCATGCATGGTATATGCATGTGGTTCCTTGGTTATGTTCTATCATTGGCATGGAGATTTGCTAGGATTGACAATGGCTTCAACCTTGCCTTCCCATTTCCTAGATAATCATGGTGTTATGGGTTTTCCACTTGTTTTTCTGATTGGTTCTCAAGTTCCTTATGGATGTGGGTTAAGACAAATGCTATGGAGCCCTGGAACAACTTGAGTTGAGTTACTAGTTTTCGGAACTTGTAGGTTAGGAAAAACACTTTGGAGCCTTGTGGGTTGAGTTACTAGTCCCTGGAGTCATGGGTGGAACAAATGCTCTCGATCCCTTATTTAGTTATGGGTTGAGTTACTAGTTCCCCCAACCCTAGAAAACTTGGGTATAGAATGATTTAGTTGATGTTAGTGATATCTGGACCATATAGGTGAGATGATTGAGGGTTGATGTGGTTTGTCCTTTGGAATCCCTAGTTGGTTTTGTTTTGGTTTAACTGTTATGATCCCACATTCATGCTTGAAATATGGAGCGAGGGTGGTTGGATGAAAGAGAGATTTGGTTTAGCCCAATATATGGTTGGGTGTTACATGAAATTCCTGACTTGGTTGGAATTTTCATATTTTAATAAGAGCTATTATCCTATTGTGATCTATGAGTACTTTTACTAGTTATTATGGTGATCTTATGGTAGATTTTCCATGGTTTCTATTTTGGTTATACTCTAGTTATAATTTGGTTAAATGATGTATTCTATCTATGGCTCTTAGCATGTTTTGATAAGTTATTGAATGGTTGATGAATGAATGGGCTAGAAAGTGTTTTTGAACCTATTTAGAGAGGGCTTGGAGCCTTCTTGGTGATTTTAAGATGAATTTCAGAAGTTTATGTTCAAATATGCATTCATGACTTGTATCTTTCATGTTGACCATATGTTTGCTTAAATGTATATCATGGATTAGGGTTGTCTAGGTCAAGTTCTTGCTTGAGTTTTGTTTGGTTGGCCTTGTCATCATATTATTTATGTTTTTGAAAAGTTACAGGAAGTTATGGGCAATGTTTGAAGGCTAGCTTCGAAAAGTGGCTCAGATATTCGAACCGCAAGAAAGGAACTGAAGTTTTTTAGGTTATAAGCACATGGAAGTAGGCCTATGCATGTGGTTGGGACCTCATAACTACATTGATGTTATGTTTTCTGTGTGGTTGGGGAGTTTCCCCCATGAAAAGAGCTCCAACTTAGGGATTGACCATCTAGAGTGGTTTGCAGGCTCGTGAGTGGTTTGTAGTCCCTTAGGGATGTCTTTAAGTTGTTGGTATGTTAGGCCCACTTCCGTAAATGGATCTTAGAGGTCAGATCATATGATAGTGACACTTGTCTCATGTTTACCTTGAAGAGCATGTAGAAATGGGTAAATGTATGTTGAGGACTGTGTTTAGACTACCTTGCCACTATAAGGGATATTTTGTAAAAAAAAATTGGCAACTCCTTTGGGGAGTTCCAATGGATCCATTTTTGTAGTCTTTGTATTATAATGTAGTGGATTTTGTTTTCTTTTGTTAATTTTGAATAGTCATTAGGAGCCCTAGAGAAATTTGTTTTTGAAGCCTCGTGTTTCAAAATTTGAAATATGGGTATAAATCCCTTCAAATCTCCTTTGCAAGCTTAGCACAATGTTGTTACCTCTATTAATGTTGTGGTTTTCACTCCGTTAGAGTGTTGTTTATCCTTTCAACTCTCTATTTTCTCACAAACAAAGTTTTGAAGCACTCAACTAGGGGTTTTGACTGATTTTTCTCTGAAGTGTTTACAGTTTCTAGCATGCATCTGAGACTGCAGTTGGCTCATCTTATGATCTAGTTTTGTTTGTCTTATTTTGATTAAAAAACTCTTATATCTGCTTCAAATAACTAGATTTGTCATCTTTTGTTAGGGTTTTGAATCCTCATGGGTTTGATTCCCAACATAGAGATTGGGCGTTAGATATATCTCTACCACCATCATCTTGTAACCCTTCATATTTCTATCTACTTGTAAGTGTGGTTTAATCTGAATATTTTTTTTGAACACATGCTTGCTTGAAATTAGGGTTTTTGTTTTTAGTGTGTTTTATTTATGTTCACTTTGGATTTTTTCAATGTTTTCTTGCATTTTTTTATTTTGATATGTAGTGCATATAAGAGTAACAAAAGGGAGGTATGTAAGGATTGTGTTCATGTTTCATTTTGAAATATCTATCTCTCTCGTAGATTGATTTCAGGAAAAGTAAAACTTGCATGTGCATATTTTGCAAATCTATATTTCAAACAAGTCATAAAACCATATGAGTTTCACATCCTTTACCCTTGACATTAAAATACAAACACTAAAATTCAACCTTAATAATTAATCAAACTTCTTTTCATTTCTGTGGTAGTTTACCAACATTAGCTTAGGATTTTAGGGCCTTGGAATAGGTTGATGAGGTAAACTCTCCAAGGCTACCAAAACAAACACTAGAACCTTTAGTCAGGGAGTGGAAATTCATTTACAATCACATGCTTCCTTGGAATATATTCTAACACAAGGGTAAATCACAGGGTCACTTCATGGCCGACAAAGTGATCTGCCACACATTAGTTGGTCTTGGTGGTGAGGTCTACATGTACTCTGGGGGTATCATTAGGGAGGTTGTGAACTAGATACCCTGGCTTTGTAGGTGTATTTGACTAACAATTTCCCCCCTTGCCCGAATTGTTGTGTGTGGTAACCATTGTGGCCATACTCTTAGGTACCTTACATATGTGACGATAATAGAGACATACTTGCTATACTTGGGGCAGATGTTGGTTAGTACTCACTCAGATCCCCCATAGGGTTCCCATGTATAGTTAAGGGTACTTGCACTAGGCATTGAGATGTTAAGCAGGAGGGCAACGTAACTATCCCAATCATATATTAACAGATGAATCGGGACCTGATCAACCAACCTATGGTTGTGGCAAGATTCATTTTATTTATTGGTTTTCATGATTTTCCCTTAGATTTTATAGATGTATGATGTTTGGTCGTGTTTAGTGTCCTTAGGATTTATTTATTTCACACCCTTATATACATCCTTTGCTGCCATCATGGTTGAATTTAGTTTACATCGTTTTTTTCTTGAGGGCCTTTCTCATGATAAGGAGGGTCCATTTTCCCATAGATATAAGTTGAAACTTACCACTGCTTTAGACATACCTACTTTAGGGTCCAGTTTAGTTGATTCTTAAGATGGGAAACATCTATTTTGTGAAGTGGTTGACAAAAATCCTCTACCTCATTCTCATTCCCTTGTGACTCACATCTCATTACCCACCTTCTTAGGTGGGGGTGTTGACTTGACTTGATATTTCCACTCACCTAATCCTTACCAAGATTCCGTTGTGGTTGGTTCCACTTCTATGGAAGAGCCTAATGTTTCCACACCTATTGTCACTAGTGTTATATGTGATACAACTTCTATACCCTTGTTTACTACCATAGGTCATGTTCACACCACCTCCACTGAGCCTATCTTCTATTTTTGGAATAACATTATAAGATCCCATCTCCCTCCATTTAGCACATCCACATGGGTGCCTCCACATCATTGAACATTCCCCCTCCATCCATTTTGTTGTAGGATCTAGTTCCACTACAATTATAATATCCATGTCACATGTAGGTGGTTTTAAAACCACATTCACATTTGCATCTATAATTTCCACTGATGGTCCCAACATATCATTCAATAGCTCATTCATACCCAATCTTGGATTTCCATATCTATAGTGCCAACCAAGACAAGAAACTGATTAATTCTAGCAAGGAGTATGTTTTATTAGTTTTAAGAGAAAATTGGTCTATATAAGTGTCATTGAGAGAAAAACCGTCCATGGAGGGGTATTCTAGGAAACAAAAACATCAATTGGAAGTGTTGCGATAGGAATACATGGATGTGTTCTAGGATCTTAAAGGGCTACTTTCCAAGAGGGAAGTGGAGTAATATATCCAAATATTTCCATACACCCCACTACCAAACATTATAATTAATGAGAAATCCATTATAGAAGCATGTGAGGTGAAGAAGCAGTTGCAGCAACTACTAGAACAGGGTGTCATTTGACCAAGTACCTCACCATGTGGGTCACCCATCATTACTATTTCAAATAAGGATGGGAATTGGTGATGTGTATCAATTATAGGGAATTAAACAAAAGTACACTCAATAACAAGTACCCTCTGCCCAATATAGATGATATATTGATTCAGTTTCAACAGGCCAAATACTTCAGCAAGCTAGAATTAAATTAAAGATATCACTAGGTTTGGGTAAGAGAATGTTGATGGGCCAAATTTATTACCAACAGTTAGGGGATCTTCTTGGTGCAAAATCCCAACTGACTCTACACATTTTTAGATATGAGTTCCATTTGGTATGTGGGCTCGTCTGCCACCATATTTCTTTATGATTCGTTTCGGACAGAATCAACAACAATAATTAGAAAAAAATTAAAATTTTTGATAAATGCAAGTTAAAGCAACCTTATAGAAACTTTACATATGATATTCCATATACAAAACAACAATAAAATAACATGACATGAATCTTAAAGAAGCATGTTAGCAAACTTCAATTAAAATGCATGTATAAAGGGAAATATCATTTATCGATTACAAATTAGTTCCTAACCGAAAACAAACATGAAAGCATGAACAACATACAACTCTAAGTATGACATGTGATAAAATAAAAAAAGTAGTTCATTAACATAAACACATGGAAGCATAAACATATACCTTTGAAACACTAGAAGTCTCACAATGCTCAATAGCACAAGTACGGAACTGTGTGCCTTGGCTCAAAGATATTTTCAAATTAATCTAAAATTTCCATAACACCATCACATGAAGCACCAATGAAATCCATTAGTGGAGATGCAAAGCTACCACTTGAATTTTAAAAATGATTTATAATCTCTCAAAGCAATATGATTAAATGAAGTCCAAAACTCTAGGTATTTTACATCTATCCATGAGGGTATGGTTATACAAAATGAGGTGACCTTTCACCTAGCCTCATGACCCTTCATATTCCATATGAATATTTAATATAACTTATATTTTACTTTTGATAAAATACAAATTATAACAAAATTAAAGAAACAAAACATTCTCATTTAGCTAAATTGGTGATGGAAAGATCAAGATCCTTTACCTGTAGATCTCTGACCAAATATGCTTGCTAAATTTTTTATTAACAAGCAATCATTTGGATGTTGTGATGCAATTCATCTTAATATCTCATGAGGAAATCCAATGCATCAAATATCAAGGTTGGACTTTTATCTTGCACTCAATTCAATAGCATTGTGAGCTTTGTGTAGCTTCATAGGTTTAACAACACACTAAATCACAACCTCTTTTGTAGCCTCTAGATCCCCTCTTGTAGCAACTTGCTTTATATGACATAAGCTATCACTCTAGGAGTCATTGTAGTGTTAATCACTATCTCTCTTTTAGTGGTGATTGATATGGATGTCCTTGGATTCTTGGCCAAACATTTGTGCCTCTCTTGTATTATTTTACATTTAACCTGATAAAAATAAGCCCGATGAGATCCAAAACTGATTCTTCTTCTTCCACTATGATGCCTAATTTCTGAGATGGGGAATTCCCACTATTGATAGGAGTGGGCCATGGGAAATTCAAAGTAGGAAGTTCAAACTGTGTTTCTAGACTTTTCAACATGTTATATTTTTCTACCTCACCTTCATGCTCCTTATCTATCAATTCTTGTTCAAGTTTCTTTACCAATGCTTCTTGCTGTATTTGGATTCTTCTTCTTCCTCTCTTTATTTTCTTTGTTTTCTTTCCTCCTTTATTCTTCTTTTGATTTCTTCTTTTCTTCTTATTTCTCTTTACTTTTATTTGTTGCATCGAAATTATTCTTCTTTATTTCCTCTCGCCTTTTCCTTTCATCTTCTTGCTTCTTCATGTTTTCTTCCTCTTCTTTTTTCTTTCTTCTCTATTCCTCCTCTTGATTTCATTTAACTTCTTCTTCTTCTTCCTTCTTTTATTTATCTTATTCCTCTTGTTTCTTGTCTTTTATTTCCTTATAAACCCTTTATTTATTTTGCTTATCTTTGCTAGCTTCTTGTCCCTATTTTCTCTTAAGAATTACTCTCCTCTCTTCCAAGATCATGCTCTCCTAAGTATCATGTTCAGAATTCTCCCCTTTGTCAACTTGAAGAGATGATTCTAGTTCCTTGGAAGAGTTGTAAAAGTTTTTTACCTTTTCCTCCTCTTCTCTGATGGTTGAAGTATATGCCCAACTATATCTAATTACTTTGCAATGTCCCATGGTGATACCTCCCAGGTCCTATCTATGAAAACTTAATTCACCCAATTTGAATCATTGTGATTCTCCAGCTTCAACTTTTGCCTCTTTGAAACTTTTAACAAAGTAAGCCCCAATATTTAATGGGATGATAGGCCACAGGGATTTCTTGTATTTGATCAGATTCTTAGACAATCATGTAGTGAGTTGGTAAGCCACCTCTTGCAACTATTGGGTTGTGTTATATTCTTTCTACGACTATCCCCCATAGCTTAATCGGGGGGTTAGAGGGGCAGTGGAGGCCCCCCTTCATTGCGCCGATGCGCAGCGGGGGGGTCACAGGGGATTTGAGGGGGGTGGTTTCCCCCCTCTACGAGGTCTGGGGCAGTGCCTTGGGGAATTTGCTTTTTTGGACCCATGGTTTTGTGCATGGTTTTTGCACATGGTTTTGTGTGTGATGGTTTTAGGTCCATGGTATTGGATGCTTTGGCATGTATATATATATGTATTGTAACATTGAAAGGAACATAATGAAAAATCAATTTGGTAGTCCCAGTTTTGAGATCCAAGGGAAAATCTCTGTGTATATTTGTTTTATGTGTTATGCTCTCACTATTGTTTATTTTCTATTATTAGAATTCATATGCAGGTAATTTTTGTACGAGGTTAATCCCTACAACAACACTACCTTGTCCATAATGAATGTGTGAATATCATGTGGAGGCTTGTAGGAACCATACACTTTGATGTAAGTAGAATCACCAAGAGGAAACCAATCTGCAATATCATGTAGAGAATCTCTGGATCTAACGGCCATGAATGGAGGATTTGTGTTGAAAATTAAATGATATACAGGAGATATGAAGTATTCAAAAATATTACCATACATTCTATTATATCCTATGTTCCACAAACTCTTAAAATAGATGTGAATAGGTAGTTGTTGCTGAGAACTCCATTTCAAACCTAGACCTTCAAAATCACATTTTGCACACATAATATCCAATAGGTAAGATGACATATAGATTTATGATTGCTCCATGTCTGATTTTTTTTTTTCTTGTACACTAGATTTGATGGAGGACCCTGACATGTTTTCCTAGTTAAATATAGTTCTTTTAGTGACACATGCATGAATAAATGGAACTCAAATCTCTTGAAGTGTCTCCTTGCTTGATTTACCATACAACCTGTTGCCTGCATATCATAGCAACTAGAATTTGATAAACCTTCCTGAGTGATTTGGTCTTATAAATCCCATCTACTCTCTGCCTAAAATTGCTTGGATCTTGCTACTAAGATTTTAAAATGTCTCTAACTGATCCATCAAAGCCAGCGAACCACCTTATTGAAATTTTACCAATGTTTGGTAGCTTGTAATAATTTACTATGTTGACCATTTTGAATGATGCCACTAATTCCCCTTGATATTTTTTTATTATAAACTAATCTTCATTAGTATGATGAATAATCCATTCTATAGCATCTACACAAGGGAATATTTGGGGGTGTGCAGCAACTTTGTGCAACCAAGACTTCTTCACATTAACAAACACCTGAAAGTCTTCCTACTTTATTGGTATATCCTTCTGGGTAAACATTACATATATATCACCCCACATTTACTATGTTTTCTTGTCAATATAGCAAGAAGTATCACCATATATGGGTAGTTTAGGAGGGCTTTCCACAAATCCTTCTATATTTCTCTATATTCTTCTAGAGCTTCTACTAGATCCTTTTATGATGGGTGGAACCATTTCACTAGAAGAAGAGGATATGATGAGACAATCCAAATCAATCATACCTGAAATCTCGAAAATATTCAGTGTATACATAAAATGTTAGATTATGCCAATGATAATTATTTATCATAAAGCTAAAATAAAGTGATTCAATTCATAATCTTGAGAGGATAGGGTTAGCACAGATTGCATCAAAAGATTCCAATATATGCTAGTTGTAGATTATGTTTATAGTCAAGTTGCAGATCCAAATCATAGTGTAGTCACACACCCAAGTTCTAGTGCCACTAGAGCTTACAAGTGTGATTTATGCCTTAAGTAGGAGAGGCCTCCCATTCTAGTTGTAGATTTAAATCCTATTATCATTGAGGCTTGAAGATGTGATTTCTAAATTGAGAAAATAATGACTCTCATACTATTCACCAATCACATATCTAGATCGCAAGGGCTTTTGAGTACTCATTGGAATTGTTATTTGTGATTTAAGGAGGAATATTATTCTATATAATTCATAGTTCACATTCCTATATGGAAAGGATTCTGATTAATTGTTGGATTCATGATTTGTGATTTAGGGTGAATAACAAATCCATAGTATGAAGACTAAGATTAGGTCATGCTATTGGGAGACAATATTCTAACTGACCAGTGCATATGCCAATGGCGAACAAACTCTTAGAAGTCGTAATGTGAGAATTGAATAGCCTATGAAGCTTTGATTCATCGGAAGAATACTCAAAGCATTCAACTAATAATATCAGACTTGAATCTAGTATAAAAACCCTTGAGGAACGAGACACCATCAAAGAGAAATGTGTGAGGGATTGGAAAAAATAGATGCTGAATATGAGAATAATTTGGGGATCAGGGCACCTATGCAAGAGTATAATTTAGATAATTAAGGGAGAGAGCGTGAGGATTTGTTTCAAGGCTATGAATAGAGAGGAAAATGAGAAATGTGTCTAAGGATATAGGTGTTCATGAGAAGGGGTAGCTAAATCAATTGGATGCTCACATAATAAGATAAAACGTCATGATGGAAAGATGTGTTTCTTACCAGCCAAAATCAGAATCAAATATTCTATCTAGAGATATGGCTCACTCACCCAACTCCAGTGTGCACAATGAAATGAGAAAGGAGAGCCTTCATTATTTAAGCGAATGGAATGTGTGAGGAAGTTGTATATGAAAATCATGACTATATTTAAGTCACATCCAAAAAATATAAGTTAGGATTCCATAGTGTGATGAGGAGAAGGGGTCACAAGTCACATTTCTAGATGGTACTTAATAAGACACTAGAAATTTCATGTGCGACTTGTGACTTGGGAAGATATCATATAGTCTTAGTCGTGAATCAGAGTTCTAGAAGCTAGAGTATAGGTAATTAGGAGCTAGTTTTTTGATTTGCAACTTGGGAGATTAGCTTTATAGTTTGAGTCAAAAATCACAGCTTTAGAGGATATGCAGGACATAACTATAAGTTGCAATTGTGACTTACGACTATGACAAGAGACACAAGTATTTTAAGGCTTATAACTAATCTTACAAGAATGCAATGAAACTAGAGTCAAGTCAAAATAGAAGTGAAGGTTTAGATATTCATATGAAAATTCTTTTAGATATTCATAGGAAAAGTAGGGGTGGTTCCAATTTTTGAAAGCCTCGAATATTTGGGGCTATTGTAGCAGCTAAAATAAGAATAAGATACATAGAAGTATGCCTTAACAAATAGGAAAGGTTTGTATGAGTGATTAGTCATGTCGCTTGACCTATGCAATGCACCAACTATGTTTATGAGGTTAATGAAAGATATATTGTGCCCTTTTATAGATTCATTTGTCATTTTCTATTTAGATGATATAATAGTATATAATGATACCTGGGAGAAGCACACATCACCTTTGATGCAAGTTTTAGAGACATTAGAGAAGATCCAACTGATAGAAAATCTCAAAAAGTGTGAGTTTGCATAATAATATTTGGTGTATATGGGGTATGTAATAGGTGGAGGAGAGACAAAGATAGATATTCCCAAGATGAAGGCCATCATGAAGTGGTTAGTTCCTACTAATGTTTCTAAGATTAAGAGTTTTGATGGGGAAACATAACACATGAGGAAATTCATAGCCTCATTTTCAATAGTATTAACACCATTCCATGCCATAACAATAAGTGGAAAGAGTTTCCAATAGGGAAAGGGTCAATATAGGGCCTTTGAGGAGATAAAAAATAATATCAATTAAGCACTAATTATGGAATTTACAAACTTGCAACCGTCCTTTGAAGTGGAGACATATGTGAGTGGGTATGTTATGGGAGGGATCGTGATGAAGGTAGGAAGGCCTATATGCTACCATTCTGTAGTATTTCATGGGGAATTTCTTAACTACCCTACTTACGACAAGGAGATATATTCCATGGTGCAAGCTATGAAGAAGTGGAAACACTATCTCGTGAGAATGGATATCATGATCCACATATATACCAACCATTACAGTACCTTTAGGCCAAAAATAAGCTACAACATACCAAGAAGTACAAGTGGATGAGGCATCAATAATAGCTTCATTTAGTGATCAAGTACAAGAAGGGAAACACAAGAAAGTTTGTTGAAATTCTTTAAAGTCCATCCACACCAAAGATCACAACTTTGGGAAATATTATGCACATGGAGCCATCCACCCATGATTCATACAGAGAGGCATAGTAAGAGGATGAAACATTCAAGGAGTTGTTTCAATATTCGTAGAGACAAATTCATGTGCATGATAGTGACAATAAAATTGAATACCATAACCAAGAAAAATTAGTCTAATATCTGGATAATTTATGTGTTCATAAAGGTGGGCTACCGCAACTAATTAGGGAGGCTCACACCTCCAAGGTTGTAGGACATTTTGGTGTAGGGAAGATAATGGAAAATTTGTATAGGTATGTTTATTGGTGCAAGATGCAAGAACATGTATCTAGGTTAATAATAGGATGCATGCTTTGTTGTACCAACGAGCATAGTAACAAGAAATAGGGTCTATATCAACCCTTACATGTACCCAATCATCCTTGTGAAAACATTTCCATAGACTTTGTGGGAGGCTTACCAACAATAAGGAAGGGACATGACTACCTAATAGGTTCAACAAGATGCATATTCTGATGGCCACCCACCAACCTATTCCACTAGCTCAAAGCATAGTTCTGCATCTTGGCAGTTTTTCTATAGTTTTTTGGGTCTTGAACTTTAGGGGACATTTTGAGGTACTAAACAATTTTTTTTTGATGTGGTGGAGCCTACAAAATAACCATAGGCTCTAGCTTAGACCCAATAAATTTTTTTACTTCCTTGCTAGACCTTTCGAATGGGATATCAAGAGTTCCAAACAAAGATCATACACAAAACTTACAACCTTGGGAAGTTGACGTATCAACTAACCGCATTGGGGCCCACAAACATTTTGGTGTTTCATCTCTTAGTATTATGTTTTTAGATGTTTATGGTTTCCTCATTGCTACTTTATGTTAAAAAGGGAAACCTTTCATCCTCATTATAAGGTTCTCTAGTGAATGAGCATAACTGTCGCATCTCTTCTTAGAGATAGGCTACCATCATTCAAGCAATTTTGTTTAAATCCACATTTTTACAGTTTCATCACATTCCATTTATTAATAGAAGGCAATATTTATGGTATCTATATGTTTTTTTATAAATATATATTTCATTTTGTTTCCTTCACAAATTCATATCAATGGTATTAGAGTGTTATGCTCTTTATCTATTTCTCTATGCATATCCCCAAAGAGGTCATGGTATAATGAGTTATAACTTGAACTACTTGATCCATTGAAATACCATTTTTGTTGGTATTGAAGGCTTCCTTTGGTGGAAGGAAATAAATATGGGAGAGCAGGAGATCCTATTGTTAGAAAATTATAGATTAAGAGCAATGGAACACATAAAATATATTGCAGAGATATAAACACAGAAAACACATAAAACAAGAGAGACATAGATATATGTGGTTCACCCAATTTGGTTTACATCCACGGAGAAACAACCAGTCCTTCCTTTTATATTATCCAACAAAATGAAGAGATACAACCTACAGTAGATTTGTTGTAATTCCCTCTTCGCGCTCACACAATCTCCTCTCTCTTTCTCACTCAGAATACAAATATATATATATATATATATATATATATAGATATATATACGCAATACAATTCCCTCATATATAGCGAGGGGTTTCCTTCTTGGGAAAAAAACCCTAAATTAAACATAACTTCTACCATTAGATATCCACCTAATGAACTACCCAAATTGACTACAAAATTACAACATTTTACAAGGCAATTTTACATCTATTTTTAGATTTTGGGGTGTTGCCCCCGATCCCCTACCATGGGGGAGGGGCTCCTAAAGATCATTTTCACCCCCCTGAACCCCCCTTGCAGCGCAAATATTACGGGCGACATTGCCACCACATTACAAACTGGGGTCCAATGTGGTGATACCTTTGAATAAAGAAGATAAGCAAGCTCCACACCCAACACCTATTAAACTATTTCTCAAGGAAGCCCCCACGTGACAAAGGACTGAGAAGATGGATAATTTTTGCTAGATCCTTCGATGGTTGCCAATAACTGATGCACCTTCATCAAGAAGAGACTTCAAAAAATTATCCCCCTTTAAGCTATAAGTTAGCTTTCATATTCTTGTATTTTAAGGCCAAATAAATAAATATGCTCCAGAAAAATGGTTAAATATGCTAGAATGGTATTTTTCTATCCATAGATTTTTGATAGAGAAATGATTAACTTTCTGCTCCTTAAGTCTGCACTCCATGTCAAGGATTGGTGGTGAATTACTGTGAGAAAAATGCCATAGAGGAATCCACAATTTTTTTAGTTGTACTCACTTGGGGCACTTTCAGGGATGCTATTAAGAAACAATATTACCTTGTTGGAAGCTATGATGAACAATACATGAGATGGACTGCACTATGGTAGGAAAGGAACCAAACAATGTTAGAGTTCACAAATATCTCCCATATCTTCTACACAAGTTAATAAAAAACTCTTTGAGTGATATCTAGTGTTCAAGTACTGTAATGATTTGCATAGATACATCCAAACATAATTCAATTTTTTTAGGACATCTTGTCATGAGGTGCGGTGTACTAATATTCTATTAAAATCAAGCAGAAATTTAAACAAAATAAGTGAGAGTTTGAATCTATGAATTCCTTACAGTAGAAGTAGGGTGAAGGTAGCCCAAACCCATTGAAAAAGGGATAGAGCTATGATGGACCACCCTAGGAAAACCCATCTAAGATAAAAACAAAGAAGGGTAATGGGAAGACAAAGAAAAACATGGGAAAGTGGTGCAAGTTCCAAAAGATCCCTTGGCACAACACTGATGAATGTTGCTCAAAGCAGTCATTGGTGGCTAAGTTGAAAGTATTATAGTCATATGCAGGTTACAACTCTGAATTAGATATAAAAAAGGGGAAACAGATCACTGATGCAAAACCTAGTGCCATTGTTGCTACCACTAAATTATGAACTAGTGAATATAAGGAATTGGAAGAAGGTGAGCACCCTTTCCACTTGCAGATGTGGGTGAAGGATGGTTTATTCCACTTCATTGTCAATAGAAAAAGTGAAATGAACCTCATATAAGTAAAGGTGATTGATGGGCCTCATTAATACGTATATAATAAGGCCCATATAGCCTTCCTTCAAACTATATTTACCTCTTTCCTCATATTTAGCAGCATATTTTTGAATATAATGTGTTTATTAGGAAGACTAAATGATGTCGTGGCCTAATGTGATTAATGTGCAGGAAAATAATGCATTTGAGTGCATTTACTATGCAGAGATACGTTGGAGGCAATTGGAGATGATGTAGGAGAATTTTCCCCTACATTTACTCCCCTACAAATCAAATTTATCCTTGAATTTACTCATCCACGATTCAAAGATCCACTAACAGCTGATGCACTCAAGGATTGCGAGGATCTCAGGGAGCTCAATCCACCTTTATAGGGATTTTAGAGGGAAGAACCCTTTTTCAAAGGAGGATTCCCCTCATTCATTTTTGTATAAATAAGGAAGCCTAAGGGCTCAATACGATTCAAATTTTTGGGAGAAGATAGAGACTACTAAGAGCTAGGAGCTTGAGCTTGTCATTTCATTCCTTTTCATCATGTACGTAAACACCATTTTATATTAATGAGAAGACTATTGTTATCTTCCATTTGAGATTTTTTTAGAGGACTAATTCCCTTTGGGTTAGTGCCCAACCCATAGACTCTAGTCTCTCTCATGTTTATTTTACTTTTTCATCTTCTTTCCTAGCAACATTTTCTTCCTTTTTTAATAGAATTTGATTATGAAAATTTCTTATGCAGGTCTATCTGCCACCCCTCTTGTGGGAAGTGTGGTTGAGGATAAATTGTATTGGCAAGCCATAAATATACAATTACTTTCTTTTGCAGTTGTTATTAGTATTTTTCTTGCATCTTTGTTTCCTACAAACTAGTGATTAATTTAGTAGTTCTCTTTGAGCACATGAAGTATAACCTCTTGCGGATCTAGTTCTTATGCATATTTTCATATAGGTTTTATTTCAATGCAATATTTAGATTTCCTATAAAATTCAACTCATTCTTTCTCTGTCATTTCAATTTTCTGCAATGTACATTGTTAACATGCTCTAGTTGTTTGGAACATTGGGTAACTTCTGTGGTGTGTAGGTACTACTGTTGATCTACAGAGTTGGAATTGTCATTTACACTCCTTATATCACCCCCATCTCCCTTCTTTCAACCTCAAAAACTCCCTCAAAACACTGATCACCAAGAGTACATTTCTAGTTTGTTGAAGGCCACCATGTGCATTGGTTCTTGTTCAAGATGGGCTCCTAAAGCGTACTAAGATTGGAAATGGCCTCATAAAACCTTATTCTACCCTCCATTACCCTTTTCCACCTTCATATCATATTTCTCACCCTTAGAACACTCACAAATTCAATCCTGTAGAAAAATAGGGAAATCTTATTGTATGTTGTAGCAATCTTGTAGCATTGTGAAAAATGCCTCGAAACTTGACCAAAATTGTCCTTGAAGATTGATTCCTTCCTCCTATACCTGAATAATGTCCCTTAGGATTTGAAACCATGATCAGGGAAGACTAAATACCACTTAGGAATTTTCTTCTTGCCACTGAAGCACATTTCAACAATTACAGTTAGTAGACAAATTTATGAATTGGATAACGCAACGATGGTTTCCTTGATTACCTCATGAAGCATCTAATGAACTCGGTCAATAGATCCAATCTCTTTGGAATGAAATGATTAAATTTTGATTGAATTATCTTTTTCTTAAGCATGGTGGATTATGTTTGTTTTCTTTTTTATGCTTCTTAAGCTAGGGTTTCTATTTCAAGCATTGTTATTTCTGCAAATAGATTAATGTTTACATTTTTTCAAGTAGTGTAGCCTTTAAATTTATGCAAGTAGTTTAGCCTTTACATTTCTACAAATAGGTTATCATTTACATTTGAGCAAGTAACATTTCCATTTTTTGCAAATACAATAACATTTCCATTTCTACAAGGAGATTATAAATTTCCTTTCATTCAAGTTCCTTTCTTGCAAAGATAGATTCAGTTGATAGGGTAGTCTTTGTATACATTGGTATGGCCCATTGATTTGAAGTTACTTGAGCAGATCTTAGCCTACTGTACATACAACATTGTCACCAATAAATTTTTTACAAACCCAGGGTTAATAATTAAAGTTGGTAGCCTTGGGAGTTGCAACACTCTTGTTGCAATACTGAAGCTCATCACTTTTTAGTGTTGTTTCCGAGGATGTGTATAAGTATGTGTTGTTTCTACTTAGACTTTATTTCTTTTCATTTTACTTTTTCTTTGCATAAGTTTTTCTTGTCTTGAATTTTTTTTAAAAAGAAGAAAAACACAAAAAGAAAAAAACTTATTTCATGCCTCATAGGATTAGGGATCATCTAGGGAGATTTCTACCCAAAAACCCCACCCTTCTAGTAGTCAACCATCACTCTTCTTTGGTGACTGTAAAAATCCTACTCTAAGCACATAGGAGTTAGAGAATCCTTTAGGTGAGCAACCATATATATTTGAAGAACCCATAGGGGAGGAACAACCCACATCACCTACCTAAAATATGGCTGGTAACATATTTACTGAGACCTTTCTTATTTGAGAAACCATGGGGAGGCCATAATGAAGAACATAAGCCCCACTTATCTTCCACACTTCCATGGCCTAGCCTCTAAATACCTTGATACATTCATGTTCTAGTTTGTTGTGATTTGTAGAACCTATGATTACACTTCTGGTCAGAAGAAGCTAAAATCGTTCCCTTCTACTCTCAAGGATGCAACCTTGTGTTGGTTCATGAACCTAGAAGGTGGAAGCATCACCATGTGGGCTCACATGCAACAAGATTTCAGCAAGAAATATAGGGACTATTTTAGGTCAAGAGAAGAAAAAGAAGAGATATTTAGGATGACCTTAGGGCTCAATGAATCCTTAGAGGATTATGAAGAGAGATTTCAACCCTGCTACAAAAGAGATAACTATACCTTTGACCCAAATCCTTGAATATTGTACTTCTCTCAGGGATTATGGATGATTTAAAGTAGACATTTAATATGATATCTAGTGGAGACATTTACCAACTAACTTATGAATAAATCAAGACAATATTCAAGAATCATTCTGGGGCCGCAAGGAAGAGAGATATGACTAGTGAATGCTTGGTCAACTCTTCTCCCTCTACCTCCACCATCAAACATGAAATAGGGAGCATTTCAGAAGACTTTAAGAGTGATGTGTTGCACACCTTCTCCATGCAAATGGATATTATGCAGATAAAAAAAAAAAGTAAGAGGAGGAAAAAAGGGAAATGACTATCTTTTTCCCTAGACGTACCTAAAAAATGAGTTCCCACTAGATGTCATAGAGGTCTTATCAATTTGTGATGAGAACCATGCAACTAAAAAATTTCCATCTCTTCCAAGCCTGAAGGTTGTATATCAAGGGGTAGAGAGTGGCTTGGAACAACTTTTCTTCATCAACCAAAGAAGGCCACAAGGGTCTCGGTCATACCAGCAAGGCATGCAAGGTGCACATTACCATTCTTTCAATCCAAACCAAAGTGCACCCTTTCAGCCTTGGTATCCTCCACCTCACTCATCTTAGTCCATGCTCTCTCCTTGGTCCTATTCTCCTCAGTATCCTCCTTAACCTATCAATTCACCCTTCCAGCCATATCAACTTCAACCTTGTCAAGGGGGAAACCCTTTATAGGGATGGAGGCCTTAGGTAGCCCAAATTACTTCGTTAATTCCTCCTTGTCCACCTCAACCACAACAACGCCATGGTAATCCACCCAAGAAACATGAAATGCCTACTCAACCCAATCCAAATCTTAACAACAAGAAGGCCAAGTAGATATATAGTGGGGAAACATCCTATCTTACCTATGCTATGGAGATCCAGGAGATTAGCCTTAGGTTTGGGAAGGTACTTCCAAATGCTCATCCACCTTCTCCACCCAAAGATATTGAATAAGAGAAGGAAGATAATGTCCCTCAAGCTAGTATTCCTCCCTATCTGGAAAGGTTGGTCCAACCTAAAAGAACACCCCTAAAGAGGATGAACTTTTGGGAGAATTGAAGAACCTGATTATCAAGGAAGAGTGTTTTAATAGGTCTGGAAGAAGAAAAAGAGATTCCCCCACTATTAATGTTCTTGGGAAGTTTTTTGATCTAATGCTTAGGAGGGATATCTCCCCAAAGTACTTAGATATGGGTAGCCTAGTAGTGGATGTTCACATTAATAGTATTATAGTCCCCAAAAAATTGACTGATCTTGGGGTTGCAATCAATTTCATGACCAAGGAAGCTATGCTAAAGCTAAATCTCCAAGGAACCTTGAGAAACACCACTATGGTGTTGCATCCTTGAGATAGATCCATAGTAGCCCTTGAGGGGGTTATTGAGGACATGATGGTATCCATTGAATCCTGGGAGTATCCCACATAATTACTTGTCCTCTAACTCAAAATTGAGTTTAATGGGTACCCTTTCATTTTAGGGAGACCTTGGTTAGCCATTGTTGATGCTTACATTAGTTGCAGGGTTGGAAACATGACTATAAAAAATGGGCATCTCACAAAGCAGCTTGTATTATATCCCCTTGCTCAACCCTCTATTGAGCATGACTTACCTTTTTGGGTAGAGGAAGAGGAGGATGAAGATTTTTATCAGTCATCCCTCTACCCATTTTGTACATTAGACACTACTATAGGAAGTAAGAAGCTAGATGAGGATGACCTTATTGATAACTTCTTATAGAATCAACCTCCTGTTGCCATGCCAATTGATGAGATAGTGGAATAATCCTTAGGGAAACTTGAGATCAGTCCATGGGATGAACTCTTTACTAGCAATTCTGATCAATATTATTTTAAGATTGTGGAAATCAATCCATCCAAAACTATAAAATCGACCCTTCCTTCTCAGTCAAGCAAGAAGAGAAATTGTGCACTGTGTTGAGACAACATCTTGATGATTTTTCTTAGGAATATAAGGAAATGAAAGGGGTTCATCCCTTAGTTTGTACCCATCATATTTACATTAAATAGTAAACATGTGCACCAACCCTAGAGGATAATTAACCTTGCCCTTAGGTACATTGTGAAAAAGGAATTGAAAAAACTAATGCAGGATTCGGCTACCCCATTTTCAATAGTGAATGGGTGTCCCCTCTTGTCATATTGGATATGATTAATCTAACCATTGTTGATAAGCTAGGAAAGGAAAATGTGGTTGCAAATGTTTTGTCTCCACTAACATTTCTTGTAGAAAATGAGGAGATTATAGATGATCAACTTTCGGATGAGCACCTGTTTCCTATTTCATTATTGTCTCCTTGGTTTTCTAACATACAAAATTTGCTGGTTGATGGGAGATTCCCTCCTAATATATCCTCGAATGAGAAGAGAAATATTGTTATAAAAAGTTCCCCTTTCACCTAGATAGGGGTAAATCTATTAAAATTGGGACCAAATCAAATATTTAGGAGATGTGTAAGGGAGGATGAGGTTTTTGACCTCCTCTCAACATGTCATGATGGACCGTATGGGGGACATTTTTTTGCAAAGAGGACAATGTTCAAAATTATCCAAACCGGCTACTAATATCCCACTCTACACCAAGATGCTAGGAGATACATTGCCAAATGTGATGAGTGCCAAAGGATGGGAAAGCATGCACCAAAGGATTAAATTCCCTTTCAACCTCAAGTGACTCTTGAGCCATTTGAGAAATGGGGCATGGATTTCATTGGACCAATTGATCCACCATCCATACAAAATATTTACATAATTGTGTGCATTGATTATTTGACAAAGTGGGATGAGGTGAATGAAGTAAAAGAAACAATAGAGCATAATGTGTCTGAGTTTCTAAGGGAAAACATATTTTATAAGTTTGGATTCCCAACGGAGATGGTCACTTATCAAGGGAATCAATTTACTTCAACTCTGATTGAGGGAATCTTGGAGCAACGTCATATAAGGTACATGAAATCCACTTCCTATCATCCTCAAGAAAATGGGAAAGTGGAGGTCACAAAAAACTTTGGAGAAAATCTTGACTAAAGTTGTCAACATGAAAAAGAATGATTGGGTAACCTGACTTGTGGAGGCCACTTGGGCCTATAATACCACCTAGAAAACCATCACTAGGTTCAATCCATTTGAGTGGCTTATGGAAAGAAGGCATTGTTGACCATTGAGTTTGAATATAACACCATGAGAATGATAGAAAAATTAGATTTGGACATCACCAATTCTCAACCAGAGAGGTTGCAACAATTCAATGCTCTTTATGAACTTAGACTATAGGCCCTCATGCATATGGAGGTGGTCCAATTGTAGAGGAAGATTTGGCATGACAAAAACATTAGAGGAAGGACCTTCCATGAGGGCAGTTGGGCCCTACTATATGAATCAAGATTTAACGACTTCAATGTAAAGCTATTGACAAGATGGTTAGGCCCTTATTTGGTGGAAAAATTTCATGAAAATAACTCTATCCAGATCAGGAAAATTGATGAAGAAGGAATTCCACTTTTTGTTAATGGCTACTGATTGAAGCTCTACAGAATACCTCTATCAAAAGATGGATTTACCAACTTAATAAGGAAGGATATGAATGTGATTTTGGGTCTCAAATCTCTTAGTTCATCCAACATTTGGTCAAAATAAGAAAGAAAAGAAAAAAAAGAAGAAAATATAAAAAAGAAAAAAGGAATAAGAAACCTAGTTGAAAACCTCCATGAGGAACCTAAGGCAAACCCTAGGGTTGAAAACCTCTATGAGGTAGTTCAAGGGTAAAAACAAGAGAATAAATAATGAAAATATCCCCAGGTGAAAACCTCCTTTGAGGCACCTAGGGAAGTCCTACAGGTTGAAAACCTCCTTTGAGGTAGCTAGCAGGTTTCAAAAAAGAAAAAAAAGGAGATAAAAAGAAAAAGAACATAGAAAATAAAAAGGAGAATGTACATCACTATTGCTGACATATTTTTTCTTTGGAGGGTTCCAGCCATAGTGAGAGAGGAAAAAAATTCAAATAGATAAGCTCTGAACTCCACTTTTCTGATCCAACAAGCTATTCCTCTGCATGTCCTCAACGATCCCATCAACTACCCCAAGTTCCTCCATCACTGGGTCACCTATATCACTCAAGTTTTCCCCAATCCTTAAATGTTATAGGATTTTCATGAAGTGCTAAAAGATTGATCATATTTGCTAAAATATTGTGATTGATATAGAAAAATGGTTCAAATATTATGTTTTCCATAGAGGAATGATGGGAGAAGTCCACCACGCCTTCATCATCCATAATCCACACCATTTAAATCCTTCTCCACCCAAATATTCATCTCTAACCAGAAAAAATGCTCGTTTTCACCCCTTTTTTCATTACTTTCACCAAAACCAAGGCTTTTTATCCATATATATATATACACACATATATATATACATATATATATATATGTATACATATATATGTATATGTATATGTATGTACATATATATGTATATATATCATCTATATGTATATGTATATATATACATATATATATGTATGTATGTATATATATATATATATATCTAGAGAGAGAGAGAGAGAGAGAGATATGTACATATACATATGCATATATATATATATATATATATGTGTGTGTGTGTGTGTGTGTGTGTGTGTGTGTGTGTGTGTGTGTGTAGACACACACACACACACACACACACATATATATATACATACACACACATATATATACACATATATTCAGAATATAACCAATGCATGGAGCAACAAGTATGGGAAGTTGACACCTCAAGAAGCCAATGTATCAACCACTACTTCTGGAGCAGCATGCAGACATCAAAGGATTCAATACGAAGGCATGGACCATCAAGTATGAATAAGTATGGAATTCCTCACCTCTTCATTTAAGTGAATTCTAGTTAAAAAATGTTTAGGATGCATGAGAAATAAGGTTTTTGTAGGCTAAAGGTGGGCAACGGTCTCAACCACTCTCAAACAGTTGAGTAGAGTCAACTCTCTATCTCATAAAACATGGAGAAAATGATAAAAAGAAAATAGGGTGATGATTTCAAGGAATTGGACAATAGGCCTATGAGGAGGTTATGAAGGTGGTAGGTGGGGACTATCTAACAGAACAGACTGAGACCACCACGAAACCACAAAAAGGAATAAAAAGCGGGCCAAAGCCTCACTTGTACCTAGATATTCATTCCAAAAATTGTAAGAGAGGCCCACTGCATTGTTGAGAGTCAAGATAGCTACCACTAGAGGTCACATAGACTGATATGGAGGTGCTACAGGGCCTAGTACTAGCTTCTACAGGATTTAGGCTCAGTGCTACAGGATCTGGGATTGGTGCTACATGATAGAAAATAGATGCTATAATATTGTGACCAATTGCTACAGGATTTCTCTGAGAGGTGGAAAAGGGCTAAGTTGTGTGAAATTTTTCTTCCAAAACCCAAAATCCATGAAGTAATATCCAAGGGAGGGGTAAGTAGTGAATTTTCCTCACCTTCCATGCACAAAAAGTTGGAGAAATTGATTAATTTTTGTCTCTAGAAGCATCTTGTAGCAAACCCCTAAAATTGAAAATTTTCAAACCCTATTCTTTTCTTATGTGGAAGGCCTGATAGAAGAATGCTAATTTTTTTTTGGATTTGGAATATAATTTTCCTACCTATGATTAGAATAAGGACACCATTCCTCTGATCTCTATTTTGAAACCCTGGGCTGCTCAGAAATTGATTATTAATAGAAAAATTCCTTGAAAATTTTGAGAAAGCCACAATAGAAAACATGGGAGGAGGCTTCAATAGGAGGGAAACCGTATAATAAAAAAGAATCCAACAACACACTCCTTTCAAGTACAACTTCACAAACCACTGATGGATGGAGTTATTTGATAGAATTAAGGGATATGGTGATGAAATTACCCATGAATTTTTTATGTCTCTCTAACCTCAAGGGGAAGATAGTGCCACCTGTTAGAGTTAGTATTTGGATACTGCCATCAGCGATAAAAATCCATATTTTATATCATATTAGTGTCCCGTTGAAATTTGTTTTCATTCCACTTAGGTCATCGTGCAAAAATTTACTCACTGATGGTAGCCCAAAATCCAAAATTACTTTACCCCTCTCAAAACATTGTGTTTGTTGGCCCAAATTCATGTGTCTTGTTGAGCATCCATTGACCATGAAGGCTCATTTCATCATGTTTTATATCAGTCAAATTCACCTGAAATTCAGTCATTTAAGTTTCCATTAGGTCACCTAGGTTTTATTTTCCCAAGGTCCAATAAATCACCATCTCACTGCATAAGGTGAGAAAAGTATGAGTGTGAAGAAAATAATATATTTTTCAGTTAAATAAAGGTTTACAAGCATGTGCCACAGTTACTGAAAGCCACAAATTTGATTTCAAAAGGGAATTTATTCCAATTTATAAATTTTTACTTCAAAACAAATGTAATAATTTTATTTTCATCTATTTAATTTTATGTCTATTATATGTAATAAGTCACTATTTCAGTTGTATACTCAATTCCATTTGCTAATAGTATTTGAACAAAGGTCATCAAGATTGCCAAAAGAATCATCCACCTGTCAAAAGAAAAAGGGTCAGAAAGTCAAAAGAAAAGCATTAGTATGAAAGTTTGAAAAGTGACATGAAACATTACAAAGTGGGTGTGCAACTCATAAATCAAAATAATTCAAGTATAAAAGCTCTCAAGACATCTATGGAAACTCCATTTGCACTCCTACACTTTCAAATCTCCTCAGCAAAAGAAGATTTTCAAGTTTAAGGCGAAATTGGGAAAAATAGAGCTAAAGGGCATGTTTAGACAAGGAAGGGTGCATTTGACTAGGTTGTTGCGCATTTTCCAGAGATTTCTGTGCATTTTTACATGGTACTGCATTCCTGTAACTAAAGGGCGCATTTGACTGGGTCACTCCGTGTTTGCCTCAGAGGAACCAAAACATGCTAGAACGTCCTCCATCGCCACCGAACTTCGAAATTTGTCATCACACACTTCAGTAAATGAGGTAGGTGGGAAAATATATTTAGACCTCCCCTCCATTGTTGATCTAAATAGGATTTCTTAGTCTCTGCTGTAATTTCTAAACTCAAAACCCTAGTAACATATTTTCACTCTTAAATCACATTTCTTAGCATTTCGTTACCACTCCTATCACTTAAATACTATCCACTATCACCTCCATCATACCACACATCCCCATTCCCTTCTCATCATATCTCCTCACATGATTCCATATTTCCCACACCCACCATCCATTTTATCATCTCCTTAGGGTTTTAACAGCAATAACTCATGGCAGAAGAAGAGCACAGAAGTTAGATTGAGGAAGAAAGACAAGAGAGGAGGTGATATAAGAAAGGAGGAAGAATTATCAGACATGAGCCAACCAACACCAGAGAACTCATGGCATCTCCCATTAATGTGGCAAGCTTTAAACATATGGGTTGTTTTGAGTTTTTTGTGAAAGTGGGAAGGATCCAGCATCATCCTGAGTTGACCAGATTATTCATCACCAACCTCCATGACAACCAGGAAACCCTTGCTGGTGTCACCTTCACCATATCTCCTGCTATTATATCAGCTACCAATCGGATCCCAAATATTGGAGAAAAATGGTTTAAACAAGGAGAATTGGATTATTACTATTATGAGCCATATCTTAAACCAAGCTACAAGAACAAGAGAAAGATGATTTTTCCTTTCTCTTACCTCCTAGAAAGATATGTTCCCATGATGAAAATCATAATGAAATACTTCACATGTGAGGGTAGGTTTTCTAGGCTCTATTCCTATCATATCTGGTTACTCATGCATTTCACAAGAGTCAAAATGCTCAATCTACCGCACTATCTTTACCGGGACATTCAAAAGATGTCATTCGTTACCTGAAGAAAGGATTATGATCACCAAATGCATATCATATTTCACCACTCTCTCATCAAGATGATACTCCTACACCACCTTGATCAGCTTAACATTGCATGGGACACTTTCATATCCAATGATATTTTCACAGTCCCACCTATTCAGCATGGCCAAGAAGCACCTTCATCTTCTCACCCATCCACCTCCATTCCTCCACTTCAGCCCATACATCATCCATATTCATCTTATGAGTCATCCACACCATCACCTCCATCATCACCATTTCATGAACCTATTCATTCACCTGGCAGGGATAAAGGCAGTGGGAAAGAGCATATTGATCATGGTGAGAGAAGCAAGCCAAAAGGGGTTGGTTTAGGTACCTTGGAACATACCTATCAGAGAGGGCATAGGAAAGTGTTTTCCCCACTGATTTTGGGAGGGGCCTTGCCTTCTACATCGTCAAAGCAGGTACATAAGAGTAAGGAAAAGGTTAAAGAGGCAGAGATCCAACAGCAGGAAGAAGTCCTCCATGAGATAAAGCATGATTTTCAGTTAGTTGACTCAGATGGGCATGATGACAGTGAAAGCACAAATATTTTCATCAAGGAGAAGAATGCACTCATAGGAGAGCTCCAGGTAAACTTGCAAAGGGCCAAATACATTATTTCCTACTATGAGCAGGAGAATAGGCAGTTTGAGGTCAAACATGAGCTTATGGAGATTCAACTTAGAAAAGCAAAGAGAGAGGCTAAAAAGGCTAAGGCCTTACATCATCAGGCATATTGACATTATGGTGAACAACTTTATGAACAGGTACTAAGAAGAAGACCAAGGACTAGAGGCCTAAAGAGAGCCTTGGAGTTAGAAAGGGAAAAGGAGGTAGAACTAGCCAATGAGCTCACCGTAATGAGAAATTTGCCAGAATGATAAATGAGAACCAGGAACATTGGATCGAGAGGGTAAATGGTCATCTTGAGAGCCTCCTAGACAAGTCCAACAGGGATGTTCAGATTCAGAGAAGGATGCAAAGTACTATGCCATGAGAAATGGAATTCAAGGGCCAAGCTCAAAAGAGCCCATGCAAAAATTGAAGCCTTGACCGAGCAAGAGGAGAAAAGGAGGCTAGATATTCTTGCCGAGGCATCACTCCATGCCTCAAACATATGATCAGCTATCAGCCCACCAATTTTGACCATTTTTGAACAAATTTTGCAAGTCATGATTTTCTGTGTTTTTTGAAGTATTTTTAGCACAGTGAAAAGGTCAAACGCGTAACACCTTGGACACTGGGCTCTTTCTTGGAGCATTCAATGAGAAAATGGTCAGAATGTTTGGATTTAGAGTGATAAGAACATGCACCCTGTGCATTTTATAAGAATTTGGAGACAAATGGATCAGTAAAAAAGGTAAAAAACAACCAAAAACCACCTTTCTCTCTCTTTTTTGGCCTAGTTTCTGCGCGTTTACCAGTATTGGAAGATTGGAATTTTTATAGGGAAAATAACCTCCAAATGGGAAAATGAAGGAATATTTGGAAAGTAGACTCAAAGGGCTTTCCAACGAGCTATATTTGAGCAAATTTGGACACTGGGAAGGCATCCAAAATCAGCCCTGAAGTTGAATGACGCATTTGAAACTAAAATGGCGTGTTTGATAGTTCAAGGGTGCGTTTGACAACCTTCTAAATTTTTCACTATTTCACTCTAAACTCACTTTCACCTAAGGGGAATTTATGTTTTACTCATGTAATTTATTAAGATGATGTAATTATTTTTTTAATATTGTTATCTAGGGTAAATACATCAGTCAAATGGCCTACATGGCATGTAATGAATATTTTTACTAGTGTTAGGGATGAGTCACTTTGACCACCCTACACTCTAGTTGTTAGTTCAGTTTTTCTTGCAACTACTCCTCCTCTCATGGATTCAACCCCTAAGGCTAGGATGATTTGTTTTGAGGCCTATATTATGCATTTTCTTAGTCATTTCACAGGTTGGAATCAGTTGGATGTTTGGCTATTGATCAGAGACACTAGTGTAACCAGTGTTTGGCAGAAATTAATGAATGAGTTGCAAATATTTTGGTGGAATACCTATGGTAGGGAATTTTGACATAGTTTCTTCTTATGTTTCATATGTTTGAATGTTTTGTACTCCCATATTGCATTTCACTTCTATGATATGTTGATTTTCAAGTTAATAAGCGCAATACATTTTATATGCTCTGTTTTGGGGAAATCTACATAGTTTTTCCATTTTCTTTAGTTTAGAAAGAACACATGCTTGTCTTGCTCTTTCTAGCACCTCACCAGTCTTATCCATCTCACTTCATAGCTTTAAAGTGTTTAAGTGTCTACCTAACTTTCTCCATCAAATGTCTACAATCATACCCTCATTTTCCTTGACCTAGTCTCTTTGACCTGATCCGCTTCCAACAACCCAACCCAAAATCAAATCAAACAATCCCTACAATTTACATCTAGCTTAAAACCCTAATCTATCTAGCCCTCCTAGCTGTGATCCTTCGGAGAGAGCCCTCTCCGATCTGGTAGGGCTAGCTACCAAGCTAAAAGATTGGTCTGTGGTTACCTAAGCTGGACTCTTCCCCAGGCTTGGAGATCCGGAGGTGTGATAACATACTGGCGCCATTGCCGAGGAACAAAAGGTTAATTTTACCTGGGTGTATGACTATTTCACATTGGTTTTTGGCCCTCTGGATGATAGGACTAAGCTTCACTAAGGATGATTTAGTGATTGCAGTGCCTAGATTGTAGAAACTGGCCTCGAGGACAACGAGGCAAATTCTGCATCCTCGTCTAGTTGATTTGGTTGAAGACAATTAAAGATTGTTCAAAATCAAAGACGGGTACATATCAAAAGTTCGATCAGATTTCGCTATTGAGGACTTTCCTTTGAAAATAATCTACGTTCAGCTCAAAGTCTTGGATCTCTGATCCTATTGAGTCTGACCCTATTAAGATATTGGCTTCTAAAAGATACACCAGGTCAAACCTTGACCCTAATCTTCCTTCTCTTTTTGATAACCCTAAGAGGTTGTTGAGAAAGCTTAAAGTCCCTATCCCTGAGACTGAAACCCCTAAATTGGAAAAGACCATTTCCTTGCCAGATAAACTGCATAGTATTGAGGATATACCTTTCGACATTAAACTTGAGTTATTCTTGTTCTAATCAAAGTCCGAGTCTAGTCTTAATGAAGAAGTTTTTGATCCTATAAAGTTTGACTCATAACTTTCTAAATCAAAGTCATTGTTTAACTGACCTTCTCCTGCTTCTCAGTCTTTAAAACTCAAGCACGAGGTTTGGTCAAATTTTGACAAACTTCAAAGCCTAGCGGATCAATTACAGATCACTGTTGAAAAGGATTACATTCAGTATCAACTTGAGCTCTTATCTTCCACCACACCCTCTACTATGCCTCCAAAAACATCCACCTCACCTCCTCCATATTCATCTCAACCAACACAACCCATTGCAGTTCCCATCCACCATTCCTTGGGAGTTATGGCGAGATTTGCACCTTTGGTGTTACATAATCAGTTGGAAAAATTAACTCAGACCTATATCCAGAGGCTTCCTCTGTTTGATGGTAGCCCAGGAGTAACAGCGCAGCAACATATTGATAAGATGGTTGATTTCATTGACTTAGAGGAAGTCGATGAAGATGATGCTAAAATGAGACTGATAGCTCAAAGTTTTTCGGGAGACGTGAAAAAATGGTTCCATGGTTTGGCAACAAGCTCTATTAATTATTCAACCAGACTTAATGAGTTGTTTTTAGCCAGATGGCAGGAAAAGAAGAATCCATTGCAGATCTTGGCGGAATACAACACCTTGAAGAGGAATCCTAATGAGATGGTTCAGGAATTCACTATAAGATTCAATCAGGTCTACAATTCTATTCTAAACAACATGAAACCTCCACCTGATTTGGCACTTGAACATTACCTGGATGCTTTTGGTCCAAATATGGCTTATCAGTTAAGTTAAAGGAATCCCATAAATCTCAAAGATATGCAAAACAATGCGGTAAGTGTGGAAGAAAACTTAATGATCAAGAAGTCTCAATTGAAACATGAGAAACCGGAAAAGAGAGTGACAATCAAAGAAGAACCTTCTACTTCTACCAATTTGAAACTAGATGCATTAATCAAAACCATGGATAGAATGGCTGACCTGATGATAAATTCAGCTAGATCTCTGGAGCCACAAGTTAGAAATCCTAACTTCAGAAATCAGCAGCAACCTTAGTACAGGATAAAACAAAGAGAGCAGAAGGCTTCTGAAGCATCAACATCTCAGCAGCCTATTCAGACACCCTTGCAGCAAAATTATGCTCAAGGAGAATATGATGATGAAACAGAACTGATTGTTGAGGAAAATCACTTCTTTAGGGAATATCACCATCCCATTTTCTTGACTGAAGATGAGAAATATGTCGAGAAGGTAGAGGAGCCTAAAGATGACGACTACATACTGGCAAGTGACAATGCATTGGAAACCCAAACCAATGATTATCAAAGAGGATATTTGAATGCTCTTAGTTCTCAACAGAATCAATATTCTTTGAGGAATAGAGATGTCCCAATCACTCAGAAAAGGACATCACAACAGAAAGACACCCAACAGAAATCAAATCCTCAAGGAAGTCAAAGAAAAGGTAAGGAGCTGGCAGCAACTGATCAAAGCAGAGTGAAACAACAATCTACAAGTAGTCTGAACAAGGATCATGACAACCAAAGGAAGGATCAGATACCGAGAGATCTGCCCGAGAAGAGAGACAATGTCCAAAAAGAGGTAGATAAAACTAGCTCTTTCAATCTAGAAACTGAAATTTCAAAGTTGAAAGTATCAATCCCTCTCACTGAACTTGTCAAAAATAACCATTACAAGTCCGATATAATTAAAATGCTTAAATTTGATCCTACGTCTGACATGGTTAATATTGAATATGACCAACCTGAATTGATTTTTGGTCCAGCCATAGATGGTCAGTTAGGTGATAGTGATGTTCCTCTGTTTTATCTCAGTTTAAGAATTCACCAATTTATTCTTCACAACTCCATGCTTGACTCTGGAGCCTCTCATAACTTAATGCCAAAAGCCATCATGGAAAGGTTGGGTCTAGATATAACTCGTGAGTATCATGACTTGTATTCTTTTGATTCTAGAAAGGTCCGCTGTCTTGGTCTAATTAAAGACTTGGTAGTATCTCTAGATCAAATCCCTGCCAAGAATGTTTTAATGGATGTGGTGGTAGCTGATATACCACCACGGTTTGGCATGTTATTGTCAAGATCCTGGGGAGAAAAATTAAGAGGCACGCTGCAATTAGACTTCTCCTATGCTACCATCCCAGTTTTTGGGCAATTGAGAAAGTTGTACCGAGAAAACAAAATGAAGTTTATGATAACTAGCAAGGAGAAACCCAACAATCATCCCATAAATGTTGTACATACAAATTTAGAATCATTTATTTTGTATAATGATAGTGGACTGAACGATGTAGATAGTCATCTTGTAGAGATTAAAGATGTACCAGATATTTTCAACACTATAAGGACAGTTTCAGACCAAGAAAGAGAAGCATTGCCAAACTCATCTGAAAAGTCGTCAGACAAGGAAAAAAAAGGTTCATATCAGTCATCTGAAAAGGTAATGGAAACTTTTGAAGAATCTAAAGTGAAAGTTTATAAAATTGACCCAAAAAAAAAAAAAGATGGACAACTCTTGGAGGAGGAAAATGGCCTTTGGACCATGGACTTTGATGGTGCCCTTGGGAAAGACGGAGCAGGTATTGGTATTTGGATTCGAAGTCCACATCATCATCAACAAGCTAATCTCCCTCAGCATGTTAGATTGTGCTCATATAAGTTAGCTTTTGATTGCACTAACAATGAGGCAGAGTATGAAGCATTGATCACAGGTTTGAAGATCTTGAAGAGGTTAGGTGCCCGCAGAATTTCTGTGTATGGTGATTCAGAACTTGTAATCAAGCAAGTTAAAGGTGAATATCAAGCTCATCATCCACGAAAAAAACAATACATAAATGCAGTTTTAGATATTCTTAGAATGTTTCCAAAATATACACTTTCAGTTGTACCAAGGACTCAAAATCTTATGGTGGATTCATTGGCTACAGCTGCAAGTAATTTTAAAATTCCAATTTTTTCTAACAAGAAATTTGAGATTCATGTGAAGCATTAGCCCTCAGTTCCTGATAACTTGCGATATTGGCAAGTATTATGGGATGACAAACAACTGAATAAATTTCTTCAGAGTGAAGGAGAGTTTGAAAATTTTTCTATGGACGAAGTCTATGATGAAGATGATTAAGTCATCGAGGCAGCTCGGGTTGATATACTACAGCTAAAAGATAACAATATTCTGAAAGGTATCATACATTTGGAAGACTTGTTTGATTATGATGATGTAGCAAGGAATCCTACATTGGTTCCTACAAAGAAAGGTGCTGAAGATGTGAGCACCGGAACAACAGACAAACCAAAAATGATCAAGCTGTCCAAATCATTATCTCTCGAAGCAAAAGAGAAATACATTCGTTTATTGTCTGAATTTTCTGATGTCTTTGCTTGGGATTATGCAGATTTGAAGGAGTATGATAAGAAGATAATTCAACACACAATTCCAATTAAGCCTGATCAAAATCCCTTTAGGAAAAAACTAAGAAGGATCAATCCAAGATTGCTTCCATCCATAGAAAAAGAAGTTAATAGACTTTACAAGGTGGGCATCATTGTTCCCATCAGATTTTTCGACTAGATATCAAATCTAGTTCCAGTGAGAAAGAAGACTAGGGAGATAAGGCTTTGCATAGACTTTAGAAACTTGAACAAAGTGTCTCTGAAAGACAATTACCCACTTCCAAAAATGGACCATATTCTTCAAAGAGTTGTTGGCGCTTCCCGACTTTCACTTTTGGATGGTTATTACGGTTACAATCAAGTTTTAGTGCATGAGGTCGATCAGGATAAGGCGACATTCACCACACCTTGGGGCACATTCAAATATGAAAAGATTCCATTTGGTCTCAAAAGCAGGGGCCACTGTTCAACGTGCCATGGATATAGCATTTTCAGATGAAAAAGACGTTTTCCTAGTTGTATACTTAGATGATGCAACCGTATTTTCACATTCAAATGATGAACATTTGCATCATTTAAGAATCATTTTTCAGAAGTGTAGAAAGTTTGGAATCTCTCTCAATCCAAAGAAAAGTTGGTTTGCTTTGGAGGAAGGAAAACTCCTTGGCCACGTTATTTCAAAAGACGACACCAGATTGACCCTTCAAGAGTAGAAGCCATTCAACAAATTGATTTTCCTTGTAGCAAAAAGGAAATCCAAGCTTTCAATGGTAAGATGATTTTCTTACGAATATTTATTCCTAATTTGGCTGAGCATCTTAGAGAAATGACCAATATGTTGAAAAAGGATAATGAGGTAAAATGGTCCGAAGAAGCTCATAAGTCCTTTCATGCAGTCAAGCTTGCCTTAACTACTGCCCCTGTTTTGATTAGTCCTGATTATACTGATGATTTTATCATATTTTCATTTTCTTCTGAGCATACTATGGTAGCGGTGCTAATGCAAAAAAGGGATAAAATTGAGCTGCCAATTGCATTTTTCAGTCGCAACATTAGGGATGCAGCTCTTAAGTACAATATCATTGAGAAACAGGCATTAGCTTTGGTAAAGGCAATCAAAGATTTCAGATTTTACATCTTACATTCGCACACTCTTGCTTATGTGCCTAATGTAGCGGTAAAAGAAGTCCTTGTGCAGAATGACCCGGAAGGTAGGAGAGGAAGATGGATAGCAGCACTATTAGAATATGATCTTGAGATCAGGCCTACAAAGTTGATCAAGGGTCAAGGCTTAGCCAAACTCATGGCCGAGTCAAACCTTCATGCTCTAGACATCAACCTTGTGGCAGCATTGTCGGACAATCAAGAAGAAGTGGATCTCATTCAGGTATCTAATATATTTCTCTCGTCTCCATGATATTCTGATATTATTTATGTACTTCAGCATCTAAATCCCCCTCCAGGCATGTCTAAGGCTAAGACCAGGTCATTGAAGTTGAAGGCTTCCAGATATTGTATCATGAATAGTGCACTTTATTGGAAAGATCTGGGAGGTGTATTGCTGAACTGTTTGACAGAAGATGAGTCCAAAGAAGTAATAAATGACTTCCACAAAGGAGATTGTGGGGGTCACTTGTATTGGAAGACTATGGCCAACAAAGTACTGAGAGCGGGTTACTATTGGCCTACATTTTTTGTAGATATCTACAAGGCAATGATGAGTTGTCACGAATGTCAAGTTTTCCAAGGTAAAATAAAGATTCTTCCTTTGCCTCTACAACATATATTAGTCAATGCACCTTTTCAGTAGTGGGGCCTAAATTTCATAGGTGAGATCAATCCATCATCATCCGCACAACACAAGTGGATATTGACAGCTACGGACTACTTCACAAAGTGGATCGAAGCGATCCCAACCAGGCAAGAAACTGATTCAGTTATCATTCAGTTTTTAGAAACTAATATCTTGTCCCATTTTGGTTGTCCTCATAAGATTATCACAGAAAACACGACAACATTCAAGTCCAAAAAGATGACTAAGTTTTGTGATAAGTACAACATAAAGTTGGGACATTCTACATCATACTATCCACAAGGGAATGGTTTTGCAAAGTCCTCCAATAAATCCTTAATCAAAATCATCAAGAAACTGTTGGAGGCCAACAACAAGAATTGGCACAACAAACTAATCAATGCATTGTGGGAAGATCAGTTGAGTAGTAAGAAATATCTTTGGATTCCTCCTTTTCATATTGTTTATGGAGTAGATACTATTTTTCCTACATCATTAGCAGTCCTAGTCATCAAATTGTTAGAAGAAGTGGGAAGTGAAGAGAATGATATGTAGCACTGAATCAATCAAATGATTCACTTAGAATAGACATGGGAAGAGGTATTTCAGAACACCTCCAAGCTTCATGAGAAGATAAAGAGGATCTATGACTGGAAAACAAAGGAAGATGATTTCAAAATCAGAGATGTGGTACTTCGTTGGGATGCTAGAAATGAGGACAAGGGTAAGCATGGAAAATTCAAGAATTTATGGAAAGGCCCTTATCAGATTTCATCTTTCTAGGGACAAAATGCTTTCTTGTTGGAGGAGATGAATGGAGAACCATGCTTAGGAGGACCAGTCAATGGTAGGCTCCTGAAGTATTATCTTTTCTAAATTATCCTGGTTTTATTGTACATACATTTTAAATTTTCTACAAGTGTGAAGCTGTAGATATTGAAGTTCGGAGCCCAAAATGAAGATCGTGGAGCTTCAATGAATTTCTACTCTTTTAATACTCAGTCCTCAGTCATGTAAGTTAGTTTCAAGTCAGTTTTGAGTTTTTGACCGTATTGACCCATATGGTAAGGCTACTTGGTCTACGGTGTTCTTGGCACCTCCAAGGAGCTGCCATCCCCAAATAAGGCCAATGTTAGAGTTAGTATTTTAATACTACCATTAGTGATAAAAATCCATCGTTTATATCATATTAGTGTCCCGTTGAAAATATTGAAAATATTTTCCATTCCACTTAGGTCATCATGCAAAAATTTACTCACTGATGGTAGCCCAAAATCCAAAATCACTTTCCCCCTCTCAAAATTTTGTGTTTGCTTGCCCACCTTCATGTGTCTTGTTGAGAATCCATTGACCATGAAGGCTCATTTCATCATGTTTTATATCAATCAAATTCACTTGAAAAATTCAGTCATTTAAGGTTCCATTAGGTCACCTAGGTTTTATTTTCCCAAGGTCCAATAAATCACCATCTCACTACATAATGTCAGAAAAATATGAGAGTGAAGCAAATAATATTTTTTTCAATTAAATAAAGGTTTACAAGCATGTAACCGTGGTTACTAAAAGCCCCAAATTTGATTTCAAAAGGGAATTTATTCCAACTTGTAAATTTTTACTTCAAAACAGATGTAATAATTTTTATTTTCATTTATGTAATTTTATGTCTATTATATGTAATAAGTCACTATTTCAACTGTATACTCAATTCCATTTGCCAATAGTATTCGAACAAAGGTCATCAAGATTGCCAAAAGTATCATCCACCTGTCAAAAGAAAATCACTGGTATGAAAGTTTGAAAAGTGACATGAAACATTACAAAGTGGGTGTGCAACTCATAAATCAAAATAATTCAAGTATAAAATCTCTCAAGACATCTATGCAAACTCCATTTGCACTCCTACACTTTCAAATCTCCTCAACAAAAGTAGATTTTCGAATTTAAGGCGAAATTGGGAAAAACAGATCCAGAGGGCACGCTTAGAGAAGGAAGAGCATGTTTGACTGGGTCGCTGCACGTTTGCTAGAGATTTCAGTGCATTTTTACACAGTGCTGTGCTCCAATAGTTGAAGGGTGCATTTGACCGAGTCACTGTGCATTTTCCTGGGAGGACCAAAAAAATGCCAAAACGTGCTCCATCGCCACCACACTTCGAAATTTATCATCACATACTTTGGTAAATGAGGTAGGTGGGAAAATATATTCAACCCTCCCCTCCATTGTTGATCTACATAGGGTTTCTTAGTCTTTTCTGTCATTTCTAAACTCAAAACCCTAGTAACATATTTTCACTCTCAAATCACATTTCTTAGCATTTTGTTACCACTCCTATCACTTAAAGACTATCCACTGTCACCTCCCTCATATACCACATCCCAATTCCCTTCTCATCATATCTCCTCACACCATTCCATATTTCCCACACCCACAGTCCATTTTATCATATCCCTAGGGTTTTGACAGCAATAACTCATGGTAGAAGAAGAGCACACAAGTCGGATTGAGGAAGAAAGACAAGAGAAGAGGCGATATAAGAAAGTAGGAATAATTATCAGACATCATCCAACCAACACCAGAGAACTTATGTCATCTCCCATCACTATGGCAAGCTTTAAACATATGGGTTGTTTTTAGTTTTGTGAGAAAGTGGAAAGGATCCAGCATCATCCTGAGTTGACTAGATTATTCACCACCAACCTCCATGACAACCAGGAAACCCTTGTTGGTGTCACCTTCACCATATCTCCTACTATTATAGCAGCTGCCATTGGGATCCCAAATATTGGATAAAAATGGCTTAAATAAGGAGAATTGGATCATTACTATTATGAGCCATATCCTAAACCAAGCTACAAGAATGAGAGAAGAGGATTTTTCCTTTCTCTTACCTCCTAGGTAGATATGTTACCATGATGAAAATCATCATGAAATACTTCACATGTGAGGGTAGGTTTTCAAGAATCGATTCCTATCATATCTGGTTACTCATGCATTTCTCAAGAGTCAAAATTCTCCATCTACCCCAATATCTTTACCGGGACATTGTCAAGATGTCATTCACTATCTAAAGAAAGGATTATGATCACCAAATGCATAGCATCTTTCACCACTCTCTCATTAAGATGATAGTCCTACACCACCTAGATCAACTTAACATTGCATGGGACACTTTCATATCCAATGAGATTTTCACAGTCCCACCTATTCAGCATGGCCAAGAATCACCTTCATCTTCTTACACATCCACCTCCATTCCTCCACCTCAGTTGATACGTCATCCATATTCATATGATGAGTCAGCCACACCATCACCTTAATCATCACCATTTCTTGAGCCTATTCATTCACCTAGCAGGGATGAAGGAAGTGGGCAAGAGCATATTGATCATGGTGAGAGAAGCAAGCCCAAAGGGGCTATTTTAGGTACATTGGAACATACCAATACGAGAGGGCATTGGAAAGTGTTTGCCCACTGATTGTGGGAAGGGCCTTTCCTTCTTCATCGGCAAAGCAGGTACAGAAGGGTAAGGAAAAGGTTAAAGAGGCAGAGATCCAGCAGGAGGAGGAAGTCCTCCATGAGATAGAGCATGATTTTCAGTTAGTTGACTCAGATGGGCATGATGACAGTGAAAGCATAGATATTGTCATCAAGGAGAAGAATGCACTCATAGGAGAGCTCCAGGTAAACTTGAAAAGGGTCAAATACATTATTTCATATTATGAGCAGGAGGTAGTTTGAGGTCAAATATTAGCTTATGGAGATTCAACTTAGAAAATAAAAGAGAGAGGCTGAAAAGGATAAGGCCTTACTTGATGAGGCATATGGATAATATGGTGAAAAACTTGATGAAAAATTACCAATAAGAATACCAAGGACTAGGGGCCTAAAGAGAGCCTTGGAGCTAGAAAGGCAAAAGGAGGTAGAACTAGCCAATGAGCTAACCTTGAATGAGAAATTTTCCAAAATGATAAATGAGAACTGGGAACATCGGCTCGAGAGGCTAAATGGTCATATTGAGAGCCTCTTAGACAAGGCCAATAGGGATGTTGAGATTCAGAGAAGGATGGAAAAGTACTATGCCATGAGAAACAAAATTGCAAGGGCCAAGCTCAAAAGAGCCCATGCAAAAATTAAAGCCTTGACTGAGAAAGAGGAGAAAAGGAGGCAAGGTATTCCTAATGAGGGATCACTCCATGCCTCAAACATATGATCAGCTATCAGTCCACCAATTTTGACCACTTTTGAACAAAATTTTGCAAGTCATGATTTTCTGTGTTTTTGAAGTGTTTTTAGCACAGTGAAATGGTCAAACGCACAACACCTTGGACGTTTCTCTCTTTTTTGGAGCATATAATGAGAAAATGGTCAGCATTTGTGGATTCAGGGTGATGATTACATGCACCCTATGCAGTTTCTAAGCATTTGGAGACAAATGGATCAGTCAAAAAGGTCAAAAACCACCAAAAAACCACCTTTCTACCTCTTTTTTGGTCTAGTCGCTGGGCGTTTACCAGCCTTGGTAGATTGGAATTTTGATAGGGAAAATGACCTCCAAATGGAAAACTGAAGGCATATTTGGAAATTAGACTTGAAGGGATTTCCTACGAGCTATCTTAGATCAAATTGGGACACTGGGAAGGCATCCAAAAGTAGCCCTGAAGTTGAAGGTTGCGTTTGAGAACCTTTTAAATTTTTCACTGTTTCACTCTAAACTCACTTTCACCTAAGGGGAATTGATGTTTTACTCGTGTAATTTATCAATATGATGTAATTATTATGTTTTTTACTATTATCTAGGGTAAATACATCAGTCAAATGGCCTACATGGCATGTAATGAATCAATTTTCTAGAGTTAGGGATGAGTCACTTTGACCACCCTACACTCTAGCTATTAGTTTAGTTTTTCTTGCAACTTTTCCTCCTCTCATGGATTCTACCTGTAAGGATAGGATGAGTTGATTTGAGGCCTATACTATGTATTTTATTAGTCATTTCATAGGTTGGAATCAGTTGGATGTTTGGCTATTGATCAGAGACACTAGTGTAATCAGTATTTGGCAGAAATTAATGAATGAGTTGCAGCTATTTTGGTGGAATACCTGTGGTATGGAATTTTGACATAGTTTCTTCTTATGTTTCATATGTTTTAATGTTTTTTACTCCTATATTTCATTTCACTTATATGATATGTTGATTTTCAAGTTGATAAGCATAATACATTTTATATGATCTGTTTTGGGGAAATCTACATAGTTTGTCCATTTTCTTCAGTTTAGGAAGAATACATTCTTGTCTTTCTCTTTCTAGCACCTCACTAGTATTATCCATATCATTTCATAGCATTAAAGTGTTTAAGTGCCTACCTACCTTGCTCCATCAGATGTTTGTAATCATACCCTCATTTTCCCTAACCTAGTATTTTTCACCTAATCCTCTTTCAACAACCCAACCCAAAATCAAATCCAACAACCCCATGCACTTTACATCTAGCCTAAAACCCTAATCTATATGGCCCTCCTAGATGTGATCCTTTTGAGAGAGCCCTCTTCAGCTTGGTAGGGCTATCTACCAAGCTCAAATATTGGTCTGTGGTTACCTCAGCTGGACTCTTCCTTAGCCTTGGAGATCCAGAGGAGTGATAACACCACCACATTAGGGTGATCACATTGGCTTTAAGAGTGAGGTGGGTAAAGGAGGATAGAAAAAAAGCCATCAAAACTAAAAATAATTTCTTCCTCCCTGAAGAAAAACCATTGAGGATAATAATGGAGTGAGAAGGGAAATCCTACCTTAACTATTTGATGAAGTAGCCTACAACATATTAAAACATATATCTTTTGAGGGGAGGCGTAGTTTTTTTTATGCCTATCACTTTAGGCTACTTTATGAGATGAGGTTTTAGATTGAATTACTTATCATAAGCCAACTTAGTATTCACAATTTCATTCTTTAGTCCATAGTGGAAATGAGCCAAATAGTGAGAGAAGGGAAGCATCAATTTATTTCTCATCATGGACTCATAAGGTTCATAATCACGTATTCTTTGGGTCATATCAAGAGCCTTGTGTCATGGGCATAATTTGTAGACATGGACAGGGAGGCTTTCATTGGAACTCAATCCCAATCTCTGCTAGAACATGAAGAGGCCATAACATAGCTCCACTGAAGAAGAGGGTGGAGAGGAGGAGGAGGGAGGAAAAGGAGAAGAATTTGGAGAAGAGAAAGAAGAAGAAAAACTAGAGACGAAGAAAGAAAACCTTGGTGAACCTTCTAGGCCTCAAAAAAAGAGAAAACAAGAACAAAAAGTAATCCTTTCAAAAGGAAAAACTGAATAAGAGGTAGTTTCCACCTTGACAAACCTTAGCAAACATATCAATCTCAAAAGGAGGCAGCCCAAACAAGGTCCTTTGTACTTGCAAAGGAGAAGGAGTACTATAATCAAATGAGGTAAGCCTCAACCTCCCACAACTACCCAAATCACTATTGAAGGATCAACCAGTCACCAAGAGGGAGAGCTAGAGAAGGGTAAAGGGAAAATTGAAGAAGTGACCTCCCTCACAACTAAGGGATGGAAACCCAAAAACTCACCGAGAAGGCCAAACACTAGGGCAGCTAATATGAAGAAACTACAAGAAGAAACTTCCATGCTACAGGAATGAAGGGAAGTATTATAGGAAGAAGATAATCTGCTACAGGATGGGAAAATAGTGCTATAGAAAAGTACAAAAACACCTGAGGAGGGAGGAGGAGGACCACAGGAGCTATAGGAGTCTAACCCTAAACCAGATATTGGGTCCTACTGTAGATTTTATGAACAAGGACAAATCATACCCACTAAAGTTTTAGTCCCCATCCTACTTGAGCTATATAGAGAAAGGAGTCAAACCCATCGATGGATGAAAATAGCTAAATCCAAGGGAGTCAAGGATGTGGGCCTTATGGAATAAATAATGAAGATGATGAGTGAAGAAATGTCTGATTTGAGGTTGAGAGAGGCAACCATGAGGGGAAAATTTCAAATGGAAAACAATAGAATAAAAGAGTAGATGCAGGATAAGGAAGGTCAACTTTCCACCATGGAAAGCTTGGCCATGGAGGACACCCAATGCAGACATCCCTAAAAAAATATTCCTTTTTCCTAAAATAACAATGGCTTCAGTTTCAAATCCAAAACTATAGCATAATATGGTTCACTTCCCTTCCAACACTAGAAGCAATTTATTGAATTTTTTCTCAAGGCTAGTGTGGAAGGCTCAACTACGATGGTAGATTTTTACATGTGAAACCTCATATTGACTGACATTAACTTTTGGGATCCAAATTATAATATGGGGGGAAAAAAGCAGATGGCATTAGCCTCTTGGTCGACCCATGATGAGGCAAGGGATAAAGAAGCAAAAATGATGATATCCAAGGAGACTAATGAGTCCCTATTGATTAGAGTGGAGCTGAGGGTTCCACATTTTGTCATGAGCAACCATAGACTCATTTATGTGGATCCAAACTTGGCACCACTTTACTTAGAGAGACAAGAGAAATCCATTCAACATGTTGAGGACATGTTTATGCTATAATGGACCCAAGGATTGATGGTCTAAGGGAGGAGATGGCATTTCACTATCCCATAGATTGGAAATCAAGGAATATCGCTCTTTAGAGTGATTAAGGAATTCCTTGGAGAAGATGCCCTTATATAAGAGGATAGTCCAAACACTAAAGGCCAACTAGATTGGGCTCAAGTTCAACCCTTCTTTGTTGCTAGGTCTATAGGAAAGAAATGACCAGATTGAAGAGAAGTAAGAGTGGGAATAAATAGAAATAAATGTAGGGCTTCATCCTCTAGAGGGCACTTCTTCATAGATACCTTGGGATGTTACTGTAGAAACTAGGGCTATGCATGAGATGGAAATAAATGGCTAAGTTTCTCAGAGGGTGAGAAACACCTTCAATAGGGGGGTGATGACGGGCTCATTAATAGGTATATAATAAGGCCCATCTAGCCTTCCTTCAACCCATATTTGTCTCTTTCCTTGCATTTAACAACAAGTTTTTGACTATAATGTGTTTATTAGGAAGAGTAAAGGGTTTTTGTCATATCTCATGGCTTAATGTGATTAATGTGTTGGAAAGAGTGCATTTTAGTGCATTTATTGCTCAAATATATATGGGAGTAATTAGAGATGATGTAGGGGGATTGTCTTGTACATTTACTCACCTACAACTCAAAATTATCCTTGAATTTAATCGCCCACATTTAGAAGATCCATGAACAACTGATGCACTCAAGGATTACAAGGATATCAAGGAGATAGATCCACCTTTCTAGGGATTTTGGAGGGAAGCAACCCTATTTACAAGGAGGTTTCCCCTTAGTCATTTTTATATAAATAAGGAATCCTAAGGGCTCAATAGGATTCAATTTTTTAGGAGCAGATAGAGACTACTAAGAGCCATGAGCTTGAGCTTGTCATTTTCATTCATTTTCATTATATACTTGAATAGGGTTTTATATTTATGAGAAGACTATTTTTATCTTCCATCTAAGATTGTTTTAGAGGACCGAGTCCAGTTTGGTTAGAGTTAAACCCAAAGGCTCTAGTCTCACTCATGCGTATTCTACTTATGCATCTTCTTTCCTAGAAACATTTTCTTCCTTTCTAAGTAGAATTTTTTTATCAAAATTTCTTTTGTAGGCCTATCTACCACCCATATTATGGGAAGTGTCGTTGAGGATAATGTATTGGAAAGCCAAAAATATATAGTAACTTTCTTTTGTAGTTGTTATTAGTATTTTTCTTGTATCTATGTTTCCTTCAAACTAGTGACTAAGCTATTAGTTCTCTTTGAGCACATGAATATAACATCTTGAGGACGTAGGTCTTGTGTATATTTCCAAATAGGTTGTCTTTCAATGCAGTATTTAGATTTCCAATAAATTTCAACTCATCCTTTCTCTATCATTTTAGTTCTTTGCAATCTACATTGTTAACATGCTCTAATTGCTTGGAAAAATTGGGTAATTTGATGTGTTGTTCATGTACTACTTTTGATCTGTAGGGTTGAAATTTTCATTTACACTCCTTACCCCACCACCATCTTCCTTCCTTCGACCTCGACAACTCCATCAAACCACTAATAATTAAGATTACATTTATGTTTTGTTGAAGGCCATCGTGTGCATTGGTTCTTATGAAATATGGGCCCCTGAAGGGTACTAAGCTTGGAAATAGCCTCATACAACCTTCATTTACCATCCATTACCATTTCCCACCTTCATATCACCATTCTCAGCTTGTACCATCCTGTAGCAATCTTGTAGTATCTTATAGCACTATGTAAAAGGCCTCCAAACTTGACCAGAATTATCCTTGAAGCTTAACTATTGACTCCTAGCCATGAATGATGTCCCTTAGGCTCTGTCACCATGATTGGGGAGGACTAAAGACCACCTAGGACTTGCCTTCTTACCATTGCAACACATTTCAATAATTAGGGTTAATAGACAAATTTATGAATTGGATAACACAACAATGGTTTCCTTGATTACCTCCTGAAGCATATAATGAACTCTGTCACTAGATATAACCTCTTTGGAATGTAGTGATTAAAGGTTGATTACATGCTCTTTTCTTTATGCAAGGTATATTAAGGTTGTTTTCTTTGTTTTATGCTTCTTAAGCTAGGCTTCATATTTCAAGAATTTATATTTCCTATGCATAGGTTAGGTTTCCTTTCAATGCAATATTTACATTTTGTAAATAGATTAATGTTTACATTTCTACAAGTAGTGTAGCCTTTTCATTTCTGCAAATATTTAAGCATTTACATTTGAGCAAGTAGAATCTCCATTTTTCTACAAATAGAGTAACATTTCCATTTCTACAACTTTCATGCAATTTCCTTCCTTTAAAATAGATATTAAGTTGATAGAGTGGTCTCTGTATACCTTGGTCTAGTCCATTGCTTGAAAGTGACTTGAGTAGAGCTTAGCCTAATGTGCATACAACAATCTCACCTCTTATGTTTTTACAAAACCTAGGGTGATAATGAAAGATGGTAGCCTTGGGAGTTGCAACACTCTTGTTGCAATACTGAGGCTCATCAATCATCAAGTGATTGGACGTCCTGAAAACAACACACCAATAGCCATACACCATCAGGTGGCTCTACCAAGGATGATATATCCGCATTAAAAAACATTGTCACCCTTATGGGATCAATAACTTTAAGGATGAGGTATTGTATGATATTTCCCTCCTTGACGTTTATTATCTTATTTTAGGCCAAGCATACTTGTGCAATAATCATGTTGTATATGTGTTTATACCTCATTGTTATTATTAATTTGGGTATACAACTATGAAGGATAATAGAGGTAGATCTCCTTACCGCCATTTCTTTGGTATTTTCTAAGCAACGCAGGAAGGTCATCTCCCAAATCGAGAAATTTGTCTTCTTCCTAATTTTCTCTCAAAGTGAGTAGAAGCTTGTGACCAAATCCATGGCATCCAAATATGGTCTCTCTATGTAGTAAAAGCAAGTGGAAAAGGTATTAAATGAATACAAATAAATATTCTCCTCACCCACTAGGGTACCTCTGCACTATTAGGTAAAGAATTCAATTAATTTGACACTCGATGCACCTCTATCCAATGGGACAATCTATCACCAATATTTTATGGAAAATGAGGGAATCAGGCACTGGATCAAAGAGCTTCTCCAAAAAGGGCACATTAGACAAATATTCTCACTCTGTGGAAGCATAATTGTACTCCTGTAAAATAAATATGGGACTTGGTGATGACTCTACATTGATTACATGTTCCTAAACAAAATCACAATCAAGAACTAGTACCCAATTCCCCAAATTAATGACCTTCCTAACCAACTCAAGGGAGCCAAGTATTTTAGTAATATTGATCTAAATTCTAGTTACCACCAAGTCCCAATAAAACAAACTGATGTATGGAAGACTTCTTTTAAGTCCAAAGAAGGTCTTTTTGAATGGATGGTGATGCCCTTTGTTTTGATGAATTCCCTAAAAACTTTCATGAGGCTAATGGATGATACCTTGTGATATTTCACCAACTCTTTTGTGGTGGTATATTTGGATGATATCCTCATATTTAGTAAGATTTAGGAAGAACACTTGAATCGTATTCAGTGGGTCCTTCAAAGTATGCGATAACACAAGCTATATGACAACTTGGAAAAATGATCCTTTGACATGAACAAGGCCCAATACATAGGATACATTTTTTATGAGCATGGTATGCATGTGGATCCAACCAAGATTAAGATCATTCATGATTATCTAGCCCTGACCACACTAAATGAGCTTCAAAGTTTCTTAGGCCTTTCCAACTTCTATCACAGGTTGATGTTGAGATTCTCCCATATTGCATGGGCCCTAGTCAACCAAGTGACCAAGGATGGTGACAATGAAAAATTCATGTGGGGAATTGATAACATAAAACTTTTTATTATTTGAAACACTGCACTTTTTTCAACCCCAATTCTCTCTTTACGCAATTGGCAACAACCTTTTGATATTGAGATAGATCGTTCAGACTATGTTGTGGGCACAACTCTCACTCAACATAGTCATCTGATGGCATACCATAGTGAGATACTATCAAATTCCATCCATAAGTATCCCACCTATGACAAATAAATGTACTCCATTGTACAATCCTATTGCAAATGGAAGCATTACATTATGGGGAAGGATATAGTCATCCACATTTATCATAGGCCTATGCAGTTCATCCAAACATAAGGAAAATTATAGAATGAAAAACATTGAAATTGGTCCACATAATTGTAGTATTTTGATCTCAATATCAAGTACAAGACAAAGAGAAACAATCATGTTGTTGATTACCTCAGTTGGCCTTCAATAATAACACTAACCACATTCTTACACTCCTACAGACATGAGGCCTTAAAGTGGCCCAAACTCTATGAGAGCAATCCTAACTTCGCTACCACCTACCAAATGGTGAGCATAGTCACATTCATCACTGACCTTCATATTTAGGATGGATTGTTATGCCGTTTGAGCCATATTTGTGCTCTTTCAAGTGAACATGCAAAGATGATTTATGAAGCTCACTATAGTTATATGGTAGGACACTTTGGCATGGAAAATATAATGGTCATGCTACAAAAGTATTCTTATTCACCAAAACTTCAACATGATGTTAGCAACTATATTAGGTGCTGCACTATCTATACCATTTTCAAGCCATCCATTAAGGAGAAATTCTTGTACATGCCTATAACTACTCCTAACAAGCCCTAGGTGTGCATCTTGATGGAATACATATCTTGCCTTCCTTCAATCAAGTACATAAATTATTGTGTCTTTGTGGTTGTTGATATAGTTTCTAAGATGGTCATTTTGATAGCCTGGAAAAAGAATATCACAGTGGAGGCCACTACCAATATCTTCTTCAAATGTGTGTGGGTACACTTTTGGACACCATAGACCATAATGTTAGATCAAGATAGTAGGTTACTAAGAACATTATAGTTGAGTCTCTAGTAACTGTTGGACACCAAGCTCACCAAATCCACTTCCTTTCATGCTCAATCTGATGGCAAGAGAGAGGTTGTTAGTAGAATGATTGTGCATAACTTGTGCATGTACAAATCCAAGCATCCACACACATGGATGAAAGTACCCTCTATGTTTGAAACAATTATAGTATAACCCTCCATAACTTGATCGGATATAACCCTTTTCAGGTGGGCCTAAAATTTCAACCATTGGGTGCTATTGATGTAGAACTTCCCCTTACATCCACACAAAAGGAATATTCCCATTCTCAATATAAGTCCAACAAAGCCACCAAATCCGTTGAACATATTGAGAACATATATCAATTGGTCCATGATATTTTACATAAATCCAATACTAAGTACAAACAATACCATAATCAACATCGAATTCCACATGAATTTCAAGTGGGAGACAAGGTTTGGTTGAATTTTCAAAAAGAGTGCCTTACAATAACACATCAAAAGATTCATCCACTTCAATATGGAACCTACAACATTACCAAGGCTATGGGTGACAATAATTTTAAGCTATGTATTCGCCCCTTCCTTGGTGTGCGCCAAGTGTTCAATATGGACCTATTTAGACCATACATTTCACCATTGTTGGACACATCAGAGATAAAAAAATAAATTGAAACCGAAAGAGCTCAACCCCAAATACATGGAAGAGGAAACCATTGATCAAATTATGGACACAAAGGTTAATGTCTCTTTCCAACAAAGGATCCAACTTTATTATGTTGTGAAAGCATATTAACTCTTGCAACGAGGAAAGTGGCTCATCCAGGGCCAACTTCAATAGAAGTTTCCCCATCTGATGTGGGAAATAAACACAATGAAGAGCATTTATTACTAAGGGGGGAGGACTAATCTAGGTGAATATCAGTGGTCAACCACCTATACCATTGGCTCAAAGAACAATTATACATCTTGGACGTTTTTCTATAGTTTTTTGGGTATTGAATTTTAGGGGTAATTTTGAGGCCCTAAATGACATTTTTTTGATGCGTTGGAGCTAGTGTTAGCCAAAGGATATAGCTTGGTCCTTGTCGTAATCTTTTCTTCTCACTAGGCCTTTTCAATGGGATAGCGAGCATACCAAATTGGATTTCATCTCCTAGGGTTAGGTTTTCAGATGTTTAGGGTCTCCTCATTGTTGCTTTATGTCAAAAATGGATTTCTAGCCTCATTGTAAGGTGCTTTGGAAATTGCATGTAGTGGTCACATCTCTTCTTAGAGATAATCTACCGCTAAATTGAGCGAGTTATTTTCATTCCCCATTTTTATAGATTTAGCACATTCCATTTATTAATAGAAGCCGAGTTTTATTGTATATCTATGTTCTTGTTATAAATCTATATTTCATTTCGTTCCCTTCATAAATATAGACCAATCAGTGGTAAGAAGCAACAAACGTTTTCTTTGGACAGGTCTGGGTGCACTTTGGGATACCAAGGAGCATAATTTTAGATAGGGACACAAATTTTATTAGTGCATTTTGGTCTACATTGTGGGAGAATATGGACATGAACTTTAAGAGGTCTACAAAATTCCATTGACAGACAAATGCAAAGACATAACCATGAATTTGGTGCAAATTTTGAGGGGTTACAATCAAAATCAATTGAATCCTTGGGATTAAAATATGGTACATACATACATACATACATACTGGTAAATTCCCATTTGAAACTTGTTTTGGATATTTTCCACCTTCACCTTTGGATATTGCAAATGGGAAATAAGGAGGACTGAGGATGGATCTTACAATAGATTCCTTAAGGGAGTAAGCAATTACTGAGAAGATCAAGAAAATTCATATGTAGGTATAAGAGAAATCATATAAGTCACATGAAAAATATAAATAGAGGCATGATCAACATAGAACAAAGAATTCCTACAAGCCAGTGGGAGACGGGGTATGGTTACAATTGGAAAAGAAGAGGTTATAGGGTCCTGGTAAGAAAATAAAGACATTGCAATATGGTCCCTTTGAGATACATATAGAAATATTATAATAAAGTAGACCACACTTCTACTAGTAAATCCCCATCTGAAACTTGTTTTGGATATTTTCCACCTTCACCTTTGGATATTAAATATGGGAAATAAGGAGGAGACAGGATGGATCTTACAAAAGATTCCTTAAGGGAGTAAAAAATTATTGGGAAGATCAAGAAATTCCATATGTAGGTATAAGAGACATAGTATAAGTCACAAGAAAAATATAAATACAGGTATTATCAGCATTGAACAGAGAATTCCTTCAAGTCAATGGGAGACAAAGTATGGTTACAATTGGACAAGGAGAGGATATAGGGTCTTGGTAAGAAAATCAAGGCATTGCAATATGGTACCTTTGAGATATTGGAAAATGTTGGACACAATGCCTAAAACATCTATCTACCACCATACATGCACATTTACTTAGTGGTGAATGTAAATAATATGAAACTCTATGATCCCTCCTTGCTAGATCAGGAAGAGGAACATGCCCTACCTTGTATAGAGGATATGGCACTAGATGCTTAGGTAGATTTGATATAGGATACAATTTTTCATAATAATTCTATGACTACAAGATAGGGGCAACATGAAATTTGGTATATTCGGTTGAAGAACAACTTCCAGGTAAGGCTTAATGGTACACCTGAGAGAAGGTGGAGGAAAAACTTCCCCACCACATTTAGTAGACGTTTTTGGGGACCAAAATCATACCAAAGTGATCAGGATTGCATCATTATATTGTTTTTCATCCATATGAATGCTTTAAGAGTGGAAAATGTTGAGGAATCAACTCACAAAACCACTTTTATTGGTTGGACTTGGTTTGGAAAATTAGGGTCTAAAACCTTCTAGAAGTAGTTTGATGCACTAAATGATGTTTTTTGGGGTAAAAAATTTTCTAATTAAGTGTACACTTCTTAACTATTCTACACACAAAGGGATTTCCAATAGTGTAATAAACACCTCAATCGAAGCTCATATGTAAAATTTATTCCACTCAGAAGTTGATCTTTCTATTTTGATCAACATAATTCGAAAGGAAGTCATGTCACCCCTTTATTTGTGGGAAACAGGCTATCCATATGATCATGATGAAGAAGACTCTAGAAGAGTCCATATTATGACTCTAGTTAAGAGTTGAAGGAGTCAAACTTAACCACTAGTAGGCTATCAGGTTGTGATATAATTGGGCCACTATGAGCATTAGGTGAATTTTGAGGTTAAAAATGCATCTCAAAACAAAAAATGTATTTTTCATGTATTTTCAATGAATTTTCATATATTTGAGGTAAAAAATCGAGCATATGGTTTTTTTTCATGTATTTTCATTTTCTTCGATGTGGATCTACTCAAAAGTATGCAGAGTGGGTGCTTGTTGGATGTGGAATTTAATTGCACATCCAACGCCTATCTACTCTTGACATTTGAGAGAACTTGTAAGGATATAAGTTGAAAATAGAATAAAAAATTAGTTTCATTTCTTTTTCTTAAAAATTCATGAGTCTTATTTTAGTATTTTCCTTAGGAGGACCATTTTAGACATCAAAATTCCTTAATGAAAAAGGGATTCCATTCTATGTGAGTGCATTTTGTTCCATAGTTGAGAAAAGTAGCCAAGAGTGAATGGGGGGAGAGAAAGCAGAGAGGGTTTTTGCATTGTGGCGGACGACAGGACATAGGCCTTCATTCTTTGTACATGCATCCATTTTCCATTTAAAGAAAGAGGGCATACCAACCTCATCTTCTAGTTGGTATTTCTCCCAAAATGGTTTCCTAGATTATATCTTGTGTTAATTTGCAGTTTGTGAGTTTTATTTTTCTTTTCTCTATTTTCTACATAATTATAATTTGCATGTATACATAATAAAAAATAATTTATAGATACTAAAATATAAGGAAAAATAAACCATCATAGTATAGACTTCATATTTTCAAATACCTTTTAGTAGATATGTTGTGACAAATTGTCTAGTGAAATATCCATAGCAATTTATGGGTGACTAGATTTGGCTTGTACTTTCCCTATGATTCCTTCAATGCCTCTTTCACTTGCAAATGGATCTACTTAATATTTTCAAAAAAATTCTTTTCCTTCAATGCTTCCCTTGAGACGTCTCCCTTCATTCCTCCTTGCTTTCCATATACAACATATAAGGGTTGTTAGTGTCAGTCTTTGCAGCCTTCCTCCAGTGATCAAACATGCTCTTACAAAGTGATTTTAAAGTGTCGAGGTCAAATTTTGTCATTTCAGTGAGTCTTCAAGTAAAGTTTGGTCACTAGGTATTAGGTCTAGGGTTTGCTTTTACTCCTGTCAAAGTTGTCCAAATGTTGGTCCATGTCACCATTCAGTTGAGTGTACCATCATTTAGAGGGTTGTCATCATCATGTCAGGGTCCAATGGGTCATTTTATACCTTATTCATGCTTCAGTTGCACCTAGGTAAGGTTCATTTCCCTCTCCTAGGGTTTTGAAGGTAATTTCTCTTGGATGGTCAAATCATTAGCAAAACTTGTATCCTGATGTTCATAAACCTTCCCCTATCCTTAATATACTTTTAAACACTTCCCATCACTGATATCCCTCGAATTCCTCATTTTCGCACAAACCCTAGTTTCTTGCTACAACTTGGCAATTTTCTAGGCTAGACCTAGTCTTTGAAATTACACTTTCCCCTGCTTCCTAACATCCCTCCCTACTTTCCAAAATTTTCTCAAGAATTTAGAAGCCCCTTATCCCCTTCATTTCGCTTCATTTCAACAAATCCCCTGTTCCACACATCGGGATAGGTTTTACTTCAATGATATTTCTGAGCAACAAAAGATGAATTTGGGAAAACTGAGAGAATTTTTTGTCCACAATAGGCCAAGGAAGAAAAAAATCCTTCACTTTTTACATAGGTGTCATGGTTTTAGAGAAATGTCAAAAATACAGTTGCCTTAGGAGAATTGATGCACCTCTGAAGTGACCTTGGGAAAATCAAGTTTTCTCCTATCTTGGTTGACCAAATGACTTGCTTGATGAGTCAAATGATAACTAGACAAAAATATATTTCCAATGAGCTATCATGAGCTCAATTTGGAGTTGAGGAAGACCTTCAAAAGTTGACTGCAACAACACTCTGTCTTTAGGCAGCCTCATTTTGCACATTTTGACCAGTCTTGGGAGATTTGATTTTTGACAGGGAAAATGAACTCCAAATTGAAAATTTCTAATTGGGTTGGAAAGTAGACTCAATACGATTTCCAATGAGCTATCCCACGCTAAATTTGGACACTGGGAAGGCCTCCAAAAGTCTGTTACAAAAATCACTACACATTGGGTTTGGAGCGCGACACATTGGGCAGTGCTCTGCAGTGTAAATTTTGAACGGGCGCGATGCATAGAGAAGGCGCGGCGCATTGGGCTTGTGGTGCAGCACATAGAGATATAAGCCCAATTTCACCCATAAACTCTCTCAAACTTCCAAATTTTCTCAATCCTATGGTGTGCAAGTAAGTCAAGCTTTCTTTCCTTGCTAGTGAATGAGTTTTTCTTAAAATTTATGGTGGTTTAGTGAGACAAAACTCAAACCCTACCTCCTTGCAATTTTTGCTAAAAATCAATTGTCTAGGGTTTGCACTTGTGTTTTTTTCTGCCAACTCCATAAAATTTCTCACTCCCTCACTCTTTCATTCTCTCATTACATTTTGCCAAACCATTCCCCCAATTCCCATATTACTAAGTCTACTAATTATAAAACCCTAATTGCTATCCAAAACCCTAGTTAAAGATCCCCAAACCCTAATTGTTGTCCCAAGAACCTAAGTAATATTCCCTAAACCCCCTATTTCCAAAAAAACTTGTCAATAACATTCCCAAAACCCCTCATACAGTTTCCCCTTCACAGTCCCTCATACATTCTCATCCTTGGCAGCAAAAATCTAAAGACACCATAAATCTCTTCATACTCATCAAGAAAACTCAAACATTGGAAAACATGGAGTCTGATCCTTCCTATGACTGAGATGAGGAAACACTTAGTGATTCTCCTAGAGAAATTCATGCACCAAGGAGACCTCAAAAGGGTGGTAAACATATACAAGAGGAGCCCACTTCACTTGCCGAGTTGCAGCAGCAGAAAAACGAGTACTATCTCCACCCGGGGTGGAAGGGGTCTCATTTTCACCATCAGTAGAGTAGGTACAGGACAAGGGTAAGAATCCCTTGCATGATGAGGGACCGTTAAGAGGTCAAGAGGCAGATTTCATCCTCATTCAGGATGATGACACAGATTTGGGCTCACAAAGCTCAAAGCTCAAAGAAGTCATTCGGGAGCAGCAAGATGACATTCATCATTTGTCTCTCAATTTAGAAAGAGCCAAGTGGATAATTAACTATTTTGAGTAGAGGAACAAACAACTAGAAGATCAGCAAACCATCATGGAGCTCCAAAACATGAAGGCAAAACGACAAGCTGCCAAAAGGAGGAAGGTCAAGTTCACAACACTTGAACAAGAAATCAATGTTGATCGTGAGTCTTGGTTGGAGAGGAAAAATATCCACTTGGAGAGGATGTTGGAGAAGGCCATCAATGAGAAAAATATGTTGAGAAACATGGCATATCACTACTTGTCAAGAAATATGGTGTGCTAAGCAAGAATCAGGAACTTGAAGGCCAAGTTGAAGAAGGCATCATGGAGGCAAAAGGAGCACGATAGACTTCAGATATTGGCTGAGGCTTCCTTGGCCCATCAAAGCACTTGATGAAGAAGACTCAACCCAAATTTCAAAAAATTTGGGATACTTTTTGCATTTTTGAAAATTTTGGACTAAAACATAGGTTTTTCTGCCCTATGTGCCGCGCCACCTGGCGCTCGGTTTTGATGGGAGCCTCCAAATGAAAAAAAATCAGCATTTTTGGATTTGGCATGGAAAAATATGCTTGCTTGCCAATGGCCAAGAAATTTGGACAGGTTTTGAGCCCTCAAAAAGGTCAAAAACACTCAAAAAATGACCTTACTGCCCCTATTTTGACACACAGGAAGCAGCGTTGGGAGAACTGAATTTTGGAGGGGCAAATGGAGGCCAAATTGAAAAATTCCACTTGGGTTGGAAAGTAGACAAGAAGACCTTTCCAAAAAGCACACTTGGAGTGAATTTGGACACCAGGAAGGCCTTAAAAGGTGGCTCCAAACAGGCGCTATGCATAGAGAAATCAGGGGTGGCGCATAGGGAAAATTTTGCCAGTTTGACCAAGTATACTCTATTTTTCACCTAGATTTTGCCAGTTTGACTCTTTCTCCTTCTTAATGTAAAATTTGTGATGTAATTTAATGTACATGGATGGATCATGATGTAAATATGTCAAATTTTCACTTGTGGAGGTAGATTCATCTATTAAATAGTTGTTTGAAATTGAATGAATCAGTTTCCTTGTTTCTAGAGGCACGCTGTTCCATTGCCTAATTTCTAGTTCTCAATTTAGAATTAGTTGAAACAGCTCCTAAACTAGTGAGCTTGACCCCTAGAGGCTAGGATGAGCTATGGTTTGTATATATTATGTGGTTTTTCAATCATTAGCATGGTTGGACTCTTGAGAAAGCTTGAGCTTCATTGCATATTCATATCAGCATTTTGGCTAAGGAATTGAGATCAGGGTTTGCAGCACTCTTTGGGATTCATGTGGCATTTTGTTTTGGTTCAATGCTTTCTTCTGTAATTTTGAATTTAATTATTTGTTATGTATGACATTATCTATCTTATTTCTTCATAACTAAATCAAACAAGAGTGAAGGTAGAATCCATTGAAATTGCAGTGCTCTACCTAGGGTTTTCTTTAATTGTTTGATGTTTTTAGCTGTTTGAAGATGATCCATGGATTTTATTGCCCTCTTCAGCTCCTAAGCTATCTAATCCATTCATATCATTTGATTTTAAGTGCCAAATTTAGTTTCTTACCTTGCCCATTGAGATCTCTGCAAGACTGAGCCTTATTCCCTGCACCCAAGATCTGCCTTTCCATTAGAGCCAACAAAAACATCATTTTATTCAAACAAACTCTTTGCACACATACCTAGCCTAATATCAGTAGTTATATAACTCATCTCAAGCCTTTAGTGATCATATTTCGTTGAGATTGACCAGGAGAGAGCCCTCTCCTGACCTGGTAGGCCTAGCTACCAGGTTAAGTGTGGTTTGATGTTGGCCCTGGATCCTACCTTTCTTAGCCTGATGTAGACTTACACCCTAACAAGGGTGAAGGTGGAAAACACTCAAAGCAAGTTTCAAAAGGGGACTTATTGGTAAAGGTATGTATTTCTATGTTGCAAGAGTGTTGAATATATATTAGAATTTTAACTCGAGTATTTAGATGATTATGACTCTAACCCCTCAAAAATTGTACCATATTCCTATTGAGCACTTCTCTTATCCATATGTCTATGGATGGAATGATATAAATCTCTTCAACTTGGTGGTGATCTTATCCGAAAGTGTAGACCAAAAGGCATCGAGGAATCTGATATCATTGTTTAATATGATGTTCCTTAGTATCCCAAGGTTATTCAATTAACATGTTTGTTATTCTTGTCATTTGATGGCTTTTCTACAAAGCATAAAAATACACATCTCATTGAAGATGTTTATGGCCCTCAGTATTAATACATCAATAATGTTGCAACTCCTAAGGATCTCAACTTTAATTTTCAACCCAGGGTTCATACAAAATTAAAAGGGAGTGACATTATATGTACAACAAGCAATATCTCTTCCTTTTGTTGGCTTTTAAGTAGGTCAAAATACTAAAATGAAATCTACATGTAGGAGACCAATTTGACTATTCTATGCCACAAAAAAGTGGAATTACTGTAAATGACTAGTAGGAAGAAAGGCATCATGCAAACCTAGGCTATTTGCAGTAAAGGAAAACAAACTACACTATCTGCAATGAAATGAAAGGACACCTATTCTATCTTTCAAGGAAAGAAAAAACATTGTTCAAATGAAATCTTGTAAATAATGAACCCTAATTTTGTAAGAAAGGATTAGTTTCTACAAAAAATCAATTAAGGAATCTACAAAGTCTCTCTACCTCTAAGTTTCATTCACATGGTTCCAGGAGATTTGCAACAAAACAATGAAGGGAAATCATGAGCTTGGTGAAAATCTGAGTGAGTTTAGAAAGTGGGATGTAAACTGCTACACAAGTCCTTGTTTTTCTACAAGAGACAACCCAACAAGCAGGTGAACATGCTAAAGTTGAGGTTGGAGGGAAAGGAAGTTACAGAGAAGTTGGAAAATGAAAAAATATATATGTCCAAGGAATCACAACAACTAGTTGTATGGCCAGTTTAGCAAAATGAAAGGTTGTATGGTTTCTTGTAGCTACAAAATAGGGTATAGTGCAGAAACAACAAAAAATGAATGATGGATAAAAAATAAACAATAGAGAAGAAATTACACTAAATGTAAAGTGAAAATTCTATGTAAACACTGCAACTATCATCACCAAATGCTAAGAAAATCTACAAGAAAACAATTCTCATAAACTATCTAAATAACCATGCATGAAAGTATCCTTTCATAAATACTTTGTAGAATAAACAATACGTGAACATAAATGATAGAAGAGGATCTTGAACACCTAGGGTCGGCCCTGACCCAAGGAAGCTCATAAACCTTAGAAGAATTAAAGACTAAGATCTAAAATCAAATATCACTTCCATTAACTAAAAACTTGCTTGTACATGACAAAGTTACAAAACTTGCTTGGAATATAAACTACTTCTTTTCTTCACATGCTTCAGTATATATTTTAATAAAAGTGATGGCCCTTAGTATTACAATAATAATGTTACAACTCCCAAGGGTGTTAGATTTAATTATCAACTCGAGGTTCAAAAAAGCTTAAGAGGGGTTGACACTATATGTGCAACACACAGTATCTCTTCCTTTTACTAAATTTTATGTTATGTGTAAGTACTAAAATGAAATATACATGTATATTGAAAAATTTATACTCTTTTATCAATTGAAATTTCAAGCTAACCTTCCAAATCATGAATTGTTAATTATCCCATACTTCCTCCTTCAATCCATTAAGGAGATGAGAAGCAAGGTCAAGGAGGGTAAGCATAATTACCTGGTCCATCATGACCTAATTAAATTGTTAGTCACAAAGCATTAAAAAATCTTGAGAACCCCATCCCCTAAATAAATTTCATGGATATGGACAAATAGGACTTCCTGGAGGCCCAAGAAAAAATTGAAAAACCGTAGAGGATTTCAACCAAGAAGAGGAAAGGGAAGGTAGTGGCAAACCTTTTATTGAAAGTAGCCCATGTTTGCATGTTGTCTTTTTTCCTTCTAGTTATTTCCTGCAATTTCAGTTTTCCTGTAGCATAAAATAGTCAAATTGGTCTCTGTACATCTACATTTCATTTTAGTATTTCCACCTACATAAAATTAAGCAAAAGGAAGAGATAGTGCTTGCTGGACATATAATTTCTTCCCCCATTAATTTTGTACAAACCCCCAGTTGACAATTAAAGATGAGACCCTTGGGAGTTGCAATAATATTAGAACTCAAACCTAGGCTATTTGTAGTGAAAGAAATCACACTACATTATTGTTGGGATGGGGTCCTTGGGGTTAAATTTTGTATTTCCTTTCTGTAAAAATGTAAAGTCTCCACGATTTGTGGAAGCGAAGTGCAAAGATAGTAAGAGTCAAAGGGGCTTTAGTCCCTTAGGTTTTTAGGTGTTAAGAAGGTTTTGAGACCCACCCATGGTCTGCGGACCATGTTATTGTAAAAGGAAATGTTATAAATAGAAGAGTCATAATGAGTTTAAAATGAAATCATAAGATAGAAAATAATTGTTTTGGGAAAGTAAGCTAAGGAAAGAAAGGTTTTTTTCATGTACTTGGGTGAAGGGGAAGGCTCCTGTAGCTAAGTTTGTGGAGACATTGGTAAGTTCACAAGCTGAGTACGTGGGCCCCTACAGCTAAGTTCAGAGGTAAGAGAAGTCTGTACTTGGAAATATCATCTAATAAAAGGTAGTTTTGATCCATACTTTGTGTATTTGTATTTACTTTTGTAATTTATGTGTTTCTGCTTGGTATTTGAAAATATATGGATAAATGTTTATCTGATGCGCGAAAATGATAGATCGATATAAATTATGCATGTTATGACTAGTTAATGACCTTCATGATGATATAATTGTTGTGTATAAGATTTATTGTTATTAAATGTTTCGAAAGTATTAGGGTTCGCAAAGATAGAACTAACCCCTAGAAGCCACAGGAACCCATCACACAAACTTCTGGATGCAAACAACTGGTTCTGTCATCCCCCAATACTACTTCGGGTGAGATTATAACCTGCGCTATGTGGGTTTCTACAAAAATGGCCAGTAGTTTATGGTTTTGTTGGTTGGCGCAGCTAAGTTGAACCTGGGTGAGGCCCCATCAAGCCAACAAATGGTTCCATTTCTAAGACCAGGATCTTGATGAGGAATGTGTGATAAGTAATTCCCCACTAAGAAAGAGATTGAGAAGTGGATCGATTGGAAGATGCACGCGTTTGCAGCCCAGGAGAATAGAAATCTGCACTTGTCGAAGGAAGAGTGGCTGAATAGATACTTAATCGCAGACTAATATGAAATATTCTTCTTCTCTGTCTCCTATGAATTAAACAGGTGGCTATCCAAATTAATAGATAGTCAGGGTACGTGGAAGCTTGAAAACCCTATTGTGTGGAACCCATAACTGGTGAAGTGCTTGGAGGCTTAAGAAAATAACATCGCGTGGGCCGTTGACCACTGGATCGATCTATCCCGGGAGGATTCATCACCGAGTTCACAATTGATATGTCCACCAGCTACAGTGAAGAAGAGTGCATGTTCTTCAAGGGACCAAGAGGTAAGTACCTAAAATCTTTGAAGACTTGTATTAAGATGCTATTGTGCAAAAATCAGGTTATGCCTTTAAATTGATGTTTGGGACTACGCGAAGTGGGAGAGAATTTAGAAGGAACGAAGAATGAGGCTCTTAATACAGTTTGCTACTAGGATCATCTGATAGCAACGACGAAGGTAATATTCTGAGAACACTATGAAGCACACACACATACACCTCTGCCTCCACCTCCACCTCCACCTCCATCAATTAACATGGAGAATACAATGAAGATACATGTGTTTAATGGTGTGGGAACCGAAGACCCTAAACAATTTTGGTTCGTAGCAGATGTTGTATGGAAGGCACAACGGATCACTGATGACAATATGACAGGACAAAGCACGGAGTTGGTACATTACGTTTTGCACAGATAAACCTAACCCGACTATGCTAGAAACCTGGCGCAAGCGTTGAACAGTGAGTTCAAGAAGCCCAAATATCAGGCCTAGTATGTTACAGATCTTAAGGAGATCCAATAGAGGGTAAATGAATTTGTGTGGGACTTTGAGCAAAGATTAAAATGTCCTATTCAATAGGCTAATATGACCATTACAGATACTCAGCATAGAGACTGGTACATTGCTTTGCTCCTACCTCATCTGAGATTACCATTGTCGTAGTAGAGGATAGGAATGCAAGTAGAATCAATGGATATCACCATGAGATTCGAAGCTTCACCAATGCAGAATACGAATATAGGGGTACAATAGATTCAATCGCAGCTAGAAAGCTTACACATGGAATTGCATAACGTGAAGAAGGGTAAGGAATTCCATCCTGAGGTGTGCACAAAATTTGGTGCCTGAAATGTAAAGTCCATGGTCATGATAAGGACCATTGTCCAGTCTATCAGAACTACCTCATTGGGGGAGGTTCTATTCCGCTAAAGCCAAAAGATATCATTGGAGAAAGTGCAAGGGTAGCCTTATGGTGCGCTATCTTTCAGATAGTCGAGAAGCACGCGACTAACAACTATCATCTCCGATAGAAGTTTGTGCAAACTCCACAACAATTATTTTGTAGTTTTTGTAAATCCGTTTTGCATGATGAGCACAATTTTTGGAGCTATGAACTTATGATGGAGCAGACCCCCTACATATAGAATGCAGACGGAAAATTAGCCTCAAGATCAGGGCATGGGTGTAGCGCGCAGAGGATTCCCGGTCTGTGGAAGAGGATGAGGAGGAGGGGTTAGAAGGTGTTGTAGACAATTCATTTGTTATAATTGTGGAGAAGCAGGTCATTTTGCATGCGACTATCATAACCCAACACATCCCTCCTGTTAGTATTTACAACAGTTTTATCATGTTATAGAAGATTTCTTGGTACTAATAGCAAATATGTAGGAGAAAAAGGCTCAAACACCTATGTAGAATATTCATCTGATGAGGGTGGAGCCTCGTAAAGAAGATCCTAGCATTAACATAGTGATGCGAAGTGGTATTAACATGGGAGAAGATAAAGGAAAGAGGTTGGAGACTGAAGGATGGGTACAGAAGGCTACTAAGAAGGAAGTGGGATTCGATCTAAGTCATGCTAAGAAAACCTTTATGGAACCCAAAAAGAGCTTTGTTGAAGCCTTTACCTCAGGAAGTCAGGAGATGTCTAGCAGAAACAATGAAGTGCAAGACGTAGATCCTTTGCTATTAGCTATCTTTCATAAGACTTGTATGAAGCTGTTGTAGGATAGGAAGGCAGTAGAAGGGCTCCAAGGGTTAATTGATAACTTTACAGATAAGGTCAAGACTCTTCTAGAACAAAGCATTGTACGAAAAGTTGGAAAAAGAAAGAAATAAATAGATTGTGCAATGAGGCTCACTACGCAGATCAGAGAGTATGAAATGGATCAGGTAATTCTCGATCTAGGATTTGATGCGGATGTGGTACCGAAACAAACTTGGGAGAGAATGGGAAGACTTGTGCTGTAGTGGTCCCCTATTTAGCTACACATGGAAAATCAACCGAAGATCATTCCTATGGGGTGGTTGTATGGAGTTACGGTGGATATTGAAGGAGCGAGCACCCTGGCTGAATTTGAAGTGATAGAGATAGTGGATGATAGTAATCCTTACCCTGCACTATTAGGCATTGATTGGGCCTTTGATATGGATGCGGTCATTAATCTTAAAAATCACAGGATGAAATTTGAGAGGAAGGTGCTCTGTGTTATTGTTCCATTCGATCCAACTGAAGGTGCACGATACACGAAAACAGTCTGTGATTATGAAGAAGAGGAAAATCTGGATTAGATATATACGATCACTGTGTGTGATGAGGACTAGATTAATGCCACAACAGATGGATGAATTACATGGGATAGAAATAGCTCTTGCACCTCAGATTCCAACAATGAACTTGAGCATTGGTAGAACAAATTACACGAAGTCTCCTTGTTGCACTGCAACATGTTGACAAAATTGCTTTGTTGCATATCCACCAAGGAAAATTTTAAGGATGGTAAATTTTCTTGAAGTTTAAAAACATTGGCAAATCTCACTATCCCTAATTTGAAAACTATAAAAGGTTTATTGATATATTTGTAAAATTATTCAAATATATAATGATTTTATATATAGTCTCTATATAATTGTGGCGATTTTTAAGGTAAAATAATTTTATATTCTAAAATTTGGACGAATCATCTTTTATAAAAATTGGAAATTAGAGAATCTTTTTTGTGGAAAAATCATGGAAAATTAACCCACCGGACGAACATTAGCCCCTAAAATTTTCCATGATATCCACGGGGGTATGAAATTTGCCTCACTATGATGGTTTAGATGATGTTAACTTGTTTTTGGATAAATTTGAAAGGGAGGTGCCAGAAGAGCATCGGTTCCAGGTACTAGATCTGGCATTGCGTGTTATGCCTACCCATTGGTGGGGTACACATAAGGACAACTTCACTGACTGGAAAGAATACAGGTGAATGATGAAGCTAAGGTTTGGGTACGCCAACACCCATATGATGGAGAAATACATAGGAAAAGATGATTCGAGCGAGCATTTGGCGCGGTGGACTAAAGCTTGGGGAGAGGAACCTCAACCTGAATGGGTGCACATATTTTGTCACACTTTGGATACCATTCCGATGAACTGGTACCTGGAAACTGAGTTGTGCCATGGGACGACCGAGTGGGCTATCCTGAGGGAAAGTTTTCTATTAACCTTCATCTTTGAGGATGACTTTGAATTTATTGATGAGGCACTCCAAGAAATTAAAGTTGCAATATTTAGAATGCCTAAGAAACTGATAGAATGAGTTCAACGAGAATGGAATACGCAGTTGTGCCATGCATTGGAATGCTATAGCATGTCCATAGAAGAAGAAGAAGACGACCCTAGAAATATCAACATTCTAGAGTTTGAGGGACAACACGAAGTTGAAGGACCCAAAGTAGCAATTCATGACATAACATAGCCTTTAAAGACCAGACTTGTAAACATTGGATCAAATGCGCAACCAAAGTTTTCAAAAATAAGTGACTATTGGGATGAGGATACAGTTGATAAGGTCGTGAAACTTCTATGCGAATTCTAGGACTTGTTTCCCACCAAGTTTTCGGAGCTGAAGGGGCTAGTAGGGGACCTAGGCATGATGAAGATTAATTTGAAGCTAGAAGCGAAGCCTGTAAAAATAATGACCGTACCGTTTGAATCCCAAATACAAGGATAAGGTGCGTAAAGAGTTTGATAAAATGCTAGAGGCTGGGATCATTGAGCCCATGGAGGAATCAGACTGGGTAAGTCTTATGGTAGTCCAGCAAAAGAAGCAACAAGATGAAATCAGAATATGCATCGATCCGAGGAAGCTAAATGATGCGTGCATCAACTACCCGTGTCCAATGCCATTTATAGATGAAGTCCTGGAGAATGTTGGAGGGCAGGAAGCATATTCATTCACTGATGGTATCTTGGGCATAGAAAATTTTAGGGGCGAATGTTCGCCCTTTGGGGAAATTAAGGGGTTTTAAATTTTTAGTGGGCGAATATTTTGTATCATAGTACACTTTTACAAATCACCTCAAATATCCCACCTTATTTTAAGGGAGAGGGTAAAAAAGGTAAATTTAGCCCTAGAAATTAGGAGTTACAACGTTCCATTCACCCATTTTCAAGAATAGGCTTTATTTAAGTGAATCCTATACCATATTTATAAAAAAGGTATGGTAAATTAATCAAAATATAAATAAATGAGAGGTATGGTAAATAAATAAAACATTTTTTATATTTACTCCATAAGTCACCTTATATACATGCAATGCAAGGGTGTAAACAAATAAAAATATAAGTAAAGTGGAGGTATGGTAAATAATAAAACGTATTTTTATACTTACTCAAAAGGTATGGTAAATAAATAAAAATTCTTTTTATATTTAGTCCATAACCATCGTTCTATTTATGAAGGCTCAAGAAAGCTATTTTATTTAAGTGAATCCTATGGGCCAAATACCATATTTGTAAAAGAGGTATGGTAAATTAATAAAAATATAAATAAACGAGAGGTATGGTAAACAAATAAAACATTTTTTTATATTTACTCCATAAGTCACCTTATATTTACGAACAATCAAAAAATGCGTTATATTTAGGTGAAACCTATGGGAAAAATACTATGGGACAAATACCATGGACTAGATTTTTATTAATACCATGCAAAAAAACATTATTAACCTTAACATTAGTATTAATAAAAATAAAAATAAAAATGGCACATGGTATTGACCCATGGTATTCACCTAGAATGTAGCCTATTTAAATGGGGGAATTAAACCAGCATAGATCCATCTTTACTCTGGATCTACTAACCCCCGAGAGGTATCAAATATCGTGATATGCAAACTAGCATAGAGTGAAAAAATATTTGATCCGATCAAGAGTAAAAATGGATGTTGTAATTTAATGTGTGTTAAACATTTTAGCTTGGTTAAAATAAAAATCAACTATTAATTTTATTAATTTTTATAAATTACTAATAGTAATTTTTAAGCTCTAGGTTTATGATAACCCATGGTATTGAACCATGGTAATACCATGGTATTCATGTGAGCATATACTATTTAAATGGGAAATTCTATCATCTTAGATCCATCTTAATTCTGGGTCTACCAAGTGCTCAGAGGGATAAATAGATTTCATCCCCCTATGAGTGGTAGATGTAGAGTTAAGATGGATATAGGTTGGTTTTTATGATAATGAAGATATTAAATAGACTTAGGAAATTATATTGTAAAAACATCTTAAGGTGAATGGTTAAAGCATAGACATTGGACAAGTATATTTGTGTACTTCTGTTTTAAACTGAAACAAATCCGGTGGTAAAAGGAATGGATTGATTGCACTAGTCATCCTTCTATAACTTTCCAACATATGCTGGAGTAAACTGATTGTAATTTGGGTAATTTTTCTAATTGCAAATAGGAACATACTTGTGTATTTGCAGGGTGGTTACGAGGTCCCTAGAAGTGATGAATTTGAATTTTTCTTGGTTTTATATATAGTATTAGGTTTTTTCTCATGCTTTCTGTGAATGGCATGGGTGAATTTTATCGTACACCCACTAGGTTATCGATATGTAATTTCGGTAATTTTGATTTCAAAAGATATTTTAAATAAATGCAATGATTTCATTTGTGTATTCAATAAAAACAAGATTTTATAATTGAGTAAAACATTCGCCATGCCTAGTGAGAGATTAGCCAAAAAATTATATATACATATCATATTATTGATAAAATCACCTTCCATTTTTCCTATATACCATGGAGATTCGCCCATTTATTATACATGTAAATTTAGGGGGGGTTGTTAAAATTTTCCCTGATCTTGGGGTACCATTAGATCAAGACCACCTTCACAATGAAATGGGGATGTTTTGAGTATACAATAATGCCATTTGGATTGAAGAATGCACCTGCAATTTTTTCAAGGGTGGTAATTGCAGCTTTTAAGGAATTTATCCACAAATTCTTAGAATTCTACTTTGATGATTGGAAAGCACCATGTTGCAAGTCTACACCTTATGTTGGATACTTATCGCAGACATCAGATCACCCTGAATCTAAAAAAATGCATCTTCTATGTTCCTTATGGAATATTGCTGGGTCATGTGGTTTGCAAGCAGGGATTGATGGTAGATCCTACAAAGATAGTTGTTATTGTCAATTTGGAGGCCTCGAAGAATGTAAAACAACTGTGCGTAACACTAGGCCATACGGGGTATTATAGAAATTTTATCAAGGCATGCGCGCAAGTCATAGAGGCAATGGAGTAACTGTTGAAAAAAGATGCGACATTCTGTTGGGATGAAGAGTGTCAGAACAATTTAGACATTTTGAAGGATAAAATGGTCACCGCGTCCATTCTGGTGTTCCCGAATTGGAAAAAGGAGTTTCATGTTCATGTGGATGCTTCTTGTATTGCACTAGGTGCGGTGTTGACCCAACTAGGTGAAGGCGATATTGATCATCCTATAGTGTTTGCGAGTAGGAAAATGTCAAAGGTGGAGAAGAACTACTTGAATATAGAGCGCAAAGTCTCGACGATGGTGTACACGCTACAGAAATTCCATCACTATTTGTTAAGCGCGCACTTTAAGTTATATACAAACCATCTGCTCTAAAATACTCGTTCAATAAGCTTGTGTTGGGGGGGGATATCTACAGATGGATGTTGCTCTTTCAGGAGTACGATTTTGAGGTGATTGTGAAGCCCAAATGCTTGAATGTTTGTCCTGATCATCTATCTCGGATTGAAACTGGTGATGAGCCTACTAGTTTGGAAGAAGGGTTGCCTAATGCACATCTCTTTGTTGTTTGTGTCGCAAGTGATCACTTTATTGATATAATCTATTTTTTAACAACTGACACAACCCCAGAAGGATATTCTACATAGCAGAAGAAGGAGTTGGTGGTTTACATGGCTAATTTTTCTGTGATCATTGGATAGTTATATAAAATGGGCTCCGATGGAATACTACGCCGATATGTTCCAGATTTTGAATGATCAAGCATCCTCGTAGAAGCACATGGAGGAGTAACGGGAAGCCACTATCCATGAAGAGAAACCACGCAGAAGATCCTTCACATAGGACTTTGGTGTCCAATAGTGCATAAGGATTCAAAAGAGTATTGTAGGGCATGCGATGGTTACCAAAGGATGGGGAAACCATCATGAAGGGACAAATTGACCTTAAATCCACAACTAAATTTGCAGGTGTTTGATAAGTGGGCAATTGATTTTGTGGGTCCAATCCAGCCACCAAGGAAAAATAATGGAGCACGATATATTATTACAGCAACTAAATACTTGACGTGATGGGTGGAAGCATAACTAGTAAAGGACTGTATCTTAGTTACCGCTACGAAGTTTATTTTTGAGTTTATCTTGTCCCAATTTGGCTACCCTAATATACTGATGAGTGATAGGGGTACACATTTCTTAAACGAAATGATTGCCACGATGCTTGAAGAATTAGAGGTATATCATTAGAAGAGTATGCCCTATCACCCTCAAGCTAATAGTATAGTATAAGATTTCAATAAAATCCTAGAAAGTGCATTAACAAAGGATTGTAATGTGAAGTGGAATGATTGGGATGTGTTCATACCAACAGTCTCATGGGTGTATAGAACCACTTGTAAAACATTGAAAGGCCAAACCCATTTCAGATTGGTTTATGAGGAAGAGGCAGTGATGGCCATGGAATATATTGTGCTGAGTTTGCGGATTCCAGCACTGACCGATATGGCTGATTCTGATACTATGGAGGAGCGTCTCACGCAAATGATGGAATTGGAGGAGGATTGGTTTTTAGCAGGATCTCGCCAATAGGTGAAAAAGGAGCACAAAAAGGCATGGAACAATTGACATATAAAGCAAACCACCTTCTAGGTTAATGATTTGGTATTATTATATGTAAACAAATTTACGAAATTTCCTGGAAAGTTTCAAATGCATTGGCTTGGACCCTATGTGTTAAAATAAATTACAGATGGTTGGGCAGTTTAGCTCACGAATGGATAATGGTTTCCAGGCAGAGTCAATGGCAGTCGATTGAAGTTGTACACGGGTGATCCCACCCTGGCACAATGAATATATGATGGAGGGATAGTCTTAGTAAACCAGGTAGCTACAAGGAAGTATGGGACTATAAAATACATTGCCCAAAAATTGGAAAGACAAAGTAAGAGGGTTGTGCAATGGATGAAAGTAGGGCGCGAAGGGGAGTTGCACCAAGGTGGCTACGCCATGAAGGTTGGTGCCGCACAACCTGGTCAAAAAGTAGTTGTTGGAAGCATTGTAGATGATTGGATGTAAAAATTTCCATTAGGAGGAGCGGGAAGGTGCATTTATGGGGCAAGTCTTTGGAAATATGCCACCAAAGATGCATTAATGATAGAAAGTTGGAGGAAAATGTTTGGATCCAAATTCGAATTCCCCTCTAAATCTGGCATGTCACCCTGCATTCGAACACTTTTGTTCCAACAAGTTTTCCTTCAACATTTTTGCCATGACGAGTGTTGTATGTTTGAGAAGGTTTGGGAGGAAATTCTAGCAAAACCAGAGTTCGACAACTTGCTTGAGTGGCATAGTGAGATCATTGTGGAGAGAATGACTTCCACTCCCCCAACAACAAAAGTAGCACCCTTTGAAGCCACACCCTTAGTTTAAGCAACACACTATGTTACTACGAGAATTCTGACTAAAGTGTTGAGATCTCCTGGGCCTAAGCCCTCTGCAACTGATAAGAAACAGAAAAAAACACAGCAGGTTCTGGTGAGGTAATTACCGCGAAAAATCCCCACGGACATCTACCAGAAGGGGAAGATGGACAAAGCGCATCAGCCACATGAGCCCCTTGATTTGGATAAAGAAGAATTGTGTAGAGGCATCGAGGATATGGATACTGAGGAGGATGAGCCTATGAATTGGTTCTGGGCCGCATTCCGACGCTCAAGTTGGAGGATTGAGATTTTGGAGATCATGAGAAGTTCCCTCAGCTTGCGCCAGTCAAATACCTATCAAAGATTTGTTATGAGGAAGCTGAGGTTACATGATTTGATCCTATGAAGTGGGTCGTGGGTGTTAAGAAAGCAGGCCTCCTGAATATGCTATGGGTGATTCACTTCAGTCGCACCATCATTAACACTGTATGTGTCCGACAGTTACTCACTTCGGTGCATGATGGGTGTCTCTAGCTAGGATAACCCATCCCAATTACATATATGTTAGTCCACTGGATCACCTTGCTGCCCTATTAAGGCGTGGATCCAATAGAAAAAATTGGAGGGAAAACAAAGGAGAAGAAAATCATAGATCAAATGAAGAGCGAGTTTGGGTTGGTTAAAAAGTCACACAGATATTCCATCTGCTCCATTACAGGCCCTGCATTATAGTTCACCGTGCAATATTATTCTGCAAAACCATGTGGAAGTGTCGTGTGGAAGAGGTTCCGACTCGTGTGATCTCTTTGGCTGCACAGTGCACCAAAGGAGTCTAGTACAACTCGGCTCAGTCCCTTTGCAAGGAGTTCTTAGAGAAATTCCGGGAGGCCCAAGATGAGGGAAAGGCATTTCAATGCCTAACTACTACTATTGATTGCATTAGTCACATGGAGGACACTGGAGGACAACTAGTTTCCTCCCCAAGAATTTGACCTCCCTGAGGAAGCGAAGTTCGCTTCGTTCTTGGAAATGAAGGACCCTACACGGGTCATAGAGACCAAGATGTTCTAGGTGTTGGTGGAGATGGATCTTTGCACGGTGATCAACCAAAGGCCGAGGTTTTCACCTTGATTATATGAGTAGTATGAGCCTTATGCTGAATTCAAGGCTAACTTTCATAATGTATTTATTCGCTCCAAAAGGGATCTGAAGAAGATATGGCACAAGTTGGCTTATCTTGTTGGCGAGGTGGATGTCGCACAGGTTGTAGGTAAATGGCTAGGAGAGTGGCTTTGCCCTTCCAATCCATGCGTAGGAATGAGAAAAGTAGTAGAAGGTGCTACCACATAGAATTTAGCAGAAAAGACACATAAGCAAGCCCAAAAGGCTGCATCTCGAGAGAAAGTTGCGCAACATAAAGAGGCTGCAGCTAAGGAAGTTGATGTTAAGGAAGTTGCAGCTACGGAAGTTGCTGAAAAAGAGTGATCAACCAAGGAAACCATGATCAATGTTGAGGAGTATGACTGTCAACATACCTAGGACTAAGAAGGGTCAGATATAGTAGAGGGCAGGGGTGCGGAGTAAGGAACCCCATTTGTGGTCAGAAAAAGAACAAAGAAGACAACTTCAGGGCCGCGGAAGAAGCAAAAGTCTACTAGATCCACCCATGTGGATCTGTTAATCATCATTGAAGGGGACTTAGATGAAATTGGTGACAAGGTCTGGGACACTGCAATTGAGTTATAGACCCAGTTTGAGCAGTAGTACTAGTAGATTTTGGGAAAAGTACAGAAGGATTTGCGTGATCTGCAAATCCAGACGGACCGACTGCAAGCGAGCGTAGGTCAAGCGAGCAGGATTCAAGCAAGCTTGCATCAAGTGAGCATGACCGCCATGGAAACAGATCGGACTTTGGATCTTCGTGTGGTTTAGTTTCTGGACGGGACCTTGCGCACCGACTCAAAAGAGGCCAACGCTCAGATTTCACAGACCAAGAATTTGGGCATCAACCTTGCGGCACTCCCAATCCAAACCCTGCATGAGTTACACCAAGGAGTATCAGATGAACTGAGTGTTATAGACATTTTTGTGCCTTATAGCTCTAAGCATGAAATGTCCATAAACCAAGGGATCCTAAGTCCCTAAAAGTGTTGTTCCGGCCCCTAAAGGAACAAGGTCAACAAATTACAGCTTCTCCCAGAAGTTCTCCACCAGAAACTGCTCAGAATCAGTCAAATCAGGATCATTTCAGCTGCTCCACTAGCTAGCTGCGTTGCATAGCACCCAAGTACACTAGCTAGGTGCGTTGCAAAGCACCTAAATGCACTACTAGGTGCGTTGAGCGGGAAATGACAAATGGCAGTGTCATTCCGCGAGGTGGACAGACAATGGAAGCTTCCAGAATCTTCCCCAATGACACTTGCCTCACTGAGTTCGACCAAGGATGAGTAAGAGGCTCTCAGTCTCCAAGTGGAAACAAGAACTGATAGAGAGAGGCCACTAGTCAAATCATAAGCTGACTCATCCTCTTTGCATACATCTATATATGGATCCCTCATCCCAGAGATCCAGAGGCTGGAATTTTGTACATGGCAGAGAATTGCTGTTGGTTTTGAGATAGATATCAGAGTATTGGGTGATTTATGCTTTGTTGGAGGTGAAGAGGGGACTCCTTTGCTGGGAGGTTGATGCTGGATCAGGAATCATCGGTTGTAACTCCTCCTGGATCTTCTTGTTATATCAATAAAACTATTTGAGTTTCTCCTACATGCTTGTGTATCATTGATTTTTGTTACATTTGTATGTTTAGCTTAAATCTGATCCTAAGCTATTTATGAATATAAATCCATGTCTTTGTGTAGTTTTCTTCTTCTGTGATCTTACAGGAACTTGGTGAAGCTGGGCAAGTAAGAGAGCAGGTAGCTGGAAGCTATCAAAGAGGAGAGAGATTGGACCAAAGGACTAGCACAAGACATAGTTTGGTTCATCCTATTCCTCTTCATTTATAGTTCATAAAGAAGAATACGAAAGTAGTTTTCTCTGTTTGCTTCTAAGGTCACTGTCACACCTTAGTGGGATAGGGTCATTCTGAGTAGACACTTTTCCCATTAACAAAATGGCGACTCCGCTAGGGATCGTGTATAATTAGTTTGTTTGTGTTTCTCTTGTTGTTTGTTTCATAAACTTAGGAGTAGCAATCGAACTGCATTTGCCATTAACAAATGCAAAGTAGACATCTGCTAGTTCAATCCATTCACTGGATCTGTTTATGATTTGAACAGTTGATTCACAAATGATCTGATTGCCCTTTGCGATAGCTCTTAGAACTCCTTTAAATCTACCCTCTGATTGTGCATTACTGATTGCTTTTACTCGGCCAAAAACCATAGATTAAACTGCAAACCGTGACCCAGAACCCGGATAGAATTCTCGTTTCTGCCCCAGCGCACGCTCTGTGAAGAGATTCTGCATTTCAACACAGTTCTCGAGAGGGCTACCTGCGCTGCAATCCAGTTTCTCTGTGTAACAGGTGTGCTGATCAGCCTAGCCTTGTGCAGCTGAGGTTCTTTGCTTCATTTTTTCAGTTTTGTCTCTGATTTTTGCAGCCTGTGATCAGTGTATGTGTCTGTTTAAAAACCCCTTTTCTTTTCCTTAATTCCGCCTCCTTTGTACAAAAAGACTGTAGATGTTTTTGTGTGTTTGCTACATCATTTATAGTTTTCCATTGAAAAATTAGAATAGTCATACTGTCGTCCTTTGATTTAGATCTGTCGTAACTGTCGATTTTGATCTTAGGAGAAAGTTTATTTGCTGTTGACAGTCGATTATGCTTTTAATTTTGCCTTTGGTTTGAATTTGTGACTTTCTATTGTCAAAACGAGTATTTATTTCAAAATCATAAAGTGTCGTAATCATCTCTACCTTTTGATTTCGAAAAGAAGCTTGTTTGTGTTTGTCACTTGAAAGCAAATTCAGATTTGTACATCAACTTTCTTTTTAGGCATGAATATTAAGAAAGTGAAAAAAAAATACATGCACATGTGCATTTGCAAATTGACAGTCTGTTTGGCTTGATTTAGGAAAAGTGCATTTACAGTGTGCTCTTTGCTCTCGAGAAAATATTGTGTCTTTCTTTTCCCCTTGTAGCTAGGATTTTCATTGCTGAAAAGAGATAAAAGTTTTCTTATCATCTTTAGATTGCATTTTAGGAATTACATCTACATCTCGTGGTGAACCCAAAAGGAAAACTTCATAAGAAAGATCAACTTAAAATAAATTGAATGAATCTAACAACGCTTTGGAACTTAACGCACAACATTTAGAGGTCTAGGTTAGAGACGTATTCCGGCGTCGTAAAGCTTGGTAACTGTTGTCCTCACTAATGGTTGGGTGATTCCTCCACTTTTAGATGATAAGTGCTAGTATGGACTTGTGCTCCCACGTACCGTCGAGTATATATTGGGAGACCCCTATAGGCTTAAAACCTTTTATCCATAGGAAGCCGTGTTGGTCGCCCTACTGATCGCAATGCACCGAACACAGCATTCAGGAAGATTGACCGCCGTACTATAAAAAGTATTCTGTAGTTTCGCGATTGGTTTGGTACTCCCTCTACCTAGATCTCCAGAGCAGTCCCTTTCGTTCCTTTTCAGACTCCTTAACGGAAAAGGTCCATGTAAGCACTTGTCACTTCAGTCTCATTAAAAATTGAAGGAGACTAGCGTCATCTTTTGTTTTTTCTCAACTCTTAAAAACTGAAAAAACAAGTTGTGTCAAAGCGTCTAAAAATTTATTTTAAACGGAATATTCATACCCTTTTCCTACGTTGATCTTAGGTTGAGAAAATGGAGTCTACCAACCAAGGAATTCCCCTTGGTGGAAATCCTAGTCCCTTCTCCTCTTGGGGAGATGTTGGTGCACCCCATATGGCCACATTGTCGCTTCCTAGACTGACAATTGGCTTGCCAGTATGGCTCTTCTCAACCAATGTCGTTCAGAACACCACCATTCCTGAACATTCGAATCAGCAATTAGACGAGTCCAGAGTTGCCCACCAACCTTCTACTTCCTCTAATTCTTCCTCTCCTCCTTCCTCTTCGCTTGATGGGGCTGGCAAAGCCAAAAGTCAAGTTCCTAAGGAGAAGAAGGAGAAGAAGAAGAAGGAGCCAAAGGCGAATGGGGGAAAACGAGTGTCGTCTAACGAAAATCCACACACTGCACCGACCAGGCCTAAATCGCCATGTGTCATTTGCAAAGGAGATCACTTTCACAGAGATTGTCCTTGCATCCCTCGGATACTAAGGGACTAGTCTCCTTGTTTGCACAATCCGGTGTCATCAACCTCTGATGATCATGTTGAAAGCACACCGTCAACTAGCGAAAGTGAAGCCCCAGGACAAAAAGGGAAAGCTAGATTTCCTTGTAAACTGTGTGAAGGCAATCATGTCGTCCACCGTTGTCCCTTCTTAGACAAAGCGAAAAGAGTTTTGGATGATCATTCGGTTTCACCATTACGACTTCCTCCTGGATATAAAAAAGTCTTGCCGAGTCCGTCGCTAGTTGAGAATTCAGCTGGCCCGCTCAAGTGGTCGGCTGAAGCGCCTATCATTGAAGATAAACCATCTAATCCATACCAGACGAAAGTCGAAAGGTCGAGGCAGCAGCCCGGTCTTGCCTTCAGAGGTTTTACCTTCAGATGATACAGTCACTGAAGAGAACAAGGATGACACCGTCCAAATTCTCTTCATCAACAAAGACTCCGACGAACATGGGGGAAATCTACCCATTCCCTTACCACAGGAGGGAAGTTCGTCAGAGCCATACCCGGCCATCTACTCAGTCCCACCTCCAAGCAACCTAGTTGTCTCCTTCGACTGGAATCAACTAGGCAGACCCCGTTTACCAGCAAGTGTACCATTCTGAATTATCGTTCAAATATATAGAATGGTCATGGCTGGTACCATCATAGATGAGGGGGCTTCTGTGAGTATCCTTTCCTCTATTGCTTGGAAAGCGCTTGGTTCGCCATCGCTGTTGCCTGAGATGAGAAATCTGACAGGCTTCGATAAAGGAACCAGTCGACCTTTAGGGATCCTTCCCAATGTGCCCATAACATTGAGAAGGAAGACAGTTCGCATGAACGTAATGGTAGTTCAAGGACCCTTGGATTATAATCTACTCCTTGGACGAGACTATGTTTATTGCATGGGAGCCATCGTCTCCTCACTCTTTAGAGTAATGTGTTTTCCGCACGAAGGAAGAGTGGTCAAGCTTGTGGACCAACTTTAATTTCCCGGATCACGCATAGCAAATAGTCATATACCATCCCTAAATGGTCTCTTCACGCAAGAAATGTATCAATCCCCAGTCCGTCCTCCCGATGAGCGTGATCAATTCGGAGGGATATGACTGAAACCCAGGGGGCATGCGTCCTGGTCTGCTTCGGCAGGAAAACTTCGGGTATAGGGTAGGTTTCCGCGGGAGAATATGAATAGTATGTACACCGTCCGTGATTGGAAGAGGGGTTATTCTAGAATAAGATTCTCTTGTCAAAGTTATGTGAGTTGGCGGGCATCGTCACTCACCTTTGTTTATTTCGGTAGACATCGCTGAAGAAATGTTTTGTTTGCTGTGTGAATAGAACAATCTTTGGGTAACCTGTAAGAGGTAGGCCTCTCTCGGTAAAACAAATGTTTTGGCGGAAGTGAAGTAGAGGTAACCTTAAAACTCTGTTTTATACCTTGGGGCATGCAAACCTTTTGGAGTGCAAGAAAAGAGCGATTATTTATCTATTTTTTAGATTAGTCATTTCCTAACTTGCATAAAGAAAGGATGTGGGGCAAAAATCTAAAAGTTGCCATTTTATATGAGACATTCTTATCATATGACTGGATTAATCGAGCAGTTTTAGCACATAGTTCAAGCTCGTTAAAAAATAAGCATAAGACATGAGCAAATGTTTCCAACCGCGTTTCAACTCGTTAAAAAATAAACTATTCCCCCGATAAATAACCACCGTGAATGTAGCATTTCAGCCATTAAAGCCTTGGTCGTGTTTGCACCATCACCTCCACTTTTCATTGGCCGATCATTCACCTCCATTTGATTGTTTACCCATTTTGAGGAATAGCTGCGAAGAGTGATTTCACTAGCCATCCTTGTGACACTGTCATGATTGGAAAAATCCAAACCTTACCTGGAATCAGCTGCTACCCATTTTATCACTCGTTCCTCGAAAGACGAGTCTTCTTTAAGTTATTTTCAACTGACTCGTAAAATATGAAAAGATTGCCGAGTTTTGGCCTTCCAGCTCGTTAAAGCGATAGGAAGTGCTATCCCTCCTCTAGATTTTAATATTTTTGGACCTGAGGGATTATTGCACAAAAAGATCGAGCGCTTGTTTTGTTCGGCTCGTTAAAACTATCGAAAATTCATCCCTTCTGTATTGTTTTATACTTTTTCAGACTTTTCCAATCACGGCACAATCTGGTGTCATCAACCTCTGATGATCATGTTGAAAGCACACCGTCAACTAGCGAAAGTGAAGCCCCAGGACAAAAAGGGAAAGCTAGATTTCCTTGTAAACTGTGTGAAGGCAATCATGTCGTCCACCGTTGTCCCTTCTTAGACAAAGCGAAAAGAGTTTTGGATGATCATTCGGTTTCACCGTTACGACTTCCTCCTGGATATAAAAAAGTCTTGCCGAGTCCGTCGCTAGTTGAGAATTCAGCTGGCCCGCTCAAGTGGTCGGCTGAAGCGCCTATCATTGAAGATAAACCATCTGAATCCATACCAGACGAAAGTCGAAAGGTCGAGGTGGCAACCCGGTCTTGCCTTCAGAGGTTTTACCTTCAGATGATACAGTCACTGAAGAGAACAAGGATGACACCGTCCAAATTCTCTTCATCAACATAGACTCCGACGAACATGGGGGAAATCTACCCATTCCCTTACCACAGGAGGGAAGTTCGTCAGAGCCATACCCGGCCGTCTACTCAGTCCCACCTCCAAGCAACCTAGTTGTCTCCTTCGACTGGAATCAACTAGGCAGACCCCGTTTACCAGCAAGTGTACCATTCCGAATTATCGTTCAAATATATAGAATGGTCATGGCTGGTACCATCATAGATGAGGGGGCTTCTGTGAGTATCCTTTCCTCTATTGCTTGGAAAGCGCTTGGTTCACCATCGCTGTTGCCTGAGATGAGAAATCTGACAGGCTTCGATAAAGGAACCAGTCGACCTTTAGGGATCCTTCCCAATGTGCCCATAACATTGAGAAGGAAGACAGTTCGCATGAACGTAATGGTAGTTCAAGGACCCTTGGATTATAATCTACTCCTTGGATGAGACTATGTTTATTGCATGGAAGCCATCGTCTCCTCACTCTTTAGAGTAATGTGTTTTCCGCACGAAGGAAGAGTGGTCAAGCTTGTGGACCAGCTTTAATTTCCCGGATCACGCATAGCAAATAGTCATATACCATCCCTAAATGGTCTCTTCACGCAAGAAATGTCTCAATCCCCAGTCCGTCCTCCCGATGAGCGCGATTAATTCGGAGGGATATGACTGAAACCCAGGGGGCATGCGTCCTGGTCTGCTTCGGCAGGAAAACTTCGGGTATAGGGTAGGTTTCCGCGGGAGAATATGAATAGTCTGTACACCGTCCGTGATTGGAAGAGGGGTTATTCTAGAATAAGATTCTCTTGTCAAAGTTATGTGAGTTGGCAGGCATCGTCACTCACCTTTGTTTATTTCGGTAGACATCGCTGAAGAAATGTTTTGTTTGCTGTGTGAATAGAACAATCTTTGGGTAACCTGTAAGAGGTAGGCCTCTCTCGGTAAAACAAATGTTTTGGCGGAAGTGAAGTAGAGGTAACCTTAAAACTCTGTTTTATACCTTGGGGCATGCAAACCTTTTGGAGTGCAAGCAAAGAGCGATTATTTATCTATTTTTTAGATTAGTCATTTCCTAACTTGCATAAAGAAAGGATGTGGGGCAAAAATCTAAAAGTTGCCATTTTATATGAGACATTCTTATCATATGACTGGATTAATCGAGCAGTTTTAGCACATAGTTCAAGCTCGTTAAAAAATAAGCATAAGACATGAGCAAATGTTTCCACCCGCGTTTCAGCTCGTTAAAAAATGAACTATTCCCCCGGTAAATAACCACCGTGAATGTAGCATTTCAGCCATTAAAGCCTTGGTCGTGTTTGCACCATCACCTCCACTTTTCATTGGCCGATCATTCACCTCCATTTGATTGTTTACCCATTTTGAGGAACAGCTGCGAAGAGTGATTTCACTAGCCATCCTTGTGACACTGCCGTGATTGGAAAAATCCAAACCTTACCTGGAATCAGCTGCTACCCATTTTATCACTCGTTCCTCGAAAGACGAGTCTTCTTTAAGCTATTTTCAACTGACTCGTAAAATATGAAAAGATTGTCGAGTTTTGGCCTTCCAGCTCGTTAAAGCGACAGGAAGTGCTATCCCTCCTCTAGATTTTAATATTTTTGGACCTGAGGGATTATTGCACAAAAAGATCGAGCGCTTGTTTTGTTCGGCTCGTTAAAACTATCGAAAATTCATCCCTTCTGTATTGTTTTATACTTTTTCGGACTTAAGGGATTAGATGATGAAAAATGAATTTTGGAGTTACCTTTACGTACCTTTTCAGACTCTCTAAAAATGAAAAGGACCGAGTTATCTTTGTCGTTAAACTCGTTAAAAAGATTAATAGCAACAAACTTGTCTTTAGACGAGAATGAGTTTCACTATCGCTAGGCTCGTTAAAACATAGCGATGGGTTTGCCCGAAGGGCAAATTATAGAACAAGCATATGTTATCCTCCTCAAGCTTGACAAAAATAAAGAGGTACTGGTCAGCAATGACTGGGGAAAAATTGGGAAGAAGACTCAAAGAATCTTTATTGGTAGCAAGTCGCTCTTGAACATGACACTTCCACTCCATGCCTGAGTCGGGTTGGGTTGTTTCATTCACTGGCCACATCACCATGGTCATGCCATACCATCCACATTTTGGGTAAATGCTACCAATCCATCACATAAGTGTCGCCGACATGTTCAAGAGAAGTCATCCAGAGAAGTCACCCGTGTCCCATCCACTACCATACATTATACTTCATTCTTTCATGACCGCCATCCTGAACCATATATCATCAGATCAATTTCACCTCCATCAAAATCATTTGCTCCGTTCCGTGTCATTGATGTGGGATTCATTAAGGCCCTCCTTTGACGGGTCACTTCTTGTCGAAATCAGCTCATTATCCAAGAAGTTGATCTAGGAACACCCCCTTCAGTACTTTGAAGCTTGCATGCCTCAATGGCAAGTTTCTCACTTCCGGCGATAGGTATACATCAATGACCTTCGACCGAAATATTTTGCGTGGTGTTCAACGCCAAGTCATTTATTCACACCACGTGAATTGTACTGCAGTACCTTAAGGGTCATCATCATTATCGGTGATTCCTCTCGCGCTTGTTAACAGTTTACATCATTGACTGGTAATCAAGCGATGTCTTTCCATGTTCGACTTCAAAACATTTCTCACATGGATCGACTTGTACTTCGAGTGAAGATCGAACGAGATTGAAGACCCCGGATCTAGTCTCATCCATCCGGGCTGCAATATATATTCGGGAAAATAAAGACATTGAAATGTACGGCACTGCAGCACAGATAATCATCCTACCAAAAGGATGATGGCTCTATCAGAATCATCAGTCTACCATCAGACGATTGTCTGTCCTATGTACATGAAAATGAATTTATAAAGCTGAGCATGGGAATGCCCGCCTCAGCTAGATCATGAAAACAATATGAAGATAATGTATTGTATTGTATCTTATTACAGGTCTCCTCCCAGCATTGAAAGAACTTCGGATCCTCCTAATAAAGCATTTCACCCAATAAATGGCCTCATACTTTAGGGGGCAATTGTTATAGACATTTTTGCGCCTTACAGCTCTAAGCATGAAATGTCCATAAACCAAGGGATCCTAAGTCCCTAAAAGTGTTGTTCCGGCCCCTAAAGGAACAAGGTCAACAAATTATAGCTTCTCCCAGAAGTTCTCCACCAGAAACTGCTCAGAATCAGTCAAATCAGGATCATTTCAACTGCTCGACTAGCTAGCTGCGTTGCATAACACCCAAGTACACTAGCTAGGTGCGTTGCAATGCACCTAAATGCACTACCAGGGTGCGTTGAGCGGGAAATGACAAATGGAAGTGTCATTCTGCGAGGTGGATAGACAATGGAAGCTTCCAGAATCTTCCCCAATGACACTTGCCTCACTGAGTTCGACCAAGGATGAGTAAGAGGCTCTCAGTCTCCAAGTGGAAACAAGAACTGACAGAGAGAGGCCACTGGTCAAATCATAACCTGACTCATCCTCTTTTCATACATCTATATATGGATCCCTCATCCCAGAGATCCAGAGGTTGGAATTTTGTACATGGCAGAGAATTGCTATTGGTTTTGAGATAGATATCAGAGTATTGGGTGATTTATGCTTTGTTGGAGGTGAAGAGGGGACTCCTTTGCTGGGAGGTTGATGCTGGATCAGGAATCATCGGTTGTAACTCCTCCTGGATCTTCTTGTTATATCAATAAAACTATTTGAGTTTCTCCTACATGCTTGTGTATCATTGATGTTTGTTACATTTGTATGTTTAGCTTAAATCTGATCCTAAGCTATTTATGAATATAAATCCATGTCTTTGTGTAGTTTTCTTCTTCTGTGATCTTACAGGAACTTGGTGAAGCTGGGCAAGTAAGGGAGCAGGTAGCTGGAAGATGTCAAAGAGGAGAGAGATTGGATCAAAGGACTAGCACAAGACACAGGTTGGTTCATCCTATTCCTCTTCGTTTATAGTTCATAAAGAAGAATACGAAAGTAGTTTTCTCTGTTTGTTTCTAAGGTCACTGTCACACCTTAGTGGGATAGGGTCGTTCTGAGTAGACACTTTTCCCGTTAACACTGAGGGTCAGGGAGTAGCACGTGCTATTGGTGATTAATGAATTAAAAGCAATCAACACGCATATCTTTGAAGAAAAGGTATAGGCATTGAAGGAAAACGAAGAGATTGCTACATGTAGCCAACACTTAGAAGAAATGATTACATAGGCATGTAATGAGCTGCCTGAACTTAACGTTGCAGCTGATGCAACATAGACAAAAAAGATCTAGAAGCTGGCCATGATGGTCAAGGAGTCCAAAGATGAAATCAGCCAAGTCTTCTTTGAACTACAACTACATATTTCAGAGATGCAATTGAAGTTGTAGTCGAAAAATATATCAGAGGTTCGAGAGCAAGACAGAGCTACTATAAAGGAAGGAATGGCCACATTAGAAGGAGTAGTCTAGGACTACATAGAGTTTTTTGTGTAAGTTATGGAGATATGGACGTCTTTGCCGGAAGACCCCACTCTACAAAATATTGGCATAGACGTTAGAGAAAAACAATGATAGTTCGATGAGATTCGATCAATTGCATGCACTTTAGCGCCAGTGCAACGGTTCACCAAACTACAAGATGGGAAGCAACTTCAGAATGAAATTGAAGAGATGTGCCAGAAAGAGGCCATTCTTATGGCACGAACACAAACTTGGACAAAGGAGGCCAACCAGCTAACTCTGTATGTGCAGAGAAAGCTTAAGGCCATGCGTCAAACTGAAAGGAACATGGGCCTCGTGGTGGAAGGCCCCACTACAGAGAACTTGGTCGAGGAAGTATAGAAGGAAGCTACACAGGGAACAACTGATTTGCAAGTTTTGAAGTTGGAGTTTTGTGAACTCGAAGCGAATATTAAAGTGCTAGTTGAGTGACTCAAGGACGAGTGATCAAATTGTGTTGGGGGCCTTTTGGGATGGGGTCCTTGAGGTTAAATTTTGTATTTCCTTTCTGTAAAAATGTAAAGTCTCTGCGATTTGTGGAAGCAAAGCGCGAATATAGTAAGAGTCAAAGGAGATTTAGTCCCTTAGGTTTTTAGGTGTTAAGAATTTTTTGAGACCCACCCATGGTCCGCAGACCATGGTATTGTAAAATGAAAGGCTGTAAATAGAAGAGTGAGAGCGAGTCTAAAAGGCAATCATAAGATAGAAAATCATTGTTTCAGGCAAGTAAGTTAAGGCAGGAAAGGTTCGTTTCCCGTACTTAGGTGAAGGGGAAGGCTCCTGCAGCTAACTGTGCAGAGATCTTGGTAAGTCTGCAAGCTGAGTGCGCAGGGAAGGGAAGTCTGTATTTGGAAAGATCGTCTAATAAAAGGCAGTTTTGATCCATACTTTGCATATTTGGTTATCTGTATTTACTTTTGCAATTTATGTGTTTACTCTCCATATTTGAATATATATGGGTAAATGTTTATCTAATGTGCAAAAATGATAGATCACTATAAATTATGCATGTTATGACTAGTTAATGACCTTCACGAAGATATAATTGTTGTGTCTACGATTATTGTTATTAATTGTTCCAGAAGGGTTAGGGTTCGCAAAGATAGAACTAAGCCCTAGAAGCCATAGGAACCCATCACACAGACCTATGGATGCAGAGACCTAGTTTTGCCATCCCCAAATACTGCTTCAAGTGAGATTGTAGCCTGCATTATGCGGATTGATGCCGAAAGGGCCAACAGTTTAGGGTTTTGTTGGTTGGCACAACTAACGTTGAACTTGGGTGAGGCCCTATCAAGCCAATAAGTATCTAAAACGAAATGAATTCACACATATTGTATCTTGCATGGAAAGTAAACACTATTGAAATGAAGGCTTGCAAACACTAAATCCTATTTTTTCATAGAAGATGCAACTTCTATAGAAAATCAAATAAAGGAATCTACAGGGTCTCTCTAACTCTAAGTTCTATTCTCAGGGTTACAGGAGCATTTCAATACATTAAGGAAGGTTAGGAGACAATCCAATGAGTAGGTGAACATGCTAAATGTGAGGTTGGAGGGTAAGGAATCTAAGGAGAAGTTGGATAATGGAAAAATGCATTTTTCCAAGGAATCACAACATTGTTTTGTAGTGTTAATCTAGAAAAATGAAAGGTTGTATGGTTTCCTGTAGCTACAAAACAAGGTATATAAATGAAAAACAATGAATGGTGGGCATCAAATAAATAGTAGCAAAGAAAGTTAACTAAGTGTAAAGTGAAAATGATATGTAACCACTACAACTATCATCAACAAATGCTAAGATAATTTGAAATTTAAAACATTGCTCATAAACTATCTAAATAACCATGCAAGAAAGTAACGTTTTAGAAATGTTTTGTAGAAATATACAAATGCATGAAAAAAATTATATGATAGTGATATTGAGCACTTGGAATGGGCCCTAACCCTGGGAATCTCATAACCCTGAGAAGAAATCTAAATGAACAACTGAAATCAAATATCACTTCCATTAACTGAAAATTTTCATGTACATGACAAAGTTATAAAATTTTCTTGGAATCTAAACTTCTCCTACTCTTCACATTCTTCACTATATATTTCTTCTACTATCTATTGGGCTACTTGGGCCTCTTATTTATACAAAATGGATAAGTGGAAACCCCCTTTACAAGATGACTTATTTCCCTCCAAAATCCCTAAAAAACTAGATTTTGTTTCCTAGGTCACTTAGCGGATTTACGATTATTCAATAGTAGGGAGAAGGCCCCATGAATATCTGTGGATATACATACTCGAATTCTATGCAAAAGCCCTTTATTATCCTAAAAAGTAATCATTTTAGGCACAAAAAGTATGAAAAAACTCTTTGACCCTTCTAAGAGCTCAATAAACTAGGAAAGTATCATTAAGTGCAAAAAGGAACGTTCAATATAGCTTTTATGTGCTTAGGAGTGTTTAGATGGGCCTTATGTTTTACCTATTTCTAGGATCAAGAATTTTCATATTTTCACCATTATATACCAGCATTTTTCTCCTTTAATCATCTATATTTAACCCCCCTTATTCTACATTTCCATACCTTTTTTATGCAATGTTGGAGAAATATGTTAATTAGAATTTTATTAAAAAGTTGGAAGGTAAATCATTATTTATACCTAAAATCCTTCAATTTTATGCATTTTCCAAGACTTATAATGGTTAAGAGAGTTTTTACACCTCCTATAGATATCTTCCAACCAAGGGGATGAGTGCATGTTGATTGCTGACATCGAGATACCATGTGGGCTTGTTGAATGGTTAGCATCTTGTACACTTGTCAAAGGTCCTCATGGAGAATAGGTCAAGGATTGTGTGCCTAAAGGAGGTTTTAGTTTGTTTAAGGATAATATAGGGGGATCTATTTTGAGTTCCTCCTCCTTCCAGATCTACAGATATCATGAGATAGCTTGTGGTTACATCGGATCAAGCCCCTTCCTATCACTGTTGTGATCTACACACTTAGTTTGTAGGCCATCAGTTTCAGATGTTACAACTTACATTTGTATTGTAACTTGTATAATAACAAAGTCATGGTCCTCTGCCTAGGAAATTATTCTATTCACACTTTTATGCTATTTATTTATTTTCTTGGGTCATTCCTTTTGGCTATGGGATTCTGAGTTGTTATTTCTTGATGTAAGACTCAATAATGTATTTAATTGAGAGACTACATGCCAAGTTTTACATTTTAATCTCTCCGCAACTTATTGACTTTGTGATTTGATATGTATTTAATTGAGAAACTACATGCCAAGTTTTACATTTTAATCTCTCCGCAACTTATTGACTTTGTGATTTGATTTCATTCAAGAGGCAACGAGCTAGTTGGTTGGGCCCACCAACCCAACTCGTTGTCCTATTACGTTGCCCTTATTTTGTGCTTATTTGGTAGCATAGGTTTTCGATCTTCGCTCAAATTTTGGTATTTTAAAGATTGGTGTGCTAGTTTGTATTTTTAATTTCGGATATGGTGGTTTATTGCAACATACATTGCGAACTCTATCCTCTTGGTTTAATTATTTATTTTATACTTGGTTCATATATACGGATCTAGAAAGATGATGAATGCTAGAGCAATAAAACCATTGTTACAAATATCATATTTAAATAAAAGAAAGTCCAATTTATATCGATTTGTGATGCGAAGATCATTTTGAGTAGTTTTAACGTCTCGAGCATTTCATTGATTTATAAAAATAAGTGTAACAGATCCATTGCAATTTGAATCACTTTTGTTAAGTTACTATTTGGGTTGCATTAAACCTATTTGGGTTTAAAATTAACATGAGTTGTGATGTGGTCTGGAGTTAACCTAAGTTGCAAACTTTGAAACATTATCTTGAGGCATTATAATGTTGCACCTCTTTTGATACATGTTAGTTACACAAGATTTTAAAGGATTATGTTTTTATCCATTGTTAATGAATTGATGGTTTATGCTCTTAAGGATTATAGAGTATTCTTTTAATACCTCTTTCTTGTGCCATTTTTATGTGTAGTGGCAACACATTACTTCCAGAATATTATATTTTATTGAGAGAGCGAACTTATTTTCATGAAACGGATTGGATTATTTAGCCTAGATTTTTAACTTTTCCAAGTAATTGTAAGAAAGCTTTAAGGTTAAAGAGTGTTCTTTTCCATATATTTTTTTCTCGTGATTTGTGGTAATTAGTCATTTCCGGAATTTATATTTGATTGAGTGAGTTCTTTTGCTTGTGATGCTTTGCAATTTGTATGTGGGTTTGAAAAGTATGCAGTTAGAAACATTGTGATGATTAACTTACACAGTTAGCACATTGCATTAGATTGGGCAGATTTAGAACCTTGCTTGCATTTCTTTGATTCCACTTAGAAATAGTTATCAATAGATAATCCATTTGATTGCACATAGAAATAGTTATCAATAGATAATCCTTTTGATTGCACATAGAAATAGTTATCAATAGATAATCCTTTTGATGGATTGAAGGTTATCAAAGAGCTAGAGTTAAAATTCCTAGTAGTTAGGGTTTGATTTCAAGTATTGGTAGACTACAGGATTATTTTTTGAAGGAATTGCATAAAATAATGGACAATTTCTAGTGTAGGTTAGGGTTTGGTTTTGCAGGGCTCTCGAGTCTTTCTTTGGCATTTATAGTGTTGTGTATCAAAGTATACGAACCCCATATTGACATAATAGTGTTGGATCATATATTGCAACCAAAATTTTGGCGTCATTACTAGGGAGGCACTAGGATAGACCTTGGTTACCTATAGTAATTTGGTTTGCTTCTTAACCTTTATTTCTTGCAAGTTTTTGTTTTGAGTAGATTCCTTGAATTTGTTTCCTTCCTACCCATTTTGTTTATCCTTTTAGAGGGATTTAATTTATACGGTGTTGTAAGAACCCCCCATATATACTCATCCATGTGCGAACAAAATATACTAGCTAGTTTGTTGAGAACGAAAGAAAGGTATTTTGAGAAATTTTTCAAGGAGGAGTTTGAGGCTATTATCAAATGTTGTGGCTAAGATACTAAATCATCTAATGGAAAAATCATGAAGGTAGAAATAACTATTTTATTTGAAAATATAAAAAATGATATCATTATTTAATTGACTTCACAATTGGATGATTTTAAGGAATAACATAAGCATGTTAAAATTAAAGAACCAATCCTAAGAGAATGCTCTAACTGTAGGGAGAAGCACTCCCTTAAAGAGTGTCCACTTAGTAGTTTGAAATTTTGTGGTATTTGTGAGGAGGATCACTCAACAAGTCATTTCCCATCACTGCCGGGATTACTAGAAGTGTTTAGGGAATCAAGTAAGGAGATAAATCAACGACCATGTATAGCTCAAAAACCATCATCATTTAATACGTGGACTAATGCTTATTATCCTCAACAAGTTCCTCAAAAAATTAATAATCCTATAGTTCCATGGAAAAAATTTAGTCCCCCCCCCGGATTGAATACCCTACCTTATGGCCATAGTCACCCTCTACCTTGAGTCAGATATCCCCATGGCCTCAAGGATGGTTTGGATACACTTCCCTAGGGAATTTTCCCATGCAAAGTAAATTTCCTAAGCCACAACAACTACAATACCCTTCTAATGTACTACCATGTTATCCTTGTTTATGGTCCCAACTACTCGTGCAAATTAACCCGAGTCCAAACAAGAATAGTGATGAGCACCAGTATTACAACAAGAATGCTACAACTCCTTGGGCTACCAACTTTACTTTATCAACTCGGGGCTTGTACAAACTTGGAGGTGACAATTCTGTATGCACAAGCAGATGTGATGGGTCACCCTTTGTCACTATTGAGATGGCGATAGACCACTATGGTTTCTCAAACCATCCTTCCATTGATTCAGAAGAAGTTTGATTACCAATGAAGGAAGGGGAATTTTGCACTAATTGGGAGAATTGAGATAGTGTTTACTGCAGTAAGGAAAGACTGAAATCAATGCTTTACACAAACCACTCATGTTGGGTTGGAAAGGGCCCGTGTAACAATTTTGGGTCTCAAAGTTCGAAATTTTGGGGAAAGGTATGGTAAAGACTCCGCGAAGTGCACAGAGTGCGAATTGTAAACAAGTTGAGTCAAAGGGTTGTCCGCCCAAGAAATAATATAGAATAATAGGAAGTAAGTCGGCTTGTCCATGGTCCGCGGACCATGGGAATGTATAAATAGAGTGAGGCTCTATGGGTAGAAGGTAGCTTTTGGTATGTATTTTTTGGATCTGATATGTAATGGGTTCTTGAGAAGAAAAGTCCTGAAGCGTCCGTAAGTCCGAGTCAAGGGTGTTGGTAGTTAGGTAGAGGCTCTGCAGCTGTGTGTGCAGAGGCTTAGCAGAGTCTGCAACTGTGTGTGCGAACCCTTGCAGCTAAGTGTGCAAGGTGGATCTGGATGTATTGGTGAAGGAACCGAATAAAGATAAGTTGATTATGAAATTATGGGTTAAATTTGAATTATTGAGGATCTGGCTAATTTGTGGTTAATATAACTGTTTGATCTATGTGTGTATTATTATGGTATGAGTTTATGAAAATCTATATCTTTTCTAAGTGCGCAAACTGGTTAATTCTATTAAATGTTTGCTTAAAGACCATAAAAAGTAGATCTAGTCTATAACAACAAATTATTAAGTATTAAGGATTTTTCTGGGTTCCGATATGTGCGGAGCAGAGTGGTGCGAAGCCATAGAATGGTGCATGAAACCTCCAGACCACATCAAGACATCCCTAGGGTGCAGAAACCTCGTTCCAACACCCTCCCTTGCTACCTCGGGTGAGACCTTAGTCTGCGCTCCATGGGCTGTTGCTGAAAGGGTCAGTAGCTACGGGATTTGTTTGGCTAAATAACTCTTTCGAACCTGGGTCAGGCCCATATAAGCCAACAAATGGTTCCATTGTTGGGACTGGGATCTGCCTAAGGGATGTATGATGTCGGAACACTGGAACCCTACAAAGAAAGAGCTTGAAGATTGGATAGATCATAAGCTTAACGAGTTTGTTGTTCAGGAAAACAGAAACCCACGGATATCGGAGGAAGGGTGGTTGGATCGTTACATATACACAAATATCCACGAAATCTTCTTCATAACATTCCCGAAAGAATTATACGAGTGGATCACGAGGTTAGCCGAGAGTGTGGGGAGGTGCAGACTAGATCAACCTATTGTGTGGACTCTAGAATTGGTGCATAGGCTAGAAGCATCCAAAGACAAAATCGCATGCTCAGTAGATCACTAGTTGGATCGGGTAATAGGAGGGTTTATTACCGAGTTCGCGATAGACACAACTGTGAGTTATAGTGAAGTAGTAAATCACTTTCTCCAAGGACCGCAGTGCAAGTATATTAAGTCATTGAACACTTGGATTAAGATGTTGTTGTGTGAAAAACAAATTATGCGCATTTATTGATGTCTGGCGTAATGCGGAGTGGAAGAGGCTACCGAGGAACCAAAGGATTAAATAACAGTTTGCTAATTTCTATTTCATGGGAGAGCGAGGAGGAGCTCATGAGGTTCTCCCCAAGAAGCGTGGTTTGGTTGATTAAGCAACGCTTTCTACTGATACCACCTCCCTCTATGCCATCACCTACTTCTCTGACGTCAAATCCATCTTTGCCCACTCCCCTCCACCTCTGCCACCACTGAAGGTTGGGATGGCGAGCACAGGCTAGAAGCATCCGAAGAAAAAATCACATGCTCAGTAGATCACTGGTTGGATCGGGTAATAGGAGGGTTTATTACCAAGTTCACCATAGACACAATTGTGAGTTATAGTGAAGCAGAAAAGTGCCTTCTCCAAGGACCGCGGGGCAAGTATATTAAATCGTTGAACACTTGGATTAAGACGGTGTTGTGTGAAAAATAGATTATGCGCATTTATTGATGTTTGGCGCAACGCAAAGTGGAAGAGGCTACCGAGGAACTTAAGGATTAAAGAACAGTATGCTAATTTCTATTTTGCGGGAGAGCGAGGAGGAGCTTGCGAGGTTCTACCCAAGAAGCGCGATCCAGTTGATTAAGCAATGCTTTCCATTGATACCACCTCCCTCTATGCCATCACCTACTTCTCTGACGTCAAATCCATCTTTGCCCACTCCCCTCCACCTCTGCCACCATCGAAGGTTGGGATGGCGAGCGCAGTCAAGGGTGCAAGAAATGAGGAACCAGGTCAGTTCTAGTTTGTGGTAAAGGCTATATGGGAAGCCCAAGGTATAACGGATGATAACGTAAAAAATGCTACCCTGGTGAGCATGCTGCAAGACTGTGCGCTGACATGGTATATAAAGTACTCAAGCGATCATCCGAATGCGGGAATAATAGCGATCCAGGATTCCTTGGATAAAGAATTTGGTCGATCAAAACCAGAGACACAATTGGTCATTGGGTTCAAAGAGATAGCGATGGTACCGGGTGAAAACCTGTGGGATTTGGATCATAGATTAAAGAGTACAATCCGTGAGCTTAACATGATATTGAAAGATGTGCAACACTGCACGTGGTTTATGGCATCCTTGACACCACAACTAAGGATGGCCAACCAACAAAATATCCTACCGATGGGCCGACTACAAGGGGTGATAGTGGACATTGAAGGTGTAAGTACGTAGACCGACTTCGAGGTAATAGAAATTGTGGATGACACCAATCCCTACACTGTGTTTCTAGGAATTGATTGGGCCACGGACATGAATGGGGTCATCAACTTGAAAAGATGGAAAATGGCGTTCGAAAAAAAATCACTACGAGTAATTGTCCTGCTAGACTTGGTTGAAGGAGAGCACTACATCGAGCTAGTGTACGATGAGGACAATGACGATGAACTGGACTGCATATACTAGATAACAATGTAAGATCAGGATTGGGTGAATCCCTTTGCAGACGGAAGACTCTCATGGGAGCAAGATAGTTCGTGCACATCCGATACAGATTTGGAGATGGAAAGATGGTAGAATAGATTGCAGGAAGTCACCAAACTCAACTGTAATATGATGATTAGATCATTGCGATGCGTAACCACTGAATTAAGGCCATGGTCAGTAAATAACGACACTAGTGAGAGGTAGTGCATCAACCATGGCACCTTAAACATCGCTTAGGAGCATCATGGTGCATTGGACGAAGCACTGTAAGCGCAGGGGAAGCTGAGAAGAGGAAGACGGTTCCATGTACGCATTGGAGGATGTGCGCACTAAAACAGGGCAGTCATCCATTTACAACAAAGGGCTTGGCCATATGTGGCATGACCATCGCACCAACTGAATCTCTGCGTGTAGCAAGGGTTCGATGGGCCAATACAACCATACCCAGAGCAAGGTATGCCAAGGGATCCCTATCCATGGCTGGATGGGCCATTTCCCCCACGGTCCGACCTACACTCGAAGACCTGTGTGACGGGATTCGAAAGTTATGGGAAGCTGTTCGGCATGGAAAAATGAGACTTCACGAGTTAGCAGAAAGGGGGGATAGACTCTGAGATAAAATTGAGAGGCTGGATGAAGAAATTGATAAACTACAATTAGAAGTCACCCACAAGGGCTACGAGAAAGAGCTAGTGAAGGGACCGGACATGGCTGGCTCTCCTATACTATTAGGACAACCCGTGATCCTGCTAGCATGGTTGTGCCTGCACCCTAGGGCACACGGAAACACAGACCGCAATATGCCATTAGACTCAAAGGAATGCGAATGGTGCTCGCAGCTCGGGCTAGTAGGGAAGCAGAAGGCTCGCATGACGGGTGCGACCACCTAACTATCTGTAGAAGGCCCAGTTCTCGCGCTCCACGTAGTTGGAAGAGGGCATGGGACTATAAAACAGGCTTTAGAAAAGCTGCACACTAATGGTCAACTGCATAGGATGCACCCGCGCACCAGGGGTTGCGCTGCCGTAGGGAGGGAATGGAAAGCGACCGTTGCAGGTACTGTTCATGAAAAGATGTACCATTTAAGACATAGAGGAGCGGGCAACATGCAATTAAGGTGTAAGGGTAATTGCCAGATTCAAATTAATGAGCCACGAGGGGGGCAAAAAATTGATTTTTAATTTGAAATCATAGATATCACGCAAGCAAAGGGGCATACCACAAAGTTTCATCTTGAGAAAAATTGGACACCCTAGGTTCCGGCCGAAAGGAGCAAGAGGAATGAAAAATTATTGAAGGAAAGTCCATGGTTTCAGGCACTACTAAAGGAATACTGATAGTCACTCCTCAGGTCAATAAAACCTACCACAGAGAGTCCACAGAATCCCACACCGTAGGAAGCTGAAATCCCTAAATCACCCTAGACGCTGCGGACCAAGAAGGACTCCCAAACTCCAGAACCAGTAAGAAGATCGCCGCGACATTTTCACTTTAGCAAGCTCACAATGGAAGAAAAGGGAAAAAATGTCACAATTGAAAGTGACGAGGAGGAAGTGAGCTCTCCAACATATGACGAAGAAATAGACCCTGACGAGGATACTATCCAGCCAGTATGACGACCCAAGTATGTACCTCCAAGCAAAGGGAAGGCTAAGGTACCTACCAATCTGGATGAAGTGGATAATATACTCATCACCCGTCCCTTCCAAAAGGGGTTCCAGTTGAAAGCTTGGTGGTTTGCCAGATTGCGACAATGAAATTTGAAGACTGGGACCTGGAAGACACAACAAAATTTCCCCATTTGGTGACTAGTGTATTGATGGAGCAGAGTGTCGAAGGGACAGTTACAACCCTGTAGCCAAAGGAGTGGCTGGGAAAGGTGGAAAAGGCTGGGTTTCTCTGCATCTTGTCCATCCCCCACTTTCTCCAGCCCCCTATCACAATATCAGTCATCAGGAAGTTGCTTTGTTTGGTCCATGATGGAATATTATGTATCGGAAAACTCATCCACATCACTGACGAACTCGTTCATAGGATCTCGTAGCTTCCGTGCGAAGGGAGATACCTTAGGGAAATTGTCAATAAGAGTGGCGATGTAGCAATTATAGAAACCCTAAAAAGGAAATATAAGCTCGAGAAGGGGTAGTGAGGGTACGTTATTGATAATATTTCAGATAAGGCAGTTCGCGTTGCTACCTAGTTGTTGGCTGGGAAAGTTATGCGGAAATGTCACGGCACCGAGGTTCCAGCCATAGTCATTGTGCTCGCTGAGGAATGCGCATCTGGAGAACGGTTCAATTGGTCACAGTTCCTTTGTGAAGAGTTCCTGACCAACTGTCAGGAGGTCCAAGAGGAGGGAAAGATCTTTCATTATGCATGGTTGTTGCTGTCCATTGTGCTGGTTACCACTGAGTTACCCGAAGACAGCCAGTTCCCCACCTTGGACTAGCATTGGCTAGAAGCTGCCAAATACGCTTCCCTTTCGGAAACAAGGGACGTTGTACGAATCCAAGAAATCAAGATCTTTTGGATTTGATGGATGCGAATTTGAAATAATGGATTAATGAGAAACCTCACCTATCCACTGAAATCTATGAAAGTGTGAAGCATATTGTTGAGTTTAAAGTGGACATGCACTTTGTATAAATATGGGTGCGTAAGGACCCCGACTAGACATGGACCACACTCCCTTTCATTGCCATTGATGAAGCTATTAATGCAGTATTGGATACTTGGCCACTGGCATGGAATGGACCAGATGCAGTGGGACGCAATGAGGCCACTATCCAAAAGTAGAAGAATGAAGCTAAGCGCGCAGCACAACAAAAGCAGAACAAACATCACGCTGTGGAGGTTCAGGCAGCCCAGGAGGTAGCGCATAGTTCAATAGAAAAGGCACCAGCATGAGGGGCTACGTCGGAAAAGGACAAAAGTAGTCAGAAGGTACCCACGGAGATGGCCACGGAGACAAGGACTGAAGGAACACCATCAACCACCATGGGTGTGCACTTAAAGTGGCCAGCGTTGATAGAATGGACAAAGCCATGTAAGAAGGCCAAGGCATCTAAATGGGACGACGAACTGACCACCTTGACTGAGGGCGACCTAGGGGAAATAGGGGACATCGCTCATGAAGCCACTCGGGATGCAATCGACGACGCCATGTTAGAGCACTAGATTATGTTGGGGGAGCTCCACACACAGCTACAAGGACTGGGTACACAGGCAGCGCAGACGGGAACCACCGCTACTCATGAGGTTACAAGTATGTTAGCCACCGAGCAGTTACTGAAGGCCCAACTGGCTCATACTATCTCAATTCCAGCAGGAGCATTGATAATAGAAAATGAGGAGGACAGAGCCATGGTACGACGACTTACGGGGGTTGGGACTCAATTTCGTTGCCCTCCCACGTGAAAGTTTGTACCAACTCCAGGACATCGCCACGATGGAGCTCTGTGCCAGGGAGAGGCATACATAACAAGTACTCAGTGAAAAAAGAATTAATATAGAACATTTGAGCCTGCAACGAGATGAAGCCGTCACATAGAGTCAACAAGTGGAGCAAATGGGCAGGGAACCATGTTCGCGGGCCCCTGAGCTAGAGATTGTGCCCAATTTGCCTGTTGGCATACAAATCGACAAGCTGGCTAGTGGGTTCCATTCTGCAAAGGAGGATGCCGCAAAGATTCAAGTGGAGCTTAGTTTGCAGATTGTTGAGCTAAAGCTACATGCACAGCCTTCGATACCTTTAGAGGTCATCGAGTAGTGCAAAAGAATCATTAGCTCTGGCCAGGAAAATATCACATGGTCCATGATGGAATGCACTGACTTGTTGACTCAGTCGCTTATTACGCTCACTTCACTCTAGGACGATCCTACCCTATAGTGACTGGAAATCGAGGCAAGAGAGCTCCAACAAGCCTATGATAATATTAGAGGGAACACGCAGATGGTTATGGTTACACAAAGCTTGGCCAAGATGAAGGAGGCCCAGGCTCTGAAAATCCAAGCTGATGCTTCCAGCCAGAAAGAAGCAGTGATTAAAGAACGTCTCCAACCATGGATTGATGAGGCATTCATGGGTTCCACCGCCATTAAGCGCAAGGTGGCACACATGTAGGTAGAATATGCACCTGGTGAAGAAGCTATGACAGAGACTGATGTGTCGGTGGCCCACGTTGCATGAGTACAACAGATTGCGGATGAGTTTGTTGCAAGTACTAGTGAAGCACATAAATTATTGTCTGACCTCCACACGAAGATTGTCACACAAGTCGAGTGACTCGAGACGAGTCACGATGATTGTGTTGGGGGATGTTGGGTAGCACAGGGTTCGCATAACAGTTTTTGGGCTCAAAGTTCAAAATTTTGGGGAAAGGTATGGTAAATACTCCACGAAGGGGGCAAAGCACGAATTTTAAATAAGTCGAGTCAAAGGGTTTTCCACCCAAGAAATAATATAGAATAATAGGAATTAAGTTGTCTTTTCCATGGTCCGTGGACCATGAGAATGTATAAATAGAGCAAGGCTCTATGGGTAGAAGGTAGCTTTTTGGTATGTATTTTTTGGATCTGATATGTAATGGGTTTTTGAGAAGAAAAGTCCTGAAGCATCTGTAAGTTTGAGTTAAGGGTGTTGGTAGTTAGTTAAAGGATCTACAGCTATGTGCGTAGAGGCCTAGTAGTGTCCACAGCTGTGTGCACGGACCCCTGCAGCTGAGTGCGTAGGGCAGATCTGGATGTATTGGTGAAGGAACTGAATAAATATAAGTTGATTCTAAAAATTTGAGTTAAATATGAATTATTGCGAATTTGGATAATTTTTGGTTAATATAACTATTTGTTCTATGCGCGTATGCTTATGGTATGAGTTTACACAAATCTGTATCTTTTCTAAGTGTGCGAACTAGTTAATTCTGTTAAATTTTTGCTTAAAGACCATAAAAAGTAGATCTAGTCTATAACAACGCATGAAAAAGTATTAAGGAGTTTTCTGGGTTCGAATTTGTGCGGAGCAGAGTGGCGCGAAGCCACATAATGGTGTGTGAAACCTCCAGACCACATCAAGACATCCCAAGGGTGTAGAAACCTGGTTCCAGCACCCTCCCTTGCTACCTCGGGTGAGACCTCAGTACGCGCTTCGCGGGATGTTGCCAAAAGGGCCAGTAGCTGTGGGATTTGTTTGGCTAAATAACTATTCCGAACCTGGGTCAGGCCCATATAAGCCAACAACTCATCTAACTAATTTCTAATAGATCTTGCTTCAGAAGAATTCTAAGCTAACGTGTGTGTAATCCTAACTGTCATAGGCATGCAATCTAAAATATCCAGACATTCTACTGTTGTGCATATGAATGAACATAATAACTCTTTCTTCCTTTTTATCCTTTGATGTGAAAAAACTGAATGCTAAATATTCTTGGTGATGTGGCAAGTGGGTTAGATATGGTAATGAAAGGTCAAATGTCTTGGGAGGCAAGTAGGGCTCTTCTCCTATCTTCTTGGAAGCTTGTTCCACAAATTAGCCTCAAAACAGGCCACTATAGGTTTTCCTACAAGATGTCCTAATGCTCCTACGGGATCCAGCCGAGAGAAATAGGAGTGATTTGGAAGGTGGTATAGGGCTTAGGGAAGGTGAATGATAGAATAAATAAGGCCAGGGGTTGGCTGTGACTTCTTTAGAGCTCAAAACAGAGTTTGTAAGATGGTTGGATTTTCTCAACAAACCTGGAAAGTTGTTCCTATGGAATGATGCATTGGTTGAGGGACTTAGTGGCGTTTGTTGATCATGGATGGATGAGGTTAGGCTAGGTTTGCTAGCATGATATCTCCCTCAAGTATTGAAACTCCTACAATACATACATCACTAGCAATTATCCATGAATCATGTCAAACAAGAAAGATTTCCAATCAACTTAAGAAAACATAATTTCATTATTTAGTTGCCTAGTTCATGCATGGAAGTACTTGCAGAATATTGTGAAACACCATGAGATCTAATACAAAAATGGAGATATCAGAAATGACAACTGAATCCTATTCTTGAAAACGGAAAAGATACCGGCCTAAGTAGCAGAAAACCTTAAATTCCATAAGAAATCAAAATTCTGTCTTTTTGGGGCGGAATAGGAGTTTTTCCTCAAACCATGCTCCCTGAAGGGAAGAGTGAGGCCAAATCCACCTACTAACAACCTTTTTGGTATTCCTTTACCTCTCTAAACTAATGCTAAAACTATGCACAAATGAAAGCAAACTAATAAAATTTACCACTACTTGCAATGAAACAATGCTAATATCAATTCAACGCTTAATTTATGAAATAACCTAAACATACAAGTACAAGAAGAGTAGTCTTGTTGCTAGAGTTGGGCCCTAACCCAAGAGCTTCAACCCTCTTAGTCAACTTAGTGCTAGATCAAGGAAATGATCATTCTCATTATCATATCAGGAAAATTACATAACAATGTTTTGCCACAAAACTTGAACTCGAAAATGCTTAGTGCTCTTACATAAAAAATTGGAATCCTAATGAGGCTCTAGGCCTCCTTATTAATACACCTGAAGTATCCTAAAAATTCCTTAAATCTATGGAGGCTTGGCTCTGAAACTCAAGATGAACTGGTCCTTAACTATCACTTGCTTGGTTGCCCATGATCTCCATGACTCGGCTACTTGCAACTCCGAGCTAGTGTGATTTGATTGAGGGATATTCAAATGAGTGAGGTTTTAATGAGGAGGATTTATCTCCTATAATCTCTCCTTCTTGTCTCATTCAAGTTCCTACACCTTAATTAGCCAAAATTGCCATGATTTTCTCCCAAAAACCCGCAATCAATGCACATTAGACCACTAGGCATAACATCTTACTTTTACTCATCTAATTAAGAAAAATATAATTAAAATATGTAAGAAATTATGAGGAGTTGATTTTATTAAGCTTGGAGGTGTATCAAGGTCCATATAGTTACCCAATGATGAGGCTCATCATGACTGCCCTACTGAAAGTGTTTCTCATCCTCTGAGAAACTTAATCTATGTCCGTGTGCTTCATTTCTTTGTTGGCATCCTTGACATGCCATGATTTTACTGTAGTTTCCTCTTCTTGTGAATAAAATCCTACCTTTCTCTCTATTTCTTCCCACTGCTTTCTTTCTTCTTCCTCTCTCCTCCCTTCCAACATTCCTAAAAGCAGTGGTGGACTGAGTTTCAAGCCAATCTAGTTGACTGTGAGTCTTTGTAGAGCCCACTTATACATGGGTGTTCTATTTAGTGCCTCTTCCATTCTGTCAGGAGAATGGTATTTTATGATTTTTAGGCTGTAAGGTAAGGTGCCCCATCTCCTTTGGCAAGCTTGCATGCTGTCATCTCCTAACAATCTAAACATGTCTTCAAAATGTGACTGCTTGTTCTTGTGTAGCAAGGTACCTAGGTGCAAACTGAGGATAATATGCAATGAGGTTGTGGGTGCTGATGATAGCCATTGGATTAGATTTTTCAGCTCTTCTCATAATGGGTTATGTCTCTTCTCTTGCCAGTACATTTTTCATTTATGTGGCTCTTGCCTCCTCATGATTCATCCATGATGCTAAGGCCATCAATTTCAAGTCTCCTACTTTTGAATTTGGGTCCCACACATGCAAATCTGTCAAGGCCAAGTTGTGCAGGTAAAACTCAGAGATATTTTCTCTATCTTCCAAGGTGCTTTGATCATAGAGATAAATGAATTGTCTATAGTTTTGGAAGGGCATAGTGCCTCTCTGTGCTAAAGTCTTAATTTGGATTTGTATCCATTGTTCCTTGAGATACAAGGCATAAGACTTTGTTGGCATCCTGCATTAGATTGCCTCCATGGATAAGCTGGCCATATTTTTCAATTAACTTTCCTTTTCTTGTAGTTTCTCCCTTAGCCATGCATTCTCTGCTTCTAGCTGAGATTTCATTATTACCTCTCTATCCCTTATACTACTCAGTTCTCTGCCCATCTCCTTCACTTTTTCCTCCATGTGGCCTACATCCTCCACTCCTTTTAACTTGCAATTTTCATCCACCTGTATGTCCTTGCCCTCTCTTTTTCAAGTTCAAAGAACAAGGGAATGGAAAAATTTTGTGGGATTATCCTTCCTCCTTCAATGAATCTAAATTAGGAGTTGAGGTTGGGCTGTGGACTAGGTTCTCTTAGCCCTAGATCTTCTTTCTTGGTTTCTTGCTGAGTAATACCTTCCTGGTCCATTTTCTGAGTTTCCTGTAGGTTTAACACAGTTCCTTGTAGGATGGCCTCTGTTTCCTGTAGGTTTGTCTGTATCTCATGTAGGAGACCTTTTCCCTTTGATGAGGTTGATCTGGTGACAAGCCTCTTAACATAAGTGATGGGAGATTTGGGAGAGGCTTGTGCTGATGGTCCTTCTTCTTGATTTTTCTCTAGAGGAGTTGCCTTTTCTTACTTCTTTGGTGAGTATTCAATGATAATAGGTGTTTTGGTGGGGGTTTGAGGTCTTCCTTGCCTAATTTTTGTGCTCTTTCTTGTCCTAAAGTATAGTGGGGTTTGTCTTTGCCTCTTCCCTTTTGACTTAATAGGTGTACTTAGGGCAGTAAGAGCAGCTGCTCCCTCTTTCTCAGTGGGTTTTGGAGATACCCTTGGTGATTCTTCCCCTTCTTTTCCTTGAACTGTAGACCTCTATTCTCCCATATGTTTTGTTTCCTCTTTTCCATTCTCCTTCTCATCCTTGTCTTTTTATTTCTCATCTTCCTCTAGTTCCTCACTCTACTCATCTGTCTCTTCTTTTGTTTCTTCTTCTTTCTCTTCTTCATTTTCCTCCTTTTCATCCTCTTTTTCCTCCTCTGTTTCCTCTTCATCACTCTCACTAGCACTGGGGCTTTTGTCATATTCAAGAGCTTGAATTTCTCCCTCTGCCTACATGTCTCTGAAATTTTTCCATGTAATAGGGAGTCTTAGGTTTCGTAGAGCATCTTCTAGGATAAGTTTGATCAACCCATGATGGTCTAATTGTTGATGTTTACCCTCCTAAAATTTGATGCTCATATGTATCATTGATTGAAGAAGAAAGTAGGGTATACTTAATTTTTTTGAGGAGGTGTGTCTATTCCAAATCTTAGTTCTTGGAGGAGTCTAAAGTGGTATCCATATACCACACTGTATCTCCCCTCACATGATATGTATTTAATGAGGTGGTAACTAATTTCATTCCAAGGGTATGGAATGCTTTCTCTTCTTGACCCTTTTTTGTCTTCCATTGGCTCCTCCCCTTCCAAAAATAATTTCTTCTTTGCAAGGGTGTTGTTACCCTTATCTTCTTTCCTCCAAGATAACCCTAAAGGGAGTGTGGTGATTCTACTTATAACCTCAGGGGTGATTTCCACTGATAGGCCTTTGCCTTATCCCTTTTTTTGTATTGGCCTCTTTTGATGCTTGTTTCCTTTGATGTGCAGGTGCTAGAGAGTTATGTTGGTGATCTTGCTGTTGTTGCTGAGCTCTGGAGGAGCTTCCTTAACCTTGGAATCTTTGTGCTAAAGATGGCTGCAACCCTGTCAAGTTTCTTTTGTGGGATAGGCTGCTAAAAGATTTCCTACAAGAAACCGATAGGATGTCATGTAGCTGCATTTCCCCTAAATTTTCATTCCTTTTTTCACTTCTACAACATGAGGATGTTGATATGAGTAGATAAGAGTTCTACTGAATGGTAGGTGACAGGTATAGCCTTCAGGTATTGTCCCTCCGTCCTATGTTCTCACCCTCTTCTATTTGTTTTTTTCTTCTTTGAAAACTATATATTTTTTTGAATTGACTTATTGGATGGATGCAAGGGTAGCATGGTGATGATGTGGTGGAGTGATTATTTTATTTATTGACACAGGCTAGTCATATCGTTGCTCTAGGGTCACTTTTCTTGGGATTTCAAAGCCACTGTAATTCCTACAGGAAACTCCTATAGGTTTTTAGTGGATCCTGTAGGATTACATGTAATCCTATAGAAAACACAGAGCCTGTGTAAACTGAGCTAGAGGAGTTTATAAATGGAAGGATGGATGGAATAATGAAGAATATGAGATGGTGGAATTAAAATATGGATCGTGTAGGTCCTTCTGTTCCTCTCAAGTTGCGTTGACCCTCCTCTCGCTACCTTGCAAACAAAATTTTCAAATTTTTTTCATTTTCTCTTTATATATATATATATATATATATATATATATATATATGAAAACAATTAGTCTGCCTCCAAGGAGGTTTTCATCCTAGCTTCCTTCCCTGGGTGCCTCAGAAGAGGTTTTCACCCAAGGATCTTTTTATTTTTTCCTTTTTCTCAACACCATTGGGCCGCCTTAATAGGTTTTCAACCCAATAGTGGGACTCAGGTGCCTCATGGAGGTTTTCACCTGAGTCTTTTATTTTTTATTTTTTATTTTTTTTTCAGGGACTTGATGGAGTAGATGTTGAGACTTACTCCACCACCATCAATGTCTTGCTGATGCCATTGATGAGTTCTTTCTTTGACAAGGGCTTCTTGTAGACCTTCAATATGTACCCATTGACAAGTAAAGGGATAACCTCTGCATCAATGGTTCTTATTTGTACTGAACCATTATCATGACCTTTTTCTATGACATAAGGCCCTAACCATCTAGTCCTTAACTTGCATTTAAAATTCTTGTATCTGGAATCATACAAAAAAGCCCTATCACCTTCTTAAAACTATTTGTCCTTTATGTTCTGGTCATGCCAAATGTTCCTTTGAACTTGAGTCACCTCTGTGTGTAGGAGGGCCTGCATCCTAAATTCATCTAACCCATTTAGCTAGAGCAATCTTTCTTGTTGTGTCATGTTGAGATCTAGATACAGTTGTGCTACCATTCTTAAGGTGTTGTATTCAAATTCAATGGACAACATGGCCTTCTTCCCATAGACCAGCTCATAAGGAGTGAATCCAGTGATGGTCTTTGAGGTGGTATTGTAGGCCCAAGTGGCCTCAACTAATCTGTCTGCCCAGTCCTTTCTACTGCTACTAATCACTTTGGTCAGAATGCCTTCTAGCGCTCTGTTGGTTACCTCCACTTGCCCATTGGCTTGTGGGTGGTAAGGAGTGGATGTTGTATGCTTGATATTGTGCTGAATTAACAAATGTTTGATCATGTGAAATGTAAATTGACTGCCTTGATCAGTGACCAGTTCTCTAAGGTACCCAAACTTATAAAATACATTCTCCCTTAAGAACTCAACCACTTTCTCCTTTGTTTCTGCTTTGATGGCCTTGGCTTCAGCCCACTTGGTTAAATAGTCAGTGCACACAACTATGTATTGATTTTTCTTGGATGGAGGGTCAATGGGTCCAATGAAATCCATGCCCCACTTGTCAAATGGCTTGAAAGTCACTTGAGGTTGTAGAGGCATTTCATCCCTTGGGGTAGGTTTCTCCATCCTTTCGCACCAATCACACTAACTAATATACCCCCTCACATCTTGGTGAAGAGTAGGCCAGTAATAACCAGATTGTAGCACCTTGAATGTTGTTCTTTTCGCTACAAAGTGATCTCCATAAGGACCATCATGACAGGTCAGAAGCATGTCAAAGAATTCCCCCTCCCTGACACATCTTCTCAGGATTTGATCCGGGCCTAGTTTGAAGAGGTTGCCCCCAATCCAAGTGAGCCCCGACGCTCTTCCTTATGATCTTGCTCTTTTCCTTGGAGGATAAATTTGGTGGAAACTGCGCAGACACCAAGTAATTTGATATGTCAGAAAACCATGGAGAGAGAATTGAAATGGTGAATAAGTGTTCATTTGGTAACTGATCATCAATCATCCCTTCCTCCCTTGTAGGCAAAGTCAATTTGGATAAAAAATTTGCAACAACATTCTCCTTTCCAGCCCTATCAATAATAGTTAAATCAAATTGTTGTAATAAAAGTAACCATATAATAATTCGGGCACTTACATCAGGTTTATTCATCAAGTATTTAGTTGCATCATGGTTAGTATGTACAAATGTTTGGTAACCTGTAATGTAATGCATAAATGTGTTCAATGCATGCACAAAAACTAGGAGCTCCTTTTCAGTCACTGTGTATTTTAACTCGACTTTTGATAGATTCTTACTGATGAAGTAAATGGTATAAGGTAGCTTGTCATCTAGCTAGCCTAGAGCTACTCTTATGGCTTTGTGAGAGGCATTGACATGCATGTGGAAAGGAAGAGCTAAATTTGGGCCTCGGAGAATAGGTGCAGTAGTCAACTTGTCCTTTAGGGTGTCCAAGGCTTCTTCAAAGCTTTCTGACCATACAAATGCAAAGTCCTTGGCCAATAACCCAAATAAAAGAGAAGATAACTTGCTGAAGTCTTTTATAAATCTCCTATAGTATACAGCCAAGCCTAAAAAAATTCTAACATCCCTCTATTTTTGCAGAGGTGTGACCCTTTGGATGATGGCTATCTTATTTGGGTCCACCTATAGTCCTCTCTAAGATATTGAATGACCTAGAATAGTCCCTGTAGTCATCAAGAACTCACATTTTTCAGGACTAAGGGACAAGTTCATTTCAATGCATTTTTTCAACACCTTACCCAAGTTGGATAGAGCCTCCTAAAAATCACACCCATAGGGTGTAAAATCATCCATATAAATTTCCATTGCATCATGAACTAGCTCGACAAAGATACTCGGGACTACCCTCTCGAAAGTGGCAGGGGCATTGCATAGACATAAAGGAAGGACCCTATAAGTGAAGGTACCCCAAGGACAGGTGAAAGTGGTTTTATCTTGGTCCTATGGGTTGATCTAAATTTGATTGTACCCGCTGAACCCATCTAAGAAAGAGAAAAAAAATTTCCCTTCCAAGCCATCTAACACTTGGTCAATGAAAGGTAGAGGGAAATGGTCCTTCTTTGTTGCTTTGTTTAACTCTATGTAATAAACAAAAATCCTCTAGTTCCAATTTTTCTTTGGAACCAACACCAAAGGAGAAACCCACTCATTGTCCGAGATAGGGTAAATGAATCCTACATTTAACAACTTTTGAAATTCTTATTTCACTATATCCTTGAGAGATGTATTCATTCTCCATTGGGGTTTTCTGACTAGTTTGCAACCTTATTTGATATAAATGTGGTGAGTACACACTGAGGGGTGCACTCCCTTCATTTCTTTGTAACTCCAAGAAAAAGCATCCAGATGTTCCCTTAGCATGTTGCACAATTCTTCCTCTTGGTGTACAGAAAGAGAGGGGTTCATTTTCAAAGTTATTTTAGGGACGAATTCTATTGTCTTGACACAAGTAGGGTTTGAATCAGCTAAGAATAGATCAATCTGATGGTTTCTATTGGTTTCCTTTATTACTTCCTCTAAGGACATGTTGCTTGGAGTAGGATTTTGGAATATGTGTTCAATCAAATCATTTTCATCTAGCTCTCCTCCTCCCATGGCAGTTTCTAGGGAATAGAGTTGGGCTGAGTAGACTTCATATTCTTCCTCCTCTTCTAGCCATAAAAGTAAATCATGTTCTAAATATGGCTGAGAAGGAGGGTACAAGATCAAATCCTTGGACAAATGCCCATTTTTGATAGTCATGTTTCCAGCCTTGCAGCTAATGTATGCATCGACAGTGACTAACCAAGTCTCCCAAGTATGAGAGGATAACCATTAAGCTTGGCCTTAGGTTGGAGAACTAGGAAGTCTATAGGGTACTCTGAGGAGTCAATGGAGGCCATCACATCCTCGACAATCCCCTCAAGGGCTACTTTGGAACGGTCTGCAAGCTGCACAACTGTTGTGGTATTTCTTAACGAACCCTGGAGATTTAGCTTAAGCATGGTGTCCTTATTAATTACATTAATGGAACCCCCAATATAAATCAAGGTGTATGGGACAATGGTGCCATTGATGTGCACATTTACTATAGGGCTTCCAGGGTCTAAATACTTTGGGCAAATTACCTGCCCCAACATTAAGTTGAATAGCTACCCAATGACATTAATGGTAGGGGTGTCTCTTTTTCACCTCCCTGGATGTTTGAAACACTTCTCTTTAATTAGTTTGTTGTAAATATGTACATCCTTAATGGCTTGGAGAAGTGTAATTTTGACACATAGATTTTTCAATTCACCCAAAAGTTCATTTTGTTCTGGGGTAGGCTGGACTAGATGAGTTAATCTTTTAGGAAAGGGTAGTGGATTCACTCTAGGCATAATTTCCTCTCTTTCCTCATTGCTCTCCCTAGGTGGAGATGGAGGTTGGTTGTCTGGGAGTAATCTCCCTGAACTTAGGTTTATTTCTTGAATTTCCACAACATAAGTAGGGTAGGATTTCTCTCCACTGTATATACTTGTTGTGCATGTCTGTTGATCGGGTTCGGATTTGGTTGGGCAGGCATCTGAGGTTGTTTAGGTGGAGAAGGGTGTAAAAGTTGTGGTTGAGTAGGAGGTGAAGGCAATAAAGCTGGAATATTGTTGTATGGGGGTCTCCACCCCTGGGGTGGTGCATTCCACTAAGGTTGTGGAGGAGTCTATGGCTAAAGTAGCTGGTTGGTTGGCTGGGAATGGTACTGAGGTGAAAAAGGCCAAGGAGAAGGTATAAACTAGGAGGGATGAGCAGGGGGTCCCGAAGAGGGAATATATTTGTTTTGGTTAGGTTTGTAATATGCAAAGGATGACCCTTACATGCCCTGCTGGTATGGTCAAGGCCTATGAGGTCTCCTTTGATTTGTGTAGTAGAGCTATTCAATCACCTCTTCAATTCCCTGATACACAACTTTTAGTCTAGGTAGAGAAGGACGCTTATTTGTGGAGTGGTTTTCTTCACAAACCAAGCAGATTTCTATAAGGCTTAATGGACATTCATTCCTAGGGTGACTCCTTGTGCATCTAGGGTAGAAAATGGCTAATGCTCATGCTGCCTCCCCCTGCTTTCTCTTGATGTGCATAGTGTCCATATGTAGGGCAAGGGTTTGCAGAATTTCACTCTTGAAATCTTCTAGTATATTTCCAATTTCATCTCTTATGCATGTGTTGGACGAGGATTTGCTGGCCATTAGTTGACTACCCCTACCCTTTTTCCTAGCTGCCCTAGAATGGTTCTTAAAGATAGTCTTGATATCTTCATAGGGTAGTCGATAGATTTCCCCTCCTGACAACAGGTTTAGGGTATCCAGAAGATCTTCCCTGACCACCCTAAGTAGGACTAGCTTTAGTGAATCAGGATCAAGTGTGCACCTAGCCCTTTTGTAGCTAAGATGGAATCTTTCCTCGTAATCTTCTAAGGACTCATCATGCCCTAAGGTCATTCTAAAAATTTCCTCTTTATTGTCTTTGGACCTGTAGTAGTAACAATACTTGTTGTTGAAGGCTTGTTGCATCTGCGCCTGGGTTGTGATGCTATCCCAAGGTAAACCCTTGAACCAGTACAGAGCTGCATCCTTGAAAGTGGATAAGAATAATTTCAACATTTGATCATCAGTGGAGTAATCATAATTTCTGCATATGACATCGAACTAAAAAAAGAAAGTATCTGGATCCTCTGAGGTCAGGCCATGGAAGTGAGGAAGAGCGGAGGGGCTTATGTTTTTCATCTTAGCATCCCCATTGGTTTCTCTAATGGGAAAAACACCCTTAATTCATTCTCTATATCCTCTGTCATTTCTATTTTTAGCCATTAGGTTAGTTGGAATGAGTTCTCCTTCTTCTTCTCCCCCTGTAGGCTCTTCAAAAATCTCTAGTTGTTCGCCTAAGGGGCCCTCCAATTCACAGCCACCGAAGAAGAGGGAAAGTTGGTTGTTTGAAGTGGTCGGGGTATTTGGTAGAAATTTTCCTAAGTTATCCCTATTCCTACGAAGCATGAAAGAAGTGTTTTTGTTTTTTTTCAAGCTTTAAGACTAATTAGAGAATTGAAATAACAAACTAAATGTAAACCAACTATTGAATGAAATATCACTTGCAGAATGGAAAAGAAAGTAAACCAACTTACAATTAATTTTGAAAAAATCAAGCTAATAGCAGAATGAAAGAGATAAGAAATGAAAGAATGAAAGAAGAAATCACATCTTAGTCAGACTCCTCCTTGAAAATGGTGCCAAAAAGTGATGAGCACCAGTGTTGCAGCAAGAAAGCTACAACTCCTGGGACTATCAACTTTACTTTATCAACTTGGGGTTCGTACAAACTTGGAGGTGACAGTGCTGTATACACAAGCAGAGGTGATGGGTCCACTCTTTTTCACTTCAGAGATGGCAATAGACCATTATAGTTTCTCAAACCAACCTTCTATTAATTCAGAAGAATTTTTATTACCAATGAAGGAAGGGGAATTTTGCACTAATTGGGAGAATTGAAATATTGTTTACTGCAGTAAGGAAAGACTGAAATCAATGCTTTACACACACCACTCATCTAACTAATTGCTACGAGATATTGCTTCAGAAGAATTCTAAGCTAACATGTGTGTAATCCTAACTATCCTAGGCATGCAATCTGAAATAACCAAACATTCTACTGTTGTGCATATGAATGAACACAAAAACTCTTTCTTCCTTTTTATCCTTTGTTGTGAAAAATGTGAATGCTAAATCTTCTTGGTGATGTGGCATGTGGGTTAGAGATGGTGGTGAAAGGTCAAATGTCTTGGGAGGCAAGTAGGGGTCTTCTCCTATCTTCCTAGATGCTTGTTCCACAAATTGGCCTTAAAACAGGGCACTACATGTTGTCCTATAAGATGTCTTAATGCTTCCTATAGGATGTCCTAATGCTCCTACAGGATCTGGCCGAGAGCAATAGGAGTGATTTGGAAGGTGGTGTATGGCTTAGGGAAGGTGAATGATAGAAAAAATAAGGCAAGGGGGTGGCTAGGACTTCTTCAAAGATCAAAACAGAGTTTTTAAGATGGTTGGATTTGCTCAACAAACCTGGAAAGTTGTTCTTATGGAATGATGAATTGGTTGAGGGACTTAGTGGTGTTTGGTGATCATGGATGGATGAGGTTAGGTTGGGGTTTTTGGAATGATATATCCTTGCACTATTGAAACTCCTACAATACATACATCACTGCCATTTATCCATGAATCATGTCAAACAAGAAAGATTTCCAGCAAATTTAAGAAAATAGAATTTCATTATTTAGTTGCCTTGTTCATGCATGGATGTACTTGTAGAATATTGTGAAACAACATGAGATCTAATACAAAGCTGGAGATATTAGAAATGAAAACTGAATCCTATTCTTGTAAACTAAAAATATACTGGCATAAGTAGTAGAAAACCATAAATTCGATAAAAAAATAAAAATTTTGTCTTTTTGGGGTTGAATAGGAGTTTCTCCTCAAACCATGGTCCCTAAAGGGAAGAGTGAGGCCAAATACACTTGCTAAAAACCTTTTTGGTATTCCTTTACCTCTCTAAACTACTGCTAAAGCTATGTGCAAATGGAAGCAAACTAATCAAATTTACCAATACTTGTAATGAAACAATGCTAATATCAATTCAACACTTAATATGTGAAATAACCTAAACATACAAGTATAAGAAGAGGAGCCTTTGCTTCTAGGGTTGGGCTCTAACCCAAGTGCTTCAGCCCTCTGAGTCAACTCAGTGTCGGATCAAGGAAATGCTCATTCTCATTATCATATCAGAAAAATTACATAACAATGTTTTTCCACAAAACTTGAACTTGAAAATGCTTAGTGCTCTTACATAAAAAATCTGAATCCTAATGAGGCTCTAGGCCTCCTTATTAATACAACTAAAGTCTCCAATAACTTCATTAAATCTAGGGAGGCTTGGCTCCCAAACTCAGGATAAACTAGTCTTTAACTATCATTGGCTTGGCTTCCCATGATCTCCATGACTTGGTTGCTTTCAAATCCGAGCTAGTGTGATTTGATTGAGCGATATTCGAATGAGTGAGGTTTTAATGAGGATGATTTATCTCCTATAATTTCTCCTTCTTGTCTTATTCGATTTCCTGCACCTTAATTAGCCAAAATTGCCATGATTTTCTCCCAAAAACCTGCAATCAATGCACATTAGACCACTAGGCATAACATCTTAATTTTACTCATCTCATTAAGCAAAATACAATTAAAATATGTAAGGAATTATGAGAAGAGTTGATTTTAGTAGTCTTGGAGGTGTATTAAGGTCCATATAGTTACCCAATGATGAGGCTCATCAAACGGTTGCACAAAAATACAAAAAAAAATTTCTTCCTAATTATTCCCCTATTGAATGTAATGTCATATATTATAGATTACGGAAGGGAGTGAATTTAGGAGCTTACCCTATTACCATAGAGAAATTACCCTGGGAAGAGCTTCCAATCCAAAGACCATCAGAGGAACACTATATAGTTGGAAGTTGTTCTAGAATCATTGTTGAAGCTCATGAACAATATCGAGAGAGAGAACTTAGAATTTCCATTAAACATCCTTGCCAATCTGGAGAGTGGATAATGGAGTCCAATATTGAGGAGTTTCTCTCTTGCCTCTCACTAGATCATTTACACCTCCAAGAGAGTAGTCACCAAGTTTTGGAAGACTTGCATAACATACCAACAAAGTATATGCCAACAGTTTTTAATGAGTTAGAGAGCCATGAACATGTGGACTATATTGAATTCTAGTTCTAAACAATCATTGACATACAACCTTCCTCCATCATTCGAAATCTCGTGGTACCATATCAGTTAAAGAAACTGGTTTCTCACACTTTGGTATATGTTAAAGCTTACCTTTTAAATCTGATTATGAGTATATTTAGTATTCTGTTACGCACATACTTGCACTGGAAGTACTCTTACACTTGAGGGAGATCTTCCTCTCTTTAAATTATGGTAGGATAGTATAGAAGCAATAAATAAGAATTCCATTTGAAATAAAAATATTGCAACAACACTCTTGAAAATGCAACTCCCCAAGGCACAATGATTGTAATTCCCATTATCAATATTAAACGCTCCTATGGTTAATATTGTCAAGTGTGATTCATTTTTAATGCCTCATTATTTTTTGAAGTGACTATAATTGATTAGATATTCCTTTTTCATATTGTTTGGCTGAGATCATTCCTTAAGTTAGTCAGGAGAATTTTTCATGCTTAATACTTCCCATTCATAAGCTTAGAATCCTAATTTTGGTCTAGTCACTCTAACAAGATGTTATCCAATATATATTTCCATGTTTCTCATAGAAGGTATTGTTGGGAAGCCTCATATGATGGACCACTACAATAGAACCTCAATGGGATTTCATGAGAACCCTCACATGACTAACTAGAGGAAAATTTCAGTTATGATCTAGGATGCTTTCTTATACATTAAATAGCCAAAATTTGATATTATTGTGGATGATGTCACCCTTGGGATAACTATAAATAATTAATTATGTGCCTTGAAAATATAAAATTCTCTCATACCCGCTAAATTTCTTACACTCTAAAATTTGTTAATGAAAAACATACACTATTTCAAATGTTTTGAGTGATATATAATAAAAAAAAGGAAATATAAGGAAATATAAGAAAACCCATCAGGGTACTAGACATGCTTGCTGGTAGAGGGGCTATGCTTGTATGGTAGAAAGGCAAGCCCATTAGGGTATTGAATAACCTTGTTGGTAGTAGGGCTATGCTAGGTAAGAGAGATAGAGGAGACACATTGGAACACTTAAAAATTCATTTCAAGGAAAAACCCTGGGCCACATTCTGAAGTAATTATCATTAAAATTGAAGCTAGGAAATGAAATTCATATCTTTTGGAGAATGGCCTTAAGATACTTCTAGTATTGTGTTTTGGAGTTATATATTTTAGAAATAAGGAGATTTTCATGAAAGTGGGACCCTTAGTGTAGGCGATCCACTTTGATCGAACAAGAGAAGCTTCAGTTATATTCTTAAATAATGGTAAGATTTTGAGAGACAATGATAATTAGGCCATCCTTGTAATGTATCATGTTGTCATCTTTTTTTTCCCTATTTCCATCTATATTTAATTCTATGGCATTCAAAATATGATTATTTCACTTTTATAATGAGGTTATTAAAATGACAAACATATGACTAAGGTTTCTCATGAGATGATTTGTAGAAAATTGGATGGTAGACTATTTCATTCAATAATAACGATGTTCTTGTAGTAACAACATTGTTAGCATTCCTAGGGAAGCCTTGGAATCAATTACTTTTTGAAAATAATGAGAATTTGTATTGACAAAAGATGGATCCAATACATATTCCTTTTTCTCAGTGTCGAAATATCCAGACAATGCAAAAGAATTTCATCATTTATGTGTGTGTAACAAAGTTGTAGGAATACTACTATGGGTGTAAGATCACCTGTAGCATATAGTTCACTCTGTTATCATTAAATTGATTAAATTATTCAAAATGTGTCAAGTTTGATGATCTAAATTTTTATTGACTAATCTTATTATGTATTCTAATGTGATTCAAATTTTTGGAACGTGGATAAGACAAGGTAATTATGCATCTTACACCACTCTTTAGCCTTGGTTCCCAAGGCAACTTTTATTTTTAAATCTTGGAAAACACTGCACATTTGCTAACTTTAAAACTTTCTAACTTTAAATTTTAATTAATTATGCTATTGGCCTAATCCACAAACATTGTCATAATTGTGGGATTAGGCGCAAGGATAGTGGTTATCTTGTTTGTGTGAAGAAAAACAAACAAATTGGGCTGGGGGGAGATGTCAGGACCAAGAATTGTCATATTTTTACCCTTATATACCCTCATTTCCCTCCTTTTATAATCTATTTTGAACGCCTCTTACCCTATATTTCCATACCTTTTTCATTCAATGTTGGAGAAATATGTTTAATTATCATTTTATTAAAAATTTGGAAGGTAAATCCTTATTTATAGCTAATCACCTTCACTTCTATGCATTTTCCAAGACTTATGATGGTTAAAAGAGTTTTTTAACCTCCCGTAGAGATCCTGCAACCAAGGGGATGAGTGCATGTCTATTGCTAACGTTGAGATACCATGTGGGACCATTGGCTAGACATCATCATGTACACTTGTTGAAGGTCCTCATGGAGATTAGGTCAAGGATTGCACCCTCAAAGGAGGCTTTAGTTTGTTCAATGTTGAGAGAAGGGGAGATATTTTGAGTTCCTCCTCCTTCCAGATCTACAAATCCGTTGAGATAGTTTGTGGTTACATCCAATCAACCCCTTCATATGACTGATGTAATATACACACTTAGTTTGTCTATATTAGTTTTGTCTATTACAACATACATTTGTGATGTAACTTTTATAAGAACAGAGCCATGGAAATGTGCCCGGGAAATGATTCTATTCACACTTTTATGCTATCAATCTAGGTTCTCGGGTCACTCCTTTTGGCTATGGGATTCTAAGCTCTTATTTCCTGATGTAATACTGGAGAATTATTTTAATTGAAAGAATACATGCCATGTTTGACATTTTAATCTTTGCACAACTTTTTGACTTTATGATTTGATTTATTTCACGAGGCAATAAGCTAGTTAGTTGGGATCACTAACCTAGCTTGTTGTCCTATTATGTTGCCCTTATTTTGTGCTTATTTGGTAACATAGGTTTTAGATCCATGCTCAACTTTTTGTATTTTAAAGACTATTGTGCTAGTTGGCATTTTTACTTTCAGATCTAGTGGTTTATTGTAGTAGAGATTGTATACTCTGTCCTTCTGGTTTAAATCTTTACTTTATAGTTGGTTCATATATATGGATCTAGAAACATGATGAATGTGAGGGTAATACAATCACTATTACTAATATCATATTTAAATTAGAGCAAGTCTAGTTTATATCATTCTATTTTGTGAAGATCATTTTGAGTAGTTTTAAGGTCTAAACCATTTCATTAATTTACAATACAAGTGGTATATTGATTCATAAACATAAGTGCAACATATCCATTGCAATTTTAATCCCTTTTGCTCAGTTACAATTCAGGTTGCATTAGATCTATTGAGATCCAAAGTCCATGTTTAAAAGTAACACGAGTTGCGATGTGATCTGGAGTTAACATAAGTTGCAAACTTTGAAACATTATATTTTGATTATTCTATGCTTGTGCACCATATATATAATTTTTTTTTGGGCCATAATATTTGAGGTTTAATAATGGTGGCATTTTAAAGTTCCACCTCTTTTGATACATGTTAATTACACAATGTTTGAAAGGATTGATTTTTAGCCATTGTTAATGAATTAATGGTTTAAGCTCTTAAGGATTACATAGTATTATTTTAGCACCTCTTTTTTGTGTCATTTTTATGAGTAGTGGAAACACATTTCTTCCATAACATTATTTTCGATTGAGAGAGAGCTTATTTTGCTATAAAAATGTGAATCTTGTTTGAAGATAGCATGAGTGGATGTGCGTATAAGAACGTCTCTAGATGTAATGCCTTTTTAAACTTGTGAGTTCATCATTGGTATTTCGATATATGAATCTTTAATTTTCTTAGTTTTTTGATATAATCAGGTAATAAGGGTTTGCATTTCAATTTGTTTCATATGAATGTTATAATTGTTTCTTTGGATTTCACGATGTTTGGAGACAAAGTAGCATTCACTTTCTTGTAATTGCAGGCCTGTTGGTTGATGAGCATTTGAATAGAGTAAATTATGTTTGAAGACCAAAAAATCTGCATTGAGACATGAATTATAACATATGTTGTAGTGCCTTTGGAACCTCTATAACGTTATTTCTATATTTGTTCTTTATTGAACATTGAAATAGGGTTTATATATTGTTTTGAAACTTTCGATAAGTACTAATCCCACAAAGATCCAAGTCAAGGGTTGTTTCATGAAAATGATTGGATTATTTAGTATAGATCTGTAACATTTCTAAGTAGTTGTAAACAAAATAATGATTTATGCTATAAGGTTACAAAGTGTTCTTTTCAATATATTTTTTCTTGTGATTTGTTGCAATTAGTCATTTCCAAAATTCATAGTTGATTGAGTGAGTTCATTTTCTCATGATGGTTTGAATTTGTACTACGTAGGTTTGAAGACAATACAGTTAGAAACATTATGATTTTGTACTTACATAATTAGCACGTTGCATTATATTGAGTAGATTTTGAACCTTTCTTGCATTTCTTTGATTTCCAATATAAATAGATATCAGTAGATAATCATTTTGATGGACTTAAGTTTTTTAAAGAGCTAGAGTTCAGATTCTTGGTAGCTAGAGTTTTTTTTCAATTGTTGGTAGACTGTAGGATTAGTGTTTGCAGGAACTAGAGAATGTTAATGGATATTTTCTAGAGTAGGTTAGGGTTTGGTTTTGTAGGTATCTGGAGACCTTCTATGGAATTTCCAGTGGCATGTCTCGAAGTTTATGGACCCCATATTGACATAATAATGTTGGATCGTATATTGCAACCAACAAAGGAGAAGGTCCCATGAATATCTATGGTTAGATCTACTCAAAATAGATGAAAAATTCCTTTTGTTATCCTACACAATAATCATGTTAGGCACATAAAGTGTTACACAGTATTTTGTCACTGACCCCACATTCCCTGATCCCGGACACTACTGGTTTGTGTTATTGACATCTGCTTTGTGTCACGTTGCAAAATATATGTCAGTGTCTTCCTTGTCATCTCAAGAAGAATACCTCAGTTCGTTACTCCTGGAGTAGACCCTTTTTTACCTATTTTTTTGGGTCATTGCAGGTCATTAGTCATACCACCTGTGAAGATGGCTAAGATTGAACTAAGCCTAGCCATGTCATTGCTTTGTCTTTGCGTTCCACTCGCAACGATCTACTTTTGGCAAGTTTGTTTTAACAAATTGTCAATGAGCGGTCCCGGGGTTGGTTGTTAGAACAGATGAGATCGACTCCCTCCTTTGGGATGGTTGTTTCGCCCTTTGTGCAACCTCCCAAAGGAATAAGCTCTCTCTCCCATCTCTTATGGAGGCTCCTCCTCTTATAAATATCTCCTTCATGGCTAAGTTCAAGCGAGTAGTGGAGAATTAGTGGCAAGTGGAATTTGAAGTTGGTAGCTTTTAGAGTTTGGAAGTAGCCTCTTATGTAACTTAGCCTGGGATGGTTTTTAATGGAGTTGGCTTGATTGTATGAGTGTCCTAGAATCATAATTTTGTTATTTGGGTAGGAGAGAGAGTTATTCATCCTCTTGGGAGACACTTCATAAGTGAATGCTTGTGGAGACAGGTTGACAAGACCCTTCAAGGACACCTACAACGTCAAGGCATAGTTGTAAGTTTTACTTCAGTTCATATTAATACAAATAATTGTTTATTTCCTATATCTTATGTCAAATTTCATATTGGTAAATTTAAGTTCCTTCACCCTTTAAGTAGATTGTTTTTGTCGTATTCTATTATGTTCGTTGTTGTTCTCTATATGTTGTTTTCAGGTACAGAAGTGATTAGAAGAACGAGAGCTAGAGCAACCCAATGAGAAATTCATCAACTGAGGATTTGAAGATAGGCCTTTATGACATCAACCATCTAATGAAATTTGCTTTGGTATTGTCTACTGTGATTATACCCACTCTAGGGATAGAGGGGTTGCCTCTGTCCGCAGAGGGAACTTGCCTGCATCACATAAAGTATGAAAAAGTTCTTTTGAATCTCCTAAGAGCTAATTAAGCTTGGAAAGTGTCATTAAGTGCAAAAAGTAAGGTTCGTTCAATATATCCTTTATGTGCTTAGGTGTGGTTAGACGGGTCTTATTTTTTGCCTATTTGTGAGGCCCATCATACACCCCTATTGGAATTGTGTTGCTCACCCTTTGAGAAACTTACTGAGTCATACCCACTCTACTCTTTCTCATTTATCTCTCTGAAAAATTGCTTGACATTCCATGTTGAGCTAGAGGTGGCTATGTTTGTTGGGTGGAACACTGCATTCTATTAAATAGACTACCATTCCCTAGATTCCTCTTCCTGACTTTGATGTTCTTGGAGCCACAAAAATAGGGGTGGATTGAATGTAAGCCCAATCCATTAGACTCCAAGCCTCTTAATAATTCTATTGTATAAATAATTCTTAGTAAGTGAAGTCTGTAATTAGTTAGGAGATTCATATTCTCTCATTCTCATACTATAGGGAAATTCTTTCCATCTCCTTTGGCAAGCTTATGAGCTTTCCTCTCCTAACAATATGAAAGTATCTTCAAAGTAGAGTATGACCTCCACTTTCCCATACTTGAAAAATTTCACTACCTTAGGGTCTTCTGCCACAATAACATGAGTTGAAGTGAGGATGGATGGTTTTGGGTGTTTATGCCTAATCCACGATGGCTCTTTTTTCTCCCAATCCAATTTGTTATATACCTCTTTAGCTTTGATCTCCTCATGTCTTGACTAATATACTAGGGCCAAAAATTGTGAAACTCCTAGATATGGGTTTGGATACCATATAGTCAAATTTGTAATCATAAGGTTGTGAAGGTAAAAATCAACAACCTTGGATTTATCCTCCATAATTGATTATAGGAAGAAATCAATGAATTATATGGTTTATTGTAGAGGGATGGTACCTTTCTATGCAATTATCTTGAATCGAAATCAAAACCATTATTCTTTTAAAAATAATAAATAAGCCTTTGAAGGATGTTAACAGTTAATTTCCTCTAAATATATATGTGCCATAATCCCTAAGGTCATTTCCAAGGTTGCAATGTAAGTGAAATTTGCTTGTAGCAATCCTTGTATTTGATTTAATTGGATTTTCAGCTATTTGTTTTTTTCTCAAGATGATACCTCTTATTTACTTCATCTAGCCTTAAGAAGGCCATTTATTCCCTCATTTTATTAATTTCATCCTCTATTCTAGCAATATTAGCTACATTTATAGATTGGGCTATTCTATTCCACTGATGAGTTTCTAGTTTTTCTTTATCCACCTTAAGTAGGAACTGGGGTACTAGGTTCTCAAGAATCACTCTTCTTAATGTTCCTATAGGAGGGGGATCAACTATTGATGGATAAGAGAAAAAGGAATGTGTATTCCTTAATTGCTTGGCTTCTTTTTTAGTTTTTTGCAATTTTGTAGTCTGCTCCTATAGTATGGAAACCTATTCCTATAGATGGGTAACTTTCCCCTATGACTGTACTTTTTTCTCTATTTCTTCAAGGGATGATTGCATTTCTTCTAATTGAGCCTCTAACTCTTATATCTCTAGCTCCCTTACATCCTATAGCCTTTCCTTTTCTGGATTGGGAGTCTCCTCAATAATGATATGGGTAGAAGAAGGAGCCTTTGGCTTGTCACTGTATTTTATCATGACGCTTTTACCTATTGTGTACACAACTTGTTGAATATGCCTACTTGTTTTTGGCTTGGTAGGAGTGATGAAGCCTGATAATGTGGTTGTGATTTCCTTCTCCTCTTCCTCTAAGGTTTCCTCCTTTCTCTATTTTATAGGGCTATCCACTGCCTTCCATTTCCTCCTTTTGTTTGAACTCTTATAAGGTTTTTCAAACTCTTTCTTGGCCTCTAGGAAGGCATGTCTGTCCATATCCATGAAATCCATTAGAGGGATGGGATGTTGAATATTTTCTAATGCATCTGTGTCTAGAAATTTAATCATGCCATGATGGGCCAGGTAATTCTTCTTGCCCTCATTTACCTTGGTGCTCATCTCCTTTAGGGATTGAAGGATGAAGTATGGGATAATTAATAGCTCAAGAGTTGGAAGGTTAGATTGAAATATCAACTGATATAAGAGTCTAAATTGGTAGGCATACACTATGCTCAACCTACCCTCACAAGAAATATATTTAGAATATGGTAGGCTACCTCATTACAAGGGTAAGGTGGGATCTCCAATATAATTCCATTATTATCCTCACCTAGTTCTTCATTGGGGAGGAATATCCCTCTCTTGGAATTGATATCCTCTTGTCTCTCCTTTTTTCTCCAATGTACCCCTTTAGGGAGAGTCTTATATTACTGATGGAATATTCATTAACATATATCATTAGTCCATTGACTATAGTGATCACTTCTTACCCTTCAGTTTTTTTAAGCTCATTTTAAATTTTGAAGAAACCTCATGATCAAACCCCACGATCTTGTCAAAGAAGTCTAACCATTGCCAATTTTCTAGGATGATAACAACTTTAGGATTCTAATGAATTCTAGTTAAATCAATTTTCTCTCTTCTATTAAATCAACCACCAATGGTGTATGAAAAAGTGTTCAGAGGTCTAGGTTTTGATCTCACAAATTTAGAAAAGTTTTCAGGCAGGGAAAAAATAGTTTTCCTGTGTTTCTACAAGATGCAAATATTTCCTATGATAGTAGGGACTCTATTTTTATGCTATTTGCAAAAGTTCATATTCTTTAACTAAAATTTACAAAAACGACTTATATATCCATAACCATACCATTCAATTAAAAAAAACTAATGGGATGTTCCTCTTCCCATAATTCACACTTATGACATAGAAAATATGAAGAATGCAGCGATAAATTTCCAATAATTAAGAAACATGCTTAGTGCCAAATGTGAGCAAGATGATGGAAAGAATTTATACTTAAAATCTCTTAAGAAAAACAACCACTTTTAGCTTGCTTGGGGGTCTTTGTGAGAAATTTTATTAGTAATCTATATTCCTATAGAAAACCCTGTATCTCCTATAGCTACTCGTAGTTTATTTCTTATAACTATGTAATTCTAGGATTGATTCCCTGCAGCTCCCTGTTGTCTAGGAAATCCTCTTTGCAGACAGAGAGGATCCCTCTAGCCCAATGAGTGGGAATAGAAACCTACGTGGCAATCTACTAGACACTTTCCTAAGTTACAATCAAAATAGGAGAAGAAGAAGAAGATGGCCTACCTCTTTCTGATTCTATAACGTCCTCCTTTGTCGAAGACCTCGAATCACTTGCACCACAGGCTCGATCCTACTGCTCACAAAATTTGAATGCCTACACAAGGGATTGATACACAACAAAGCATACAAGTAAAAATAGCATAATCGAAAGTAACCTACTTAACAGATCAAGGAGCACTAAGATAAAAGATGCATTAACACACACATTTATTGAAAGTGAACCAACAGTTGTATATATTAATAGAATAAAGGAGGAAGCATACAACCAAGGCTTGATGTCAATAAGCTCTCCTTGAGTGAATGTCCAAGTCCAATCTCAAGCTCTCCAAGCACTCCTTATCCAAGCCAAATGAGTAGCATGTAGGCACAATCTCAACATAAGGGTGCAAATAGCCAAATACCAACCATTTGGGAATGAGATATGATGAATATATAGGTAGGGAAAGGGAGTTAGGATCTCTCCAAAGATAGGATAAGGCCCTCATCTCAAGGAGGTAGCTCATAGGGATAAGACCAAAGGGCCAAGTTGAGAAAATCGACCTCATCGATGTCGAACAAACTCCATCTTGTCATTCTGGAAGCCTCTAGATCATGAAGCTTCTTGTCCTCTTTGAGAAAAATTCCTTTTATGGATCATTGTGGGTATCCAAGCCAAAAGCGAGCTGGAATCATGAGGAAAATATAGTGCAATTGACGACCAACACAGGTTCCCAATGTCATGGTAGCGATGATGCTAAAATTAGGGTTTTAGAGCCCTTTTCTTCAAGGAAGGCTCAAGGCATTTTTCCATTAGTGTTTTAGGGAGGACCTGAGCTGCATATATGGATGAGTACATTGCATGATGGCCATGTTTTGAGCACTTTGAGTTATGTCACAGGGAAGTGTGGGAAGTGTGAAAAAATATTGTGTAACAAATGCCCCTTAAAGAATGAAGGCATAATAGGGAGCGATGGCTCAGATGCTTTATGATCTTTTGAAAGGACAAGAACAAACACTGTTAGGAGACCTGAAAATAAAGGATGCATATACATGTACATATGTGATATCAAAATATGAATCCCTGGTACGGACACAACTATCTGGATAGTAAGGACTATGAAAAATATCCACGGTGTGGACACAACCATCCGAATGAGAAGGATCATCTATATGGACGCAAACACCTGAGATAGAAGGATCATCATAAATGTAAAGTCCCACGGTATGGTCACAACAATCCGTATAGAAGAAACATGTGTACAATCATGAAAAATACATAACTCCATGCATCTTGAGTGATATCAGACAAAAATCAAGGTCTTGCACTCCATCCCAACCCGATCAAAGTAAAAATTCTAACATGTGAATGAATGTGTTGAAGTCGAACATGCTAGAAAACCACTTCATTACCGGCCAATGACATGGACCATTAACAGGCATGAGAGAAACCACCAATGATGACAATGTCCCTCAAGTTATGACAGTACAATCATGAATGTGAAAAATGAAGTTGAAGTTGAACACTCATGGAATCATGTGATTGAAGGCCAATGATGAAAACCTGTCGTCAGATGTGAATAACTTTCCATTAAGGTATGCAAGCTTTATGGTACTGAAAGGGATTCTCTAAGTCATCTTCCTGGATAATGAGCTGAAGTCGATAGGAAGTTACCCATCTAAGGAGGGTCATGATGAGTCCCCCATCATCGACATGAAATGAGGAATAAAGTGGAATGAACTGAACAGGATCCAAGACTATAGCAAAGGGTCAGACAATGTATAGTTAATAGACTGCAGATAGGAATTCTCTTGAACATCGATGACATGAATCTGGATTGTGGCAGCAATTGACTCAACATAAGACCAAGGGTCATGATGACAAAATGGAATAGTCATATGAGAGGCAAAATGGATAATCCAAACCCGGAAGGACAGGTCACTATGCAAGGATGTCCCAAACTCGACACGAGAAGAATATGCGTGTCATGTTCAAGAGCGACATGCTACCTATACAAAGGTTGTTTCACTTTCATTTTCCCCACTATTTCTAGCGAGTACCCCAATTATTGTTTATCACAATCTTGAAGGGGATAACAAATGCTTGTCATATAAGTTCATTCTTTGAATGAATCCATCCTAGTAAGTTTTACAAGTCCTAGGAAGGAGAAACTTAGTCTCATCATGGTGACTAGTCTTTCGCTCTAAAATTTTTAACGAGCTCGATGGAAGGATAACTCAGTATCTTTTTCATATTTAGAGAGTTTGAAAAAGAGACGTAAAGAAAACTCCATCATGTCCCTTTTCGTAATTTGTCCCTCGAACCCAAAAAGGTAAAAAACAATATTCGAGAGAACCTCTTGACCATGTCAACCAAGGTGTAATTTTTTTCATAAATAGTTAGTCTCGGCCTGAAAAGGGGTAAATGTATACTGAGATTATGTTAATTCATTTAATTTATCGAGTTTGAAAAGACAAGTACTCAACGATATTTTCATGTTTCGAGAGTCAGAAAATAGATTAAAGATGACTCCAGGGGAGTTCCTTTTTCGTTTATTTTTAACGAATCTGAAAAAGATATAGAACAAAAACTCATTGAGTCATTCAAGAATGATCACTGAATGCATGAAAAAGGACTTGTAATTGCACAAAGACAACCACACATCACCGATATCAAGAAAAATAATAAAATATTGGAAAAACGAGTTTAAAAGTTATAAATAGACCAAAAGTAAAAACATTTTTACCATTTCTCTTGGAGTAATTTGGAGAGTGAATTTTACCAATTTTCTTCGATTTTTCAAGAAAGCAATTTGGGAGATCCAAGGAATCATTTCACAAACCATCATCTACAGGTAAGAGATTTGCATTTTCTCTTTCATTTCATTTTGTTTTTATGCTTTTTCATTAGGTTTTTCCTTTCCAGAAGGGAGGATTTCAAATTTTTTTATAGTGAGGGCGATCATCATGGGTTTGCACATCAGACTCACAACGAGTGACCTTGAGCCCAAAAGGCTCTCGTGCTAGCATGACTGGTTTAATACAAACATAAACAATGGCCACAGGGTAGAAAATTTGAAGAAAAACTTCCTCTCAAAGCAATAGTTTTGAGTTTTTACGCATTGAAAAGCATCTAATCTATGTTTAATCATTGTTTTGTAGGATATTTCGACAACATCGTCATCAAATGGAAGGAGAGAGGCCATGAGGCAGAATATCACCAGGCTTCCCAAGATCCATAATGCGTGGATTATTTTAGGAACTGTGGGCTACTGAAATTCTTCCGAACCACAGGACTTAGAGCCCAAAATGAGCTTCTACACTACCTAATCAATTTATGGGATGTTTATTGGGAAATATTCATTATAGAGACCAAGAACTAGAAATGGAAGTAGCAGACATCTAATTCATTACTGGATTGTCTAGAAGAGGGGAAAGGGTCCAACTCTTCGGATCTCATCCTGGAGGTGAGAGCACCATTTCCCTAATCAGGAGATATTTCCTCGGTGCAGAAACAACAGTGAGTGGGAAGGTGAAGATAATGACTGTCGACAATATTCCCTTGAGGATGGTTCTACGCACCATGGCTCGTATAGCCAGGTCACAAGATTTACACGAGATTTCAAAATCAATTCTAGTATGTGGTAGATTTACTTACTCCAACAATATTCAACTAGTGTGATGGGTTATTGACCAATATGAAGAGGCAACTGACCAAACGTAAGCGGGGAAACCTGAAGAAGTTCGACTTTGGTTCAATCTTGGTCACTTTATTTCTAGAGAGAGTGCCCCTATTTTGGTATCAGTGGATAGAGGTGTTGGGTCCTTCTCTACAATATCTAAGGCTGGTCATATGGAGTGAACTCATGCCTCGTGGAGGAGGGGGCCAGTAGATGCATTTCCCTCCATAGGTTTTTAGTTGGTTGCATTGCCAATTGATCATTGTGGATGACTATGCCTATGTAGGCACAAATGTCAGATGGGATCCATATCTACCTCTGCCCCCGAGTGAACAATGGACTAATGCAGGAAAAACTTGTTTTTTGGATTTTTCAAGTTTTATGATTTTTTATTAAAGTGTATCTGAGATTTAACTTGTGATAAATGTGCAGATGTTGGACAAGAAATGCCTCCAGGCATGTCTCCAATAGCACGATGAATAGCACGACGAATATCATGTTAGATAGAAGATAATCCATATGACGAAGGAGAAGATCCCATGGTAGAGATGGAACACAATTTGGAAGTGATCACCCGCGGGATTCCAGAATATGTGACTATAGGCAACGTGTCACTACGATACCAAAGGCATACAGTTGGAGCATCTGTGAGGTTGCGTCGGTTATTAGGGCGAGTGATTAGAGTGGTCTCGTGTTATTGTGAGCATCATGTGGGCGAATGACCTTTCTAGTTGTTTTTTACACTATTGTAGGCTTTGAAAGCCATGTGTCTCAGAGCATTTTATTTTTTCATATTTTGATGGAAAAACTCTGAGAGACACGATATATATATATATATATATATATATATATATATATATATATATATATATATATATATATAGATATGTATGTATGTATATATATATATATATACATATATATATATATATATATATATATATATATATATATATATATATATATATATATATATATATATATATATATATATATATATATATATATATATCTACACACACACACACACACACATATATATATACATATGCATGTTTTGTTTTCTACTTATGTGTTCATGTATCATGATGATATGATTAGTTTTATAGATTACAAAAATGTTTATCAAGAACATAATTTACTAATGCATTTGTTAATGTATTCAAGTTACGTGGAATGTGTTGATATGTGATAAAATGAAGATTTCTTTCTAGTAATTGAACACGTAGATACATAAGTAGAATTTGTGGATTTCTTACTGAGTAATGGCTATTCAATTTTAAGACAATGAGTTGTGAATCTAATTTAACAACTAAACTTCTAATTCCAAGAGCAACTGCTTTTGATAATAGTTCAATTACTTCAATGTATTCGACAATATTATTAATTGTTTGTCCCAGGAAAATACCTTGTAAATCGATTAACTCGCCATCAGGAGAAAATAGTGCCCATACTACGGAAGACAAGTTTTGTGTGCTACGACAAGCACCATCAGCAAAGCCAACATAATGGTTTGACGACATCTGCAAACCAAGTTGGAACACAAGGCAAGAAGAAAAAACATGTCTGCAAAGAAAAAAATCACACCAAAAAATCAAAACCACCCACCAATGAATTCACACACTAATGTACAAAAGTAATTACATGGAACTCACGCATAATACGTTTTTAGATATAACCTGTTGTGGGGTTGTGAAAATTCATTTCCTTTGTAGTCAACTAGCTCATAGGGACCTTTTTGCAGGACACATTTTACAATATATGTCCCATGCCACATCGGTTTGAACTTACCAGTTGCCAACTTATCGTTGGCTTGATCATATAGGAGGACCAAGTTTGATAAAAAGGGATTTAACTCATTTTTTTGTGCTTTGATCACCATCGCAGCAATATGACATGTATCATTAAGCCTCTCAAGATAAAGTAACCACTCCTCTTTAGGTGAGGTATCAGGAAGTAGTTCAAAAGCTAATTTCAATGAAGGGATTTCGCACTCTATCAAGAGTGTCGCCTCTGAACCATAAACCAACTGGAATGGAGTGAAACCAGTTGTTGTCTTAACCAAAGTTTGGTAAGCCCAAAGAGCCGAGAATAGCCTAAGATGGCAATCCTTTTTATGCTTCCCAATGGTTCATTGAAGCGTAGTAATCAAAACTTTGTTAATTTCTTCAACTTGGCCATTGGCCTGTGGATAGTAAGGAGTTGAGCTATCATGGCTAAGACCCAACTAAGTAGTAAGCTATGCCATCATGTACTGATGAAAATATGATCTATGGTTAGTGACAATGGCTTGAGGGATGCGAAAATGGGCTATGACATGCTTGAAGTGGAACTGAGCAGCGGTGATACTGTTAACATTATATGTAGGCATCACATCAACCCATTTAGTGAAGTAGTCGATAATGATGATGATATAGCCATGCCCCCTGGCTGAATGAGGGTTAAATGTCATAAAATCTATTCCCCATTTAGAAAATGGGCCAATGGTAATGACTGGGTGTAAGGGTGTTGGCGGGGTTCACTGCTTGTAGTGATATATCTGACATTCATGGCACTTCAAAACGATAAGAATACAATCCTTAAAAATGGAAGGCCAGAAATAACTAGCACGGAGGAGCTTCTAAGTAGTGGCATAGCCTGACATGTGACCACCACATGCCCTAGAGTGGTAGTCATTCAAGAATCGTTCAACTTCTTCAAGTGTTAGACATCTGTGAAGAACAGAGTCAACACTGACTCAATATAATGTATCACCAATAATCCGATAAGGTTGAGACTGATGCCAGATGTGGCATTGACCAGATTAAGACAAATTAGATCGGAAGGTTTGGGTCTAAAGATAAACAATGATATCTCCATACCATGGGTTGAGAGTGCTGATGAGAAACAAAGTTTCATCAGGGATCTTCTTAGTAAAATCAATGGGAATGTTTGCAGAAGGAAGGGCGGAAATCAATTTGGAAAAAATAAGTGATTTCTTTGATTTGGCAGCAGCAAAATCGAAATCAAACTCTTACAGGATAAAAATCCATTTAGATAATCCCCCCCCAAGCAATTGACGAGTCAAAATATAAATCATGGGGTTGCATTCAAAAATCAACATGGTCATTTGTAGAATAATATAATGACGAAATCTTTGAACAACATGTACCGCTACCAAGGAAAGTTTCTTGACATGACCATATCGAGTTTCAGTGTCAATAAGATTTTAAATTAAATAATGAACCACGTTTTCATTACCGTCATCATCATCCTGGACCAATACCATAGCAATGGTATTGTCAGTTGTGACCAAGTAGAGGAAATAATCACGACAATAGTCAGGGGGATGCAATAAAGGAGCACTAATGAGCGTTTTCTTTAGGGCATCAAAGTATTGTTGGGAAATTTCATCCCAAATGAATGGGATCCCCTTTTTGAGCAAGCGAGTAAATCCCTTGGCGAGTTCAATATAGTTAGGGACAAAGCAACGAAGAAAATTAGTCTTTCCTTGCAAACATTGCAACTGATGCAGTGACGTAGGAGGGGGTAAATTTAAATAGCTTAAACTTTTAGAGGATCTATGTAGATACCTTCTTGGGACACAACAAAACCCAAAATCCAACTAGATTCTACGCATAAGACACAGTTATGGAGATTAATACAAATAGTATAGTGTCGACAATGCAAAAAGATGGCTCGAAGGTTGTCTGGATGGTCATGATGCTTAGAAGAATGAGCTGGCAAGTCATCTAGATAAGGTTGAACAATTTTTCTAATATCATGAAAAGCATATGACATTACTCTCTGAAAGGTAGTACTGATGCTTTTCAAGGCCAAAGGGAGCTTCTTATAGGAAAAAGGCCCCCATGGAAAGATGAAGGTTGTCTTGTGTTGATCAATAGGTAATATGTTGATCTGGTTATAACCAGAATAACTATCCATAAAAGAAAAAATCTCACTCCCAGCACATTCATCAAAGACTTGATCAATAAACAGAGTGGGATAATTATCTTTCGGGCATGTACAATTGATGTTGCAGTAATCAACAAAAAATCAGATTGTGCCTTGCTTTTTAGTAACAGGTACAATGTTAGAAACCAAATCTGTCAATTGGATAGGGTAGATAAAACCAACTTTTAAAAGCTTTTCAACTTCTTCCTTAATAGCAACAGCCTTCCTAGGATGCACTGGATGGAGCTATTGATGAATGGGCTTCGCATCAAGATACGTAGGTATTTCATGCACCACAATAACTGGATCAATACCAGACATTTCCTTATATGACTAAGTGAAGACATCGCAAAATTTCTTGAAAAGGTCAGTGTAAACCCTAACCTCATCAAGAGAACATGAATCCCCAATGTGGATGTTCTCAACAATTCCAGGTTTAATGGAAATGTCGAGTGGCATGGTTGTAATAATACTCCCCATATTACCTTTAGACAAGACTTTGTGCACTAAAACAGGTGTTTGAAGTGGATGCGTCGGGTTATGAGAAACGAAAGCTTCAAGACACAAAGGAATCTCACTTAGGCTTGGAAGAAACGAATAACGATGATGAATATCATTCCAAGGAGTTTTGTCAAGAGACATAACCTTAAAAATACTCTCATTGGTGGGGAATATATTGTTCAAAGGATCCAGGTAATCCCAAGAACCAAGCCAAGGAGATTGCGCATAGATATCCAGGTTCATACTGAGATCAATGAAAGCCGTTGAAGCCTAGACAATTTCATGATAAGCTTATTCCAAAGGGCCTAGTGGCATGGCATACCAAACAAATCAATTTGATCCAGGGAAGGAATAATCCATGGATCTGTAGAAACAAAGATCATATTGATCGAGGTGACATGCAGAGGTGGGAGAGAAAAAGTTTCCATCAAAGCATAATATTTAAAAATACCTGCCCCCACACTCTTATATGGAATTTTAGTATTTCCCACATATGGAACGTTGCCGTTCAAGGTACTAGAAGAGAAAAGGGAAAATTGGTTGAGGGTGTTAAATTTTCCTTCATAAGGAAAACAGAGCACCCGAAACAAAGAAGAAACCACACAAAACATGGCATGAGTCAAACTTTGCCCAATTAGAAGGTTGTAATTCAAATTTGTGTCTACAACTTCCACTTCTACCTCAACAGTCTTTGCTTCCAAAGTGATGGGAAAACTTGTGAGAATACCATAAGGACAGGAGCCTTTTTCGTCAAAGGCATGAAGATGTTCAGGTACTAGTTAAGGGGTGGAAAACCAAGGGCTTTCAAACATGAAATAGACATGATGAAAGTGGAAGCACCTTCATCAATGACAGTCTGATGGATCATCTTTCCTTTAATAATAACTTGAATCAGAAAGGAAATTTGATGAGGAAGATGAGGAACATGGTTTTTGAGATCAAAGGTAATCAAAATAGAATCAACAGGATCAATTCCTCCTATAATAGACAATAATGACTTTAGCTGCATTGGACATGTTTGGAGAACTTCCAAAGAAAACATTCCCGAAGGTGCTTGAGCTAAATATTTGACAATACTGTAATGTTGAGCAGCTCTAGCATTCAAATTATATGATGATTTTCGAAGCACGCCTTTGGGAGGTGTTCGGAGAACATATTCATTATTACGTCTCTTAATATGGAGAGGACCAAAACTAGGTGGAGTAGTAGTAGAAGGTAAATCAGTGGCTTCATTCTCCACCATTTTCTTTTGAGGGGTTTGATAGTCTTTTTATCAAGTAGTGACAGAGATAGGCAATGAACCCATCATCATGAAAACTTGAGAACCAGATGAGGTAGAGGATTACGGTTGGTCTACCAACTGAGTCTGCTGAGATGGAAATGTAACTTTCAAAACAATTGGAGCCCCTTTTAATAAATGACTAATGTCAGAACTTTAGGGACAATCCTTGGTATAATGTTCTTCCTCACAAATGAGGCAAGGATTTTTCGGCTTTCGTTTTGAGGCATCATCAACAGATAACTTGGGAGGATCCTGTTTCGAGGTATCAAATTTTTCTTTGTCTTTACCCTTTTTATTACCTTTCGAGGCTTTATCTTCCGTGGTAGACTGGATGACATGGACCTCAGAGGTTTTACTAGGATTCAACATATTTTTCTAAGCATGATTAGAATCAGTATCCGAAACTAATTTTTTCTTTGAAGAAGATTTTGTGGAAGTCTAAGACACTAATCCAATTATACCATCAATAGGTGGGACATCGGGAGACTTTGAAGATGCCGGATCTGAAGATAGTCTTGGAGCATTAGGTAACATTTCATAAAGCATGCAAGATTGGGAATAGACTAAGTCTAAATGCTGGGCACGACCAATAGATTGGTCCTTAGTAACACATCCACCGAATGCTATATCTTTAGCAATTTTGTTTACGAATTATTTGGTGAATCATTCAGTTAACAACTCATCAGGAATTCTAAATTTGATGAGGTGATGAAGACATCCCCATTCATGGATATGATAAAAAATATGGGTTGCGGTATCTTGCTTCAGAGATGTGAGAAAATGAGTACCAATTTCATACTGAAATGGTAAATGGAAGTGGGTGAGGAAGGCCATAGCCAAAGAATTAAAGTGTTAATAGGTACCTTGAGGAAACTTGACATACCATTTTGTGGCAGCACCTGTCAAGGTTCGCTGAAAGATGCAGGGATGAATAGAATTGTCAACGTAAGGATTGGAAGAAAACCATAAGTGATATGTCATCACATGGGCTTGAGGGTGCTATTTAGGTTTTTCTTCGAACTTGGGGAAATCACTTGGAATTTTAGTAGGAACTAGAGGCTAGTAAGGTGAATGGAGAATCTGATCATTTGTAAGCCTTGAGAGATCAAGAAGTTCCAATGTAGCTAAAAATGGAAATTTCAGATTAAAAGGCATATAAGGCCTTTGAGGAGGCCATGCCTATGGGTTCCAACCTTGTTGGTAAGGATTCTGCCCCCAAATCGGAGGATTTTGACCATAGGGGATTTGATTTTCCCCCCACTAAGGGGTACCTTGACCATAAGGTGGATTTTGTCCAAGGTAGGGTTGATACTGACCTGCCATAGGTTGCTAATGACAATAAGGAGGATAAAAATTATGTGTGGCATATGGATTATAAGGTTTTTGCACCTACTGACCTTGGATATGAAGTGATTGGCCCTACTACTGCAAGGGTTGACATTGTGTCTACAAGGTTTTACCTTGTTGATATATCAATTGAGTTTTCTGTTGTAAGGGTTGACCTTGTTGCTGCAAAGGTTCGCCTTGCAGATACAAGGGTTGATTATTTTGTTGAAAAAATTGTGTTTGTTGTTACAAAGGCTGTTGATACTGCTACAAAGGTTTTCCCTGCTACTACAAATGTTTCCCTTGCTGTTATAACAGTTGTTGGATAGTTCCTTGAGGGATTCACTATGGGTATGGGTAAGTTCCAAATGGGATTTGACCATATGAAATAGGAATAACAGATTGACCAGGTTGCACATGAGGACCTGCTTATGGAATATAGGATGGATTTTGCAGTGCTTGTGAACTATATCAAACATAAGACTGTTGGAGTGGTATCTAGGTTGTGTAAGGTTGTGTAAGGTTGTTGATACTAGATATTACCTACCCCAGATGAACCAACAGGGTTAGGAATACCAACAAGATAAGGATGATTGACTCCAACCATGTGAGGTTGTGATCCACTGACATGGGTTCCACTTGAAACAAGAGGAATTCTTGGATCCCCCCCCCAAGTTGTGAATAAGGCAGTGGTACATTTTGTCCACTTGATGGAGGGACTGAGGAAATTACAGATGCATGAACTGAAATAGTCGGTTGTATCAGAATGGAAGGTTGAAACAATGTAAAGGTTACAACATAATTGTTGGTTGAATGGGAATTGGCGTAACGGTGGTTTGTACATATATCTGAGAGGTCACATTAGGAATAAACAGACTAGAAGTAGGAATAGTATTTGACAACCAAATAGGATTTTGGTACAAAGAGGAAGCACTGGGAGTTCTTGAAACTAATTGAGCCAAGGTTTTATAACCAAGTGGAAGCATAGGCTCACTAGTTTCAAGAAGTGTTTGAGATGTAACTCTTCCCATAAAAGGAAATCCTTCAGGAGGAAAGTCATATTATTGCTCGTCATCAACATGGGGAGTGTGAGTAGTGGAGACTTCCAAAGGACATCGAGAAGAGGTTTGAATCTAACCTTTTGAGTCCATGGTGTGGAAACAGCTGGCGAGGAGGAATTTGAGATGTGCAGGGATATATTTCCAAAGGAAAACAAGGTCAATCGTATGGACTGTAAGGATGTTGAGGAGATATCAGAAAAGGATCAAATAACAGATTTAGAGGGTATAAGACAAACCTCTGTGGACTCTCAGAGGTTTCTGGATCAGATTTCTCAGGTGACAAATAATCTCGAGATGGTGGATGAGAAGCAAGGGGTTGGATGCTTGGGATAATCCCAATTTCAAATCCTTGAGCTTCAAGTTATTGTGGAAGTTCTGGATGAACTCCTTGTGATGACCCTTCAGTATTAGACAACGAAGGGAAACGATGGGGCGAACTCAATGGTTCAACCACAATGAATTTCTCTCAAGAGTAGAAGAAGAAGAGATGATTCATTAAGGGTTGATTAAAAATAGAATTTAGAAGGAATTACTCAATATGGGCCCAAGAAGCAACTTCATGGGTTCAACATGTTATCATTGGCAGTTAATTTTATGACATGAAACAACAAATAAATAGAAATGTGTAATACTAGGAAATAAGGTTTACCAAGTAACCATGAACCGTTATATACACCTAAGACGAAACCAAGGACTTGATGTACAATGACCAATATGCCTGAATGTTGTTTGCGGTGTATCACATTTACAAGGAAGCTAACTCGGTTACCTGTGGCTAAATGATAGCAACCTAATGGGGTCTCCCAATATATACTTGATAGTACAGGAGTACAAGTTCGTGTTAGCACTGTCTAATGTAGAACTGTTCGATGAGAGCGTCCCTATATACTTATCATAATGAAGTGCCTCCTATATACCTGAAAGTACTAGAGAACCTTATATACTTCCATACTAGGATGAGTTTTCACCCCCGGGATACACTAAAGGTAATTAACGGCAACTACTATGTTTAAAGACGCTGGAACACGTCTCTAACCTATACATATAGATATTTTCATTAGGAGACAAATTCTCCGTAGGTTAATTGCAGTAAGTTTTAAGTTTATCTTGGATTAAGTTTCAATTTGATGGCTCAATGATGTCACCTATATTCCTATAATGCAACTAAATGATGAAAATGAAACATTGTCATTCGATGAAGGCTAAACTAACGAAGGAAGAGAGACAACCAAACAATGCATCAAACAAGAAAAATGCATCAAAACACAATTCTTTCCAATGAAAAATGTAAAAACACAATCTAATCTTTCATTTCATGGACAAATGCAATGCCAAGATGCAATCCTATAAGAAACGAAAATCACTTTCCTTTCACTAAGATGAACTAATGATTTTTCCTTTCACTTTGATTCAATCAATATAAACTAATTCAACGAGCAAAGGAAAAATTCAACCTAACTCAATGAAAATGATTTTTTTTTTCACTTTATGGTTTCAAATGCAAAAATTTCTCAAAAATACTTAAATAACGAAATCTTTTAATTTTTCTTTTCTAAAGATAAGAATGAAAACAAGTACTCTCTTTCAGTCCAACCAAAGCAAACAATTTGTAATCTATGCTTGACAATGGAACTAAATAAATCTTCAAAGCATCAACATGACTCGAAACTAATGCAAGAAACTTCACATCAATGAACCAAAAGGATCTTGAAAAATATGTCTTGATTGTAGGAAGAATGTTATGAAACCAGCTCAAGAAAAGATAGAAAAGAGAGATCAACGCCTTAGAATTCAACCTCTTCGAGGGGGCAACCTCCTTTACATTACATAAATGAACAATTCTTGGATGATACAAATGAAAAAACCTCCTTTCTATATATAGGAGTCTAAGGAGTCACAATATAATCCAGCCGACCTAACAATAATAATATAAAGCCACAAAAATAACAATAGAGGGATTCTAAGGGGCACAGAAATAACAATATGGGGGTAATAGAGGCACAACAATATAAATAAGGGGTATAACTACAATAGTAATGGGGTAATCACTAGTATTATAGAGACCCAACATGCCCCTCTCCTTCAAAAAAGTGTTGTCCTCAACACTTGAGCAGTTCTGGATACTTCTGCATAAAATTATCATCCTCCCATGTGGAATCTTTAGCGGATAAGTTCTTCCACTTGATAAGATACTCTGAAATTGATCGATTTCGTAGCTGTCGAGTTCTTGTTTTTGTGACTGCTTTCGGTTCCAATATAATTTTTCCTTCCTCATCAAGTTCTGGCAATATTGTTTGAACTGGGAGCTTGTCACCTATAACCTTCTTTAAACATGAAACATGGAAAACTGGGTGCAATCAAGAAGCTGCAGGAAGCTCCAATTTGTATGCCATAGAACCAATCTTTTCCAACACCTTGTACGGACCATAATACTTTGGTGATAATTTATTATCCTTCTTAGCTTGCTTTAGGGACATTTTCTTATATGGTTGTAGCCGTAGGAATACCCAATCACCTACATCAAAACTTCTTTCACTGCGATGTTGATCTGCCTGTTGTTTCATTCTATTTTGTGCCAACACGAGGTTATCCTTTAAGAGTTGGAGGACTTGTTGTTGATGTTCGATTTGATGTTCCACTGCCTGAACCTTAGAATTTTCTCTTAAATATGATGTGATTGATGGTGGTTGGTACCCATAAAGTGCCATAAATGGGGTCATTTTTGTTGCTGTATGGAAGGAAGTGTTATACCACCATTCAGCCAGAGGCAACCATTTGACCCATTGTGTCTGTTTATCAGATACAAAGCAACGAAGATATCCTTCCAAACATTTGTTTACTATCTCAGTTTGCCCATCAGATTGAGGATGATAAGATGAGCTATGAGCTAACTGAGTACCAAGACAAGAAAATAATTCTATCCAAAAATTTCCAGTGAAAATGGGATCTCTGTCACTTACAATAATCTTTGGATTTCCATGTAGCTTTTGAACTGTTTCCATAAATGCAGTAGAAACTGTACTGGCTATAAATGGATGTGATAATGCACAAAAGTGTGCATACTTGGTAAGTCTGTCAACTACCACCATGATGACACTCTTTCCCTCAGACTTGGGTAAACCTGTGATAAAATCCATTGAAACCTCCTCCCAACGTTGGCTTGGAATGGATAAAGGTTGTAATAGACCCGGTGTCTTAATTGTTTCAACCTTATTTTGTTGGCAAACCAAACATTCTGCCACAAACTTTTGAATATCTGATTTAAGGCCATCCCAAAAAAATTCCTTCTTAACCCTGTGGTAAGTTTTTAAAAATCCTGAGTGCCCTCCAAAGGGAGAAGTGTGCAATTCCATAAGAATCTTTTGTTTTAGCTGGGAATTCTTACAGAGGTATAAGCGATCTTTGTACCATAGCGAATCATTTTGCCAGCTAAATGTATCAGAAGTACTGGAATCTTGTTGTAGCTTTCGAATAAGTGCCCACACTTCTTCGCCATTCTTCCATTCCTCCTTTGCTTCGTTTATCCAATCTGGTTGGATAATAGAAATGGCACACAACAATGCTTCCATATCCTCATCCTTTCTTGAGAGTGCATTTGCCACCACATTTTGCTTCCCTTTTTTGTAGATGATTTCAAAGTCATAACCCAACATCTTTGTGACCCACTTTTGTTTCTCTTCAGAGGATAATCTTTGTTCTAAAAAGTATTTAAGGCTATCATGATCCGTTTTTACCTTGAAGTGTCTTCCCATTAGGTAGGGTCGCCATTTCTTAAGTGCATGGAGTATTGCCAACATTTCCTTCTCATAAATAGCTTTGCTTAAAAACTTTCCCTTGATTGGACGACTTTCAAAAGCAATGGGTCTTTCATCTTGCATTAGAACAGCACCAATTCCATTTCCTGAAGCATCACATTCCACAATAAAGGTTTTTGTGAAGTCCGGTGTAGCTAAGACCGGTGCTTGGCACATTGCCTCTTTAAGATGTTTAAAGGCCTTTGTTGCTTCTGGAGTCCATGAAAATGAATCTTTCTTCAATAATGTTGTTAGAGGTGCTGCTATTCTCCCATAATTCTTAACGAACTTGCGATAATACCATGTCAACCCAAGAAATCCTCCCAGATGCTTTATGGATGTGGGGATTTTCCATTCCTTAATGGCTTTAATTTTGCTAGGGTCTACCTTAACTCCTTCATGAGATACAATATGACCCAAATATTCCACCTCCTGGACTCCAAAGAAACATTTGGATCTTTTTGCATATAATTGTTTCTCCTCCAATAGTTGTAGCACCTTGTCAACATGTTCAACATGATCCTTCCAAGACTTGTTGTAGATTAGTATATCATCAAAAAATACCAACACAAATTTTCTAAGGAATGGTTTGAAAATTGAATTCATCAGACCTTGAAATGTTGAAGGTGCATTGGTAAGGCAAAAAGGCATGACCAAAAATTCATAATGACCCTCATGAGTTCTAAATGCCGTTTTCGGAATGTCTTCAATCTTCATTCTGATTTGATGATATCCCGAACGAAGATCCAACTTGGTGAAGTAAATTGATCCATGCAATTCATCCAGTAATTCATCAATGACAGGAATGGGGAACTTATCTTTAATAATGAGCTTTTTGAGATCCCTATAATCTGGACACATGCGCCATGATCCATCCTTCTTGTGCACCAATACTACTGGAGCTAAGAAAGAACTTTGACTTGGTTGAATTATACCAGCCTCTAGCATTTCTGCAACCATACGTTCAATTTCACTTTTTTGGACATATGGATATCTGTATGGCCTGATGTTTGGAGGAACACTTCCTGGAATCAGATGAATAGCATGATCATGATCACGCATAGGTGGAAGACCTTTGGGAGTCTCAAATACCTTGGAATGATTGTCCAAGGCTTTTTGGAGATCTGGAGAAATAGATGATTGCAATGTGGAAACATCTAGCGAACATAATTGTGCAATTACACCTCTTTGCTCCTTTTTTAGAAGCTTTGTCATGCCATTAGAGCTGATTATCTTTCCTGGTTTCCCTGCAATACCCCTTAATTCAACTTCCTTTCCTTCCACAGAAAATTTCATGAAAAGTTCTTGAAAATTAAAAGCTATTGTACCCAAGGATTGTAGCCATTGGACTCCTAGTACAACATCAACACCTCCCATTGGAATGGAAAGCATTGGGCTAGTCAATACATATTCTCCCATGGATAGCTTGATATTATGGCACTTTCCAGAACACTTTATTGTTCCTCCATTTGTAATCATCACTTGACACTCTGGTGCTGGATATAGGAAGCAATTCAATTCTTTTGCTACCCTACAATGAATAAAATTGTGGGTGCTTCCTGAATCAATCAACACTATTACCTTTTTCTTCTTGATTTGTCCTTCTATCTTGATGGTTTGAGGAGTGGTAATTCCCGCCAATGCATTACAAGATATGGTCGGATTTATTTGTTCTTCATCTAGGCTTTGTTCCTGGAATATATCCTCTTCTTTTGACCTTTCTTGCTCCTTTTCTTCTTCCTCTTCACAATCTATGTAGAATAATTTCTTCTCAGCACACTTATGACCTTTTGTGTATTTGCTATCACAATTGTAACAAAGCCCTTTTGCTCTTTTTTCTTCCAATTGTTGTGGTGTCAACCTTGTAGGTTGTGGAAGACTATGGGCAACAACACTTCCGTCTTTATAGTTGTGAATGGTATGCTTCCTAGTTGCCATAATTTTGATTTCCATTTTTCTTGCTAACCTGAATGCCTTCTCTAATGAATCAGGTTCCCAAAGGCGCACATCATGTTGGATATTATCCTTTAAAGACCCTATGAACACATCAATCCTATGCTCCTCTGGAATATCTTTTACCCTTATGTTCAATTTTTGGAACTCCTCAATGTGCTCCATTATTGAACCCTTTTGTTTGAGACTTATCGATTGCCTAAAAAAAGTGTTGCTTTTTGTATCCTCATAATGTGCTATCAATTCTTCCGTAAAAATTGCCCAAGTGATAAATTGTTTACGAGAGCAAAGCCATTGATACCATACAAACTGATTTGGTTCCAAATATAAAGTTGCCATACGTACCTTTTGTGTGTTTTGCACATTATTGAGATAGAAGAACTACTCCATCTGTAATATCCATGTGGCGGGATCCTTGCCATCAAACTTCCTCATATCGATTTTTGGAACATGGCGGGTCTTCGATCCAACATTAGAGTCTATGGAATCATGATTAACATTTATTTTGTTCACATCATGAGTTTCCTTTACAACCTTTTCACCATTAGTAAGTATTTCTTGTAGAAAATTTGTCAAATTTGTCTCCAAATCTGCCATGTCTGTCTTCAAATCTGTCCTCAAATCTGTCTTCAGATCATCCATCTTAGCTTCCATGCCCTTTATCTTAGATTCCACGCCATTTATCTTAGATTCCACGCCATTTATCTTATATTCCACGCCATTTATATTAGATTCCACGCCATTTATCTTAGCATCTGTTAGCTTTTGTGAGCGTGACATTTGTTGCACTTGTTCTTGTAATTTTGATATATCATGTAGCATTTCTTCCTCTTCTTCATGAGTCATGCTAGAGCTTTTAGGTTCCTTACTAGGTGTTTGCATTTTCTTTCCTCGGGGCATCAGTTACCGATAATAATGCTTTACTATTCCCTTTGCATTCCTTCAAACCAAGCTTATGCAAAAATAAAAATAAAACTACACACCTTTTTTTTACTTTGTAGAAGCCTGATATTGAATCTGATGTATCTCTGTAATTTCGAATCATCCAGTTCTGAAACTGTGACCTGTAGTAGCCTTCTATGTCCTCTTTCCAATGCCACTAGTTTGATCCAAATTGGATTCTCCAAGAAAGAGTTATGCACAATCTCCCGCAGTGACCTTCTTACGAAATTTCAATCCGATGCTCAGAAAGAAAGTTATGATGATTTTCCCCAGGTCACCTGTTTTGAATGTAATTAAGGAGTCTGCAAAAAGACCAACTTCCTCAGATCATATCTCCGAAAATATCATGCGAAATGCTCTAAAATTCGGACCCAAGGTTCAGCGCGATGTCTTCTCAAATGGGTTTTGTTTTGCGACTTATGAAATATCACAGAAAAAAAGTTATAGCGAAAATGCCACGATGACATGTTTGGAGCAGCCAAACCCTAGAATCCAAAGCTCTGATACCAAATGTTATGAAACCAGCTCAAGAAAAGATAGAAAAGAGAGATCAACGCCTTAGAATTCAGCCTCTTCGAGGGGGAAACCTCCTTTACATTACATAAATGAAGAATTCTTGGATGATACAAATGACAAAACCTCCTTTCTATATATAGGAGTCTAAGGAGTCACAATATAATCCAGCCGACCTAACAATAATAATATAAAGCCACAAAAATAAAAATAGAGGGATTCTAAGGGGCACAGAAATAACAATATGGGGGTAATAGGGGCACAACAATATAAATAAGGGTTATAACTACAATAGTAATGGGGTAATCACTAGTATTATAGGGACCCAACAAAGAATCCTGAATGGAAGCAATCAATCTCAGGGAAGTAGATCAAACAATGAATGGAGGGTGACCTAGAATCCCTAGAAACCATATATATCAATCAATCCCCAAGCACACATTAACAAAGTCAAGGGATCATTGCAGTCATACAAGCATAACAATCAAGACAAATACACTGTAGACACACTGGAAAATCATTGACAGAGGCCAGAAACACTGAAAAAAAAGAAGAAACTTTAATTTTTCTATATCCTCTGGGATCAACATGCCTGTTATAGGCAAAAGAGTGATGCAAGGGATATCAGTGCTGATCTAGATTTAAATAGGAACTCAACAAATTACTAAGATAACCATAAACTTAGAGATGCAGTGAAAATAATACTTCACTTCATTAATGTAAAATACTGAAATATGCTTACAAATAGAAATGGAAATAAACCAGCTAGGGCGATGGTAGCTTATCTCTGAGAAGAGATGTGGCAGATAGAGGCCTCTAAACTGTGTTACAATGAGGATCGAAGCCCTATTTATTGTTTAGAAACAATGGAAAACCCTTAACATCTCAAAACCTAACCCTAGAAGATGAAACACCAAATTGTGGGCCACGTTTTGGGTAAGTTGGTACATCAACTTCCCGGGGTCGTAACTTTGGCATACGATCTCCATTTGACACGTAAAAAATCTCATTAGAAAGATCTATCAAAGCATTACAACTTTGGGAAGAGTAAAATTGATCAATGGATCCATGTTTCTCCTAGATTTCCCAAAAAACGTCGTTTAGGGCCTTAAAACGGATCCAAAAGTTTAGGACCTGAAAAACTGCTAAAAATAGTAAATTGTGCTACAATTAAGGAAACTGAAAAACTGAAAGAGATAGTCATGGGGTTCCAAATGGGATAGGTGGGTGGCCACCAACATCCACCTCGATCGAGTGCAAATGTAATTAAAAAATCAGCGATGACAACACGACTGTTGAAGCTAAACACGTGATGGGCAATAAAAATAGAGAAAAAAAACAAATCTTCAAGACTAGAACAAACTGGGTGTCCTCAAGCAATAATCAATGAGTGAAAATAACTATAGAGAAGAAAACAAGCCAAAAAAATGACGATTGTTGAAACTCATCATAGAATCTGATTGAAGGAATGGATGGAGAGGGTCATAACTTCCCTAGTGGAGTTGCCATTTTGTTGTCTAGGCAATCCTCTCTGCGGATAGAGACAATCCCTCTAGCCCAATGAGTGGGACTAGTGACCTAGATGACAATCTATTGGACACTTTCCTAACTTACAATTGAAATAGGAGAAGAAGATGGCCTATCTCATTCTGATTTTATAACGTCCTCCTTTGTTGAAGACCTCAAATTGCTTGCACCATAGTCTTGATCCTACTGTTCATAGTGTTTGAATGCCTGCACAAGAGACCAAGACACAACAAAGCATACAAGTGAAAATAGCATAATAGAAAGTAACCTAATTAATAGATCAAGGAGGATTAAGATAAATGATGCAGTAACATACACATTTATAGAAAGTGAACCAGTAGTTGTATATATTAATAGAATAAAGGAGGAAGCATATAACCAAACCTTGATGTCAATAATCTCTCCTTTAGTGAATGTCCAAGTCCAAGTTCAAGCTCTCCGAGCACTCCTTCTCCAAGCCAAATAAGTAGCATGTAGGCACAATCTCAGCATAAGGGTGCAAATAGCAAAAGACCAACCATTTGGGAATGGGATAGGATGAATATATAGGTAGGGAAAGTGAGTTAGGATCTCTCCAAATATAGAAGAAGGCCCTCATCTCAAGGAGGTAGCTCATAGGGATAAGACCAAAGGCCCAAGTTGAGAGAACTCGACCTCATCCACGCTGAACAACCTCCAACTCGTCGTTCTAGAAGCCTCTAGATCACAAAGCTTCTTGTCCTCTTTGGGAAAAATTGCCTTTTAGGGATCATCGTGGGTATTCAAGCCAAAAGCATGCTAACAGCACGAGGCTAGTATAGTGCAACTAGAGACCAGCATGGGTTCCCAGTATCAGGGTAGCCATTATGCTAAAATTAGGGTTTTAGATCCCTTTTCTTCAGGGAAGGCTCAAGGCATTTTTCCATCAGCTGTTTAGGGAGGATCTGAGTTGCATATCTGTATGAGTACACTACGTGATGGCCATTTTTTAGGAACTTCAGGGTATGTCACAAGGAATTGTAGGAGGTGTGACAAAATAATGTGTAACACTCCCTCCTGTAGTGATGGGAAATTCATTCCCTTTTTGCACATACAAAATTTTCCTTATGCTATGAAATAATTCACAGTGTGAGCGTCAGATATTTCCATACTTGATACTAACCTTTCATGGCATTAGAGGGTGCTATTTGTTCATTTGCATGTGTTTTCAAGGTGTTGTTGGTGAATAGATAGTCCTATAGCAACTTGAAAGTAATATGATAGTTACTCAGGCCTCTTTTTTTTTTAAATTTATAGTGAATGATTTGTTGAAGTTGTTGACCTTTGCTAGAGGATGTGGTATTCTTTAGGATTTATTTTGTTGCTCTGGAACTTGAGCCTGTAGGATTTCTTCAAGCTTCTATAAGACAATGTAGTCTCATATAGTACTCACATAGGTCCTTCATGCTCACTAAAATACCATTCTGAAGTAGAAATAAGACTTGATAAATCAAAGAGTAACAAATGATGTTGATGGAGAGGGATTTTCATGTGGCTATGGTGGAAGAAATGAAGAATTTGAGAAGTTGTAGGGTTAGAAATGGAAAATAATAGAGGAGGAACTAAGGTATGATGCATGGTGATGAAAGATATAGGTGTTAAGATGCTTGTGGTGTCTTTGTCTAGAACATATACCAAATTTTTTCTCAACCTATATATTTTTCTCAAAACTAGGTCTTTTTGTAGCATTACATGACTTTCGTGTAGAAATTCACCGAAGCTGAAAAAGATGTATGGGAAGGAGTTAGTGATGGAGGTCTCATGTGGTGGATGATGAGAGAATGTGGAAAATAGTGCAAGGGTTCCATCTGGGCCCTTTTGGAGTGCTTGAGCCAATTTATTTGGCCGATAATACAAATGAGCTTTTCAACCTATCTTGTTCTTTTTTCTGTGTTACTTGCACATAAGTCAAGGTGAGGCAAAAGCAATTTTTCTTCCTTTTTCTTTTCTCATTTTTCATTTTTCATTTTTTATTTTTTTCCTTTCGAGGCTGACTAGTTGCCTCATGGAGGCTTTCAACCGATGGGTATGCTCTAGGTGTCTTAGAGAATATTTTCACCAAGAGTTATTATGTTTTCTATTTTTTCCTTTTTCAGACTTATAGGCTTCTATTGACAGTGCTTGAAATCTGTTAACCAAGGGGGTATCCCCAAAATGAATTCCTAGTTAGACCTCACATTATTTGGAGTAGGAGTCCCATCTAGAGTATCAATTCAACCACCATAAATCTATGTTTTCCTTGGATGCAATGAATAACACAAGATAGTATGCACAAAACCTTTGAAATTAGCAAGAAAGTTGACATTGTGAAACACCAATTGCAATGTGTAAAAAGAGACTTTCATGAGAGGGAAGTAAGAGTGATTGTCTAGAAGGAAAGAAATAATACTTTCCTAATAGAGGCACACAAAATAAAGGAAATATTCATTAATTATCTAGTGAAATAGTTCACATAGGCACAACGATCATTAAAGAACATACAACACATATTCAACAAAATAAGTACTGAAACTAATGAAATAGTTCAATTTATTTAGTACAAATGAAAAAAACATATACTACAAACATCTAAATAATAGTCTTACAATATTCATGATGCATGCATGAAAATGTGTTGTCTTGATGATCTTCTTATTATTAGGTGAAATATCCAAGTACACAATTACAATGGTGAGACACTAGCTTCAATAGGGGAACATTAAGTCACTCCTTGCTTCTCCATAGAATGATCTTCTCTCTTACGCCAATATAGAGAATCCAAGGCTACCTCTCGAAAGTCTATGACTCCAAAATCCCTTTTCTTGAGTTATGAGGTTTCTTTTATAACAAGAGAAATAAACATGCATCTCCCCTTATGTCTCTTCAACTCCCTAATGACTGTTGGACTACTAAATGACCTTTGAACTTTTATGTGACTCTTTGGTCCATATGAAACTTTTCATATTCCACATGTGACTCTTGGACTTCCACATATTTATGTCTTGTTATTTCCTTTTGACAATACATAAGTACATTTCACATCAAGTGGCAAGACACATTGACACTTATGACTTTATGATGATATCTGTACAAGCCACAACTTGACAATGATGACATGGAACTTCATGATGATGTGGCAATGCCAAGTTGCTCACTTTGTTGCTTTGAATTTGATTTATTTGTGATAGATCTTGCTTATTATTCTTCATCACCCTCCAAAGGGTCTAGGTGAATGTTGTAACCTTCCAATTCAACCTCTTTGTCTTGATTGAAGATTCCTTTGTTTTATTCATGATGGTTCTTCCTCTACTCCTTCTTCCCAAGTTATCTCCTGTATCCTCTCTTAAGAATTACCCTATCATGTTGTGATGATGGTACCTGTAGATGGAGACCACTCTTGACAAGCCAATCTGGGTCCAAAAACCATCTATTCTACCTCCTCTTACTCATGGAAGGTACTAATTGAAATGAGGCAACATGCAAGGGTACTAAGAACATGAAGCTAGGGACTACATATTTGAGGGCTTTGGGAACTCAGGGAGGCCACAATGTTGACTAGAACTATGAAATGGGTAGTGTAGGAGGGCTTGGAAAATATTCTTGCGTAGTGAGGGAGTCCAGGAGGTATGGTATTGATCTTGCTAGAAGATGAAGTACAATTAGCAGTGGGTATGACAGAAGGAGAGAAGGATTGAAAATATTGGCATCATAGGGACTGAAGAAGGCATCACTGTTGAATATAATTGCATAATGCATAATAGGGAGAAAGTTAGGGCACTAGATTACATAGTGAGGGATCTCAATTAGCAAGACTAGTCACTATAAATGCACAATGCTTAAGGATTGGTGACAAGCTTAGTGAATTACGCAGTTGAGGGACTTAGTGAATTATGCAGTTGAGGGACTCAGTGACTTAGTAGTGACCCCTTTCTCATTGGAAATATGGAATCATAGTAATAGGATAAACTAGTGAAGAAAATTGTGTAGTTGGGAAAGTCAAAGGGACATGGAGGCAAGGTTGTTCACTAGAACTGTGAAATGCATAGTTACTGGAGGGAAGGCTTAGGAAACTATGTAGTTGGGAAATTTAGTGACACGTGGACATGTAATATCCCTCCATAGATGTAATGTTTTTGTTAAGACATGGTGGAAAAAGGAAATGAAGAACATTGATATGATTATGCAAGTAAATAATTTTATTAATAAATAAGTAGAAGGGGTTGGAAGCACTTGAGAATGAAACATTCAGATATGAGATACTAGCCAATGAAAATAAAAATAAAAATCTCATTGGTAGATGAGATTTAGAAAATAATTTCATGATAACGACTCTAGAGAATATTATAGATAGGCTTAATGGATGGGAGAGAAAAATCCATTAAGTTGCTTCGCTGGAGAAAGATGCTAAGCTTGGAAAAAAACCATAAAGCATCATAGGAGAGAAAGGCGGGCTTTTATGGAAAGCCTAGGAAAGTGGTGAAAAGACCACAAAAGTGAGACATCACTGAAGGAAATAAATCATGAAAGGAATGTATTAAATACCAATAGAGGGATCAATAGAGGATTATCATTGATACCCTGGAAAGAATATCTCAGCATGGGGGCGAACTCAAGGATTACAATTCTAGGTTGGGAGGAAAACGTAAGAGATTATCAAGTGGAATCTATATGCGATCCTAGTGGGAGTATTCTATTATAAATTCTATTTCAATTACTTACTGTCTTATGCTTAAGAAAAAGTTATTCTTTGCAAATAGTCTAAATATTTATTCAGTCAATTAGGTTGCTATAAATTTATGAATATTTTAAGTTGGTTATGGTATTCATATTTAGTAATAAATGGCATGACCTATGAGGTAACTAGGTAATTCTAACTCAAAAACAGACTTTACTACATCATCAACATGCACATATATTTATGGTATCCTTGCTAGAATTGAAACACATATAAACTGATCACATATGCATGCAAACTGAATGTAAATGAGTTATTAGTTTTAGGTTGATGGAATTGTCTTTAGCTTCAAGAAGAGAAGAAGATTAAATTTAGATAGCTTACCATGTCTGAGAGCACAAATGAGGGAAGTAGGTATAACAATACCTGAAATTAAATTTGTAAGAATTCAAGTAGTTGTGTTATGAGGTTAATGCACGAGGTTTCATTTTATAAATAAAACAGGAAATAACAACAAGGGTAACTACAATAACCATATATCTTGGATGCGGGTGTGTGACTTGTCAAGTAGTACGAGGGTGGTGTGGTGGGTCGGCGCGTGGCTCATCACCATCGCCATCCGGCCTTGCACAAGGTCTGCTTTAAAGTTTACGGCCAACAACATCAATGCCGCATTTATGCAGCTCGACCCCCATCTCCAGCCTACAACTACTCCTGGTATGGTACCCCTCCTTAATTTCATTCTTGCTCCTCCCCTGAGCTCATGTCGCTTCAATGTTATCGCAGAGCCTCATTATCAAGCTAGCCTAGGGATTAGTTGTGCTTTGGATCGCAGTGATAATTTGCCACTGGGATTTCATGCTTTATACCACCCTTTCTACAATTTTAGCTTTCGCTCTTCCTCAGTCTCACCCAGTGCTCCTCTGCGAGCTCTAGTTCGTCCCCTTTTAGCACCTCCCTACCTTTATAGTTCCACTACCCGCTCAGCTCTTCTTGCTCATTTCAACATGCCTAGACTGTGCCCGAGAATGAGCTGCAGAAGAGGAAGCTCCTGAGGCCGTGTCACCCGCCAGCCCTCCTCCTCTACCTCAGACTCCTCATCTGAAACCTTGGACTTCAGCTCTAATAGATATCCAGTTACCAGGAGTAGTCGGGGATGGGGTCGAGGGCAACACAATTCAGCAGTGCGCTCTCAGAATTCCCAATCTCACACCGCTTGGTTCCGGTTCCCCTGTACCTTCAGTAATTCCTCTTTCATTGCCTCAGTCACCATTGAGCTTCGAGAGGATACTTATCGTTTGGTTGCTGTTACACCAGGGGTGTCTCTGGAGATGAGGGCGAAAGACAAGCAGGGCATTTCTTAGATAGACAATATGCAGAATATGGATCCTAGTGGCTCTACAACCCAGGATACGAACTTTCAAGCCGGTCCGCGTGTCCCTACGGGTGGAGGTTCCTCAGGCAAAGAAGGCCATCCCTTTGAGGATGAAGACCCCTATAATTATGGTTGCCGCATTGTTGAAGAGTCTCCTTCCACCTCTCATGAAGATTAATCAGGTCTGCATTCATTGGATTTTGATTATCTGCTATTCTAAGATGCTTAGTTCCCTCCTAGTTCATAGTCATTTTATGATTTACGCTTCTTAGGCTCAGATGTTTTTCCAATGTTATCTTGCCAGTTTCCCCTCCGTGGGCGACATCTCCCTGATGGTGTCTTTGGGTCTCAATTTTGGATTTAGATGTTTTTGGGTCAGACTCCATTTTTGAATGGGCAGCGCTTTACTGTTTTCAGTCTTCAGTGTCGTTACTGGCATTTTCTGCTTCAAGGAAGCTCTTCTATTTAGTCTTCAACAAGTCTTAGGGTCAGTGTTCAAGCTTTATTTTGTGAGCATGCCGCATCTCTAGGCTAGACTTCTCGAGGCCACTGCCTCTCTGTAATTTTATTTTGTATCAATATAGGAGTAGACAAATTTAGAAGAAAAAAAACTACAATAACCATATAAATGACCTGATAGGTAATATAAGAATACAAAAATCAAGAAGTAGACTACCGAATGAAGGAATCAAGTCCTCAGTACAGTGGGATGAGAAGAAAAAACCACAATTGCAATAAATATTTGCCACAGGACATAGTATGGTCATAAAGGTATTATAAAGACTCGACAATCATTCTAGAGACTAATGTACAAATGTAAATCAAATTAGTAATTATTATCTTGGAACTTGACCTTCACTATTTCCAACATTTTCTCACTTGGAATAATTAAACAAGTATAGTTTGACATAACTATGGTACCATGATCGATTGTATGAAACAATAATGAGTAAATTTATTTATATTCCACTCCATTTATTTATATTGATACATGAACAATCAAACATAAATTAAATCACCATAGCATACTCTTGAACAAAAATTTCACAAAAGTGTTATGGTAGAAGGTATTACAGATTTCAACATTAGAACAACAAATTATTATAAGTACCATGCTCGGTCTATTCTACCATCCGAAGAATCATGTAAATGAAACTGAACAACTTTGAATTAACTTATTTATAAAAATGTCCAATTTATCAAGGTGAGGAAAATATTAGGTACAAGGGGTAAACCCTTTTTAGTTTAATACGAGGTAGTTTGTCTGAGACATCATGGTAATGAGCAGGGATTTATCTGTAGAAATATGAACAAAAATATAAATTAAACCCAGGAAACATTAGTCAGAATCGAACCAAGAAAACAAGATTATTAGACAAACCAAATTTTTACCTTTCCATCACCTAGGAAAATTCGAGGTGGCTGAAGTACCAAACCCTGTCACAAATTATAATGGAAATGGTTAATAGAAAAACCCGAAACAAAACCCTATGTTAAGGGTAACTTAGTTTCATAACTTAGAAGGAAAATTGAAAGTATTGAATGAGACCTATGAGTGTGCTAAATGGAAGTAATTTCTCTAAAATTCGGGGCTCAGTCACACAAGAAGCATAACACATCAAGCCCTCCTACCACGCACTGGCTAAGACTCAGAGGAACTTTCCTCTTTTAGGAACTTAGTGTCCCTGATGAATATTGAAAGCTGAGAATGATAAAATTCCTTAAATTGGTAATCAAGGGTTGTTCAACTACCTGGGCAGGGGTATCATCGAAAACTAATCCCAAATTCTGAATAAAAACACCAGGTGGAAGATCGTTGCACCTATGGCACCCAATTAAGATGCCCTGAATTCCTCTAGAAACAAATTGATGTGTGAAGGAATTTTTTCAATACCATGATGACTGAGAAAAGATAGGATGGTTTTACCAAGAAATTCGAACAACTTAGAATACCCCATTCTTGTTGGTATTGGTATGAAACCTAGAGCCAGACAATAGTAAGAGAGTAATTAAGAATTGATGAATTTATGAAGAAGAAAGAAAATATTCATAAAACAAGAGATGAATTCACTATGCCATTTGAAAATTACCTTAAGAGAGCAGATTGGAGGGTTTCTAAACCTTTAGGGAAGTGTCAAAGTTTTTCACCAACCCGATTGATTATTCCATGTGTGGAAGAAGTAGTAGGAACCACACTTATGCACAAACCCATAAGGAAAAAGGGAAAACGAAAATCACAGAACTGTAGGAGGTCATCAAGAAATTAGTTAATTTCCCCGTGATAGGAAATGGAATCATGTATGCAGATGAATGGCCACCGGGTTTATTGTCCTCGACTACTGAATATTAGTCATTTAATGAATGTATGAATCAAGGGTGAAACCACCAGGTTCGATGGGCATGGGAAAGAGACTCAAGGAGTTGAGAAGACTGAGGCATACTCTCCATCATCCAAGGTGAAAATACAAAATGATTAGAGTTAGAGAAATTTAATCTCCACCATTGATTTACATCTCCACTATTGCACAATAACCCACAATCACCTGTGCCCATTTGAAGGGGGATGTCATGGTGGTAGCAGAGTGGAACATGCCAAACTGGAGGTGGCATGCAAACCAAGAGCATTAAAACTGAATTTACCACAATGTACACTATCTAGTACAGGGAAGTAGTTAATTACATTATCCATTATTTACGTTCTATCCATAATAACCCACCAATGGAGAAATGTAAAGGGACATAGATATAATAAGTTATGTTTGAAATCTTGGAGCGTGTCCATGGAAAATGTCAAGACATAAAGAGGACCAGTGGCTCAATGTATCTAGAAAGGGTGGAACCTTACATAGCTACTTTCACAAGGGAAATAAGGGCCTCTCTATGTTGAATTATGAAATACAAGCTTGGTTATAGAGGTAAAGATAATAATTCAAAGATACTAGGATCATGGAAGGTCTTGGTCGATAGTCGATCGAAAGTCTAGTTTCTTAGTCTTTAAGCTATAAGTTTAATGGTTGGGTATGCCAAAAATGGTGTGGACCTTTTGGGTTAGTGGATTGGGAAAAATTGTGGCATGAATTGTTTGGGCTCTAATGTATTCTTGGGATGTTTAGTTTAGGGTGAGAAATTTATTTATTTACACATGAGCTAAACAATTGAGCAATTCTAATTTAAGGACTAGATGAAAAAAAACCCCCATGATACCTCAATGAAATAAGGAACCTAGTAAGGTATACCCTAATGAGTGGAGTACACTCTAATAATAATATAATGTGAGGTATGGCCTTTAGATGGGCCCAGAGTATTCGAATTCAGTATACCAAGAAGTATAAATAAGTTGAGGTGAAAACCATATGAAAGAGTGGTGGAGTTGGTTAGTGAAATCAAAAGGTAGACATGAGGATTATATGTGTCTATAATAGATGAATTGGAATGATATCATTGATATGATTAAAAGGGGGTTAAAAAAAATGGCCATAATGAGGTTTGTGACAGAAGGCTTGAATTCCCACTAAAATTGTGGAATTTTGGGCATGCTAGGACAATAATTGTGCAATTGATAGAGTCAGATAGTTGAATTGATGGCTTAAGTTCCAAGTTTGCTCAGTGTGTTGATGGAGGAGGGAGACTATCCTCTAGGAGTACACAGTGTGAAATTTCAAAAGACAAAGAGGCTTAACTATTACCTAGGAATGAAAAATGCAAAATTCTAGGAAGGATAAATATTGTCTGAAGATTGAGCAAGTTGCATAGATAGTGAAGGCTTTGAAATGGACAAGTGTGGGACCAGTGAGGCAAGAGAGAATGGAACATGCAATAAAGTCATGAAATGGTGACCTCACACTTTGATAACATAAAAACACACAATAATACTAAAAATTCACATGCACACCCTGAAATGACAATAAATCGACACTTATTTCTAAGTGCAACAGTTGAAACGCCACTTTGTGGCACTTAGAATACAATTAATGACATGAGTGTCGGTTGCAACAAAATAGTGCGCTAAGCTGTAGGGAAGTGTCTAGCACATATTCTTATGATATATATGATTGACCACTTCAGAATAATGTGCGAGAGAAACCTCTAGTGGTGGACCAAGATATGGCACATGTAGGAGTAAAAACCATAAAAAGCGACAATAATAAAATATGAAAACTACACTTGCAAAAGCTAAGGAAAGTTAAAGTGACACATGTCATATCAAAGAGAACATAAAATTTCCACTTGTGGAAGTGAAAGCAATAAAAAAGGACAATCACAAAAATGAAAATGACACTAATGTAAACTAAAGCACTCAAAATTGACAGTTGAGAATATTACCAAAGAGTTGATACAATTGCAACCAATAGTGAGGGAATTTTCAATTTTGGGTTTGTGCACTAACTTTTGAAAAGGACTGCATAGTCTATATTTCCAGGAATTGCACAATTATTGTCATTTGCATTTGTGAAATGAATTATAGTAAGGATTTCATAATGGTCAAGTTTCTAGGGTGTGCTTAGACTATTGGGCTTGCTTGAAAGAAAAGCGCTTGCAAATGCATCCAAAGTTGAGCATGTGTAAGAAAGTGACTTCAATAGCTAGAAGCTTAGAGGAAGACTTTAGCATTTAGATAATAATAAACCAACCATTAAGTGAACAAGAGAAATCAAGGAACAATAGATCATAGGTTGCAAGTAGGTTCCAAAATCCGGGTGTAGGAAAAAATTTGGTGGGTGTTTGTCATAGCAATAGCAACTTCCTCATAGAGGATTTTAACTAGTGAATCTAACTCAAGTGCCTCAAAGGAGGTTTTCGATTGAGGTTTTTTTTATTTTTTATTTTTTTCTTACTGGTAAGGGAATAAATGGATTGGGAGCTCTGATGCTCTCAATAATATTTAGTTCCTTATGAATTGGTAAACTCAGCCCTCAACAAGGGATTTTTTTATAATTTCAACTAGTATCAATTTATTAAAAGTGGAACTTGTTCCTCATCTATAGTCTCGATTTTGACTGAACCACTATTGTATCACTTCTCAACCAAATAAGGCCCTAGCCATTTGGTCATGATATTACCATTGAAACCCCTAAAACTAGAGTCATACAGGAGGGGTCAATAACCCTCTCAGAAGGCTTTGGTTTTAATGTGCTTGTCATGCCAAAATTTTCTCTGTAGACTACTTCAGTGTGCAATAAGGCTTGCATTTTATACTCATATAGTGCATTCTATTACTAAAATGCATCAACCTATGTGTTATAGACATATTTGGGCACTGCAACCCCAATCACATATTTCAATAAACCAAGGGCTCTCAAACCCCTAAAAGTGTTGTTTCATATCCTAAAGGATCAAGGTCAACTGATTACATCATTTCCCAGAAGTTCTCCCTGAAAAACTGCTTAGAATTGGTCAAAACTGGATCATACAAACTACTCCATGCTGAGGGTGTGATGCATCTCACTTGCAGCACACAAAGGGTGTGATACATACTGAAAATCCTTTTTGTAGGGTGCGACTAGCTAGAGCAGACAAATGGCAGAGGCAGTTTGCTAGGTGGAAAGCCAAAAAATCTTCTACAAATTGCTCATATGACACTTTCCTCTTTGAATTCACCCAGGGATGAGTAAGAGATCATGAAATCTCCAAGTGGAACCAAGAACTATCAGTGAAATGACTAATCAAAATCCCATAAGCTGACTCACTCCCCTGCAAACATCTATATATGGATCCCTCATCCTAGAGATCCAGAGGCTAGAATTTTGTAATTTGTAAGGAAGTGATGTTGGTTTCTCTTTGAGACATTGTATTATTGGGTGATCTAGCTTTTCATGAGGTGAAAAGGGCTTTCATGCTGGGAGGATGATGCTGGATCAGACAAATGGGTTGTAATCCTCTCTTCTACTACTTCTATCAATAAAGCTATTTGAGTTTTCCTCCATATACTTGTATATTTCTGAATCTTGTATTTGTGTATGCATTTGTATGGTTAATGTACATCTGATTCTACATTGTTTATGGTTATAGATCTCTATGCTTTGATGGTATTTTTCTTCTTTGACTCTACAGGTGTTCTTTGAAGCGGGGCAAGTGAGAAGTGACTGGTGAATCTCTATCAAAGGGGAGAGGAAACAAGCAAGGAGCCAAGCAAAAGACTGAGGTTGGTGCTCTCTGCTTCTCTCTCATCTATCTCTCATAAAGGAAAACACAAGTTACTTTGAATTGTTTGTTTCTAAGATATCTACCCGTCTTAGTGGGACTAGCAACTCTGAATGGACACTAGTTTTCTCGGAAACAAAATGGAAACTCCACTGGGGAGCGAATAGTTTGTTTGTTTGTTACTGTTGTTTGCTTTATAAACTACAGACGGAGCCTGAAGGTAAGCTAGCTAGCCTTCAAACTGCTTTTGCTATGCAATTGCAAAGTACATCAATGTTGCTTTAATCAATCTCCGAGTTGGTTTATGAATTGAACATCTGACTTGCAAACATCCTAAGTGTCGTGGTGGTAGCTCAATAACCTCATTAGATCAGCCCCTATACTTTTTTTTTATTGTCTATCATAAGCTCGACCTAAATCCCTGAACTTAACTGCAAACTGTGGGTGAAAACCAAGCTCAATCTCGTCCCTGGACCATCGCACTGTCTCTCATTAGCAGTCTGGATGCATCACACCTCCTATGTGTTGCAAGTGAGATGCATCCCTGTTTCCCTTAAGGACAGGTGTGATGATTGAATGAGACTATTTCTGCCTCCAGATTTTGTTTTTTTCCTTCATTGTTTTCAGCTCTATTCAGTAGTTTTGTTGTCTATGATCAATATATCACTGTTGAAACCTTCTTCCTTTACATTATTCAGCCTCCATTAATAAGGAATTGTGAATTTTTTTAATGTATTTTTCGTCATTTATAGTCCTCCTTCGCAAACAATAGCTTAATCGAACTGTCATCTTTTGATTCAAAAGTGTCGCAACTATCATTTTTAGTCAAGAAAAAGAGTGTCATAAAGTCTTCCTCTTTTAGATAGTCGATTACACTTTTGCCATTGTACTTGATTTTGAAATTATTAGTATTTCAAGTGTCGAAAGCAGTTTTAAATTTGAAATCACAAAGTGTCGTCTTAGTCTTTCTTTCATTTCGAAAAGAGAAAATTGTTAGTACTGTTGCTTTGAAAGAAAATAGTTCAGATCTATACTTTGTTTTCTTTTTGTCATTCTCACATTAAGGGAACTAAAAAACAAATACATGCATGTGCATTTTCATTTAGACTGCATGCGGAAATTGATTTAGGAAAAGTGCATATAGTGTGTGCTCTCTGCTCTATGTTGAAAGAATCATATTTTCCTTTCCTTAGTAGCTAGGATTTTCATTTCTAAAAGAAAATAAACGACTGTTTATCATTTTAGATTGCATATTTAGGAGTTGTACATCTACATCACGCAGTGAACCTTGAAAGGCAAAATTCTTATGAAAGATCAATTATAAAATAAACCTCAATGAACATAAAAACGCTTTGGAACCTAACGCACAACATCTAGAAGTCTAGGCTAGAGATGTATTCCGGCATCGTAAAGCCTGGTAACTATCATTTTCATCGTAGGTTGGGTGATTCCTCTTCTTTGATACGACAAGTGCCAGTACGGACTTGTGCTCCCACGTACTGTCAAGTATATATTGGGAGACCACAATATGCTGATATCATTTATCCTTAGGAAGTCATGTCTGTCACCCTATCAATTGCAGTGCACTGAACACAACATTAGGGAAGATTTACTGCCGTACATAAAGTCCTTAGTAATTTCTCTATAATTTACCACCGAGGTATATATTGCAGTTTTGCAATTGGTTTGGTAATCCCTCTGTCTAGATTTCTAGAGTAGTCACTTTCATTCCTTTTTAGACTCCTTAAAAGAAAAGGTCCATCTCAGCACTTGTCACTTCAGGCTCATTAAAAATCGAAGGTGACTAGAGTCATCTTTAGATTTTTCTTGACTCTTAAGAATTGAAAAAGCAATTTGTGTCAAAGAGTCATAAAATTAATTTAATTCGGAATAAAATCATTATTCCCTCATTGGTCTTAGGTTGAGAAAATGGAGTCCACCAATCAAGGATTTCCCCTTGGGGGGAATCCTAGTCCTTTCTCCTCTTGGGGAGATGTTGGTGCTCCACACATGGCTACATTGTCCCTTCCATGACTCACAATTTGCCTGCCAGTATGGCTATTCTCGACCTCTGTCATTCAAAACACCATAATTCCTCAGCAATCAAATCAACAACCAAATGATACTGAAGTTTCTCCCCCACCTTCCACTTCATTTGTTTCTCCCTCTCCTTCTTCTTCTTCGATTGGTTAAACTAGTAACACTAAAAGCCAAGTAACTGATAAGAAGAAGAAAGGGAAGGAGAAGAAGAAGAAGAAGCCAATGGTGAAAGGAGGCAACTGTGCATCGTCTAGCAAAAATCTACACACTGCACCATCCAAACCCAAATCTCCATGTGTCATTTGCAAAGGAGACCACTATCATCGAGATTATCCCTGCATCCCACAGATCTTGAGAGACTAGTCTCCCTGCTTTCACAATCCGATGTCTTCAACCTCCATTGATCATGTTAAGAGTACACCGTCAACTAGTGAAAATGAAGTCAATGGGAAAAAATAAATATCTAAGTTTCCTTGTCGGTTGTGTGAATGCGATCATGCCCTCCACCATTGCCCTTTCCTGGACGAAGCTAAAAGAGTCTTGGATAACCATCCTGCTTCACCGTAGTGACTTCCTCCTGGATACAAGAAACTCTTGCGAAGTTCATTGCTAGTTGAAAATCTGACTGACATACCTCTATTGTCGGTCGAAATTCCATTCATCAAAGATAAACCCTCTGAGTCCACACCGGACCAAAGTCAACAGGTCGCGATGACAGTCAACCTAGTTTTGTCTTTAGAAGGTCCACCTTCAGATGATATAGTCTCTAAAGAGAATGAGAAAGACACCGTTCAAATTCTTTCTGTTAACACAAAATCCGATGAACAAGGGGGAAATCTACCCGTTCCTCTACCACAAGAGGGAAGTTCCTCAGTTCAAGAGATTCATTTGGCCATTTATTCGGTCCCTCCTCCAAGTAATCTAGTTGTTTCCTTTGATTGGAATCTACTAGTGAGACCCCGCCTACCATCTAATGTACCATTCCGAATCATAGTACAAGCTTATAGAATGATCATGGCTAGTACTATCATAGATGAAGGGGATTCTGTGAATATCCTTTCCTCAACTTTCTGGAAAGCACTTGGTTCGCCATCGCTTCTGCTTGAGATTCAAAATCTGTTAGGCTTCAATAAAGGAACCAGTCGACCATTAGGGATCGTTCCAAATTTGCCTATAAATTTGAGAAGGAAAAATATTCATCTGAACGTGATGGTAGTCCAAGGGCCTCTAGATTACAATCTACTCCTTGGGTGTGACTACATTTACAACGTAGGAGCTATTGCTTCCTTACTCTTTCGGATGATGTGTTTCCCGTATGAAGGCAGAATGGTCCAGCTCATTGACCAGCTTTCATTCCCCAGTTCAAACACAGCTACTAGTCAAATTCCATCCCTAAATGGTATTTTTACACAAGGAATGTCTCATCAACCTCCATTCCACCCCCCTGATGATCACGAGTGATTCGGTGAATGTGACTAAACCCAAGGGGCATGCGCCCTGGTCTGCCTCGGCAGGAACACCCCAGATATAAGGTAGGTTTCCTCGTAGGACATATGACCAATCTGAAACACCCATCCATTTAGGAAAATGGGATTAGTCTGGAAAAATATTTCCTCATCGAAGGTTATGTGATTAGAATCTCCCACCATTCACCTTTGTCTATTTTGATGGATAGAGCCAAGGAAGTGTTTTGTCTGCAATGTAGACGAAACAAGCTTGCTTTAATGCAAGAACTTCCATATGGTAACCTGGAAACTCTACTTCTCTTTATACCTGGGGGCATGCAAACCTTTTTTACGCAAGTGAAAAATGACCAACGTAACTCTAACTCCATAGTTTTACTCACTTCAGCTGCTTAAGGTGATTGGTCTGATCCACCATTCACCTTTGCTGGGACCGACAGTGACAGCAAAGTAAAGGAAATGTTTCCCATCAAGAAACTATCCTACCTAACCTTAGTAGTTCTTTAACCCTTAGGACAATAGTTGGTCATTCCTAGCTTGCGTACAAAATGCTTAGAGCAAAGTTTCGCATGGGGAAAGCTCCCTAAAAAAAGAACCTACTAACAAGAGACATCCTTAATACACGATTGGCACAAGCAGGTTTACGCGAAGTTCAAGCTTGTTAAAAAAAAAACCTAGCAATGAGCATATGTTCCCCCAGAGTTCAAGCTCATTAAAAAATGAACCCACCTTTCGGTAAATAACCTTTGTGATCGCATTGCTATCAGCTTTTGAGCCTTGGTCGTGTTCTTACCATCACCTCCACCTTTCTAGCCGATCGTATGCCTCCACTTGATTGCTTACCCTTTTGAGGAACAGCTGCAATGAGTGATTCTATTAGCCACCTTCTTTACACTGTCGTGATTGAAAAGTTCCAAACCTTAATTGGAACCAATTGCTATCTGAAAACATCACTCGTTCCTCAAAAATGAGTCTCCTTTAAGCTCTCTTTAGACTCATAAAATATGAAAAGATTGCTGAGAAATTGGCCACTCCAGCTCATTAAAGTGATTGGAAGTGCCATCCATCTATATTTTAATCTTTTTGGACCCGAGGGATCATTACACAAAAAGATCAAGCGCTTGCCTTTTTTGTCTTGCTAAAGTGATCAGAAAAGTCACCCCTTTCGTATTATTTTATACTTTTTCGGACTTAAGGGATTATACTATGAAAAAGGACTACTGAATTTTCCTTTCCGTCTATTTTCAGACTCTCTAAAACTGAAAAGGACCAAGTTATCTTTATCGTTAAACTCATTAAAACAATAGCGATAAACTTGTCCATATAGACAAGAGCGAGTTTCACTGTCGCTAGGCTCGCTAAAACATAGCGACAGGTTTTCGTGAAGGTAAAATTATAGAACAAGCATATGTTATCCTCCTCAAGCTTAACAAAAATAAATAGGTATCGGTTAGCAATGATTGGGGAGAAAGGGAAGAAAACTTGAAGAACTTCATTGGTAGCAGGTCACTCTTGAACATGACACTTTCACTCCATCACCATGATTGAGCCGGGTTGGGTTATTCCGTTCACCGGTCATATCACCATTGGTCCTCCATACCATCCATTTTGGGGTTAACGCTACCAATCCATTCTAGTGTCGGCGATATGTTCAAGAGAAGTCACTCAGAGGATTCACCAACCCAGCTAACGCCTCATCCGCTGTGATACCTTCACGCTCCATTTTTCATGACCACCACCCTAAACCTTGTATCATCAGATCGTTTTCACCTCCACAAAATCATTTGCTTAGTTCCGTGTCATAGATGTGGGATTCATTAAGGCCCTCATATGATGGGTCATTTCTTGTTGACATCAGCTCATTATCCAAGAAGTTGACTTAGGAATAACCCTTTCAGTACTTTGAAGCTTGCATGCCTCAATGGCAAGTTTCTCACTTCCGCGGCAGGTTTACATCAATGGCCTTCGATCGAAAGATTTTATGGGGTGTTCGACATTGACTCATGTATTCACACCACCTGAATTGTACTGTAGTACCTTGAGGGTCATTATCATTATCGGTGATTCCTCTCACGCCTGTTAATAGCTTACATCATTGGTTGGTAATTAGGTGATGTATTTTCACGTTCAACATCAGAACATCTTTTCACATGGATCAACTTGTACTTCGGGTGAATATTGATTGAGTTTGAAGCCGCTGGATCTAGTTTCATCCATTCGGGCTGTGATATATTCAGGAAAATAAAGACATCAAATGTACACCATAGATGCACAGATAATCATCCAAGCTAAGGGATGATGGCTCTACCAAAATCATCAATCTGCCACACAGACGATTGTCTATCCTATGTACATGAAAATGAATTCATAAAGCTGAGCATGGAAATGCCTGCCTTAGCTAGATCATGAAAATATTATGAAGATAATGTATTGTATTGTATCTTATTACAGATCACCTTCCAGTTTGAAAAACCTTGGATCCTCATGATAAAGCATTTCACCCGACATCAAAGGATTTATGACCTCATTCTTTAGGGGGAAACTGTTATAGACATATTTGGGCAATGCAACCCCAATAACATATGTCGATAAACCAAGGGATCTCAAACCCCTAAAATTTTTGTTTCATACCCTAAAGGATCAAGGTCAATTGATTACATCATTTCCCAGAAGTTCTCCCTGAAAAACTGCTCAGAATTCGTCAAAACTGGACCATACAGACTACTCCATGCTGAGGGTGCGATGCATCTCACCTGCAGCACACAAAGGGTGTGATGCATACTAAAAATCCCTTCTGTAGGGTGTGATGAGCAAGAGTAGACAAATGGCAGAGCCAGTTTGCTAGGTGGAAACCCAGAGAATCTTCTACAAACTTCTCATATGACACTTGCCTCTCTGAATTCACCCAGGGATGAGTAAGGGATCATGAAATCTCCAAGTGGAACAAAGAAATATCAGTGAAATGACTAATATAAAAAATCCCAGAAGCTGACTCACTCCCCTGCAAACATCTATATATGGATCCCTCATCCTAGAGATCCAGAGGCTGGAATTTTGTAATTTGTAAGGAAGTGTTGTTGGTTTCTCTTTAAGACATTGTATTGTTGGGTGATCTAGCTTTTCATGAGGTGAAGAGGGCTTTCATGCTGGGAGGATGATGCTGGATTAGACAGCTAGGTTTTAATCCTCTCTTTTACTACTTCTATCATTAAAGTTATTTGAGTTTTCCTCCATATACTTGTATATTTTTGAATCTTGTATTTGTGTATGCATTTGTATGGTTAATGTACATCTGATTCTACATTGTTTATGGTTATATATATCTATGCTTTGATGGTATTTTGTTGCTTTGACTCTACAGGTGTTCTTTGAAGTGGGGCAGGTGAGAAGCGAGTGGCAAAGCTCTATCAAAGGGGAGAGGAAACAAGCAAGGAGCCAAGCGAAAGATTGAGGTTGGTGCTCTCTGATTCTCTCTCATCTATCTCTCATAAATGAAAACACAAGTTACTTTGAATTATTTGTTTCTAAGATAGCTACGCATCTTAGTGGGACTAGCAGCTTTGAATGGACACTACTTTTCCCAGAAACACTATGCTTTAGTTAAATCAATATCAAGTTGAGCTATCTTCCTTAAGGTGTTGTACTCAAATTCAATTGACAAACAAATCTTCTTACTATAGACTAACTCATAGGGGATAAATCCAATCGTCATCTTCCAAGTGGTGTTGTAACCCCAAGTGGCCTCAATAAGTCTTTTTTCCCAGTCCATTTTGTTGTTACTAATTACTTTGGTCAGAGTGCTCTCTAATGCTCTATTCGTGACTTCCACTTTCCCATTTTATTGGGGGTAATATGGAGTATACTTTTGATGTCAAATATGGTGTTTCTTCATTATCCTTCGACCAGATTGGAGGTAAACAAGGAGCCTTGGTCTATCACCTATTCCCTTGGTAAATTAAACTTGTAGAATATATTTTCCATTAAAATCTCAACCATTTTCTATTCTATTGTTTCTTTCACTACCTTCACTTCATTCGACTTTATCAAGTAATCTATGAATACAATGATGTACTTATTCTACCTAGATGGGGGGTCAATGGGCCAATGAAGTCCATCCCTCACTTCTCAAATGTCTCAAAAGAGACTTGAGGTTTGAGGGGCATCTGATCCTTCTCAGTAGGTTTCACCATCCTTTGACACTCATTACATTGTGAAGTATATATTTGGGAATTCTTGTGAAGGGTTGGCCAAAATTATCCTACTTGTAGGATTTTGTAAGTTTTCCTCTTTGCAGCAAAATTCCCCCCCACAAGGTCCACCTTGGAAATATGAGAGGATGTCATTAAATTCATCTTTCCTCACACATCTGCTTAGAATATGATCAAGCACCAACATGAAGAGGTTTACCCCAATCGAAGAGTAGGAGACACTCTTTCTGACAATCTTACTTTTCTCCTTTGAATATAGGTGAGGAGGGAATTGGTCAGTAGCTAGGAAATTGAAAATGTTCTTAAACCATGGAGACAAGAGTGATATGGAAAAGAGATGCTCGTCAAGGAGATGATCATCGAGTATCACTTATTCATTTGTAGAAAAGGTTATGCTTGATAGAAAATCCATAATAACATTCTCCTTTCTAGGTTTGTCAGCATCAGTAAAATTAAATATATTGAACGATAATAACTACCTAATTATGTGAGCATTCACATCTGGTTTATTAATTAAGTACTTGATTGATGCATGGTCATTATGCATGAAGACTTGATAACCAGTGATGTAATTTCTAAATTTGTTTAAAGAATGCATAATGGAAATAAACTCTTTTTCAATTAATGTATAGCTTAACTTATCCTTCTATATATTTTTTTTAATGAATTAAATTGCATAGGGGACTTTACCTTCAAATAGTCCCATAACTGTAGCTCCAATTTTCATGTCTAATGCATCTGTATGGATATGAAAGGCAAGAGTTCAATTTGGACCTCTGAGGACCATTGTTGTCATTAGTATTTATTTTATTTCATCAAATTCTTCTTGACATAAATATGCCCAATAAAATTCGATATATTTTGTCAGTAATGAAAATAGAAGAGAGGTAATTGTTTACTAATATCTTTAATGAATCTTCAATAATATCTAGCAAGGCCTAAAAAATTCTAACATCTTTTTTTTTTTAGGAACATAAGCATTTTTTATGATGGCTATTTTGTTTGGTTCCACTTGAATTATTTTTGAAGAGAGGAAATTCCTTAAGACAATTCCCCCATTCATCAAAAATAGGCATTTCACATGGCTCAGGGTGATGTTCATTTCTTCACATCTTTGCAAGACGTTGCTTAGGTTAGAGAGAACCTCTTGGAAATAATCCACATAGGGTGTAAAGTCATCCATGTAGATTTCTACTAATTCATGCATAGGATCAGAGAATATACTTAACACAACCATTTCGAAGGTGGAAGGGGCATTGAACAGGTCGAATGTGAGAAATTTATAAGAAAATTTCCCCAAATGGCATGTGAAGGTAGTCTCATCCTAATCTAAGCGCTGATATATATTCAGTTGTACCCATCGAATCCATCCAAAAAGGAGGAATTTTTACTTGAAAGTACATGAAAGACTTGGTCAATAAAAGGCAAGGGAAAATGATCCTTTGTAGTGGCTTTGTTGAATTATCTATAGTCGAAATACATTCTACATTTTACATTTTTCCTAGGTAAAATTACCACAGGAGACACCCATTCATTTTCTAATATTGAATAGATGAATCTTTCATCCAAAAATTTCTACAATTCATATTTCAAAATATCTTTCAATGTAGGGTTCATTCGCCTTTGTGGCTAGAAAAAAGGTTTATGATCCTCCTTGATATATATATGGTTAGTGAATATAGAAGGATGTACTTTCATCCCCTTGTAGTCCCATCCAAATTCATCAATATGTTGTTTTAAGACAATGAGAAATTGGTTTTCATGATTAGTTGAGAGAAAGGGGCCAATTTTTAATGTTTTAGAGGGGTTGATTTATATCGTTTTTACATTATTTTTATTACAATCAATAGTTAAAAAATATTTCCATGAACTGTATTGATAAAATATATGATTCTTTATATACCATTCTTCTTTCAAGGCATCAGTATTCATGGTAATAGGATACTGGTTTTGCAAAAAATTATCAATCAGATTATCTTCACCAATTTTCCTGCTACTAATGGTGGTTTATAATTAACATATTGGATACAATGATGAGAGGAAAGATCCCTCTTATTCTTATTCTTCCTTTACCCATGTAGGTAAGTCATCCTCAACAAGAGGCTGAGCTGGTGGATATAACACAAGTTGTTTTCTTGATTTCCAATGGTGATGGTCATATTCACATCCCTACAACTTATGTATACATTAGCAGTGGCTAACTAGGGTCTTTATGAGATGAGTGGCTAGTGATTAAATTTGGTATCCAGCTAAAGGAAAAGGAAATTAGTGGGATACTCTCAAGAATAAATAGGGACCATTAAATTTTCTATGATACCGTTAGATGCTAATGTAGGTCTATCAGAAAGTTGTAGAAAAGTAGAGATATTTCTTAGAGAGCCTTGCAGGTTAAGTTTGATCACAATTTCCTTAGTCATGATAGTGATTCTAGGTCTAGAATCAATGCGAGCGTTTGGAACTATAATTTCATTGATGTACACATCTAATACTGGGTTCCTAGTATCTAAGTACTTGGGGATGATTATTCTCCAAAGCATAAGATCAACCAGCTTCCCTATGACATTAATAGTAGGAGCATCCTTTTTCTTTATTTGAGGCCTTTTGAGACATTCCTCTTTAGTGAACTTGTTATAGACAGGAACATCTTTGATGGCTTGAAGGAGAAGTATTTTAGCACATAGATTCTTTATTTCTTCCAGAAGTTCAACTTCTTCTGGGGTGTGTGCTTTGTGGGTTACCAACCTTTTAGGATAGGGAGGTTTTGGTTGCGTGAATTGAGGTGTAGGTTCTTCATTCTCCTCCTCGATATTTTATGTTGGAGGAGGCAGATGAATATATAGAAGGACCTTCCTAGACCTAAGGTTTATTTCTTGGATTTATACAACATAAGTTTCATAAGTAGTCTCTCCATTGTAGAATAGTTGAGTCTTCTTATTGTTGGGATTTGAATTTGGTTGGGAAATAATTTGTGGTTTATTTGGAGAAATGTTTTTGGGTGCTTGATATTCTTGAGGAGGATGCATCAAGGTAGGTGGTTGGGCAACCTATGGCCTCCATCCTTGTGGTGGAATTTCTCACTTAAGAGGTTGAGTAGGGTATGGATGGAAGGGAGGAGTAAACTTTTGAGTAGGATATGGCCAAGGAGTGGTCATAGGCCAGGGTGAACGGTTTGGATTAAACTAAGGTTGATAAAGAGCATTGAAAGGAGAGGGGAAGTTCATATATTGTCGATATTTCTTAGGGGATTGTGACCTATTTTGGTTGAAAAAGAATAATTTATCCATGCTCCCTTATGTTCCCTAGTACACAACCTTTAGACATGGAAAAAATGGAAATTTATTAGTGGAATGTTTATCCTCACATACAAATCATATTTGTATTATCTTTAGAGCACATTCATTCCTGGGATGTATTTTAGGGCATTGAGGGAAGAATATGGCTAATTCCTTTTCTTCTTCGTCCTGATTTCTTATGATTTGTAAGTTGTCCATATGCATGGAAAATGTTTGTTGTTCTTTAGGTCCTCTAACATACCTCCTATCTCATTTTTTGTAATCAAGGAGGAGGAATAGGAGCTTATTGAGATTTTGTTTACTCTACCTCTTTTTCTAGTAGCCCTTGAATAGTTTTTGAATACATTTTTGATGCCATAATATGTGAGCAGATATATGTCTCCATTGGCTAGTAGGTTGAGAGTTTCCATTAGTTATTCCCTAACTCCTGGTAGTAGGACTAGCTTCAAGGATTCTGGATCCAATGTTAGATTATGTACTCTTTTGTAACTCAACTGGAATATTTCCTCAACATCCTCTAGAGAATAATTTTATCCTTGGATCATTCTAAATATCTCATCTTTGGTATCCTCTTCTCTACAATAATGTCGACACATGTTGTTGAAGGCTTGCTACATATTTTTTCATGTGGTCATGTTGTCTTCTTCTAGGGTCATGAACCATCAGAAGGATGCATCCTTAAGGCTGGAAGGGAACAATTTGGGCTTTTTATCATCATTTGTATATGTATAAGTCATACATACTATAACAAACTAAAACATGAAAGTGCCAGAATATTATTTGATCAATCCATAGAAATGTGGGAGAATAGATGGATTAATGTTTTTCATTCTAGCCTCTCCATTGGTTTCTCTAATAGGAAATGTGAACACTTCTGGTTGTCTAGCTTTAACCATAGTGTTGGTGGGGTGTCAAGGTATTTATCCTTATGCAATCTCCTCAAATATCCTCACTTTATCATTAAAAAGGGCCTCAAATATCCCAATGGACAAAGGCTCATAGTCAATTGAAAGAGGTTGGATGCTAGTGGAAGTGGGGGTTTTGGGTAAGATTTTTCTTGTTCTATCTCTAATTCTTCAAGTAATAAAATAAAATAATGTATTTTATATATTTTTTAAAAGCACATCAATTAAATAAAAATACAATACATACTTGACACCTCCCCAACAATGGAACCAAAAAGTGACTGCTCTTAGTATTACAACAACAATGTTACAACTCCCAAGGGTATCAACTTTAATTTTCAACCCAGGGTTCGCACAAAGCTAAGAGGGGTTAACAATATATGTGTAGCAGACACTATTATTCCTTTTTCTAAATTTATGTAGGTGGAAATACTGAAATTAAATCTACATCTACAAAGACTAATTTGACTATTCTATGCTACAGAAAAACTGAAATTGCAAGAAATGACTAGCAGGAGGAAAGACAACACATAAACATAGTCTATTTGTAGTAAACGAAATCACACTATGCTATCTAAAATGAAATGAAAGAACACCTATTCTATCTTCTAAGGAAAGAAAATGCACTACTGAAATTAAGGCTTGCAAACAATAAAGCCTAATTTTGCAAAAAATAAGCAGTTTCTACAACAAATCAAATAAAGGCATATAGAAGGTATAGCTGCCTCTAAGTTCCATTTGCAGGGTTCCAGTAGCATTGAAATACATAAAGGAAGGAAAATCATGAGATTGGTGCAAATATGGATGAGTTTAGAGGGGAACATGCAAACTGCTACAAGCATCCTTGTTTTGATACATGAGACTATAACACTACCACCCACTCCCTTGGATAACCAATGTCGGATGGTAGGTGTTAATTTAATTTAACTCGACTTCTAGGGTCATTATGGAAATGCGGTCACAAAATTCCTCAATTTTAAACTTCCTAAAACCTGAAAACTAACACCACCATCTAAATCCCCTCGTCAATAACTTTCCAACAATATAAATTTTATCTTTGTCTGACTTATGGATCAAAATTTATGGCCATTCAAGGGCTGGCTGATAAACCCTTGCTACATTAGTAGGTATTAAATTTGGAATCACATGGTGTTCATGTGGCAACCCACCTCACCTTGTAGGTCAATGTCATCAAGTAAACCATTTTTTCTCCCGTGGCACTTGCCACATCATCTCCCCTTGCTTTAGACTCTACTAGACTGGTGTTTTACTTCGTTTTGTAACAAAGTTAGGTTATAAGGGGTTTTGGAGTTTTCAAGACCATAATGTTAAACTCATGCCATGTTTCCAGGGAGATATGGAAACAATTGCCATCACTTGTTTGGAACTATTCTCATTCCTCGTCCCCATTAACTGCGACCACCTATACCACATGCATTACCATGGTGAGAACCCTCTGAGGTACTTGACCCCATGACATACATATTACCATCAAGTTATAGGGATACTTCCCATTTATTGACTTATGTCAATATGGGCTTCCGCTTACGATGTTCCTCTCTTACCTCTCAAGGTCTCGAGGTGATATCATGCTATTGTCTTAGCATCCATGTAGCCCTTCTTGAAGGTGCCACATGTCACTCAGTTTTAGGCCACTTGGCCCTTCAAAAGGACCATTATACCTTCCATGTGTCATGCTACCTGCGTGCCATGTCATCATACTTCCATGTCATTCTACTACCTCATCCCATTGTGGGTCCCACCGAGATCTGACTATTTGTATAAAACAACGTTTTCCATTATAATACTTAGGTGTTATGAAGGATCCCACCCTTCATCCCTCCTTGTAATCTCATGCTAGCCCTTTCCTCCTGTTGAAGCACTGTAGGGAAAACCCCTCATAGTCCCACAACCTCAACATGTATATACCTATCTTGCAATAAAATAATTCTTCGTTGGTCCTTCCATCTCTCACCGTGATCCCTCTCGGAAGAACCTATACAAGGATGACACCCTTGAGGGTCTGTGACCCGACATAAATGCCTTCCACTCATAGATGGGAAATAATCCTTCTCTCGCCTCCTTCCTTCTTACCAACATACAAAATGATTTAAGTCCTTTTAAAGGGCCACAACATGACATACATACATATGCATATACACGTACACATAGACATACACATACACATACATGCATACATACATACATGCATACATACATACATACATACATACATACATACATACATACATACATACATACATACGTACATACATACATACATACATACATACATACATACATACACACACATATACATATATATAGGCAGGGATGCTTTTGTCACTTAGACGGATTTGGGGCTAGCCCTATTGAGTTGTATTATCAATAGGGATCCCACGACTCTCATGCACCGAGATCATGACCCATGAATTTCCAATCCAAGGCCTTAACACATAGACATAACAATCCCTTAGCAATATATATAGACATGGACACTTTATAGACAGGGACACTTTTAACACTTCAACAGATTTGGGGCTATCCCTCCTAAGTTGTATTATAAATAAGGGATCCCAAGACTCTCATGCACTGAGATCATGACCCGTGACCTTCCAATACATGGCCTTCACACATAGACATAAAAATCCCTCAACAATATGATAGCAATTTTCCACACCCCTGCAATTTACAACAATAAACCATTTTCCACATCCTTGCCAAGCGATACAAGTCATTTCAATACAATAAATTAACCATCCATGTATCTCTCACCTCATGGCAATTCATAGGAATCAATATTATCATAATACACATGCATACATTCTCCTCATCAAAAGCACAAGTTGTATAACAATAACAATAGACATTTACATTGCATTGAAATACACCATGATTCAAGTAAGGAACTTATCTTACTAAGTAGATGGCTAGCGGCTGAGAGTGGGACTTCAACTCTCCACCCAAACATAGGCTAACTGCATTTCTACTTTTTCTTGTAACCAACCACCCTTAAGATAGATTCAGATTCTCAAGTGGTAATTTCCTCTGGAGTCCTCAAACAATCACTCACTTATAAGGGACAAATCCCATTCCTTAGGTGTTTCTCAACAACCCTCAACTATAACACCACGTTGGCTCTCAACCAACAACAAAACAAACCAAGGGTTTAAGAAGTGCACAAAGAGTCTCAGTTCAACTGTAGATATATATATATATATATATATATATATATATATATATATATATATATATATATATATATATATATATAAAATAAAAATAGGGTTTATCAGTTGTATTACTTTTATAGGAGTAATAACAAACTTGTCCAGAACTTCTTACTGGTACTCACACCTATGTTCTCATCCCCAAGGCTACACTAGGTGTTTGATCTATTTTATCATTTCCTAAAGTAAATAAACCACAATCATTAATTATCAACTAGGGTAAGTATTTTTATTTCAAAGTCGTCTACACTATCTATGTTGATACATGTAACAACCAGGTAAAACATAAGAAATATCGTTGTACACACTTGCATAAATTATAACACTCTTGCAGAATGGGAATATACACTTGCAGGAATTAAAAGACGAACTGCAAAAAGGAAACACACTCGACAAGGAAAGAATCCACATTTCATAAAAGGTTCAGAATGCAGATAGGTGTGTCATACACTATTAGCTAAAGGTCTAACGTGAAATAAATAACATGGAATTGATTAATTTGTGTAACAAGACGCAATAAATCTGAAAGAAGAAGTGTATCTATCACACAATGAATGTGTACAACAATAATAAGAAATTCACAACTAACACATGAACAAAACAAATATCCTATCAACACTGGGATCCCTGCTAAAGAGGAAGGCCCCTCCTCCCTAGTAGGGTGTAGGAGTATAACAGATATATGCCTGTATTAAAAATAGCTGAAGAGTACAAGTTCAGAATGTCGGTATTATCTATGTTTTGTCCCCCTTCACATGAGACTAAGCCCTTTTATAAAGTCTTTAAAAATCCCCAAAATTAGGAAAATAAATTAGTCATGAGAATATTCGATTCTCATGCTGATTAAGATAACAAAAATAATATAAATATATAAATTGTTATAATCTACTTTTTATAAAGATTTGTTGTGGTTACACCACTTTTGTTTAGACACAATTGTAACCACTCAAATATTCTTAACTTCCCGCATGAAATTATGTGGCCCTTGACAGTTGTCTTTGCAAGTGGCGGCTACAGTCTTGACAGTTCACAGTGTAACAACAACTTTGTGGTGTAACAATGGAAAAATGGCAAACCTAGGGTGTAACAAATCACACCGTGTTACAACAAGTAACAAAAATAGTTGTTCACCCAGGGCTATCAGTGGTTCTGGTAACACCTGAAATAAAAACATCGAAAATAACTCTTCCAAAGATACCCTAGTTAGTCATCCCAAAGAAAGCATCGTTTCATTCAATACTTAGTAGAAAACAACATAATAATATGTCAAAGAGAAAGATTGCTTCTTTATTAGAGGGAGTGACATTGTACTAGGGAAATTGTAGGTTCAGTGAGGAAAAATGGCCAAAAATGGGAAAGATATGCCTGAAATATCCTTAAATATTGCACCTAGCATCTCCCCCCAACTGAAGCCACTGCAAGTCCTCATGCATATTCTTCAGAATCCTCAGGGTCCTCATCTATTGTGACATTGGCATGTTGCTGATGTAATCTCATGAAATCGTAGGTGCCAACAACATCTTCATCGTCTTCCCTATATCCCTTAGTAGACATGAGTTGTTGTTTCAGGAACGTTCATCATACTTGTTTAGGTGGAAGTGATTTTAATATTTCTCAACTAGGAGCCAAATCAGAGGAAACTTGAATTTGAGACCCATCGAGAAACCTTTGATCATTTCGACAATTCGTACATATTTAAGGACTTGATTAAAAACTATCAAGAAATTAGGGTATCTAGAGGGACCCCTTTCTTGTAATGTGTCATTGCAAGCTTCCCATCGTTTCAGGCTCCCAACTAATGCTTTACTTTTCAATTGTTCATGAATATTGAAGAAAATCCCAATGATCTTTCTCCTATAGAGGGACATTTGTTCTATCATGCCATATTTACTGCGAAACTTTTGAATTCATGCCTCATAGCAGTGTCCATACCATGTTCTGATCTTATCATTAGGGCTAACTTTTCTTCATTCAAAGCAGATGATTTTGTGGCAAGGTTCCAATCAATTTGATTTCTCATAAAAGATATGAAAGCCCATAGCTGCAAATCTCCAACATAGGGGGAAATGTTTACATCCATATGAAAACTAGAATGCTCAATAAATATATTATGTAAGAAGAGTTTGCATAACAAACTCTGCTCATCAAAATCGCATGAGAAAAATACATCTAGAAAATTTTTAGTGGAATTTATCTTGTAGGGTCTTTCTCATGGATGGCTCTCAACTAGAAAAAATAAAATTGCTCACACAAGAAGATCAGGTAGGATGGAGATGGAAAGTTGCAACCTAAAAGGTTTAGAGCTAACTCATACATTTTACCTTTCTCTTCAATCAACCTCTTGACCTCTTGTTGTAGTTGTTGTCTCTATTTTTCCTTTTCCATCTTAGCTTTCCTCATTTCCCACTTTATCAACTTTTCTGTCAACAATTCTTCGACCTAATGATCCTTGAGGGTACGAATAACCTTCTGATTTTCTTCCAAATAAATCACTCACTTTTTTGGGGAAAGTGCCAAGTGCTTCCAATTCTACAATTATGATACCAACAAAACTTTTCTGAATGTCACCCTCCTTCAGGGTCCTGCGAAATTTCATGTTTAATAGCAGTAGAGGGTGTAACAACATCTTGTGTTTTGATATTCTCTACCTCAACTTCTAGTTCTTGTGTATCAACAACATCATTGATAGGTTCTTGTGGAACAAATCTAATTTTTCTTCTTTAAAAACCTTTGTCTCACCTGCTAGTTCTTGTGTATCAAAACCATCATTGATAGGTTATTATGTACCAGTTTATGGGTTAAAATCCATGGGGTGCTCCGTTTCAACTGTTGGTTCTCGTGTATCCGTAACATTGTCAACAAGTTATTGTGTGGAAACCTCTTATGGTTCTATGTGGGTTCCTTCTGAGATGGTATCTGCAATGAAAATCTTGTACCATGTTGTTGCCAAACCCTCAACACATGTTATACATAAAGTCCCCTATGTGGGTTCTGATTCTAACTTATCAACAACCTCAGCCAATGTATCGAGACCCAGAACCTTTGCTTTCATTTTCAACCTCCTAATTGTTAGTTAATTCATTTTTTTTCTAGCTTCTTAATTTTAAGCAACAAGGTTCGGGTCTTGTTCTTACCTAATGAAGAATCATCTTTCTTCTTGGTTTGTTTCCTCTTCTTATGCTTCTGTGTCTCTTCTTGCTTCTCTTTTGTTCCTTTTGCTTGCCTGGTTTCTTCTTGGATGGTGGAGAGGGTTCTAGTTGAGCAACAACCTTAACCCTTTTCTTCGGTATTCTTCCACCTATCGGTTTCTCCAGTGACCTCTTATTAACTCTAATTCCTGAAGACTATCCATGCTCTTTAGCTGCATCAAATTTCCCTAGAGCACCTGTAGGAGTTTCAGCTTGTCTCTATTGTGGTGCTTCTGTGCCTTCACTGATAAAGTTTTCCCAATTTCTTCCTTGTTACTCTAGAGCTTCCATTACGATCAATTTTATGAGGCCATCATTGGTAATGCAACTCTCTGGATGCGAGGCTACCTTTACCAAGGCATCCATATGTTTCAAATTTTCAAACAAAAAATAGGGAAGATTAACCAATTGCACATGCTAAAGATGGCTCAACAATGGAAATTGATAGTTGAAAACTATCGTCGAGCACCCCTCACATGTAATGTACTTGATAATAAATAGGGAAAAATTGTTCCACAGTTGAGCAAGGGAAAGGCAGTCAATTCCTCTTCCCTTGACCAATTATTCTTCTCCTTGCAAAAATTCAGCTTTAAGGACTGGGTCATTAATTTTTTGGTTGAACCACCTCTTCCCTTCAGATCAAAGTGATGTTACTCTGGAAATCTCTTCCTCCGTACCCTTTGACCTCTGCTTGGTTCCTATTCATATTTCGAGCAAATTCCAAAGAAACATTTTCATCTGACCCCCTGAATCGCTCAAAAAATTTGATCCACCCTGCTTCTCTGAATTGGGTATGCTTCTGGGAAATTTTCCAAAGCCTCAGTGGAATCTAGTTCATTCCTCACTGCTGCTCCCCCATCCTTTACTATTATAGGCCCTTCACTAATTACTTTAATGATCACTATGAACTTTTGCTTGTTGTCATCACAATTCTTGAAATATCTGTGCAATGTGGGTGCAGAGCTATGTCAGGGCGGATATAAAGGCAATAGGAAAGGATATCAAGTCAGAAATTTGTGCTATATGGGTTATGATTTCATCATTAATTCAAAGATGTGAAAATCTGACTTGGATACGGTTCAAAATAATGAGGTAATCAATCATGCAATGTGGTAAGTATTAATGGGTATTTTCATTTCAAACCAAGTTATGTCACAAATCACAAAATGGTTTGTCACACCCCCAAACTTAAATGCAAAGGTTGTTCACGTCCGTCAAAACAAAATGACGTATTAAATTCCATAATTGCTAAATAAAGAAAAAAACAATATTCATTTTTTTGAATGACTTATCAAAGGGTGATTTGATTGATGTCGACAACGGAGTGTTGGTGATGGAGATTATTGAAGCAGACAACTGCAACCGGTTTCATGCAATAATCATCTCCATCAAACCAGCTGCTACAGATGTAACACCAAAATAATTTCTCCATGATGATTGAATAAGTTTGCAGCAGTAGTTTATTACAACAATGTATTCCTTTGAGGGCATTACAATTTCGTTCCTACAAATGAATTCTAAAAATAATAAAATGAAAAAAATGGGCTTGTAACCAATATGTTGTTACACATATATCATAGGTAGCATGTTGTTACAAAACTTGTTAAAAGGAAAATGTGTATCATCTTCCACAAAGTGATTTTTAGCTAGTACAACTATCTACCTGTGCCCCACAAGAGGTTTTCACAAGCATATTTTTTACTTTTATTTTTTAATATTAATATATATGTGTGTGCGTGTGTGTGTGTACATATGTGTGTGTGTGTGTGTGTGTATTAGGATTATTATTTTTCGTTTTTGGTGTATTAACTGCCAAAAAAAGTTGGTTTTCATCTGCTACACTTATTGGAATTTAAGAATTTGATAGCACAGGAGAATTTTATCCTACTCTCATAACTTTGAGATCATATCCTAAGACAATGTTGAAAAATGAATCCTTTGAGGGTGGTTTATGATATAACTGAAGATGATGCCCATTGGCAAGCAATGGCACTTTGGAACTGTCTATGGTAATTAATCTCACGGTCCCATTTTCAAATATCGTATCTACCTCATAAAGACTTGACCATCTATGTAGAGCTTCCCCTTGAATTCCTTGAATCATGAATCATACAGTAGAACCTAATCTCCTTTCTAAAACACCTTATTTTTTATAAACTTGTCATGCTACTTAGCCCTCTACCATTGGATGATGTTTGTTTGTTGGATGGTAACCAATATCTTCCCATCTAGTTCATTTAATTGGTTCAACCCATGTTTCTAATCTATAGTCAAATCTAGGTTCACTTGAAATGTTGTTCAACATTTTTATTTCAAACTTAATGGGAAATAATGGGTCTTTACCATACACCAATTAGTATGGTGAAAATCCAGTAGTATTTCTCCATGTAGTTCTATATGTCCATAGTGCTTTTGGAATTTTATTAGCCCAGTTCCTCCGGTGGTTGGCTACAATCTTAGGTAGAATTCCTTCAATAACCTTATTAATGCTCTCCACTTGACCATTTTCCTAAGGATGATACGGTGAGGTAATTCTTTGATAGATCTGAATTTCTCAATGAACCTCTCGATAAAATGATATGTGAACACTGGTCCTCCATCTATCACTATTTATCGAGGTACTACAAGGTGAACAAAAATTTCTTTAAATAAAAAATCTGAAACAACATGTTCAATTTCCCTAGTTAGGGCCTTTGCTTCAACCCATTTTGTGACATAATATGTACACACTATAATGTAGGACTTCTGCTGAGATGAAGGATTAATTGGTCCTACAAAATCTAAGGCCCAATTCTCAAATGGTTCCAAGACTATTTGAGGTTGTAGTGACATTTCATCTCACTGAAGTGTTTGACGCATTCTTTGAAAACTGTCATATCCCTTCACAAATTTCTTTGCATCCTGGAATATGGTAGGACAGTAATATCTTGTTGAAAGAAATTTATGCCCTGTCCTTTTGTTAACAAAGCTTCCTCCACAAGGTTCCTCATGATAGGCTCTGAGGATGTCAAAAATCTCATCCTATCTCACACAACGCCTGATCTGATGATTTGGCCCTGTGTAGTAGAGGTATCCTTCTACCTAAGAGTATCTTGCACTTTGCTGAACAATATTCTTCTTTTGTTTTGAGGTCATATGTTGTGGAAATATCCCTACAGTAAGGTGGTTAGCTATGTCTGCATACCACGATGAGTGAGTTGAAATACCAAAATATATTCATATAGGAAAGAATCCTCAACGGGCATGCAATCACTATTAACAGTTAGCTTAGAAAGAAAATCAGGCACTACATTATCTTTTCCAAGTTTATCTAATATTGTTATATCAATTCTTGTAACAATAACAACCAAAGTTTAACCCTACCATTAGTAACAGGTTTATCATTAAGAAATGAATGGAAGAGTGGTCAATGTGCACAAATACTTGATAACCTATAATGTAGTGCCTAAATTTATTAATGGCATGCACTAGTAAGAGAATCTCTTTCTCTGTAACTGTATAATTTAAATCTACTGGAGTTAGATTCTTGATGATGTAGTAAATGGCATATGACTTCTTGTCTTCTAATTGAGCCAACACAGCGCCCACAATAGTATCAGATGCATTTGTTGCTATGTGAAACGACAGATCCCAATTCGGTCGTTGAAAAATAGGGGCTGTTGATGCACACTGATTTAACTCTGTAAAGGCACATTCAAATTTCCCTATCCAGACAAATTCCACATCATTAGTAAGAAAAGAAAATAATGGGGATGCAATTTTTGAAAAAAAATCTATAAACATCCTATCCCTGCATGTCCCAAAAAGCTACGTACCTCCTTCTGTGTTTTGGGGGCTAGAATTTTCAAAATTACTTCAATATTAGTAGGGTCTACTTTTATTCCTGTAGAAGAAATATAATGCCCAAGCACAATTCCTTCATACATCATCATGTGACATTTTTTAGTGCTTAAAACAACATTAGTTTGCTCACATTGTTCTAGCACTTTTTCAAGATTGGCTAATGTTGGTTAAAAATTGTCACCACAAGGTGAAAACTCATCCATGAATACCTTTAAAAAATCATTTAGAAAATCTGTAAATATCCTCAATATTTCCCTTTGGAAGGTTTCTGGCACATTACAGAGTCCAAAAGGGAGAAATTTGTATGCAACATTCCCCCAAGGGAAAGTAAAGGTGGTTTTATCCTGATCCTCTAGGGCAATCTGTGTTTAATTATAGCCACTAAACCAATATAGCAATGTTTTTTTTTTCCAAATAAGGTGTCAAGGAAATGATCTATAAATGGAAAAGGAAAATGGTCCTTTTGAGTGTCTTTGTTAAGTTATTTGTAATCTACACAAATCGTCCACTCATCATTCTTTTTAGGAACAATAACAAGTGGAGATACTCATTGAATGTCAGATATAGGATAAATGAAGTTGGCATTTAGAAGCTTTTGCAATTATTCTTTTACTACTTCTTTAAGTGTTGGGTTCATGCATCGTTGTGGTTTCCTAACTAGATTGTAGTCTCCCTTCAAGTAGATGTGGTGGATACATAGGTTTGGGTGAATGCCTTTCATGTCTGTGTAATCCCATGAAAATTCCTTTTTTATGTCTATGTAACAGCTGTAATAGCATCCTGTTCTGTTCGGGAGTCATATTAGGATTAACATTTAGATTTTTTCCTGAATATATTTGAATTGGGTTTCTCTTGAGATTAGGGGTGATTTTCATATGTTCTAGACTCAAGTCTTCCATTGTATATTCTACCCCTAAATCATCAATACATGTAATGGCAAGGGAATTACTAATAAAGCCATTGATAATGTCATCCTTTGTTTCATTCTGAAAATACTGGGCTTTTCCAAGAGTGAGGAGTGGCTAGGAATGATCTGATTCAGGCTCAAATTTATCCCATAAGGGATTTTCCAAATCCTTACATGGTTTTGCAGGAGGATATAGGTTGAGGTTATTTGTGGCTTGTCCATCTAAAATCATCATCAAGCCTGCCCTACAACCTATGATTACATCCACAGTAGCCAACCAAGGCCTTCATAATATCAGAGGATGTCCCCCTAAATTTGTTCTGGCTTGAAAAATAAGAAATTATGTTGGATACCTCCAAGGAACCACTGTGATGACTACGTCCTCTACCACTCCTTCAGTTTTAACACATGACCTATATGTTAGCTCTAGCACTGTAGGAGTTTGTCTTAGCCTGTTCAACCGTAAAGTGGTGAATATTTCCTTAGTCATTAAATTGATTGTTAACCCTAAATAAATTAATGTGTTTGGAAGGAGCTTCTCATAAATATAAACAATGACTATGGGATTCCCTGTGTTATCACCTAAGAATTCTAATTCCAAAATTTCTCACATTAGTTTGATGGAAAAGGTTCGGTGCTAGTCTAGGTTTGATTTTTTGTTTGCCTTACAGTCTGAGTCTTAGGAGTCTTGATGGTATACTTAAATAAAGGTCAACTATGCATTCTCATTCATCACCGATCTCATAACTCACACAATTTCCATGTGTCAGCTTTGTTAAAAGGTTATTATGTGCCACAAAGCTCTTTAGGTGATTTCGTAGCGCATAAATCATTTTTAGGCGTTTTCGCAGTGCATAAATACTTTCTAGCAGTTTCACAGCGCAACATGTTTTAGGTGATTTTGTAGCGCATAATCCAGATTTTACACTGGCTGCGCCACGAAATCAGATATTCGTGCAATCCGTAGAAAATATTTCCTAACTGTCAAATATGTCAAGTTCATTTATGGTTGCATCATTCACTGTCAGCTTACACACTCCACATATCATGTCCAACCGCTTATCTCCATCATTACAGTCACTAGGTACCTTGGTACGCTCAGATTGCAAGTTCCAACAAAAGCCAGGTATTCACAGTCTTAATTATGATTGTATTCATTGCATGAGGAACAAATCTACAAATGTTTAATTTGAATGCATTGCATATCAAGCGAGGTAGTTACTAAGAGAGGCAGAGATCGAATATTGAGCAGCGCTAGTATATCTAACCTTCATTACGCTGAAGTCTCATGGGAGGATCTACAGAAAGGAAAGAGCACAGATCAGGGAGATGTTTGAGGAATGAACCTAAAGTTTTAGACCTTATCTTGAAGAATAGAGAGGTTGAGCATTTGTTCAAGCAGGCTGGATGTTGGAATTTTTGTGAGAAACTCCAGGGAGGTCATGCACAAATCACCAAGGAATTTGCTTTGAATTTCACAGGACTAAATTCAAAGGTTGGGATGCTCGAATTGCAAGTCTCACCAGAGGTAATATCCACAGTTACTGAGATTCCGAGGGGACAAGAAACTTGGTTTAAGAATTTCAAATTTGATATGACCCCTGCAAAGAATTTCTAAAGGCTGAGTTCATTGACTCAAATTTAAACAAGTCTGTGCCTAGAAATTATGTCAAGGACTCATATGCCAATTTGCTTACCTGCATACAGAGGTACCTTACCTATGAAGGGAGATACAATAAGGTGTATTCATATAATTTTAAGCTTTCGCTGCATTTCACAGGAAATATATCTCTTGATTTGCCTTTCTAATTATTTCGTAGTTTAAGCAAAATGTGTGCAAGGTGCAGCTAAGGAAAGAAGCCTGTGAGACCTCATTGTTTCACCACGGCTTAGTTAAGTTGATCAAGCTGCATGAACTCCAGAAATTAGGTAGGGAATGGCCCACATTCATGTTTATGTGTGGTTTCAAGAACGAGACTCGTCTCAGTCCTCAAGCTGCAAGAGATCTTCCAACAACAACTAGTCATTAGGCAGAAACAAGATCTAGGAGGTTTGCAAAGTTGAAGGCTAGGAAACAAGTAACAGAATCCACTAAGCCACTGATTATACAAGATACACCCCAGCAGTCCCTTAAAGAGAAAACTCAGATCAAGGAAGGTGCACATGAATCAAACACAGGTGAAGGAGTCCAAAGAAGAAGGACTAGGAGCTAGGTAGCTAAAGAAAAAGGCAAGTCAGTGATTATTGAGGAAAGCCCTGTTTCAAAGGGAGACTTGAATGATTTACTGCAAGCCATTGATATTGAATAATCTCCCTTGGTTCAAGCCGATTTGATAGATTCAGGAAAAGACAAGGCTAAGAGAGTCAAATCCTCGAAAAAACTCAAGTTTGATGATTAGGTTGCTCAATTTGTCTTTAAGCCATGAAGACCCATAATGAGGAATTTCAAACACATACAAGAGGTATTTCCAGGAGCAGATGAAACAGAGGAGAGAACACAGTCTCATGAAGGAAAAGATAAAGGTAAAGCAGTTACCCTTCAAGAAGAAGATAGTGTTGAAGAGTTGAAAAAGAAGTTGGAATTGGCAAACTTTGAAATTGCTAGACTGAAGAAAGCCTCCAGGAAACATGCAATCAAGGAAGCTTATTTTAACCAAATGCAAGCTCGGTGGGAGGACAAAACATTTCAAATACTCGAGGTGGTCGACTGTAATGTTCAATTCCGTAGCTGGACTATCCCTGAAATAAAGGAAGCTCAATTCATCAGAAAGGTCAATACAAAGCTGAGAGCTGGGATCAGAGTCATGAAGAAGCAAATTGAAGAGTTGAAGTTGTAGCTAAACCAGCAGAAAGAATCTCCTTAAGGAAGTCACACATCAAGTAAGGTTATGTTCCAAATTTTGATGGTTTTCCTCGTTATAATTTTTCATGAAGAATCATACATTTCCACCCAGTTTTGAAAAGCTTTGGAGCAGTTGAAAAGAATGTTTAAATATAAAGAAGCTCAAGATATAAAATTTTTGGTATTAGGCTGTGGTTTTGTGATTACCCAACAATTTCGTAGAACGCTACGAAACTGCTGAAGATGATTCCTAACGCACAATAATTTCGTAGCGCGTTACGAAACTGTTGTAGCTACATAATTAAAACTCAGTCAACCAATTTTGAAGGAATGAGGGGAAATTTTTGAAAAAGGAATCTCTTCAAAGGATCATGTAACACGTGTCAACATTCAACAAGGGAAGAAACAGGTGGAAGAAACATATATTCGAACTCTAAACTTTTTGTTATAAAGTGATCAGAGTTACTACAGTTCATGATATGTCAGACAGCTTGGAGGAGGTCTTGTCTTCACACATGGGAAAGGTCGACATCACATCAAGGATGTGGCATTCTAATATATTTTTGAATAATCAAAGAAGAAGGACATGGTTCATTGGTTTCTAATATCTTTGAGGAAAACCAAAAGCAGATAAACATGGGCAGTTTCCTACTTTTCAGGAGTAATGGAGAAGATGTGACATTAAGGGCCAGCAGGCAACTACAAACACCTACCACAACTAAACTAAAATAGACCACTTGTCAAAGAACGAGAATTGATTGTAATTAATTCTATTATTAGCGTGATATGAAGTTAGACTCCTATTTGCCTTAGATCTCTAAAAAGTCTAGTTAGCAGTTTGTTACATTTAATAGGTAGTTAAAGTTTGAATAGGTGTCATAAGAAATAAAATTCGAGTTCCCCTCATGCTGGAGGAGGAATCTAAGCCCGGTAAAAGAATTCTATATATAGGAGAGAGGGCAATGTACCAAGGGTTGGAAATTTATGGAAAAAAGCTCTGCTATTGTGCTATGTATATGACTCTGTTTTAGTAATACAAGACTTGGCTTTACTTCTCAGGAATCAGAAGGAGTTTACAGTTCATAATGTTGTGTATTATCTTCTCTTCAATATTTGCAGTGGTAAAGATGTGTGATTACTTAGAAATCACTGATTTTTCTCTAATTTCCTTCACATATTTATAAACTGTGTTGTCCTGTATGTTTCTGGTGTATTCTGAATGGTTAAATTTTGTATGCCCTGACTTCTATGTAAGGTTGATGTCATTGTTATTTTGAAACGAATTTGAATGCATAAGCCCAATGGATACTTTCTAGTTGTGTTTCCACCACTCATATTTTTACATTTGTTTCATAAGAGTTAGCCATATTTATCATAATCAAAGATCATTAATCCGTTGAGAGAGCCCTCTCAGGTTGGGGAGGCTAAGCCTCAGCCTAAAGTAGGTTTGAAAGAGTTACACAAGGTCTACCTGATCAACAACCTATCAGGGGCTGATTTTGTGATAACATTTTGGTACGTCTGCCGGGAGTCTGAAGATTAATCATTCCCAAAATCAAGAGACTGAACTTTTGAAGGTAGCAGGAGCCTAGAAGACTTTTCGAGGTTGCAATCTACCTTGGTGACTCCATACATTTTACAAAGCTTAAAAGGTGGCTTCGAGAGGGAGATATACAGGGAGAAATCCTGACCCAAATCCACCTAATCCTGTGGACAATCCAAACACCATTTCAAGGAGTAGACAAAGATTTACTGAAACACTAGGTGCTCCATCTTTTTCAAAATATTTGTTCTATTAATTTTCAAGAAGTACTGAGGACAAAATTGTTGATGATAAGATTCGTGAGGTGTTGTTGAGGTCTGAAAACAAAGAAGAACTTATTGGAATTATTCTATATTTACAAAAAAGAGGTATTGATACTTCGTCCTTAGTGTCACAAAAAGATAAGGAGGAATTTTGAGAGGTTGTTACTTCTGAATTGTTATTAGAAGAGGAAGATTTAAATAAACTCAAAGAGCTTGATCCTTTTGCAGTATTACTCAAATATAAAACTGGTCTACCCCTTCCAAATTGGAGTACATTTTTCAGTGGTTTGCAAAGTGAAAATAGTCCTTTTCATATCAACACTTTATCCTCTACCTCTGCTAGTCCTAGTAGCTCTCAGACACTAGGAAATCCACCGCATATCAGTTCTGGTTCTTCTGTGCCTACAGTACCTGTCATCACTGCTCCTCCATTAATTATGGTCATACCTGCTAGGTATGATCCACTAGCCCTCCCTGCTATTTTACATGACCTTCCCAGCAAATATGCTGCTAGAATTCCAACATGGGGTGGGGATGAAGAAGTCACAACAGAAGAACATGTAGACAGATTCAATGATTTTGTTGACAGAGAGGAAGTTGATGATGAGGATTTGAAGCTAAGATTTTTTGCACAAACCTTCAATGGAGAGGTTAGAAAATGGTTTAAAGCTCTTACAGCTGGAAGCATTCACAGTTGGGCAGAGTTTGAAGATAGTTTTCTAAGGAAATGGGGAAACAGAACTAACCCTGTCCAAGCTCTTACTGAATACAACAATCTTAGAAGAGCACCTGATGAAACCGTTCAAAACTTCTCCAAGAGGTTTAATAAAATATACAATTCCATCCCAGTCCATTTGAAACCTCCTGGGGCCTTGGCACAACTGAGATATGCCGAAGCATTTGATTCTGACTTCTCTCTGTTACTCAGAGAAAGGGATTCTGCTACTCTTGCTGACATGAAAAACGATGCAATTAAAGTGGAAGTAAACATGATTGCTGCTAAGAAATCAAAGATGGCAAAAGCTAAACTGAAAGAAGAAGAGAAACCTTCCACTTCAGCTCCAGAAGATAAGTTTGACTCAATGATGAAGACCATGGAAAAACTGATGGATCAGTTGGCTCTTGGGAATACCTCTGCTCCTCCAATGAAACGGGAACCTCAATTTAGAAATCCTCAGTTCAAAAGACCTCAAAATCAGCAAAGGCCAAGAGAAAATAGGAATCAACAGCCAGATCCTCTAGTAAGACCCCCTTTCCAACAAAATTTGGTGGATGAAGAAGATGAACCTGAAATTCCTGAGGAGTCCATCCATTGTCTTGATGAAGAAGTGCCAGGGATTTTCTTGACTAAGGAAGAACATGATGAGTCCAGTATGACCAAACTAAGAGAGGAACCTTCAGACTATTTAAAGGGCTATCGGCAAGCTATCTTCGAGATGAAAAAGAAGTACAATCTCAGGAATAGAAATGTGCCCATTACAGCAAGCAAAGCACAACCCAAGAAGGATGCCTCAAAGGCTGTTGAAGACAAGAAGGACAAGTAAAAAGTTGCTGAAGGTAAAAATGATTCTCCACTTGGCCAGAAGGATATTAAAGCTCCATCCCCTACTAAAGAAATTGAGAAGACTGTTTCTATTTTTAACCCTGAGAATGAGATTGCAAAAATCAAGATATTAGTCCCCTTTAATGAAATCCTCAAGGTAGACAAATACAGAAGTAAGATTGTTGAAATGCTCAATTCACAACCAGGAGTAGCTGATATCTTAAATGTACAAGAAGATAATCCTATTATTTACTTGGGTCCAAGACTTGAAGATGAACAGAATGAGGAGTTTCCTCCTTTCTACATAAGCATTAGCATTCATGATATGACCTTACATAATGCTATGTTAGATTCAGGGGCATCTCATAATCTTATGCCCAAGGTGATCATGGAAAGATTGGGATTACAAGTAACTAGACCATATAAGGATTTATTTTCCTTTGATTCAAAAAGAGTTCAATGCATTGGTTTGATTAAAGATGTTGTTGTGGGTCTCACACAAATTCCAGCAAAAACAATTGTCATGGACATTGTTGTGGCTGACATTCAACCTAAGTTTGGGATGCTTCTTTCAAGATCGTGGGTAGCAAATACCAAGGGCACGATGCAGATGGACCTTACCTATGCTACTATCCCTATTTTTGGTGAGAAAAGGAGATTGTATCGGGAGACCAGAATGGCTTATATGGTAAGCAGCAAAGACAAACCTCAAAATTTTCCTATTTATTCATTTGATACTAGTCTTGGATCAGCTATTTTATTCAATGAATCAGTTGGAGGAGAATCAGAAGAGAAACTTTTAGAAAATCAGTGTCAAGGAGGTCAACAAAGAGATGAAAGAGACACAATAGGCTAGTGGTCATTATACTTCGATGGATCAGTAGGAATATAACAAAGATGTTGAAAAAGGCAGCAGACTTTAAGTGGATATCTGAAGCAAAGAAATCTTTTGAGAAGATCAAGAAGGCACTCACACAAGCACTAGTACTTATCAGCCCAGATTCTACCAAGGAATTCCTTATTTTTACATTTTCTTATGAGGATACAATTGTTGGAGTTTTGCTACAAAAGGGAAATCAAGGTATTGAACAACCTATTTCTTTCTTTAGCAAGACATTAGCTAATGCTGAACTGAAGTGCAATATCCTAGAGAAACAAGCGTATGCCTTGGTGAAAGCAATAAAGGATTTTAGAATCTATGTTTTGCATTCTCACATTGTTGCCTATGTTCCAAATGTTGTTATAAAGGATATTCTAAAGCAGGCTGATCCGGATGGAAAAAGGGGCAAGTGGATAGCAAAATTGTTAGAGTATGACATTGAGATTAAACCCACGAAGTCGGTAAAGGGTCAAGGCTTAGCCAAGCTGTTGACACAATCAAACTTGGACTGTCTTGACATTAACTTGAGTACAAAGATCTCAGAAATTTCTGAAAATGAAGAGGAGTTGGTCCAAATAAATGAAAAATTCTTGGTTTTAGAATGGTACAAGGACGTAGCATTTGTTCTGCAGCATAATAAATCCCCTGCTAATCTTTCAAAGTCCAAAGCTCGGTTTGTCAAGCTGAAGTCTTTAAGATATTTTGTGTATGACCAAAAGTTGTTTTGGAAAGATGTAGGAGGGATATTGTTAAATTGTCTCCTTGAAGAAGAAGCTGATAAAGTAATTGATGAATTCCATAAGGGAGATTGTGGAGGACATCACTATTGGAAAGCTACTACAAACAAGGTCTTGAGGGCTGGATATTTTTGGCCAACTATGTTCAGAGATTTCTATAAAAAGGTAGATACATGTCGTGAATGTCAATTATTTGAAGGAAAGAGGAAGCTTGTGCCGCTGCCTTTGGTTCCTATATATGTTGAAGCACACTTTTAGCAATGGGGATTAGATTTTATAGGGGAAATTCATCCTCCTTCATCAGGTCAGCATCGCTAGATCCTTACAGCCACTGATTACTTTACCAAATGGATAGAAGCGGTCCCAACAAGGCAAGCAAATCATTCAGTGATTATCTCTTTCTTAGAAAATAATATATTATCAAGATTTGGTTTCCCAATGAAGATTATAGCTGACAATGCTCAAGCTTTCAAGTCCAAGAAGATGATTAATTTTTTCCATCAGTATCACATTTCTCTTGGACACTCTACTGCTTATTATCTGCAAGGAAATGGCCTTACCGAATCATCAAACAAAAGCCTTGTGAGGATCATCAAGAAGCTGCTGCAAGAAAATAAGAAAGCTTGGCATTTGAAATTGAAATATGCTTTGTGGGCTGACCAGATTTGTGCAAAGAGATCCATTGTAACATCGCCATATGAGTTAGTATACAGTGCTGAAGCCATATTTCTAACATCACTTGGAGTACCTGTAATGAAGCTGATTCAAGGATTAGAGGAGGAACCAAACGCTGTACAAAGAAGGATCAATCAGCTGATAGCCTTACAGGAGAAAAGAAATGAGGTGTATGACAGTCATCAACAAAGTCAGAACAGAATCAAGAGAACATTTGATAAGAAGATCAAAGAAGTTACTTTTCAGATCCATGATAGAGTGCTGAAATGGGAAGCCAGAATCGAAGAAAAAGGTAAGCACGGTAAATTTGAAAATTTGTGGAAAGGCCCATATCAAATTTCTGCTTTCCATGGAAACAACACTTACATTCTGCAAGAAATTGATGGAAAACCATATGCTGGAGGACCTGTTAATGGCAGGTTCCTAAAGCATTATCATTGATTGAAATCCTATCAGTTTCTCACAACATTGTATATACCCGTTTTATCAGTTTTTCTTTTGTTGCAAATAATGACAAGCTGAACAGAAGGCTTAAGCCCGAGGTGAAGGCCCAAGAAGCTGGAAAAAGATGCTTGTCAAGCAAATCTATGTTTTTCATAAAATGGATGAAGCACTGGACCTGCGAGTTCTTAGTGTACTACAAGAGCACACTATCCCAAGTGGAGCCACTATTATCACTTAAGAATTCTAATTCCCAAATTGCTCACATTAGTTTGATGGTAAAGGTTCGGTGCTAGTCTAAGTTTGATTTTTTGTTTGCGTTAGAGTCTGAGTCTTAGGAGTCTTGATGGTATACTTAAATAAAGGTCAACTATGCATTCACATTCATCACCAGTCTCATAACTCACACAATTTCCATGTGTCAGCTTTGTTCAAAGTCTATTATGTGCCACAAAGCTCTTTAGGTGATTTCGTAGCACATAAATCATTTTTAGGTGTTTTCGCACCGCATAAATCCTTTTTAGCAGTTTCGCAGCGCAACATGTTTTAGGTGATTTCGTAGCGTATAATCCATATTTTACACTGGCTGCGCTACGAAATCGGCGATTCATGCAATATGTAGCAAATCTTTCCTAACTGTTAAATCTATCAAGTTCAATTATGGTTGCATCATTCATTGTCAGCTTATACACTCCACATATCATGTCCAACCGCTTATCTCCATCATTACAGTCGCTAGGTACCTTGGTACGTTCGGATGGCAAGTTCCAAGAAAAGCCAGGTATTCACAGTCTTAAGTATGATTGTATTCATTGCACAAGGAACAAATCTACAAACGTTCAATTTGAATGCATTGTATATCAAGCGAGGTAGTTATCAAGCGAGGGATCCATTCAAGTGAGGCAAAGATCAAAGATTGCGCAACACTATTATATCTAACCTTCATTATGCTGAAGTCTCATGGAAGGATCTACAGAAAGGAAAGAGCACAAATCAGGGAGATGTTTGAGGAACGAACCTGAAGTTTTAGACCTTATCTTGAAGAACAGAAAGGTTAGCATGCGTTCAAGCAGGTTGGATGTTGGAATTTTTGCGAGAAACTCTAGGGAGGTCATGCACAAATCACCAAGGAATTTGCTTTGAATTTCACAGGACTAAATTCAAAGGTTGGGATGCTCGAATTGCAAGTCTCACCAGAGGTAATATCCATACTTACTGAGATTCCAAGGGGACAAGAAACTTGGTTTAAGAATTTCAAATTTGATATGACCCCCTGCAAAGAATTTCTGAAGGCTGAGTTCATTAACTCAGATTTAAACAAGTCTGTGCCTAGAGATTATGTCAAGGACTCATATGCCAATTTGCTTACCTGCATACAGAGGTACCTTACCTATGAAGGGAGATACAATAAGGTGTATTCATATCATTTTAAGCTTCTGCTGCATTTCACAGGAATGACATCTCTTGATTTACCTTTCTACTTATTTCGTAGTTTACGCAAAATGTGTGACAAGGTTCATCTAAGGAAAGAAGCCTGTGAGACCTCATTGTTTCACCACGGCTTAGTTAAGTTGATCATACTACATGAACTGCAGAAATTAGGTAGGGACTGGCCCACATTCATTTTTATGTCTGGTTTAAAGAATGAGACTGGTCTCAGTCCTCAAGCTGCAAAAGATCTTCCAACAACAACTGGTCATCAAGCAGAAACAAGATCTAGGAGGTTTGCAAAGTTGAAGACTAGGAAACAAGTAAGGGAATCCACCAAGCCACTGATTATCCAAGATACACCCCAGCAGTCCCTTAAAGAGAAAACTCAGATCAAAGAAGGTGCACATGAATCAAACACAGGTGAAGGAGTCTAAAGAAGAAGGACTAGGAGCCAGGTAGCTAAAGAAAAAGGCAAGTCAATGATTATTGAGGAAATCCCTATTTCAAAGGGAGACTTGAATGATTTACTACAAGCCATTGATATTGAAGAATCTCCCCTGGTTCAAGAATATTTGATAGAGTCAGGAAAAGACAAGGCTAAGAGAGTCAAAGCCTCGAAAAAACTCAAGTTTGATGATCAGGTTGCTCAATTTGTCTTTAAGCCAAGAAGATCCATAACGAGGAATTTCAAACACATACAGGAGGTACTGCCAGGAGCAGATGAAACAGAGGAGATAACACAGTCTCATGAAGGAAAAGATAAAGGTAAAGCAATTACCCTTCAAGAAGAAGATAGTGTTGAAGAGTTGAAAAAGAAGTTGGAATTGGCAAACTTTGAAATTGCTAGACTGAAGAAAACCTCCAAGAAACATGCAATCAAGGAAGCTTATTTTAACCAAATGCAAGCTCGGTGGGAGGACAAAACATTTCAAATACCCAAGGTGGTCGACTGTAATGTTCAATTTTGTAGCTGGACTATCCCTGCAATAAAGAAAGCTCAATTCATTAGAAAGTTCAATACAAAGATGAGAGCTGGGATCAGAGTCATGAAGAAGCAAATTGAAGAGTTGAAGCTGCAGCTAAACCAGTAGAAAGAATCTCCTTAAGGAAGTCACACATCAAGTAAGGTTATGTTCCAAATTTTGATGGTTTTCCATGTTATAATTTTTCTTGAAGAATCATACATTTCCACCCAGTTTTGAAAATCTTTGGAGCAATTGAAAAGAATGTTTAAATATAAAGAAGCTCAAGATAGAAAAAATTTTGTTATTAGGCTGTGTTTTGGTGATTACACAGCAGTTTCGTAGCGTGCTACGAAACTGCTGAAGATGATGCCTAACACACAGAAGTTTCGTAGTGCGCTACGAAACTGCTGTAGCTACATAATTAAAACTCAGTCAACCAATTTTGAAGGACCGAGGGGGAATTTTTGAAAAATGAATCTCTTCAAAGGATCATGTAACAGGTGTCAACATTCAACAAGGGAAGAAATAGGTGGAAGAAACATATATTCGAACTCTAAACTTTTTGTTATAAAGTGATCAGAGTTACTACAGTTCATGATATGTCAGACAGCTTGGAGGAGGTCTTGTCTTCACACATGGGAAAGGTAGACATCACATCAAGGACGTGGCATTCTAATATATTTTTGAATAATCAAAGAAGAAGGAAATGGTTCACTGGTTTCGAATATCTTTGAGGAAAACCAAAAGCAGATAAACAAGGGTAGTTTCCTACTTTTCAGGAGCAATGGAGAAGATGTGACATTAAGGGATAGTAGGCAACTACAAACACCTACCATAGCTAAACTAAAAGAGACCACTTGTCAAAGAACAAGAATTGATTGTAATTAATGCTATTATTAGCATGATATGAAGTTAGACTCCTATTTGCCTTAGATCTCTAAAAAGTCTAGTTAGCAGTTTGTTACATTTAATAGGTAGTTAAAGTTTGAATAGGTGTCATAAGAAGTAAAATTCGAGTTCCCCTCATGTTGGAGGAGGAACCTCAGCCTGGTAAAAGAATTCTATATATAGGAGAGAGGGCAATGTACCAAGGGTTGGAAATTTATGGAAAAAAGCTCTGCTATTGTGCTATGTATTTGACACTGTTTTAGTAATACAAGACTTAGCTTTACTTCTCAGGAATCAGAAGGAGTTTACTGTTTAGAATGTTGTGTATTATCTTCTCTTCAATATTTGCAGTGGTATAGATGTATGATTACTTAGAAATCACTGATTGTGCTCTAATTTCCTTCACATATTTATAAACTGTGTTGTCCTGTATGTTTCTGGTGTATTCTGAATGTTTAAATTTTGTATGCCCTGACTTCTATGTAAGGTTGATGTCATTGTTCTTCTAAAACGAATTTGACTCCATAAGCCCAATGGATACTTTCTATTTGTGTTTCCACCACTCATATTTTTACATTTGTTTCATAAGAATTAGCCATCTTCATCATAATCAAAGATCATTAATCTGTTGAGAGAGCCCTCTCAGGTTGGTGAGGCTAAGCCTCAGCCTAAAATAGGTTTGAAAGAGTTACATAAGGTCTACCTAATCAGTAGCCTATCAGGGGCTGATTTTGTGATAACATTTTGGTGCGTCTGCCAAGGGTCTCAAGATTAATCATTCCTGAAATCAAGAGACTGAACTTCTAAAGGTAGCAGTAGCTTAGAAGACTTTTCGAGGCTGCAATCTACCTTGGTGACTCTGTACATTTTCAAAAGCTTAAAAGGTGGCGTCGAGAGGGAGATATACACAAAGCAATCCTGACCCAAATCCACCTACTCCTGTGGACAATCCAAACACCATTTCAAGTAGCAGACAAAGATTTACTGAAACACAAGGTACTCCATCTTTTTTAAAATATTTTCTCTCTGAATTTTCAAGAAGTCCCGAGGAAAACATTGTTGCTGATAAGATTCATTAGGTGTTGTTGAGGTCTGAAAATGAAGAAGAACTTATTGGAATTATTCTAGATTTACAAAAAGAGGTATTGATACTTCGTCCTTAGTGTCACAAAAGGATAAGGAGGAATTTTGAGAGGTTGTTACTTCTGAATTGTTTTTAGAAGAGGAAGATTTAAATAAACTCAAAGAGCTTGATCCTTTTGAAGTCTTACTCAAATCTAAAACTGGTCTACCCCTTCCAAATTGGAGTGCATTTGTTAGTGGTTTGCAAATTCTGAATAGTCCTTTTCGTATCAGCACTTTATCCTCTTCCTCTACTAGTCCTAGTAGCTCTCAGACACTAGGAAATCCACCGCATATCAGTTCTGGTTCTTTTGTGCCTACAGTACCTATCATCACTGCTCCTCCATTAATTATGGTCGTACCTGCTAGGTATGATCCACTAGCCCTCCCTGCTGTTTTACATGACCTTACCAACAAATATGCTGCTAGAATTCCAACATGGGGTGGGGATGAAGAAGTCACAGCAGAAGAACATGTAGACAGATTCAATGATTTTGTTGACGGAGAGGAAGTTGATGATGAGGATGTGAAGCTAAGATTGTTTTCACAAACCTTCATTGGAGAGGTTAGAAAATGGTTTAAAGCTCTTACAGCTGGAAAAATTCAGAGTTGGGCAGAGTTTGAAGATAGTTTTCTAAGGAAATGGGGAAATAGAGCTAACCTTGTCGAAGCTCTTACTGAATACAACAATCTTAGAAGAGCACCTGATGAAACCGTTCAAAACTTCTCCAAGAGGTTTAATAAAATATACAATTCCATCCCAGTCCATTTGAAACCTCTTGGGGCCTTGGCACAACTGAGATACGCCGAAGCATTTGATTCTGACTTCTCTCTGTTACTCAGAGAAAGGGATTTTGCTACTCTTGCTGACATGAAAAACGATGCAATTAAAGTGGAAGTAAACATGATTGCTGCTAAGAAATCAAAGATGAAAAAAGCTAAACTGAAAGAAGAAAACAAACCTTCCACTTCAGCTCTAGAAGATAAGTTTGACTCAATGATGAAGACCATGGAAAAACTGATGGATCGGTTGGCTCTTGGGAATACCTCTGCTCCTCCAGTGCAACAGGAACCTCAATTTAGAAATCCTCAGTTCAGAAGACCTCAAAATCAGCAAAGGCCAAGAGAAAATAGGAATCAACAGCCAGATCCTCCAGTAAGACCTCCTTTCCAGCAAAATTTGGTGGATGAAGAAGATGAACCTGAAATTCCTGAGGAGTCCATCCATTGTCTTGATGAAGAAGTGCCAGGGATTTTCTTGACTAAGGAAGAACATGATGAGTCCAGTATGACCAAACCAGGAGAGGAACCTTCAGACTATTTAAAGGGCTATCAGCATGCTATCTTTGAGATGCAAAAGCAGTACAATCTCAGGAATAGAAATGTGCCCATTACAGTAAGTAAAGCACAACCCAAGAAGGATGCCTCAAAGGCTGTTGAAGACAAGAAGGACAACTCAAAAGTTGCTGAAGGTAAAAATGATTCTCCAGATGGTATCCCCATCCCCTACTAAAGAAATTGAGAAGAGTGTTTCTGTTTTTAACCTTGAGAATGAGATTGCAAAAATCAAGATATCATTCCCACTTAGTGAAATCCTCAAGGTAGACAAATACAGAAGTAAGATTGTTGAAATGCTCAATTCACAACGAGGAGTAGCTGATATCTTAAATGTACAAGAAGATAATCCTATTGTTTACTTGGGTCCAAGACTTGAAGATGAACAAAATGAGGATTTTCCTCCTTTCTACATAAGCATTAGCATTCATGATATGACCTTACATAATGCTATGTTAGATTCAGGGGCATCTCATAATCTTATTCCCAAGGTGATCATGGAAATATTGGGATTACAAGTAACTAGACCATATAAGGATTTATTCTCCTTTGATTCAAAAAGAGTTCAATGCATTGGTTTGATTAAAGATGTTGTTGTGGGTCTCACACAAATTCCAGCAAAAACAATTGTCATGGACATTTTTGTGGCTGACATTCAACCTAAGTTTGGAATGCTTCTTTCAAGATCGTGGGTAGCAAAGATCAAGGGCACGATGCAGATGGACCTTACCTATGATACTATCCCTATTTTTGGTGAGCAAAGGAGATTGTATCGGGAGACCAGAATGGCTTATATGGTAAGCAGCAAAGACAAACCTCAAAATTTTCCTATTTATTCATTTGATACCGGTCTCGGATCAGCCATTCTATTCAATGAATCAGTTGGAGGAGAATCAGAAGAGAAACTTTCAGAAAATCAGTGTCAAGGAGGTCAGCAAAGAGATGAAAGAGACACAATAGGCTGGTGGTCATTATACTTCGATGGATCAGCAGGAAGAGAAGGGGCAGGAGCTGGGATTTGGATCACAAGTCCTGATAAGGAAAGTAAGTTTCTCTCCTACAAGCTAAATTTTGATTGCACTAACAATATGGCCGAGTACGAATCTCTGATTTTGGGCTTAGAAGCTTTGTTAAAGTTGAAGGCTAGAAACATTGCTGTTTGTGGAGATTCTGAATTGGTAATTAAACAAGTAGAAGGTGCTTACCAAACCAAGGATGTAAGGATGAGGGCATATAGAAACTTAGTGTTGGATATGTTGGAAAAGTTTCAGGCCTATTCTTTCACCATCAAAACCAGAGACCAAAACTCTATTGCAGACTCTCTTGCTATTTCTGCCAGTCTTTTTATTATTCCTATGCACTCTTCTGAAAAGTATGAGGTGGAGGTTCGTCACCGACTAGTTATACTAGATAACATCACTAATTGGCAGGTCTTTGAGGATGATCAACAGGTAAAGAATTTCATTGAGTTAAGGGAAGAATTTGAGAGCACTCAAATGGATCAGCAAAATATGTTTGTGGAATCAAAGGAGAAGTCTAAAGTCTTACAATTAAAAAACAACTTAATTCCAAAGGGTCTCATTCCCCTTGAGAAATTGTTTGATCAAAATGATGTGTTCAAAGCTCCAAAATTACAAGCTGATGAGGAAGAGGTAGAAAGCTGCAATTTAGGGGATTCAGTTGTACCTAAGATGGTCAAGATTTCGAAATTTCTTTCAGCTGATATGAAGACTAAATATGTTGAGATGATGAAAAGGTTCATTGATGTTTTTGCATGGAGCTATGCTGACTTGAAACAATATTATTCCTCAATTATACAGCATACCATTCCTATTAAGGAGAATGAAAAACCTTTCAAGCAAAAGTTAAGAAGAATTAATCCTCCCCTTATGCCATTGATTGAAAAGGAAGTGAATTTTTTTTCGATGCTAAGATCATTGTTCCAATCGGATTCTCAAATTGGCTTGCTAATTTGGTCCCAGTTAGGAAAAAGAATGGAGAGATCAGGATTTGTATAGACTTCAGAAATCTGAATAAAGCTTCATTGAAAGATAATTATCCTCTTCCCAAAATGGATCTGATTCTGCAAAACATTGTAGGTTCAAAAAGGATGTCTATGCTTGATGGTTTCTTAGGGTACAATCAGATTCATTTCCATCCAGATGATCAAGAGAAAACAACCTTCACAACGCCATGGGGAACATTCATGTACGCCAATATGCCTTTTGGTCTCATGAATGCAGGGGCCACTTTCCAGAGAGCAATGGATATTGATTTTGCTGAAGAAAAGGATAAATTAGTGGTGGTTTAACTTGATGACCTCACATTTTTTTCAAAGAGAGAAGAAGATCATTTGAAGCACCTTGAAAGAGTTTTGTTGAAATGTAGAAGGTTTGGTATTTCTCTTAATCCCACTAAAAGTATTTTTGCTTTAACATCAGGAAAACTTCTTGGTCATATCATTTCTGAAGAAGGAATTAGGATTGATCCTAATAGAGTTAGTGCAATTCAAAAGTTAGATCTACCCAGAAGTAGGAAAGAAATTCAATATTTTCTTGGAAAAGTCAACTTTGTTAGATGCTTCATTCCTAACTTTGCTGAAGTTGTCAAGAATATAACAAAGATGTTGAAAAAGGGAGTAGACTTTAAGTGGACAGCTGAAGCAAAGAAATCTTTTGAGGAGATCAAGAAGGCACTCACACAAGCACCAGTACTTATCAGCCCAGATTTTACCAAGGAATTCCTTATTTTTACATTTACTTATGAGGATACAATTGTTGGAGTTTTGCTACAAAAGGGAAATCAAGGTATTGAACAACCTATTTCTTTCTTTAGCAAGACATTAGCTAATGCTGAACTGAAGTGCAATATCCTAGAGAAACAAGCTTATGCCTTGGTGAAATCAATAAAGGATTTTAGAATCTATGTTTTGCATTCTCACATTGTTGCCTATGTTCCAAATGCTATTATAAAGGATATTCTAACACAGGCTGATCCAGATGGAAAAAGGGGCAAGTGGATAGCAAAATTGTTAGAGTATGACACTGAGATTAAACCCACAAAGTCGGTAAAGGGTCAAGGCTTAGCCAAGCTGTTGACACAATCAAATTTGGACTGTCTTGACATTAACTTGAGTACAGAGATCTCAGAAATTTTTGAAAATGAAGAGGAGTTGGTCCAAATAAATGAAAAATTTTTGGTTTTAGAATGGTACAAGGACGTAGCATTTGTTCTGCAGCATAATAAATCCCCTGCTAATATTTCAAAGTCCAAAGCCCAGTTTGTCAAGCTGAAGTCTTTAAGATATTTTGTGTATGACCAAAATTTATTTTGGAAAGATGCAGGAGGGATATTGTTAAATTGTCTCCTTGAAGAAGAAGCTGATAAAGTAATTGATGAATTCCATAAGGGAGATTGTGGAGGACATCACTATTGGAAAGCTACTGCAAACAAGGTCTTGAGGGCTAGATATTTTTGGCCAACTATGTTCAGAGATATCTATAAAAAGGTAGCTACATGTCATGAATGTCAAGTATTTGAAGGAAAGAGGAAGCTTGTGCCACTGCCTTTGGTTCCTATATATGTTGAAGCACCCTTTTAGCAATGGCGATTAGATTTTATAGGGGAAATTCATCCTCCTTCATCAGGTCAGCATCGCTGGATTCTCACAGCCACTGATTACTTTACCAAATGGATAGAAGCGGTCCCAACAAGGCAAACAAATTATTCAGTGATTATCTCTTTCTTAGAAAACAATATATTATCAAGATTTGGTTGCCCAATGAAGATTATAACTGACAATTCTCAAGCTTTCAAGTCCAAGAAGATGATTAATTTTTGCCATCAGTATCACTTTTCTCTTGGACACTCTACTGCTTATTATCTGCAAGGAAATGGCCTTGCCGAATCATCAAACAAAAGCCTTGTGAGGATCATCAAGAAGTTGCTGCAAGAAAATAAGAAAGCTTGGAATTTGAAATTGAAATATGCTTTGTGGGCTGACCGGATTTGTACAAAGAGATCCATTGGAACATCGCCATATGAGTTAGTATACGGTGCTGAAGCCATATTTCCAACATCACTTGGAGTACCTGTAATGAAGCTGATTCAAGGATTAGAGGAGGAACCAAACGTTGTACAAAGAAGGATCAATCAGCTGATAGCCTTACAGGAGAAAAGAAATGAGGTGTATGACAGTCATCAACAAAGTCAGAACAGAATCAAGAGAACATTTGATAAGAAGATCAAAGAAGTTACTTTCTAGATCCATGATAGAGTGTTGAAATGGGAAGCCAGAATTGAAGAAAAAGGTAAGCATGGTAAATTTGAAAATTTGTGGAAAGGCCCATATCAAATTTCTGCTTTCCATGGAAACACCACTTACATTATGCAAGAAATTGATGGAAAGCCATATGCTGGAGGACCTGTTAATGGAAGGTTCCTAAAGCATTATTATTGATTGAAATCCTATCAGTTTCTCACAACATTGTATATATCTATTTTATCAGTTTTTCTTTTGTTGCAAATAATTACAAGCTGAACAAAAGGCTTAAGCCCGAGGTGAAGGCCCAAGAAGCTGGAAAAAGATGCTTGTCAAGCAAATCTATGTTTGGCATAAAATGGATGAAGCACTGGACCTAAGAGTTCTTAGTGTACTACAGGAGCACACTATCCCAAGTGGAGCCACTTTTATCACTTAAGAATTCTAATTCCAAAATTGCTCACATTAGTTTGATGGTAAAGGTTCGGTGCTAGTCTAAGTTTGATTTTTTGTTTGCGTTAGAGTCTGAGTCTTAGGAGTCTTGATGGTATACTTAAATAAAGGTCAACTATGCATTCTCATTCATCACCGGTCTCATAACTCACACAATTTCCATGTGTCAGCTTTGTTCAAAGGTTATTATGTGCCACAAAGCTCTTTAGGTGATTTCGTAGCGCATAAATAATTTTTAGGTGTTTTCATAGCACATAAATCATTTTTAGCAGTTTCGCAGTGCAACATGTTTTAGGTGATTTCGTAGCGCATAATCCAAATTTTACACTAGCTGCGCTACGAAATCGAAGATTCGTGCAATCCATAGCAAATCTTTCCTAACTGTCAAATCTGTCAAGTTCAATTATGGTTGCATGATTCACTGTCAGCTTATAAACTCCCCATATCATTTCCAACTGCTTATCTCCATCATTACAGTCGCTAGGTACCTTGGTACGCTCGGATTGCAAGTTCCAATAAAATCCAAGTATTCACAGTCTTAATTATGATTGTATTCATTGCATGAGGAACAAATCTACAAATGTTCAATTTGAATACATTGTATATCAAGCGAGGCATTTATCAAGCGAGGCATCCATTCAAGCGAGGCAGAGATCGAAGATTGAGCAGCATTATTATATCTAACCTTCATTACGCTGAAGTCTCATGGAAGGATCTACAGAAAGGAAAGAGCACAGATCAAGGAGATGTTTGAGGAACAAACCTAAAGGTTTAGACCTTATCTTGAAGAACAGAGAGGTTGAGCATGCGTTCAAGCAGGTTGGATGTTGGAATTTTTGTGAGAAACTCCAGGGAGGTCATGCACAAATCACCAAGGGATTTTCTTTGAATTTCATAGGACTGAATTCAAAGGTTGGGATGCTCGAATTGAAAGTCTCACTAGAGGTAATATCCACAGTTACTGAGATTCCAAGGGGACAAGAAACTTGGTTTAAGAATTTCAAATTTGATATGACCCCCTCCAAAGAATTTCTGAAGCCTGAGTTCATTGACTTAGATTTAAACAAGTCTGTGCCTAGAAATTATGTCAAGGACTCATATGCCAATTTGCTTACCTGCATACAGAGGTACCTTACCTGTGAAGGGAGATACAATAAGGTGTATTCATATTATTTTAAGCTTTTGTTGCATTTCACAGGAAAAATGTCTCTTGATTTACCATTCTACTTATTTCATAGTTTAATCAAAATGTGTGACAAGGTGCAGCTAAGGAAAGAAGCCTGTGAGACCTCATTGTTTCACCATGGCTTAGTTAAGTTGATCGTGGTGCATGGACTCCAGAAATTAGCTAGGGACTAGCCCACATTCATGTCTATGTCTGGTTTCAAGAATGAGACTGGTCTCAGTCCTCAAGATGCAAAAGATCTTCCAACAACAACTGGTCATCAAGCAGAAACAAGATCCAGGAGGTTTGCAAAGTTGAAGGCTAGGAAACAAGTAAGGGAATCCACCAAGCCACTGATTATCCAAGATACACCCCAGCAGTCCCTTAAAGATAAAATTCAGATCAAAGAAGGTGCACATGAATCAAACACAGGTGAAGGAGTCTAAAGAAGAAGGACTAGGAGCCAGGTAGCTAAAGAAAAAGGAAAGTCAATGATTATTGAGGAAAGCCCTGTTTCAAAGGGAGACTTGAATGATTTACTGCAAGCCATTGTTATTGAAGAATCTCCCCTGTTTCAAGCAGATTTGATAGAGTCTGGAAAAGACAAGGCTAAGAGAGTCAAAGCCTCGAAAAAGCTCAAGTTTGATGATCAATTTGCTCAATTTGTCTTTAAGCCAAGAAGACCCATAATGAAGAATTTCAAACACATACAGGAGGTACTGCCAGGAGCAAATAAAACAAAGGAGATAACACAGTCTCATGAAGGAAAAGATAAAGGTAAAGAAGTTACCCTTCAAGGAGAAGATAGTGTTGAAGAGTTGAAAAAGAAGTTGGAATTGGCAAACTTTGAAATTGCTAGACTAAAGAAAGCCTCCAGGAAACATGCAAATCAAGGAAGCTTATTTTAACCAAATGCAAGCTCTGTGGGAGGACGAAACATTTCAAATACCCGAGGTGGTCGACTGTAATGTTTAATTTCGTAGCTAGACTGTCCTTGCAATAAAGGAAGCTCAATTCATCAGAAAGGTCAATACAAAGCTGAGAGCTGGGATTAGAGTCATGAAGAAGCAAATTGAAGAGTTGAAGCTGCAGCTAAACCAGCAGAAAGAATCTCTTTAAGGAAGTCACACATCAAGTAAGGTTATGTTCTAAATTTTGATGGTTTTCCTTGTTATAATTTTTCTTGAAGAATCATACATTTCCACCCAGTTTTGAAAATCTTTCGAGCAGTTGAAAAGAATGTTTAAATATAAAGAAGCTCAAGATAGAAAAAATTTTGTTATTAGGCTGTGTTTTGGTGATTACACAGCAGTTTCGTAGCATGCTACGAAACTGCTGAAGATGATGCCTAACACACAGAAGTTTCGTAGTGCTCTATGGAACTGGTGTAGCTACATAATTAAAACTCAGTCAACCAATTTTGAAGGACCGAGGGGAAATTTTTGAATAAGAAATCTCCTCAAAGGATCATGTAAGAGGTGTCAACATTCAACAAGCGAAGAAACAAGTGGAAGAAACATATATTCGAACTCTAAAATTTTTGTTATAAAGTCATAAGAGTTACTACAGTTCATGATATGTCAGATAGCTTGGAGGAGGTCTTGTCTTCACACATGGGGAAGGTCGACAGCACATCAAGGACGTGGCATTCTAATATATTTTTGAATAATCCAAGAAGAAGGACATGGTTCATTGATTTCGAATATCTTTGAGGAAAATCAAAAGTAGATAAACAGGGGCAGTTTCCTACTTTTTAGGAGCAATGGACAAGATGTGACATTAAGGGCCAGCAGGCAGCTACAAACACCTACCATAGCTAAACTAAAAGAGACCACTTGTCAAAGAACAAGAATTGATTGTAATTAATGCTATTATTAGCAAGATATGAAGTTAGACTCCTATTTGCCTTAGATCTCTAAAAGGTCTAGTTAGCAGTTTGTTACATTTAATAGGTAGTTAAAGTTTGAATAGGTGTCATAAGAAGTAAAATTCGAGTTTCCCTCATGTTGGAGGAGGAATCTCAGCCTTGTAAAAGAATTCTATGTATAGGAGAGAGGGCAATGTACCAAGGGTTTGAAATTTATTTAAAAAAGCTCTGCTATTGTGCTATGTATATGACTCTATTTTAGTAATACAAGACTTGGCTTTTCTTCTCAGGAATCGGAAGGAGTTTATAGTTCAAAACGTTGTGTATTATCTTCTCTTCAATATTTGCAGTGGTATAGATGTGTGATTACTTAGAAATCACTGATTGTGCTCTAATTTCCTTCACATATTTATAAATTGTGTTGTCCTGTATGTTTCTGGTGTATTCTGAATGGTTAAATTTTGTATGCCCTGACTTATATGTAAGGTTTATGTCATTGTTATTCTGAAACGAATTTGACTCCATAAGCCCAATGGATACTTTCTAGTTGTGTTTCCACCACTCATATTTTTACATTTGTTTAATAAGAGTTAGCCATCTTTATCATAATCAAAGTTCATTAATTCGTTGAGAGAGCCCTCCCAGGTTGGGGAGGCTAAGCCTCAGCCTAAAGTAGGTTTGAAAGAGTTACACAAGGTCTACCTGATCAGTAGCCTATCAGGGGCTGATTTTGTGATAACACCCTGGGTCATTGTATTTAGCCAAAACAGGCTGACCAGTCATTATTTTTTACAATTTTCCCATCACATGAATGGTAACAGGATCTTTGGGCTTCCTTCCAGGTTTCTTAACACATGTGTCTCTTATTGTTTTCGCATAGATGAGAACATCCTTAATGGCTTGCAGCAAGGGAATCTTTATGCAAAAATTCTTTAACTCCTTGATAAAATTAGATTCGTGTTATAGAATCATCCTAGTTTCAACCAAAATTTGCAGATATGGAGGATCCTTAGTCACTATAGCAACTGGATTGGTTGTTACATAAGTGTCAACATTATTTGAATCAGTTGTTACAGGTGTTTCAGTTTTGTCAAAATCCATAGGATCATCCCTAGGTGATTCACATTCCTCTTCAGTAATAATAGGGGAGGTTCTTGGGTTTACTACTTTTCCTAATCAAGGTGGATCTCGTTGCATCCAATAGGGGTAATGTAGTAAGTATGGAAAGAAGTAGGGGCTTCTATATTTTGAGCTGCCTTATTATCTAGGTTAGAGTTAGATTGTATAGATAATTGGGGACGTATGGTAGGAGTAGTAACAGATAATGAGAGAGGTGGAAGTTGCAATTATTGTTGCACCAGTAATGAAGGAGGGACTGGGCCTAAAGAGTTTTTCCTCCAATTCTGTGGCCAAGAGTACATCTGACATGGAGGACACTAAAAAGGTGGAGAAGGGGACCATTGGTTCCAGGGTGAAGGAAATTAAGTTGGAGGAGGAGTGGGATACATCCATGGAAATTGTCGAGCATTATACACATTATTCCACATATTGAGATTAAAATCTTGAGACATACCTGGTGGTCATGGTTTCCAAGGCTTCTTGGAACCACTAGAGTAAGAAGACTGAGCCTCCTTGCCTGATTCCTTAAGTGTTTCCTTAAGTCTTGGGAGTTATTGGATAGTAGGCTATAGAATGCTCCAAGTCACAAATATTGCACAAGTTAATATTTTTGACCTTGCATTCCTTCAGGGAATGTTTCTCTTTATATTTTTGGTAGAACACGGACGAGGCCTTATCAACTTTATCTTGTGTTTTTTTCACTTGTGCGGTCATCAATTGGGTAGAAAAGGTACTGAGAATATCAGTATTGAGATTCTTGAACAAGTTTCCTATATCAACTCTGGTCACACCTCCATTTTCAAATTTATGTATTTTAACAGAGGCATCCCATGCCATGCTTCTCCCTCGTGACGATCCTTACGAACACCTTAAGAAAAGTTTTATTATATCGTTGTATGGCTCCTGAGATATATCTCCTTTTCCAAACAGGTTAAATATATCAACGCAATCATCTCTCATTCCTCGAATCAATATTATTTTCAAAATCTCTAATTCTAGATCACTATGTTTGGACCTTTTTAGATTATAATGGAACCATTCCATGTAATCTTCTGAGTTCTCTTCTTCCTTCCGTGTCATTCTAAATATCTCCTCTCTTAGATCTCTAGTTCATAAATAGTCCTGGTATTTTTCCACAAACATAGTCTTAATATCTCCCCATGTTCGAATAGTGGCAGAACCTAGTCCCACATCTTAACGTTGCTCCTTTTAGAGTGGCAGGAAATAGTTTTAGCTTCTCAGCATTTGAAGTGTAGTCATAACTTCTGAACAAAAAATAAAGTTCAAACACAAAAGTATCAGGATCTTCTACAGTGAATCCCTGGAAATATTTAAGGGCTGATAGAGGGATATTTTTCATAGGGGCTTCTCCCCTTATATCACTTATTGGAAATTTAAAAGTGGTAATAGTGGTATTTGTCTTGTTATTGTTGTTGTTATCCCCCATTGGAATTTCTCATGATTCTTGTTCTGGTGAGTATCCTTCTAAATATTGTTCAGATAAATGTTCTATAGATGAGGATTCATGTGATAATTTCTTGGATTGTTTGGGGGCTGGTTGTTTTACTGAACTACTTGAGTCTAGGTATTGGAAAGTAAAAGAATGTTCTTCTAATTCTGGTTCTTGATATTTCCCACTAGTTTCCCCTTTTCCTTCTAATCCAAAATCCTGACTACTAGTTTCTCCTTGTTTTTCCTGAGTTTAGTTTACAGATTTGGGAGATTGTAGGATAGTTTGAGGAAAATGGGGTCCTAAAACAGAGGAACCAAATACTCCTATTTTTAATGTAGAAGAAACAAATTTCTATGGGCATGTTTCTCTCACATCCCTATGTGGTGTTGCCTGCTCTGTTTCTTCTTTTGAGATCAATTCTTTGATGAATGTTTTTCTCCCTTGATCAATGTTTTTCTTGTTATTTTTGTGACCCCTTTTTCTTGTAGATTTATTAGAGTTCCTACGTTTTTCTTCTTCTTCACTCATACATTTTACAATTGGATCGTATGTGTAATTATTTCCTCACCCTAAGTGTCCTAATCCTTACAGTGGTGAGCCTGCTCAGGTATATTAGAGTGATGAGAAAGTTTTTACCTCTCGTCTTACTGCCCAACGCTTGTAAAATTAAAGACACACTATCAAAAGAAAATTTAAATGTTTACACACCCTAAGTGTTATAATTATTACAGTTGTGAACCCGCTTAGGTATATTAGAGCAATGAGTAGTTTCTTACCTCTTATCTTACTACCCAACGCTTGTAAAATTAGATACAATCTATCAAAAGGAAGTTCAAAATAAAAAAATGGTTGATTGTATATGTTATCACTTAGATTTTCCTAGAAGTTGTAAGAAGAGGGAAAGGGGTCCGAGGTAACCACAAACCAACTTTTAGGTAAAGAATCTAACCAATCTGTATCCAGAGAGCGCTCTCTCTTTAAGGTTTAGCTTTGTTTTGGAAGATATTAGGCTAGTTATGAAAGCTTGGGGGTTTTGATTGTGTTTGGGTGGTGAAATTAAGTAGCAGAGGGGTAGGAATGAATAGTTTAGGCCATTGGGCTAATGGAGTCAAAGAAGATGGCTCAACTGGATTTGGTTTTTCAACAAACAATGGCTTCACAGGGCAAGATATCTAAACAGGGAGCAAATAGAGACTTGAAAATGTGGAATGGACTTAAAATGGATGAAGGGCAATTAAGAATCCTTCAACATGTTTTAATAGGAGTGAACTTGGATGATCACCAATAAAAAGCAATTAAAGATTTTTTACTAAATGATCAAAATGAGTAAACTAGGAAATAGGAGCAATTAAGAATCCACTGCTTATGCTAGTTTAGAGGAAAACATTTAGAATAAAAATGATTGAAGACAAATTGCACTTAAGCACTTTCTGAATTATTATTTTTCGTTTTGATATTCAGGTATGAAACACAATTGATATAATAAACAAGAAAACAATAACACATGAGATATAAAATACTTATTTGTCCGGTGTTTGACACATGAGTCTTGTGAAAAGTCCTTCGTATTAATTCTTCATCCAGCTAGCCATGCAAGATTTGTCTAACAACACTTTATTCCAAAGTAATCAGTTCTACAGTAATGTCTAAGAATCCACCCTCAATACTTCGAATGAGGGAATATTTATACAAAAACTTACAATAAAAATATCTCATAGCAAAGTGAGATATATTCTAGGATGACTAACTATATGTTACATGAAAGTAGAGACCGATGGTCTCGTAGATAGAAGATAGAGGCAAACCGATGGCTTGCTGTCCCTATTCTTGTGAATGTGCTGGAGTCAGGTCCTATGATTAGGCATCTTGCTATCGTCTTTGTAATTTTGTGATGGTTGCCATACTTTCATCTTCTTACTGATACTCTTTGACTTGCTCTAATACTCTTTACCTGTTTGATCCTAATTTATCTTCTGTTACCATCATTGACTATGGTAAAAAATGGAAATTTACCTTTTTACCAAGGGTAAATCAATTTTTTTTTGTCATATCTGTACACCATTTTTCCTGTGGTATTCTAGTCGTTTGAAGTTTTCTAAAGATCTAATTAGCGTAGGTGTATTTGAAAAAATTAGGCTAAACTTGGAACAAATGTTTTATTTCATGCTCCACATAGAATAGGTTTTCTAGACCGTCGAAAAGAACTCTGCCTGTAGGTATTGTTTTTGGTGCAATTGCACTAGCAGATGAGCTGGCCTGGTTGTCTGCATATTTAGCCTACTTGTCAACATAGTCTATCTGTGTCAACAATTTTTCATTGATAACTAAAGGACTGGGAAGTCCTTTACTCTTCAATATGCCAAATTTATGCATAAAATCATCAATTTCCTCTTGCATGTTTAGGAATCTCCTTTCCAATTTCTGCATTAAAGACCTTTTAGTTAAAACCTTCTTGATTTCTAGAAAAGTCCCTATTTTGTCTCCAATGCCCAGTTCTTCAAGCTGGTACTTATTCTTGGTATTCAAAAAATTGATCAGTCTGGTAGCTTCCTCAGACATCCTTCCTATTTCTTCCTTATTTCTTTGGACTTTTTCAAGAGCTAGCTTTACGAAATCAATCTGTTCAAAAATTATTTGTATGGATGACAAAACATCATTTATTGATTGAGTGATGTTGGTCCAAAGAATCTTCCTAATATCTGCTAAGGGTTTATCAAACGTGATGTCTTTTTCTAATGATTTCACCTTTTGTTCTAACCTTTTGTTCTCCCTCACCTTTTCTGCAAAATTTATTTTTGAAGGATCATATTTTTGTTCTAAGGTAACAAATTGTTCTTTTACCTTTTGTAACTCTGAAACTTGGAGCTTCAACTCCTCCATTGACTTTATTAATTCTTCTGTGCTTAGACCTGAAATACCTACTTATGTTGTTCCTGTTGTTGTTGTTCCTTCTATTGCTTCTGCTGTGACCACTGGGACATTTGGTGCCAGAGTTGTTCCAAGGGTTTAAGGGAATGCAGTGAAAACTACTGGAATCACATTGGTAGGCTGAGAGGGAGACTCTCCATGCTTGTCCTTCAATGATTTTTCTAGTTCTTGTTCAGTCTCCTTCAGCTATTCATTAAGCTTGAGGACTATGTCCATAATCTCTTCTTCAGATCTTTGTTGTATGACCTCAACAGTCTGTGGATGCCTTGAAGGAGGAAACTTTAGCTACTTTCTTAAGGCAGCTATGTCTTCATCTTTCTTTTTAATTAAGGCTTCTGCAGCCTTCACATCTTTTGGATCATGACCCAATCCAATGATCAATTCTTCTAAAGATTTAATCCTATTGTCTTTAGCCTGTGAGGAGGCTTTCTCCAGCTGTAATTGGGCAGTTGTATTATTCAAAGAATTTTCTAGTCTTTGGGCCATCATGGCCTTACCAGTCAATGTAGAATAGACCATCTCCCTTGTCTATTTGTGTAACTCAATCTGGTCCAAGGGATGAATGTCCTTTGCCATGACCTCAAAATCGGTTTTGAGGTAATCTACAGCTGATTGAGGCTGTTGCACTTTGGGTTTGAAAAAACTCATTAGCATTTTACCTTCTTTGATGTCATAGGATGACATCAACCTATTCTGATTAGTGGGAGCCATTTTTCAAATATTGATTGTAGACATAGATCCTCAATGGATCAGTTCTGGCTTTTATTTATTTAAACTTATTTTTGATATCTGGATTGTATTTTCCTGGGGGCCTGAAAGATTATACTTCTGCACTTTTTTGTCTCTCCAGCTCTTGTCTCCGTGAGCTAGAAGGTGTCCCACCTACTGGGAAAGTTTGATGACTATCTACACCTTTCCTTTGACTATCAGTAGTCTCTTCAAAAAATTTCTCTTCTGAAACAGGATTTAGCCTATGACTTTTAGCACCAGGCTATTTTGAGGGTCCACTGGCAGGGGTAGCTACTTTCTTGTCTCTCTTTTTGTTCTTTTCCTCATTTAGAGGAGCCTGCAAGATTGAGGGTTCTCCCACATTGACTTGAGTTTGTTGAGGCTGTGTTTGACTCTGCTCCCTAGAAGTTTCAGGCTATTTAGACATTATTGGTGGTTTTGTAGCCTAAGTGCTTGTCTCTATTTCTTTACCTTTGGAATTCTCTATAAGTGGTGTATCGGTCTGTCGTGAGTGCCTTTCAGAGGTCCCAGCTATTGAGGCACTTATCCCTAATGCTGACTTCTAAGAATTCTCAAAATGTACCTATCCAAAAGAATCTAGGTCAAGAGTCTTTTCAAGATCTTTCGTTACATTTTCTATGTTGACTTGCTCACTATCAGTTTCTACTAAGGTCCCTTCTCTCCATTCATCCATGTTCGAAAATTGTTCAATCTCTGGGATTCTGTGGTGCAAATATGGTGACAACCTATTCTTCATTCTTCTATCACAGATAAAGCTATGAGGGTCATATGGAAACAAACCAAAAATTTTGTGTAATTTAAGGTAATCTTCTAGAATTCTCTCTACTTCCTTCCCTACTTCTCTAGTGTTGTAGATGAAAGGGCCTAATTGATGTTTGATTTTGATTTTTGCTTTATTTTTGGATTTATTAAAATGAACCAAATATGAGTTTATCATCTGCCTATATTATTCCAATGCAAACAGTCGCATTGGAACATATTTTGGTAACTTGAAAGGGGAAAGTTCACACCCATACATCCTGATTTCTGTATAATTCTGGTATAAATACCAGTCACCCACTCTGTACTGCTTGGAGAACTGAGGGATCCTCTTAATGTCACCACTGATCCTGGGAGGGGAAATCCCTGTCAATAAGGTGGTTGCTGGATGAAAAAACTGATCAATGAACTCATTATAGGAGTAAGGGGAATCAAAGGATTCATGGAAGATGGAAGTCCAAAAGATAACAAACCTTGGATTGCCCTTGGTATCAAGTTTCATGACAAGGAATGGGAAATTATCTGATTGATAATAAAGCATGAGATGATATATGAAGGTGGTATATTTGAAAACCCTTTCATTCTCCAATCTCATGAACTGGTCATGAATTTTATCAGCAATAAAGGAGGCATAATCATACTTGACAGCAAGGGGCTGTCCAGGTGTAAAGATTGACAATAACATTAGGGTTAACTCATCAACATACTCACTAGTTTTGAATCCCATAATTGTAGATATCATATCAAATATGAATCTTCCAATATCTGTGAGGAAAGTTTGCATATAAGGAGGTGGTTCCTTAGGTTGATGTTTCTGTAGTATGAAAGTCTGACAGAGGCGATTAAGTTTGGATTGGGATAATTTAGTTGATTTCTCAAGTAAATCTCCAATGGAAATGGGAGTGAGAGCTTGACTGGGGTGAAATTGCAACATCTCATTTATTGATTCAACAATTATAGGGAAGAGGACTGTTTGGTTGGGAGACATAACTGCTCTATGGTTGGGGTCATAATTGGCATGGCATTGATGAATTATATTAGGGAAAACATGGACTGAGGTGAGAAAGTATATGGGAAGGTTGGATTCCCATAGTCCTATGACATCAGAGCCATTTAGGTAGTCATCTCTACTTTGGCAAAAGACTTTGAGGTGATTTTTATCAGTGGTTAGGTCTTTTATTTGGAAGTCCTTATCTACCAAAGGTATATAGTCTAAATCTCAATGAGGGTAATTAATGGGTGCAACATTCAAAGCCACTGGGGTTTCCATTTTTGGTTCTTGTGGATTCAGAAGGAAACTGTGGTTTTCTTTGTGAAATGGGAAACACAGAGGCTATGGGGGACTTAAATAAAGAAAATAATAACTGAATTATAATGAACTTGGGCCCTTTTTGTCAATTTACAGTGGAAAACAAGTATTTGCAGGGTTTTTATAGGGAATTCGATAAATACCTCTCTTTTGGGGGATGAGCAACGAAATGCAGGTACTGGGTGTGGCTGGAGGGTTCTGGTTGGCATCGGCTATAAGCTTTGGAGCAAGTTGGTGACTGAAAGCTTGAACTATTTGACCTCGACGTTCATTTGCATGGGCACACAGGTTTACCAAATAAAACAATGAAAATGATTTGTTTTTGTTATATTGGCAAAGTCAAAGATTGAAGGGTTTTTGGTTTTTAGATGGGTGATGCCAGCGACAAATGACATGATGTTTTGTCATTTATGGGAGGGTGGTAAGTATTTCTACATCGCACCGCTTTTGGGGAAGGGCGGGTTTTAGTTTTGGGCTAGCGATTTGATAGATCGATTGATGCATGGCGGGGTACTTTTTATGAAACCACTTTGTGATCGCACGCTAACGTGCGGTCACAAAGGTTCGTGCAATATGTATAATGGCTGTCAGATCTTGAGGACCTGATTGGATGGATGTCGGGGAATATGAAGTGATGAGGTTATAATGGAGGCGGGCCCGATATGTTTAAGGATTAACTAATTGCATCGAGGGCGGTGGGATTGGACGAGGAGGTTGTTAATTAACCGTGAGGGTTAATTAATCCTTCATTAATATGGCAGGGAATTAAGGGACGTTAATTAGTTACTGATTAACTAATTAATCCTGATTAAAGATGTATTATGGTTATAACTAAACAAGGGGTGGGATATATAGAAATTTAGGGTTTTATATAGCTATAATAATATGGGAGAGGGTAAAATTTATAAGGGATGCATAAATTAATGCAAGTTAATAGTTAATATGTCATAGTGAACGAAAGTGCTAAGTATAAAAACATTTTTGTGTGTATTTAAACTTAGGCTTAAAGTGAAAAAGGGTTTTTATGAGAAATATTGTAACTTTCCTAAGTAAAATAGAATTTTACTTAGGAAAAGACTTATGAAGGTGAATGAATGTTTTATAAATGGTTTTAAGTATTTAGGCTTTATAAATTATTGGGCCGAGGGCCCGATCCCTCTAGAAGTTAGAGAAATTCTCTAAACCCCTCTAATTTAGCAAATACCTTAGTACTTGGGAAATTAGGGAAAATTTAGGGAAAACGAGAGGGGGAGTTAATTATTCTGACTTTGCTTTGCTTGAGATGTTTTCAATATAATACATGCCTTGGCCTTGTGATGAAAGTAATTGATTAACACATTCAGAGTTCTCATTCATCACATATAATTCTGCAACCATCATCTACCTACCCTACCTACTTTAACCTAGCATTTTTACTTCTTTGTTTGGGTGCACTTAGACTAGCAAACCCTTATCAAACTTTTCTTTTCTTTTATATGGCAATGCCTATCTAAGTCTAGACTTATTACATCCAAGGGCTCAGACTAAACTATTGAGCTCCTTTTTTCACTCTACCTATCTACTTATCTGCCAAGATTACACTGTTTGGCCAGATCTTTATTCTTTGTATCTAAAACATGGAATTGAAATATGAACTAGCCAAGCTTAAACTGTTTGAATATTCATGAATTGTGGCATAGGTGACAAACTGCATGCAATTGTTTATTATACAAAAGTAAAAAGCAATGGCATTTAGACTTGCACACTTTCCTTGGTCTTTTCTTTTTGTTGGGGTTCATTTTCTTTTCATTTTTTGACCATCTTTATTCTTTTTACCCTTTGATTTTTCTTTTAGGGTATATCCTCTTTACATTTTTTAAATTTTTTGATTTTTTGAAAAGGAAAACCTTTGCAACAAGGAAAGGTATGAACATATTACATAGCTCATCTAGTCAATCATGATACATGACACCTATTGGTATAGGGGCATAACACTGGCTCCACTTGGGGATGGCTTTTCCTGGTGGAAAGTCAAGAACAACAGATCAGATGGCCTCTGAATGATTTTGATTGCACTATGAAATCTTCTTCTGCTTGTTGCTTTATTGTATGTATGACAATGATACTCCTGAAGCTTAGGGCCTTCTCTTCGGGCTTCAACTCCAACAAGTTACTGTCCAATCAAAACTGTGACAATACAAAGGATATAGTATATACATGTTAACAATTAGGATAACCTTAATAAGTAGGATCAAAGTAATGTTTCAACATCCGACCATTGACTGGTCCTTCTTCTGCTTCTGTGCCATCCATGTTTTTCATATAATATGTATTGTTTCATTGTAGGGAATAGATAATATAAAGTCCCTTCCATAGGAAGTCAAACTTCCCATGTTTCGCCTTATCCTCTCTTCTAGAATCCCATCTTAACACTTTATCTCCAAGGTAGAAATCATCTGCCTTGGTCCTTTTGTCAAATATCTTCTTGAGCTTCTCCTGCAACACTTGGGATCTTTGGTACACCTCCTCTCTAGTCTGCTATAAATTGATGGTCTGGTTTATCCTTCTTTGAATATCATTAGGTTCCACCTAAGCTTCTTGGAGTAGTTTCATAATAGGAACTCCTAATGATGAAGGAAATACAGCCTCCATGCCATATACTAACTCATAAGGACTGGTGCCAATGGATTTTTTGGTTGTAAGTCTGTCTGCCCATAGTGCATTTATCAGTTTCTTGTGCCAAGTTTTCTTGTTCTCCTCCAACAGTTTTTTAATGATATTAATGAGGCTCTTGTTGGAAGATTCAACCAGTCCATTCCCTTGAGGGTAATAGGCTGTGGAATGGCCTAAGGTAATGTGGTACTTGTTATAGAAACTGATCATCTTCTTTGATTTGAAAGCTACAACATTATCAGTTATGATTTTATTAGGGCAGCCAAATTTGGACAATATATTGGTTTCTAAGAAACCTATGATTACTGTATCATTGGCCTGTCTAGAGGGGATGGCCTCTATCCATTTGGTAAAATAGTCAATGGCAGTGAGAATCCATTTGCGTTGGCCTGAAGAGGGTGGATGGATTTCTCCAATGAAGTCAAGGCCCCATTGTTGGAAGGTTTTTTCAATGGAAATTGGTTTTATGGGTAAAGGTAACAATTTTCTCTTGCGCTCAAAAATTTGACATTTATGGCAAGAAGTGACAAATTTCTTTACATCAGAGAACAAGGTTGGCCAATAGAATCCAGCCCTTAAGATCTTGTCTACAGTTGATTTCCAGTAAAGGTGTCCACCACAGTGTCCTGCATGAAATTCTTGCAGAGCCTTGTCAGCTTCATTTTTTAGTAAACAATACAATAAAATTCCTTCATGATTTTTCCAAAAGAGAGCATTATCTAAAATACAAAACTTTGAAGCTCTCATTTTTAAAAACCTTTTCTTTGTTCTGGATAACCTTGGAGGAGCCTGTAGGTTTAGTAACACATAAATTACATCATCATACCAAGGCGATTCTAAAAAGGCCTGGCTGATTTGTGGAGTTGCCATCTCCTATTCATCATCCAGTTCATTTATGTCCAGGGCTTGACAATTGGTTTCTATCATGAGTTTGGCCAATCCCTATCCTCTTATTAGTTTTGTAGGTTTTCTTTCAATATCATTTTCTAAGATGGTAGCAATCCATTTACCCCTTTTGCCCTCAATTCCATCCTGAGTCAGGATGTCCTTGACAACTGCGTTTGGTACATAAGCTATCACATGAGAGTATAATATATAGACTCTAAAGTCCTTAATGGCTTTTACAAGTGCAAAAGCTTGTTTCTCCATGATTTTTTTATTTTAATGATGCATCTCTGAGTGCTTTACTAAAAAATGTTATGGGTTTCTCACATCCTTGATCATATTTTTGTAATAAAACAGCTGCTATAGTGTGTTCTGATGCAAATGAAAAGATTATGAAGTCTCTATCAAATTTAGGACTGGTTAGGACCGGTGTTCTAGTTAAAGCCATTTTGATTTATTCAAATTCTTATTTGGCTTCTACTGTCAATTTGATACTTGAATCCATTTTTAACATATCATTAAGCAATCTAATGAGTTCAACTATGTTAGATATGAATCTTCTAAAAAAATTTATCTTTCCTAAGAAAGCTTGAAGTTCTTTTATATTTCTTGGATGAGGTATCTGTAAAATAGCTTCTATTCTGGCAGGATCAATTCAAATGCCATCTTTGGAAATGATGTGACCCAAGAGTTTACCTTCCTCCAAGCCAAACAAGGACTTCTTTGGGTTTAAAGAGATACCATATTTTTTGCATTTTAGAAATACTTTTCTGAGATGGTCCAAATGCTGCTGATCTAATTTAGAAAAAACAGTTAAGTCATCTAGATATATAACAAGAAAATCATGAATCTCTTTAGCAAATGAAATGTCCATTGCCCTTTGGAAAGTTTCTCCAGCATTCTTGAGTCCAAAGGGAATTTTGATGTACATAAAAGTGCCCCATGGTGTGGTAAAAGCAGTTTTCTCTTGGTCATCAGGATGAACCAGAATCTAGTTATACCTTGAGAACCCATCTAAAAGTGAAATTCAAGAAAAACCTACTACCCTTTGCAAAATATGATCCATCTTAGGTAAAGGGTAATTATCTTTTAGAGAAACCTTATTAACATTTCTTAAATCCAAAAATAATGTAATTTCCCTAGTTTTCTTCCTAGTAGGCACTAAATTGGATACCCACTCTGAAAGTCTAATAGGGGGAATTATCCCTGCTTCATACATGCGTTTAATGTCTTTTTCAATCAGTGGTAACAACACAGGGTTGATTCTTCTGAGTTTTTGTTTGAATCGTTTTTTCCTTTCTTTCAAAGGTATTGTATGTTAAATTATAGAGGTGTCATATGATTTCAAATCCTCATAACTCCAGGCAAAAACATCCTGGAATTCTCTCATGAGTTCAACATATTTTAACTTCTGGTCAAGAGGTAAAGACTTTGATAGTTTTATCATTTTTGGATTTTCTTTTGTCCCTAAGTTATATTCTTCAATGTCTGCTTTTAGTGGTTCCATCTTTGGTTTCTTTGGAATGTCATTAGAATCAAAGAGGTCTTCTAGAGGAGTTAATCCTTTTGGTAGATGATTGTCTTTCAAATCAATGACTTTTGATTCTCCTTCAACTATCTCATCAAGATCCATTTGTTTAAGGTCTTGCACTTCTTTTCTTGTGAATTTGGTGGGATGAAGCATTTGAATTGAACTCTCTTCTGAAATGCTTGTTTCTACCTCATCTATTTGATTAAATTCAATAACTATATCTACATCTATGTGACTGTTAGAAAATTCTTCATCTAAAGTCAAAAAGTTATTTATCTGCTCATCGCTATCAAACACCTACCAGTTCTTTAGATTATCAGGTATGGCTGGTCTGTGTCTAATCTCAACTGTAAACTGATGATTAGGTTCGAAAGGTAATTTGCAGGTGCTGGCAAACATTGCCAGGCTGTGGGCTTGCAAGTTGTGTTTTCTAGGGATTTTGGCAAGCTGAGTTTCTAGAAAAGTATTAAGAATCTCTATAACTTTTCCTCTGTAGTATCCTAATCTAGGATCCTTAGTTAAATATTTCCCTTTGATCTATTGAATGATTAATTCATAATCTCCTATGACAGATACTCTAATTGCTTCTAATCTTTTAACAAGTTTGAGACCTAGCAAGAGAGCCTCATACTCTTCCATATTATTGGTGCACTTAAAATTTAACCTCTAGGCATGGCCTTTAGCATGGTCATTTTCTATATTGTACACCCAAACTCCTGCTCCTGCTCCTAATTTATTGACTGAGCCATCAAATTCTAATTCCGAAGTGTTGGAAATAATACTGAGAGGGGGTGGGGGGGTGAATCAATATTATCAAATCAATAAAGCTTTTTCATTTCCATACTTAGATACATATACACTACTTTAGTTAATGGAACCCGCGTGTATATGCAACTGTGTCTAATGCAACTAGTGTATATCCAGAATACTTATGATTCAGTTAATCCATTTAATGTTGAGCTTTAGTTAGTGCATCAAAACTTCATTAACCATATTAACAGTAAGCAGGTGCAGTAAAACGGATCATCACACAAGAAGCACACATGAACACCATGATATAAGGTGGAAACCCAATGTGGGTGAAAACCACCCACTACAAGTCATATCTATCTTCTTTTAATAAGAAACTTCATTTTACAATAGTTCTGTACTGGTGCAGTCTTATACCAGTACCCAGGCTTCTACCTGCAGAGAGCTACAACCCTCTCTCATTTTCACACTCTCCTGGATTGGAGCTACAACCCCCTTAGCTCTTGTACTAGCTGATCCATTTACTAGTACTTAGGTGCCTGCCTACTGAATGCTTCAATCTTCACTCGTTCTCCAATTGCTACTGGAAGGGAGTTACCATCCCCTTAGCTCTTGTACTAGCTGATGTACTAGTACGTAGGCGCCGGCCTACAATCTCCTTTCATCCACATTTCATACATTTTCAGAATGGATACCCCTGAAGCACAACACTATAATTTGAAGGCCACGTTTCATCAAATTTTCATACTGGACCCATAAATATCATTGAAGAACAAAACAATCAATACTAGCATCATCAATTTCTGAATCATTGAAACATTGAAACCCTGTCAACAACACAGTCCCCAGAACACAAAGTAGAACAATGAACTCTGCAACAATATTCAGAACCAACTGTATCATCAAAATCATGCGTCAGAGTGCATACGCTACTTGGAAGTGCTGAACCAGCGTGTATATGCAACTTCACCAAGGTGAACCAGTGTATATGTCATCAATTGCTTACTTATAACTTGATTCACTTCCTGTCTTCACACATTTCCAGATTATTACATATACAAGGATAATATGTGCGTCAGCACCTAGATCTAGTCCATCAGATCACATAAATATGAGTCATTATGATCCTGATCCAATATTAGTTCTCATCCATCAATACTGAAGTTAAACACAATCAACCAAACAAGATATGCAGAATACTGACACCTTTAAACTGTCACCAGAACTCATCAACAACCAGAACCACCTGTAACTTCAAACATCATAGCTCAAATGGTATACGCTACTACAATGAACCAAAGCCGCGTAAATACACACTTACACCAAAGCCAACCCGCGTACAGATCTATAAATATTCAATCATGACTTGCAGCGATTTCAAACTTAAGTTATACCTAGTTCAAATCATTACATGTGTCGGTATACAGATCTAGAATAAACATAATCAATCATATAGAGATAGTTCATTTCAAACCATTTGATCCCAATCTATCCATATATCTTGTTCTCCATCAACCGGTGAGATCCCTCCTTAGCTCATATCAAGCAATGCATCATCAACCCATAACCTGCATCCTGGATCTCATACTTCATCAGATATTCAAGACTTTTTCGATGCACATGCCTAATGATCTTCTTCTCCTTTTATAGTCTTAGTCCTTGCTCAATACCATGGTCCAAAACCATAACAAACCAATACCATGGACCCAATACTTGGGATCAACACATCTGACGAGATACTATGGTCCAAAACCATAGGTTCAAATACCAAGGACTAACTACCATGGACGAAAACCCAATGTGCGTGCATTCTCTTGCATGAAAGTGAATTTATACACATACACGTCTTTTCAATGACTAACCCGCATGTATACGCGGCTCCGTCATGATGAACCTACGTATATATATATATTTTCTCTTCATTCTTGTAGTTTGATCATCAAATCCTTGCTGCTGACTTGCTGCACTATGATCTGTCATCTGTGTGATTTGCCATCAAGGAGAACACTTGTCTCATAATGCCAATAATCTCCCCCTTTGGACTTGATGGCAAAGCTAACTTGTCACACTTATAACTATCATCTGATTCCTTTGAGCTATCCTGCATCCCATGCATGCAGTCACATCTGATATCTCTTCTTAAGATTCATCTAGTTATAAATAAGTGAGATGTTCTTCTATGAGTGTGTTGCCATCAAGTACAACACATGCATCATAATGCCAACAATCTCCCCCTTTGGACTTGATGGCAACAACACCAAATCATTCTCCCCCTTTGACATCAAGGGCAAAGGGCGGACCAAGATATTCACTTTCTTAGATAAACATCTCGTTGACCACACTCGCCCTGAGTACTTGCTGAAATTTCTGAGTGAGCTCCCCCTTTGTATATGCCAAGGTTTACTAATCTATCCATGCTCCCTTTGAGTACATGCTAAAGTCTTTGCTCTGCTAAAGTGTGTTGTTCATGCTCCCCCTGACTGTAAGCAAGGTCTGCAAAAAGATGTTCTATAGGAAAGAACATGACTCTATCATAAATGACCTTCATATCACCAAAGACTCATACATACATCCATCTCCCATCCTAGTGGGGATATACCAATATTAATTCATCCACCCAACCAAGTGGGGATACATGATAAAACAAGAACATTACATCATCCATCCCAAGCATAGTGGGGAAACCAACATAGGCCGTTGCATGACCTTGATATGACTGAAATATTTCATCATCCTTCTTATGCATAAAGGGGTTACAAATTACATCATGTGACTAGAAGAGATTTCATCAAATGACTACAATATATAGAGACACACTATTACATCATGAGTCTTGATATGACCTTTGCATGAGACCAAACATCTAGATAAGACCATCATAGTCATCATACACAATGTATGATCTACTCTATAAGAATCTGTCAACAACATCTAGACAATCAATCATGTTCTCCCTCTGTGCCTGTTCCATCTGTGCCAGATGGTTTCTGTCAGGCCCATATCAGACTCTTCTCATTCTGAGTTTGGCCCACTGATTTCCTTCAAATTAACATATACGCGTCTGTATCCACAGAAACAAGCGTATATATGCGGATACTCCTTATTAAACTCGCGTACAACCATTTCCAGATCAACAACCTGTAAATGTCCTATGCCAAGATATGTTTGCATATAGATATCAACTCATCATCATAAAATCATTCACATTATATCATATGTGTAAAACACCATATCCATCTTATCAACACGATCATCCATGTATCATCACTTGGGAATATCTGCATCAATCAACATATGTAAGTATCAACCTATCAACATATAGGTAAGAACTCATCATCATCATGTCTCCAACAATGCAACTTTCAGTAATCATTCATGTATCCAACACTATGTATCTTGACCTCAAGATATTTTGTCAAGGCGTTATATGAGTACCAAGAACTATAGGAATCCTGCATCATAACTGTATTATATGATCTTTATGCATATGATGACAGCAGCATATGAGAGACTCATCATCAAGTAATGAAGTTGTGTATTCAAGCTTTGTAATTCTCCTTATCCTTATGAAGATCACCATGTAAGAATAATATATGCACCATCTAAGAATCAATCCACAAATATGATCTCATCATCAACTATGTAACCCTAAGAATCATATGAGATTTTATCATGGACAACTCATAACCACATCATAGCAAGATACAACATTTAGCAATATAAGCATCATCACAAAGGACTATTAACCATAATGCCAACAATGCATTATTAAAGGCATATGCTCCCCCTCAACCTATGCCATATGTTTACTGTTAGATCTGATCATGCATATATCAGTAATAAGCATCAAGACATCATCATCATCAAGTTAGGATCAAAACACTTCTAAACATCTTACAAGTATCAAGACATTTCCACACATCCTCAGCGGACTGTAACTATTAATCAATAGAGCAAATAATGGACTGAGTCATATCAGACCCTTTTTCTGAGACTGTCCCCACTGCTTTTCCTTAGACTGGCATATACATGACTGTGCAATGTCTAACTCGTGTATATATGCGACTTCCCTTTATGAAACTTGCGTATGAGATTTAGGACAATGAAGTTTTACACTTTTAGCTCCCCCTAAGTCTGTTATGTCTATGTTGTGTTGTGTCTAAGTATATTGTTTTGTGCCACATATTTCTGACTGTACTTCCTTCTTCTTCCATATCTTCAAGCGTGACGATGTTTTCTCCTTTTGGTATGGTCCTTGTACTTTGTTCCTGCATTTGTTTTCTCTATGTCCAAGCTTGTTACATGCATAGCATCTTACATGTTTCATATTCCTTCTGTAGCAATCAACACCTTTGTGACCAAACATATTGCAAGAAAAACAATATCCCTAAAAGTACCTGGAATGTGATGATCTTTCTGTGTGATGATCTTGAACCATTCTTCTTCTACATCTAGCTGCAACATGTCCAAGATTATGACATACATAACATTTAACATTATGCATTGGAGGAGTAAAAAGATTTCCTTTGAAGAATTTCTTTCCTTGGCTGTTGATGGGGTTTTCTTCTCATCTCTTTGTTGTGCATTTCATATTTCTCATTAGAGTTTCTTGCCTCTCCTTGTGAGCTAGATTCACTTTCAGTGGATTCATAAAAACCAAGACCAGTTTTGATAGCAAGAGACCTTTGACTACTAAGAATATCATCCAAGATCTTAGTACTATCGTGAAATCGTAAGAGCTTATCCTTTTCTTGTAATTTATCATTTAGAATATTTACCTCAACCTGAAGATGCTCTTCCTTTTCACGATAGTTCTTCCTCATGTCTTCTTCATCTTTCCTTCCTTCTTCCAACTGATGCCTCAATTCAAGAACTTAGTTTTCTTATTTTTGGAGTAGATCTTTATTCTACTTCTTTGATTCTTCAATATCTTCCTTTAGTGAGCGGATCATAGCTTCAAGCCTTTCATAATAACTGGATCTATCTCTGAGTTTCTTGATGATTGAGCTCCTTTCATTGACTTCATTTCTTAATGATGTCACTTCATCCTACAACTTTTGACATTGGTCTTCCTTGTTCTTGAATAACTTCCTTACCTTGTTTCCTTCCTCTAGTTGAGATTTTAGTTTGGTAGCTTCTTCTTTGAAAGCACATTCCCTTTTGTTCAATAGATCTTGTTGATCTCTAATTTTGTCTGTAAGCCTTTTAAATTCTGCCTCTATTTGATATCTTTCTTGCTCACCCATAAGTGCAAATTCAGTTGTTTCACTATCACATTCATCATCTTTAAGAGGATAAATAGATGTATCACCAGAGGATAACAAATTCATACCTGATAGATCTTCTTCATCTTCATTCTGAATTGATTCTGAATTTGATGTGCTCCTTCCACATATTCCCCAATCAATACACCCACTATCATAGTTCTTCTGAGATGCCTTCTTCTTCTTAGGGGCTTTCTTCTTAAGCTTCTTTCCCATAGTTCCACGGATCTCCTTCAAGCGATCAAGCTTCTACCAAAGGACCTGCTCTGATACCAATTGTTGGAAATAATACTGAGGGGGGGAGGGGTGAATCAGTATTATCAAATCAATAAAGCTTTTTCATTTCCATACTTAGATACATATACGCTACTTTAGTTCATGGAACCCGCGTGTATATGCAACTGTGTCTAATGCAACTAGCGTATATCTAGAATACTTATGATTCAGTTAATCCATTTAATGTTGATCTTTAGTTAGTGCATCAGAACTTCATTAACCATATGAACAGTAAGAAGGTGCAGTAAAACAAATCATCACACAAGAAGCACACATGAACACCATGATATAAGGTGGAAACCCAATGTGGGTGAAAACCACCTGCTGCAAGTCGTCTCTATCTTATTTTAATAAGAAACTTCATTTTACATTAGTTCTGTACTGGTGCAGTCTTATACCAGTATGCAGGCTTCTACCTATAGAGGGCTAAAACCCTCTCTCGTTTTCAGACTCTCCTGGATGGGAGCTACAACCCCCGTAGCTCTTGTACTAGCTGATCCATTTACTAGTACGTAGGTGCTTTCCTATTGAATGCTTCAATATTCACTCGTTCTCCAGCTGCTACTGGAAGGGAGTTACCATCCCCTTAGCTCTTGTACTAGCTGATGTACTAGTACATAGGCACTGGCCTACAATTTCCTTTCATCCACATTTCATACATTTTCAGACTGGATACTCCTGAAGCACAACATATAATCTAAAGGCCACGTTTCATAAAAATTTCATACTGGACCCATAAATATCATTGAAGCACAAAACAATCAATACTAGCATCATCAATTTCTGAATCACTGAAACACTGAAACCCTATCAACAACACAGTCACCAGAACACAGAGCAGAACACTGAACTCTGCAACAATATTCAAAACCAACTGTATCATAACAGTCATGCATCAGAGTGCATATGCTACTTAGAAGTGCTGAACCAGCGTGTATACACAACTTCACCAAGGTGAACCAGCGTATATGTCATCAATTGCTTACTTATAACTTGATGCACTTCCTGTATTCAGACATATCTAGATTATTACATATACAAGGATAATATGTGTGTCAACACCCAGATCTAGTCCATCAGATCACATAAATATGAGTCATTATGATCCTGATCCAATATTAGTTCTCATCCATCAATATTGAAGTTAAACACAATCAACCAAACAGGATATGCAGAATACTGACACCTTTAAACTGACATCAGAACTCATCAACAACCAGAACCACCTGTAACTTCAAACATCATAGCTCAAATGGTATACGCTACTACAATGAATCAAACCCGCATACATACGCACTTACACCAAAGCCAACCCGCGTATAGATCCATAAATATTCAATCATGACTTGCAGCGATTTCAAACTTAAGTTATACCCAGTTCAAATCATTACATGTTTCAGTATACAGATCTAGAATAAACATAATCAATCATATAGAGATAGTTCATTTCTAACCATTTGATCCCGATCTATCCTTAGATCTTTTTCTCCATCAACCGGTGAGACCCCTCCTTAGCTCAGATCAAGCAATGCATCATCAACCCATAACCTGTATCTTGGATCTCATACTTCATCAGATATTCAAGACTTTTTCGATGCACATGCCTAATGATCTTCTTCTCCTTTTATAGTCTTAGGCCTTGCTCAATACCATGGTCCAAAACCATAACAAACCAATACCATGGTGTCATAGACATTTTTGTGCCTTACAACTCCAAGCATGAAATGTCCATAAACCAAGGGCTCTTAAGTCCCTAAAAGTGTTGTTCTAACCCCTAAAGGAACAAGGCCAACAGATTACAACTTCTCCCAGAAGTTCTCCACCAAAAACTGCTCAGAATAAGTCAAAACAGGATCATTTCAACTGCTCCACTGGCTAGGTGCGTTGCATTGCACCTAAATACACTGTGAGGGTGCGTTTCATTTCAAAAGTCCCTTCTGTGGGGTGCGATGGGTGAGAAATGACAAGTGGCAGTGTCATTCCGCGAGGTGGAGAGACAATGGAAGCTTCTAGAATCTTCTCCTATGACACTTGCTTCATTGAATTCGACCAAGGATGAGTAAGAGGCCTTCAGTCTCCAAGTGGAAGCAAGAATTGACAGAGAGAAGACACTAATCAAATCACAAGCTGACTCATCCTCCTTACACATATCTATATGGATCCCTCATCTCAGAGATCCAGAGGCTGGAATTTTGCATATTGTAAGGAATTGTTGTTGGTTTGTTGAGACAAACATCAGAGTATTGGGTGATCTATGCTTTGTTTGAGGTGAAGAGGGGCTTCTTTGCTGGGAGGTTGATGCTGGGTCAGGAACCACTGGTTGTAACTCCTCCTTCATCTTTTCTTGTTTATCAATAAAAACTATTTGAGTTTTTCCTCCATGGTTTTGTATCATTGATACTTGTTAAATTTGTATGGTTAACTTAAATCTGATCCTAATTTGTTTATGAATATAGATCCATGTCTTTGTATAGTGTTCTTCTTCTGTGATCTTACAGGTACTTGGTGAAGCTGGGCAAGTAAGGGAGCAGGTAGCTGGAGACTGTCAAAGAAGAGAGGGATTGGATCAAAGGATTAGCGCAAGAAACAGGTTGGTTCTTTCTATTCCTCTCTATCTATAGTTCATAAAGGAAATACAAAAGTAGTTTTCTCCGTTTGTTTCTAAGGCAGATGTCACACCTTAGTGGGATAGAGAAGTTCTAAATAGACACTTTTCCCTGTAAAAAAATGGCGACTCCACTGGGGAGTGTCTAATTAGTTTGTTTGTGTATCTCTTTGTTGTTTGTTTCATAAACTTATAAGTAGCATTCGAACTGCATTTGCCATAACAAATGCAAAGTAGACATCTGCTGCTTCAATCCATTCACTGGTTCTGTTTATGATTTGAACAGCTGATTCACAAACTATCTGATTGCCCTTGTGATAGCTCTTAGATCCTCCTTAGATCTACCCCTGATTGTGCATTACTGATTGCTTTTACTCGGCCAAAAACCAAAGACTGAACTGCAAACTGTGACCCAGACCCCGACAGATTCTCGTTTCTGGCCTAGCGCAGGTACTGTTAAGAGATCCTGAATTTCAGTGCACTTCCCGAAAGGACAACCTGCGCTGCATTTCAGTTTCTCTGTGTTACAGGTGCGCTGATCAGACTAGCCCTGTGCAGCTGTGGTTCTTGTGCTTCAATCTTTCCAGTTCTATCTCTGAATTTTGCTGCCTGTGATCAGTATATGTCTGTTTAGAACCCCTTTTCCTTGTCGTTATTCCACCTCCTTTGTACAAAATAACTGTAGATGTTTTTTGTGTGTTTGTTGAGTCGTTTACAGTTTTCCATTACAAAAGTAGAATAGGCGTACTTTCATCCTTTGATTTGGATATGTCGCAAGTGTCGATTTCGATCATAGGAGAAAGTTTGATTGCTGTTGATGGTAGATTATACTATTACTATTGCTTTGGTTTGAATTTGTGATTTTCTAGTGTCAAGAACAAGTGTTCATTTCAAAATCACAAGGTTTCGTAATCATCTCTGTTTTTTATTTCGAAAAAGAGCTTGTTTATATTTATCGCTTGAAAAAATTCAGATTTGTACATCAACTTTCTTTTTAGCATCAATACTAAGAAAGTTGAAAACAAATACATGCATGTGCATTTGCATATTGACAGTCTGTTTGGCTGATTTAGGAAAGTGCATTTACAGTGTGCTCTTTGCTCTTTGTGAAAAGATTGTGTCTTTCTTTTCCTCTAGTAGCTAGGATTTTCATTGCACAAAAGAGATAAAAGTATGTTTATCATCTTTAGATTGCATTTTAGGAATTACATCTACATCTCGTGGTGAACCCAAAAGGAAAACTTCATAAGCAAGATCAACTTAAAATAAATCCAATGAATCTAACAACGCTTTGGAACTTAACGCACAACATTTAGAGGTCTAGGCTAGAGACATATTCCGGTGTCGTAAAGCCTGGTAACTGTTGCCCTCACTGATGGTTGGGTGATTCCTCCACTTTGAGACGACAAGTGCCAGTACGGACTTGTGCTCCCACGTACCGTCGAGTATATTTTGGGAGACCCCTATAGGCTTAAATCCTTTATCCTTAGGAAGTCGTGTCTGCCGCCCTATCGATCACAATGCACTGAACACAGCATTCGGGAAGATTGACTGCCATACCGTAAAAAGTATTCTGCAGTTTTGCGATTGGTTTGGTACTCCCTCTACCTAGATCTCCAGAGTAGTCCCTTTCATTCCTTTTCAGACTCCTTAACGGAAAAGGTCCATCTGAGCACTTGTCACTTCAGGCTCATTAAAAATCAAAGGAGACTAGAGTCATCTTTTGTTTTTTCTCGACTCTTAAAAACTGAAAAAACAAGTTGTGTCAAAGAGTCTAAAATTTATTTTAAACGGAATATTCTACCCTTTCCTACGTTGATCTTGGGTTGAGAAAATGGAGTCTACCAACCAAGGAATTCCCCTTGGAGGAAATCCTAGTCCCTTCTCCTCTTGGGGAGATGTTGGTGGACCCCATATGGCCACATTGTCACTTCCAGGACTGACAATTGGTTTGCCTGTATGGCTCTTCTCGACCTCTGTCGTTCAGAACATCACTATTCCTGAACAATTAAATTAGAAATTAGACGAATCCAGAGTAGCCCACCAACCTTCTACTTCCTCTAATTCTTCCTCTCCTCCTTCCTCTTCGCTTGATGGGGCTGGTAAAGCCAAAAGTCAAGTTCCTAAGGAGAAGAAAGAGAAGAAGAAGAAAGAGAAGAAGAAGGAGTCAAAAGTGAATGGGGGCAAACGAGTGTCGTCTAACGAAAATCCACACACTGCACCGACCAGGCCTAAATCGCCATGTGTCATTTGCAAAGGAACCACCTTCACAGAGATTTTCCTTGCATCCCTCAGATCTTAAGGGACTGGTCTCCTCGTTTGCACAACTCGGTGTCGTCAACCTCTAATGATCATGTTGAAAACACACCGTCGACTAGTGAAAGTGAAGCCCCAGGACAAAAATGAAAATTTAGATTTCCTTGTAAACTATGTGAAGGCGATCATGCCGTTCACCGTTGTCCCTTCTTAGACGAAGCTAAAAGAGTTTTGGATGAGTGTCCGGTTTCACCGTTACGACTTCCTCCTGGATATAAAAAACTCTTGCCGAGTCTGTCACTAGTCGAAAATCCGGCTGACCCACTCAGGTGGTCAGCCGAAGCATCTGTCATTGAAGATGAACCATCTGAATCCACACCAGACGAAAGTCAAAAGGTTGAGGCGGCAGTTGACCCGGTCTTGCCTTCAGAGGTTCCATCTTCAAATGATACAATCACTGAAGAGAACAAGGATGACACCGTCCAAATTCTTTTCATAAGCACAGACTCCAACGAACATGGGGGCAATTTACCTGTTCCTTTACTGTAGGAAGGAAGTTCGTCAGAGTCGTACCCGGCCATCTATTCAGTCCCACCTCCAAGCAACCTAGTTTTCTCCTTCGATTGGAATCAACTAGGCAGACCCCGTTTACCAGCTAGTGTACCATTCCGAATTATTGTTCAAATATATAGAATGGTTATGGCTGGTACCATCATAGATGAAGGGGTTTCTGCGAGTATCCTTTCCTCAACTGCTTGGAAAGCGCTTGTTTCGCCATTGCTTTTGCCTGAGATGAGAAATCTAACAGGCTTTGATAAAGGAACCAGTCGACCGTTAGGGATCCTTCCCAATGTGCCCATAACATTGAGAGGGAAAACCATTCACATGAACGTGATGGTAGTTCAAGGACCCCTGGATTACAATCTACTCCTTGGACAAGACTATATTTATTGCATGGGAGCAATTGTCTCCTAACTCTTTAGATTAATGTGTTTTCTGCACGAAGGAAGAGTGGTCAAGCTCGTGGACCAGCTTTCATTCCCCGGATCATACAGAGCAAATAGTCACATACCGTCCCTGAATGGTCTTTTCACACAAGAAATGTCTCAATCTCCAGTCCATCCTCCTGATGAGCGCAAGTAATTCGGAGGGATATGACTGAATCCCAGGGGGCATGCACCCTGGTCTGCTTCGGCAGGAAAACTTCAGGTATAGGGTAGGTTTCCGCGGGAGAATATGACTAGTCTGTACCCCCGTCCGTGATTGGAAGAGGGGGTTATTCTAGAACAAGATTCTCTTATCAAAGTTATGCGAGTTGGCGAGCACCGTCGCTCACCTTTGTTTATCTTGGTAGACACCGCCAAAGAAGTGTTTTGTTTGCGCTATGAATAGAACACTCTTTGGGTAGCCTGTAAGAGGTAGGCTTCTCTCGGTAAAACAAATGTTTTAGCGGAAAGAAGTAGGGGTAACCTTGAAACTCTATTTTATACCTGGGGGCATGCAAACCTTTTGGAGTGCAAGCAAAGAGTGATCATTTATCTATTTTTTGGATTTGTTGTTTCCTAACTTGCATAAAGAAAGGATGTGGGGCAAAACTCTAAAAGTTGCCGTTTTTATATGAGACATTCTTATCATACGACTGGATTAATCGAGCAGTTTTAGCACATATTTCAAGATCGTTAAAAAATAAACATAAGACATGAGCAAATGTTTCCACCCGCGTTTAATCTCGTTAAAAAATGAACTATTCCCCGGTAAATAACCACCGTGAATGTAGTACTTCAGCCATTAAAGCCTTGGTTGTGTTTGCACCGTCACCTCCACTTTTTCATTGGCCGATCATTCACCTCCATTTGATTGTTTACCCATTTTGAGGAACAGCTGTGAAGAGTGATTTCACTAGCCATCCTTGTGACACTTCCGTGATTGGAAAATTCCAAACCTTACCTGGAATCAGCTGCTACCCGTTTTATCACTCGTTCCTCAAAAGACGAGTCTTCTTTAAGCTCTTTTCAGCTGACTCGTAAAATATGAAAATATTGCCGAGTCCTTGGCCTTCCAGCTCATTAAAGGGACAGGAAGTGCTATCCCTCATCTAGATTTTAATCTTTTTGGACCTGAGGGATTATTACACAGAAAGATCGAGCGCTTGTTTTGTTCGGCTCATTAAAACTATCGAAAATTCATCCCTTCTATATTGTTTTATACTTTTTCGGACTTAAGGGATTAGATGATGAAAAAGGAATTTTGGAGTTACCTTTATGTGCTTTTTCAGACTCTCTAAAAATGAAAAGGACCGAGTTATCTTTGTCGTTAAACTCGTTAAAAAGATTAATAGCGACAAACTTGTCTTTAGACGAGAACGAGTTTCACTATTGCTAGGCTCGTTAAAACATAGCGATGGGTTTGCTCGAAGGGAAAATTATAGAACAAGCATATGTTATCCTCCTCAAGCTTGAAAAAAATAAAGAGGTACTGTTCAACAATGACTGGGGAAAAATTGGGAAGAAAAGTCAAAGAATCTTTATTGGTAGCAAGTTGCTCTTGAACATGACACTTCCACTCTGTGTCCGAGTCGGGTTGGGTTATTTCATTCACCGGTCACATCGCCATGGTCACGCCACACCATCCACATTTGGGGTTAATGCTACCAATCCGTCACATCAGTGTCGCCGATATGTTCAAGAGAAGTCATCCAGAGAAGTCACCTGTGTCACACCCACTACCATACATTATACTCCATTCCTTCATGACCGCCACCCTGAACATTATATCATCAGATCGTTTTCACCTCCATCAAAATCATTTGCTCCATTCTGTGTCATTGATGTGGGATTCATTAAGGCCCTCCTGTGACGGATCACTTCTTGTCGACATCAGCTCATTATCCAAGAAGTTGATCTAGGAACACCCCATTCAGTACTTTGAAGCTTGCATGCCTCAAGGGCAAGTTTCTCACTTCCGGCGACAGGTTTACATCAATGACCTTCGACCGAAAGAATTTGCGTGGTCTTCGACACCAAGTCCTTTATTCACACCACGTGGGTTGTACTACAGTACCTTGAGGATCATTATCATTATCGGTGATCCCTCTCGCGCTTGTTAACAGTTTACATCATTGACTGGTAATCAAGCGATGTCTTTCCATGTTCAACTTCAAAACATTTCTCACATAGATCGACTTGTACTTCGAGTAAAGATCATACGAGATTGAAGACCCCGGATCTAGTTTCATCCATCCGGGCTGCGATATATATTCAGGGAAATAAAGACATCAAATGTACAACATTGCAGCATAGATAATCATCCTACCAAAAGGATGATGGCTCTATCAGAATCATCAGTCTACCCTTAGACGATTGTCTGTCCTATGTACATGAAAATGAATTTATAAAGCTGAGCATGGGAATGCCTGCCTCAGCTAGACCATGAAAACAATATGAAAATAATGTATTGTATTGTATCTTATTACAGGTCTCCTCCCAGCATTGAAAGAACTTCGGATCCTCATAATAAAGCATTTCACCCGACACCAAAAGGTTAACGGCCTCATACTTTAGGGGGAAACTGTTATAGACATTTTTGTGCCTTACAACTCCAAGCATGAAATGTCCATAAACCAAGGGCTCCTAAGTCCCTAAAAGTGTTGTTCTAACCCATAAAGGAACAAGGTCAACAGATTACAGCTTCTCCCAGAAGTTCTCCACCAGAAACTACTCAGAATAAGTCAAAACAGGATCATTTCAGCTGCTCCACTAGCTAGGTGCGTTGCATTGCACCTAAATACACTGTGAGGGTGCATTGCATTTCAAAAGTCCCTTCTGTGGGGTGCGATGGGTGAGAAATGACAAGTGGCAGTGTCATTCCGTGAGGTGGAGAGACAATGGAAGCTTCCAGAATCTTCTCCTATGACACTTGCCTCACTGAATTCGACCAAGGATGAGTAAGAGGCCTTGAGTCTCCAAGTGGAAGCAAGAACTAACAGAGAGAAGACACTAATCAAATCACAAGCTGACTCATCCTCCTTACACATATCTGTATATGGATCCCTCATCTCAGAGATCCAAAGGCTGGAATTTTGCATATTGTAAGGAATTGTTGTTGGTTTTTTGATACAAACATCAGAGTATTGGGTGATCTATGCTTTGTTTGAGGTGAAGAGGGGCTTCTTTGTTGGGAGGTTGATGCTGGGTCAGGAACCACCGGTTGTAACTCCTCCTGGATCTTTTCTTGTTTATTAATAAAAACTATTTGAGTTTTTCCTCCATGCTTTTGTATCATTGATACTTGTTACATTTGTATGGTTAACTTAAATCTGATCCTAAGTTGTTTATGAATATAGATCCATGTCTTTGTATAGTGTTCTTCTTCTGTGATCTTACAGGTACTTGGTGAAGCTGGGAAAGTAAGGGAGCAGGTAGCTGGAGACTGTCAAAGAAGACAGGGATTGGATCAAAGGATTAGCGCAAGACACAGGTTGGTTCTTTCTATTCCTCTCTATCTGTAGTTCATAAAGGAAATACAAAAGTAGTTTTCTCTGTTTGTTTCTAAGGCAACTGTCACACCTTAGTGGGATAGAGCAGTTCTAAATAGACACTTTTCCCTGTAACACATGGACCCAATACTTGGGATCAACACATCTGATGAGATAATATGGTCCAAAACCATAGGTTCAAATACCAAGGACTAACTAACATGGACCAAAACCCAATGTGCACGCAGTCTCTTGCATGAAAGTGCATGTATACACATACACGTCTTTTTAATGACTAAACCGCGTGTATACGCGGCTCGGTCACGATGAACCTGCGTATATATATACTTTCTCTTCATTCTTGTAATTTGATCATCAAATCCTTGCTGTTGACCTGCTGCACTATGATCTGTCATCTGTGTGATTTTCCATCAAGGACAACACTTGTCTCATAATGCCAACAATCTCCCTCTTTGGAATTGATGTCAAAGCTAACTTGTCACACTTAGAACTATCATCTGATTCCTTTGAGCTGTCCTGCATCCCATGCATTCAGTCACATCTGATATCGCTTCTGAAGATTCATCTAATTATAAATAAGTGAGATGTTCTTCTATGAGTGGGTTGCCATCAAGTACAACACATGCATCATAATGCCAACACAAAGAATTTCATGTTCATAGTTGGTATCAGGAGTGACAAGAATTTGTTTAACTATGAGATCTAGTTTTTCACTTTCATCTGGTTTTCCTTGGGTATATGATATTTCACTATTTTTAGATAATTCCTAAATCTGAACACTTGATTTTCCTTTTTTAAGTTCTTTTGGTTATGCTACTCAAACTTCTAAGTCGTTGGAAGGATTGGTTTCAACATTATAAAGAATAAGTGAATTCATATCAAAGTGTATTGAGTATATGGGGAAATTATGTGGTTTGTCCTGACTACTTACTACATATTTCATCAAAGTTTCTCTGTATAGCTTCTTAGGTTGGCTGAAAACTGAGATAGTAGCATAGGAAATGTCCAATTGAAGAGATCCTTGAAGCTCTGCAACCCAGGATCTGGACATGTTTTGGTGGAATATCTGCTACCACTATATCCATTAAGATTGTCTTTGCAGGGTACTGAACCAATGAAACACACAAGTCTTTTATCAATCCTAGAAATCTCACCTAACTAGAATCAAAAGAAAAGAGGTCTTTGTATGGCCTAGTGATATCTAAGTCTAGTTTTTCCATTACAGACTTGAGCATTAGGTTGTGAGATGCCCCAGAATCAAACATGGCATTGTGAATAATTTTGTCATGTATATCTAAGCTTACATAGAAAGGAGGAATTCCTCCTTCTAAGGGTTTTCCATTTACTTCAGGGCCAAAGATCAATTCTGGTTGGTCATCAAAAACATTAACTGAGCCTTCATTTCCAGTGATATGCTGATTTGACTTCGGTAGACATCATGTTTAGCTAATTCGGATAATGGAACAACAATCTTTAGCTTACCTACTTCAGTCTCCACATTGAAAGGTTTTTCTGTATGAGCTTTTGTGTTTCAAACAGTGGGAATCTCTTTGTTTTCTTTATTTTCTGTATTTTTCTCCTTCTCAGGAGTGGGGTTATGAGTTGAACTCTCTCATATATCAACTTTTGGAGGTTCTTCCATATTTTCTTTGGGAGGAGGAGGAGTGGAGGGCTGTCTTTTTTTAGGTTGATTGTCGGAGACATCTTCAATTATTAGATTAGAAGGATTAGGGTCTGATCTAGAAAGAATATGTATAGGTGTAGTGATTGTATTACCTTTGATGGGTTGTTTTTGTTAGGGTCCCACACTAACCCCCTTATTTATGTCATGGGATCACGTCATAGTCAAGAGTCAATAAAGCCCATATTAATATTTGTAAGTGGTTAACCCGCAATTAATGACGGGACCACAGTTAGTTGCAAATGGGCCGTAGTATTAGATAGATGGTATTAATAAAACCCACGGTATTGGCCTGTGGTATTGCATGTATGAGTCATATATAAAGGATAGAGACTCGCTGTGAGGAGTATCGTGTATTATTTTGTAATCGAGCTCTGCTCTATTGGAGGTTGCCCCCTCGAAGAGGCAAGTGAACATTATTCTCTGAATAATAAAATCATTGCTATTCTATGTTCTGGGTATCGTTTCTTCGCATATTCTGTATTTGGGTATCATTTTGTAGGTTAAGAGCATAACAAGTGGTATCAGAGCACTTTCCAGGGCCAGTGGGATCTCCAATTCTTAGCAAAAATTTTTTTGGCTAGAGACGTGTTCCGGCGTCTTTAAACCACGGGATCTGTCGTTGAGTGCATAAACCTGCGAATTTTGGGAGGCATGCATGCAGGAAATACAAGAGGTGGTCACGTCTGTTGGACTCCCTTGTAATCCCTGTGGGTACCCCTTCGAGTAGTAGCGCATTAGACAGAACCGTGCACGGACTGTCTTCCACATACCCTCTGGCTATATCGGAAGCCCCCTAGGCTCCCTTGAAACCTCGCCATAAATAAACCGTCGGGCATCTTGTGGCTACAGTACACCGAGAACAACACTCGGAGAGATTACTCGCCCGTACGATAGGGTAGTCAGGTTGTACGGCTAAGGGTACGGTCGATCCTCCTTAGTTAGAGCCCTGAAACAATGGGCCGAGTACTACTGCCAGACCCTTATGTATATTGCGATCTGTAGCACCTGACACTCCTCAAGACCATAGTTCCCTTTTCTATCGAGGGATCTCACATCATCTATTCCAGATCCGCTGGTGCAAAGGGGTGCTGCAGCAGTAGTCATCAGTCCCACCGTCTTGAGTTCGCAGATCAGTCATTCCGATCTATTAGAGCCAGCAGATCCGCAGCAGCAGTCTGTTCCGCCACCCAGAGCTATCCGATCCACCATTCAGATCTCTCAGATCCACCAGATTGGAGTTGTTGTGAAGGGTTCCTATACCGAGGTATACTTTTCGCAGGAATTTTGGCCACATGGACATTTTGAGGATTTGGCGTCTGCAGTATTGATCAGGAAGGAGTAAAACTCCGTTAGGAGTTTTCAAGAAAAAAAAAGAGTCTGAGATCTTCCGGGGCACTTATTGGTGATCTAGCCCATCAAAATCAGGACAACGAGCTGAGCACGGTGGTACCATTCAATTATTAGTGAAAATTTTTAGGCGGTCCCAATTTTTCATCAGGTTGGTGTATGGTAGAAACTAGAGATCAAGCAATGGCCAATGAAAGAATGGAAAAACTTGAAGAATCCATGCAATCCCTCAATAATCAGCTTACCGGACTATGTCTCCAGGTCCAGCAATTAATCCCGAAGGGAAAGGAACCAGCCCACGAGGAGGCATATAATGGCAATGAATACAATGAGGGTGAGTCTAGCCACTCTCCTCATGTCTGGCACACCCAACCACAACCCAGTCAACGACCTCCCAAGTTGGATATGCATAAATTTGACGGTTCTCACCCGTCCGCATGGATAGCATAAATGTAGTAGTATTTCAAACTGAATCGTATCTTAGATGTTGCGACTAAGCTTATGTTGGGGAGCATGTACTTGGACAATGAACGGTGGCAATGGTGGGAATGGCATCAACGTTGCAATGGACCTTTTAAGACATGGACCCAATTTACCAAAGCTCTTCGAGACCGCTTTGAACAGGAGGACTCTTTTTTGGGTCATCTTACTAAGCTCCGACAGACGGGTACAGTGGATGAATATATTATAGCTTTTGAAGCCTTAACCTTCGCACTTGGGGTCTCTCAGATGTGTTCTACACGGAATGTTTTATCAGTGGTCTTAAAGAAGCCATCAAAGCTCAAGTCTTACTGCACCACCCTCCCACTTGGACAGAGGCTTGCAAGGTAGCCCGTAACGTGGAACGTGCATTAGCAGCCCAATACAGTCGCCCAAATTTCCCCGCTAAAGGTCGTCCCCCACAGGCTCACAACACGACTCAAACACTTAAGGTCCAAAAGGTGTCACCTATGGAAATGGCCGAAAGAAGGAAGCAAGGACTATGTTACTACTGTGATGAAAAATACTCCCCAGGTCATAAATGCAAGGAGCCCAAATTTTTTCAAATAGATGCCGCTGACTACAACTCAACAGAGGAAGATCCACCACTTGAGGAACATGAGGCGCTAGAAGAAGACCACCAAAAGGAGAATGTCTCTGACAAACTAGTTATTTCGCTGCATGCGTTGGCAGGGATTTCTTCCCCTCAAACTCTCAAAATCACGGGTTTTCTTAAACATCGCCCAGTAGTAGTCATGATTGATAGTGGAAGTACCCATAATTTCATCCATCAAAAAGTCGCAGAAGCAGTGCATTATTTTGTACGAGGAGTTTCTAACTTCCAAGTCCAAATTACGGATGGGGGCACAATGAAATGTGAAGGCCGCTGTGAAAATGTCAAACTTCAAATGGGGGATTATTAGTTGAGAACCCACATGTTCGCCATACACATGGGGGGTTGCGACATTGTCCTCGGCGCTGAATGGCTCCACACTCTTGGGCCAATCACAATGGATTTCCAGGAGTTATATATGAGTTTTAAGCAGAACAACTACACACATACCCTCCGTGGACTCCAGGCGGGAGCCCCCTCTATCATCAGCTCGCATCGGATGGAAAAATTGTTAAAAAAGGGCAATCATGGAGTGGTAGCTCAATTTAATGCCATCCAGGTCGTCGAAACCAAGTATCTGCCAATTCATCCTGAGATGCAACAGAATTTAAATAACCATCTGCCGGTCTTTAACAAGCCTCATGAGCTTCCACCCTCACGAGGGGAACATGATCATAGCATCACCTTGGTTCCAGGGGCCCAACCCCCAAATGTGCGGCCATACAGATATCCGTTCACCCAAAAGAATGAAATAGAAAAAATAATCAAGGAACTTTTGGAAGCAGGTGTCGTTCGTCCCAGCATTAGTCCTTATTCATCCCCAGTGGTCATGGTGCTCAAGAAAGATGGGGAGTGGCGGATGTGTCCCGACTTTAGGGCCCTCAATAAGTTGACAATCAAAGATAAATTTCCCATTCAGGTGGTTGACGATTTGCTGGATGAACTCAATGGGGCTCAATTCTTCACTAAGCTAGATCTTCGCTCAGGCTACCACCAAATTCGCATGAAGGAAGTCGACATTCCCAAGACTGCTTTCCGAACTTATGAAGGCCATTATGAGTTCCTGGTCATGCCATTTGGTCTTTGTAATGACCCCTCTACTTTTCAAAGCCTTATGAATCACATTCTCAAACCATATCTCAGGAAATTTGTCCTTGTCTTCTTTGATGACATCCTCATCTATAGTGGCACTTGGGCTGCACATCTTCAGCATTTAGATCTACTCTTACACCTGCTCCGCAAGCATAAATTATTTGTCAAGATGTCCAAGTGTTCATTTGGCATGGAAGAAGTTGAGTATTTGGGCCACATTGTGGGGCGTGAAGGTGTCAAGGTGGACCCCAAAAGGATCCAGGCAATGCAAGAATGGCCTCAACCTAAGACCTTGAAGAGCTTGAGAGGATTTTTGGGTCTCACAGGCTATTATCGTAAATTTGTCCGCAACTATGGCCGCATAGCAAAGCCCCTCACTCAACTCCTAAAGAAAAATTCCTTCTTCTGGAATGATGAAGCACAAGGGGCATTTACCACTCTCAAAAACGCCATGTGTTCCACTCCAGTCTTAGCACTACCTGACTTCACCAAATCTTTTGTCATTGAATGTGATGCTTCAGGGACTGGTATTGGGGCGGTCTTAATGCAGGAAGGGCGACCTTTGGCCTTCACAAGCCAACAACTAAGTGGGAGGAATCTGGGCCAATCTACCTACGAAAAAGAAATGATGGCCATCTTACATGCCGTCGAGACCTGGCGACCTTACTTATTGGGGCGACGTTTCCAAATCTGCACAGATCATCACAGTCTTAAATATTTTTTGGAGCAATGCCTATCCTCCCCACAACAAAATAAATGGCTCGCCAAAATGCTGGGATATGATTATGAGATCATTTACAAGAAAGGGAAAGACAATAGTGTAGTAGATGCATTATCTCGCCAATTTGAGGAAGAAAGTACTCTGCTAGCAATTTCCCTCCCCATTCCAGACTGGATTGAAGAGGCTTGCAAGGAATGGTTTTTACACTCCGGGCTATCCCAACTCATTTCTCAATTGCAGGTAGATCCAAATTCCACCAAGGGCTACTCATGGCAGGATGATATTCTTCGCTACAGGGACAGAGTCGTAATCTCACCAACATCCACCCTCAAAAGTCTCATTTTGGCAGAATTGCACTCATCGCCCATTGTAGGACATTCGGGCTTTCAGAAGACGTATTCTCACACCAGAAGATTATTTTTTTGGACAGGCATGAAAAAGGACATCCTTAGTTTTGTAGCAGAATGCGATGTCTGTCAACGCCACAACCGTCAACACACCAGGCACATTACAACCATTGCCCATTCTGACATCAATTTGGACGGAAGTTTCTATGGATTTCATTACAGGTCTTCCAAAGTAGGGCAACAAGTCATTCATCATGGTGGTTGTGGACCGACTATCGAAATATTCTCATTTCTGCGCCCTACCCCACCCATTTACACCAACTTTGGTCCCTCAAAATTTCATGGATCAGATTTTCAAATTGCATGGCATGCCCACTTCTATTGTGTCTGATCACGACCCGATCTTCAACAGTAATTTTTGGCAGGAACTCTTCAGGATACAAGGCACTCAACTAAAACTCAGTACTTCCTATCATCCGCAAACAGATGGTCAAACTGAAGCCGTCAACAAATGTCTAGAAACCTACCTTAGGTGTTTCACTTCAGAAAAGCAACACCTTTGGGTACAGTGGTTACCTCTAGCTGAATGGTGGTATAACAACAACTATCATGCCACCACCAAAATGACTCGCTATGAAGCAGTATATGGTCAACTTTCACCTTCCCCTACTTCTTATCTCAAGGAGTTCTCCAAAGTACAAGCAGTGGATCAACTCCTACAACACCGCGCAACCATGCTCGCCCATCTTAGAGAGAATCTTCATCAAGCTCAGAACCGCATGAAGCAACAAGTAGACCAGCATCGCTCAGAGCGCCAATTTCAAGAAGGGGATCAGGTCTTTTTGAGGCTGCAACCATATAAGCAAACATCACTCAAAGACAAGGGTTGTCAGAAGCTATCTCCAAAATTCTATGGACCATACCAAGTACTTCAGCGCATTGCAGAAGTGGCTTACAAGTTGGCTTTGCCACCTACTACAAAAATCCATCTAGTTTTCCATGTATCGTGCCACAAGAAAGTGATCGGGAAAAATTGCCGAGTTCAAACCAGTCTACCTGAATTGGACGAAGAAGGGTCAATCTGGCTTCAACCCGAACAGGTTCTAGACACAAGAGACAAGCACCTGCGCGGCCGCATGATTAAGGAAGTCCTAGTCAAATGGAAAGACACCTCTCTAGAAGATGCAACTTGGGAACCAGCCACTATTCTTCAGCAGTTTCCGCAGCTTCAGCCTTGAGGACAAGGCTAGTCTTAAGGGGGAGGGCATGTTAGGGTCCCACCCTAACCCCCTTATTTATGTCATGGGATCAAGTCATAGTGAAGAGTCAATAAAGCCCATATTAATATTTGTAAGTGGTTAACCCGCAATTAATGACGGGACCACAGTCAGTTTCAAATGGGCCATAGTATTAGATAGATGGTATTAATAAAACCCACGGTATTGGCCCGTGGTATTGCATGTATGAGTCATATATAAAGGATAGAGACTCCCTGCGAGGAGTATCATGTCTTATTTTGTAATCGAGCTCTGCTCTATTGGAGGTTTCCCCCTCGAAGAGGCAAGTGAACATTATTCTCTGAATAATAAAATCATTGCTATTCTGTGTTCTGGGTATCTTTTCTTCGCATATTCTATATTTGGGTATCATTTTGCAGGTTAAGAGCATAACAATTTTGTAGCTTTCTGTTTGTTGGTTTCAGGAACATCAATTCTTCTACTCCTCAAGTTATATTGCTTATGCACTTCATAGATGGCTGTGTCATATCCCTCCCTAAAGTCAAATGACTCACCTAACTGAGTTTGAAATTGTCTGAGAATATGAGCCTCTTGATCCTCCTGGGTCAAGAAAACTTGTTGTTCATTATTGAGTCCCATTAGGTTTATTTAAGTGTCTTCTACTAGTTCATCAGAGTTTGAGGCTTCAACATAATTTTCCTGGAATGGGGGCCTGATGTTTTGGTCAGGACCAGTCTTCCCAGATTCTGATTTTGATTTTTTCTGAAATTGGGATTTCTCCCTGTATTGGTTGGCTGACCATCCCAAGGGGCTTTCCTTTCAATTGTTTCTACCCTATCCCCTAGCCTATCCATCCCTTTAATTATAGCATCTAATTTATGTTCAAAGGATGAGGACTCTTCTTTCAATGGTATTCTCCTTTCACTTCTAACCTTGGCTCTTTTAGATATCAGGTTGGCTTCAACACTGACAGTTATGCTTTGCATATCTTCCAAAGTGTGAGGAGATATTTCTCTAAGCTGGTAGGCCATGTAAGAATCAAATCTATCAGGGAATTTTATTAAAGCCAAATCAAGGGGAGGTCTGAGGTTTTGAGGAATGGCATTATAGACATTGTTGAACCTAGTGCAGTAATCTTGCACAGTTTCTTGTGTTCCTCTCTTTAGGTTTTCATACTCTGATAAGATTTGAAGAGGATATTTCTTTTTCTCCCATCTATTTAAGAATTTTCTATAGAGAGTTTCTAGGTTGTCTATACTATTTGCAGCTAGGGCTCTAAATTAGGTTCTGACTTCCCCAGTTAGACTCTGAACAAATATTCTCATTCGTACATCATCAACATCTATTTCATATATTTCAAAGTAATCAGTCATCCTTTTGGTATGTTGTTGGGCTGTGTAGGTACCACTACCATCAAATGGAGTGATTTTACTTTGGTAGTCTTGGGGCATGGCACCTAAATTGGCTGGTAATACCAAGGGAGTGTATATGTTTGCCATTGCAGCAGGTAGTGATGAAACAACAACTGGGGTTGGGATAACAATAGGTGTTTGAGTGGTAGATGGAGGGGTAGAAGGGGTGGTTTGAGGTTGAGATGTATGAGGAAATGGTGATGAACTTGTAGAGGCAGTAGTGATTACAGAGAGATTGGGTGTTCCTTCAGAGGTAAGATCGGATTGTATTGAGTTCTGCAAATGTCTATCAATTGACGAATTGATAACTTCAAGCTGTAATTCTTCAATGAACAATGGGTCTGGGATTAGGTCAATTAATTCAGAATCAGAAGATGTCCTAAACAGAGAGGTTTCAAAATGTTCATCAAAGGGTTCGTCTTCAAGATAAATCCACCTAACAGGACAAGATGTTGATCTGTAGGTGGGCCTAGAACTGGCAGAACTTTCTTGACTTTCCTGTCTCCTAAGAATTCTGGGGATCAGATTAGGATTTTCAAACACTTGTGGTGGATTGGGATTAGAATTAGCTCTGGTGTAACGAGTCCTTTCTGAAGGTAGATTTTTAGGTTGTTTTTTTGGTTTTTCTTAATTGGTATTAACAAAAAAATTCTATGGTTTTCTTTAAGAGGCTTTAGATATGGGATTTAAACTTTCTTAAAGATTTATTTGACATGAGGAACTGGTCGAATGTTTGGAAACCAGATGTTCAATTCAAAAACTAGATCAGAGATTGACTGAAGCAACATTCATCTAATATGCACTTGCAAAGCAAGAGCAGTTTAAAGGCTACCTGGCTAACTTCAGAATCTGTCTGTAGTTTATAAAGCAAACAATAATAACAAACAAACAAACTTTTTGATCCCCAGCGGAGTCGCCACTATGTTATCACTTGGATTTTCCTAGAGGTTGTAAGAAGAAGGAAAGGGGTCTAAGGTAACCACAAACCAACTTTTATGTACAAAATATAGCCAATCTGTATCCAGAGATGTTAAGATTAGGTATGTTCTATGCTAGAGCAATTTATTTAAATTTTCACAGTTAGCAATCACATCAGCATTACGATAAACTGCAGATAGAACATAAATATAAAACACAGAAGACAAGACAAGGCAAGAGGACACAAGATATGGCGCGAGCCAAGGACAAATCCCACAATGTGTGGGGAAACCCTTTGATCAAATCTTCTTTTATCTTCAAAGTTCAACAAAGAAGGAGAGAGAGAGAGAGTACATTTACAACAGAATTCAATACTTTGACTTATCTAGATCTAGCATAGATCATTTCATATCATGATGAAATCAGTTGAAGACATTTTGCTTCAATTGATTCTCAAGGTGACTCCTTCACCTATCATCGTGCTGCATCTCGTCCATTTGCTGCACCTTACTATGTAGCACCATCATGATGCCCATGATAATCATGCTGCTCGTGCTCTCATACATCACTATGTTGCCCATGATCTTCATCATGTTGCCCATACATCATGCTGCCCATGATCACTGTGCTGCCCTTACATCAAGATGTCCATGACTTCATACTTCATGCTGCCCATGATCTCATCATTAACACACTGCCCTTTATGACAGCAACTTCCAGCCTTGCTAAAATAAAAACCCTTAAAGCCTGAAGGTTGTCTTATGTGCCACGCTGTCACCTACAATACTCAAAGGTTTACATGCTGTCCATCTAGACTACCTCACGCTGTCAACAGGCTTGTGACAATGTTTGAGAGACTCATCCTTAACGAGATCAGGATTGCATCTTAGAGTTCTGATATTATAACCAAGAATTACTACTGAAGGTATATGAGCTAGCAGGAGCTCAGAACAATACACAAATATATACTGAACTATACGTATGCCAAAATATACTTTGGCCCAGAACGTAGGAGAGTTCTAGCTGCATATATTGACAATGTATATGGTGCTCTCCATGCGTATGGCACTATTACAGGACTGCGTTCTTCATTAGAGGACTCTGTTCAAATGACATGGCAGCATAATTTCATGCTATGCGTATATCATGACTGTCTTCCTTTACTGCAGTACTACAGCATGTATATTACTGTGTATATGCAAGCCATGACTAATTGCCCTTTTCAACATCCTCTCGCTTGTCAATCTTGTAAACCTTGTATTGAGGTGTCATCCAAGATTGCACAGAGATCTGGATCTGAAAAGGTTACTAAACAGAAACCTCACAGCAGTCTCTCGTGGAGGAGATTTGACACAAGCGGAATTTTCTGTAACTTGCAATACGCTTGGCCTATCTCTTGGCGAACTGCTTGAACTGTTTTGGAATCAACAGGATTTCCTGCTGCATCAGTAACATAAAATGCATTGACAGCTTTTCCTCCTCTAGTAGTTACTTCTGCTCTAGTAACTGACAAGCCATTCTCACGAAATATACGGGTCACATCTGATAGAAGTCCAGGCCTATCACTAGTACATAGTTCAAGTCTTAATCCATCGGAGACTCTTCTTTCTATAGCTGCCTCTAAACATTGGATCACGCGCTGCCTTTCTGCTTCTGAGTCAACAGGGAACCCATCGGTATGTCTTATGTAGTATTCCTGATATGCTTCTGTTGGACAGTGGAATGTATACCTGCGTATATGTCTAAAGTCTACATATACCTGCGTATATGTTTCCCATTTACAGCAGAATGTCTTCATGATGAACAACATGAATTTTCTCTTCATCAACTGTGCGTAGGTTAGGGCCTGTGTACCTTGTATTGGTTCTGTTTGTTGCTCATCCTCATATGCTTGTAGCTTCCTGCGGTTAGGGTATCACCCTTGAGCCAGCGTATCTTTTGGTTCTCTCCTTCCAAAAACCCAGACGTGGAGAGGAGATCACCTTAAGAATACCTAGCCAATTGACATCAAAACTCTTCTATTTATACTAAAGCAAGGATGATGAATAGACACGTCGGTGGGCTTCTAGAGCCTACATAATAGTTGGTCGGCTTGATAATAATTTCATAAACAAAATAAATTCGTATCTCCATAAATACTTATCGGAATCGGATGATCTTTGGATCAATCCTACACCTCTCAACGAGAGGGATCCAATAAAAATATCAGCTGCCATAAATAAGCCGACCCACATGGAGTTTGGCCCTAGTTTCCAATTTAACACTCCCTCTCAACTAGGGAGAAATCCATCCGCTAATCCATATGTACGACTGTACTATCTTTGCCATTAGTGCCTTGCACTACTCTGCCTAGCTCTGCTGGCTCTACTCAGCTCTGCTGACTTTGCTCTACTCTGCTCAGCTCTCCTCATCTCTGCTGAACTATGAAGAAGAAGAATTGATCCAGAATGAGTCATATCATTCTCCACTGACCTGAAGTCAGTCTCAGAGTGCATACCACTAGTCCCAGACCAGTCTCAACTGACCAGAAGTCAGCTTCATAGTAAGTACCACTCCTGCCACTGGTCCCAGACCAGTATCGCAGTCTGAGAGAGTGTACCACTGGTCCCAGACCAGTCTCAACCAACCCGAAGTCAGCGTCATAGTATGTACCACTCTCACTAGTCCCAGACCAGTACTGCACTGACATGAAGTCAGTCTCGGAGTATGTACCACTGGTCCCAGACCAGTCTCAGCCGACCCGAAGTTAGCATCATAGTATGTACAACTCCTACCATTGGTCCCAGACCAGTATCATTGATCCCAGATCAATGGAGGACATCCTAGCGTAGGGAGTACGGTAGATACAACGATGCATCCATCGGTACTACTATGGTCCCTAACTTCATTTCCCTGCTCATTGATCAGATGAGAGGTACTTCCCATGAGTCCCAGACTACATGGGTAGGATGCCTCGACAGGAGAACTTAATCAATCCTGTCCTCACAGGAGAACTCAATCCTGCTACAATCGCCATGGAGAACACATCAATCCAGGCTGCCATGGAGAACACATCAATCCAGGCCTCACAGGAGAACACATCAATCCTGCTACAATCACCATGGAGAACACATCAATCCAGGCCTCACAGGAGAACTCATCAATCCTGCTACAATCGCCATGGAGAACACATCAATCCAGGCCTCACAGGATAACTCATTATCCTGCTACACAAGAGAGTGAATCATCTTGTCCCATAAGAGAGCGAATCATCTTGTTCCAGCGCGCACCACCAGGGGAGGGTGAGTCACCCTGTGGTCGTATGTTGCTCCAATAGAACTGCAAGCCCCCCAAAGCTCCCAGAGCTCAATGTATGCAGGATCCTTTTACAAGGGTCTCTCAACGACTCCAAGTCATTCGGGAAAATCACAAATTTGGTCTTTCCACGGGGCTCTAACCTATACATCATCTTAATGCGATGGAGCCTCCTTGATCATCGACTTACCATATCCCAGATAAGGCAGTATTTGATGTCTATCTGCTGGAGCAATTGTGAAATACGGGATTCCTCAATAATTGAACCCTATCTCTGGTTTTCACAGAGAATCACAGTGGTATTCATCATGTGTACAAATAGCTCACTAAAGAGCTTCAGCAACCAGACCGCCTCACAGAAGGCCATACTATCAACAATGTATTCTCCCTTGGTGGTGCTCAGAGTCACCGACTTCTACTTCCTGCTCATCCAGATATCGAGTCAGATTCCAAAGAGAAACAGCACTGAGAAGTTCTCTAGTGATCCTCCACACTGCCTGCCCACTCATCATAATCATGTGGTTTCATATTTCCGGCAGTGTATCTCAATCCATGACAGATTGTGCCGTGAAGATATCTCAGAAGATTCTAGGCACCAATCCAGTGAGGCTCAACCAAATATGAGCTCACCATGCTAACTGCAACACATATGTCCAGACGGAGGTTCTCCAAGAACATCAACGCGATTGAGTTTATGAAACTCAGAGGCATTTCCCAAATCAAGTCCGACATCACTAACATATAACTTCTTGAAAGTTAAAATCCTCGAGGTAGTCGCAGGCTTGCAGCTTATCTTCCCACATTCAGAATCCAACTCCCTCTGTCTCCTATAAATGAGAGGGTTTGCACCTATTAGACATAGGTGCCGGTAAGAGAGGTTTATCATCCACAACCTTTGAGTAATGGTTTGGTGTCACTCCTAGTGAATCTCAGCTACATTAGATAACTATCAATCCTCCCATGCTATGCTCGAGGTGTTTTTCTTCAAGCCATAGAGGGCTTTCTTCCACCTGTATACATGAGATTCCTTGATCATGATTCTCAAACTCCTCGGGTCGTTCCAAACCTGTGAACCTGCTGCATGAGGGGAATGGTCCCCTTATAATATTTTCCTTCGGTACATTTTAGACATGCACCTTCATGCTTCTTTTTGAATTCAAGCATCCTAGTCACCATCTGACTCGCAGACCTCCGGTGCTGAGTCAATGGACATGGTCCCCAGTGGACTTCCTGCAACTTGATACAACCCTGAAATTAAAAAAATCTTTAAAAGATCTATTTTCAAACACATACTTTTCATTGATAAGTGCCACCCTGTAACCTTTGACTCCCATTTCCGAGATGAACATCAGGTTCGATTAGGTACATAAAAGAGATTTTGGGGTTCCTTGCTTTCGTGGAAGAGTCGACCATTTCCTTGATGACCTGCATTACCAGTCATTATTTTTATCATTGAAGATGTCCCAAGAATGATTGTTATCTTCATCAAGAGATGTGTCTTGGCCATTTGAACACTCCTTCGCATAACGGCCGAACTTATTTCAACAAGGCATCCGCCTTTCCATCCACCCTTAGATATGAACTTCCCAATGAAGTGATCTTAAGATGGACCATCATAATCTTCCACTGCGCCATTCTGATAACATTCTCTGCTTTGACTTCACGTCTTGTCCCAACTGTCTTCGCTGATTGCTCTTTCACTCTTGCTTGGGCATTGTCTTCACCTCAACTCTGATACCATGTTAAGATTAGGTATGTTCTATGCTAGAGCAATTTATTTAAATTTTCACAGTTAGCAATCACATCAGCATTACAATAAACTACAGATAGAACATAAATATAAAATATAGAAGACAATCCAAGGCAAGAGGACACAAGATATGGCGCAAGCCAGGGACAAACCCCACAATGTGTGGGGAACCCTTTGATCAAATCTTCTTTTATCTTCAAAGTTCAGCAGCGAAGGAGAGAGAGAGAGAGTAAATTTACAACAGAAGTCAATACTTTGACTTATCTAGATCTAGCATAGATCATTTCATATCATGATGAAATCAGTTGAAGACATTCTGCTTCAACTGATTCTCAAGGTGACTCCTTCACCTATCATCATGTTGCATCTCGCCCATTTGCTGCACCTTACTATGTAGCACCATCATGCTTCCCACGATCATCATGCTGCTCATGCTCTCATACATCACTGTGCTGCCCATGATCTTCATCATGTTGCCCATACATCTTGCTGCGCATGATCACTATGTTGCCCTTACATCAAGATGTCCATGACTTCATACTTCATGCTGCCCATGATCTCATCATTAACACACTGCCCTTTATGACAGCAACTTCCGGCCTTGTTAAAAGAAAAACCCTTAAAGCCTAAAGGCTGTCTTATGTGCCACACTGTCACCTACAATACTCAAAGGTTTACATGTTGTCCATCAAGACTACCTCACGCTGTCAACAGGCTTGTGACAACGTTTGAGAGACTCATCCTTAACGAGATCAGGATTTCATCTTAGAGTTCTGATATTATAACCAAGAATTACTACTGAAGGTACATGAGCTAGCAGGAGCTCAGAACAATACACAAATATATACTGAAATATACGTATGCAAAAGTATACTTTGGCCCAGAACGTAGAAGAGTTCTAGTTGCATATATTGACAATGTATATGGTTCTCTCCATGCATATGGCACTATTATAGGACTGTGTTCTTCATTAGAGGACTCTTTTCAAATGACATGGCAACATAATTTCATGCTATGCGTATATCATGACTGTCTTCCTTTACTGCAGTAATACAGCATGTATATTACTGTGTATATGCAAGCCATGACTAATTTCCCTTTTCAACATCCTCTCGCTTGTCAATCTTGTAAACCTTGTATTGAGGTGTCATCCAAGATTGTACAGAGATCTGGATCTGAAAAGGTTACTAAACAAAAACCTCACAGAAGTCTCTCGTGGAGGAGATTTGACACAAGAATAATTTTCTGTAACTTGCAATACGCTTGGCCTATCTCTTGGCGAATTGCTTGAACTGTTTTGGAATCAATAGGATTTCCTACTGCATCAGTAACATAAAATGCATTGATAGCTTTTCCTCCTCTAGTAGTTACTTCTGATCTAGTAACCGACAAGCCATTCTCACAAAATATACGGGTCACATCTGATAGAAGTCCATGCCTATCACTAGTGCATAGTTCAAGTCTTAATCCATCAGAGACTCTTCTTTCTAGAGCTGCCTCTAAACATTGGATCACGCACTACCTTTCTGCTTCTGAGTCAACAGGGAACCCATCGGTATGTCTTATGTAGTATTCCTGATATGCTTCTGTTGGACAGTGGAATATATACCTGCGTATATGTCTAAAGTCTACATATACCTGCGTATATGTTTCCCATTTACAGCGGAATGTCTTCATGATGAACAACATGAATTTTCTCTTCATCAACTGTGCGTAGGTTAGGGCCTGCGTACCTTGTATTGGGTCTGTTTGTTGCTCATCCTCATATGCTTGCAGCTTCCTGCGGTTAGGGCATCACCCTTGAGCCAGCGTATCTTTTGGTTCTCTCCTTCCAAAAACCCAGACGTGGAGAGGAGATCACCTTAAGAATACGTCTGCCAATTGACATCAAAACTCTTCTATTTATACTAAAGCAAGGATGATGAATAGACACGTCGGTGGGCTTCTAGAGCCTACATAATAGTTGGTCGGCTTGATAATAATTTCATAAACAAAATAAATTCGTATCTCCATAAATACTTATCGGAATCAGATGATCTTTGGATCAATCCTACACCTCTCAACGAGAGGGATCCAATAAAAATATCAGTTGCCATAAATAAGCCGACCGACATGGAGTTTGGCCCTAGTTGCCAATTTAACAAGAGAGGGCTCTCTTTTTAAGGTTTAGCTTTTTTTTTGGAAGATATTAGGCTTGTTATGAAAGCTTGGGGGTTTTGATTATGTTTGGGTGGTGAAATTCAGTAGCAGAGTTGTAGGATTGAATAGTTTAGGCCATTGAGCTAATGGAGTCAAAGAAGATGGCTCAACTGGATTTGGTTTTTCAACAAAGGATGGCTTCATAGGGCAAGATAGCTAAACAGGGAGTAAATAGAGACTTGAAAAGGTGGAATGGACTTAAAAGGGATGAAGGGAAATTAAGAATCCTTCAACATGTTTTAAGAGGAGTGAACTTGGATGATCACCAATAAAAAGTAATTAAGGATTTTTTACTAAATAATCAAAAAGAGTAAACTAGGAAACAAGAAAAATTAAGAATTCACTACTTATGCTAGTTTAGAGGAAAACATTTAGAATAAAAATGATTGAAGACAGATTGCACTTAAGCACTTTCTGAATTATTCTTTTTCATTTTGATATTCATATATGAAACAAAATTGATATAATAAACAAGAAAATAATAACACATGAGATATAAAATACTCATTTTTCCGATGTTTGACACATGAATCCTGTGAAAAGTCCTTCGCATTAATTCTTCCTCCAGCCAGCCATGCAAGATTTTTCCAACAACACTTTATTCCAAAGTAATCAGTTTTACAGCAATATCTAAGAATCCACCCTTAATACTCAGAATGAGGGAGTATTTATACAAAAACTTACAATAAAAATATCTCATAACAAAGTGAGATATATTCTAGGATTACTAACTATATGTTACATGAAAGTAGAGACCAATGGTCTCGTAGATAGAAGATAGAGGCAAACCGATGGCTTGCTATCCCTATTCTTGTGAATGTGCTAGAGTCAGGACCTATGATTGGGCATCTTGTTGTCTTCTTTGTAATTCTGTTTGGTTTCCCTGCTTTCATCTTCTCACTGATACTCTTTGACCTGCTCTGATACTCTTTACCTGTTTGATCCTTATTTATCTTCTGTTACCATCATTGACTATGGTAAAAAATGGAAATTTACCTTTTTACCAAGGGTAAATCACAAAATTTATGTCATATCTATCCACCATTTTCCCTGTGGTATTCTAGTCCTTTGAAGTTTTCTAAGGATCTCATCAGATTCAGTGTATTTGGAAAAATTAGGCTGAACTTGGAAGAGATGTTTTATTTCATGCTCCACATAGAATAGGTTCTCTAGACTGTCAAAAAGAACTCCGCCTATAGGTATTTCTTTTGGTGCAACTGCACTAGCAGATGAGCTGGCCTGGTTGTCTACATATTTAGCTAACTTGTCAACATAGTCTATCTGTGTCATCAATTTGTCATTGATAACTAAAGGACTGGGAAGTCCTTTACTCTGCAATATGCCAAATTTATGCATAAAATCATCAATTTCCTCTTGCATGTTTAGGCATCTCCTTTCCAAATTCTGCATTAAAGATCTTTTAGTTAAAATCTTCTTGATTTCCAGAATAATCCCTATTTTGTCTCCAATGCCCAGTTCTTTGAGCTGGTACTTATTCTTGGTATTCAAAAAATTGATCAGTTTTGTAGCTTCCTCAGGCATCCTTCCTAATTCTTCCTTAGTTCCCTGGACTTATTCAAGAGCTAGCTTTACCAAATCAATCTATTCAAAAATTATTTGTATGGATGGCCAAACATCATTTATTGACTGAGTGATTTTGATCCAAATAATCTTCCTAATATCTGCTAAGGGTTTATCAAATGTGAGGTCTTTTTCTAATGATTTCACCTTTTGTTCTAACCCTTTGTTCTCCCTCACCTTTTCTGCAAAATTTATCTTTGAAAGATCATATTTTTGTTCTAAGGTAACAAATTGTTCTTTTACCTTTTGTAACTCTGAAACTTGGAGCTTCAACTCCTCCATTGACTTTATCAATTCTTCTGTGCTTAGACTTGAAATCCCTACTTGTGTTGTTCCTGTTATTTCTTCTGTTGTGACCATTGGAACATTTGGTGCCAGAGCTGTTCCAAGGGTTGAAGGGACTGCAGTGGAAACTACTGGAATCACATTGGGAGGCTGAGAGGTCGACTCTCCCTGCTTGTCCTTCAATGATTTTTCTAGTTCTTGTTCAGTCTCCTTCAGCTGTTCATTAAGCTTGAGGACTAAGTCCATAAGCTCTTCTTCAGATCTTTTTTATATGACCTCAGCAGTCTGTGGATGCCTTGAAGGAGGCAACTTTAGCTTCTTTCTCAAGGTAGCTATATCTTCATCTTTCTTTTTAATTAAGGCTTCTACAACATTCACATCTTTTGGATCATGACCCAATCCAATGATCAATTCTTCTAAAGATTTAATCCTATTGTCTTTAGCCTATGAGGAGGCTTTCTCTAGCTGTAATTGGGTAGTTGTATTATTCAAAGAATTTTCTAGTCTTTGGGCCATCATGGCCTTACCAGTCAATGTAGAACAGACCATCTCCCCTGTCTGTTTGTGTAACTTAATCTGGTCCAAGGGATGAACGTCCATTGCCATGACCTCAAAATCGGTCTTGAGGTAATCTGCAGTTGATTGAGATTGTTGCACTTTGGGTTTGAAAAAAATCATTAGCATTTTACCTTCTTTGATGTCATAGGTTGACATCAACCTGTTCTGATTAGTGGGATCCATTTTCAAATATTGATTGTAGACCTAGATCCTCAATGGCTCATTTTTTACTTTTATTTCTTTGAACTTCTTTTTGATATCTAGATTGTCTTTTCCTAGGGGCCTGAAAGATGATATTTCTGCACTTTGTTGTCTCTCCAGCTCCTATCTCTGTGAGCTAGAAGGTGTCCCACCTACTGGGAAAGTTTGATGACTATCTACACCTTCTTTTCTTTGACTATCAGTAGTCTCTTCAAAAAATTCCTCTCCTGAAGGAGGATTTAGCCTATGCCTTTTAGCACCAGGCTGTTTTGAGGGTCCATTGGCAGGGGTAGCTACTTCCCTGTCTCTCTTTCTGTTCTTTTCCTCATTCAGAGGAGTCTGCAAGATTTGGGGTTCTCCCACATTGAATTGAGTTTGTTAAGGCTATGTTTGAATCTGCTCCTTAGAAGTTTCAGGCTGTTTAGACATTATTGACTGCTTTGTAGCCTGAGTGCTTGTCTTTGTTTCTTTACCTTTGGAAGTCCCGATAAGTGGTGTATCGGTCTGTTGTGAGTGCCTTTCAGAGGTCCCAGATATTGAGGCACTTATCCCTGATGCTGACTTTTGAGAAGTATAAAAATGTGCATATCCGAAAGAATCTAGGTCAAGAGTCTTTTCAAGATCTTTCATTACATTTTCTATGTTGACCTGCTCACTATCAGTTTCTACTAAGGTCCCTTCTCTCCATTCATCCATGTTGGCAAATTGTTCAATTTCTGGTATTCTATGGTGCAAATATGGTGAAAGCCTATTCTTCATTTTTCTATCAAAGATAAAGCTATGAGGGTCATATGGAACCCAACCAAAACTTTTGTGTAATTTAAGGTAATCTTCTATAATTCTCTCTGATTCTTTCCCTGCTTCTCTAGTGTTGCAGATGAAAGGGCCTAATTGATGTTTGATTCTGAGTTGTGCTTTCTTTATGGCTTTAGTAAAATGAACCAAATTCGATTTTATCATCTGCCTATAGTATTCCAATGCAAACAGTCTCATTGGAACATATTTTGATAACTTGAAAGGGGAAAGTTCACAACCATACATCTTGATTTCTATATAATTCCGGTATAAATACCAGTCACCCACTCTGTACTGCTTGGAGAGCTGATGGATCCTCTTAATGTCACCACTGATCCTGGGAGGGGAAATCCTTGTCAGTAAGGTGGTTGCTGGATGAACAAACTGATCAATGAACTCATTATAGGAGTAAGGGGAATCAAAGGATTCATGGAAGATGTCCAAAAGATAACAAACCTTGGATTTCCCTTGGTATCAAGTTTCATGATAGGGAATGGGAAATTATCTGACTGATAATAAAGCATGAGATGATATATGAAGGTGGTATATTTGAAAACCCTTTCATTCTCCAGTCTCATGAACTGGTCATGAATTGTATCAGCAATAAAGGAGGCATAATCATACTTGACAGTAGGGGGTTGTCCAAGATTAAAGATTGACAATAAAACTAGGGTTAATTCATCAACATACTCACTAGTGTTGAATCCCATAATTGCAGATATCATATCAACCATGAGTCTTCCCATATCTGTGAGGAAATTTTGCATATAAGGATGTGGGTCCTTAGGTTGATGTTTCTGTAGTATGAAAATCTGATAGAGGCGATTAAGTTCATATTGGGATAATTTAGTTTATTTCTCAAGTAAATCTCCAATGGAAATGGGAGTGAGAGCTTGACTAGGGTGAAATTGCAACATCTCATTTATTGGTTCAGCAGTTATTGGGAAGAGGATTGTTTGGGTGGGAGACATAACTGCTCTGCGGTTGGGGTCATAATTGGCATGGCATTGATGAATTATATCAGGGAAAACATGGATTGAGGGGAGAAAGTATATGGGAAGATTGGATTCCCACGGTCCTATGACATCAGAGCCATTCAGTTAGTCATATCTACTTTGGCAAAAGACTTTGAGGTGATTTTTATCATTGGTTAGGTCTTTTATTTGGAAGTCCTTATCTACCAAAGGTAGATAGTCTAAATCTCGATGAGGGGCATTAATAGGTGCAACATTCAAAGCCACCAGGGTTTCCATTTCTAGTTCTTGTGGATTTAGAAAGAAACTGTGGTTTTCTTTGTGAAATGGGCAACACAGAGTCTATGGGGGACTTAAATGATGAAAATAATAACTGAATTATAATGAACCTGGGCCCTTTTCATCAATTAACAGTGGAAAACAAGTATTTGTAGGTTTTTTATCGAGAATTCGATAAATACCTTTCTTTGGGGGATGAGAAAGGAAATGCAGGTATTGGGTGCGGTTAGAGGGTTTTGGTTGGCATCGGCTGCAAGGTTTGGAGCAAGTTGGTGACTGAAAGCTCGAACTATTTGACCTCGATGTTTGTTTGCATGGGTGCATAGGTTTACCAAATAAAACAATGAAAATGATTTGTTTTTGTTTTATTGGCAAAGTCAAATATTGACGGGTTTTTGGTTTTTAGACAGGTGATGTCAACGGAAAACAACATGATGTTTTGTCATTTGTGGGAGGGTGGTAAGCAGTTCTATATCGCACCACTTATGGGGAAGGGTAGTTTTTAGCGTTGGGATAGCGATTCCGTAGGTCAGTTGACGTGTGGCAGGGTACTGTTTATGAAACTGCTTTGTGATCGCACGCTAACGTGCGGTCACAAAGGTTCGAACGATATGTATAATGGCTGTCAGATCTTGAGGACCTGATTGGATGGTTGTCAGGGAATATGAAGTGACGAGGTTATAATGGAGGTGGGCCCGATATGTTTAAGGATTAATTAATCGCATCGAGGGCGGTGGGATTGGACGAGGAGGCTGTTAATTAACCGTGAGGGTTAATTAATCCTTCATTAATGCAGTGGGGAATTAAGGGCTGTTAATTAGTTACTGATTAAATAATTAATCCTCATTAAAGATGTATTATGGTTATAACTAATTAAGGGGTGGGATATATCGAAATTCGGGGTTTTATATAGTTATAATAATATGGGCGAGGGTAAAATTTATAAGGGATCTATAAATTAATGCAAGTTAACTGTTAATATGTCATAATGAATGAATGTGCTAAGTATAAAAACATTTTTTGTGTGTATTTAAAGTTAGGCTTAAAGTGAAAAAGGGTTTTTATGAGAAATATTGTAATTTTCCTAAGTAAAATAGAATTTTACTTAGGAAAAGACTTATTAAGGTGAATGAATGATTTATAAATGGTTTTAAGTACTTAGGCTTTATAAATTATTGGGCCAAGGGTCCGGTCCCTCCAAAAGTCAAAAAAATGCTCTAAGCCCCTCTAATTTAGCAAATACCTTAGTACTTAAGGGAAATTAGTGAAAATTTAGGGAAAACGAGAAGGGGAGTTAATTATTCTGACTTTGCTTTGCTTGAGATGTTTTCAATATAATACATGCCTTGACCTTGTGATGAAAGTACAAGATTAACACATTTAGAGTCATCATTCATCACATATAATTTTGCAACCATCATCTACCTACCCTACCTACTTTATCCTAGTATTTTTACTTCTTTATTTGGGTGCACTTAGACTGGAAACCCCTTATCAAACTTTTATTTTCTTTTACATGGAAATGCCTATCTATGTCTACCCTTATTACATCCAAGGGCTCATATTAAATTGTTGAGCTCCTTTTTTCACTCTACCTATCTACTTATGTGCCAAGATTACACTGTTTGGTCAGATCTTTATTCTCTATATCTAAAACATGAAACTGAAATATGAACTAGCCAAGCTTAAATTGTTTGACTATTCATGAATTGTGGCATAGGTGACAAACTGCACACAATTGTTTATTATACAAAAGTAAAAAGCAGTGAAATTTAGACTTGCACACTTTCCTTGGTCTTTTCTTTTTGTTGGGGTTCATTTTCTTTTAATTTTTTGACCATATTTATTCTTTTACCCTTTGATTTGTCTTTTAGGGTATACCCTCTTTACAGTTTTTAAATTTTTTGATTTTTTGAAAATATGGAAAACCTTTGCAGCAAGGAAAGGTATGAACAGATTACATAGCTCATCTAGTCAATCATGATATATGACACCTATTGGTATAGGGGCATAATAGTATCAATGACAACCTTCCCTAACAACTGCACCAAAATGTTTGGTTGGTTTTATCACATCCTAAAGTAACTAAACCATAATCATTAATTCCCAACCAGGGTAACTCTTTTTATTTCAAAGGCATTTGTACTGTTTGTGCTGATACATGTAATAAACAGGTAAAACAAAAGAAATATCGTTGAACATGCTTGCAGAAATTACAACAATATTGTAGAATGGAAATATACACTTGAAGGAAATACAAGACACAATGCAGAAAGGAAAAAAAAACGGCAAGGAAAGAATCCACAATTCAGAAAAGCTTCAGAATGAAGATATGCATCCCATACACTATTAGCCAACGATCTAACAATAATTAAATAAGATGGAATTGATTAACCTATGTAACAACACATAATGAATATGAAAGTAGAAGAGTATCTATCCCACAATGAATGTGTACAAAAATAATAAGAAATCCACACTTAACACATGAAACAAACAAATATCCTATCAACACTGCAATCCCTACTAAAGAGGAGGTTCCTTCCTCCCTAGCAGGGTGCAGGAGTAAAATGAAAACTTAGTTAAGAATTCAACACAGAAATTGTAGTAACATCACCAAATATATGCCTCTATTAAAAATAGTTGAAGAGTACAAGATCAAAATGTCATTATCATCTTTGTTTCGTCCACCTTCACATGAGACTAAGATCTTTTATTGTCTTTACAAAGCCCTAAAGTTAGGAAAATGAAACAGTCATGAGAATTTGTGATTCTCATGTTGATTAAGTTAACAGAAATAATAAAAATATATAAATTGTTATAATCTACTTTTAATAAACATTTGTTGTGGTTACAACACTCTTTTGTAGCCACTCAAATCTTCTTTACTACCCTCATGAAATTACTTTATGCGTCCCTTGATAGATGTCTTTGAAAATGGCAACTACAGTCTTGATAGTTCACAATGTAACATTAGCTTTGTGGTGTAACAACTGAATGGAAAACCCAGGGTGTAACAACAACTCACACCATGTAACAAAAAGTAAGAACAACAACTGTTCAACCATGGCTATCAGTGGTTATGGCAACACCTGAAAGAAAAAAAATTCAAAATAACTCTTCCAAAGATACCCTACTTAGTCATCCCAAAGAAAGCATATTTTTATTCAATACTTATCAAAAAATAGAATAATAATATGTCAAAGAGAAAGATTTCTTCTTTATTAGAGGGAGTGACATTGTACTAGGGAAATTTTAGGTTCAATGAGGGAAAATGGCTAAAAATGGGGAAAAGGATGCTTGAAATATCCTTAAATATTGCACCCAACACTAGGTGTTATTATTCCAACTAAAAATAGGGTGCCTCAACCTATGAGTAAGTTCTCAACTAACTAGTCTCTAATGGTTTATCATCCCGAGGTTAAGCCATAGCAAGTGATTCTCAGCAAGCAAGCCCCAAGTAATTCTCAACTTGGATATCACTAGAGAATCACTACTCTATTAAAATCTCTTCTCACATTCAACACACAAGAATGCTTAGGTCTCAATGAGAAATACACAAGAAAAAATATTGACCTCTTGATCTCACGAAATACATAGCCACATCTACAGGCCTCCCTTAACATAAGGAACACATAGGTATTTACACAAATAGTGAAACACACCTATAGGCCTCCCTTAATGCAAGGGAACACACATAAAATTGCACCAACCTGCATGAAGTCATGGAATACATAGGCACATTTACAAGCCTCCCTTCATATAAGGAAAACACTGGCAGTTACACCAACCTACTTGAACATAGGGAATAAATAGGCAAGAAAAAACACCATTCCCTTATTCTTATTTTCAATGCCTCCTCTCCTGTCATTTCTTTTCTTCCTCTTGCCTGAATTCTCGACTTTTCCATACACACATAATGCCATCTATCTCTCCTCATGCATATTGAATATGTCAACACAATCCACGAGGTAGTCTATGAACTTTTCCTTTTGTTTAGGAGGCCATTCTCCTTAGTAAATTCCTTCACAACATTTTCATCCCTCTAAAAAGGGATTTAGGTGAGAATTTAAATATAAGGTACAAGTTTACGAGAAACTCTTCCTCCTTCATAGCTCTGAATTTGTGTCCCCTTTTAGCTAGTAATAATTTATAATTAAGCATTATTTATGTGAATTTACAACTCATAATAATATTTACAAAAGGGTTGAAAAAAGGGTTGTCACAAAGATAGTCCAACGAGCAGGTGAACGTTCTAAATGTGAGGATGGAGGGAAAGAAAGTTAAGTAGAAGTTGGAAAATGACAAATATATATTTTTAAGGCATCATACTAACTTGTTGTAGGGTTAATCTAGCAAAATGCAAGGTTGTAGTGTTTCCTATATATGAAACAAGGCACAATGTAGACACAGTAGACACAACAAACAGTGAATGGTGGAAAAAAAAATAGCAATAAATAAAGTGAACTAAATGTAAATTCAAAATGCTACATAACCATTGTAGTTGTCATCACTAAATGATATGATAATCTACAAGAAAATATTTCTCATAAACTATCTAAATAACCATGTATGAAAGTAAATTTTCAGAAATACTTTGTAGAAATAATTAAATTATTGAAAACAGTGTGATACAAGAGGGATCTTGAGAACTTGGGGTGGGCGCTAACCCAAGGAAGCTCAAAACCCTTAGAGCAAAGCCATACTAAGAGTTGAAATTAGGTATCACTTACATTAACTGAATAGTTGTTTATACATGGAAAAGTTATTAAAATTTCTTGGAATCTAAACTTCTCCTATTCTTCACATGCTTCACTATATATTTATTCCGCTTTCTATTGGGAAACCTCCTTGAGGGGAGGACTAATTTCCCTCCAAAATCCCTAAAAAAATGATATCTAATAAAATAAATCTTGTTTTATAGGCCACCACACAACAGCAAGAAGGAGATTTAATGTCCTCAACTAGCTGAGTTGGGATTATTTAGTAGCAGGAAGCAGGCCCCACAAATATCTTTGGCTGGATCTCCTCAAAATATATGCACAATGCCTTTATTATACTGCACAATAGTTATGTTAGGCACATAAAGTATGAAAAATCTCTTTGACTCTCTTAAGAAATCATTAAGCTAGGAAAGTTTCATTAAGTGCAAAAGGGAAGGTTCAATATAAACTTCGTGTGCCTAGGAGTGGTTACATGGGCCTTATGTTTTACCTATTTGGGAGGCCAATCACCCATCAAATACAGAAAGTAGATAGCATGTATCTTCCTAGTTGTTGACAAACTATCCACAAAATCCATGGAAATCCTTTTGTAAGGGTTGATATAAACCTTACTTTCTATTAGTCAAATTGTTGGTGCAACATAGTATGCATCATCTAATATATTGAGATATATATTTTTGCATTTTTGGTGAATGCACTATAACTTTGTAAGTTCGCAATTGTCTTCCCAACACCAAAACGTTTTTCTACCTTGGATGTGTGTGCCTCTTTGGTAAGTTTCATTTTTTCATCGTTAGGAATCTAAAGTTTGTCTAGCTTATAGAGCAACCCATTCAAGAGATGATAGGAAAAATTATTGTCACCTTCCTCTACAAAAATTTGGCCCTATAGTTGTTCAAATGCATCTTTAAAGTCCTTATATTCTATGTATGCCTCTTTGTATGCATCATGACATGTAAAAGTATCTAGGTGAGTAAGGGTTCTCGAGGATATATTGTTGGATGTGGGTTGTTTTGAAAGCATTTCTGCCAACTTATAGTGTTTCCCTTCTTATATTTGATGGCTAGATGAAATTGTCACAAAAACCCCATCCACTTCTTTCGTTTGTTGAATCTTACTTCAAGCCTGCAAATATTACAAATGCTTAGTGATTAGTCTAAACAATGGTTTCCTTCCCCATTAGATAATTATTCCTTATCATATATAGGGTAGTTTATGACTCTCCCATGAAACATATTAAAATGATAGCATATTGGGCAACCTTTATACATCATTACAAATTCCATAACATATGCACTTGCATCTATATCGAATTTGAAGTTCTTCTATAAGTTAGGCAATGTAAGGACCCATTGCTTCACTAATATTTCAATTTCACTCATCAAAATCCTTTTGTTGATTCTTTCCCCATTTAAAACTATTACCATTGTGTGTTAAGGTGTCAAGTGGTACAGAAATTGTTGAAAATGATGGTATGAACTCCCATAGGTATTGTGTTACCCCAAAAACGTCATACTTTAGTAACATTACTAGGAATTGGACACATGAGGAGTGACTACATCTTCATGTGATCTATCTTAAGTTCCCCTCCATCAAACACATACCCCAAATACACCAATGTAGTATTCAGAAAACTAACATTTCTTGACGTTAGCTAGTAGCTAAGTTTTTTTTAGAGACTCTAACACTTGTATGAGATGTGATATATGATCTTCCTAGGAAGATATATGAAGAAATGTCATCTAAATTAAATATTATACATGAACCTAAATAGGGACACCATACATCATTTATCAATCACATAGATTTAGTTGGTGCCCTACGTAAACAAAAGGTCCTAATAACCATTCATACAAGCCTTGCCTTGTCTTGAAGGAAGTCTTCTAGATGCCTTCTTCTTTAACATGTACTTGGTGGGATCCGAATTTGATATCCTACATGGTTAAGTAATTGACATGTGATAATTGACCTAACAGATCATCAATATTGGCATCACACATTCATAATTTGTGACATAAATTACGCTTTTAATGACAATCCAAAAATAAGTGGTTGAATGCATTTAATGAATAATATTATTATACATGGAAAATGGAATGTTCATATTTACTTAAAATTAATGAAATTAATAATCCAAGTATTAGTCATTAAAATTAGTAATTAATAGGTTAAAATATTAATAACTACCTCTGATAAGTTCCTTTAGCCATGTATTGAGCAAATACCTTTCCACATTTTTTCATTCTATTTCTATATATGCATTATGTATTATTCCACAATCTTGGTTGTTTCTAGTCATTAAAGAATCATTACCATCAAATTTTCCCATATCACTCCCCACTATGAATTATTGAAAATGCAACAAGAAAATCTTAGTTTGACTTTGCCTTAGTCAAACTAGAGAAAAATTTGAATTTCTATTTCAGTAGAAATTTTGGAGGTAGTTAACTAAGGTGACATGGCACTTGTTACTCAGTTAACTCAGTTAATTTAAGTTGGGGAAGCTTGATTTCAATTCAGTACGATTGATTGCTAATTTGTAGCAATTTATTTCAATTAATTTGATTTATTGTCAGTTAAACTAGTTCTAACCACCATAAGAACTAGTGGAGGTCAAGTTGTGGAAGTGGAACTGCAACCACACTTAGCGTTCAACTAGTTACTAGTCAATCAACCCAACATAATTGTTGCATGCAGAGAATTCAAGTTACCTAATTGAGATGGAAATTCCAAGGCAGTGTACTATCAGTTGTAGCATATTCCCATGTGTATAGGTGGTGCTTGCAATCAGAGGAAGGGCCAAGAGGAATTTCACAATTCAATAGTGGAAAATTCCTAAATAATAGGGGCTAATTTTCTGGAGGAACAATGCAAGGAAATAGAAGATTTAAAGGCTTCAAAATTGGCTAAGTGTTGGCCAGATTCAGTCACTGAAGCATAGAGATAGACTATACACTTGTAGGTTGTGCTCAAGCTTAAGCAAGCATATGTATTCATTTCTATTATTTGATTAATGCAATACATATAGGAAGGGGTTTTGAGCATTTTCTTTCTCCTAGATAAATATTTTTTCCATCTGTGATGTTTCCTTTTACATGTTTATGATTTCTATTCTAAATGGTGAATTAACTTTTGTAGATCAATAGAGTAGCTTCGAGTCTTATTATTTATTAAATTTCATGAGTAGTTTCAAGTCTACACATTATTTTCTACATGGTATCAGAGTAGGATTCATAGTAGAGAAGAAATTTTGAAGTTGTTAATGCATGAAGGTCAAATTTGGAGGATCAATTATTCAGAGCTAAAAGGATGGCTTCATATGGACTAAGACTTGAGTATGCCCTTGATGTAATATCGTATTATTTTTCTTGGAAGGACCACATGGAGGTAGTGTTGGAAGATAATGGAATGAAGGAATTCATTGATAGTGATATCCTGAAACCAGCAACAACTAATGCCTAGGATCTAGCAAAATGGAAGAAGTGTGTAGCCGAGGTGAGGAGAATCATATTGGAGGGATTACAAGACCATATTGTCTCAAATATCCATGAGAAAGAGACTTTGTATGCAATGTGGCAAGAATTGACAGATATGTTCCAGAATAGTAGTTACCACAAGAAGCTAGCACTCAAAGATAAACTTCGAAATATCAAGATGCAAAAGAATGAGACCATTCCACAGTACCTGAGAAGGTTCATACAATGTCATAATGAACTTGGCCAAGTTGGTGTTACTGTAGTAGAGGATGATTTGGTAAGCCTAGCCTTTCTAGGCCTTCCCAACACCTGGCACAACTACCAAGATTCGATGAATGGGAGGGAGAAAATACCAAATTGGGAACGCTTGTGGTCTGATTTGGCACAGGAGGAGATAAGGCAGAATATCGGAGATGAGACTTCATCCAAGGGCGAGGATGAAGAAAAATGTGCCTTGGATGGAAATTTAAATAAGGAGAAAGGGAATAAATCCAAATTTAAAGCACAGTCTAATCAAGGGGGCAAGAATAAATAATTTTCTAGAATCAAATGATTTCACTATCATGAATTTGGGAACTATGCCATGAAGTGTCCACACAAGAAGAAAAGCAATAATACCTCAAGAGGAGAAGCATTTGAAGCCTTGGCTTTACAGTTCGAGCTTGAATTTACACTCATTGCATGCATAGCTAGCACATTGATCGGGAGCTTGTGGTACTTGGACAATGGTGCCTTGTTCCACATGACGGGGAACAAATAAATTTTCAATGATTTGGAGGAGAAATATCTCCAGATGCACATCAATATGGGAGATGGTGTAAGGTACAATGCAACTAGGATTGTTAAATTCACCTTTCATAGGGAGTCGGGCTCCCCTCTCAGACTCAAGAATGTGATGTTTGTTACGGGTCTAAAGAAGAATCTTGTCTCTATTGTAGTTTTGGAAGATCATGGTTATGATGTGATATTCAAAAAAGGAAAGGAATTCCTAAGAAACATAGCCATGGGATAGGTGAAGAAAATTGGGTTTTGTATTAAGAAACTGTACAAGTTGGATGTGTAGGATTGTGCACAAAGGTAGAGAAGGTGAAATCCCATAATGTCGATGAACTTTGGCATACAATACTTGGCCATTTTCATGATGGCACTTTGAATATCATGCAGTATATAATCACATTCCTCCCCAAAGGAGCACTGGAGCAGCAGGACACATACAAAGGGTGTACCTTGAGGAAGTACCCAAAAGCCACTTTCCATGACCAGGACAGTAGAGTACATGCAGTCCTTGAAAGGATCCACGCTAATGTTTGTGGACCTTTCTCAATAGCCTCCACTGCTAGGCACAAATATTATGTTATATTTGTAGATTATTTCTCATGGAAGTGTAGTATCTTCTTCATGTGGAAGAAGGATGTGACATTCTCCAAGTTTGTGGAGTTCAAATTATTGGTTGAGAAAGAAATGGGAAAGAAGGTGAAGTCTCTCAAGACAAATAATGGAGGTGAGTACGTGTCAAATGAGTTTTAAAAATTATGTGCAAAAGAAGGCACTCAACGAGAGTTGACAATAGCCCACAACTCACAACAGAATGTGGTGGCTAAGAGGAAGAACTGCAATATTGTGGGAGTAGCAAGGGTGATGTTGCATAACCAAAGCCTACCTCTACACTTGTGAGTTGAATCATGCAATACAATAGTCTATTTGTAGAATAGGAGTCCTCATCAGATTCTTGGCATGATTACACTGGAGGAGCATTTCTTGGGGAGGAAGCCAGATTTGTCACACTTCAGGATCTTTGGAGCCTCTGGTTACTGCCATGTCTCCAAAGAATCAAGGAAGAAGTTAGAGATGACAATAGTATTGGGGGTATTTGTGGGTTACATATAAACTCCCGAAAACTATCATGTGTACTTGTCATCCCTCAGAATGAATGTTTTGTGAAGGGATGTAAAATTTGATGAAGGCAAAGCCATGTGGTGCTCTCTTGAGAGGGAGCGTCAAATCCCACCAGAAGAGGATCTCTTAGCTCCAAAGGAGGAACCTCGGGAAGTTGTGGAGCAACCAAAAATTGAGGAGCATATATTGGAGACAATCACTCAAGTATAAACCTCTAGATAAGGAAGGAAAAGGACAAGGGAGGTTGAGAGACTTGTGTAGGATATGAGGGAGAATGTGGGTGCCCCTTCAAATTAGCAGCAAAGGTCACCAGATAGGTACATTGGCTACATTCCTCTAATGGCTAAGCTAGTAGAGAGTGAGCCATCCTTTTTTGAGGAAGCAATAGAACAACCTATATGGGTTGATGCAATGGTGGAGTAGTATGTATCCATTATAAACAACAATGTTTGGGAAGTGGTCCCAAGACCAACAGACAAATCATTTGTGGGTTTGAGATGTTGAAAAATGTGTAACTAGGTTCGGTCTTCATAAATATGAAATGTACTTTTTATTCTTGTAAATTTTAAAATGAAAGAAAAATTATTATTATTGATTTTGGAGCATGGGTTTCATGCTCAAGGTAATTTATTTTATAGGTCAGGAAACCATTGAGTGCTTATAAGGTTTGTCTTAGGTCAAGCAGTCAAAAGAGTCATTGTCATAAGTTGAAGACCCCGTTGGGCAAATTGTAAATTGTAAAGAATTTTTTTTTGTCATTTAAAGAGTCAAAATACCCTCCAATAGTAGGTCATCCTGGCAGTTCGAAATTCAGCCTAAAAGGAAGAGCCACATCCACCTTGAAGAGCCTATATATAGGAGGAAACACGACCTACTTGAGACATATTCATCCATCACTCATTCTAGTGAAGAAGGAGGAAGAAGAAGGTAGCGAAGAAGGAAGAGGACAAAGGATATTTGTTTTTGGGCTATTTCTCTCTCACATGTGCTAAGCAAGACTAGGGATTCTGCAATGGATCTAGGGTTTATATCTACAAGTTTGATCTTGGAGAAACGAAGGCAAGAAGATCAAGCAAAGGTCACCAAGGGTCATCCTCAAGCTCCAGAAGTTAGAGAAAGGAAAGTGAAGGTCAGAGGAAGGCTCAAAATATTGCATATCAAATCTCACACGTGTAGCAATAACTATTGGGAGGGGCGAAATTTTAGATCTACAGTGGAGGCCAAAATTCTATAGCTTGAGGTCAAAGAAGTGCTATTAGAAGAGATTTGACTGGATCAAGGTTAGCACATAATCCAGAGAGGTTGGTCTTGGGCTTGGAGGGTATTGGGTTTAGTCTTAAGCTCTTTGAATTCATCAATTGGAAAATCTATAAGGAAGAGAAGATATTTGTGGGTTTTCCTCTTAAGTGGAGAGATTTTGGCATTGAATTACAACTTATATTTTGTGCTCTTGTTCATCTTGTTTTTGTAGCTATTTGATGATAGACACACATAATAATAGGTAACAAAGCTAATAAGTAAAAATAAATCACAAGAAGTTATCAAGTAAAGAGAAATCACTAAAATCATTTCCCTATAGATTTCTCAACATGGAATTAGAACTAAGGTTGGCTAAGGGAATTATGAAGATCTTGACTTCATTGTGTTAGCACTTGAAATTTCACCTCAGGCTGAGAAAGGTAAACCTCAAGGCAACATCAAACCACTTAGCCTCTTAGCTAGCCCTACGGGGCAGGAGAGGGCTCTCTCCGGTCTATCTCGGTAAAGATCTTCAATTGGTGAGATGACCAATAGGGTAACACTGATTTTACGCTAGTAAATGGATAGATAGAAAAAGGGGTTTTTAATAAAATGACGGGGTTTTTCTGGGCTGCATGGGCAAAGTAACAGCTTGAGTAGAGAAATGTAATCAAGAACACAGGTTATCCCCTGAGGCAAGGTAGGCAAGAAATTTAACACCAAATTTAGATTAAATGGAAATGGCAAGACTTCTGAGGAGCTGACAAGGGGATAGAAGATGAGTCCTTGTCAAACAGAAGAAAACATTAAATATTGAACAAACTTAAAGGCAGAGCATACAAATGATGAATTCTACCTTAACACTTCATTTTTTCAAATGGAAATGATCATGAAATGACATGAAACACATAACAGGCTACATATGAAACAAAAGAGGACACAAATGTTAAATCTCATACCACAGGAATCTCAGGGGTCAGAGCTGCATTTTTTAATTAAATTCTTTGTCAAAATCTGTACAATGAAAGCTCTGTTTTCCTCCACCAGCACTCATAATTCTCTCTCTCTTCCAAATGAATTTTTTTTAATACAATAAATAAATGCTGCTAAAGGAAAAACAAATCAACCCAACAACAAAGGTGTTGTTTCAACTGCAATTACAAAAATTAGGAAAGGGTGTTTCATCTATTCTAAACATAGAACAACATTCCTCTAAATCTTTGCTAATTTACTAATTAAGAGACAAAACTGGAGCGCAGGTCTCCATAGGATCAGGATTGAAGTCTTAAATCGAATCCCATTCTTTGGCTGTGATAGATAGTCTTGACTTGTTTTCAGCTTGCCACGTTACATTTGCCATAATAAAACAACCTTTAAATTAGAATTCTGCCGATTCAGCTCATGGTGACAACTGTAATGAGAGCGGTTTTCATGGTTGCACTCAACGTTTAATTCAGAGCCATTTGCAGGAACGATCCAATAGCCAGAGTTATAATATGCCACTCATCGAACACGTCCAACCACATGCAATATGGTCGCATCAGCAATAGCTCACAATCCGCTTTCTAAGAGCCACGTTGCCCGTAATCCCACAAAATCTCCAAAGGATCAATCGCTGGTGGAAATCATGGAACAAAAACCTGTACTGGGTAATTAGGCCAGCTGCTAGTTGAAGCGCACAATTTCTGTGAAGCCGAGATGTCGTTGCAAATTGTTATCATATCAATTGGCCATATTCTGGTAAATGAGTGTATATGCGATTCCAAGAGATGAAATTGTTGACAATGGTTTCTCCCAACATATAAGCTTTCTGAAATTGATAGCAATGACTGCAAATGGTAGAACAAGCTCCTTGAAAAGCTCAATATTTCTTGGAATTCCCTTTAACAGTGCGGCATTGATTGTGGCTTGTGTCTTTTCAAACATCTGGCTTTTCTTTTTGCAATTCGATTCGCATCTCCCACAACAAGGTTTCTCGCAATGATCAGTGCTTGCCTCCCTGAATTTTGTTTCCAAAATGTAATAGAATCCCCAGTTCCCCATAACTGAAATATGTGTCTTTTTGCACTTTCAAATACTCCCGTAGCGCTTCTATTCCTTTCAGGTCTTGTAAATAGAATTGAAGTCGAAAAGGGTTGTTCATGGACAAGAACAGTCACCGCGGAAGTCATCAGGGGCATAAATGCCGTCACGCCAAAAACAAACCTTACACCATACGTTTCCACAAGAGAGCCACTGAAGTAAACACTCACGATGCCCCCAACCGCTGATGAACCCCAGCATAAGGACTGAAAAGATCCTGAGGTATCATGTGACTCCCCACGAGCTCTTTCTATTATCACTGAATCCACTACAACATCTGAAAAGGCGACTGACAAAGAACCAAGAAAAATAGAGACCATAGCTCCAATGTTGTCATCAACAAAGGTAGCCATTAAACTCAAAGAAAAATCTCCTAAGAGTCCAGCTAAGATAAGATATGATCTCCTTCGGTAACCAAACAGTGAGAAAGAGTCACTGATAAATCCATAAAGAGGTTTGACAAGCCATAGAGCAGCAAATATTCCTGATAAGACTGATGTCTCTACTGGATCAAGACGGAGGTCAACTTTGAGACAGAAACTCACAGCAAGACGAGCCGGTCCCAAAACACCTTGAACAAAATAGACCATGGCAATAGCCACATTTTCTGGAGACATCTCTACACCAAAGAACTTGATTGTTCTGAAAATATTTCTATTTCTTTGCGGAATATTCTCATTAAAGGAACCAAGTTCACAACGAGTTTCCGTTCTTGTAGTTTCATCAGTCTTTCAAAACAGGCTGACCCCTTGAGACAGCAATACCATGTTTGTTGTCTTGTGACAAAACATTTGTGAGAGATTGCGCTTCACTCCAGAGATATCTGCTACCGAGGGGACGATACCTTATTCGACCAGTTTTAGCTAGGTGTACAGGCAATGCCAATTGTTGCCCAAGTAAAATAGTATTCATCACCTTTGGTGCAATTCCAAAGGGAATATCAAAGCGCAGATCTGACTAGCTTGCTAAAATGTTGTGTTAGGCACTACAAACTTTGAATTTGAATAGGCCTTATTGATAGTCTCTTGTATGCCAATCCCTGCAGGTGGATTTTGCTCCTGGTGCCTTTGTCTTGTCCCGAACGTTTTAGAGAAATCAACCTCTAATGACCTCAAACTTACAAGATCCATTGACATTGGCATTGAAGCTCTCGAAGTTCCTTCAAGTTGAATGCAGATCATATGATGCCGCCAACCAGAGTTTTTCCTATCAACAAGCCTCTTAGAGAACTGATTAAGCCTCCGCCTCTGAAAAAGGTCTTCAGGGGTTTCTTCAACAAACAAAGGCATACCACACCCTGGTTCAACAGATCTCCTTACTGCTCTGTCCAAGATTTCATTGTTCTCCACAATTGTAGGACCACAAATCAACCAAAAATATAGAAGCATTCCTGTGTCATTTTGAAGGAAATATGGTGCATATCGCCTTACGTGTGCATTCCCAGGAGGACTATACTCTTCAACCTGATGATTTCCAGGACAGTCATTTGATATAAATCCATCCAACATATCCTTGATCATCTCATTACCTCGAACAACATCCTGCTTTCTACAGTTATGATAATGGATAATGGCCTTGATGAAAAATCTGGTTTTACCAGGGAGCAGATGTAGTCAAATATCTTCATGGAGATTCTGAAAAACGATTTGAATTTCTCTTCTTCATTATCTGTATGTACTTTCCCTTCAATGGAAAAGAAGAGTAGGTGACTGCCAACTGTTTTGACAGATTTTTCCTTTAGAGATTAATAAATTTTGATGAATTTGACTTTGATAGAAGACTGACAAGACAGAGTATAACATCGTCTCCATTTGGGATGGCAACTGCCGCTTCGTGGAGGTGCCAAGAATTGCAGAACTTTGGGAGAGCAGACAGTGCCTCCATCCATTGGGCAATGGAGTCCATTATTTCAACATATCAACACAACTGAAGACTCAACTTATTAACTGGAAACTGACTGAATTGACTGAAAGACTAATTCGGCAAACTTCAAACTAAACTGTAATGAAACTAGAACAGGATGCTGCCCTTATGGCTGATTATTTATTTACAAAATCTACCCCACTTTGCTGCACAAACAATAGATCAGGTAATACTAAAATGCCAGATTAACCATTCAAGTAAACCTGAGAATGATGCCGCTTGAGAATGCTTCCACGAGGTCACCGATGTAATTGCTGACAGCCTTTCATACACGTAATGACCCTAGTCACGGAAAAGACAGCCTGATCTGTCAATCAAACTGAAAAACATGTCCATGTATGCGGCAATATGATCACGGAAGCCAGACTCTGTTGGCTGCCCCAACTCTGCAATACATTCTTCCAGCTGCACACTGTCAATGTAAACATCTGTAGGCAATTCTATGATTTCTTGTTGCGAAAGAGGAAGGATTTCCAAGAACTTTTTAGGGTCTTGGAAATCATATGACTGGATTTGCTCATCTAAACATTGAATCTCCTTCTCAAGTTTTTCAACAATTATCTCACAAAATCTAGTTTTGATTTCAAGATGAAACTCCGGAGATTTCAAACATTGAAGGAAGGTACTGAAAAATTCTTCATTAATTTCAATATCCACTAACCATTCTCTAACTTCGTTTAGAGCTTCACACAGGGCAGAGTTTGCCACATACCCCACCATTGCATGAATGGATCAGCAAGCGTTGGACTGTCTGGATCGAGTTGGAGTCACCAGGTGAAAGGTTCAGCTTGCATATGTATCTGACTGCTGTCCACCATCAGCATCAGATCTGCAATTTGATTTCATGTACTGGGACAAGAAAATCAACAAGTCAAATGTTCTCCCCAGTATGGTCGCCAATATGTTAGCGCTTGAAATTTCACCTCAGGCTGAGAAAGGTAAACCTCAAGACAACTTCAAACCACTTAGCCTCGTAGCTAGCCCTACAGGGCAGGAGAGGGCTCTCTCCGGTCTATCTCAGTAAAGATCTTCAATTGGTGAGATGACCAATAGGGTAACACTGATTTTAGGCTAGTAAATGGATAGATAGAAAAAGGGGTTTTTAATAAAATGACGGGGTTTTTCTAGGCTGCATGGGCAAAGTAACAACTTAAGCAGAGAAATGTAATCAAGAACACAAGTTATCCCCTGAGGCAAGGTAGGCAAGAAATTTAACACCAAATTTAGATTAAATGGAAATGGCAAGACTGATGAGGATCTGGCAAGGGCATAGAAGATGAATCCTTGTCAAACAGAAGAAAACATTAAATATTGAACAAACTTAAAGGCAGAGCATACAAATGATGAATTCTACCTTAACACTTCATTTGTTCAAATGGAAATGATCATGAAATGACATGAAACATATAACAGGCTACATATGAAACAAAAGAGGACACAAATGTTAAATCTCATACCACAGGAATCTCAGGGGTCAGAGCTGCATTTTTTAATTAAATTCTTTGTCAAAATCTGTACAATGAAAGCTTTGTTTTCCTCCACCAGCACTCAGAATTCTCTCTCTCTTCCAAATGAATTTTTTTTAATACAATAAATAAATGCTGCTAAAGGAAAAACAAATCAACCCAACAACAAAGGTGTTGTTTCAACTGCAATTAAAAAAATTAGGAAAGGGCGTTTCATCTATTCTAAACATAGAACAACGTTCCTCTAAATCTTTGCTAATTGACTAATTAAGAGACAAAACTAGAGCGCAGGTCTCCATAGGATCAGGATTGAAGTCTTAAATCGAATCCCATTCTTTGGCTGTGATAGATAGTCTTGACTTATTTTCAACTTGCCACGTTACATTTGCCATTATAATAAAACAACCTTTAAACTAGAATTTTGCCGATTCAGCTCATGGTGACAACTGTACTAAGAGCGGTTTGCATGGTTGCACTCAACGTTTAATTCAGAGCCATTTGCAGGAACGATCCAATAGCTAGAGTTATAATATGCCACTCATCGAACACGTCCAACCACATGCAATATGGTAGCATCAGCAATAGCTCACAATCCGCTTTCTAAAAGCCACATCGCCCGTAATCCCACAAAATCTCCAAAGGATCAATCGCTGGCGGAAATCATGGAACAAAATCCTGTACTGCGTAATTAGGCCAGGCGCACAATTTCTGTGAAGCTGAGATGTCGCTGCAAATTGTTATCATATCAATTGGCCATATTCTGGTAAATGAGTGTATATGTGATTCCAAGAGATGAAATTGTTGACAGTGGTTTCTCCCAACATATAAGCTTTCTGAAATTGATAGCAATGACTACAAATGGTAGAACAAGCTCCTTGAAAAACTCAATATTTCTTGGAATTCCCTTTAACAGTGCGGCATTGATTGTGGCTTGTGTCTTTTCAAACATCTGGCTTTTCTTTTTGCAATTCGATTCGCATCTCCCACAACAAGGTTTCTCGCAATGATCAGTGCTTGCCTCCCTGAATTTTGTTTCCAAAATGTAATAGAATCCCCAGTTCCCCATAACTAAAATATGTGTCTTTTTTCACTTTCAAATACTCCCGTAGTGCTTCTATTCCTTTCAGGTCCTGTAAATAGAATTGAACTCGAAAAGGGCTATTCATGGAAAAGAACAGTGACCGCGGAAGTCATCAGGGGCATAAATGCCGTCACGCCAAAAACAAACCTTACACCATACGCTTCCACAAGAGAGCCACTGAAGTAAACACTCACGATGCCCCCAACCGCTGATGAACCCCAGCATAAGGACTGAAAAGATCCTGAGGTATCATGTGACTCCCCACGAGCTCTTTCTATTACCATTGAATCCACTACAACATCTGAAAAGGCGACTGACAAAGAACCAAGAAAAATAGAGACCGTAGCTCCAATGTTGTCATCAACAAAGGTAGCCATTAAACTCCCAAAAAAGCTCCTAAGAGTCCAGCTATGATAAGATATGATCTCCTTCGGTAACCAAACAGTGAGAAAGATTCACTGATAAATCCATAAAGAGGTTTGACAAGCCATAGAGTAGCAAATATTCCTGATAAGACTGCTGTCTCTGCTGGATCAAGACGGAGGTCAACTTTGAGACAGAAACTCACAGCAAGACGAGCCGGTCCCAAAACACCTTGAACAAAATAGACCATGGCAATAGCCACATTTTCTGGAGACATCTCTACGCCAAAGAACTTGATTGTTCTGAAAATATTTCTATTGCTTTGCGGAATATTCTCATTAAAGGAACCAAGTTCACAACGAGTTTTCGTTCTTGTAGTTTCATCAGTCTTTCAAAACAGGTTGACCCCTTGAGACAGCAATACCATGTTTGTTGTCTTGTGACAAAACATTTGTGAGAGATTGCGCTTCACTCCAGAGATATCTGCTACCGAGGGGACGATACCTTATTCGACCAGTTTTAGCTAGGTGTACAGGCAATGCCAACTGTTGCCCAAGTAAAATAGGATCCATCACCTTTGGCGCAATTCCAAAGGGAATATCAAAGCGCAGATCTGACTAGCTTGCTAAAATGTTGTGTTAGGCACTACAAACTTTGAATTTGAATAGGCGTTATTGATAGTCTCTTGTATGCCAATCCCTGCAGGTGGATTTTGCTCCTAGTGCCTTTGTCTTGTCCCAAAATTTTTAGAGAAATCAACCTCTAATGACCTCAAACCTACAAGATCCATTGACATTGGCATTGAGGCTCTCGAAGTTCCTTCAAGTTGAATGCAGATCATATGATGCTGCGAACCAGAGCTTTTCCTATCAACAAGCCTCTTAGAGCACTGATTAAGCCTCCGCCTCTGAAAAAGGTCTTCAGGGGTTTCTTCAACAAACAAAGGCATACCAAACCCTGGTTCAACAGATCTCCTTACTGCTCTGTCCAAGATTTCATTGTTCTCCACAATTGTAGGACCGCGAATCAACCAAAAATATAGAAGCATTCCTGTGTCATTTTGAAGGAAATATGGTGCATATCGCCTTACGTGTGCATTCCCGGGAGGACTATACTCTTCAACCTGATGATTTCCAGGACAGTGATTTGATCTAAATCCATCCAACATATCCTTGATCATCTCATTACCTTGAACAGCAGCCTGCTTTCTACAGTTATGATAATGGATAATGGCCTTGATGACAAATCTGGTTTTACCAGGGAGCAGATGTAGTCAAATATATTCATGGAGACTCTGAAAAACGATTTGAATTTCTCTTCTTCATTATCTGTATGTACTTTCCCTTCAATGGAAAAGCAGAGTAGGTGACTGCCAACTGCTTTGACAGATTTTTCCTTTAGCGATTAATAAATTTTGATGAATTTGACTTTGATAGAAGATTGACAAGACAGAGTCTAACACATTGAATAAGTTCCTCAAGAATTGTTCAAAGGTAGCAGTTCATTTTAATAAAGGCATCAATGAAGCATGGAATATTCTATTTTCCATAAGGAAGGAAGCGACCAAGACAAAGGATGAAGGTCTATTCTCAACACTCAATGGCACATTCCAAGAAAATATCATTTGGGTAATTGATAGTGGTGCATCTAGAGACATGAATAGTCATCACAAACAAATGAAGACATTATCAAAGAGAAAATCTTCTTACTCAGTGGAAATTAGAGATAATAAGAGTTAAACTATAAGAGGAATTGGATCAACTTCTATAGAGCTGGAAAATGGAAGCAACATTCATCTCAACAACATCCTATTTGTTCCAGGTTTTCATAAGAACTTACTTTCTTTTTCAAGTCTAGAAGATAAGGGTGATAGAGTAGCTTTCATTGATGGAAAAGTTGTAGTATGGAGTAAAAACTCAAGCATAGATAATTCTTGATTAATTGGTATTCTAGAAGGAATATTTTACAGGTTGATATCTCTTCTTGCACAAGCTTTGGTTCACATTGAAATCAGCGCATGTGAACTCATGCATAGAATATTTGGCCATATTCATTTCAAAATCCTTCCAACTCTAAGTTCTATAGTAGATGAAATCCATGAATTGAAATTAGAAGACCATGAAGGAGTATGCAAAGGATGTGCATTGGGTAAGAACACAAAGAGACCATTTGGAAGGATTGCTTCACAATCAAAATAAATATTAGATATTATTCATTCTGATGTATGTGGTCCTATGACCCCAAATCACTTGGAGGTCATCTATATTATGTCACATTTATAAATGATCATTCAATAAAACCTTTGGGATACTTAATGAAATCTAAGGATGAAGTATTTAACAAATTTCAAGAATTCAAAGATGAAGTAGAGAACCTTATATAAAGGAGAATCAAGATACTAAGGTTTGATAATGGAGGAGAGCATACATCCAAGGAAATCATAGTCTTCTATAAGGAGACTAAGATTAATAGGGATATGGTAGTCCCATCTAATCCAGAACAAAATGGAGTTATAGATTGAAAGAACCGATCCATTGAAGAAAGCGTAAAATAAATTTTGCATGATCAAGATCTATCGAAATTTCTATGGGGAGAAGCCACTAAGACATCTGTATATATTCAAAATTGAAGTCCCCATAGGTCACTAGATTAAAAAACTCCCAAAGAAGTATTCACTCGGAAGAAACCAACTATGGATCATCTCTGAATCTTTGGTTGTCCTATATATATTCATATACTGAAGGCCAAAAGAAAGAAGATAGACCCTTTAAGCCTGAGAGGAATATTTGTTGGCTACATTAACTCCTATAAGGCCTAATATAGGATCTACATAAATGAAGGACACCATATATAAGTTGAGATGTTATATTTGACAAATCATTGCATTCAATAAATCTAAGGAACTTCCTATGGACTCTAATGATGAATAAATTCTAGTCTTTGAAGAAGAAGTCACCAGGGAAGAAGAATAATCTAATCAATAAGATGAAGGTCCCAGTGAACCTATTCAACCTGTGGTCATCCTCGAATTGAGAAAGAGACCTAACTAGTTGAAGTCTACACTACTTGATGTAGAGGGTCATGGAGAAACTCAGGGCACATTCAAGGAAAGCAAGAAAACAAAATGATATTCTGGGTATGTAGCCTACATGACAAAACTAATAGAAGCATAGCCATCCACGTTTGAAGAATCTATCAATCACTAAGAATGGAATGTTGGGTCCCTATAATACTAGTGATTACCCCATTGCTATTGTAGTTATACCCTTTATTTATATTGTTGTGCCCCTATTACCCCCATATTGTTATTTCTGTGCCCCATAGAATCCCTCTATTATTATTTTTGTGGCTTTATATTATTATTGTTAGGTCGGCTGGATTATATTATGACTCCTTAGACTCCTATATATAGAAAGGAGGTTTTTTCCTTTGAATCATCCGAGAATTGTTCATTCATGTAATGTAAAGGAGGTTTCCCCCTCGAAGAGGCTGAAATCTAAGGCGTTGATCTATCTTTTCTATCTTTTCTTGAGCTGGTTTCATAACATTTGGTATCGAGCTTTGGATTCTAGGGTTTCGCTACTCCAAATAGGTCATCATGGAATTTTCGCTATAACTTTTTTTCTGTGATGTTTCAGAAGTCACAAAAAAAAACCCATTTGATAAGAAATCGCGTTGAACCTTGGGTCCAAATTTCAGAGCTTTTCGCACGATATTGGCGGAGATATGATTTGAGGAAGTTGGTATTTTTGCAGACTCCTGAATTACATTCAAAACAGGTGACCTCGGGAAAATCGTCATAACTTTCTCTCTGGAAATCAGATTGAAATTTTGTAAGAAGGTAGAGAAATAGGATGGACTTTAGTTTCTTTTATATCTTTTTCAGAACCAAAGATCGAAAATTGTACACGTGGAACTTCATACAAGTTCGCTCTTCTGGAAAGGCCTATAATCAAGTCATCTTGGTAGATTGTGCATAACTCTTTCTTTGAGAATCCAATTTGGATCAGACTGGTGGCATTGGAAAGAGGACACAGAGAGCTACTATAGATCACAAATTCAAAACTAGATGATTGGAAAGTACAGAGATACATCAGATGAAATATCGAGCTCCTACAAAGTGAAAAAAGGTGTGTAGATTTTTTTAATTTTTTTCTTAAGATTGGTTTGAAAATTTATTTTGAAGGAATTAAAAGGGCATATTAAAGCATTATTATCGGTAACGGATGCCCCGAGGAAAGAAAATGCAAACACCTAGTAAGGAACCTGAAAGCTCTAGCATGCCTCATGAAGAAGAGGAAGAAATGCTACATGATATAGCAAAATTACAAGAACAAGTGCAACAAATGTCACGCTCACAAAAGTTAACAGAAGCTAAGATAAATGGCGTGGAAGCTAAGATGAATGGCATGGAAGCTAAGATGAACAATTTGAAGATAGATGTGAACACAAATTTGAAGACAGACATGGCAGATTTGAAGACAGATTTGACAAATTTTCTACAAGAAATACTTACTAATGGTGAAAAGGTAGTAAAGGAAATTCATGATGAGAACAAAAGAAATGTTAATCATGATTCCATAGACGCTAATGTTGGATCGAAGAATCACCATATTCCAAAAATCGATATGAGGAAGTTTGATGGCAAGGATCCCGCCACATGGATATTACAGACGCAACAATTCTTCGATCTCAATAATGTGCAAAACACACAAAAGGTACGTATGGCAACTGTGTATTTGGAACCAAATCAGTTTGTATGGTATCAATGGCTTTGTTCTCATAAACAATTTATCACTTGGGCAATTTTTATGGAAGAATTGATAGCACATTATGAGGATACAAAAAGCAACACTTTTTTTAGCCAATTGATAAGTCTCAAACAAAAGGGTTCAATAATGGAGCACATTGAGGAGTTCCAAAAATTGAACATAAGGGTAAAAGATATTCCAGAGGAGCATAGGATTGATGTGTTCATAGGGTCTTTAAAGGATAATATCCAACATGATGTTCGCCTTTGGGAACCTGATTCATTAGAGAAGGCATTCAGGTTAGCAAAAAAAATGGAAAGCAAAATTATGGCAACTAGGAAGCATACCACTAACAACTATAAAGATGGAAGTGTTGTTGCCCCTAGTCTTCCACAACCTACAAGGTAGACACTACAACAATTGAAATAAAAAAGAGAAAAAGGGCTTTGTTACAATTGTGATAACAAATACACAAAAGGTCATAAGTGTGCTGAGAAGAAATTATTCTACATAGATTGTGAAGAGGAAGAAGAAAAGGAGCAAGAAAGGTCAAAAGAAGAGGATATACTCCAGGAATAAAGCCTATATGAAGAACAAATAAATCCGAGCATATCTTGTAATGCATTGGCGGGAATTATCACTCCTCAAACCATCAAGATAGAAGGACAAATCAAGAAGAAAAAGGTAATAGTGTTGATTGATTCAGGAAGCACCCACAATTTTATTCATTGTAGGGTAGCAAAAGAATTGAATTGCTTCCTATATCCAGAACCAGAGTGTCAAGTGATGATTGCAAATGGAGGAACAATAAATTTCTCTGGGAAGTGCCATAATATCAAGCTATCCATGGGAGAATATGTATTGACTAGCCCAATGCTTTCCATTCCAATGGGAGGTGTTGATGTTGTACTAGGGGTCCAATGGCTACAATCCTTGGGTACAATAACTTTTAATTTTCAAGAACTTTTCATCAATTTTTCTACGGAAGGAAAGGAAGTTGAATTAAGGGGTATTGCAGGGAAACCATGAAAGATAATAAGCTCTAATGGCATGACAAAGCTTCTAAAAAAGGAGAAAAGAGGTGTAATTGCACAATTATGTTTACTAGATGTTTCCACATTGGAATCATCTATTTCTCCAGATCTCCAAAAAGTCTTGGACAATCATTCCAAGGTATTGGAGACTCCCAAAGGTCTCCCACCTATGCGTGATCATGATCATGCTATTCATCTGATTCCAGGAAGTGTTCCTCCAAACATCAGGTTGTACAGATATCCCTATCTCCAAAAAAGTGAAATTGAACGTATGGTTTCAGAAATGCTAGAGGCTGGTATAATTCAACCGAGTCAAATTTCTTTCTCATCTCCAGTAGTATTGGTGCACAAGAAGGATGGATCATGGCGCATGTGTCTAGATTATAGGGAGCTCAACAAGCTCACTATTAAAGATAAGTTCCCAATTCCTGTCATTGATGAATTACTGGATGAATTGCATGGATCAATTTACTTCACCAAGTTGGATCTTCGTTCGGGATATCATCAAATCTGAATGAAGATTTAAGACATTCCGAAAACGGAATTTAGAACTCATGAGGGTCATTATGAATTTTCGGTCATGCCTTTTGGCCTTACCAATGCACCTTCAACATTTCAAGGTTTGATGAATTCAATTTTCAAACCATTCCTTAGAAAATTTGTGTTAGTATTTTTTGATGATATACTAATCTACAGCAAGTCTTGGAAGGATCATGTTGAACATGTTGACAGGGTTCTACAACTATTGGAGGAGAAACAATTATATGCAAAAAGATCCAAATGTTTCTTTGGAGTCCAGGAGGTGGAATATTTGGGTCATATTGTATCTCATGAAGGAGTTAAGGTAGACCCTAGCAAAATTAAAGCCATTAAGGAATGGAAAATCCCCACATCCATAAAACATCTGCAAGGATTTCTTGGGTTGACAGGGTATTATCGCAAGTTTGTTAAGAATTATGGGAGAATAGCAGCACCTCTAACAACATTATTGAAGAAAGATTCATTTTCATGGACTCCGAAAGCAACAAAGGCCTTTGAACATCTTAAAGAGGCAATGTGCCAAGCACCGGTCTTAGCTACACTGGACTTCACAAAAACCTTTATTGTGGAATGTGATGCTTTAGGAAATGGAATTGGTGCTGTTCTAATGCAAGATGAAAGACCCATTTCTTTTGAAAGTCGTCCAATCAAGGGAAAGTTTTTAAGCAAAGCTATTTATGAGAAGGAAATGTTGGAAATACTCCATGCACTTAAGAAATGGCGACCCTACCTAATGGGAAGACACTTCAAGGTAAAAACGGATCATGATAGCCCCCTCGAAGAGGCTGAATTCTAAGGCGTTGATCTATCTTTTCTTGAGCTGGTTTCATAACATGGAAAGATGCCATGAATGAAGAATATCAATCTATAATGAAGAATGATGTTTGGGAGATCGTGCCTAGGCACGATGACAAATATGTGGTAACTTCCAAATGGATCTAAGATCAAACATGCAACAGATGGAATTATTGACAAGTATAGGTCAATATTTGTGGCTAGGGGTTAACAATGTAAACTTTGAAACGGTGCCTATAAACTCAAAATAGGAACTTTAGCCAAAAAACCCCAAAAAAACATGAAAATGAGTGCTAAAAACGAAAAGTTTGTATACTAGAATGATTTTTTTTTTTAGGGTAAATTTTCAACATTTTTAAAAAGTGACAGTAAAACTAATATCTTTTTGTGCAAAAAACAATTGCCTTTGAGGAAAAAAACATACTAATGTTTTTGGTAGAATAACATTTTTTTCCTAGGTATAATTTCAACATTTTTTTAGTAATGACAATAAAGATAAAATAATTGGATTTGAAACACATTAAAATTCTATCAGTTTTCATCTATGTTGTTAAACATAAATAACATGACAGTAAAGATCACTAAAATTCTAATTGTTTTCAACAATAACATTAAAGATACAAAAAAAAAATGGAAAATTTTCAACCATAAAATTAAAAACCTTGACATTATGAACAAATTACATGACTAAATTAATAAAAATCTCATTAATTGTAGATTGAATGAAACATACATTATATCTCTAAGTTATTGTTGCATTGTAGATATTCTAAACAATAAAAATCAGCATATTTAAAACATATAATCCAACAAACATAAAAATGACTCATAACTTCATTTAACACCATATGGAAATCAGAGTTTTTATTTCAAGATATGATGCAAACATCACTTATATAAATTGTCTTAGACAAATTATTCAAAATTACTCATATTTTCTTGCACACCATCAGATTTCACATCTTTAGATGAATGATTGGATGCAGATGAAGATGTTCCATATTCTTCTCTTTCATCAACTAGTTCCCATATGAGTCCACATGCATGCCCACCATTTCAGGTTCCAAAATTCTTCTAGATCTACGATTGGTTTTATCAGACTCCCATCTCAACACTGTTCCTTCTGGTAACAACCTCTTCAGAATCTCTATCGTCTTCAAGCAAAGAGTTCCTCTCTTTGTTAAATTGAAGTCATAAACAAGTATGTCAACATCCTCCAATTTTAAGAGGTCTGTGCGGCGATGATTTATATTTGTACCCTTTCTTTTTCTCTTTCCACCAATTTTTTTATCAACTACCATCTCTGGCTTATACACATCATTGAATGGGTGTGTATTTGTGGCATACCAATGTACTTCAACACCTGCAACATCTTCATTTTCTGTAATGACCTTTATAACCTTAGCAACCCATAATGGATAGCCATTGGGATCTCCATTTGTTAGCAGTGTGATCATGAAACCCTCCTTAATATCCTATAATGAACCCCTGTAAAGGTCTTCCATGGCTTCATGTTCTGCATGAGATCTTCTAGAACCAATAAACATTTCTCTTTCCTCTGTTTGTGAAGAATTAATAATACCTTGAGATTGTTGTTGTTCAACAATGTTTCTTTCCTCATGTTCATTTGACACATTTTGTGGCCAAATAAATGGATTTTTCAAAGGTATATCTTCATTTGTTATTTTGAAATGATATCACTTTGATTATTGAAAAAAGACTCCCACCAAAATGAATCAGCAATATCAAAGTACTCATATGTATATCTAATGCATTTTTTAATTTCTTCTAGGCAATCAGAGTCTTTTATATCTCTATTATGTTTGTGTGCATTATGAACTTCAACAACTAATTGTAATAACAATACATTTTATGCAAATATAGGATGATCTAGAATGAACTTCAAAAATGCCAAACCTGATGATGGTGTGCACTCTACAGTAGTTGAATACTTCTTGCCCCATATTAGTGTTTTCCCATCCGTTTTTTGATATGAAATTGATGTTGGAAGATAATTTCATTAATTTGTTCAATTCATTTCTCCTCACCATGCAATCCAAAAATAAACCTTCACATGTCAAAAATTTCTTCCAACACTTCAAAAGTAGGCTTTGGCCCGTATGATTTCTTAATACATTCAATTAATGATGGAAATCTCCCAACTTCCTTACTCCTCGATGTGACTAAAAAACAACTTAAAATCTTATCAATATGGTCATATCTGTGCCAAACAAGAAGGAAATCAACCTTTACATTCTGAAAAATTCTCAATTCAACAAGCACGTTTAGATATCCAAAAACAATCTAATTTTTGTTTTCACAACAAATGTTGTCCAATTGTAGATACAAAGTTTTAGGAAGATTACCAGACCAATAAGAAAGCACATCATGAATTATTGTTATTGTCAGATTTTCATCATTATGAATATTTGTAGTTGTGAAGTATACCCTTAGCAACATTTTCCCATTGAAGACCACATAACCGACCAAGTGATACTGAATAAAATTTTCATCCTGTAAATTTTTGGGTGTGCAAACAAAATGTGGTAGAAGTGTTTTCTTCTAGTCCATACCATCAATTATCAAACCCAAATATTTATTTGGATTATCATAACACTTCTTTCGATGCTTGTACAATTTTTTCCTTTCACGTGTTTGTTGCTTACAATGCTCTTGAAGTGGCAATGGAATCTACACAACATAAAAGAAAGTCATTAAGAAATACGTTTTCATAGTTGTTGACTATACAAATTTAAAAGTTAAAGTTATGAATGCTTACCTCTTTCTGACCCTTCACATTTATCCCTTTTTTATTTAAGAGAAGCACATGTACTGTTAATACCCATCCTTGTCTTCTTATGGATACGACGATTTTTGAATTCTTTCTTCCATATCTTCACAAAACATTGATATGTAATAAATCAACCATGTCCGTCAACACCTTTTGCATATTCTTTGTATAAGTTGTATTTATCGTCTTGAGAAATTATCTGGAATATGAATTGTCTCTCTATTTGGCATACACTCTCCATGCTTTGAAAATAAATATTTCATCCATGACATTGCAGTATTTGATAATGGACCAAACTATCATTTATGATGTACTTTTGAATAAAATGTGGGATCTTTTTCCAAATTTTCTCGAATTCTTGATAGAAGAAAATTACCCATTGAATGAAACATTTTGAAATCCTTTCTACAAATAAATAAAGACCCAATATTATAATCATAACCTGACAATGTAGATTGCATGCACCCCACTAAATATGAATTTTTCTTGTTTTTATTCATTGACAAATATCTCTTCTTTTTCTCTAATGCAAACTTGAAATCCATATGTTTCAAGCAATATTTTCAACAACATTCACTTGAAATGAGTGCGTTGATAGAACTTCTTCTCGTCATATATTCTGCTCTACCCCTTGTATAACTAGAACATCTTGGATTGATACGAAAAGGTATGTTCCTACTCCTCAATACAATATTTCCTACCAACATCTTTGTCATTGGATCATCATTTGTATAAGCACTCTCATCATCATTATGAAGAATGTTATCCTCACTATGATCATCTGTGCTTTTGAAATATTGACTTGGAGGATATTCTTCATCTTTCCCTTCTTCAGTGCTACTCTCATAGTCCTTAGAATTAGGACTAAATGGAAAATTTGACTCGATGTTTATTGGATATTCTTCATCATGTGCATTATCAATGCTACTCTCATAGTCCATAGGGTTAGGACTATGTTGAAAATGTGACTCTTTACTTACTAAAAATTCTTCATTCTTTCCCTTTGTCATTGTTGCTCTCATAGTCCTAAGGATTAGGGCTAAGTGCTTCATCTTGTCCTTCGTCACTACTTTTCCCATAGTCCTTAGGATTAGGACTAAGTGGAAAATGTGACTCTCAATTTATTGGAAATTCTTCATCTCGGCCTTCATCATTGCTGCTCTCATAGTCCATGGGATCAAGACTAAGTGGAAACTACGGTTCTTTATTTATTTGAAAATCTTCATCATGCTCTTCATCACTACGGCTCTCATAGTCCATAGGATTAGGACTAAGTGGATACCATGACACTCTATTCATTTGAAATAATTCATCATGTTCTTCATCACTATTGCTCTAATAGTCCATAGGATTAGGACTAAGTTGTTGAAAATAGCAACAAGAAATGGTAAAAATAGTATCCAGAAATTCCAATTTTAATTTTTCCTTGAATACAAATTGTGAATTAAAATAAAATTTAGTCTCACCAACTGCTTGGAAATAATTAATTAATTCATTATGGATTAATTAGTTGGAGAAATTCAAGTTAGAAGTCTTTCTACAGTCATGTAAGAGTTATCACTTAAATTAAGGATATTATCCCTTAATTAAGGAGATATGATTGAGTTATATTTGAGTTGTAATTATTTAGCTCAGTTTACTGAGTTAAGTCCAATTAAATTAGTTCCAAACTGTTTGAGGAACTAATTGTGAGTTATCAGTCAGTTGATGCATGCATGCACTCAACCAGTGTACTCCAGATAACTGAAGATTCCCTCATCGGAATCTCATGCATGTCTATTCTGAGAAGGACCTAGCTAAGATTAAAGTCAAGGACAATGTACTATGAGTTGCATGTGTTTTCCTATAAAGGAAACTCATGCATGCAGTCAAGGTAAGGTTCCTTGATGATTGCACAGTTCTGACGGGGTGTAGGATCAGTGTGAGAGGTCAGTCTTCCACTTGGTAACAGGAGGATCACCTAGGAGAAACTGCGCAAGGAAATAGGAGCTTGGGGGGCAGAGAGGAAGGCTTGTGAGAAGCTTTGTTTGCCTGTGAGCATCCAAGAGGATTTTACTGAGAGCTGGCTAGTTGTGAGAGCTAAGGCTTTATATAATTCTTATGTATTTCCACCTTGTATGACAATATAAATAGTGGGGTTTTTAGTTGAGGCTTTCCCTTGAGTATTTTTTGTGTTTCATGTGTATTGATTCTTCTTCTTCTGGTTATATGTGTTCAGCTCGATATTTCTCAATCTTTAAGCTTCCAAAAATTGATAGTAGAAGTAGATTATAGTATTTTGCTTTGGTATATTTCATTATCGGATTAATCTATAGTCAGATTTTCTATATGCTCTTAGAGTGAGATTTGTATAGAATTTGCAGAATTTCTACATGGTATGAGAGCTAGCTGATCTATAGAGGAATTTCTACATAAGTGGACACAACGAAAATCTATTCATTCGAAATTCTTCATCATGTTCTTCATCACTACTGCTCTCATAGTCCATAGGATTAGGACTAAGTGGACACTGTGACACTCTATTCATTTGAAATTCTTCATCATGCTCTTCATCACTATAGGATTCATGTGGTGTCTTGAATGGTAGTAGAAATTACATTCGAAAATCAACACTAATACTTCAAACAATGAAGTATTTATAATAAAAATTAAAATCATGCTCTACAAGATCATTGTCAAATCGACAGTGTATTATTATCCTAGTTACAAACTAATATCATCTAATTTGGAAGAAAAAATAGGCCACGTAGGTTGTTGAGGGAAACGGTGGCCCTGTTTGGGTGGTTTTTGTTGTTGAGTCATTCAAAATAGAATGTGATGTTGAACTAAAACTTGCACCGGCTGTTGTGCTAACAAAACCTCTCACTGATGCTGAGTTACTGCTCATTCCATTAAATAAAGTAACTCTTCCCATCTCTTTTCATTTGGCACTATTAACTTTTTCACCCTATGGTAGATTTCATCTACCTCTGTATACTTAGCAAAAGTTGGCTTCACAGTAAAATAATGTTTTACCTAATTCTACACATGGAAGTCACTTGACATGGACCTCTCCAGGAAGGCTTTTTCCATCATACTTTGTCTTATTCCACTGGACTTAGCGCTGCTTTTGGCTACCTACTTCATCTTTTGAATGTAATCCTCCTGAGTAATCAGTTTGTCATTAATGACATAAATATTGGGTAGCCCATTCTGCATTAAGGTTTTAATCCTGTTGGAAAACCTGTTCACCTACAATTCCAAGGTCTCACACTTTTCCTCCAATTGGTCAATAATATTTCTTTTAGTGAAGACTTTCTTGACTTCTAGAATGGTGGCAGTTCTGTCACTGACCCCCACTTCCTCCAGCTGATATCTGCATTTTGAATTTAAGAACCTGATAATATTGGTAGCTTCAATTGGAATTTCTCCCATCTTTTCCCTTCCTTGCATAATGGTCTCAATGGAATTCTCTATTAACTCATTCTGTTCAAATATAATTTGAATAGAAGGCCAAATATCATTCATTGAGTCAAGTATGTTCATCCAGATTGTTTCCTTGGCTTGGGCCAAGTTCTGGCCAATAGAAGTGTCCATCTCTACCTGGCATAGCTTTTCCATAAGCCTCTAATTTTTGTCTAGTTTAGCGGCCTGAGCAACTTCAACTTTGTTCTTCTGGACTTCCACAGCTTTAATTTGGATCTATAAGGTCTCAATCTCCTTTGATTGCAAGGACATGTTTTGTAGTGTCTACGCTAATTATTCAGCACTAGTAGTTTGAATAGAAGTAGAAGGTGTAGTAGTTGTTCCTATGGAGGGCAGTTGAGAAAGAGGCACAACATCCAAGGGAACAATGGCAATCTTCAAGCTATCTTCCTTCTCCTTTATCAGTTTTTCTAACTCTGCTTCCATCTGTTTGATTTGTATGTTTTGATCAATAAGTAGATTCATAATATCAACTTTCTAAGCTTCACCTTCTGCAATTTCCTTGGTCATTGGATCTTATGTAGCTGGCAGCTTGAGCTATTTCCTCAATGCTGCAATGTCCAATTTTTTCTTCTTAATAATTTCTTTAGTATTAATGACATCCTTAGGTTCATACCCTATCTTGATCACCAAGTCTTCTAAATATTTGATTCCGTTGTCTTTGGACAAGGAGGAGACCTTCTCCATCTTCAATTGGGAATGTATATTTGCAAAGGACACCTACAATTTGGATAAATACATAGAAGTGTTAGTGAGGGTGGAGGCTATCATCTCAACAGTTTGTTTGTGCATCTCCATTTGTTCAATGGGATGTATATCCCTTGTGCAGAACTCAAAGGTGGTGCTTTTGTAGTCAATTATTGATTTAGGTTGTGAAGTCTGGGCCTCAAGGAAGAAAATTTAAATTTTTCCATGCTCGGTATCATATACTGGCAGAAGTCTACTTTGTGAAATGGAAGTCTACTTCTAGAATTGATTGTAGGTGTTGTTCTTCAATATCTCATTCTTGAGCTTTATTGCTTTGTATCTACCAAACACTCTTTTCTCATTTTATGTCTAGACAATGTGTGTTTCCAGCCTGGTTTCCTTATGACCCTGTGAGGATGAAGGTTCAGAAGGAGAAGTCGTGAACTTCATGGTCATTGGTGGAGAATCCGTGATAATCATGGCTACTTGGTCTCCCATTTATTTATCTATTTCTTGTTTGTGAGTCACCTTGGCCCTCCTTTAGTAACTGATTCTAAATTCTCTGGCTTCACCCCCAGTTGTAGATGAAGACCCTTCCTCTCTCTGTCTTTTGTTGCATTTATCCTGAGGAACAAGACTCTCTAAACTAGAAGTGGAAACTCATTTCTCTTCAGCTTCCTACAGATTATTTTCTGCCCACTCCAACTAATTTGCATATTATTCTATCTCTGGCCTAGAAGTATGAATATAGGGAGTATTCTTATTATCCACCCTGATTTTTGAAATGATACCACAGGGGTCATAAGACCAAGTGAAGCTCAATTTGAACTTCATCTCCTTCAATATCTTGTCTGCCTCCTCCCTTGTAGTTCTTATGTTGCAGATAAATGGGCCTACCTGTGTTTTAATCCTGAACTGTGCCTTCTTCTTTGCTACTCTAAAGTTGATTTCATCTGAGTTTAACATTTTCCTGATGTATTCTAATGCAAAGATCCTCGTTGGGAGGTACTTGGGGAGCTTTTATGGGGCCAACTCACACCCATATTCTATGATCTCTATATAATTTTGGTACAGGTACCAATCTTCATTCTTGGCTTGGTCTGATAGATGTAGTATTCACTTGATCTCCTCACTGATCCTAGACTACATTGTATTGTAGAGAATGTTCATGGCTAGATGAAAAAAATCTTCTACAAATTGCTTGTAGGTGAATTATGGTTGTTCCTTCGTGACCAGTGAGGTCCAAAATATCACTGGTTGTTGATCACCTGCATCATCTAGTTTTGCAATGTAAAAGTAAACTTGTCTGCTTGATAATAGATGAAAATGTAAATAAAAACTGAGGTGTCGATGACCACCTACTCTGTAGGAAACTTGATGAACTGCTCATGGATATTGTTACCCAAGAATTGAATGAAATTGAAAGTAGTAGAAGGCTTAATGTCTATGGAAAATGTGGAAAGGAATCCTAAAATAGGCTCATCTGCCCACTAATCAGAATGGTAGGCTAGAATGTGAGAGAGGACGGAAATGATCTACTTGGCTTGATTAGGAAAAATGGAAGAAGGATAAGGTGGATTATTCTTTGGAAATTGGGCATTCTCTGGAAGGAAAATTTCAAAAATCCTAGCTCTGGTGGAAAAATCTATCTTTTGATAAAGTTGAGTGAGGGATTCTAGGGAGAAAAGGGAAACATTTTCCATACAAGGGGCGAGCATCATTTGGTCAATTGATTTGGCTGTGATGGTGAAAAGGATTTCACATGCAGGTGTAATTGTAGCTCTTTGAGTAGGGACATAGGAAGCTTGGCATCTCCTAGTGAATTCTAGGGCTTGGAAAGTCACAGGAAAGATATAGCAGGGAAGGTTTGACTTCCATAATCGTATCTCATCAATTTTATCAGTGTGTTTCTCCTCTAACCAGTAGAGTAATTTGAGGAAATTGCAGTCACAGAGTGTTTCATTTATTTGGTAATCTTTGTCTGCCCATGGTGTGTGATCTAGGTCTACAGAAGGGGGAATCAATGGGTTAATGGCTTGGTCTGGGGTCTTATCTTTAGGAGGCATGGATGGGATAGTTTTTGAGCAAAATGGATAAGCAAAGGAGGCTTACTGGGCTCTGAAACAACAATCTATTAGGTGAAGAGAACAAAGAGATTGGGAAATGTTAGGATGTTGGTGGTGAGGACGCTCTTATAGAGACTATAGCAATAAATTATGAATAACAGACTGAGGATGAGAAGCGAAAGATGGTAGTGACAGGCTATGGATATTATAAACACAAAGGTAGAGTTCTGTTGGAAATGGCATAGGGTTGTTACTAAATGGTTACCCTAGAAAATTAAATGCCGAATGGGTATCAAGTGGGAATGCATTTAATTGGATCAACGGTTAGGATAGGTGGTGGGAAGAGAGTGGTGGAGGAGAAGTGGTGGGGGCATAGCAAGAGCAGATGCAAGATGGTGGTTTCCAAAGGGGATGATGGATGGTAAATGGTATTAGCATGGGGGGTGCGAAATCACGGGGAGGCGCCACGTAGGGAGTAGGGACCGATGAAAGAAACCGGCTTCTAGATCCCCCTGACGATAAAGGGATAATGTGAATGGGGGGATGAAAAATAATTATGGACATGGATGAAACAGTGGACCAGATCTCAAAGCGTCGAGGCGAAAAAAATTTAACCACAATCAACAAAATGCTTTGTTCTCTAGCGCTTACATAATTTTGTTTTCAAACTTAGGATAGGGGAAAAATAGGGAAATGAAAAACTTTATCCCTACGCATAGTTATCCTCAAAACCTAGGATAAGGGATTAACAATAAACTTTTTGAAATAGATAATGCATATCATTCACTTTTCTCCTCTTTCCCTATCCTCAAACTTAGGATAAAATTATGCATGTTGACATTCAAAGCAACCCACTAAATCTACCTACCCTTACCTAAACTAGCATTTTTTATTTTAATCTCTGGGGTGCAATTAGACTAGAATACCCATTCTCATTTTCTTTTATGCAGAAAGAAAAACTATCTAACCTATCCCTTATTTCTCCTATTGACCCAGATTAAACAGTTGGGTCAATGTCATTTTCCGCCTAACTAATGATTTATCCATATTAAACTATTAGATAAACCTTCATTCTCTATCTAATTTACATAAATTTATAGAAGTCTAATCATGATTAAGCAGTATGATTAAACTAAAGCAAGTGATTGTGACATTTTGAACAAGTTGCACATGACTTTATTTTACAGAAATGAAGCAAAACTTGTATGAGTAGTGGCATTTAGACTTGCACACTTCCAGTTTTATTCTCTTTTTTATTTTCTTTCTTTTTGGTGGGGTTCAATCTTTTTCCTTTCCAATATTTTGTTTTTATCTTTATTCTTCTTCTTTATACCCTCTTTTCATTTTTTATTCTACTTTTCTTTTTATTTGGAAATCATTGGAAAATGAAAAGTATTTAGAAAATAAGATTCTTGAGATACATGACTCAATTACCTTGAGATCCTATAAATTATAGGACCCTAATAGTGGCTCTAGCTGGGGATGGCACTCTTCTAGTAAGGTGCCAATAACATATGATCAGTAGCCTTGAGTTGCTATTTCAGCAATATCCAACTCTCATTTCTTTGTAGAAGTATTTATGGCAACTCATCAAATAGTAGCTCAAGGCCTCCTCTGCGGGCTTCAACTTCTATTAATGGGTCCCCCAATCCACACAATAAATACAATGATATATACAATGATAAATGGTAAGAAAATATTTATTAATCAGGAAAAATAATGTTTGAGCATCCTGCCATTGACAGGTCCACCAGGTAATTCTATCCCATCCAAATTTTTGATAAAAAATGCATTATTTCCTATAAAAGCATAAATGACATAAGGTCCCATCCATAAGTTATCAAACTTTCAATGCCTCCTTTTATCCTCTCTTCTTGAATCCCACCTTAAGGCTTTGTCACCAATAGTAAACTCATCTACTTTTGTCCTTCTGTCAAAAAATGTCTTAATATTTTCATGGATGACTTGAGCCTTGTTATAAACTTCTTCTTTAGATTGATGCAACTGGATTGTTTGATCAATCCTTCTTTGAATTTCATTTGGCTCGGTCTGCAATTATTGAGTTAACTTAATGACTAGAACTCCCAAAGAGGATGGAGAAACATCATCCATTCCATAAACCAATTGGTATGGTGACATGCCAATTGATTTCTTTGTGGTGAGCCTATCAGCCCAAAGTGCATTTATAAGTTTGTTGTTCCATGACTTCTTGTTTTCTGCTAACAACTTCTTGATAATATTCACCATACTTTTGTTTGAAGATTCATCCAGCCCATTACCTTGTGGGCAATAATGAGTTGAATTCCCCAAAGTAATATGGTATTTATTGCAGAAATATATCCTAAAGGCTGCAGCATTGTTTGCAATGAGTTTGTTTGGGCAGCCAAATCTAGACAAGATGTTGGTTTCTAAGAATTTCATAATCACAACACCTGTGGCTGGTCTTGAAGGAATGGCCTCAATCCATTTGGTAAAGTAGTTAGTAGAAGCAAGGATCCATTTACGTTGAGCAGAGGATGGAGGATGGATTTCTCCAATGAAATTCAATCCCCACTGTTGGAAAGGGCTCTCAATGGATATGGGCTTCAAAGGTAAAGGTAAAAGTTTTCTTTTTCCCTAAAATATTTGACACTTATGACAAGAGGTTACCTTTTTATGGACATCTGGAAAAAGTGTAGGCTAGTAACAACCAGCTCTAAGGATCTTATTGGTAGTATTTTTTCAATAGAGATGGCCACCACAGTCACCTTCATGGAATTCCTGCATAGTTCTTTCTGCATCATCACTCAATAGACACTTTAGCAGAATACCACCAGCATCTTTCCAACATAAAACCTTTTTTATGATGCAAAATTTAACTGCTTTTCATTTAAGAAATCTAGCCTTTGTTTTGGTCAAACCAGGAGGAGCATTTAAATTAAATAAAACATAAATAAGGTCTGCTTACTATGGTGAGGTCATGAAAGCCTCATCTAGTTGTGGAAGCAAATTTTCCTCTTGATCATCCAATTCAGCTACAGAGTTAATATCTAAAGCATTCAAATTAGATTCAACCATCAATTTCGCTAATCCTTGTCCTTTGATGAACTTTGTTGGCTTGATTTCCATGTCATATTCCAGAATGATGGCAATCGATTTTGCTGTTTTTCCATCTGGTCCATTATATGTCAAAATATCATTAACAACAACATTAGGTACATAAGCAATTCTATAGGAATGAAGAATATATACAATAAAATCTTTAATTTCCTTTATCAGTGCAAAATCTTGCTTTTCCATTATGTTGTGCTTGAGTGTAACATCCCTCAGATCCTTGCTAAAGAAAGGAATGGGATGTTCATATCCATCAGTGTTTTCTGTAAAAGGACAACTGCAACAATATGTTGAAAAGCAAAGGAAAAAATTATAAAATCTTAATAAAATCAGGACTAATAAGGACTAGTGCTTTTGTCAAGGTCTCTTTAACCTAGTCAAAAGTTTTCCTAGCTTCGATGTTCCATCTGATTTCAGAGTCTCATTTTAGCATGTTTGTGATATTTTTGAGAAGTTCAGCAAGGTTAGGTATACATATTCTCAGGAAGTTTATTCTCCAAATAAATGACTAAAGTTCTCTAATATTTCTTGGGTAATTTATTTTCAGAATATCTTCAATCCTTTTAGGATCAATTCTAATACCTTCCTTAGATATAATGTGACCAAGAGGTTTTCCTTATTCAAGACCAAACATTATTTTCTTAGGATTCAATGAAATCCCAAACTTTCTGCACTTTTCAAAAACTCTTCTAAGGTGCATGAGATGTTCTTCATCAGATTTAGAATATACAGTTATGTCGTCTAGATATATTACAATAAATCTGTCAATTTCATCTTCAAAAGAAATATCCATTGCTCTCTGAAATGTGGCTCCAACATTCATTAATCCAAAAGGAATCTTCACATACATGAAGGTACCCCGTGGAGTAGTGAAAGTTGTTTTGTCCTAGTCATTTGGATAAACCAAAACTTGATTATAACCTGAGAAACCATCTAATAAGGAAATACTAGAAGATCCAACTACCTTTTGTAAAATATGATCCATTTTGGGCAAGGGATAGTTGTCTTTTAGGGAAACTTTATTTAGGTTTAGGAAATCTATGCACAATCGGATTTCACCTGTTTTCTTCCTGGTTGGTACAATGTTGGAAATCCACTTAGAGTACCTTAGAGGAATTATGATTTTGGAATCATACATCCTTTTGATTTCCTTCTCAATTAAAGGCATCAAAACCGAATTTATTCTATGAAGTTTTTGTTTAAAAGGTTTTCGATCTTCCTTGATTGGAATTTAATGTTGTATGATTTCAGCGTCATATGTTTTAATATCTTCATAGCTCTAGAAAAAACATCATTAAATTCCTTGAATAAATAAATATACTTTTCTTTTTCGGTTGTTGGGATTGATTTATACAATTATGATATTTGGGTCTTTTTCAGTACCTAAATGACAATCTTCAACTGTTGTTCCTGAGGGCTCAATCTTAGGCTTTTTAGCCACATCATTGAAATCAAATAGCTCTTCTAATGGAGCTAGACCCCTAGGAAAAATATTATCTTTAAGCGAGAGTGTTTCAAACTCTTAATTTTATGGGTCAATTTCAAGCAATTCTGGTTTATTTACAGCTTTATCTAAGGGAGTATTTACACCTAAATTATCTGGTTTCCTTTCTGGATCATAATTTTGAACAATTTGACATCTATTTCGGATTCCAAATCAATACTTTCATCTTGAAATTCATCTTTGGGTTGCAGGAAACTCTCAATCTTCTTATCATTTCCAAATACCTGCCAATATCAAATGTTATCAAGTACAGTTGGTCAATGTTTTACTTCCAGTACATATTATTGATTAGGATAAGGAATTTTTCAAGAGCTAGTTGAAAAAGCCAGATTGTTTAGAATGATGTTTTTTTTTTCTAGGAATTGCAGAAAGGTCATACTCAACAAAACTTTCTAGGAAGTCATGCACAACATTTCTGTCTGCTCTCATCCTAGGGTGTTTGGATAAATATTCTCCTTTAATTTGTTTAATGATTAATTCAACATCCTCTTGAATGGAGAATCTTTTAGTGCCTAACCTTTTTAATAATTACAAACCTAGAATGAGGGCTTCATACTCTATTATGTTATTAGTGCATTGAAAATTTAGCCTATATGAGTGACCCTCAGCATGATTATTTCCTCTATTAACCACCCAAATTCCTGCTCCATAGCCATATTTGTTGTAGGATCCATCACAAATCATGTTCCAAAGGGGTTTAGGAGGAGTATTTATTTATGTTATATGTGTTTTAATCGAGTCTATTTTAGAAATCTCAGTTTCAACATTGATTACTTGATTATTTATATCCCCGTCATTGTAAAGAATAAAAGAATCCAAATCCGAATGAATAGAATAAAGTGGATAGTTATGGGGTTTGTCTTGACTACTCACCATGAACTTCATTAAGGTTTCCCTATACAGTCTTCTTTGCTGCCCAAAATCCGGTATGGTAGAAATGGTCATGTCCATTTGTAGGGTACCTTGTAATTTTGCTCCCCATGAGCATGACAATAGCATACCATACTTAGGGGGGAATTTCAGCAACCACTATGTCCATTACTAGACTTTTAGTAGGGATTTGGGCTAAAGTAACACATAGATCTTTGATAAGACCTAAGCATCTGACTTTGCTTGAATTAAAGGAATACAGATCTTTGTAAGGCCTAGTAATGTCAAGTCCTAATTTATCCATAACAAATTTAGGCATTAAATTATGGGATGCACCTTAATCTAACATAGCATTATGGAGAATTTTATGATGAATATTCAAACTGACATAGAATGGAGGAACTCCTCCTTCCTGTGGTTTTCCTTCAACTTCCAGTCCAAATAAGAGTTTAGGTTGATCATCATTCAGATTTATAGAATTGGTGTTTTCCCCAACATTTAAAGCTTTCATTACTTGGGGTCTGTACATGTTTTTGTTCATTAATTCTGTGAGAGGAATGGGAATTTTCAATTTCACCAGTTCAGTCTCAATATTGAACGATGTTTGAATATTACTTAATTTAGGAAGTTTTGATTGTTCTATGATTAGTTTTGTCATAGGCTACTTTTGTTGACTAGTGGTTGGGACATCTGTTTGAGTAGTTTTGGAAACATTGTCCACTATATTCTTGATAGGGATTTATACCTCTTTCTTACCAGAATTGTCCACAGTTTTCTTAGGAAGATGATCTATGGTTTTCCTAGGTTCATTTTCAGATGACATCTTGGTAGGATTATGTGAGATTTTGGGGTTGAGAGAGTCTGGATTCTTTTTTCTCCTAAGGTTGTACTGCCTATCGACTTCCATTATGGCATTTTGAAACCCTTGTTTGTATTCATCAAACTCTTCAGAATCCATTTAGTCTAGGCTAAGAGAAAGACTTCCTTCTCCTCTTGAGTGAGGAATACAATTTCATCATCATTTATCCCCTGCAAATTTATTTGATTGTAATCCAAATCTTCCACAATATTCCCCTCATCATCTATGTAGTTTCCTAAAAAGGAGGTTGAACCTATTGGTCTGGACCCTTTTGTTCTCTTTGCTTAATTTGGGGAACATTCCTTCTAAAGTTTTGGTTTCTAGTTTGAGGGGTATTTTGGTTTTCTCTTACTTGAGCTTGATCATTAATTTTCACTCTTTGTATCATTTGATTCATTACTATGACTAAGTTGTCAATATCATGATCAACAACAAAAGTAGAAGGTTCTTCTTTTATGGTTACTCCACGTTCAAACTTTAGTTTGGATTTTTTGGCCAGGATGTTAGCTTCAACTTTAATTGCATTTGCTTTCATTTCTTCCAAAGTTGTTGGGTCTCTTTCCCTGAGTTGATATTCCATGTCTACATCGAAACCATATGGAAAATCAATTAGAGCTAGGCCAGGGGAGGGCTTGATGTCTTGTGGAATGGCGTTGTAAACAATATTGAATCGTTCAAAATATTCTTCCCCAGTTTCATTGGGTTTTATTTTGAGCCTTTTATATTCATTTAGGAGTTGAAGTGGGTTCTTCTTGATCTCCCATCTAGCTAAGAAATTTTTATGGAAACCATCAAGGTTGGCTATACTTCTTGCAGCTAAACCCTTAAACCATTTCTTGACATCACCTCTTAAGATTTGGGCAAACAATCTTATTTTAACATCAAATTCATCTACTTCTTGGAGGTCAAACACATCATTCATCCTATCTATATGCTATTGAGCAGTATAAGCACTAGTATTATCGAAGGTCACAATTTTGGATGGGTAATCTATAGGCATAAAATTTAGCGGGCCCGATAACACCAAGGGTGCATATCATCCTGCCATAACTATCCTGGTAGATTGACTCGAGGATGGACCTAATGGAGGTGCAGTTTTAATAATTACAGGGATAGTAGGGATAGTAGTTTGAGAAATTGCAGGTAGGGAAGTTGAAACTATGGAATGAGTAGGATTGGGAGGCTATAGAAGTAAAGATTGGGAAGACTGACTAGACAAAGTTGTTGCTGCAACAGCTAAAGCAGAGAATTCAATAGACTGTTGAATAAAGGCTTCTTCAATAGCTTGATCCAAGACTAAAACTAGACCTTGTAATTTGTAAAATTGCTATAGAGATTCAAGATCAGGGTCTATTTCAAAGAGTTGGGTTTGAGGTGTGTGTGGTTGCAGTAGGGCTTTATCAAAGACATTTTGATCTACAAAATCCTCAGACTTTGATATAAACAAACTTTTCTGGAAAGGAAAATAAAATTCTATACCTTGTAAAGTTTCAAATTTCTTTGGAAGAGAATTAGACCTTGACAAAGGAATATTTTCAAGAGGAGAATTGAATCTAGATGAGGAATTATTACTACCTTTACTCAATAAAAATTTTCTTTCTCACCAACCTCTTAGGATTATCTATGAATTCAACAGAGTTGAGATCAGGGTGAGATCTATTGTAAATTCTTTTGGGAGCCAGGGCTATGAAAAATCATCCCACAAATAAAATCAAATCAATGACACACTAAATATATACAAAATAACAACCTCTAATCATATATTTCATAATGATATAACAATTGTTTATTGAAATAATGATTTCAAACTTGAGAATAATAATGTTCCCCGGTATGGTCACCACTATGTTTTCGTTTTGTATTTTTGAGGTTGAGGGAATAAACACATAGAACAACATCAAAACCACGTTGGACGCTAGGATCTAGCTGTCACACAACATTTTGTCACTGTCCCTGTACTTCCCATTCCTTGATCTTGGAGGACCTTTACAGTGAACCCCACATGCTTTCCCTTCATGAATAAACCCCCATTGTGTCCCTCTTCATGAGCAGATCAATTCCCTTTTGCACGATTTCCCCTGAAACTTTTGTTTTTCCTAGTTTACCAGACTGGAGCTAATGACCTTTGTCTCCCCCATGCTGATGTGCAGAGATTAGCACTATCCCTAGCGCTGACCGGAGTGACTGATCTATGTTCCATTCATGCTGGTCCTATTATGGAAAGTTTTTTAAATTAGGAGCCCAAGCTTCCAGCTCTAGAAGCTTCGTAACAGAAGTCTGGTAAATGGTTTGGCCAAATGGGGTCAAGGATGTCAGTTTGGGCTCCTTTCCCCTATAATGATGGAACTACCTCAAGGGATAAGCCCTTCTCCCATGATAAGAGGATCCATCTCCCATCAATTCATCCTATATAAACCTCCCTTCTTCCTAAGCACAAGCTAGTGTTAATGTTGGTGTGCTAGTGCTATTTTGGTTCAGAGTAGACAACAATCTATTACTAGTTGTAGCTATCTAGTTGTATGAGGGAGAAGTGTGATTTGGTTTGGAGTGAAGCCTAAAGGGAAGAACCTTAAAACTATTGTGGATTGAGGCCATCATGGGATGCTACCAAAAGTGTGTGGGAACCTGGTCTTGTCAGAGGAGAACTACAACGTTAAGATAATGGTTTTAATCTATCTTTGATATTAATATATGCAACTATCAATTGATTTCCTACATGATTTGTCATCTTACATATTCATGGCTTAATGTTTCTTAGCTTGTTAATTAGGTTGAATTATAGTTTGTCTATTATCATGGTTTTTGTTTTCCATTGATTACTTGTTTCAGGTGCTTGAAGAAGGGAGTGAGAGAGAGTTGGAGTGAGAAAGCAATGACATCATCAAACAGGATAAGTGGACTAAGAGGTAGGCCATCTTAACTTGTTCTAATCTAACGAAATATTCCATAGAATGTGTCTATTGTGGCTATACCCATTATCGGCCTAGAGGAATTTGTTTGTGTCTGCACTTATAATTTTACTTCACCACAAATTGGCAACTCCACTGGGGATCCCCATCCTTTTGTTTGTCTTGGATTTCATGATTTCATGATTTCATGAGAACTTTTCTAGTTCCACGTTTTCCCTTTGATTCTGTTTCTTTTCTCTTGCTTACTGGCCTGAGTCTACAATTCATAGTAGCAAATCTGGTCCCTGTTTCAAATGTTTTTATTTTTTTCCTTAGCTCCCTCGATCAGCGTGCTTAATTCGCTGACAGTCGTGCCTATTAGCGCGAGTTGTCGAAAAACAGTCATGTTGACTAGCCTTTGGTGCTTGTTGTTAGTTAGGCAGTCACGTCGATGCCTATAAGTGAAGAGTAGGGCCTGATCCCAATCTTGGTCATTTTGTTCTGCGCTTGTGATTTTGACCCCGTAAGCCTTTTGGACCATTTTTTCCCTGGTTAGAAAGCTACTTTTCATTTGGTTTTGTTTCTTGTTGGCTTATCATCTTTATGCTTGATTGATTGAGTCATTGAGTGGTCAATGACACTAAGGCATCTAGTTTGTTATCCATTCAACAGTTTGTGAACTCAGTAAGTCAGGTTGTAGGTTTACTTACTACTTGCATTTTGTTTTTTGGTCCTTTTACGACTTTGACCTATTTTACACAAGTTTGAAATTTTTTCGTTTGCTTGCCTAAACGTTTCTTTTCCGGCATGGATTGCATTGCTTCTCTTGTGGTTGGTAAAGTCGGTGTTTTATTAGTCTGAATGAGTTTCTCTTTTCATGTGTTCATCTGCTTGAAGAGCTTATTGTCTCGAGAATTTTTTCACTAAAGAATTATATGCGAAAAGTTTGTTTCATTGTTTCATGGAAAAAGTATGAAATTATGGCTTGTTGCATCATTTTGCTAAGATAACTTGCATCATTAAAAGACTAGAATTGCATTGGCATTTGAAAAAGGAAGAGAACTCTTTTTCTTTTGAAAGGAATAATAGATAAGTGCTTGTTAGGAAATTAGGAATTGAAATGCATTTTTAATTAGTTTATTTAAAAAAAAGTAAGGTAGTGAAAGATCATTTTGTTTTTAGTTTCTTGATTGTTTTCATTTCATTGAGCAGTTTCTACCCTCTCTAGTGTAGGCATTTCATCGAATTGAAAGGGTCTTATGTCATTTAGTTGCATTTAAGGTTTTTCGAGTCACATCGCTAAGACCTAAAAACTGAAACATAACTCAAGATAAACTTTAAAATGAATTTAATTAACCTAAGGCGCATTTGACATTAACGATCATATCTAGAAGGTCTAGGCTAGAGATGTGTTCCAACATCTTTAAACCTAGTAGCTATCATTAGCTTCGGAATTAGACAATGCTAGTATGGATTTGTGCTCCCCATACCATCGAGTATATAATGGGAGACCCATCTAGGCTAAAATCCTTTTATCCTTAGGAAGTCGAGTCAGCCACCTAGCAAACGTGATACACCAAACAAAACATTCGGCAAGATTGCCTGCTTGTACTTCTCGGTTCGCCGGGAGGTATTCTACAGTTCACGATTGCCTGGTAATCTTGTTTACCTAGATCATCCAGAGCATTCATTTGATATTTTTGACTCATTAAACTTAAAATATCATTCTAGTAATTGTCCTTTCGAGCTCATTTCCAATTGAAAGTGATAGATTCATCTTTGTTTCTTTCTCGACTCTTAAAAAATGAAAGAGCACCAATATTTTATGCGTCTTAATAATTTATTTCCCACGATCCAAAACACCCTGTTATTCTTTTCTGAGACCAAATCGTGAGTTTCCTTAAAAGAAAATTTTAAAGCCTTGAAGTTAATTTTTCTGTCAACTAAGACAAGGTCATCGTGGCTGAACCATTTGGTTCACCCAGTTCCTCTTCCTCTCCTTCATCTAAGATATTTTCTGAGGAGCCATTTCCCGAGTTACCAATGTCACTCGAGGACCAAGGTGTTGAACTTGGAATTGTTTTGAGCATTCAACCTTTTTCATCTCGTCCTCTGCCTACTTTCGATACTGGGTCATTTGCTGATCTTGGACCAAAATATCCAAACAATCTCGTTCAAACTCTAGAGAAGTCGTTGACCACCGACATTCAACTTGGACTAGTTATCTACCCTCTGAATCCTTTGTTTGACCCTATTTTGATATCACCACATTGTCCTTACAGTCTGTACGACCAATCGGGTGTTCCTTTAGAACTATCCCCTCGTACTTCTTTGTCCATTCGTCGTCGTTTGTTTCCAAACATGGAACCCGAAGGCGATGCTCCAGTCACCTCTCTGGATGAGTCCGAAGTTTCTACTCCACTGACTGTTCAGGGGGAAGAGTTTCCTTTTCCTCCCGAGGGTTTCCCCTATTCAGGGGGTATTCCTATGACTTTTCCACCCAACTATGTGTCTTTGGCGCAGTTGGTTTCAGGTACACCTAGTGCCTCATCACTTTACCATAACCTCGTTTGGGCGTCAGGCACCATGCCTACTTCAGGTCCGTTCGTTATGAACACGACTTCCCAATAGGCTATTACCTTAGTCCCAGTGCAACCCACCATTCTGAATACCCTTGTATCATCAATCCCATTTACTTGTCAGGCACAATCGATAGTTTCAAAGAATGTCTCTATTAGTTCCTCCATCCCTCTAGTCAGTGGCCAAGCTGTGCCACCGCCTAAGGGGTAGAACCTGAATGTTTCTATGGTGTTAGGTGCCACTAATGTGAGCAAATCACAAGCTCACATGCTTAGTATAAACCATCCTTCTTCTAGTATTATTCATAACCCTTCTGGCCCTACTGGATCAAGAAATGTCCAGTACCAACAGATTTAGAATCCCGTTGGTCTGCCTTGATCGAGCAATGTTCAATATCAACAGCCCTATGGGGTTCATGTCCAATACCAAAATCCTTATGTTCCATATGGTTCTCAAGGAATGGTTAATCAAACTTACACCCTCCAATCTGGGCAGTTCATCCAGCCTAGCTATGGCCAGATTCAGTTTGGAAATTTCATAGGCACTATTCAAGTACCCTTGCAACAAAAAGGGAAACATTTGTTACCACAAGGGAAACCATTGTTACAGCAAGGACTCTCCACACGAACATAAGGGAAAATGAGCTCGCAGCAAGGTCAATTGCAATAAGCACAAGGTCAACCCTTACAATAGTTGCAACAAACTGCGCAGTAGTAGATGGAATATGCTTTACACACCTCTCAACCCATGTCCTCGTAAGGCGAACCTTTGTAATCCCAGGGACAAATTTTGCAACCGCAAGGTCAACCCTTGCAATAGAAAAACCAACCATGGTAGCAGCAACCCTTGTATACATATCAACAGGGTCAACCCTTGCAGGGGCAAGGTCAAGATCAAGTCCTATAATAGCAGGCTCACAATCCTCGTGTCCTAGGTCAACAGGTTCAGATTCCCACTGGCCAAGGGCAGTAGGTACATAATCCTCATGTCCAAGGGCAAAAAGTGTGTCAACCTTATCCCCAAGGACAACAAGTCCAAAACCCTCTTGTTCAAGGACAATGGGTCCCATATCCATATGTCCAAGGTCAATAGGCTCAACAACCTTTTTAACTCATACATTGCTTATTAGCAACCTATGGCTGGATAGTTCCAAGGTATTCAAGGTAAAAATCCTCCCTATGGTCAAGTTAATCCACAATGTGGGCAACCTTAGATGCCATATGGCCAAAATCCCCCATTGTGGGGCCAAAATCCTTACTAGCAGGGATGGGCTCCTCTGTATGGATCTACTTATCGACCTCCCATGCCTTTTAACACCCAATCACCATTCTTTGCTACACTCGAGTTGCTAGATGTATCTCGACTTACGAAAATCCTTCATTCACCATATTGGCCTCTGGTGTTGTCCAATATACCAAGTGATTGTCCAAAGTTCGATGGGAAAGCTAAAGAAGATCCTCAGGCCCATGTGATGACATATCACCTCTGGTGCTCGTCGAACTCATACATGGACGATTCCATTCATCTCCATCTTTTCCAACGAACCCTCATGGGTGTTGTAGCAAAGTGGTACATCGAGCTACCTTGAAGTACTTACCATGAATTTAACTCTTTAGCCATGGATTTCCTCACACATTTTCAGTTGCTGGTTCACTATGAAACTGGCACCTATTTGCTCACATCGCTTAAGTAAGATACTGCAACACACATATGTGATCACATCCATGAATGGAGACGTAGACATTGCCTAATCAAATTTGAGATTGCTGATTAGTTGCTCACTAAATGGTTCACCAAATCATTTGTGGCCCCAATTGCCCGTGATATAGCTATGTGTGGATGCGTCACTGAAGAGCAAGCCATCACTCATGCCCAGTACTTGGATCTAGTTTACTCTCAGTCTAGCACTTTGTACAGGTTATTACCCAATGCCCCATGGCCATCATCCGATCCCGTAGCATTAAATTCACCTGTTGTACCTCTCATTGATGGAGTTATTGGTTCAATAGCCTAGACCCTTGCTAAATCTTCTTCCAAATAGAAGTTGGTCTCAAATGTTGTTCCTAATAGTTCATCCCAGAATCCACCTGGCCCTGGAAAAACCTCAGAGGTCCATGTTTTCCAGTCTACCACAGTGGACAAATCCTCAAAAGGAAAGAAGAAAGGCAAAGGCAAGGGTAAAGTCGATGTCCCGAAACATGGTCCTCCCAAATCGTCTACTGGCGAATCTTCGCAACAGAAACTTAAGTATCCCTACCTCATTTTTGAGGAAGATAACTACACCAAGGATTGTCCCAGATGATCTAAAGTTAGTCGCTTGCTCAAAGGGACCCCCGCTATCCTCAAAGATTCATTTCCATCTCAGCATACCCAAATGGTAGACCAACCCTAATGTGCTTCCTCCAAATCTCAAGTGTTCAAGATGAGTACGCCTATTAATGTGGCTACTAGATCGAAAGACTATCAAACTCCTACTTTGATAGTTGGGAAAGAGAAAGAAGCCACACCTTCTTTTTCTACCCCTAGTTCTGGCCCTCCTCATATTGAGCTCCCTAACCCTAATTCTGCTATGCGACCACCCTCTCGAGGTGTGCTGCGGAAATCCTCGTATAATCCCAATGCCAGAGCTGCTTAACACTATAATATTGTTGAGGATTTGGCTCAGGTGCCATCAACCATTTTGTCTCTTGAGGTACTCCAAAGCTGCCCATAGCAGTGGAAATCTTTGCTGTCAGCTATCAGGGCATCGATCCCACTAATTCCAATTTGATATGTTTTGATCTAGAGAACCATGTTCTGTGTCTCCATCAGATTGTCTTTCTTATTCAGGTAATCATTAATGAGAAGACCATCTGCTGAACTGTCATCGATGAAGGTGCTTCCACCTGCATCATGTCCTCTGCATGTTGGAAGGCTATTAGTTCTCCTACTTTGAACCAATCTCTGAACACTTTCGAAGCTTTTGATGGTTGCGATTCGCGACCCTTCGGTGTCTTACCTAACCTTGCCATCACCCTGGAAGGCAAGACAGTGCAAGTTGAACTAGAAATTGTTGACACCAATCTCAATTATAATTTTCTACTCAGCTGAAGTTGGACCCAAGCCATGCATGTTGTGGCCTCCTCTTTATTTCATGTGACTCGTTTTCCCCATCAAGGGAAGATTGTCACTATCAACCAACTATCTTTCTTTGCCTCTTCCTCCTCAAATGGCAATGTTCTGTACGTCAAGCACACTGGTGCTTCCTATGATAGTGTCAGATCAGGTCTTTTCAAAGATTCAGCCTTAACGGGAATTTTTCTACTCCCAACTCCTCATGTTACCTCTGTCAACATGATCTCTGTCAAATCTGATCCTTGGGTCATACCTTCACCGGATATTGTTGATTCCTAGGGTGAGTTTATGCCACTTAGTCTCGCTGAAGGCAATTACGTGGAAATTTTTTTGGCTTCGAACTCTACATCCTCTGATTATTTTATGTCAAAGACCTCTCTTGACACATACTCTCAATCCCCATGGCTTGGCACTTTGGAATTGCCTGATCCCTTAGCCGATACCTTCCTTATTGGTGAAGGTATCATGGAAGTCATGTCTCTCGAGGAACCACCTTGGATCAATACTCATCATCGCTCCTCATTCCTACCTCGCCCGATGGTCATGTATAAGGTTTTTGAAAAGTCCCTTCTCCATTTCCGCCACCAATTGTTACTCACGAAGTATGGTCGGAAGGAAATCTAGGTAATATTAACCAAATGATGTCGATTGAATTTCTATCAAACACGGTATTGTTGAACATGTTCATATTGGGGTATCTTGTTCTCCATATGAGATCAAGACATATACTCATCTTTTTTAGGAATTCCATGATGTGTTTGTGTGGTCCTACGAAGAAATGCTCGACATTGATCCTAACATTGTAGTGCATGAAATACCAACGTGTCCACAAGCAAAGCCCATTCGCAAACGGCTTCACCCAGTGCACCTTAGGAAGGTCGCCGCTATTAAGGGTGAAGTTGAAAAACTTCTAAAAGTCGGGTTCATCTATCCCATCCCCCTTACAGACTGGGTGTCTAATATTGTTCCGGTGACTAAAAAATAGGGCATGATACACATTTGTGTCGATTATCGAGATCTCAATCGTGCCTGTCCTAAAGACAACTATCCTACTCCTTCATTGATCAAATCATTGATGAATGTGTTGGGAGCGAGATAATTCCTTTATTGACAATTTTTTTGGTTACAACCAGATCAACATCGCACTAGCCAATCAAGAAAAGACAGCTTTTATCTGTCCGTGGGGTACGTTTGCGTACAAGAAGCTCCCTTTCGAACTCAAAAATTTTGGAGCCACATTTCAGCAGGCAATGTCCTATGCGTTTCATGATATTCGCAACATTCTCTAGCCTTACTTGGATGACCTTTGCACTCATTCTCGTAAGTGCCAAGATCACCAAGACCATCTTTGGTAGATTTTTCTGCGTTGCATACACTATAACATTTGGTTAAACCTGCAAAAATGTGTTTTCTATGTAGAATCAGGACGACTCCTCGGCTTCATCATTTCCAGGGATGGTATTCACCTTGATCTGCTAAAAGTTGAGGCCATTGTAAATTTACCCTCTCCATATTCACTACACCAACTCTAGAGCCTGCAAGGAAAAGCCAACTTTCTTTGTTGTTTTATACCCAATTATGCCAGGCTAGCTATAGGATTTACCCGGTTGCTAAAACAAGGAATGCCCTTTGTATGGGATGAGGTGGCCCAAAAATCTTTTGAAGATCTCAAGACCTTCCTTTTAAATTCTCCTCTGTTGCACCTGCCGGACTATTATCGAGATTACTTCCTTTACCTAGTTGTGACCCCTAGCACCATTTCTATGGTCTTGGTCCAAAACGACGACGAAGGCAACAAACATGTGATCTACTACCTTAGTCAGAATCTCCTCAACACTGAAACGCATTATGCACATGTCGAGAAGTTGGCTTTGGCTGTTGTCCAGGTTGCTCAACACTCTCGACACTATATCCTTTTGCATACTGCTACCGTGATTTCTGAATGCAACCTCATGACCTATATCTTGACTCGTAAATTGCTGGGTAGGAATATTCTAAATGGATCACGATCCTACAGGCATTCGATTTGGTATTTACTACAGCCAAATCTAAGAAGTCACTTTTTTTCGTCGAATTGATTTGTTCCCTTCCCTCCAAGTCTCTCCCTGTTGGTGTAGATGAACAGCTTTTGATGAGACCCTATTTTTGATTATCACCCTTGATTCGTGGTACGGTGATATCATTGTGTATCTCCAGACATCCACGTTTCGGTCCTCTTTGACCAAGCATGATAACCGCAGGATTCGGCATCACTCCCAACCATACCGTATTATTGGCGATACTTTATATTGTGTCGATGTCGATTTTGTTCTTTGCCGATTCCTTACAATTGAGGAAGCTGAAAGAGTTCTCAATGATTGCCATTCTAGGGCATGTGGTGGTCATATGTCTGGTTACACTACAGCTCAAAAAATCCTTTACGCTGGTTATTTCTAGCCATCTATATTTAAGGACTGCATTCTTGTTGTTCACAAGTGCCACGAATGCCAAATTTACCAATGCACGATGAATGCCCCACCCGCTCACCTACACTTTGTCATTACCATTGGTCCTTTTTCTAAATGGGGCATTGATTATATGACCTATAACCCTCGCTCAACCTGGGGGCATGGCTATATTATCGTCATTGTAGATTATTTCACCAAATGGGCCGAAGTGATGCCTACATACTCTGCATATGGTAAAACGGTGGCTCAATTCATTTTCAACCATGTCATTTCTAGGTTCGACATACCTCAAGCTATTGTCATAAACCATGGCTCCCATTTCAGAGATTACATGATGGTTGAGCTGACATATGCATTAGGCTTGTGCCATGATGGCTCGACTCCATATTACCCTCAAAGCAACGGCCAAGTTGAAGTCGTGAACAAAGTCTTGGTCACAATGCTTTAGCGTACTATTGGGATGCACAAGTCAAATTGGCATCTCATTCTCTTTCCAACTCTGTGGGCCTACCGAACCTCAACCAAAGACGCAACTAGTTTCACACCATTCCTGTTGGTTTATGGTCTAGAAGCAACATTGCCGATCAAATGCAAGATTCCTTCAGTCAAGTTAACTGTGGAACTCCTCCCCGAAACATCACCTCAAGAGGAACACATCTTATATTTAGAACAACTGGATGAGACTCGTCATCTCGCCGCTTTGGTCAACGAAGCACAAAAGAAATAGGTCAAATCCCATTTCGATCAGTCAGTCTCCCCTTGCACGTTCTCTAAGGGTGATTTGGTCTTACTATATGACCAAGCTAACGATGAGGTGGGGGCAAGCAAGTTCGAACCCATGTGGCATGGACCGTGCATCGTGAAATGTGTTTTACAGAAAGGATCCTATGAGCTTATTGATTATGAAGGAAATCCTCTCGATAAGCCCCGAAATGGGCTTTACCTCAAGAAGTATTATTCTTAGGTCATCTTGCATGGTAACTTGTGTACATTAGTGTGTCATTCATTTTTGTTCAGTGTGGTTTTTTGTGATAGTTTTCAAACAACTTTCTTGTTTACTATGATTTTCTTGCTTTGCAGATGTCTGCAACTCCCCACATTGGTTTCATTGATGGTGCTTGTCATAGTACCCGGAACCTATCATCCACGGCATGCACTATTTATAACCCTAACGATGAGTTGATTGACCTTCAACGTATCTGTCTAGGTCACACAACTAACAACATTGTTGAATATAGTGTGGTCATCGAACTATTGTCAGAAGCCATTTCTATGGGCATTAGAGAATCGGTTGTCAACCTGGATTCACAACTTGTTTTCCTTCAACTCAGCAGGCAATATTCTGTTAGAACCCTCAAATATTGAGAATGTATCTCTGTATCCATCTATTAGAAATACATTTTGATTACATTATGTATCATCATATTCCTAGACGCATGAATACACTGACAGATGAATTAGCTAATCATGTGTTGGATAGACATTTACGAAACATGTGAAAAGTTAAAACAAACCATTTGTACCATAGTAGATAAGAAAATACAGCATATATATATCTATATCTATATATATATATATATATATATATATATATATATATGGTGATAATGTTTAATACATCAAAACCCCAAAAAATAATATGTGTGTCTAAAATAACATCGGTGGCTTGCAGGCCTCATATATCCATGGCACACAGGCCTCAAAAAATGTAAGTGTTGGACCTAGGAACTAATCAGGATGGTGATCATGGTAGCATGATACAACTTGTGCAACACGAGTCAACAATCAATGGATCTGATCCGAGACTCCCACCATGTGTCTCTGGTACTGACGAGGAATGTCTCCTATCTGAGCATACTTCAGGATACCACGAGTCAACCCCTCAAGGTTCCTTGTGATCTCCTCCTCGTTGTCACTCCCCTCATGATAAGGAGTGACAACATCGATAGGGTAGGACACGCGCCTGGCTATTGGGGACATCCCAGCAGGCCACTCTAGTCCAACCTCTGCATTAACAAGAGAAATGTTATAAGCACATATATACCAAAAACAATTAAAATATGTCAAAATTAAAAAATTGATCTTTTACCTTCATCATCGAAGTCTACCCCATCTGGTAAGGGCATATCTAGATCTCCATGGAAATTGATGCCACTATATGGCTAGTCCTCCACGACGATCTTTTCTCGTTGTAGCCATGAAAAGAATGCAGGTCGGTATGACATGTGTTGACCCCTAGTGATCCTGGGCATCAAACGACTCCATCAGGTCATCCGTGGATCACATGGCATAGGAGGATCTACCTCACTCAGCTGATACTAGAACAGTGGTACCCGTTCCAAGAAAATGGTCACAAGCACAGATCTGAAGCAAAATTGCTTCAGATTTCCCACATAAAGGAACTTCTACTTGTTGGTCTCATGTTCCGCCTGGGACCCTGCCCCTCTATTGATGGTCTACAAAAGCACTCTCAATGTCAGATCCCAAACACTGGAAATCTCTATCTTCCACTTTTGGATTTCAGGGCCTCAGGGCAGTGTTCAGAAATCAAGGAAGATATGCTTGCCTTAATCGATCGTGACCCGTACAATTTCACTAGTTCCCCTCTGCAAGATAGTCTTGTCATGAAGTATATATCTGAAGTTTCGAACTCCAGCTCTTGGTCACCAATGAAAAAAATCTCCCGATTAATGTCCCAAAGACTAATCAGGTACCTAAGAAGCTTGGGTTGGGCCCGCATCCTTGGCATGAGAAAGAATTTGAGGAGCCCGCAAGCCCTCAAAGCTTCCAGGAAATTTGGTTCATTCATTACCTAGGTGTCAACATCCTCATGTTCTCATTCTTTCCCGTCCACCATTTTCAACAATTCTTTCCTACAAAAGCCATTAATTTGAGTCAACAATCATGCTTGGCCCATAAAAGTTAAGTTTAAACAGTGAATTTTTGAGGAAATAGGGTTTTGCTCTATTCATGGCACCTGCGTGCCTATTTTAAAAACATCTGCGCTTAATGACATAGCTCGATTTATTAATCAACCTTAGCTGACGTGATTCCATTCCCAGAAGTCACGTTGACTGAGGGTGAATTTTTTTTTCCAAAACCCCCTCAAAAAACTAAAAAAATGGTTAAAACATAAATAAAGGACATGAAAATGGAGCTCAGGGATTTAGCTGTTACCTTGAACCAGCAGCTCATCAATTGACCTTCCAGATCTCCCATAATCTGCTCCAAAACAATTAGTGCAAAAGTGATTAAAAAGTTTTCACAACAAGGTAAAATGGTAAATGGTAAAAATATATTTACTTTTCTCCTTTTTATGCATGAAAATATCGGGTTTTTGTAAATATTTTGACCTATTTTTCCTCAAGAACTGGATAATACACTTTACCTTTTTGTGTAGCGACAAGTGATGGATGTTTGAAGATGATACCAAGTCATGTTTCAACTCTTTTCTTGACTCGTTAAACTCATATGAAAAGATTGCCGAGTGTTTCCCCTTTTGACTCGTAAAAGAATATAAAATGCGGGGTCCACTTTCAGCTCTTTTCCGACCCTTTAAAAGCGAAAATATGGTCGAGCCCTTGTCATTTCAAACTTGTTAACGGATGTGAAACATCATGTGCCCAGTATAAGTTTACCCCTTTTTCAGGCTGGGAGGCACTACTTATGTAAAAGGTACTCCTTGACTGAAATGGTCAAGTAGTTCTCTCAATTATCGTTTTCTACCTTTTCAGGCTCGAGAGATACAAATGTACAAAAAGGAACCATGTGGATTTTTCTTTTCCATGTCTTTTTCAAACTCTCTAAATATGAAAAAGATACCAAGTTACACCTTTGTCAGACTTGTTAAAGTATTAAACGACATCGGATTCGTCACCATGATGAACGTGAGCTTCTCCTTCCTTGGGCTCGTTAAACTTACTAATTCAGATTCGTCTAAAGGATGAACTTACAGTGCAAGCATATTCTATCCCCTTCAAGCTTGTGATTAAAAAATAATTGGGGCACCTGCCAGAAATGGTGGGGGAAAATTTGGAAATCTATCAGTTGTTTCGGCAACTCACTCTTGAACATGACACTTTTTGCTGCATGTTGGGATGGGATATCCTTCTTTGTATCATTGACCTTCCTGGGTTTGGGCCGTTCATTTTTTCCTTCCATTCGATCTCTGCCACATCATCATGACCACCGGTACCATGGATCCAAAAGCTGCCAAATTTCCAGTTGTGTCACCAATACGTTCAAGATTTGTCCTTATGCAGTTACACTTACCTCTAATTCTCTCTATCATCCAAAATCATTTTACATCCTTTCATCTCATGTCGATGGTGTGGGAAACATTATGGCCTTCCTTCAACATGGTCATTTCCCATCGAATTCAACTCATTATCGGGAAGTTGACCGAGAGACTCCCTTCTAGTACCTTAGAGCTTGCATGCCCTAATGTCAAGTTCTTCGCACTTGATGATAAGTTCACATCATTGGCTTTCGATCGAGTGATTTCATGGATTTTCGACTTCATTTCCTCTATTTACATTTCATGGATTCTGTTGATAGTACCTTAAGGACCATTGTCATTATTGGTGGTTTCTCTCGTGCTTGTTAACAATTTACACCACTGAATGGTAATCAACAGACTTTCTAGCATGTTCGACGTCAACACATCTATTCACATGTTATAATTTGTACTTTGATTAGGTCGTGTTGGAGCGCAAGACCCTAGACTCAGATCACAAAAGTCTAGATTGTGAAGTGATGTGACATGGTTATGATGATATGCATGTCTCTTTTAGATGGCTGGTTGCGACCAGACCATGAGTTCTCATCTATGATCCTTCTCTCTATTGGATTACTGCGACCATACCTTGGTTTCATTATGATCCTCTTTGATGGATGGATGTGCCCATACCTAGATCCAGTTACATGATCATTCTCTAGATGGTTGCATCCATGTCATGATTCATGTATCATTTGACAGAGTTCTCAGTTATGTATATGTATCTGTACTTGTTTGCAGGTTTTCTGATGACAGACTATGGTTCCCCACACCGATTCATAAAGAATTTCATCCCTCACTCTAGCTCGAACTTCACGCTTTAGGGGGCATTTGTTACACAACATTTTGTCACTGTCCATGTACTCCCATTCATTGATCCTGGAGGACCTTTACATTGAACGCCACATGCTTTACCTTCATGAAGAAACCCCCATTGTGTCCCTCTTCATGAGTAGATCAATTTCCTTTTGCCCCATTTCCCCTGAATCTTCTGTTTTGCCCAATTTATAAGACCGGCGCTAATTTCCTTTGTCTCCCCTATGCTGATTTGAAGAGATTAACACTATTCCTAGTGCCGACAGGAGAGAATGAGCTATGTTCCAGTCACACCAATCCTATTATGGAAGGTTTTTTAAATTAGGAGCCAAAGCTTCCAGCTCTAAAAGCTTCGTAATGGAAGTCTAGTAAATGTTTTAGCTGGATGGGGTCGAGGATGTCAGTTTGGGCTCCTTTCCCCTATAATGATGGAACTACCTCAAGGGTAAGCCCTTCTCCCATGAGAAGATGATCCATCTCCCATCCATTCATCCTATATAAACCTCCCTTCTTCCCAAGCACAAGCTAGTGTTAATGTTGGTGTGCTAGTGCTATTTTGGTTTGGAGTAGACAACAAGCTATTACTAGTTGTAGCTATCTAGTTGTGTGAGGGAGAAGTGTGATTTGGTTTGGAGTGAAGCCTAAAGGGAAGAGCCTTAAAACTATTGTGGATTGAGGCCATCATGGGATACTAGTAGAAGTGTGTGGGAACCTAGTCTTGTCAGAGGAGAACTGCAACATTAAGACAATGGTTTTAATCTCTCTTTGATATCAATATATGCAACTATCGATTGATTTCCTACAGGATTTGTCATCTTACATATCCATGGCTTAATGTTTCTTAACTTGTTAAGTCGATTGAATTACAATTTGTCTATTATCATGGTTGTTGTTTGCTGTTGTTTACTTGTTTCAGGTGCTTGAAGAAGGAAGTGAGAGAGAGCTGGACAGAGCAAGAAAGTACATCATCAAATGGGATAAGCGGACTAAGAGGTAGGCCCTCTTAATTGGTTCTAACCTAAGGAAATCTTCCATAGAATGTATTTGTTGTGGCTAGACCCATTATTGGGCTAGAAGAATGTGTTTGTGTCCGCACTTATAATTTTACTTCACCACACTAGCCCTGCCAGCTTCAAAAAGGGATCTCTCTACTTAATTTAGCTTTGTTTTTATGTGAGTTTTAGGCTAGCTATGATTGTACTTGTTTGTTTTTTTTGAAATGTTTGGTTGATTTGAGTGTTATAATTCCATTGGGCTATGGATTCTATAAACTAAATTGGAGTTTGTTCATCAACTTTAAAGGAGTTATCACAAGGCAAGCTAGGTGCAGTAAATGGATCTTTTCAGAGTTTAATTGGATTGTGGAAAGGTAGAAGGGTAAGGTTTCAGTAGAGAACAAAGAGAAATTAAGAATTATTTATCCTGACTTGAGCTGAAAACATTAAAATTAACAACAACCAAAATAGGGCATTCTCAGATAATGAATCCTATTTATCATTGTTTTTGTTGATTAATTCAGATTTATAAAAAAAGGAAATAAATAACATCGTTTAAATAGATAAAGACCAAAAAACACATCACCGTTCAAAACAATACATGAATCTTATAAAGGGTCCCTTAATTATTGATGCTCTAGTGCTTCAAAATTACAATATGCAGCATAAATTACATTCAGAAATCAACACTAATACTTGAAACAACGAAGTATTTATAATAAAAATTACAATAATTCTCTACAAGATCGTTGTCAAATCGACAATGTATTATTACCCTAGTTACAAACTAATATCATCTAATCTAGTAGAAAAAATAGGCCACGTAGGCCGTTGAGGGAAACGATGGCCCTGTTTGGGTGGTTTCTGTTGCTGAGTCATTAAAAATAGAAGTTGAAATGAAACTTGTGTTGGCAAAACCTTTCACTATTGTTCAATTACTTCTTAGTCCAATAAATCAAGTAACTCTTCCCATCTCTTTTCATCTGGCATTGTTAACTTTGTCACCCTACGATAGATTTCATCTACCTCTGTATACTTAGCAAAAGTTGGCTTCACAGTAAAAATATGTTTTACGTCATTTTTCACATGGAAGTCATTTGACATGGTTTCCAAGAAGGCTTGTCATACTTTCTCTTATTCTACTAGACAAGTTGAAGTCGTGAACAAAGTCTTGGTCACAATGCTTTAGCATACTATTGGGATGCACAAGTCAAATTGGCATCTCATTCTCTTTTCAACTCTGTGGGCCTACCGAACCTCAACCAAAGACGCAACTAGTTTCACACCATTCCTGTTGGTTTATGGTCTAGAAGCAACATTGCCGATCAAATGCAAGATTCCTTCAGTCAAGTTAACTGTGGAACTCCTCCCCGAAACATCACCTCAAGAGGAACACATCTTATATTTAGAACAACTGGATGAGACTCGTCATCTCACCGCTTTGGTCAACGAAGCACAAAAGAAATAGGTCAAATCCCATTTCGATCAGTCAGTCTCCACTTGCACGTTCTCTAAGGGTGATTTGGTCTTACTATATGACCAAGCTAACGATGAGGTGGGGGCAAGCAAGTTCGAACCCATGTGGCATGGACCGTGCATCGTGAAATGTGTTTTACAGAAAGGATCCTATGAGCTTATTGATTATGAAGGAAATCCTCTCGATAAGCCCCGAAATGGGCTTTACCTCAAGAAGTATTATTCTTAGGTCATCTTGCATGGTAACTTGTGTACATTAGTGTGTCATTCATTTTTGTTCAGTGTCGTTTTTTTTTATAGTTTTCAAACAACTTTCTTGTTTACTATGATTTTCTTGCTTTGCAGATGTCTGCAACTCCCCACATTGGTTTCATTGATGGTGCTTGTCATAGTACCCTGAACCTATCATCCACAGCATGCACTATTTATAACCCTAACGATGAGTTGATTGACCTTCAACGTATCTGTCTAGGTCACACAACTAACAACATTGTTGAATATAGTGTGGTCATCGAACTATTGTTAGAAGCCATTTCTATGGGCATTAGAGAATCGGTTGTCAACCTGGATTCACAACTTGTTTTCCTTCAACTCAGCAGGCAATATTCTGTTAGAACCCTCAAATATTGAGAATGTATCTCTGTATCCATCTATTAGAAATACATTTTGATTACATTATGTATCATCATATTCCTAGACGCATGAATACATTGACAGATGAATTAGCTAATCATGTGTTGGATAGACATTTACGAAACATGTGAAAAGTTAAAACAAACCATTTGTACCATAGTAGATAAGAAAATACAACATATCTATATATATATATATATATATATATATATATATATATATATATATATATATATATATATATATATATATATATATATATATATATATATATATATATGATATATGGTGATAATGTTTAATACATCAAAACCCCAAAAAATAATATGTGTGTCTAAAATAACATCGGTGGCTTGCAGGCCTCATATATCCATGGCACACAGGCCTCAAAAAATGTAAGTGTTGGACCTAGGAACTAATCAGCATGGTGATCGTGGTAGCATGATACAACTTGTGCAACACGAGTCAACAATCGTTGGATCTGATCCGAGACTCCCACCATGTGTCTCTGGTACTGACGAGGAATGTCTCCTATCTGAGCATACTTCAGGATACCACGAGTCAACCCCTCAAGGTTCCTTGTGATCTCCTCCTCGTTGTCACTCCCCTCATGATAAGGAGTGACAACATCGATAGGGTAGGGCACGCGCCTAGCTATTGGGGACATCCCAGCAGGCCACTCTAGTCCAACCTCTGCATTAACAAGAGAAATGTTATAAGCACATATATACCAAAAACAATTAAAATATGTCAAAATTAAAAAATTGATCTTTTACCTTCATCATCGAAGTCTACCCCATCTGGTAAGGGCATATCTAGATCTCCATGGAAATTGATGCCACTGTATGGCTAGTCCTCCACGACGATCTTTTCTCGTTGTAGCCATGAAAAGAATGCAGGTCGGTATGACATGTGTTGACCCCTAGTGATCCTGGGCATCAAACGAATCCATCAGGTCATCCGTGGATCACATGGCATAGGAGGATCTACCTCACTCAGCTGATACTAGAACAGTGGTACCCGTTCTAAGAAAATGGTCACAAGCACAGATCTGAAGCAAAATTGCTTCAGATTTCCCACATAAAGGAACTTCTACTTGTTGGTCTCATGTTCCGCCTGGGACCCTGCCCCTCTATTGATGGTCTACAAAAGCACTCTCAATGTCAGATCCCAAACACTGGAAATCTCTATCTTCCACTTTTGGATTTCAGGGCCTCAGGGCAGTGTTCAGAAATCAAGGAAGATATGCTTGCCTTAATCGGTCGTGACCCGTACAATTTCACTAGTTCCCCTCTGCAAGATAGTCTTGTCATGAAGTATATATCTGAAGTTTCGAACTCCAGCTCTTGGTCACCAATGAAAAAAATCTCCCGATTAATGTCCCAAAGACTAATCAGGTACCGAAGAAGCTTGGGTTGGGCCCGCATCCTTGGCATGAGAAAGAATTTGAGGAGCCCGCAAGCCCTCAAAGCTTCCAGGAAATTTGGGTCATTCATTACCTAGGTGTCAACATCCTCATGTTCTCATTCTTTCCCGTCCACCATTTTCAACAATTCTTTCCTACAAAAGCCATTAATTTGAGTCAACAATCATGCTTGGCCCATAAAAGTTAAGTTTAAACAGTGAATTTTTGAGGAAATAGGGTTTTGCTCTATTCATGGCACCTGCGTGCCTATTTTAAAAACATCTGTGCTTAATGACATAGCTCGATTTATTAATCAACCTTAGCTGACGTGATTCCATTCCCAGAAGTCACGTTGACTGAGGGTGAATTTTTTTTTCCAAAAACCCCCTCAAAAAACTAAAAAAATGGTTAAAACATAAATAAAGGACATGAAAATGGAGCTCAGGGATTTGGTTGTTACCTTGAACCAGCAGCTCATCAATTGACCTTCCAGATCTCCCGTAATCTACTCCAAAACAATTAGTGCAAAAGTGATTAAAACGTTTTCACAACAAGGTAAAATGGTAAATGGTAAAAATATATTTATTTTTCTCCTTTTTATGCATGAAAATATCGGGTTTTTGTAAATATTTTGACCTATTTTTCCTCAAGAACTGGATAATACACTTTACCTTTTTGTGTAGCGACAAGTGATGGATGTTTGAAGATGATACCAAGTCATGTTTCATTTCTTTTCTTGACTCGTTAAACTCATATGAAAAGATTGCCGAGTGTTTCCCCTTTTGACTCGTAAAAGAAAATAAAATGCGGGGTCCACTTTCAGCTCTTTTCCGACCCTTTAAAAGCGAAAATATGGTCGAGCCCTTGTCATTTCAAACTTGTTAACGGATGCGAAACGTCATGTGCCCAGTATAAGTTTACCCCTTTTTCAGGCTGGGAGGCACTACTTATGTAAAAGGTACTCCTTGACTGAAATGGTCAAGTAGTTCTCTCAATTATCGTTTTCTACCTTTTCAGGCTCGAGAGATACAAATGTACAAAAAGGAACCATGTGGATTTTTCTTTTCCATGTCTTTTTCAAACTCTCTAAATATGAAAAAGATACCAAGTTACACCTTTGTCAGACTTGTTAAAGTATTAAACGACATCGGATTCGTCACCATGATGAACGTGAGCTTCTCCTTCCTTGGGCTCGTTAAACTTACTAATTCAGATTCGTCTAAAGGATGAACTTACAGTGCAAGCATATTCTATCCCCTTCAAGCTTGTGATTAAAAAATAATTGGGGCACCTGCCAGAAATGGTGGGGGAAAATTTGGAAATCTATCAGTTGTTTCAGCAACTCACTCTTGAACATGACACTTTTTGCTGCATGTTGGGATGGGATATCCTTCTTTGTATCATTGACCTTCCTGGGTTTGGGCCGTTTATTTTTTCCTTCCATTCGATCTCTGCCACATCATCATGACCATCGGTACCATGGATCCAAAAGCTGCCAAATTTCCAGTTGTGTCACCAATACGTTCAAGATTTGTCCTTATGCAGTTACACTTACCTCTAATTCTCTCTATCATCCAAAATCATTTTGCATCCTTTCATCTCATGTCGATGGTGTGGGAAACATTATGGCCTTCCTTCAACATGGTCATTTCCCATCGAATTCAACTCATTATCTGGGAAGTTGACCGAGAGACTCCCTTCTAGTACCTTAGAGCTTGCATGCCCTAATGTCAAGTTCTTCGCACTTGATGATAAGTTCACATCATTGGCTTTCGATCGAGTGATTTCATGGATTTTCGACTTCATTTCCTCTATTTACATTTCATGGATTCTGTTGATAGTACCTTAAGGACCATTGTCATTATTGGTGGTTTCTCTCGTGCTTGTTAACAGTTTACACCACTGAATGGTAATCAACAGACTTTCTAGCATGTTCGACGTCAACACATCTATTCACATGTTATAATTTGTACTTTGATTAGGTCGTGTTGGAGCGCAAGACCCTAGACTCAGAGCACAAAAGTCTAGATTGTGAAGTGATGTGACATGGTTATGATGATATGCATGTCTCTTTTAGATGGCTGGTTGCGACCAGACCATGAGTTCTCATCTATGATCCTTCTCTCTATTGGATTACTGCGACCATACCTTGGTTTCATTATGATCCTCTTTGATGGATGGATGTGCCCATACCTAGATCCAGTTACATGATCATTCTCTAGATGGTTGCATCCATGTCATGATTCATGTATCATTTGACAGAGTTCTCAGTTATGTATATGTATCTGTACTTGTTTGCAGGTTTTCTGATGACAGACTATGGTTCCCCACACCGATTCATAAAGAATTTCATCCCTCACTCTAGCTCGAACTTCACGCTTTAGGGGGCATTTGTTACACAACATTTTGTCACTGTCCATGTACTCCCATTCATTGATCCTGGAGGACCTTTACATTGAACGCCACATGCTTTACCTTCATGAAGATACCCCCATTGTGTCCCTCTTCATGAGTAGATCAATTTCCTTTTGCCCCATTTCCCCTGAATCTTCTGTTTTGCCCAATTTACAAGACCGGTGCTAATGTCCTTTGTCTCCCCTATGCTGATTTGAAGAGATTAACACTATTCCTAGTGCCGACAGGAGAGAATGAGCTATGTTCCAGTCACACCAATCCTATTATGGAAGGTTTTTTAAATTAGGAGCCAAAGCTTCCAGCTCTAAAAGCTTTGTAATGGAAGTCTAGTAAATGTTTTAGCTGGATGGGGTCGAGGATGTCAGTTTGGGCTCCTTTCCCCTATAATGATGGAACTACCTCAAGGGTAAGCCCTTCTCCCATGAGAAGATGATCCATCTCCCATCCATTCATCCTATATAAACCTCCCTTCTTCCCAATCACAAGCTAGTGTTAATGTTGGTGTGCTAGTGCTATTTTGGTTTGGAGTAGACAACAAGCTATTACTAGTTGTAGCTATCTAGTTGTGTGAGGGAGAAGTGTGATTTGGTTTGGAGTGAAGCCTAAAGGGAAGAGCCTTAAAACTATTGTGGATTGAGGCCATCATGGGATACTAGCAGAAGTGTGTGGGAACCTAGTCTTGTCAGAGGAGAACTGCAACATTAAGACAATGGTTTTAATCTCTCTTTGATATCAATATATGCAACTATCGATTGATTTCCTACAGGATTTGTCATCTTACATATCCATGTCTTAATGTTTCTTAACTTGTTAAGTCGATTGAATTACAATTTGTCTATTATCATGGTTGTTGTTTGTTGTTGTTTACTTGTTTCAGGTGCTTGAAGAAGGAAGTGAGAGAGAGCTGGACAGAGCAAGAAAGTACATCATCAAATGGGATAAGCGGACTAAGAGGTAGGCCCTCTTAATTGGTTCTAACCTAAGGAAATCTTCCATAGAATGTATTTGTTGTGGCTAGACCCATTATTGGGCTAGAAGAATGTGTTTGTGTCCGCACTTATAATTTTACTTCACCACACTAGCCCTGCCAGCTTCAAAAAGGGATCTCTCTACTTAATTTAGCTTTGTTTTTATGTGAGTTTTAGGCTAGCTATGATTGTACTTGTTTGTTTTTTTGAAATGTTTGGTTGATTTGAGTGTTATAATTCCATTGGGCTATGGATTCTATAAACTAAATTGGAGTTTGTTCATCAACTTTAAAGGAGTTCTCACAAGGCAAGCTAGGTGCAGTAAATGGATCTTTTCAGAGTTTAATTGGATTGTGGAAAGGTAGAAGGGTAAGGTTTCAGTAGAGAACAAAGAGAAATTAAGAATTATTTATCCTGACTTGAGCTGAAAACATTAAAATTAACAACAACCAAAATAGGGCATTCTCAGATAATGAATCCTATTTATCATTGTTTCTGTTGATTAATTCAGATTTATAAAAAAAAGGAAATAAATAACATCGTTTAAATAGATAAAGACCAAAAAACACATCACCGTTCAAAACAATACATGAATCTTATAAAGGGTCCCTTAATTATTGATGCTCTAGTGCTTCAAAATTACAATATGCAGCATAAATTACATTCAGAAATCAACACTAATACTTGAAACAACGAAGTATTTATAATAAAAATTACAATAATTCTCTACAATATCGTTGTCAAATCGACAATGTATTATTACCCTAGTTACAAACTAATATCATCTAATCTGGTAGAAAAAATAGGCCACGTAGGCCATTGAGGGAAACGGTGGCCCTGTTTGGGTGGTTTCTGTTGCTGAGTCATTAAAAATAGAAGTTGAACTGAAACTTGTGTTGGCAAAACCTTTCACTATTGTTCAATTACTTCTTAGTCCAATAAATCAAGTAACTCTTCCCATCTCTTTTCATCTGGCATTGTTAACTTTGTCACCCTACGATAGATTTCATCTACCTCTGTATACTTAGCAAAAGTTGGCTTCACAGTAAAAATATGTTTTACGTCATTTTTCACATGGAAGTCATTTGACATGGTTTCCAAGAAGGCTTGTCATACTTTCTCTTATTCTACTAGACTTAGTGCTGCTTTTGGCTACCTCTTTCATCTTTTGAATGTAATCCTCCTAAGTCATCAATTTGTTATTAATGACATAAATACTAGGCAACCCCTTCTGCATTAAGGTTTCAATCCTGTTGATAAACCTGTTCACTTGCAATTCCAAGGTCTCACACCTTTCCTCCAAATGGTCAATAAGATTTATTTTAGTCAAGACTTTCTTGACTTCCAAAACGGTGGCAGTTATGTCATTGACCCCCACTTCATCCATCTGGTATCCATATTTTGAATTTAGTAACCTGATAATATTGGAAGCTTTAGTTGGAATTTCTCCCAGATTTTCCCTTCCTTGCACAATGGTCTCAATGGCCTTCTCTATTAACTCTTTATGTTCAAATATAATCTGAGTAGAAGGCCAAATTTCATTCATTGAGTCAAGTATGTTCATCTAGATTGTTTCCTTAGCTTGGGCCAAGGTTAGGCCAATAGAAGTGTCTCTCTCTACCTGGAACATCTTTTACAAAAGTCTCTGATTTTTTTCTAGTTCAGCAGCCCGAGTAGCTTCAACTTTGGTCTTCTGGGATTCCACAACTTTAAGTTGGCTCTGTAAGGTCTCAATCTCCTTTGGTTGCAAGGAGATGTTTTGTAGTGTCTGCGCTACTTGTTCAGCACTGGGAGTTTGAGTAGAAGTATAAGTTATAGTAGTTGTTCCAGTGGAGGGCAATTGAGAAAGAGGCACAACATCCAAGGGAACAATGGCCATCTTAAAGTTGTCTTCTTTCTCCTTTATTAGCTTTTCTAACTCTGCTTCCATCTATCTAATTTATATGTTTTGATCAATAAGCAGTTTCATCATATCACCTTTTTGAGCTTCGCCTTCTGCAATCTCCTTGGTCATTAAATCTTTTGTAGTTGGCAACTTAAGTTGTTTCCTCAATGATGCATTGTCCAAGTTTTTCTCCCTAATAATTTCTTTAGCAACAATGAAATCCTTAGGGTCATACCCTATCTTGATCACCAAGTCTTCTAAAGACTTGATTCTGTTGTCTTTGGTCAAGGAGGAGACCTTCTCCATCTTCAATTGGGGTTGTACATTTTCAAAGGAGACCTGCAATTTCGATAGAGACATAGCAATGTTAGTGAGGGTGGAGGATATTATCTCACCAGTTTGTTTGTGGATCTCCATTTGGTCAATGGGATGTATATCCTTTGTGTTGAGCTCAAAGGTGGTGATTTTGTAGTCATTTGTTGATTTAGGTTGTGAAGTCTAGGCCTCAAGGAAGGACATTTGCATTCTTCCATGCTTAGTATCATATACTGGCAAAAGTCTACTTTGTGAACTAGAAGTCGGCTTCCAAAATTGGTTGTAGGTGTTGTTCTTCAATATCTCATTCCTGAGCTTTATTTCTTTGTATTTGTCAAACACTCTTTTCTCCTTTTTTATATAAACAATGTGTGTTTCTAGCTCAGTTTCCTTATGACCCTATGACAATGAAGGTTCAAAGGGAGAAGTGGTGAACTTCATGGTTGTTGGTGGAGAATCTGTGATAATGATGGCTGCCTTGTCTTCCATTTCTTCATCTATTTTTGGTTTGTGAGTCACCTTGGCCCTCTCTCTGGAACTGATTCTAAATTCTCTGGCTTCACCCCTGGTTGTAGATGAATACCCTTCCTCTCTCTGTATTTTTTTTTATTTCTCCTGAGGAACATGAGTCTATAAACTAGAAGTGGAAACTAGCTGCTCTTCAGCTTCTTGCAGAGTATTTTCTGCCCACTCCAACTGGTTTGCATATTGTTCTATCTCTGTCCTAGAAGTATGAATAAAGGGAGTATTCTTATTATCCACCCCTGAGTTTTGAAATGATACCACAGCGGTCATAAGCCTAGGTGAAGCTCAAGTTTAACTTCATATCCTTCAATATCTTGTCTACCTCCTCTCTTGTAGTTCTTGTGTTGTAGACAAATGGGCCTACCCGTGTTTTAATCCTGAACTATGCCTTCTTCTTTACTACAAAGTGGATTTCATCTAAGTTTAACATTTTCCTGATTTATTCTAATGCAAAGATCCTCATTGGGAGGTACTTGGGGATCTTGTTTGGGACCAAATCACACCCATAGACTCTGATCTCTGTATACTTTTGGTATAGGTACCAATCTCTAGTCTTGGCTTGGTCTGATAGATGTAGTATTCACTTGATCTCCTCACTAATCCTGGGTTGCACTGTACTGTAGAGAATGTTCATGGTTGGATGAAAAAAGTCTTCTACAAATTGGTTATAGGTGAATTTTGGTTGTTCCTTCTTGACCAGTGAGGTCCAAAAGATCATTGGTTGTTAATCACCCGCATCATCCAGTTTCTACAATGAAATAGTAAACTTGTCTGCTTGAAAATAGATGAACATGTAAGTCAAAACTAAGGTGTACCTGAATACCTAATTTGTAGGAAACTTGATGAATTGATCATGGATATTGTTAGCCAAGAATTGACTGAAATTGAAAACAGTAGAGGGCTTGCTGTCTGTGGAAAATGTGGAAAGGAATCCTAAAATAGTATCATCCACCCACTGATGAGAATGGTAGCCTAAAATGTGAGAGAGGATGGAAATGATCTGCTTGGCCTGATCAGGAAAAATGGAAGAAGGATAAGGTGGATTCTTCTTGGGCAATTGGGCATTCTCTGGAAGGAAAAATTGAAAAATCCTAGCTCTGGTGGCAAAATTCAGCTTTTGATAAATTTGGGTGAGGGCTTCTAGGGAGAAAAGGGTAGCATTTTGCACAGAAGGGGCGAGCATCGTTTGGTCAATTGATTTGGCTGTGATGGTGAAAAGGATGTCAACCGTAGGTGTAATTATAGCTCTTTGAGCAGGGACATAGCAAGCTTGGAATCTCTTAGTGAATTCTAGGGCTTGGAAAGTCACAAGAAAGATATAGTGGGGAAGGTTTGACTCCCAGAGTCCTATCTCATCAGTTTTAACAGTGTGTTTCTCCTCTAACCAGTCGTATAATTCGAGGATATCACAATCACATAGTGTTTCAGTGATTCGGTAATATCTGTTTGCTAATGGTGTGTGACCCAGGTCTAAAGAAGGGGGAATCAATGGGTTATTAGCTTGGTCCTGGGTCTTAGCTTTAGGAGGCATGGCTGGGACAGTTTCTGAGAAAAATGGATAAGAAAAGGAGGCTTACCGAGCTTTGAAACAACAATTTGTCAGGCGAAGAGAATAGAGAAATCGGGGAATGTCATGATGTTGGTGGCGAGGACGCTCTAATAGAGACTGTAGCAAGAAATTATGAATAGAAGAAAGAGAATGAGAAGCAAAAGATGACAATGACAAGATATGGATATTTTAAATATAGAGGCAGCGTTTTGTTGGAAATGGTGCAGGGTCATTACTAAATGGTTACCAGGAAAATTAAAGGTGGAATGGGTATTAAGCGGGAATGAATTTAATTGCACCAACGGTCGGGATAGGTGGCAGAGGAGAAGTGGTGGGGGCATGGCAGGAGCGGATGCAGGATGGTGGTTTCTGAAGGGCGTCATGGGCAATAAATGGTATTATTAGGGGGGTGCGAAATCACAGGGAGGTGCCACGTAGGGAGTAGGGCCCGATGGAAGAAACTGCCTTCCAGATCCCCCCCCTTCGACGGTAAATGGAGAATGCGAATGGGGGGACGAAAAATAATTATGGCCATGGATGAAAAGGTGGACCGATCCCCAAGCGTCGAGGCGACATAAATTTAACCACAAGAGACAAAATGCTTTGTCCACTAGTGCTTACATAATTTTGTTTCCAAACTTTGGATAGGGGAAAAATAGGGAAATGAACAACTTTATCCATGTGCATAGTTATCCTCAAAACTTAAGATAAGGGAATAACAATAAACTTTTTGAAATAGATAATGCATATCATTCACTTTTCTCATGTTTCCCTATCATCAAACTTAGGATAAAATTTATGCATGTTGACATTCAAAGCAACCCACCAAATCTACCTACCTCTAGTTAAACTAGCATTTTTTATTTTAATCTGTAGGGTGAACTTAGACTAGCAAACCCATTCTCATTTTCTTTTATGCAGAAAGAAAAACTATCTAACCTATCCCTTATTTCTCCTATTGAACCAGAGTAAACAGTTGGGTCAATGTCATTTTCTACCTAACTAATTATTTATCCATATTAAGTTGTTGGATAAAACTCCATTCTCTATATAGTTTATAGAAATTTAAAGAAGTCTAATCATGATTAAGCAGTATGGTTAAACTAAAGAAAGTGATTGTGGCATTTTGAACAAGATGCGCACAACTTTATTTTATAGAAATGAAGCAAAATTTGTATGAGTAGTGGCATTTAGGCTTGCACACTTCCATTTTTATTCTCTTTTTTATTTTCTTTCTTTTTGGTGGGGTTAAATCTTTTTCCTTTTCAATATTTTTGTTTTTCTCTTTATTCTTCTTCTTTATACCCCGTTTTCATTTTTTATTCTATTTTTCTTTTTATTTGGAAATCATTGGTAGATGACAAGTATTTACAAAATAAGATTCATGAGATACATCACTCAATTACCTTAAGATCCTATAAATTATAGGACCCTAACACCCTCCAAAAATTTTCACCAAAATTTCTCCCTCCAAAAATTTATTTTCATGTATTTTCCTCCATAATTTTCTTCTACAATTTATCGAAAAATTTTAACTAAAATTTTCATATGAAATAAATATTTTAAACTAAATCTTTATATTTACTAAATATGTTACCTAAATTAATTTTTTACTTAAACTATATAATATTTACTAGACAACTGAATGTTTTCTTTTCATTTTTATTATATCTTCTAAAGAAAATTAATCCCACATTCACTGTGCTGTAAATCAATTCTGTAATGTTCGCTTTATCATAATTTACTATATCACCATAACAAGAATTATATGTTAAAGTCTTTATAAAAACAAATTAATCCCACATTCACTATGTGGTAAAACAATTTCGTAATGTTCATTTTATCATATTTCCCTATATCTCCATAACAAAATTTATCTGTTAAAGTTTTTATAAAAACAAATTAGTCCCACATTAACCGTGCAGTAAAAGAATTCTGTAATTTCCGCTATAACATAAATTTCATTATTGCTATTCCTCACATCACATCAAGGTTTTTCGAGGTTTGTTAAAAGATTTGGAGCGAATTTGTGGAGAAGCTACATTGACATCAACAACATATTCAACGGAAGATTATCACATTTGAATTTCTATCAAAAACATATTCAATGAAGATTATAGCATTTGAAAGGTTAGTTTCCCTTTTTTGTGTGCAAGTTTTAAAATTCAATAGCTTTAATGATTTTCTTTTTAGAAATAAAGATTTAGATGAGACAAATTTACCCACTACGTCCGCAGTAGGCGTGGTGGGCTCAATCGTGCTCCTCGACGGCCAAACGGGCCCGTGGGGGAGGGGCAGGGGGGCTGGCCACCCAACCCTCCGCCCCACTCCGGTGGTCCAACTTCTCGCTGGGGTGGTGGGTTGATTCTTGGAATCGACTTGCCTCCCTGGCAGGTCATTGGGCCACTGGCGTGGGGCGGGGGGCTGGCTCCTGGCCCCCCGCCCCACCCTGGCTTCCCAACGGCCCGCTTGGGTGGCGAGCCGATTCTCGCCACCCAGGTCGACCGTTGGGCCACCGAGGTGGCATTCAGAACTTGAGAGATATGGGAATTGATTCATGATATTTTTAGCATGTGGGAGAACATTGGCATTAAAAAACAAAAGGTAAAAAGGTATAAACCATTGATATGTAGTAACGGTAAATCAAGTCATGAAATGAAGCAACTTCCAAAAGATATGACTATCACACCTTGGAGACCAATGCAAGGAGTGAAGGATGAAAAACTTGTCAAAGAAATATTATGTCGTATGAGGTCAAGGGAATCATCATTGGAGGAAATGTCTGAAGAATTTCAAAAGTAAGTTTGTTGAATTATTTTTACTTATTTCTAGATTATAATTTTCATTTTAATATAGCATATTGTTCTTGGTAGTATTTGTTATAGATATGATTATATTAAGTTTTTTTACTTGATCTATTCAATCATAAAGTTTACATGAAAATAAAAGAACAAATGGTTAAATTGTTGAATGAAGATAGTTGGCATGATGTTGTATGAAACTATCCAGATTCAAGTTCTACATGAACACTAAATTTTTTTTATCTTGCATTTAAAAAGGTATGTTGATTTATACATTCATTTTTATTCGTTTGTATATGATTTTTATTTTATTAAAGATGAGGAAGGATGCAAATGGAGCACCAAATAGTTTCAGAACCTTTATTGAAAAAATCAAGATCGAAAGACAGAAGAAGAAGCGTCTTAAGAATGTTGAACTTAATCTAACTCTTACTCATTTCATTTGGAATGGTCTTGACTCTATTCAATATCAAGTAATACAAGGTGACTATGAAGACATTTCTAAACTCATACCTAAAAGGGATTATTCCCTAGTTATTGCAGATATTCCCTATGGTTTCAGTATTCCAAACATTGACTATGATAGTGACCCTTATACTTATTAAGCTCTTAGTAAAGTGGTTGCGAGATTTGTAGAAGTCACTAATGAGGCTTATCATTGGGTAAAATATATGGACCTTAATACACCTACAAGATTACTAAAATCAACTTTTCTCATAATTCCTTACATGTTTTAATTATATTTTTTTAATGAGATGAGTAAAAGTAATATGGTATGTCTAGTGGTCTAATGTGCATTGATTACAGGTTTTTGGGAGCAAATTATGGCAAGTTATGGCTAATTAAGGTGCAAGAACTCACATGGGACAAGAAGGAGAGATTATAGGAGATGGATCTTCCTCATTAAATCCTCACTCATTCGAATATCCCTCAATCAAATCACACCAGCTCGGAGTTGCAGGGAGCCGAGTCATGAGGATCATTGGCAGCTGAAAGAGTGATAGTTAAGAACCATTTTATCTTGAGATTGGGAGCCAAGTGTCCTTAGATTTAAGGAATGTGTTGGAAAAATCAGTTGTATAAATAAGGAAGCCTAGAGCCTCATTAGATTTTGGATTTTTTATGCAAGATAACTAAGCACTTTAGAGTTAAAGGATGGTGGAAAAACATTGTTATGTATTTTTTTTATATGTTAATGAAAATGAGTATTCCCTTGATCCAGCACTGATTTGACTCAGAGGGCTGAAGCTCTTGGGTTAGGGCCCAACCCTAGAAGTAGAGGTTCATCTTACTATACTTGTATGCTTAGATTATTTCATATATTACTTGTTGAATTGATTTTGGCATTGTTACATTGCAAGTATTGGTGAATTTGATTAGTTTTCTTCCATGTGTGAATAGCTTTAGCAGTAGCATTAGAGAGATAAATATGTTGGAAATAATACTGAGAGGGGGGGTGAATCAATATCATCTAATTCTTTTAATAAATCTTCCTTATTTGTTCTTTGAATTAGTTTTGCATGTCAGTACCATAAAATAATGAGCATGAACAAAGAAAACAGATAGTCACACCAAAGAACACAAGATGTAAGGTGGAAACCCAATGTGGGTGAAAACCACCTGCTGCAATATGTCTCTATCTTCTTTCAAATTAGAAACTCCTTTTACAATGGTTTTGTACTGGTGCAATCCTTTACCAGTACGCAGGCTGCAACCTGCAGAGAGCTACAACTCTCTCTCGTTTTCCAGTCTCTCCTGGAAGGGAGCTACAACCCCCTACTTCTTTTCTTACAAGGACCACTTTTCATAAATTTTCAAACTGGATCCATAAGCATCAAATGATCATAAAGTATAAGAAAATCACCCAGTCAACTGTAGTAACCACATCAACAATAATAGAACCAAACCCAGAACACAACAATGATAAACAAAGATCTTAAGAGAAGTAAGCACCCTGCTCAACTGCTCGCCTGCTTACGTAAGCACCCTGCTCAACTGCTTGCCTGCTTACAGTAAGCACCCTGCTCAACTGCTTTCCTTCTTACACTACGCACCCTGCTCAACTGCTCGCCTGCTTACAATACGCACCATGCTCAACTGTTTGCCTGCGTACCTCGTGTTGGATACCTATACCAATAGGTTTCATATTTCATGATTGGCAAGGGAAAGTCCAAATATGCTCTGCTTTGATATCACAAAGATCCCATATTTCCTAGAGAGCAAGAGGTGTGTAAAGTGTTTCAAATGTTGATCACCTTATTTCAATTTTGGTGGATGATCCAACAGTTTAACCTGGATCATGCCATGTTTCAATTTTGAGTTATAGGATAGAGAAAGAAGTCTGTCCAAACTGCTTAATCTTGGCAGACAAGTAGTTCAGGTAGAGAAGAAAAGGCTCCCAACAGCCTAATCTGGGACCTTGGAAGAGATAAGGGTAGAAGTAGATAGAAAAAACAAAGAAAAAGCCAAAGAAAAGAAAAGGCAAGTAAGGGTCTGCAAGTCCAAGTGCACCCTCCAAGAAGAAATAAAAATGTTAGGCAAGTAGCTGGGTAGGTAGCTGGGGTTGCAGAAAGGTTATCCCTATCATTGCAAGAATGGTGATGGTGGGCATCAAAGCAAAAGATACAGCAGGAAGCATGACTAATTTCCCTCATTTCCCTCCAATTTCATTTCTAACATCCCCCCATCAGCTTAGATTCATGAAAATGACTAAGTTTTCATGGTGGTTCTTAATCTTTAAAAGCCACATTTCTTGTCTAAAAATCTTTTCATTTTGATCTACTCTCAAAACCAAGTTTGTTTCACATAAACTAAAATGGTTTCCCCCTCCACTCACCCTCTCATCCATATTAACTCTAATTCTACTATGTAAATCCCCTATATTACCTTTTCCCCTACTAGTATTAAACACCATGGTGTATAAATCCCAGCATTGTCTACATATTCTCCTTTTGGCATTATAGCCAAGTAAATGGTCTAAGGGGACTTCAGTCCACCTGGGACTGTGGTTAACCTTGTCTTGGATGTGCTCTGACCTCTGGTTATGAGCAGAAATCCTGTCCCTCAACCCTCACCGTCTCTCTGCTGAAAACGCACAAAAACCCCGTTTTCCTATATAAACCCTTGAAAAAGCCCAAAAAACCCAAAAACTGCGAAAAAACCCACTTTCCTATAGTCCTCCGCCCAATCATTGAATTGAATATTTTATTGCGCTGGCGGGACCCCCCCCCCCAACATGCTCGACCAGTCGGAAGGCCCGCCAGCCGTCAGATCTCCGTCGCCCGGATCTAAAGGTGGGCGGTCATTTTCACTCCCCGACCTGCCGACCTTTAGCGTCCGGGGAAAGCGGTTTCGGCCATCCCGTACAGGGGACGCGTGGCAGGCGGTGGGGTTGTTCGGAGCCCCCTTCCCCGTTACCGCCTTTGCCCAAAGGTGGTGCGGGGAACCCGCTTACCGCCACCCCTATTACCACTCTCCTCCCACGTCATTTGCACGTCACCCTGACGTCACCTCGCCAGTGCCCGCCCCAGCGTCCCGTGGCCCTCCACGCGGACCCGCCACTGTACCCGCCCGCCACCGTGTCCTGCAACCCTGGCAAACACCTCAGCCGCCACGTCATCTCCGTATCTGGGCCCCGCCATGACGTCATGCTGACGTCATCGGCGGAAAAGCGCCAAATGCACACTTTTGCCAAATTTAACGATTTAAACGACTAAATGAGTTGTTTTCGCTCATTTTCATGCGAAGGAGAAACTAGCCGTTGCCAACAACTGCTGCGAAACCTCTTACTCAGCCATCAAATTCGACAATTCGACCATTCAAAGTTCAGAATTCGACGGCACTAAGTCTCCACAACCCGGCCCGCGAGCTTCCAAGTCGATTTTCCAGGTATTTTGCCATTTCCTTCCACTTTGCCCATGAATTCCAATTCTCTGTAGAATTCACCATTAAAGACTGGTAAATTCACTTAATTCAGCTCCACCTGATCACCTAAACCAAGCCCAAGCAACCTGCCCCATCCCTAAGCCACAATTTGACATTGGAGCAATCAGTTCGCGGGTTAAAACTGCAAAATTACCCCCAAGGTACTCGGCATTGTTCCCTTTTGCCAAGTACAGGCCACCTGCACTCTTCCTAAAGAATTATCACTGTCTCTGCAACGTCCCCTTAGGCAATCCACATCCCTGAGAATTTGCAGCAATTTACCAACTTGCTTACAATTTTACACTAAAAGAGGACATCACACTGTGTACAGTTTACCTGCTGCTTAAGTCTTTAAAGACTTATCAAACTATTACCTCTCCCTGCTCACATACAGATTATATCATGGCAGCCTCTGCATCCTCTTCCCTCAGTGTTACTCCACTAAATCAAACCAATAAGGAACTGGAGGCCTTGCCATTTATTGACAAGGATTGTCTCATTGATGACTTTGAGGGAGACAGGGACTTTTTGAAGACCTTCACTACACTGAGGGAAGACCATAAGGATGGACATGGTACAGATGGGATATGGGAGTCAAACCTGCCCTATTACTGTCTCCCAACTGTGAATGTTTTCCCTGAAATCATTCACTTATGTGCTCAAAACTATGATCTGGAGCACAGAGCTGTCAATACTCCATCAGGGAGGATCCTTTTTTATATAAATGCTGAGTCCATCAAAAAGATGTTACAGTTTGATCAAACGGAGTTGCTAATCCCATTCTCCATGAGGTATTTGCTGGAAGCTGGTGACAAGATGACCAGTGAGGAGCTGCAAAAGGTCACCAGGAACTACATGAGAACTGAGTGCCAGCCTACAGGGCCACCCCCTTATCTGCATGAACATTTCAATGACTCAGGCAGGCTGCTGCTGGACATGATAGCCTATGTGTTAGGTTACCAAAACAGTAAGCATGTGGATCAAGCCATGCTCGTATTGCTGTCTGCTTACAGCCCACGTCAACCCCCTGCCCGAAAATATAACTTTGCTAAGTTCATAGCCAATAGGATTCATGATCAATTGAGCAAAATGGACAGACAGGGGGTCTTCAGATACTCATCTTACATCTACCACCTGTTCATGTTTAATCATTCTGAAGCTTTCCCATGCTACATCAGAAGGCTGGATAATAAAGGAGAGAGGAGATCTGTCATCTTCTGGACCTCAGTCTATCATAAAATCACAAATTCACCCTATACCTACTGTGAATTTGTTGACCAGTTTGTGTACCCAGTCTCCTGCATGCTTATGAAGTCCCCTCCACCTAGAATATCTAATGAGATCAAGAAAGCTTTGCAGCTATCTAAGAAGTACAAAATAGGTGATTGGTACCTATATGAACACCATACTGTGTTCAGAGTATATGGCTGTGAGCTCTGTCCATACAGGCTACCCAAGTATGTTCCTATGAGATTATTTGCCTTGGAGTATTACAGGCAATTGATTCAGTCAGACCTTACCCATTTCCACAGCTCCAAGAAAAAGGCACACCTTAACTTCAAAAATGAGTTGGGCCCTTTCATCATGAACAAGAAGGAAGGATGGGAATCTGCAGACCTGATCCTCAAGGACAAATATAAATTGTCATACAGTTTTCGATGGGTCCCTTATGACCCTCAAGGTTTCATCACTGCTAGGAGAACTAAGTACAGACTCCTAGGGATTAAACACTGCCACTACCCACACATAGAAAAGTATGCCAACTTACAAGAATGGCAGCTGGACACTCTAGTTGAGAGCTTAACTGAAGAAGAAAGAATGCTTAAAAATATGAAAGAACTTGAGAAGACTATTGACCTGGACTATGTGCTCCAGGTACCTTTCAGACTGCCTCAATCAGTGGGAGAAGGGACCTCAGTTACCAGGACAGCGCCGCAGACACTCTCTACAGCAGCACCAGGCTTAGATAAAGGAAAAGGAAAAATGGATGCAGAGGATGAAGCAAAAAAGGAACAGTCAGAGCAACAGTCACAGCAAAAAGATCAGCAAACAGAACAACAAACAGAGCAGCAACAAGGACAAACTGTTCTGCCACAAACTGGGCTGCCAGAAACCCCCCTAATGCAAACACCGCCACCTCAAACTGAGCCATTAACTACCTCAGTTTTGCAAACCCCAGCACATGAAGAGAGGGGTACTAAAAGGCAAAGAGAAGAGTCCACTCCCCTCAGTGGATCCTCCCACCAGCCAGAAGCCAAAAGGCAAAGGGCAGATTCCCCAGAGGTGGAAGACATTACTGAAGATGTCTTGAACAACACAGCAAAGGACAGGGAGGGCAGCCAACATACAGGGACAAGCTCCTTTCAGCAGGAGCAGAATTTACAGCTTGGTTTGGAGGTGTCATCCTCTTCTCGGCAAAGCCAGAAGCTTAAAGGTGCTAAGGCTTCCTTCAAACAAATCAAGGCAGCAAATGAGTTATTGAGGGCTGAGGTTTACAAACAGTTTATAGATGCCACTCCAGCCCAGCAGGAAAGGTTGATGTCGGTCTACGACTTCAAAGAAGAAAAAATAATATTCAGCCATTTCAAACCCAAGGGGCCGCAGCCAATGACAACTGCAGATTTCATCAAAACAAGAGTGGAGGTCCTGGCCAAAGACATACATCCTATGGACCAAATAGAACTCCACAAGCAGACTGGGGAGATGGTCTATGCCACTTTGGTAGAGAAGGCCACATTAGCTCATGAGCTGAAAGAATCTTTGAAGAACACAAACACTCAACTAGATTTTGAGAGGATGTCCTCTAAGGCCAAGGACAATAGGATAAAATCTCTTGAGGAGATTATTGTTGATCTAGGGCATGACCCTAGGGATCCAACCGGGGTAAAAGCCCTCATGAAGAAAAAGGATGATGATCTAAATGCCATGAAGAAGAGGTTGAAACTGTTACCTACAGAACACCCTCAGACAGCTGAATTGCAAAAAGAAAAGCAAGTTAATGAACAACTTGACCTCTTATTACAGCAAGATCAAAGGATCCAAGAACTAGAGAAAGAGCTGGAAGGAGCATTACAAGACAAACAGGGAGAATCTACACTCCAAGCTCCTCCAACAGATTCCACAACAGCAACAACTTCTGGGGCAGCAGTGGCCCCCACAACAGAAGCAGCAGGTACAACAGCAGCTCCAGATGCCCACCCCAGTGTAGAAGAATTGACCAAAGCTGTCAAGGCAATGGAGCTACAGGCGGATGATATAAAGAAAGCAAAAGAAAAACTGGTAGAGATAGATGCCAAATATGATCAATCAAAGATAACGGTAGCAGAACAGGGCAGACAGATTAAGGCTCAAAAAGATAAAATAAAGGCCCTGGAGAAGGAGCTCAATCTGGAAAATACTATGGCAGAAATCAAAAGAATCTTGTGGAATAAAATTACCCAAGCCATTATCAAACAGTGGAAATCCATTAAAACAATCCATGAGCATATGGATTTAATTGTACAAGCCCAGACAGATGTCCAGAGGGCCAAGACAGTGTTAGGAAACAGACCTGAGCAAGCTAGCCAATTGATAGAATTTTTGAACAGACAAGACAAAGAGGAGCTGGCAGCCGTTGGAATCACCAACAGAACAGAGGCCATCCTCATGGCTAAAAAGGTGCTAACTCTCAGAGGTTATGTACAGACGGCAGAAAGAAAAAGTTATGAGATACAGACTGAAGTTGAAGATTATAAACTCAGAATGGGAATGCTACAAGCAAGAGGACTGCCTAGCCTGTTGAGCAGCACAGGAAAATTGATCAGCAGAGATCAATTTACAAACAGGATGGCCGCTCACATTGAAAATCAAATCACTGCATCCAGCAGTACTTCTGAGGAAACAGTTCCTCCAACAGGACAGAGCTTGTACACTAAGCTCGAAGGCTCATTTTTTATTGAAAATGAGGTAAATCATTTATTTGAAACTCCTCCTAGTTTTTTCAGATATACAGAGCTTGATGAGACTCTAATTAAAATTCGGAGGCATCAAATGCCTAAGGAGGACTGGTGGCAGGCCATGCTCCAAATTCTGCCACGGTAGTTTCAAGACATTCGGCCACTGCCAGCTCAGGTCACCAGAAGACAAGTGTAAAAGGGTTAATGTTTGAAAAGCATCCAAAAAGTGATTCATCACTAACGATGACAGCTAGCCACATTTTTGAACAACACGTCTCCAACCGACTCCAATTGCCACCAAGTCAACAGTCTCTGACCATTTTTGACAGCTAAGGGACTAAAAGTTATTACAACATTTACTCTTTCATCTGCTGCACTCCAGCAGTTGGTAGGACATTTATGGAGCATTTACTCTTCACTCAGATATTTTCAAAATGTAAATTTGTATATATACCCCCCTTAGTAACGCATAAGGGGTTGGTAAATTTTACTCTGAGGCATGTATACTCTGTATTTTCAGAAAAGTTTAATACAATGAGCAATTTCAGCTCAGTGATTTCCTGGAACTCTGGTGTCTTGTTGATAATCTAAGAGCTGTTGCAGAAACCTTGCGTTGTCTGGTGGAATGATATGTCTTCTTTAAACTCTGTTTCGTTTCCCTATGTTATTTCATTTTCATATTTTCGTCATATCTAGCAATAAAGAAAAAGAATAGTTCAGGACATGTTTCTTAACACCCTGTGCTCAATCTTATGTTGCTGTAAATGTTTTCTTCAGGATTAAAACAGACATGAATTCTTAAATGCTCATGTTACATTTAATTCCATGTTGTGAGTGTTATCTAGAAATTCTTAAGTGCTTCCAGGTAACAGTTGCTTCTCCTTTCATACCAGTTTATAGAAAGATCCTTAATTGCCTTTCTTATCCTGGACATAATACACACAAATTCAATTTCAAAGCCTTGTTTCCCGGACAATTACCTCGCTCTGCAGCTTTCATTACTGTATCAACATAGCACACCAAACCAAAGGACCACTGACTCCATTGCCCAATGTTATATAATATGTTGGGAAGAGCATGCACGTTTGACTGAAACTTTTCCAACCAAACAATTGAAACAAGATTAAACTTAATAGCTAGCCTAAAACATCATCATAACAGAGACAAATCATAAAGAGAGAGCCCTCTCTGATCACAGTTTGGCTAGAAACAGTGATCCAAAGATTGGTTAGTGGTTACCCCGGCCGTATTCCCTTGGGAGTCATAGGGAACAACCTGGGTGTTAACATAATTGGCGACTCCACTGGGGACTTATTAAAATTTTTCAATTACTATCTATCTTCCAAAGCTACCAGCAAGCCTGAAACCAGCCAAGAGGCCTTAGAACTGTTTCTGTAATACAGGGACAGCTTTAGGGAAGAGCTAGTTAGGGAATCTTCATCCTAGCTTTGGAACATATATAGCCATTCCAAAACTTTCATCCAGTCCTTGCATGTATAGAGCTTCCTGTACAAGTTCTAAAGAAAAATTAGAAGCTGGCTCCCAAAAGAAACCCAAGGCACACTAGGGCAAACCCTGACCCTAATCAACCCATCATTGTTGATAATCCAAATACCATTCCAAAAAACATTAGGAGACAACAAAAGCAGGAGAAGCCTGCTGATTCAGATATAAGTTCAGATCAACCTATCCTCATCCCCACTCCCTGCAAAGTTCTTTTCCGGTCCACCCCTAGTTCCCCTAGTTCATCATCAACACCTCAAAGTCCTCCTCTCACATCTGCATCCACTGCACATACTCCTTTGACCAGTCTCCCACTAGCTACTCATCCCATTAACCCTGTTATACCACTGATCCCTGCTGTCCCATTTGTTCCTATTAACCCTCTAAACCTCATAAATATGGCTAACAGGTATGCACCTCTGCAGATACCAGCTAATGTTGTGGCCTTACCTCAAGATTATCAAAGTAAAATCTCATATTTTGACTCAAATGGCTCTCTAACAGCTATCCAACATGCCAAGAAGATGCAAGACCACTTTGAGACCTATGAAATAGATGATGACACGGTCAGAATGAGAATTTTTGTTCAAAGTTTAACTGGGGATGTTAGAACTTGGTTCAGATCCCTCAATGCAAACTCCATTACAACACCTGATCAGCTTTACGAAGCTTTTACTGAGAGATGGGAGAAGAAGAAAGATCCTCTCCACGTACTTGGTGAATATGACACTATTAAGAGAGGTCCCCAGGAGACAGTTTTGGAATATTGTGCTAGGTTTAACAATGTATATAATGCTATTCCACAGAACTTAAGGCCTCCTCCTGATTTAGCCCTGTATAAATTCCCTGATGGTTTTGACCCTGATATGGCCTATCAGTTGAAGGAAAGAAATCCTCCAACCCTTCAAGAAGCTCAAAGGGTTGCTGTCACAGTGGAAGCTAACCTAATTGCCAAAAGAAACAGGGCAAAATTGGAGAAAAGGACTGCCTTCAAAGAAGAAACTTCGGGCTTTGATCAAAAGCTGGATGCAATACTAAATAGTATGAAGAGATTGGGTGAAAGAGTGGAATCAGTTGAAAGAAAATCATCATGGGAAGCATCACAAAGCAACCCTCCTAGAAACCCGAATTTTAGGAGAACTCAGAACCCAAACATAGGAAAGACAAGTGCTGACCAAGACATTAGACCCCCTTTTCAGGAAAATTATGCAGAAACTTCCACATCTAATGAACTTAACCAAGATCCGGAGATTAACTTAATGGGTCTGGATGGTAAAAGCCATGTTTTCTTAACTCAAGAAGAACATGAGGAGGATGAAATCAAAACATTCCAAACCAAATCAGGAGAATCCTTTGATTTTAAACAAGGATATGATACTGCTGTCTATGAAGTTCACAAACAGTACAAGCTAAGGAGTAGGACTGTAAATGTAAATCAACCTGAAAAGATAAAAGATAAACAGCAGTCTAAAGAAACCACAGTCACAGAACCTAATGACAAAACAAACTTGCCTACAAAAGAAGTAGTGGTTGAAGAGGTTACTGAACTATTGTCACCACTACAACAGCCCATGGCAACTTCGTCCTCTCACCCTGATTTAAATACTACCCCTCAAAACATGGGTGAAAAGGGCAGGTCTCGAAGTCAAGATGAAATCCAACAAGAAGATTTAATGAACAAAGAAAGGGCTGCTATCCACAACTCCAAAACCCAAGCTGACAAACCTTTTGACCTAGGCACAGAGATTGGCAAGCTAAAGATAGCAATTCCCCTCTCAGAGCTAGCCAAGCATGACATCTATAAGCAACAGATCAAGAAATCTCTTCAATTCACTAATAGTAAAGATGATGTAAATGTGCTAGATGACACTCCAGAATTACTGTTTGGCCCAGAGGTAGATGGAAAAACAATAGTCACAGGGGTTTTACCTTTTTATGTCAGCTTGCATATTCATGATAAAATACTGCATAATGCAATGTTCGACTCAGGCGCCTCTCACAACCTGATGCCAAAAGCAGTCATGGAAAGATTAAATTTGGATATAACAAGACCATACAAAGACCTGTTTTCCTTTGATTCTAGCCAAGTCAAATGTTTGGGCCTAATAAAAGATTTATGTGTGTCTCTGGTTCAATATCCCAACAAAACCATTCTAATGGATGTTGTAGTCGCTGATATCCCACCTAAATATGGGATGCTATTATCAAGATCATGGGGAGCCAAGCTCCAAGGCTCCCTGCAATTAGATATGTCATATGCCACTATCTCTGTCTTTGGGCAACCAAAAAGACTTTACAGGGAAACACTCATGAAGTATATGGTCAGCAGTGAAGAAAAGCCTCAAAATTTTCCAATATATGCTGTCCATTCGGACATAGACTCCTTCATCCTCTTCAATGGCAGCACAAGCATCTCAAACAATGACATTAGCACAGAAACACTCATACAAGAACAAAACATTGATCAAACAAGTAGCACCTGCCAAACATCAATCAGCCCAACAATAGACATTATCCCTCCTCTAGTTGTCAAAAATTGTCCAACAAGTGATGAAACTGTCCTAGAAAACAAGCGGGAAAAGAAACCCCAACTCCTGCTTACATGGCCATCCCATGAACAGATTTTTAAACCTCCTTTTCAGCAAGATATCCTGTGGATCTTAGAATTTGATGGCTCAGTCAATAAGTTAGGGGCAGGAGCTGGAGTTTGGATACATAACAAAGAGAAAGACCATGCAGAAGGCAGGGCTTATAGATTAAATTTTAGATGCACTAATAACATGGCAGAATATGAAGCTCTGTTACTAGGTCTCAAACTAGCAAAGTCATTACAAGCTCCTAGGCTTTCCATCATGGGAGATTCTGATCTAGTAATTCAACAAGTGAAAGGAAGTTTTGTCACCAATGACAAAAGGTTGAGATCTTACAGGTCTGCTGTAATTGAAATATTGGAGACTTTCTCTGAGTTCTTTATCACAAAAATTTCAAGGGGCCACAATCTCCATGCACACAGCTTGGCAACATTTGCCAGCACCTTCAAATTCCCATTAGAACCCAATAACTGTTTCACAGCCGAGGTCAAATACAGACCCTCCATTCCAAACAATGTCAAAGAATGGCAAGTATTTGAGGATGACATGCAAATAAACAATTTCTTAACTTTGCAACAAGAGTTCACAGTCAATCACATATACTTGAATCAGCAAGTCAATCACAAATGCTTAATGGAACAAGTCCATCACAAATACAGTTCCAACAATCTGCTCACCCAATGTCACCTAGAACAGCAAAACAATTATTGAGTCCAACCATTTTCAACAATGAAAACATTCAGCAAATTCACCAAATTGACTGTGAAGAGGTGAGCAGTGTTGAAGCTGAAATCATACAACTCAAAGACAATTTCCTTCCAGCAGGCCTTACCCCACTAGAGGACATTTTTGATTCAAATGACGTCCCCAGGAAGCCAAAGATGCAGCCATTAGATGCAGCAGTTGAAGAATGCAACATTGGTACTATTGACAAGCCTAAAATAATAAAACTATCTGCTTCTTTGCCCCCTGATCAAAAACCCAAATACATTGACCTCTTTAAAGAGTTTCAAGATGTTTTTGCTTGGGGTTATGAGGATCTAAAGTCCTATGATACCTCTGTCATCCAGCACACCATTCCCCTCAAGCCTAATCAAAAACCATTCAAACAGAAATTGAGAAGGATCAATCCTGTGCTCCTTCCTTCCATTGAAAAGGAATTACATAAAATGTTCAAAGCTGGTATCATAGCACCAATCAGGTTCTCTGAGTGGATTTCAAATTTGGTCCCTACAAGAAAGAAAACTGGTGAGATTAGACTTTGTGTAGACTTAAGGAATTTGAATCAAGTATCACTCAAAGATAACTATCCTTTACCCAAAATGGATCACATTCTTCAAAGAGTAGTAGGGGCTTCAAGGATATCATTGCTTGATGGGTTCTCAGGCTTCAATCAAATCCTAGTACACCCTGATGATCAAGACAAAACTGCATTTACAACCCCATGGGGAACTTTCAAGTATGTAAAAATGCCCTTTGGATTGAAAAACGCAGGGGCAACGTTTCAAAGAGCAATGGACATTGCTTTTGCAAAAGAGATTCATGACTTCTTGGTCATTTACTTAGATGATCTTACACCATTTTCAAAATCTGACCAAGAACACTTGAAACATTTGAGACAGATTTTCATAACATGCAGGAAATATGGTATTTCCTTAAACCCCAAGAAGTCATTATTTGGCTTGGAAGAAGGGAAACTCTTAGGACACATTATTTCAAAAGATGGCATAAGAATTGATCCAGACAGGATACAAGCTATCCTACAAATGCCTCACCCAAGGAATGTCAAGGAGTTGCAGGGATTCTTAGGAAAAATTAATTTTTTAAGAAGATTTATCCCGAATTTAGCAGAACTAATCAGATTATTAAACAATATGCTAAAGAAAGATTCAAAGGTCAAATGGACTGTTGAAGCAAAACAAGCCTTTGAAAGTATAAAATTGGCATTAACTCAAACCCCAGTGTTAACCAATCCTCAGTTTGACAGAGACTTTATCATTTTCTCTTTTGCCTCCCAGCATACTATTGCTGCTGTTTTATTACAGAAAGATGATCAAGGGAATGAGAAGCCTATTGCCTTCTTCAGCAGGGCTCTTAGAGATGCCCCTCTAAAGTATCTAATTATGGAGAAACAAGCCTATGCTTTGGTCAAAGCCATTAAAGACTTTAGGATTTACATCCTTTATTCCCATGTTGTGGCTTATGTACCAAGTCCTATTGTCAAAGACATTCTCACCCAAGAAAACTTAGAGGGCAGAAGAGGAAAATGGATTGCAAACATACTAGAATTTGACATTGAAATAAAACCTACAAAGCTAATAAAAGGGCAAGGTTTGGCCAAATTAATGACAGAAGCAAATTTCCAAGCCTTAGATATCAATCAACTGGACAGTGAAACAGAGCTGGCGACTCCAAAGATCAATGTAGCCTTTGAACAATCTCCTTGGTACTCTGATATCTGTTATGTGTTACAAAACCTGTGTGCTCCCCCAGGACTGTCCAGAACTAAGTGTAGGTTCCTAAAAATGAAAACATCTAGATTTTGTGTGATGGACGGAAATTTACTTTGGAAAAACCATGAAGGGATATTGCTGCACTGTCTAATGGAGAATGAAACTAACAATATCATGCAAGACTTCCATGCAGGAGACTGTGGTGGACATTTGTACTGGAAGTCCACTGTGGACAAGATACTGAGGGCTGGTTATTACTGGCCCACCATGTTCTCTGATGTGAAGAAATTCACAGCCTCATGCCACAAATGCCAACTCTTTGAGGGCAAAAGACAGTTGCTGCCACTTCCCTTAAGACCCATTGCAACAGAGAGACCTTTCCAACAATGGGGCTTGGATTTCATTGGGGAAATTCATCCTTCATCGTCAGGCCAACACAAATGGATTTTGACAGCCACAGACTACTTCACCAAATGGATTGAAGCTGCCCCATGCAGACAAGCAAATGATTCAATAATCATTCAGTTCTTGGAGAACAACATACTTGCTAGATTTGGCTGCCCGGATAAGATAATTACAGACAATGCTGCTGCGTTCAGATCCAAAAAGATGGTGAATTTCTGCCACAAATTTCACATTACCCTGGGTCATTCTACTGCATACTATCCCCAAGGAAATGGCCTTGCTGAATCATCAAACAAAAGCCTGGTAAACATCATAAAGAAGGTATTGGAAGAAAATAAAAAGAATTGGCATAAGAAGCTAGTCAATGCTTTATGGGCAGACAGACTAACAACAAAAAGATCAATTGGGACCAGCCCATATGAGTTAGTTTATGGACTAGAAGCCAAATTTCCATCATCACTAGGAGTGCCTGTTATGAAGCTTCTGCAAGAGAGTCAAGCAGAACCAAATGATATGCAAAGGAGGATCAATCAGATAATCTGTTTACAGCAAACAAGAGAACAAGTTTTCAGCAGAGTGCAGATATTACAAGAAAAATTAAAAAGGGCCTTTGATAGAAGAACTAAGGCAGAGGATTTCAGCATTGGTGATAAAGTCCTTAAATGGGATGCAAGGAGAGAAGAAAAAGGAAAACATGGGAAATTTGATTCCCTTTGGAGAGGACCATTTGCTGTCCAAGCAGTGCAAGGTAACAACACTTACTTCCTCAAAAGTCTGACTGAAACTGACTTGGATGAAGGTCCTGTCAATGGCAGGATGCTGAAGCATTATTTTGACTATTTCCCATGATTGCAACATCAGGTTCCCTTGTATATATGCCGATGTACATATTATTTCTATTTAGATTGTAAAAATGTAGTTTCCTAAGTGATTCACCAAACAACAAAAGGCAAATAGGATCAGAGGTCTTTCAGGAAGGAAGCACACAGTTTTGACACATCAAAGCAGCGAATTTCAAGATTGAGATGGGCAGTCAAAGAACAAGGCAATCTGACCTGCTGTTCTTGGTCTTTCAAAAGAAAAACCATCCCCATGTGGAGCCACTGTTGGATACCTATACCAATAGGTTTCATATTTCATGATTGGCAAGGGAAAGTCCAAATATGCTCTGCTTTGATATCACAAAGATCCCATATTTCCTAGAGAGCAAGAGGTGTGTAAAGTGTTTCAAATGTTGATCACCTTATTTCAATTTTGGTGGATGATCCAACAGTTTAACCTGGATCATGCCATGTTTCAATTTTGAGTTATAGGATAGAGAAAGAAGTCTGTCCAAACTGCTTAATCTTGGCAGACAAGTAGTTCAGGTAGAGAAGAAAAGGCTCCCAACAGCCTAATCTGGGACCTTGGAAGAGATAAGGGTAGAAGTAGATAGAAAAAACAAAGAAAAAGCCAAAGAAAAGAAAAGGCAAGTAAGGGTCTGCAAGTCCAAGTGCACCCTCCAAGAAGAAATAAAAATGCTAGGCAAGTAGCTGGGTAGGTAGCTGGGGTTGCAGAAAGGTTATCCCTATCATTGCAAGAATGGTGATGGTGGGCATCAAAGCAAAAGATACAGCAGGAAGCATGACTAATTTCCCTCATTCCCCTCCAATTTCATTTCTAACATCCCCCCATCAGCTTAGATTCATGAAAATGACTAAGTTTTCATGGTGGTTCTTAATCTTTAAAAGCCACATTTCTTGTCTAAAAATCTTTTCATTTTGATCTACTCTCAAAACCAAGTTTGTTTCACATAAACTAAAATGGTTTCCCCCTCCACTCACCCTCTCATCCATATTAACTCTAATTCTACTATGTAAATCCCCTATATTACCTTTTCCCCTACTAGTATTAAACACCATGGTGTATAAATCCCAGCATTGTCTACATATTCTCCTTTTGGCATTATAGCCAAGTAAATGGTCTAAGGGGACTTCAGTCCACCTGGGACTGTGGTTAACCTTGTCTTGGATGTGCTCTGACCTCTGGTTATGAGCAGAAATCCTGTCCCTCAACCCTCACCGTCTCTCTGCTGAAAACGCACAAAAACCCCGTTTTCCTATATAAACCCTTAAAAAAGCCCAAAAAACCCAAAAACTGCGAAAAAACCCACTTTCCTATAGTCCTCCGCCCAATCATTGAATTGAATATTTTATTGCGCTGGCGGGACCCCCCCCCCAAACATGCTCGACCAGTCGGAAGGCCCGCCAGCCGTCAGATCTCCGTCGCCCGGATCTAAAGGTGGGCGGTCATTTTCACTCCCCGACCTGCCGACCTTTAGCGTCCGGGGAAAGCGGTTTCGGCCATCCCGTACAGGGGATGCGTGGCAGGCGGTGGGGTTGTTCGGAGCCCCCCTCCCCGTTACCGCCTTTGCCCAAAGGTGGTGCGGGGAACCCGCTTACCGCCACCCCTATTACCACTCTCCTCCCACGTCATTTGCACGTCACCCTGACGTCACCTCGCCAGTGCCCGCCCCAGCGTCCCGTGGCCCTCCACGCGGACCCGCCACTGTACCCGCCTGCCACCGTGTCCTGCAACCCTGGCAAACACCTCAGCCGCCACGTCATCTCCGTATCTGGGCCCCGCCATGACGTCATGCTGACGTCATCGGTGGAAAAGCGCCAAATGCACACTTTTGCCAAATTTAACGATTTAAACGACTAAATGAGTTGTTTTCGCTCATTTTCATGCGAAGGAGAAACTAGCCGTTGCCAACAGCTGCTGCGAAACCTCTTACTCAGCCATCAAATTCGACAATTCGACCATTCAAAGTTCAGAATTCGACGGCACTAAGTCTCCACAACCCGGCCCGCGAGCTTCCAAGTCGATTTTCCAGGTATTTTGCCATTTCCTTCCACTTTGCCCATGAATTTCAATTCTCTGTAGAATTCACCATTAAAGACTGGTAAATTCACTTAATTCAGCTCCACCTGATCACCTAAACCAAGCCCAAGCAACCTGCCCCATCCCTAAGCCACAATTTGACATTGGAGCAATCAGTTCGCCGGTTAAAACTGCAAAATTACCCCCAAGGTACTCGGCATTGTTCCCTTTTGCCAAGTACAGGCCACCTGCACTCTCCCTAAAGAATTATCACTGTCTCTGCAACGTCCCCTTAGGCAATCCACATCCCTGAGAATTTGCAGCAATTTACCAACTTGCTTACAATTTTACACTAAAAGAGGACATCACACTGTGTACAGTTTACCTGCTGCTTAAGTCTTTAAAGACTTATCAAACTATTACCTCTCCCTGCTCACATACAGATTATATCATGGCAGCCTCTGCATCCTCTTCCCTCAGTGTTACTCCACTAAATCAAACCAATAAGGAACTGGAGGCCTTGCCATTTATTGACAAGGATTGTCTCATTGATGACTTTGAGGGAGACAGGGACTTTTTGAAGACCTTCACTACACTGAGGGAAGACCATAAGGATGGACATGGTACAGATGGGATATGGGAGTCAAACCTGCCCTATTACTGTCTCCCAGCTGTGAATGTTTTCCCTGAAATCATTCACTTATGTGCTCAAAACTATGATCTGGAGCACAGAGCTGTCAATACTCCATCAGGGAGGATCCTTTTTTATATAAATGCTGAGTCCATCAAAAAGATGTTACAGTTTGATCAAACGGAGTTGCTAATCCCATTCTCCATGAGGTATTTGCTGGAAGCTGGTGACAAGATGACCAGTGAGGAGCTGCAAAAGGTCACCAGGAACTACATGAGAACTGAGTGCCAGCCTACAGGGCCACCCCCTTATCTGCATGAACATTTCAATGACTCAGGCAGGTTGCTGCTGGACATGATAGCCTATGTGTTAGGTTACCAAAACAGTAAGCATGTGGATCAAGCCATGCTCGTATTGCTGTCTGCTTACAGCCCACGTCAACCCCCTGCCCGAAAATATAACTTTGCTAAGTTCATAGCCAATAGGATTCATGATCAATTGAGCAAAATGGACAGACAGGGGGTCTTCAGATACTCAGCTTACATCTACCACATGTTCATGTTTTATCATTCTGAAGCTTTCCCATGCTACATCAGAAGGCTGGATAATAAAGGAGAGAGGAGATCTGTCATCTTCTGGACCTCAGTCTATCATAAAATCACAAATTCACCCTATACCTACTGTGAATTTGTTGACCAGTTTGTGTACCCAGTCTCCTGCATGCTTATGAAGTCCCCTCCACCTAGAATATCTAATGAGATCAAGAAAGCTTTGCAGCTATCTAAGAAGTACAAAATAGGTGATTGGTACCTATATGAACACCATACTGTGTTCAGAGTATATGGCTGTGAGCTCTGTCCATATAGGCTACCCAAGTATGTTCCTATGAGATTATTTGCCTTGGAGTATTACAGGCAATTGATTCAGTCAGACCTTACCCATTTCCACAGCTCCAAGAAAAAGGCACACCTTAACTTCAAAAATGAGTTGGGCCCTTTCATCATGAACAAGAAGGAAGGATGGGAATCTGCAGACCTGATCCTCAAGGACAAATATAAATTGTCATACAGTTTTCGATGGGTCCCTTATGACCCTCAAGGTTTCATCACTGTTAGGAGAACTAAGTACAGACTCCTAGGGATTAAACACTGCCACTACCCACACATAGAAAAGTATGCCAACTTACAAGAATGGCAGCTGGACACTCTAGTTGAGAGCTTAACTGAAGAAGAAAGAATGCTTAAAAATATGAAAGAACTTGAGAAGACTATTGACCTGGACTATGTGCTCCAGGTACCTTTCAGACTGCCTCAATCAGTGGGAGAAGGGACCTCAGTTACCAGGACAGCGCCGCAGACACTCTCTACAGCAGCACCAGGCTTAGATAAAGGAAAAGGAAAAATGGATGCAGAGGATGAAGCAAAAAAGGAACAGTCAGAGCAACAGTCACAGCAAAAAGATCAGCAAACAGAACAACAAACAGAGCAGCAACAAGGACAAACTGTTCTGCCACAAACTGGGCTGCCAGAAACCCCCCTAATGCAAACACCGCCACCTCAAACTGAGCCATTAACTACCTCAGTTTTGCAGACCCCAGCACATGAAGAGAGGGGTACTAAAAGGCAAAGAGAAGAGTCCGCTCCCCTCAGTGGATCCTCCCACCAGCCAGAAGCCAAAAGGCAAAGGGCAGATTCCCCAGAGGTGGAAGACATTACTGAAGATGTCTTGAACAACACAGCAAAGGACAGGGAGGGCAGCCAACATACAGGGACAAGCTCCTTTCAGCAGGAGCAGAATTTACAGCTTGGTTTGGAGGTGTCATCCTCTTCTCGGCAAAGCCAGAAGCTTAAAGGTGCTAAGGCTTCCTTCAAACAAATCAAGGCAGCAAATGAGTTATTGAGGGCTGAGGTTTACAAACAGTTTATAGATGCCACTCCAGCCCAGCAGGAAAGGTTGATGTCGGTCTACGACTTCAAAGAAGAAAAAATAATATTCAGCCATTTCAAACCCAAGGGGCCGCAGCCAATGACAACTGCAGATTTCATCAAAACAAGAGTGGAGGTCCTGGCCAAAGACATACATCCTATGGACCAAATTGAACTCCACAAGCAGACTGGGGAGATGGTCTATGCCACTTTGGTAGAGAAGGCCACATTAGCTCATGAGCTGAAAGAATCTTTGAAGAACACAAACACTCAACTAGATTTTGAGAGGATGTCCTCTAAGGCCAAGGACAATAGGATAAAATCTCTTGAGGAGATTATTGTTGATCTAGGGCATGACCCTAGTGATCCAACCAGGGTAAAAGCCCTCATGAAGAAAAAGGATGATGATCTAAATGCCATGAAGAAGAGGTTGAAACTGTTACCTACAGAACACCCTCAGACAGCTGAATTGCAAAAAGAAAAGCAAGTTAATGAACAACTTGACCTCTTATTACAGCAAGATCAAAGGATCCAAGAACTAGAGAAAGAGCTGGAAGGAGCATTACAAGACAAACAGGGAGAATCTACACTCCAAGCTCCTCCAACAGATTCCACAACAGCAACAACTTCTGGGGCAGCAGTGGCCCCCACAACAGAAGCAGCAGGTACAACAGCAGCTCCAGATGCCCACCCCAGTGTAGAAGAATTGACCAAAGCTGTCAAGGCAATGGAGCTACAGGCGGATGAAATAAAGAAAGCTAAAGAAAAACTGGCAGAGATAGATGCCAAATATGATCAATCAAAGATAACGGTAGCAGAACAGGGCAGACAGATTAAGGCTCAAAAAGATAAAATAAAGGCCCTGGAGAAGGAGCTCAATCTGGAAAATACTATGGCAGAAATCAAAAGAATCTTGTGGAATAAAATTACCCAAGCCATTATCAAACAGTGGAAATCCATTAAAACAATCCATGAGCATATGGATTTAATTGTACAAGCCCAGACAGATGTCCAGAGGGCCAAGACAGTGTTAGGAAACAGACCTGAGCAAGCTAGCCAATTGATAGAATTTTTGAACAGACAAGACAAAGAGGAGCTGGCAGCCGTTGGAATCACCAACAGAACAGAGGCCATCCTCATGGCTAAAAAGGTGCTAACTCTCAGAGGTTATGTACAGACGGCAGAAAGAAAAAGTTATGAGATACAGACTGAAGTTGAAGATTATAAACTCAGAATGGGAATGCTACAAGCAAGAGGACTGCCTAGCCTGTTGAGCAGCACAGGAAAATTGATCAGCAGAGATCAATTTACAAACAGGATGGCCGCTCACATTGAAAATCAAATCATTGCATCCAGCAGTACTTCTGAGGAAACAGTTCCTCCAACAGGACAGAGCTTGTACACTAAGCTCGAAGGCTCATTTTTTATTGAAAATGAGGTAAATCATTTATTTGAAACTCCTCCTAGTTTTTTCAGATATACAGAGCTTGATGAGACTCTAATTAAAATTCGGAGGCATCAAATGCCTAAGGAGGACTGGTGGCAGGCCATGCTCCAAATTCTGCCACGGTAGTTTCAAGACATTCGGCCACTGCCAGCTCAGGTCACCAGAAGACAAGTGTAAAAGGGTTAATGTTTGAAAAGCATCCAAAAGGTGATTCATCACTAACGATGACAGCTAGCCACATTTTTGAACAACACGTCTCCAACCGACTCCAATTGCCACCAAGTCAACAGTCTCTGACCATTTTTGACAGCTAAGGGACTAAAAGTTATTACAACATTTACTCTTTCAGCTGCTGCACTCCAGCAGTTGGTAGGACATTTATGGAGCATTTACTCTTCACTCAGATATTTTCAAAATGTAAATTTGTATATATACCCCCCTTAGTAACGCATAAGGGGTTGGTAAATTTTACTCTGAGGCATGTATACTCTGTATTTTCAGAAAAGTTTAATACAATGAGCAATTTCAGCTCAGTGATTTCCTGGAACTCTGGTGTCTTGTTGATAATCTAAGAGCTGTTGCAGAAACCTTGCGTTGTCTGGTGGAATGATATGTCTTCTTTAAACTCTGTTTCGTTTCCCTATGTTATTTCATTTTCATATTTTCGTCATATCTAGCAATAAAGAAAAAGAATAGTTCAGGACATGTTTCTTAACACCCTGTGCTCAATCTTATGTTGCTGTAAATGTTTTCTTCAGGATTAAAACAGACATGAATTCTTAAATGCTCATGTTACATTTAATTCCATGTTGTGAGTGTTATCTAGAAATTCTTAAGTGCTTCCAGGTAACAGTTGCTTCTCCTTTCATACCAGTTTATAGAAAGATCCTTAATTGCCTTTCTTATCCTGGACATAATACACACAAATTCAATTTCAAAGCCTTGTTTCCCGGACAATTACCTCGCTCTGCAGCTTTCATTACTGTATCAACATAGCACACCAAACCAAAGGACCACTGACTCCATTGCCCAATGTTATATAATATGTTGGGAAGAGCATGCACGTTTGACTGAAACTTTTCCAACCAAACAATTGAAACAAGATTAAACTTAATAGCTAGCCTAAAACATCATCATAACAGAGACAAATCATAAAGAGAGAGCCCTCTCTGATCACAGTTTGGCTAGAAACAGTGATCCAAAGATTGGTTAGTGGTTACCCCGGCCGTATTCCCTTGGGAGTCATAGGGAACAACCTGGGTGTTAACACCTCGCTCTGAGTCCATTGAACTGCCTGCGGACCTCCGCACCTGCAACCCTTCTGTGCCTGCGTATGTACCCACCTGAACCCTTCTGTGCCTGCATATATACGAACCTGCAACCCTTCTGTGCCTGCGTACCTCCGCACCTTCAACCCTTCTGTGCCTGCGTACCTCCGCACCTGCAACCCTTCTGTGCCTGCGTACCGGCGCACCTGAAATGCTTCGTTCCTGCGTATGTATGCACTTTTCTTTCACTGTACCTGCGTACCTTCGGGCATAGATGATTTCAAGACTTCAGAAATAACCCAAACAGTCAGATCTAATGATCTGAACATGCGCCGAAGAGATTTCAATCCATCAGTAGATTCGCCTTATTTAGATCTAGACATACTCCCAAGAGATCATAATATTTCAGATCTAGCCCTCATAAGATATTCAACCAAAAACATGCACAAGCCAAATGATCTCCTTTGCTTTATATAGGAAAGCTCTTCCTTAAATCATGGATCAATACCACTGGCCGACACCATAATAACACAATACCGTCGGCTAAATACCAAGAGTAAAACATAAGAAAACCCCACATATGAATTTCTTTGCCTTGAAATGTGTGCACTGGGGGTACGCACCTCCTGAACGGGATAACTGCCGGTATGTACGCACTTTATGTAACACTGACCTGCATGTACGCACCTTATGTAAGGTGTACCTGCGTACCCCTTATTTTCTTCAATATTTGATAGATGATCATTAATCTCTGCTGCTGACTTGAAGTACTGTGATCTATCACCTGAATGGGTTGCCATCAAGGACAACACTTTAGCCATAATGCCAACAATCTCCCCCTTTGGACTTGATGGCAACCTCAAAACTTCAGCTTCATTCTCCCCCTTTTACATCAAGGGCAAAGGGTTATGCTCCCCCTAAGAACATGCTCCCCTTGAATATGAACTAGATCTGCAACGAAGAACCATAATCCACCATGAAAGAGATAGAGACATATTGCAGCTACTTCCAAGATCTCCTTCTGCACATCCTCCATAATGCCAACAATGCATTATATGCTCCCCCTGAACCTGTACCATCAATCAGAAGAGGTTCAGCAATAAGATGATGCATCAACAACCCCCAGCTTTTGCCTGAGGTATTCAAAAGTGTCCATGGGCAATGGTTTGGTGAGAATATCAGCAACTTGTTCCCTAGAAGGAACATACTCCAACTTGACCTTCTGTTCAAGCACTTGTTCCCAGAGAAAATGGTACTTGATTGGTATGTGCTTGGTTTTTGAATGCATAACAGGATTCTTTAAGATGCTAATTTCACTTGTGTTATCACATAAGATGGGGATTGGTGGTGTACAAGTGATTTGAAAATCCTGCAAAATCTGCATCATCCAAAGGAGTTGGGTGCAACAAGATGCAGCAGCAACATATTCCGCTTCAGCTGTAGACAAGGCAATTGAACTCTGTTTCTTGCTGAACCAAGATACCAGTCTGGAACCCATAAAGAACACACCACCACTTGTGCTTTTCCTATCATCCACGCTTCCGGCCCAATCTGCATCTGTATAAGCATGAAGTGTAAGATCTGTATCTCTAGGATACCATAAGCCATCATTTTGAGTCCCTTGAAGATATTTGAAAATTCTCTTCACTGCCTGAAGATGAGTCTCCTTCGGATTTGCCTGAAATCTTCCAACTATTCCAACTGCATGCATGATGTCCGGTCAGGTACCTGTCAAATAAAGTAGACTTCCAATCATAGATCTATAGGTTGGTTGATGTACTACTGCAAATTCATCATTTGCACTGAGGCTACATCCTGTGACCATGGGTGTACATACTGGTTTTGCATCTTCCATACCATATTTCTTCAAAATCTGTTTGAGATACTTGGTTTGAGATAAAAAGATTCCTCCTTCTTTTTGTTGGATTTGCAAACCAAGGAAATATGTCAGTTCTCCTAGCAAGGACATTTCAAATTCTTTCTGCATGACCAAGGCAAAGCTTTGACTCATAGCTTCTTCATTGCTCCCAAAAATAATGTCATCTACATACACAACAAGTATTAGCAATTTGTCATTTTCAACTTTTATATAAAGATTGCTATCTGCTGATCCTTTTGAAAAACCTTGTTGATGAAGATATTTGTCCAAACGGTAGTACCAAGCCCTTGGAGCTTGTTTGAGACCATAGAGAGCCTTTTTCAATCTGCATACAAGATTTGGATCATTTCCAAGAATGAACCCATCTGGTTGTTCAATGTATACTTCTTCTTCCAAGTCTCCATTCAGAAAGGCTGATTTCACGTCCATTTGAAATACTTTGAAGTTTTGAAAACTTGAGAGAGAAAGGAACATTCGGATGGCCTCAAGTCTTGCAACAGGAGCAAAGGTTTCTTCAAAGTCTATTCCTTCTTGCTGCGCATACCCTTTACAAACAAGTCTGGCTTTGTTTCTAATTACTTCTCCATTTTCATTCAATTTATTTTTGAAGACCCATTTTGTTCCGATAACATTCTTATCCTTTGGTCTAGGAACCAACTCCCAAGTGTTGTTCTTTTCGATCTGCTCAAGTTCTTCATCCATTGCTTTCACCCAACATTCATCTTTGCATGCCTCTTTCACATTTTGTGGTTCAGTAGAGGAGAGTAATGCCAAATAGCTTGAAGCTTCTGCAACTGTTCTTCTTGTTTGTACACCTGCTTCTTTCTGCCCCATAATCTGAGATTCTGGATGATTCTTATGGACATATCTGGATGGAGTCTTTTCTTCTATTCTTGTTTGCTCCTCTGGTTCTTCTTGAGGTTCTTCTTCTTCATCATTCTATCGTTGGGGGTAGCCTTCATCTTCTTCGATGTCTTCATGATGTACTTGCCTAGGAATGTATCCCTTCTCATCAACCACTACATCAATGCTGTCAACAATTCTGCCAAGTCTTTTATTGTAGCATTTGTATGCTTTGCTATGTGGAGAGTAACCAAGAAGAATGCCTTCATCTGCTCTAGGTTCAAGTTTGCCAAGCTGCTCATCAGTATTCTTGATATAGCATTTGCTCCCAAAGATTTTGAAGTGCTTTACCGAAGGAGTCCTACCACTCCAGAGCTCATGAGGAGTTTGAGTGTTGTTCACCTGGACATTTTTTTTGTTGAGAATAACAACCGCAGCATGTGCAGCTTCACCCCAGAAAGTTGCGGGAGTTCCTGACTCATCAAGCATAGCACGAGCCATTTGTTGGACTGTTCTGTTCATTCTTTCCACAACTCCATTTTGCTGAGGAGTTCTTGCTGTAGAGAATTCTCTTCTTATCCCATGTTCTTCACAGAAATCGAAAAATTCATTTGAAGTAAATTCCCCACCTCTGTCGGATCTGAGGCACTTAATTTTGTGACCTGATTCATTTTCAACCAAGGCTTTGAAGGATTTGAATTTTTCGAATGCTTCATCTTTGTGCTTCATAAGTCCTAACCAGACAAACCAGGAGAAATCGTCAATGAATAATATCAAGTATTCTTCTCCTCGAGGTGTTCTTTTCCTGAAAGGACCGCATGTATCTGTATGTACTAGCTCAAGAGGCATGCTAGCTGATCCTTATTTCTCTGGAAAGTTAGTTCTGGTTTGTTTTCCAAACTGACATGATTTGCATATGGTGTTGTCAGGAATTTTGATATCTGGAAGATCGCAAACTGCCTGATATTTGCATGCTTTCCTTATTTGTGAAAAGCTTAGATGTCCCAACCTCCGATGCCATAACCAGTGCTCATCATCCTTGCTCAGATAGAATTGTTGTTGTCCTTCTTCAAATATGTACAGATTATTTGGAGTTCTTTTGCCTTTGATCACTGTTTTACCTGTATCAAGATCACGAACAAGACATCCATTTGATCTGAATATAACCTCGGTTCTTTGATCACACATCTGGCTGACACTTAGAAGATTATGCTTCAATCCATCAACACACAAAACATTTCCATCCTTGACCTTTTCTTTTAACTGAGCAATGCCTTTTCCTTTTATAGTTGCAGGAGTATCATTTCCAAAAGAGACTTTCTTTCCTTTTTCTAGAGCAGAAAATGACTCAAGTTTTTCTTTATCACCTGTCATATGCTTCGAACATCCACTGTCAATGTACCATAGATTTTCCTGTCCCTCTGCATAAAATGCTATCCCACATCTTTCTGTTTGTGGTTCCTTTATTCTCCATGTTTTGGTGCTTGAGGCTTGTTCCTTTTTCTGCTGAAACCTGCTCCTGCATTCAGAGTCTTCATGACCAAATTTATTGCAAATAGAACATTCAACTTCATTTTCAAGAGCCGAAAAGTTGTTATAGGTCCTTTTTGTAATCCCGGTCATACTTCTTTGTTTTTGAGCTTCTCTAGTCATGATTGTTTTATATGCAACACATTGAGCTGCTTTGTGACCAAAGTTATGGCAAGAAAAGCATTGTCCATTGAAGAAACTTTTGCGGTTATCGAATCTACCAGCCAATTGATTGTAATTTCTATTGTCATCTATTCTTGAACCAAATTGATAACATTTTACCTGTGGCTGGTTGTAGCTTTTGTTCACCCTTAAGATGGATTGCCCCTGATAGTTTCTGTTTGTAATTCGTCCCTGCTTTACCTGATGATCTTCATTGTGATTTTGCTCATTTCTTCTTGCTGCATCAAGATAACTTTTTGAGGTGGATGCTTGAGAAGTTTCTCCATTATAGCCCAGACCTGTCTTGTTTAGTGGAGACCGCTGCACATTGATAATCTCATCCAAAGTTTCAGATCCTTTGACAAACTTGAGATTAATAGCTTTTGTTTTCTCAATCTCTTTTCTAAGACCAACAATTTCACCTTCTAATTTTTCAAGATGTTTTTCCTTTTCATCAATTTGAAATTGTAGAGTATCAATGATCATGTTCTTTTCTTCTATACATCTCTTGAGTCTAGTAATTTCATCATAAAGTTTATCCACATCTATAGCATCCAGATAATCATCATCTTCAAATGCCATTAACAACTTATCTTCATTACCTTGTTCATCTTCATCACTGTTTGATAGACCATCACTATCTTCATGAGTGTAGTAGCTTTTCTTATTTGCGTTCTGTTTCTTGTTCCATCTAGCAGGTTCCTTTCCTTTATCCTTATAAGGACATTTTGCAGCATAATGACCTACTCTTCCGCAAGCAAAGCATTTAAAAGGTAACTTACCTCTGAACCTTCCAGAACCCCTTTGAAGATTTATGACAAAATTTGATTCTTCTTCCTCTTCTTCTGGGACGTGGCTTGCTTCATAATAATCTCCTTTGCCTGATGCCTTGAAAGCAGCTTCTCTTCTGTCTGATGGACCTCCCTTTCTCATTTCATAAGCAGTTAGAATTCCATGTAGTTGAGACATAGTAAGAATTCGTAGATTTTCCTTTTCTTCTATTGCATATACTTTAGATTCAAACTTGGGGGACAATGATCTTAGAACCTTTTCAACCACAATAGCCTCTTTTATTTCTTCACCCAGATTTTTCATACAATTAACAACCTCATCTACCCGAAGAAAATAGTTAGCCACACTTTCATCATTATACATTTTGAGAGTCTCATACTGAATTCTGAGAGTTTGAAGTTTAGCACGCTTTACCTATTCATCTCCTTCATAGCTCGTGACAATTTTGTCCCATATTTCTTTTGCAGATTTATAGTGCATTACCTTCATGAATTCTGATTGAGATATACATCCTAATAGAGTACTGACTGCTTTCGCATTTGTTTCATACTTCTTTTTCTCAGCTGCATCTGTAGGAGTAGCTGAAGGAAAAGCGTAGCCTGTCTCTACGATGTCCCAAACTTCTGTACCAAGAGATTGAAGATAGGCAGTAACTCTTACCTTCCAATAATTGAAGTTTTTCCCATCAAAAACCGGTGGCCTGATTGATGCTTCTCTCTCGTAGTTGCTCATGATGAACGATCTACCTTCAAGCGATCAAGCTTCTCTGAAGGACCTGCTCTCATACCAATTGTTGGAAATAATACTGAGAGGGGGGGTGAATCAGTATTATCTAATTCTTTTAATAAATCTTACTTATTTGTTCTTTGAATTAGTTTTGCATGTCAGTACCATAAAATAATGAGCATGAACAAAGAAAACAGATAGTCACACCAAAGAACACAAGATGTAAGGTGGAAACCCAATGTGCGTGAAAACCACCTGCTGCAATATGTCTCTATCTTCTTTCAAAATATAAACTCCTTTTACAATGGTTTTGTACTGGTGCAGTCCTTTACCAGTACGCAGGCTGCAACCTGTAGAGAGCTACAACTCTCTCTCGTTTTCCAGTCTCTCCTAGAAGGGAGCTACAACCCCCTACTTCTTTTCTTACAAGGACCACTTTTCATAAATTTTCAAACTGGATCCATAAGCATCAAATGATCATAAAGTATAAGAAAATCACCCAGTCAACTGTAGTAACCAGATCAACAATAATAGAACCAAACCCAGAACACAGCAATGATAAACAAAGATCTTAAGAGAAGTAAGCACCCTGCTCAACTGCTCGCCTGCTTACGTAAGCACCCTGCTCAACTGTTTGCCTGCTTACAGTAAGCACCCTGCTCAACTGCTTGCCTGCTTACAGTACGCACCCTGCTCAACTACTCGCCTGCTTACAGTACGCACCCTGCTCAACTGTTTGCCTGCGTACCTCGCTCTGAGTCCATTGAACTGCCTGTGGACCTCCGCACCTGCAACCCTTCTGTGCCTGCGTATGTACGCACCTGAACCCTTCTGTGCCTGCATATATACGCACCTGCAACCCTTCTGTGCCTGCGTACCTGCGCACCTTCAACCCTTCTGTTGTTGGGAAAAGTATCCAATACAGAATGACCCTATCCCACTCTAAGGGTGATAGTACCTCAGCAACAATCAAAGCAAATCTATTCGAGATTACTTCTTTATGAGATGTAAGAGAGGGGAGAAAGAGATCCACTAACCGATGTCTTCCGCTAATGATTGATCCAATCTTCTCTCTTTGCTGCTTGCTCTCAGTTCCTTGCTCTTTCACTGGCCCAGCTACACCAAGATCCTACAAAATGGCAAGAGAGGGAAACTACAAGAAGCATACATTCATAATTGATTCAAGGATTAGAATAAATCAAATACACAAGTATAACAATACCCCATTGAAACACATGCATATAGAAGAACCTCAAATGCTTTATTAATGGAAGAAGTAAAGTTCAGGAAGTGATACAATCATAAAAGGTCCAATCCAGCATCACCTCCCAGCAGAAAGAAATCTCCTCTTCACCTCCTTCAAAGCAAATCACCCAATAGTTCTATACTCAAACCAACAGCACTTCCTTACATTCACAAGATTCCAGCCCTTCTAGACCTCATGAGAGAGCTCTATATATAGGAGTTTTGGAGAAAGGATGAGTCAGCTTGAGGCTGGCATGAAGCTGACTAGTGTCCTCTCTCACTTCAGTTATTCTTCAGTTCTTGAGTCCACTTGGAGGTTCTTGCTTCCACTTGGAGATCTAGAGCCTCTTACTCATCACCAGTCGAATTCCTTGATCCAAGTGTCATTTTGGAAGCTTCCTGGGCATTGACACCTTGAGGAATGACTGTGCCACTTGTCCCAACTCGCCCAGCACAGGTAGCCTTCTTTGCAGTTGACATTCAGTGCAGGTAGACAGTGGAGCAGTTGACATTCAGCGCAGATGCTCAGTGGAGCAGTTGACATGATCCAGAATTAGATTGTTTTTGAGTGTTTTCAGGTGGAGAACTGATATTCAGTGCTGTGGTTTTCTGACCTTGTTCCTCTAGGGGTAGGAACAACATGTTTAGGGACTTTGGATCCCTTAGATTATTGACATTTCATGCTTCATGCTGTAAGGCACAAAAATGTCTATAACAGTTGCCCCCTAAAGTATGAGGTCGTTTATCGGGTGAAATGCTTTATCAGGAGGATTCGAAGTTCATTCAATCGTTGAGAGGTGACCTGTAATAAAATACAATACAATACATTATTTTTCATTCTGCTTTCATGATCTAGCTGAGGCGGGCATTCCCATGCTCAGCTTTATAAATTCATTTTGGTACATAGAACAGACGATCGTCTGATGGTAGACTGATAATTCTCTGCTGAAATTATCATCCTTTGAGTAGGATGATCATCTGCTGCAATGATGTACATGTCAAATGTCTTTATATTTCCTGAATATATATCGCAGCCCGGATGGATGAAACTAGATCCAGGGTCTTCAAACTTGTTCGATCTTTACTCTAAGTACAAGTCGATCCATGTGAGAATTGCGCTGAAGTCGAACATGGAAAGACATCGCTTGATTACCGGTCAATGATGTAAACCGTTAACAAGCGCGAGAGGAATCACCGATAATGATAATGACCCTCAAGGTACTGTAGTACAATTCACGTGGTGTGAATATAGGACTTGGCGTCAAACACCAAGAAAAATATTCTGGTCGAAGGTCATTGATGTATACCTATCGCCGGAAGTGAGAAACTTGCCATTGAGGCATGCAAGCTTCAAAGCACTGAGGGGGTTGTTCCTAGATCAACTCCTTGGATAATGAGCTGATGTCGACAAGGAGCGATCCGTCAAAGGAGGGCCTTAATGAATCCCACATCAGTGACATGGAATGGAGCTAATGATTTTAGTGGAGGTGAAAACAATCTGTGACATATGACTCAGGGTGGCGATCATGGGTGGATGAAGGATAATGTATGGCAGTGGATGGGACACGGTTGACTCTTTCTTAACAACATCTCCTGAACATATAACGACACTGATGCGATGGATCGGTAGCATTACCCCAAATACGGATGGTTTGGCGAGACCATGGTGATGAGACTGGTGAATGAAACAACCCAACCCGATGTGATACGAAGGAAAAGTGTCATGTTCAAGAGCGACTTGCTACCATTAAAGCTTTGAGGTTCTCCCAATTTTTCCCCAGTCATTTCTGACCAGTACCTCTTTATTTTTGTCAAGCTTGAGGAGGATAACATATGCTTGTTCTATAACCTGCCCTTCGGGCAAGCCCATCACTATGTTTTAACAAGCCTAGCGATAGGGAAACTCGTTCTCATCTAAAGACAAGTTTGTCGCTATTTAATCATTTTAACGAGTCTAACGACAAGGAAAACTCGGTCCTTTTCATTTTTAGAGAGTCTGAAAAGGTACAGAAAGTTAACTCCAAAATTCCTTTTTCGTCATCTAATCCCTTAAGTCCGAAAAAGTATAAAACAATACAGAAGGGATGAGTTTTCGATAACTTTAACGAGCCGAATAAAACAAGCGCTCGACCTTTTTGTGCAATAATCCCTCAGGTCCAAAAAGATTAAAATCTAGAGGAGGGATAGATCTTCCGGTCACTTTAACGAGTTGGAAGGCCAAAACTCGACAAACTTTTCATATTTTACGAGTCAGACGAAAAGAGCTCAAAGAAGACTCGTATTTTGAGGAACGAGTGATAAACAGGGATAGCAGCAGATTCCAGGTACAGGTTGGAATTTTCCAATCACGGCAGTGTCACAAGGATGGCTAGGTGAAATCACTCTTCACAGCTGTTCCTCAAAATGGGTAAACAATCATATGGAGGTGAACGATCGGCTAAATGACGGTGGAGGTGGCAGGTGCAAACACGACCAAGGCTTTTTATGCTGATAAATTTACGATCACAAAGGTTATTTACCGAAATAGGTTCATTTTTTAATGAGCTTGAACTCTGGAGGAAACTCTTGCTCACAATCGCTTTTCTATTTTTTAACGAGCATAAATTCCGCGTTAAAACTGCTCAAATCTTGCGTTTATTTTTTAACGAGCATGAACTTTATGCTAAAACTGCTCGAATCTCGCTTTTCTATTTTTTAACGAGCATAAATTCCGCGGTAAAACTGCTCGATTATACCAGTCATAAGATGAGAAATGTCCCCTGCAAGATCCCATTTTTTATAGAGCTTGCGCCTTACCAAAGCTATGCTCCCTCTCATCCTTTCTTTATGCAAGTTTGGACACGACTAATCCCAAAAACAAATAAATAACCGCTCTTAGCTTGCACTCCAAAAGGTTTGCATGCCCCCGGGTATAAAGTACAATTTCAAGGCTGCCCCTACTTATCCATCAAAACATTTTGTTTTAAAGGGTGAGGCTTGCCTCTTTCTGGTTACCCAAAGATTGTTTTGTTAACTTCTTCAAACGAAAACATTTCCTCGGCACTGTCTACCGAAGTAGACAATGGTGAATGACCTTTGTCAAACACGTGACCTTAACAAAAGAATCCTATTCTAGAACAACCCCTCTTCCATCCACGGACGGGGTACGGACTAGTCATATTCTCTCGCGGAAATTCTACCTTATACCCAAGGTTTCCTCTGCCCGAAGCAAACCAGGATGCATGCCCCCTGGGTTCCAGTCCCATCTTTCCAAATCGCTCGCACTCATCGGGAAGGAGGACTGGGGGTGGAGACATTTCTTGATTGAATAGACCATTCAGGGTTGGTATGTGACTATTTGCGATGCGTGATCCCGGAAATGAAAGTTGGTCTACGAGCTTGACCATCCTTCCTTCGTGCGGAAAACACATTACTCTAATGAGTGAGGAGACTATTGCTCCTATGCAATATATGCAGTCTCGTCCAACGAGTAGGTTATAATCCAAGGGTCCTTGAACGACCATCACGTTCCTTTGAACGGTCTTCCCTTTCAATGTAACAGGCACATTGGGGAGGATCCCTAATGGTCGACTGGTTCCTTTATCAAAACCCGAGAGATTTCTTATCTCAGGCAAAAGCGTCGGGGAACCCAGTGCTTTCCAAGCAATAGAGGAAAGGATACTCACAGACACCCCTTCATCAATGATAGTGTCAGCCATTACCATTCTGTAAATTTGGACTATGATTCTGAATGGTATACTGGCTGGCAACCGAGGTCTGCCTAGTTGGTTCCAATCAAAGGACACAACCAGGTTGCTTGGTGGTGGGACCGAATACACGGCCGGATATGACCCTGACGATGTTCCTTCCTGCGATAAAGGAATGGGTGCATTGCCCTGACTCTCATCAGAGTCTGTGTTGATGAAAAGAATCTGGATGGTGTCATCCTTATTCTCTTCAGTGAGGGTGTCATTTGAAGATGAATCTTCATTGACGGTGTCATTTGAAGATGAAACCTCCGAAGGCAGAACCGGGTCAACTGTCGTTTCGACCTTTGGACTTTCGTCCGGTCTGGATTCAGTAGGTTCATTTTCAATGACTGACGCTTTAGCTGAACACTTGAGTGGGCCAGCTGTATTTTCAACCAACGAAGGACTTGGCACGAGTTTTTTGTATCCAGGAGGAAGTCTCAGCGGTGAAACCGGGCGATCTTCCAAAACTCTCTTCGCTTTGTCTAAGAAGGGACAACGGTGGATGGCGTGATCGCCTTCACACAGTCTGCAGGGGAATCTTGCTCCCCCTTTTTGTCTTGAACCTTCACTTTCGCTGGTTGACGGTAAGCATTCAACATGGCTATCAGAGGTCGATGCTCCCGAACTGTGCAAACGAGGGGACCAGTCCCTTAGTATCCGGGGAATACAGGGACAATCTCTATGGAAGTGGTCTCCTCTACATATGACACATGGCGATTTAGGCCCGGTCTGTGCTGTGTGTGGATTTTTGTCAGATGTCTTTTGCTTGCCCCCAGTCGCCTTAGGCTCCTTCTTCTTCTTCTCTCTCTTCTTCTTCTCCTTCTTCTCCATGGGAGCTTGGCTTTTGCCGGCTCTACCTTGCAAAGATGAAGGATTGGAGGAAGAGTTATAGGAAGTAGAAGGCTGGTGGGCAGCTTTAGACTGATCTAACTGTTGACTCGACTGTTCGGGAACCATGGTGTTCTGAACTACATTGGTTGAGAATAGCCAAATTGGCAGGCCAATTGTCAGTCCTGGAAGCGACAATGTGGCCATGTGGGGCGCACCAACTTCTCCCCAAGAGGAGAAAGGACTAGGATTTCCATCATGTGGAATTCCTTGGTTGGGGCGTTCCATGTTCTCAACCTACAGATCAACGCAGGAATAGGAGGTGATTATGTTCCGTTTAAAATAAATTTTATAACGACGCTTTAGACACAACTTGCTTTTTCACTTTTTAAGAGTCGAGAAAAAGCTAAAGATGACTCTAGTCTCCTTCGATGTTTTAACGAGCCCGAAGTGACAAATGCTCGGATGGACTTTTTCAGTTATAGAGTTTGAAAAAGGCCAAAAGAAACTGCTCTGGAGATCTAGGCAGAGGGTGTACCAAACCTTTCGCAAAACCACAGAATACGTTTTACGGTACGAGTGGTCGATCTTCGTGAATGTTGTGTTCACTGCATTGCGATCAGTAGGGCGGCCGACATGGCTTCCTATGGATAAAGGCTTTGTTCCTATAGGGGTCTCCCAATATATACGCGACGGTACGTGGGAGCACATGTCCGTATTGATAGTTATCGCTTCACCGTGGAGGAATCACCCAACCACTCAACGCTAAGATATCACATTTAACGACGCCGGAACACGTCTATAGCTTAGACCTCTATGTGTTTGCGTTATGTTTCAATGCGTTGTTATGTAAATTCAATTTATTTTAAGGTTGATCTTGTTTAGCAGTTTGCCTTTATGGATCACCACGAGATGTATAGTAACACTCCTAAATGCAGTCTAAGATGATAAGCAAGCTTTTCAATCTTTCAACTTTGAAAATCTTAACTACTGAGGGAAAAGAAAGACATCATCTTTTCACACAGATCATAGAGCACACACTAATGCACTTTTCCTAAATCAACATGCAAACTGTCAAAATGCACATGCACAATGCAGGTATTTCTTTTCTCTTTCTTAATGTTGATTTAATACAAAAAGAAAGCTGTTGTATAACTTTGAATTCAATTTCAAGTGAAAGCAAACAAGCTTGTCCAAAATCAAAAGACACCTTAAGATTTACTTGTTTCGACACTAGAAATATATAAATTCAAACCATGTGACGAAAGCAAAATCTCAATCAGCTATGAACAGCAAACAAACTAACTCTTAAGATCAAAACGACACTTATCACAGTCTAGATCTAAGAGGCCACAGCAAGACTAGTTCACTTTTCGTTAAGGGAAACTGCAAATGATATAAGAAATACACAAAGAAAAACTACAGTTTCTTTATACAACCGAGGCGGAACAGTGGCAAGGAAAGTTGGTTTCAGATAGGTACATTGACTGATAAGAGGCTGCAAAAACAAGGATGAAAACAGGGCAATGAACAGCAAGGAACCCCAGTTGCACAAGGCAAAACTGGTTCAGCGCAGGTAGTACACTGTCAGTTTGACATTCAGCGCAGGTAGCCCCTTCGGGATCTGCGCTGAAATGCAGACTGCCTTCACAGTGCCTGCAATGAAGAGATAAACTTTCGTTTTTCTCAGTTTCCGGGTCACAGATTGCTAAAAAATTCACAGTTTTTGGCCAAATCAGAAGCTATCAATCAAGTACACACTAAAGGGTAATTAGGAGGATGAAAAGCTATCACTAAGAGCTATTCAGAGTCCTTGTGGATCAGCTCTTCAAATCCTAAACTTGCCCAGAAACTGAGCTAGAGTAGCTGGCCTCTACTTTGCATTTGAAAGATCCAAATGCAGTTCGATTCGGTACTCCCTGTGTTTATGAAATGAATAGCAAAAACACAAACAACCAACAAGATACGTTCCCCAGTGGAGTCGCCAATTTGTTGTTGGGAAAAGTATCCAATACGGAATGACCCTATCCCACTGTAAGGGTGATAGTACCTCAGCAACAATCAAAGCAAAGCTATTCGAGATTACTTCTTTATGAGATGTAAGAGAGGGGAGAAATAGATCCAGTAACCGATGTCTTCCGCTAATGATTGATCCAATCTTCTCTCTTTGCTGCTTGCTCCCAGTTCCTTGCTCTTTCACTAGCCCAGCTACACCAAGATCCTGCAAAATGGCAAGAGAGGGAAACTACAAGAAGCATATATTCATAATTGATTCAAGGATTAGAATAAATCAAATACACAAGTATAACAATACCCCATTGAAACACATGCATATAGAAGAACCTCAAATGCTTTATTAATGGAAGAAGTAAAGTTCAGGAAGTGATACAACCATAAAAGGTCCAATCCAGCATCACCTCCCAACAGAAAGAAATCTCCTCTTCACCTCCTTCAAAGCAAATCACCCAATAGTTCTATACTCAAACCAACAACACTTCCTTACATTCACAAGATTCCAGCCCCTCCAGACCTCATGAGAGAGCTCTATATATAGGAGTTTTGGAGAAAGGATGAGTCAGCTTGAGGCTGGCATGAAGCTGACTAGTGTCCTCTCCCACTTCAGTTATTCTTCAGTTCTTGAGTCCACTTGGAGGTTCTTGCTTCCACTTGGAGATCTAGAGCCTCTTACTCATCACCAGTCGAATTCCTTGATCCAAGTGTCATTTTGGAAGCTTCCTGGGCATTGACACCTTGAGGAATGACTGTGCCACTTGTCCCAACTCGCCCAGCGCAGGTAGCCTTCTATGCAGTTGACATTCAGCGCAGGTAGACAGTGGAGCAGTTGACATTCAGCGCAGATGCTCAGTGGAGCAGTTGACATGATCTAGAATTAGCTTGTTTTTGAGTGTTTTCAGGTGGAGAATTGATATTCAGTGCTGTGGTTTGCTGACCTTGTTCCTCTAGGGGTAGGAACAACATGTTTAGGGACTTTGGATCCCTTATATTATTGACATTTCATGCTTCATGCTGTAAGGCACAAAAATGTCTATAACACCTTCTGTGCCTACGTACCTCCGCACCTGCAACCCTTCTGTGCCTGCGTACCGGCGCACCTGAAATTCTTCGTTCCTGGGTACGTACGCACTTTTCTTTCATTGTACCTGCGTACCTTCAGGCATAGATGATTTCAAGACTTCAGAAATAACCCAGACAGTCAGATCTACAGATCTGAACATGCGCTGAAGAGATCTCAATCCATCAGTAGATTCGCCTTATTTAGATCTAGACATACTCCCAAGAGATCATAATATTTCAGATCTAGCCCTCATAAGATATTCAACCAAAAACATGCACAAGCCAAATTATCTCCTTTGCTTTATATAGGAAAGCTCTTCCTTAAATCATGGATCAATACCACTGGCCGACACCATAATAACACAATACCGTCGGCTAAATACCAAGAGTAAAACATAAGAAAACCCCACATGTGAATTTCTTTGCCTTGAAATGTGTGCACTGGGGGTACGCACCTCCTAAACGGGATAACTGCGGGTATGTACACACTTTATGTAACACTGACCTGCGTGTACGCACCTTATGTAAGGTGTACCTACGTACCCCTTATTTTCTTCAATATTTGATAGCTGATCATCAATCTCTGCTGCTGACTTGAAGTACTGTGATCTATCACCTGAATGGGTTGCCATCAAGGACAACACTTTAGCCATAATGCCAACAAAATAAATATCAAGAAAGATGATAACAGGTGGATCTTGCCCCATTTCTCCCTCTAGGGACCATGTGTTGTGGGGAAAAGTATCCGACTCGGATGACCCTATCCCTACTCTAAGGGTGACAGTCCTTAGCAATAACTGAAAGAAAAGCTTTGATATTTTCCTTTATGAAAGTACAGAGAAGGAAGAAAAGATTGACCAACCGATGTCTTTCGCTTTTGTCGATCTTGTCCTCTCTCTTTGTCTCTTGTTCCCAGCTCCTTGCTCCCTTTGCCGGCCCATCTACACACAGATCCTGCACAAACAAGAGAGGGAAACTACAAGAAACATGTACTCATAACTGATGCATGGATTAGAGTGAATTAGATATACAAGTAAATACAATACATCAATGCAATACAAGTATATAGGAGAACATTCAAAGTTTTATTGATAGAAGTAAAAGGGTTCTGAGAAGGTTACAACCATCAATGGCTCCAATCCAGCAGCACCTCCCCAGCAGCAAGAAATCTCCTCTTCACCTCTATAAAAGCAATCACCCAATAGCTCTAACTGTAAACCAACAGCACTTCCTTACTTTGCACAAAATTCCAGCCTCCCTAGACCTCATAGAAGAGCTCTATATATAGGAGATTTGGAGAAAGGATGAGTCAGCTTGAGGCTGGCTTCAAGCTGACTAGTGTCCTCTCCCACTTCAGTTATACTTCAGTTCTTGAGTCCACTTGGAGATCCTTGCTTCCACTTGGAGTTTAAGAACCTCTTACTCATCACTGGGCGAATTCCCTGATCCAAGTGTCATTTTGGAAGCTTCCTGGGCATTGACACCTTGAGAAATGAGCCTGCCACTTGTCCAAACACGTTCAGCGCAGGTAGCTAGTGTTGGAGTTGACATTCAGCGCAGGTAGCCAGTGTAGCAGTTGACATTCAGTGCAGGTAGCCAGTGTAGCAGTTGACATTCAGTGCAGGTAGCCAGTGTAGCAGTTGACATGATCCAGAATTGCCTTGTTTTTGAGCGTTTTTAGGTGGAGAACTGATTTGAAGTGCTGTGGTTTGCTGACCTTGTTCCTCTAGGGGTAAGAACAACATGTTTAGGGACTTTGGATCCCTTTGATTATGGACATTTCATGCTTCATGCTGTAAGGCACAAAAATGTCTATAACAGTTGCCCCCTAAAGTATGAGGTCGTTTATCGGGTGAAATGCTTTATCCAGAGGATCCGAAGTTCATTCAAGTGCGGAGAGGTGCCCTGTAATACAATACAATACAATACATTATTTTTCATTCTGTTTTCATGATCTAGCTGAGGCGGGCATTCCCATGCTCAGCTTTATAAATACATTTTGGTATATAGAACAGACGATCGTCTGATGGTAGACTGATAATTCTCTGCTGAAATTATCATCCTTTGAATAGGATGATCATCTGCTGCAATGATGTACATGACAAATGTTTTTATATTTCCTGAATATATTTCGCAGCCCGGATGGATGAAACTAGATCCGGGGTCTTCAAACTCGTTCGATCTTCACTCTAAGTACAAGTCGATCCATGTGAGAATTGCACTGAAGTCGAACATGGAAAGACATCGCTTGATTACCGGTCAATGATGAAAATCGTTAACAAGCGCGAGAGGAATCACCAATAATGATAATGACCCTCAAGGTACTGCAGTACAATTCACGTGGCGTGAATAAAGGACTTGGCATTGAACGCCACGCAAAATCTTCTGGTCGAAGGTCATTGATGTATACCTGTCGCTGGAAGTGAGAAACTTGCCATTGAGACATGCAAGCTTCAAAGTACTGAAGGGGTTGTTCCTAGATCAACTTCTTGGATAATGAGCTGAAGTCGACAAGAAGCGATCCGTCAAAGGAGGGCCTTAATGAATCCCACATCAATGACACGGAACGGGGCTAATGATTTTAGTGGAGGTGAAAACAAACTGTGACATATGATTCAGGGTGGCGATCATGGACGGATGAAGGATAATGTATGGTAGTGGATGGGACACGGTTGACACTTTCTGAATGACCTCTCTTGAACATATAACGACACTCATGCGATGGATCGGTAGCATTACCCCAAATGTGGATGGTTTGGCGAGGACCATGGTGATGAGACCGGTGAATGAAACAACCCAACCCGATGTGGTACGGAGGAAAAGTGTCATGTTCAAGAGCTTTGAGGTTCTCCCAATTTTTCCCCAGTCATTTCTGACCAGTACCTCTTTATTTTTGTCAAGCTTGAGGAGGATAACATATGCTTGTTCTATAACCTGCCCTTCGGGCAAGCCCATCGCTATGTTTTAACGAGCCTAGCGATAGGGAAACTCTTTCTCGTCTAAAGACAAGTTTGTCGCTATTTAATCATTTTAACGAGTCTAACGACAAGGAGAACTCGGTCCTTTTCATTTTTAGAGAGTCTGAAAAGGTACAGAAAGTTAACTCCAAAATTCCTTTTTCGTCATCTAATCCCTTAAGTCCGAAAAAGTATAAAACAATATAGAAGGGATGAGTGTTCAGTACTTTTAACGAGCCGAACAAGACAAGCACTCGATCTTTTTGTGCAATAATCCCTCAGGTCCAAAAAAGATTAAAATCTAGAGGAGGGATAGCTCTTCCGGTCGTTTAACGAGCTGGAAGGCCAAAACTCGGCAAACTTTTCATATTTTACGAGTCAGATGAAAAGAGCTCAAAGAAGACTCGTCTTTTGAGGAACGAGTGATAAACAGGGATAGCAGCAGATTCCAGGTACAGGTTGGAATTCTCCAATCACGGCAGTGTCACAAGGATGGCTAGGTGAAATCACTCTTCGCAGCTGTTTCTCAAAAGAGGTAAACACACAAATGGAGGTGAATGATCGGCCAAATGAAAAGTGGAGGTGACGGGCGAACACAACCAAGGCTTTTATGGCTGATGGATTTACGATCACAAAAGGTTATTTACCGGTTCATTTTTTCTGAATGAGCTTGAACTCTAAGGGAAAGCCTGCTCACAATCTTATGTTTATTTTTTAACGAGCATGAACTATGTGCTAAAACTGCTCGGATCTTGCGTTTATTTTTTAACGAGCATGAACTATGTGCTAAAACTGCTCGATTATTTGCATGCCCCAGCATCATAATGACGCATGTCAAAGGAGGGTGCCCCCCAAGCTTCATTGCATTCAACTTGGTGGTTGGAATGAAGGTTTACCTTTGAATTTTAAAAAGGGGATTTGTTTCATTTTTTAATGAGGTTGACATAGTAAAAGAACTATCCTCATGATTCCTTGTTTCATTTTTTAACGAGGTTGACACGAGGTAAGAACCGTCCTCGGGGCCCACTGTATTTACAGTATTTCCATTAGGGCGACGATCCATGCTGACAAAATATTTAGGAACCTTCTGAATCCATTGGATATGGAAGATTTCATATTGTAGGTTTCCACTGTGGCTACTTCCGCTAGATTACCTGCCGGCGGTAGGGCAAAAGTACCCATTAAGGCAGGGTCTTTTAGGAGACCTACTCCGATATTTTGGAGTGATTGATTACTTTCATGGATCATTGTGCTGCTTCCTGTAACTTGAGAACTGTTGGGGAGAAATGTTTGTTGGTCGACGATTGTAATTTTTCCTTGAAAAGGAAATACAATCCTCCTGAAGTAGGTCGACACAACTGCGGCCATGGCATATATCCAAGGCCTTCCCAGTAGGATGTTGTAATCGAGGTTTCCGTCGATTACTTCCACATCAACTTCTACTGTTTTGCCCCCCAGTTCAACTTGCAAGTTACTTAAAATCCCGTATGGAGTGTATGATCGTCCATCAAATGCTTTTAACGTCGTTGACGATTTCGACAAGGGTGGTGAGCCTAAATTTTTCCAGCAATTCATCGACATAAGACATGTAGATGCCCCCTCATCAATAATTGTTCGATGAACAGTTTTGTTGAGGGCTTTCACTTTAATAAGGAAAGCTTGTTGAGCTGGTAACTTAGGATCATATCCTTTATGGTCAAAGGCCACAAGATTGGAATCCATTGGGCCAATCCCACCTATTGCTGATAATAAAGTTTGCTCTTGGGAGGGGCAATTTTGCGGTACCTCAAGTGTCGACATAGCGGACGGCGATTGGGCCAGGTCCTCTATTATATTATAATTCTGTGCTATTTTGGCACGAGGATTAAATGTCGATTTGTGTACTACTCCCTTTGGCAACTTTACCATTGGTTCAGGAATGATGGGTGGCACAACTTTGGTCAAAGCTGTCGTCGAACTACTAGGTTGTTCATTAGCCTTGTTATTTGACAGCCATGGATTCCCGTAATCTTCATTCCTTGTCAAAGCATTATTCTGCTGCTTTGAGGTAGATAACATAAGCACTTGGGATCGGGAAGCATTTTGATTAGCAACCAGATTTTGACCAGGATTAGGAAACGGATCAGTCAACACAGCTGAGGTTTTCGGACTCTTAAAAAATCTTTTAAGCTCAGCTTTGCATGGACAATCTGCTGTCCAATGATCCTCATCACATATATGACACCCCGAAGGGGGTTTCCCTTTTCTCCCTTTCTTTTTCTTCTTGTCTCCTGGTTGCTTCAGTTGTTTGCCCTTGTCGTTCGACACGGCACTTACTTCTGAGGCAAGAAGTTCTTCATTTGCATTTTGATTCGAAGTCTTACGGGTTTTCTTAGACGAATCCCGTGTTGACTTTGCATTTGCAGTGCCAATCACACCATCGCCGGCATGAGAGTCACTATTTGATCCAGGAGGGGGAGGAATTGAAAATTCCGGTCTAGGGACGTCAGGTATCTTGTCATAGAGTGTGCCAGACTGAGTATATACTAAGTCTAAATACTGGGCACGAGCAATAACTTGCTCCTCTGTTACGACGCCTCCCTTGGCCACATCTTCTGTTATAGCAGGAAGAAGCGACTTTATAAACCACTCAGCTAAAAGCTGATCTGGAACATAAGTCTTTACCATTCTGCGACGACGACGCCACTCATGTATATGATCTGATATATGTGTGGCCGTTGTCTACTTGAAATTGGTTAAGATCTCGGTTCCAGTTTCGTACCTTATAGGTAACTGAAAGTGTGTTAAGAAAGTCGTGGCTAGGGAACTAAAATTGTCGAAAGAGGCTCTAGGTAATTCAATATACCATTTAGCCGCCGGACCAGTCAATGTCCTCTGGAAAAGGCGAAGCCGTATCGAATCATCATTCAAGGTATTCGACGAACACCACAGATGGAAAGTCATCACATGATTCGATGGGTCTTCGCCAGGATTTCCATTGAATTTAGGAATGTCCGAAGGAAGTTTGTGAGGAATCGCTGGCCACCAATGGGCATAGGCGATTGGATCATTCGTCAATCGATGTAAATCTGGTAATTCTAGAGTCGCCACGAATGGCAACTGCTGATTTAGGTTTGGCGAGGCGTACCCAGGATATGATGGAATCGCCTGAGCAGTAGGCCTTTGCATACCAGCATAATGCAACTGATGTTGATAGGACTGATATGGCTGGTGGGCTTGGCCACTGTAAAGTGGTTGATTTAACCCGTTCTGAATATAGGGTTGCCCACTATTTGCAAAGATCTGTCGCTCAGATCCCTGGTACACCTGTTGAAACTGAGGTTGTTGGTATTGCATCATCCATGGCTGTGAAGCCATGTTTTGCTGTGCGATACTAACCGACGGACCAAGATGCGGGGTTATGGTTCCCGTTTGTATCTGTGTCGTCCCGGCAGTTGGCGATTGTGGTTGTGTTGCAGGGTCAAGGGGCTGTTGCATTACAACTTGGGGTTGACATACAACAGGCATCGATTGAACTTGCGACACGGTTACAATTGCTGGCGTCGTCGGGATGCTAGACATAAGTACACATTGTTGCATGGTATATACAACTCTCGGTTGTTGGGGCAACATAGGCACCCAACCACTCGTCGTAACTTCAGTCAAACCTGAATGCGGTTGAAAACTGCCGTATGGGTATCCTCCCGGAGGGGGAAGTGAAAGGGCATATTGCCCCCCATACGGTAACAATCCGGAGCTCAAGGGTATAGATTGCCTTTGAGGACTGGATGGTCCAAACTGATTTCCAAAGGGATCAATTTGTCTAGTTTCAACATAAGAATTACCGGGTATTATACCGGAAGAACAAACTGGAACAGACCAAGTTGTCATAATAGTCCCTGGGTGGACTCCTTCTAGCTGTTGAGAGCTAGTCGGGACAGCTGGTATGCCGGCAAACATCGTCGGAGTGACAGCAGGAGCTTCTGCTGTCGCTGTGTCATTTGGCACAGTCCTAGATGTCGACGGTTGCTCAGACATTTTAAGTCTATCCAATAAACTGCCTAACGATTCTACAGGAACTTCCACTGGCGATGGACAAACTTCTGATGCAGAAGGAAAAAGAGTGATGCCTACTCCAAAATGAGTTGGAGTATTTGCTTGCTGGTCCTCTACGATTTCCTCTATTGCAATCAGACCAGGAGGAAGAGGAAGACCGTCAGGTCCGTAAAATATTTCTGGTGCCGAAGAAGGGGTTGCTTCGACAGTGACAGTTGTTTGAGCAACAAGACTCTGTGGACCGGTTTCAGATGGAACTGGTTCAGTTATGCAAGTACTTGTTCTCAGACTAGGATCAGTACAACTGTCCCTCTGTCGCTGTTGAACTTCTTCAATAGAGGCAGGGATTCCAGAAATATTAGGAGTGACCAGAGTCTCAGATTTAGTTGGAACTGTTGTTCTAACTTTAATGGGAGATTTTGACCCGGTCAAGCGAGTTTGCTTCGTCCGTACTACTCTCAATTCCGGAGACAAAGACGGTTGACTCGCGAGTCTCCTCGAACGACGGAGTTCTAATTGACTTTCCTCCATGGTTGCGGATTACTCGATCAACTAAAATACAAAAAGGGGAATTATGTTTCCGTATTGAATGAATTTTATTAGACGCTTTTAGACACAACTTTGCTTTTTCATGTTTTAAGAGTCGAGAAAAAGCTAAAGATGACTCTAGTCGCCTTCGATGTATTAACGAGCCCGAAGTGACAAATGCTCGGTTGGACTTTTTCAGTTATAGAGTTTGAAAAAGGCCAAAAGAAACTGCTCTGGAGATCTAGGCAGAGGGTGTGCCAAACCTTTCGCGAAACCACAGAATACGTTTTACGGTACGGGTGGTCGATCTTCGTGAATGCTGTGTTCACTGCATCGCGATCAGTAGGGCGGCCGACAGGCTTCCTAAGGATAAAGGATAAATGCCTATAGGGGTCTCCCAATATACGCGACGGTACGCGGGAGCACAAGTCCGTATTAGTGCTATCGTCCCTCAGGAGGAATCACCCACCTTCGTAGAGATCGACAGTCACTACGTTTAACGACGCCGGAACACGTCTCTACCTAGACCTCTATTGTGAGCGTTATGTTACAAAGCGTTTTTAGATTCATTCAATATATTTTAAGTTGATCTTGTTTAGCAGTTTGTCTTTCAGGATCACCACGAGATGTATTGGTACAAATTCCTAAATGCAGCTAAAATGATAAGCAAGCTTTACAATCTTTTTAGCTTTGAAAATCCTAACTACTGAGGGGAGAGAAAAACATAATCTTTCCACACAGAGCACAAAGCACAAACTAATGCACTTTCTCCTAGATCAATCACGCAAACTTATCAAAAAATGCAAGATGCATGTATTTCTTTTCTTTTCCCTTAATGTTGATGTAAGACAAAAGGAAACTGTCGTATAATTTTCGAATTCAATTTGAAGCGTAAACAAACAAGTTTTGTCTAAAATCAAAAGACGCCTTACAGGTACTTGTTTCGACACTAAAAATGTATGAATTCAAACCATAAAATGAAAAACAAACAAACTCAAACAGCCATGAACAGTAATAAAACTAGCTCTTAAGATCACGACAACACTTTTACAGTTCAAGATCTAAGAGGCCACAGCTATACTGGTTTGCTTTTCACAATGGGAAACTGTAACTGAAACAAGAAATACTGAAAGAACAATCACAGTTTCATCACACAACTGAGGTGGAATAATGTCAAGGAAAGTTGGTTTACAGCAAGTACAAATGACAAGCAATCAGCAGCAAAACAACAGTGAAAACAGGGCCAAGACTCAGTAGGAAACCTCAGCAAGACACTGGCTAACTGGTCCAGCGCAGGCTCTGGTCTGTCAAACTGACTTTCAGCGCAGTTCCCGAAGGGAGTACCTGCACTGGAATGCAGACTGCTTGTGGACAGCCTGCACTGAGACACGAGAGTTGCGTTTACAAGGGTTTCCGGGTCATAAAAAGCTCAAAAATTCACTGTTTTTGCTGAAATAAAAAGTTATAGGTCAAGTACAAGCTAAGGGATGATCAAGAGGATAAAAAGCTATCACAAAGAGCACAAGAGTCTTTTGTAGATCAGCTCTTCAAATCATGAATCTGCTCAGAAAATGAGCAAGAGTAGCAGCCCCTCTACTTCGCTTTTGATATAGTCAAAAGCTTTTCGATTTGGTACTCTTTTCTTCAGGAAATGAATAGCAAAGATAATACAAACACAAATCAAACGGATACGCTCCCCAGTGGAGTCGCCAGTTTGTTGTGGGGAAAAGTATCCGACTCGGATGACCCTATCCCTACTCTAAGGGTGACAGTCCTTAGCAACAACTGAAAGAAAAGCTTTGATATTTTCCTTTATGAAAGTACAGAGAAGGAAGAAAAGATTGACCAACCGATGTCTTTCGCTTTTGTCGATCTTGTCCTCTCTCTTTGTCTCTTGTTCCCAGCTCCTTGCTCCCTTTGCCGGCCCAGCTACGCACAGATCCTGCACAAACAAGAGAGGGAAACTACAAGAAACATGTACTCATAACTGATGCATGGATTAGAGTGAATCAGATATACAAGTAAATACAATACATCAATGCAATACAAGTATATAGGAGAACATTCAAAGCTTTATTTATAGAAGTAAAAGGGTTCTGAGAAGGTTACAACCATCAATGGCTCCAATCCAGCAGCACCTCCCCAGCAGCAAGAAATCTCCTCTTCACCTCTATAAAAGCAATCACCCAATAGCTCTAACTGTAATCCAACAGCACTTCCTTACTTTGCACAAAATTCCAGCCTCCCTAGACCTCATAGAAGAGCTCTATATATAGGAGATTTGGAGAAAGGATGAGTCAGCTTGAGGCTGGCTTCAAGCTGACTAGTGTCCTCTCCCACTTCAGTTATACTTCAGTTCTTGAGTCCACTTGGAGATCCTTGCTTCCACTTGGAGTTTAAGAACCTCTTACTCATCACTGGGCGAATTCCCTGATCCAAGTGTCATTTTGGAAGCTTCCTGGGCATTGACACCTTGAGAAATGAGCCTGCCACTTGTCCAAACACGTTCAGCGCAGGTAGCTAGTGTTGGAGTTGACATTCAGCGCAGGTAGCCAGTGTAGCAGTTGACATTCAGTGCAGGTAGCCAGTGTAGCAGTTGACATTCAGTGCAGGTAGCCAGTGTAGCAGTTGACATGATCCAGAATTGCCTTGTTTTTGAGCATTTTTAGGTGGAGAACTGATTTGAAGTGCTGTGGTTTGCTGACCTTGTTCCTCTAGGGGTAAGAACAACATGTTTAGGGACTTTGGATCCCTTTGATTATGGACATTTCATGCTTCATGCTGTAAGGCACAAAAATGTCTATAACACCATGGTTTGAGGGAAAACTCCCATTCAGCCCTGAAAAGACAAATTTCTAATTTCTTCTTAAATTTAGGGTTTTCTACTAATTAGGCCAACATCTTTTAGTTTTCAAACATAGGTTGTTGTTTTCATTTCTAATATCCTAAGCTTTGTACGAGATTTCATGATGTTTTCACAATATGTTGCAAGCATTTCCATGCATGAACTAGGAAAATAAATGATGAAGTTATGTTTTCCTACATTGATGTAAACCTTTCTTGTTTTAACATGATTTTTGGATAAATGCCATAATGATTGTATATTGCAGGAGTTTCAATAGTGCAAGAAGACCTCATATCAACTTCAGCCAAGCCATACCAACCCATGATCGCCAAAGTTCACTAAGTTCACAACCCGAGTTATCATTACACAAGGATAACTTGCCATGCTTGTTGAGCAAATCCAACCATCATACAACTTCGGTTTGAGTTCTAAGTGAATCCTAACCATTTCGTTTTGTTATTCCTTCCATCACTGACCTTCCCTAAGCCCCATACCATTGTCCAAATCAATCCTTATGCTTTTGGCTTGTTCCTGTAGGAAAATTCGGATCCTATAGGTAAATTAGGACATCCTCTAAGACGACTTATAGTGGCATGTTTTGAGTATGATTTATGAGAAATGCATCAAAAAATCTAGGAGAATACCCCTACTTGTCTCCCAAGCCATTTGACCCATCACAACCATCTCTCTCTACACCTATCCCACCTGCCATACAATCAAGAAGGATTAGCATTCATGTTTTCATAAAAAGGGACAAAAAGAAAAAGGTTGTTATGCTTATTCTTGTGCACAACAGTTAAGTGTTTGATTAGATCAAATTGCATGCTTAGGATAGTTAGGATTTCACATGTGTTAAAGTAGAATTCTTCTGAAACAAGGTATCTTAACAAATAGCTAGATGAGTTGAGTGTGTTAGGCATCTATTTCAGTCTTTCATTACTGCAGTATATAATATTCCAATTCTCTCAATTAGGGTAAAATTCTCCTTTCCTAATTGGTAATCAAACTTCTTCTAAATCAATAGAAGGTTGGTTTGAGAAACCATAGTGATCTATTGCCAGCTCAGTAGTGAAAAAGAGTGGGCCCATTGCATCTATTTGTGCATACAACACTATCACCTCAAAATTTGTACGAACCCCGGGTTGATGAAGTAAAGTTGGTAGGTCTAGGAGTTGCAACATTCTTGCTACAATACTAGTGCTCATCACTTTTTTGCACCATTGGTGGGGAGGTTTCTGAGTAGATGTCATTTCTACCTTCTTTCTTCCATTTCTTATCTCTTTTCATTCTGCTATTAGTTTCATTTTTGCAAAGGTAGTTGTAAGTTGGTTTTCTTTCCTTTCCATTCTTCCAGTGATTTCATTCAACAATTAGATTCATTCAGTTTGTCTTCCTAATTCTGCGTTTAGTCTTAAAACTTGAAAAAAAAAAAATACTTCTTTAATGCCTTGTAGGAATAGGGATAACTTAGGAAAATTTCTACCAAATACCCCACCACTTCAAACAGCCAACATTCCCTCTTCTTCAGTGGATGTGAATTATAGGACCTCTTAGGCAAACAACCAGATATTTTTGAAGAGCCTATAGGAGAAGAAGAAGAAGAACCCATTCCAACTGACCTAATGGCTGGAAATAGAAATGAAAGGCAAGATAGAGAAAGAGTTGAGGGTGTTTTTCATATGAGAGTGTTATAGACATTTTTGTGCCTTACAGCATGAAGCATGAAATGTCCATAATCTGAGGGATCCAAAGTCCCTAAACATGTTGTTCCTGCCCCTAGGGAACAAGGTCAGCAAACCACAGCACTGAATATCAGTTCTCCACCTGAAAACACTCAAAAACAAGCTAATTCTAGATCATGTCAACTGCTCCACTGAGCATCTGCGTTGAATGTCAACTGCTCCACTGTCTACCTGCGCTGAATGTCAACTGCAAAGAAGGCCACCTGCGCTGGGCGAGTTGGGACAAGTGGCACAGTCATTCTTCAAGGTGTCAATGCCCAGGAAGCTTCCAAAATGACACTTGGATCAGGGAATTCGACTGGTGATGAGTAAGAGGGTCTAGATCTCCAAGTGGAAGAAAGAACCTCCAAGTGGACTCAAGAACTGAGAATAAATGAAGTGGGAGAGGACACTAGTCAGATTCATGCAAGCTACAAGCTGACTCATCCTTTCTCCAAAACTCCTATATATAGAGCTCTCTCATGAGGTCTAGGGAGGTTGGAATCTTGTGAATGTAAGGAAGTGCTGTTGGTTTGAGTTGTTGGTTTGAGTATAGAACTATTGGGTGATTTGCTTTGACGGAGGTGAAGAGGAGATTTATTTCTGCTGGGAGGTGATGCTGGATTGGGCCTTTTATGGTTGTATCACTTCCTGAACTTTACTTCTTCCATTAATAAAGCATTTGAGGTTCTTCTATATGCATGTGTCTCAATGATGTGTTGTTATACTTGTGTATTTGATTTATTCTAATCCTTGAATCAATTATGAATGTATGCTTCTTGTAGTTTCCCTCTCTTGTTATTTTGCAGGATCTTGGTGTAGCTGGGCCAGTGAAAGAGCAAGGAGCTGGGAGCAAGCAGCAAAGAGAGAAGATTGGATCAATCATTAGCGGAAGACATCGGTTAGTGGATCTCTTCCTCCTCTCTCTTACATCTCATAAAGAAGTAATCTCAAATAGCTTTGCTTTGATTGTTGCTGAGGTACTATCACCCTTAGAGTGGGATAGGGTCATTCCGTATTGGATACTTTTCCCAACAACAAATTGGCGACTCTGCTAGGGAACGTATCTTGTTGGTTGTTTTTGTTTTTTCTATTCATTTCATAAACACAGGGAGTACCGAATCGAACTGCATTTGGATCTTTCAAATGCAAAGTAGAGGGCAGCTACTCTAGCTCCGTTTCTGGGCATGTTTATGATTTGAAGAGCTGATCCACAAGGACTCTGAATAGCTCTTAGTGATAGCTTTTCATCCTCCTTTTCATCCCTTAGTGTGTACTTGATTGATAGCTTCTGAGTTGGCCAAAAACTGTGAATTTTTTAGCAATCTGTGACCCGGAAACTAAGAAAAACGAAAGTTTATCTCTTCAGTGCAGGCACTATGAAGGCAGTCTGCATTTCAGCGCAGATCCCGAAGGGGCTACCTGCGCTGAATGTCAAACTGACAGTGTGCCACCTGCACTGAACCAGTTTTTCCTTGTGCTACTGGGGATCCCTGCTGTTTATTGCCCTGTTTTCATCCTTGTTTTTGCAGCCTGTTATCAGTCAATGTACCTATCGGAAACCAACTTTCCTTGCCACTATTCCGCCTCGGTTGTATAAAGAAACTGTATTTGTTCTTTGTGTATTTCTTATATCATTTACAGTTTCCCGTAACGAAAGTGAACTAGTCTTGTTGTGGCCTCTTAGATCTAGACCTGTGATAAGTGTCGTTTTGATCTTAAGAGTTAGTTTGTTTGCTGTTCATAGCTGATTGAGCTTTTTCTTTCGTCATATGGTTTGAATTTATGTATTTCTAGTGTCGAAACAAGTAAATCTTAAGGTGTCTTATGATTTTGGACAAGCTTGTTTACTTTCACTTGAAATTGAATTCAAAGTTATACAACAACTTTCTTTTTGTATTACACCAACATTAAGAAAGACAAAAGAAATACCTGCATTGTGCATGTGCATTTTGACAGCTTGCATGTTGATTTAGGAAAAGTGCATTAGTGTGTGCTCTATGATCTGTGTGAAAAGATGATGTCTTTCTTTTCCCTCAGTAGTTAAGATTTTCAAAGTTGAAAGATTGAAAAGCTTGCTTATCATCTTAGACTGCATTTAGGAAGTTGTATTATACATCTTGTGGTGATCCATAAAGGCAAACTGCTAAACAAGATCAACCTTAAAATAAATTGAATTTACATAACAACGCATTGAAACATAACGCAAACACATAGAGGTCTAAGCTAGAGACGTGTTCCGGCGTCGTTAAACGTGATATCTTAGCGTTGAGTGGTTGGGTGATTCCTCCACGGTGAAGCGATAAGTATCAATACGGACTTGTGCTCCCACGTACCGTCGCGTATATATTGGGAGACCCCTATAGGAACAAAGCCTTTATCCATAGGAAGCTGTGTCGGCCGCCCTACTGATCGCAATGCAGTGAACACAACATTCACGAAGATCGACCACTCGTACCGTAAAACGTATTTTGTGGTTTTGTGAAATGTTTGGCACACCCTCTGCCTAGAACTCCAAAGCAGTTTCTTTTGGCCTTTTTCAAACTCTATAACTGAAAAAGTCCATCCGAGCATTTGTCACTTCGGGCTCGTTAAAACATCGAAGGAGACTAGAGTCATCTTTAGCTTTTTCTCGACTCTTAAAAACTGAAAAAGCAAGTTGTGTCTAAGCGTCGTTATAAAATTTATTTTAAACGGAACATAATCACCTCCTATTCCTACGTTGATCTGTAGGTTGAGAACATGGAACGCCCCAACCAAGCAATTCCACATGATGGAAATCCTAGCCATTTCTCCTCTTGGGGAGAAGTTGGTGCGCCCCACATGGCCACATTGTCGCTTCAAGGACTGACAATTGGACTGCCAATTTGGCTATTCTCAACCAATGTAGTTCAGAACACCACGGTTCCTGAACAGTCGAGTCAACAGTTAGATCAGTCTAGAGCTGCCCACCAGCCTTCTACTTCCTATAACTCTTCATCCAATCCTTCATCTTCGCAAGGTAGAGCCGGAAAAAGCCAAGCTCCCATGGAGAAGAAGGAGAAGAAGAAGAGAGAGAAGAATAAGAAGGAGCCTAAGGCGACTGGGGGCAAGCAAAAGACATCTGACAAAAATCCACACACAACACAGACCGGGCCTAAATCGCCATGTGTCATATGTAGAGGAGACCACTTCCATAGAGATTGTCCGTGTATTCCCCAGATACTAAGGGACTAGTCCCCTCGTTTGCACAGTTCGGGAGCATCAGCCTCTGATAGCCATGTTGAATGCTTACCATCAACCAGCAAAAGTGAAGGTTCAAGACAAAGAGGGGGAGCAAGATTCCCCTGCAGACTGTGTGAAGGCGATCACGCCATCCATCGTTGTCCCTTCTTAGACGAAGCGAAGAGAGTTTTGGAAGATCGCCTGGTTTCACCGTTGAGACTTCCTCCTGGATACAAAAAACTCGTGCCAAGTCCTTCGTTGGTTGAGAATACAGCTGGCCCGCTCAAGTGGTCCGCTGAAGCGTCAGTCATTGAAAATGAACCTACTGAATCCAGACCGGACGAAAGTCCAAAGGTCGAAATGGCAGTTGACCCGGTTCTGCCTTCGGAGGTTTCATCTTCAAATGACACCGTCAATGAAGATTCATCTTCAAATGACACCCTCACTGAAGAGAATAAGGATGACATCATCCAGATTCTTTTCATCAACACCGACTCTGATGAGCATCAGGGAAATGCGCCCATTCCTTTATCGCAGGAAGGAACATCGTCAGGGTCATATCCGGCCGTGTATTTGGTCCCACCACCAAGAAACCTGGTTGTGTCCTTTGATTGGAACCAACTAGGCAGACCTCGGTTTCCAGCCAGTATACCATTCAGAATCATAGTCCAAATTTATAGAATGGTAATGGCCGGCACCATCATTGATGAAGGGGCATCTGTGAGTATCCTTTCCTCTATTGCTTGGAAAGCACTAGGTTCCTCAGCGCTTTTGCCTGAGATAAGAAATCTCTCGGGTTTTGATAAAGGAACCAGTCGACCATTAGGGATCCTCCCCAATGTACCTGTTACATTGAAAGGGAAGACCGTTCAAATGAACGTGATGGTCGTTCAAGGACCCTTGGATTATAACCTACTCCTTGGACGAGACTATATATATTGCATGGGAGCTATAGTCTCCTCACTCTTTAGAGTAATGTGTTTTCTGCACGAAGGAAGGATGGTCAAGCTCATAGACCAACTTTCATTTCCGGGATCACGCATCGCAAATAGTCATATACCAACCCTGAATGGTCTATTCAATCAAGAAATGTCTCCACCCCCAGTCCTTCTTCCCGATGAGTGCGAGTGATTCGGAAATATGGGACTGGAACCCAGGGGGCATGCATCCTGGTCTGCTTTGGGCAGAAAGAACCCTGGGTATAAGGTAGAATTTCCGCAAGAGAATATGACTAGTCCGTACCCCATCCGTGGATGGAAGAGGGGTTGTTCTGGAATAAGATTCTTTTGTCAAGGTTACGTGTTTGACAAAGGTCATTCACCATTGTCTACTTCGGTAGACAGTGCCGAGGAAATGTTTGTTTGAAAGATTAACGAAACAATCTTTGGGAAACCAGAAAGAGGCAAGCCTCCCTCAATAACACCAATGTTTTATCTTTGAGTAGTGTTCTTCTCTTGTCACAAGTAGCTGCTCTCTTGTCACAAGTAGCTGTTCTCTTGCGATCTTGCAAAAGATCTGTCAAAAGTTGGGCTGACGGGAAGACAAGTACCGCATAAGACCCGTTAAAAATAACGAGAAGACAAGTATCGTTAGCATTAGACTAGCAAGACGACAAGTAGCTGTGAACACCCAAAGAAAAGCAGAGGTGAGGGAGAGGAGGGGCAGCCTTGAAATTGTATTTTATACCCGGGGGCATGCAAACCTTTTGGAGTGCAAGCTAAGAGCGGTTATTTATCTGTTTTTAGGATTAGACGTGTCCAAACTTGCATAAAGAAAGGATGAGAGGGAGCATAGCTTTGGTAAGGCGCGAGCTCTATAAAAAATGGGATCTTACAGGGGACATTTCTCATCTTATGACTGGTATAATCGAGCAGTTTTACCGTGGAATTTATGCTCGTTAAAAAATAGAAAAGCGAGATCCGAGCAGTTTTAGCACATAGTTCATGCTCGTTAAAAAATAAACATAAGATTGAGAAGTCAAGCTCGTTAAAAAATGAACATATCCCGGTAAATAACCACTGTGATCGTAAATTTATTAGCCATAAAAAGCCTTGGTCGTGTTTTGCACCTGCCACCTCCATTCCATTTGGCCGATCGTTCACCTCCATATGATTGTTTACCCATTTTGAGGAACAACTGCGAAGAGTGATTTCACCTAGCCATCCTTGTGACACTGCCGTGATTGGAAAATTCCAACCTGTACCTGGAATCCGCTGTTATCCCTGTTTATCACTCGTTCCTCAAAAGATGAGTCTTCTTTGAGCTCTTTTCATCTGACTCGTAAAATATGAAAATTTTGCCGAGTTTTGGCCTTCCAGCTCGTTAAAGTGACCGGAAGAGCTATCCCTCCTCTGGATTTTAATCTTTTTGGACCTGAGGGATTATTACACAAAAAGGTCGAGCGCTTGTTTTATTCGGCTCGTTAAAGTTATCGAAAATTCATCCCTTCTGTATTGTTTTATACTTTTTCGGACTTAAGGGATTAGATGACGAAAAATGATTTTTGGAGTTAACTTTATGTACCTTTTCAGACTCTCTAAAAATGAAAAGGACCGAGTTTTCCTTGTCGTTAGACTCGTTAAAATGATTAAATAGCGACAAACTTTTCTTTAGACGAGAACGAGTTTCCCTATCGCTAGGCTCGTTAAAACATAGCGATGGGCTTGCCCGAAGGGCAGGGTATAGAACAAGCATATGTTATCCTCCTGAAGCTTGACAAAAATAAAGAGGTACTGGTTAGGAATGACTAGGGAAAAATTGGGAGAACCTCAAAGCTTTAATGGTAGCAAGTCGCTCTTGAACATGACACTTTTCCTCCGTATCACATCGGGTTGGGTCGTTTCATTCACCGGTCTCATCACCATGGTCTCGCCAAACCATCCACATTTGGGGTAATGCTACTGATCCATCGCATCAGTGTCGTTATATGTTCAAGAGATGTTGTTCAGAAAGAGTCAACCGTGTCCCATCCACTGCCATACATTATCCTTCATCCATCCATGATCGCCACCCTGAATCATATGTCACAGATTGTTTTCACCTCAACTAAAATCATTAGCTCCATTCCGTGTCACTGATGTGGGATTCATTAAGGCCCTCCTTTGACGGATCGCTTCTTGTCGACTTCAGCTTATTATCCAAGAAGTTGATCTAGGAACACCCCCCTCAGTACTTTGAAGCTTGCATGCCTCAATGGCAAGTTTCTCACTTCTGGCGACAGGTATACATCAATGACCTTCGACCAGAAGATTTTGCGTGGTGTTCGACGCCAAGTCCTATATTCACACCACGTGAATTGTACTGTAGTACCTTGAGGGTCATTATCATTATCGGTGATTCCTCTCGTGTTTGTTAACGGTTTACATCATTGACCGGTAATCAAGCGATGTCTTTCCATGTTCGACTTCAGCGCAATTCTCACATGGATCAACTTGTACTTAGAGTGAAGATCGAACGAGTTTGAAGACCCCGGATCTAGTTTCATCCATCCGGGCTGCGATATATATTCAGGAAATATAAAGACATTTGACATGTACATCATTGCAGCAGATGATCATCCTACTCAAAGGATGATAATTTCAGCAGAGAATTATCAGTCTACCATCAGACGATCGTCTGTTCTATGTACCAAAATGAATTTATAAAGCTGAGCATGGGAATGCCCGCCTCAGCTAGATCATGAAAGCAGAATGAAAAATAATGTATTGTATTGTATTTTATTACAGGTCACCTCTCAGCGATTGAATGAACTTCGGATCCTCCTGATAAAGCATTTCGCCCGATAAACGACCTCATACTTTAGGGGGCAACTGTTATAGAAATTTTTGTGCCTTACAGCATGAAGCATGAAATGTCCATAATCTGAGGGATCCAAAGCCCCTAAACATGTTGTTCCTACCCCTAGAGGAACAAGGTCAGCAAACCACAGCACTGAATATCAGTTCTCCACCTGAAAACACTCAAAAACAAGCTAATTCTGGATCATGTCAACTGCTCCACTGAGCATCTACGCTGAATGTCAACTGCTCCACTATCTACCTGCGCTGAATGTCAACTGCAAAGAAGGCCACCTGCGCTGGGCGAGTTGGGACAAGTGGCACAGTCATTCTTCAAGGTGTCAATGCCCAGGAAGCTTCCAAAATGACACTTGGATCAGGGAATTCGACTGGTGATGAGTAAGAGGGTCTAGATCTCCAAGTGGAAGAAAGAACCTCCAAGTGGACTCAAGAACTGAAGAATAACTGAAGTGGGAGAGGACACTAGTCAGCTTCATGCTAGCTACAAGCTGACTCATCCTTTCTCCAAAACTCCTATATATAGAGCTCTCTCATGAGGTCTAGGGAGGCTGGAATCTTGTGAATGTAAGGAAGTGCTGTTAGTTTGAGTATAGAACTATTGGGTGATTTGCTTTGAGGGAGGTGAAGAGGAGATTTCTTTCTGCTGGGAGGTGATGCTGGATTGGGCCTTTTATGGTTGTATCACTTCCTGAACTTTACTTCTTCCATTAATAAAGCATTTGAGGTTCTTCTATATGCATGTGTCTCAATGATGTGTTGTTATACTCGTGTATTTGATTTATTCTAATCCTTGAATCAATTATGAATGTATGCTTCTTGTAGTTTCCCTCTCTTGTTATTTTGCAGGATCTTGGTGTAGCTGGGCCAGTGAAAGAGCAAGGAGCTGGGAGCAAGCAACAAAGAGAGAAGATTGGATCAATCATTAGCGGAAGACATCGGTTAGTGGATCTCTTCCTCCTCTCTCTTACATCTCATAAAGAAGTAATCTCAAATAGCTTTGCTTTGATTGTTTCTGAGGTACTATCACCCTTAGAGTGGGATAGGGTCATTCCGTATTGGATACTTTTGCCAACAACAGAGAGAAACCAATGGGGATGAGAAAATGAAAAATATAAGCCCCTCTACTCTTCCTCACTTCCATGGCCTGATCTCAAAAGATCCATATACTTTCTTGTTTGAATTTTCTATCATATGCAGAACTTATGATTACACCACTAATGATTAGGAGTTGGAATTATTCCCATCCACTCTTAAGGATGCAGTGTTGCACTGGTTCATGGGTTTACCTAGGGATAGTATCACCACCTGGGCTCAGATGCAACAATATTTCAACAACAAGTATAGGGACTACTGCAAGTCTAAAGACACTAAAGAGGAAATTTTTAGAATGACCTTGGGGCATGATGAGTGCTTAGAGGATTATGAGGAAATATTCTAGCTTAGCTATAAAAGGGCCAAGTGCAGGCTTGATTCTGAGTCACTTAAGCTAGTCCTACTTAGGGAGATCAGGGAAGATCTCCTGGATACCCTAAACCTACTATTAGGAGTGGACATCTATTAGTTACCCTATGAATATATCATGACTGTCTTTAAGAACCATTCTAGGGCACCTAGAAAAAATGGTAGAGCTACTCAAATAGTGTCTAGCTCATCCTCTTCCAACACTGCTATAAAAAGTGAAATTGGGAACATGTTGGAAGGTTTCAAGAGTGAAATTATGCAAACCCTTGCCCTACAAATGGACACTATGCAAATCAAGAGGAAGCGGGAGGAAGTAGAGAGAGCATTAACGATCTTCCCTAGATGCACAAGGAGGAACCCTAAGAATGAATGTCCATTAAACCTTATAGAAATTTGTTTTGTTTGTGAAGAAAACCACTCCATAGATAAGTTCCCTTATCTACCTGGGCTAAAAACTATGTATCATGGAACTGAGGGGGTGACTGAACAACTCTACTACATAAATCAAAGGAGACCTCATGGGCCTCTACCATACCAGTACGGCATGCAAGGGTTATCCTATGCATATTACAATCCTAACCAAAACACATCCATTCCCTCTTAGGGCCCCCCTACTCATCCCTCCTGGTCTACACCTTCTCCTTGGTCTTCTACACCTCATTACCATTCCTAGCCGACCAACCAGCCATTTTAGCCATATACCCCTCCACAACCTTAGTGGAATGCACCACCCCAGGGGTGGAGGCCCCCATACAATAATGCTCCAGCTTTATTGCCTTCGCTTCCTACTCAACCACAACTTTTACACCCTGATCCACCTAAACAACCTCAGATGCCTACCTAACCAAATCTGAACCTGAACAACAGACATGCACAAAAGGTCTACAATGGAGAGACATCCTACCCTGCTTATGCTGTGGAAATTCAGGAAATCAACCCAAGGTCTGGGAGAGTATTCCCAAACAACCAACCTCCATCTCCACCTAGGGAGAGTGAGGAGGAAGGAGAGGAAAGTATGCCTAGAGTGAATCCACCACCCTTTCCTGAAATATTAACTCATCCAGTCTAGCATACCCTAGAAGAGAATGAATTTTTGGGTGAATTGACAAATCTATGTGTCAAAATCCCACTTCTCAAAGCCATTAAGAATGTATCGATTTACGACAAACTGATTAAAGAGAATCATTTCAAACATCCAAGGAGGCGAAAAAGAGACACCCCTACCATTAATGTCATTAGACATCTATCTGACTTAATGTTGGGGCGTGTAATTTACCCAAAGTATTTAGACCTTGGAAGCCCTGTAGTAGACCTTGGAAACCCTATAGTAGATGTACACATCAATGGGAAGATTTTCCCACATACATTGATTGATCTTGGGCCCACCATTAATGTAATGACTAAGGACACCATGCTCAAGCTGAATCTCCAAGGTTCATTAAGAAATACCATGACAGTCTTGTAGCTTGCAGACCAATCCATAACAATCCCTGAGGGGATTGTTGAGGATGAGATGGTCTCCATTGAATCCTTGGAGTACCCTGCAGACTTCCTATTTCTCTAGCCTAAGGCCAAGTTTAATGGTTATCCTCTCATACTTGGGAGGCCTTGGTTAGCCATTTCTGATGCCTATATTAGCTATAGGGCTAGAAACCCGACTATCAAAAATTTGCATCTATCTAAATAGTTGGTCTTGTACCCTCCTGCTTAGCCATCTTTAGAACATGATTTACCTTTATGGCTAGAAGAGGACAAAGAAGATGAAGTCTACCCCACCTAACTCTATACCCTAGAAAATTCCATAGGAGGAGGACAACTAGATGAAGATGATTTGATTGAACACATCCTCCAAAATCAAAATCCAAACACCATGTCTCTGTAGGACTTAGTGAAGGAAACCAAGAACAACCATCGAATTGATCTATGCTTAGCTGATTCAAATCCTACTTGTGTCAAGGCAATAGAATTCAGCCCTAAAATAACTCTAAAATTCAACCCCTCTCTCTGTGTACACCAAGAAGAAGAGTTATGTAATATGCTAAGAGAGCATTTGGATGCCTTTTCTTGGAATTACAAAGAAATGAAGGGAGTGCACCCCTATGTGTGTACTCACCACATTTAAATAAAAGAAGGTTGCAAACTAGCCTGAAAACCCCAAAGGAGAATGAAGCCAGCTCTCAAGGATATAGTCAAAGAAGAATTGCAAAAGATGGTGGATATAGGACTCATTTACCCTATCTCAGACAGTGAGTGGGTGTCTCCTTTGGTGTTGGTTCCAAAGAAAAATGGAAAGTGGAGGATTTGTGTTGATTACATAGAGTTAAACAATGCAACAAATAAGGACCATTTCCCTCTATCTTTCATTGACCAAGTGCTAGATGGTCTGGCAGGGAATTTTTTTTTTTCCTTCTTAGATGGGTTCACCGGGTACAATCAAATCTAGATTATCCCAGAGGACCAGGATAAAACCACCTTCACCTATCCTTGGGGTACTTTCACTTATAGGGTCCTTCCTTTTGGTCTATGCAATGCCCATGCCACTTTCTAGAGGGTAGTCCCGAGTATCTTTGCAGAGCTAGTCCATGATGCGGTAGAAATTTATATGGATGACTTTAGACCCTATGGGTGTGATTTCTAGGAGGCACTCTTTAACCTAGGTAAGGTGATGAATAAATGCATTGAAATGAACTTATCTCTTAGTCCCGAAAAATGTGAGTTCTTGATGACTGCAGGGACTATTCTTGGTCACTCAATATCCCGGGAAGGATTATAGGTAGACCCAAATAAGATAGCCATCACCAAAAGGGACCTGAGTCCACAAAAACAGAGGGATGTCTGAAGCTTTTTAGGTTTAACCAGATAGTATAGGAGATTTATAAAAGATTTTAGCAAGTTAGCTTCTCCTTTATTTGGTTTATTGGCCAAAGACTCTGAATTTTTATGGTCAGAAAGTTGTCAAGAAGCCTTGGACACCCTAAAGGACAAGTTGACTACTGCCCCTATTCTCTGAGGCCCAAACTAGGCTCTTCCTTTTCATATACATGTTGATGCCTCTCACAAAGCTACAGGAGTAGATCTAGGATAGATAGATGACACGTTACCTTATGCCATTTACTTCATCAGTAAGAATTTGTCGAAAGACAAGCTGAACTACACAGTGAATGAAAAAGAGCTCCTAGCTATTATGCATTCAATGAATAAATTTAGGAATTACATTACTGGTTACCAAACATTTGTACATACTGACCATGCTGAAATTAAGTAATTGATGAATAAACATGATGTAAATACCCATATTATTAGTTGGTTACTTTTATTTTAACAGTTTGATTTAACTATTATTGATAAGCTTGGCAAGGAGAATGTTGTTGCAATTTTTTTATCTAGATTGACTTTGCATGTAGGGGAGGAAGGAATGGTTGATGATCAGTTACCAAATGAACATTTATTCACCATTTCAGTTCTCTCTCCATGGTTTGCTGACATAGAAAATTACTTGGTGTTTGCACAGTCTCCACCAAACTTGTCCTCCGAGGAAAAGAGCAAGATCATAAGGAAGAGTGCCCCATTCACTTGGACTGGGGGAAATATTTTCAAGCTAGGTCTGAATCAAATTATAAGAAGATGTGTCAGGGAGGAATAAGTCTTCAAAATCCTTCTAACTTTTCATGATGGGCCTTGTGGAGGTCACTTTGCAGCCAAAATAAAAACATTTAAGGTACTACAAGTTGGTTATTACTGGCCCACTCTTCACCGAGATTTGAGGAGTTATACTAGTCAGTGTGATCAGTTCCAAAGGATGGGGAAACCTACCACAAGGGATGAGATGCCTCTACAACATTAAGTGACTTTCGAGCCATTTGATAAGTGGGGCATGGATTTCATCGGGCCCATTTACCCTCCATCAAAACAGAAGCAGTACATCATTGTGCACACTGAATACTTACCTAAATGGGTTGAAGCCAAAGCCATCAAAGTAGAAACAGAAGAAAAAGTGGCTGAATTCTTAAGGGAAATGTGTTTTATAAGTTTGGGTACCCTAGATAATTGGTCACTGATCAAGGCAATCAATTTACATCTCACATGATTGAAAATACGTTAAGCCATCACAAGATCAAGCACAAAACATCCACTTCTTACCACCCACGGGCTAATGGGCAAGTGGAGGTAACCAACAGAAAATTGGAAGGCATTCTGACCAAAGTGATTAGCAGCACCAAAAAGGATTGGGCAGACAGATTAATTGAGGCCACTTGGGCCTACAATACCACCTAGAAGACCACCACTAGGTTCACTCCTTATTAGCTGGTCTATGGGAAGAAATCTCTGTTTTCCATTAAATTTGAATACAACACGTTAAGAATGGTAGCACAAGTGGATCTAGATATCACCAGGGCACAACAAGAAATATTGCTCCAGCTGAATGGGTTATATGAATTTAGGATGTAGGCCCTCTTGCACACAGAGGGGACTCAAGTTCAGAGGAAACTCTTGCATGACAAGAATATAAAAGGCAAACAGTTTCAAGAAGGTGCTTGGGCTTTGTTGTATGATTCCCAGTACCAGGATTTTAAAGGTAAGTTAAGGACTAGATGATTAGGGATTTATGTAATAGAAAAGTGTCATGATAATGGTGTTATGCAAATAAGAACCATTGATGCAGAGGTTATCCTTTTTCTTGTCAATGGGTATAGATTAAAGGTCTACAAGAAGCCCTTGTCAAAATAAGAATTCATCAATAACATCATCAAGGCAGTGATGGTGGTAGAGAAAGTCTCAGCTTCCACCACACCAAGTCCTTGAAGAAGAAAAAATAAAGAAAAAAAACAAAAAAAGGAGAAAAAAATAAAGAGACTCAAGTGAAAACATCCATGAGGCACCTGAGTCCCACTGTTGGGTTGAAAACCTCTTGAGGTAGCCCAAGGGTGTTTAAAAAAAAAAAGGAAAGAAAAAGAGAGCTTTGGGGGAAAACCTCTTTTGAGGCACCCACGACAGGAAACTAGGATGAAAACCTCCTTGGAGGTAGACTAGTTGTTTTACAAAAAAAGAAAGAAAAAGAAAAAAAAGAGAAAATATAAAAAAGATGGAAATTCTATTTTGCAAGTCAGCAAGAGTAGGATAAGCATATCATGAGAGGGAAAACAGGACCTACAAGAGCCATGTTTTAATCCACCCATATCATATCTTCCACTATTCACCTATTCTTCCATTTATAAACGCCTCTAGCTCATCTCACACAAACTCTATGTTTGCCAAAGGATTCCCTGTAACCCTATAGGAGCTTCCTGTAGGAATGACAGTGACCTTGAAAACCACAAGAAGGACAATCTGAGAGAAAGGTGATGACATAAGCCTATGTCTAGATGAAAAACCATTTACTCCACCACATCATAGCCATTCCTTTCATCACCATGTCACCCTTGCATCCATCAAAGAAACTAATTAAAAAAAAATATAGATTACAAAAAGAAAAAAAAAAAAAAAAGAGAGAGAGAGATGAGGGAAAGAGGAACCATACCCATAGGCAACATCTCTCACCTACCATTCCTTACCACCCTTCTCCACTCGTTTCAACATCCCTTATGCTTCAGAGTTGAGGAAAAATATGAAAGTTTAAGGGAGAGGCAACTACATGGCATCTTGTAGGAAATCTTGTAGCAGCCTATCCCACAAAGAAAACCACACGGTTTGCAACCATATTTAGAACAAGGACTCCAGGGATGAAGAAGCTCCTCCATAGCTCAACAACGATAAGAAGATCACCAAAAACAAGGTCCTTCACCTACACATGAAAAGGGACAAGCATCAAAAGAGGCAAATACATAGAACAATATGCAGATTGAAAAGCATAGCAATGAGGCACCACTCTCCAGCATGCAACAAAGTACCTTACCCACAAGTATGTCATATTACTCATGCTCTCTCGTTAGTATGATATGATAAAAAATGTAGGATTATGCGAGAGTTTATTTTATAAGTAAAGGTGGCCAATTAACCTAGTCACCTTCGGCCAGCCGATGAGAAGAAAATAGTTATACCAATCCACACGTGGAAAAAGGGAATAAAGAAAAAAATGATTAAGTTACAAGGGAAAGGAGTGGGAGATGATTATGAGGTAAGGTGGAATGATGGACTAATAGTGGGAGCAATGGTCCAAAAGGAGGTGCTCATACTTAGATAGCCAGCACAACACCCCACATGATCATCCATATATGGAAATAAAAAATTGATTCCCATACAAAGAGAGCGAAAGAAACTTCAAGAATTCATCGAATGAAGAGGCTTCTCTCAGCCTTCTTGAAGCAAGACCTATAGGAAATAGTCAAAATCTTGTTGATGCCCCGAAATTCGTTGCAACAACATCGGGGAAACCACCCGGTCCGGAACTTAGTGCAGCTCCTTTTCCGTTTGGAATAGTGGCTCCGACTGGGGATAATGGGACCAGTTTCCCAAAGATTATAAGTAAACGGGATGGATGAATGATTTACGATATAAGGTGATAATAAGTAAATAACTAAACTACAAGAGAAATATAATAACTATAAGCTAATCCCGGGACTTATCGATTCGTAGAATGCAGCGTTTGATAATCTATGCTTAATGGCAGGCATATAGATGACACTAACAATAAGCATAAATGTTTAAATCATTTAAGATTGCTCTGCATAATTAGTTATGCAGAGCGATAATAGCGAATTACTGCACTCAGTCATTTATATTATTGTTACACGCATGAGTAAGAGAGATAACAAATCACAAAACATTCAATAGTGATATGAAATGAAGACTTGCTGTTATATTGCATACATGTATTCAACAATAGCAAAAGTAATAACACAGCAATTCATATAATAGAAAAGAGAACAGATACAGATAATAGTACCATGTAAGCTGTTTGATCAATCCAGTATATTAATCACTATGTCGCGGTCCTTCCTTCAAACCAGAAAGCATTCCAAGCAAACGACAGTAGTGCACAATTTACTTAAAACAGCCTTCTAAGCAAAATTAAGAACCAATGGTCGAGTTTCAAAAAAGAATATAGACTGAAGCACAATAGTGCAAACTTCAGCCTTTAAGTCTTTTACAAAATTTTACGACCCTTTCCAAAACAATGAAAGGATCTATAAATACTATGCTAATCTAAATATCTAAAACTGAAAAGCTACTAAATCGGCATTAACAAACATCATCTTGTATTCTGGTGATTTGGCAGTCGGCGGCGATGCTTCATTCAGAGGTCTCTTTGCCTTTACTCCTTCGCTGACATATCGCCAGCATTGGCTCTACTTCTGGTGGAGTATTGAGGCGTGAAGTTAGCTGTGCATCATATGTGGCATCTTGAATGTCGGCAATCAGGTATCGGAGAGCATCTGTTAGACAGTTAAGAGCCGACCTTTGAGAATGTGGTTTAATCAGAAAGAGCCAGTATGCGTCGGCGGTCAAGGTATTTACTCCGGCAATTAACCGCCCTTGTTTCTCCAGATCAGGGTAATTCCTGTGCTCCAGCATGTTTGCTGTTGTTATGTTTCCAGGTGTGCATTGGGAAATCATGTTTGCCAGATACAATGTATCATTGACTAGATTGATCATGTTGCTGGCAATCATTTTGCATCTTGAGGCTGCCCTTTCTGCTTTCATCACCTGTGTGTTCCATTCCATGAAGAGTACGTCCTTGTATGTTACATGGATTCGGGACAAGTTTGCTGCTTTCCCTTCTGGAGTGTCTTGCCATTCAATATATTCTGTTATATCATCTTCAGCCTGATCCAGCTTATTCCTTGCTTTCTCTATTTGTTCACACACTGCTGTAGATGTTTCACAAAGTGATTCAGTGTCAACAAGTTGTTGGCACAAGAGCCTGATTTGAGATATCAATGCGCTGTTTATTCGAGTTGCCTCTGTTCTGAAATCATCAATACTCTGGGCGCCCTTGATACCTTCGAGCTGTGCTGATAGCTGAATTATTTGCTCGTCTTTAGCTTTTATCATCAGCTCATTCGATGCTTTTAACTGGGATAATGCCTCTGACAATTCTTTTGCTTTCTGAATGTCACTTTGGTCTATCCTCTGTTTTTCGATTTGCTGGGTTAACAAATTATTTTCTTGCTGTTGGGCCAGCAATTGTTCCTCTACCTGCGCTGCCTTATTTCTTGCCTCTATCACTTCTGCCTGCAATGCATATATCTCATGCTCTTTAGTCTTCAAAAGAAGACTTACTTCTGAGGCTTTGTCAATAGTTGCCGCTGAATAAGCTCCCGCAAATTGCGATAGCTTTGTCAGATCTTCAGAGGGATCTAATTCTCCCTTCCAGACCACATTGCCCGTGATTGTTTGCTCAGGTGAAATAGAAGGTTGATCAAGCCTTCGTCTTTTCCTAGAGTGCCTTACAACGGCTCTATGCTTTGGGCTGTAGAAAATGTCTAGGGGAGGAATTTCCTCCACCTGAAGATCAATTTGATCGGATGGGTCTTGAGTGATTACCTCAACATTCTGTACCATGGGTGGGCCGCTGGTTCCTTCTAGAACCGGAGAAGAAGTAGTATCGGGAGCATTATTTGTTTTAGAGGCGTCTGAGTCTTTGGAGGCTTCCTTACCACTTATAATGGAATCGAATTGGTTCCATTCTTTAATCAATTCAGGATCAGTAGAGATTTGCTCACCTTGTTCTGTGTGGGCTTTACTTTGTTCTTTCTCTCGTTCAATCCTCTGTTGTTCCTCGAATGCCTTCCGCTGTTGCTCCTCTTGTGCTCTTTGCTGCTGTTCCTCCAATTCCCTTTTCTGCCTATCTTCCAGTTCTTTCTTTGCTTTCTCCTCTTCTTCTCTTTTCCTTTGTTCTTCTAACTCCTTTTGTTTTCTTTGCTCTTGATCCTTTTGTGCCTTTTGCTGCCTTTCTATCTGCTCCCTTTTATGCTTCTCTGCTTGCAGCTTGTTTTGCCTTTCTTCCTGTTGTTTATCATACTCTTTAGTTGTAACAGGAGATAGGTGTACTTGCTGCTGACCAGACTCGCTTGAGGAGGATGTTGGGGCTGTGGATAATAAATCTAGAGGCAAAGTTTGCAACCTTTGCTTTCTAAGTTTATTAAATTCAGTTAACTCCACATCTTCATATCTCAATGTAGCAAGTTGTTTGACTTGGCTTATTGAATCGGCACTCACGAACAGGTCATCAAACTGATCCTCCTGATGGACAACCTTTGACAGTTTGGCCTGTTCCAAGGCAATGAAAGCAGTCTTTTTTGGATCATAGAGTCTATTTGGAATAGAAGCCAGGTATATCATTTGGAGTTTTGCTGCTTCCTTCTCTGCATGCTTGTAATTTAGCAGCGTATAAACTCCAATTCTTAAAGGAAAAGAGGGCCATCCTCTCTTTTTCTCTTCTTTGAGAGTTTGTGTGACACCCTCAGACATAATCTAGTAGGAGATTTCCCGCGCTAACAATTTATCTGGGATGTACAGGGGGAGGACATGTGGCTTAGCCTTGCTTCCAAAAACTCTAATATAGGTAAAATGCTCTTCGCCGAACCAATGGGCTACGGCTGGTAGGTCAAAAGAAGCTTCATAGGAAATTCTTGGGATAGGTCTGTCAAAAATAGAATAGTGAACGGGCACCATGAAACCATTGCAAATTTGATACAAATGGTCTTTGTGAGAGGGTTTCCACAATTTCCGATGGTACAAGTGAATGGGTGTTGGGTCATGTTACACTAAAAAATGTCACCATGACCACTTACAGTTAGTATGGCTCCAATCAACAGTCATGCTACCCTCTTAGGCAAGTCTTATGCCTCTGCTATCCATCTCAAACTCAAAGAAGAGAGAAAGTCTTGTAAAAAATGTTTTTATCTCTAGGGTCGCAGGTTCTCTCTAGCCTTACCTGCGGGGACGCTTACCATGTTCACAAAATCTGCGTCCATGGACGCTCTGTATGTTAAGGGACAGGTGCGTCCTTCTGTAAAAGGCAAAATGCGCGAGTTTCATCTTAAAAAAGTTACTTGTGGTTACTTCTAGAACCTTCTAGAGGTCGGTTTGATGAAATGGATGCGCCTCCAGTTGGTTCATGTATCTCTATTAAAGGGGAACTTATCCCATCAATAAGGGAGCTATCCCACCCAAAGAGGGGGATGATCCCATTGATAGTGGACCTGAATAACCTCTTTACAGCACTATAAATAAAGACATTGAGCCAGAGGGAGGAGAGGTTGGAGCTATACATTTTCTTTGGGTAAATGCTGCAGGATTTAGGTCTCCCATTTAGAGCCTTGTAAGGAGAGATTGTCTTTACTTGATTCTACTTGGAAGTGGGTGAGCTTTGTCAAAGTAGAGGAAAACCCTTGATGGACCCTGGGAGGAACTTGCACAACACCAAGGCCAGGTTGTAAGAGTTTCTTTGTTTTGTTATTAATACAAACTGGTTTATTTTTCTCAATAGCTTGTGTTAATGAGTTATTTCATGTGTTCCTTGGTCTGCATGTTGAATATATGTTTTATTATATGAAATGCAAGTGCTTGGTAATGGTTTGATTGTTTGTGGTTGCAGGAATTGATGTGAAGGAGGAGCTCATCCGGATCGGCAAGGACGGACTTCAACAATAGCGTTTTGGAATAAGGTAAGCCTAAACACTTGTAGTTTTCATGTTGTAAAAGGTATATTTAGAGAAAGATCACTCCATTTTGTCTTGTTTGTCGCTAGAGAGTTTAGACTCCTAGGGAGGTCAGTTGTGTCCGCACAAACGACTTTTTCCACCACGACAAATTGGCGACTCCACTGGGGAATCCATTAATGAGAGAGTCTTTTCCTTTGTGTGAACTTTGCTCTGAGAAAATCATTTTTATTTTCTGGTTTTTGACTGTGAGAATTAGTATTTGGGTGGCTTAGCTTTAGATTTAGTTAGATTTGGTTTTTCTTCATTTTTCCAGAAGGACGCACCCTCTGAATACTGCACAGTGCGTCTTTGGACGCGCTGTTGCCGTTTGCACAGAGCGGGCCCGCACCTGTGATAACGGGTGGCCTGCGTCTTCCTGTAAAATTTAAGAAAATTCCATTTTTGCTTTAAATTGCTTTTAGATTTTAATTTTCCTTAGTGTTTTCTGCCCAGATCCTTTAGTACCCTGTCAAAAATTTTCACCTGAACTTGTTTTGTGAGCTTTGAGTGTTTTAGTGGATTTCAACGAAGTTTAGACCTAGGGTTTGATTTTTGGATAGGTTCTGTAGTGACTTTGATAGTAGAAAGTTGTCCAGCCTTAGATCTCTCTGGTTAGTCAGCCTTCTTAGAAGTCGGGCCTGTCGTAAAGTCTCCTTGTGTGAGCAGCTTGTCATTTAAGTTGTTTTGGGTCAAATTTCGAATTACTTGTTTCTAAAGTGTTGATTTCCATTTTACAAAAAGAACAAAAAGATTAGAGTTTTGTTTTGGCTAGTTTTTGGTTTTGCAATAAGCTAGTCCTTGATTTGATTGTGATCAAGTAAAACACCTTAGAATAATCATTGTTAGTTTTGGCCTCGTTAAAATTGCTTAGAATAAATTTGCCTTTAGTTTGCTTATGAGTGGATTTTCGTAGATTTTAATAGTCGTTAAGATTGATTTTTGGTTATATTAGATTTATTTGCTTTATTAAAAGAAAAATACAAAAACATCTTCTTTAAAAGTCTTGTTTCAAGTAGCTTTTTGTTTTTGAAAGAAGAAAAGAGTTTTTTCGTGCATGTAAAGAGAGGTTATGTTTTTATGCTTGGAAAAGAAAAACGAATTGTTTCTTTGATTGTCTTCAATTAAGAAGTTGCTTTTATAAAGATTGCATTCTCTCAACTTTTTAGTTAAAACAATTCATCGAAAAAGCAAAGTAGTGGGTAAATCATCCTAGGTGCATTTTGTAGTGATTTTGAGTCGAGTCAACACACCACTGGTTTCACTTCCATCACCTTTTGACTTAAGAAACAACCTTAAAAGTAACGCTTAAAGTAAAATTGAACTAGTAACTTTTATTTTCTAGGGCTCTGAAACACCAACATAGCTTAGGCTAGGGTCTTGGAGTAGGTGAGTACTTAACTCTCCAAGACTACAAAACCAAACAGATAGTCTATCTTGAGTAGAACAAATCCAATTGTTTCAGTTACATTCTGGGAAAGCTCCTCTTAAAGGAGAAGCACGAGCTCGTGTCCGAACCAGTGAGGGGATCATTCCTCCCTCGTTGGGAACGACGCCAGACAGTACGTATTACAAACGGTAAACCTCGGATTAACCATTGTCGAGGAGCCAGGGGTCACTTATCGGTAAACCTTGGATTACTTTCAAGGAGCCGGTAAGGGGATTGAGCTTGTTACTCTGCCCTTGCGTGCTGTCGGAGTTTAGACTGTTCCCCCAGGTGTAATTGTTGTGATTGGTAACCTTAGTGGCCATAATATCTAGGATTCTACCCAAGGTGACGGTGGAGGGAAGGTCCCACTGTACCTGGAGCAGACGTCGGCTATACTCACTTGGATTTTCTGGGGGGTTCGCTTCACTTCGAGACGGTTAAAGTGGAGGAACTTGGTCCAGTCTATTCATTAAGCAGGTTGTCGGCGTAACTGTTCCACCCGCCATTTCTGTACTGAATCCTGCGAGGTTGGACCTAATCACCAACTAGCGCTTTTGGTCCAGAAGATACTGTTTGTGTGTGGTTTGACGCTCTAGATTCTTTAGGCGTGTGCTTCAAATTTGTTTGCTTCTTTAGAAGACTTTAGGTGGTTTGATTTGAAATTTTTACTTTGTTTTCGTGTGTTGTAGTTAAAAATCATTAATTATGGCGGAATTACCGAGACGGTCCCGTCGAATTGGGGGCCAGTCTCCTGAGATTGTCACCGGACTAGATTTGTTAAGAAAACTCCGTCAATCGCGGGGTGAATCTTCTGAAGACATTCCGGGTCAGTACGAAGGGTTAAAGGTCCTTGTAACTCCTCCTAGTGACAGTAGAGTAGGATCACCTGAAGAAGGAGAATCTTCCTTGGTAGTCCATCCAGATTACCAAAGTTTAGAAACAGGTTACAATCCCGAAGCTGTTACAGTTTCCGAGCTTGCTGGTAGCTTTTCATCTACCAGTGAAACAGGCGAAGAACCTGAAATTTCCGAACCTGTTACTCCAACTCCTAGTGTTCCTGATTCACCAAGAATAGAAAGAATTATCACCGAAAATATTCCTGTTGGTTTAGTTGCTATAGAAGAACTTGTTCCAGAGGAAGAAATAGGCGTCTTTAATCCTGAAGATCAAATTACCCTTGATCTAAGGGAGCGTGAATCCATCTTTTACAGTCCTCCCAGAAGTGAATCTTGGTACCTTGCATTAACCAATTTTTTAGACAACTCAGTAGGTTTTTCTACACCTCGTACTCCTTTTCCATCTAGAGGAATTCATACTCCTGTAAATATGTCTGGTCAGTCATCTGTGTTTACGCAAAGTCCTGAATCATTTTTACATGGCGGTCCTTCTGTTCCTACTGGGTATCAATCACTTTCTGGTACCTTTGCGGGAGCATCTCCTCAACCCATTGATCATGGGTTATTAGTTGGAAACAGTGGTAATGTACCATTGAGTATAGGTGATGTTTATATGATGTCAGGTTCAACTCCCGTTAACCAACCTCAAGGTGGCCAATTACCGCCTGGGGGGCAACCTTCGTTAATGCCTGGGGGGCAACCTCAAGGTACTTCATTCGTGTCTGGGGGGCAACCTCAAGGTCAGTACGCTCCTATGGGGCAATACATACCTCAAGGTCAGCCCCAGCCTCAATATGTACCCCAAAGTCAACCTCAGTATCAATATCAACCTCAAGGATGGCAACCTCAAGGATGGCAACCCCAAGGGTATCAACCCCAAGGGTATCAACCTCAAGGATACCAACCTCAAGGTCAAGGTCAACCCCAGTACTCGTATTTACCTCAAGGTTATCAACCTACGGGTCAATACCCTGGTCAAAGTTATCAACCACCTCAAGGGCAATCATATGGGACTGCACCTTACAATTATCAACCCTATCCTCAATACGGCTATGGATCTCAGTATCCTCAACCTGTTACGGGTCAGTACCCTGGAATGTTAACATGGGATCCGTCACAGGGTCAACAGATGTCGCAACCAAGTATACAGTCGGTACCTCAAGCAGGACAACCTGTAGTTCCTGGTCCACCCCAGCAACCGCAACCTGTCCAGTCAAGTGTTCAGACCCCTGTAACTTCAGTAGTTACTCAGCCGCCAATTGCACCTGGCACTCCACCTCACACGGCTGCAGCAACTACCGCTACATCTACCATACTTACTTCTGGAGTATCGGCAGCTCCGGTTTCTACTATCCCTGTAACCACTCCTCAGACATCTGTACCGTTGTCTGGATCTACGGTTCAAACCACAGTCCAGATGCCTGTAGGCCAACCTGGTACAAGTACGGTTGTTACTACTCAACCTCAATTTGTTCAACCTCCGTACCAGGGACAGTATCAACCTGGGCAAGCTGCCCAACAACCGGTTTACCAGTATCAACCGTATCCTGGGTACACTTATCAACAACCTCAGCAACCCCAGTACGGTCCGGTTAATCCTGGTTTTCCAGGAGGATATAATATCCCAAATGCGACTCCTGTTCCTAGTTATCCTGGATATCCTCCTCCTGGGGCTGGTATTGTGACTCAGAGTTTTAGAGATCCTAACCGACAGTTACCGTTTATTGCAACTTTAGATTTACCTGACTTGACGCGCCTAACGAACGATCCAATTCAATATCTTCAGTTCTGGCCGCCAATGGCAAATAAGTTGCCCAGCGATATACCCAAGTTCGAAGGTAAGTCTGGAGAGGATCCGTCCAATCACGTGATGACTTACCACCTCTGGTGTGCTTCAAATTCCATCTCAGATGATTCCATCCGCTTACGTCTTTTCCAGCGTACACTCATTGGTCTCGCGGCTAAGTGGTACATTGAGTTACCACGGGCCTCTTTTTACAACTTTAGCCAGTTAGCTACCTCGTTCTTAACTCATTTTCAGTTACCAGTCAGATATGATAATGGTACAGAATTATTAACTTCGCTAAAACAATCGACATCCACGTACATTTCTGATCACATTCATGAGTGGAGACGTCGAAGGAGATTAGTGAAAGTTTTTATCCTGGACCAAATCTTAGTTGAATGGTTTGTCAAATCATTATTACCAAGAATTACTGAAGATGTAGCTAAGGCCGGAGTAGTTACTGAGGAGCAAGTCATTGCTCAAGCACAATACCTTGACTTAGTTTACACTCAGTCGGGTACGTTACACGAAGAGCAAGAAGAAGAGCAAGAAGAGCAAGAAGAAGTCTTCCAAGGCTTCAACTACTCCAATTATCACTTTGCCTGATTCTCCGACAGGAGAGTCTTCTCCTGTACTCACCGCCGACATTCACGCCGTAGAGTCATCTACGGCCAAACCAAAAAACGGTGGAAAGAAGAAAGGAAAGAAGAAGGCCAAAGCAGACAAGGCTCCAAAGGAGAAAATGGAAAAGTCGGAAACCAATGACGAAAAGCGCAAACCTCGATATCCTTGTCTCATTTGTGAAGAAGATCATTTTACGAGAGACTGCCCTCATCGGGCCGAGGTAGTGAAAATAGTCAAAGGTTCTCCCACTCCTGCTGTGTTAAAAAATCCATTTCCAGAGCAGGAGAATAAGATGATAGGTTCTTCTTCGAATGCCAGTGAAGAACCCATTTTGATGATGTCTCATGTCAGGATTGCGACTCGATCGCAAGATTATGGTAGTAAGGCTCCTGTTGATGGCAAGGAAGCAGAATCTTCTCACTCTAACCCATCAACCTCAGCTCCTGGTTCCGATCCACTACAGATCGAAAAACCTAACCCAGACTTAGTGATTAAGCCGCCCGCCAAGGGTGTACTTCGAAGGTCTGCTTTCAATCCACACGCGAGAGCAGCCCAGAATTACAACATTGTTGAGGACTTAGCTGTTTCACCTCAGCAATGTCGGCACTCGAAGTGCTGCAATCATGTCCAGCGCAACGAAAATTGCTTTTGTCGGCTATCGGAGCTGTCGATGTTCAGGACCCGAACCTAATGATCTTTGATCTAGAAAATAGTACACCACGTCTCCCCCATCAAATGGCTTTCCAAATCCCAGTAATAGTCAAAAACAGGCCTATTCATCGGACTGTGATTGATGAGGGAGCTTCTACGTGTATTATGTCGATTCAATGTTGGAGATCGCTTGGTTCTCCTTCGTTGAACCAATCCCCCACCATCCTTAAGGCCTTTGATGGTAGTGGGTTCCGTCCGTTTGGTATTCTACAAGAATTGCCTATAGGGGTTGAAGGTAAAACCGTTAGTCTGGATGTCGAAGTGGTTGATGCCCCTCTAGACTACAACCTTCTTTTGGGTCGAAGTTGGTCATATGCTATGACAGCGGTCGTTTCATCGGTCTTCAGAATAATTAAGTTTCCACATAACGGTAAGATCGTGACTATTGATCAGCTGACATACTTTTCATCCGACCCAACCTCTTCAGAGAGTATCCAACATGTTGGTAAGACGACAATCCCTTATAAGGACGTTGGTGTAGGTTTAGTTAAAGATTCCAGTTTACTGGGAACTTTTCCTCTCCCTCCTCTCAGCGTAGAACCTTCGTTTGCAACAATTCATATGATCACGTCAAAAAACATTATTTATGATGATCCTTGGTATGTTCCATCTGACTCTGAGATAGACTCATTCGGTGATGTTATGCCATTGAGTCCGTATGAAATTGCTTATGAAGCTCTTATGTCTTTTACCGATTTTCATTCAACCGAAGTCGACCAAATGAATGTGGTCAGTGAAGAATCCCTTTTCACCTCACCCTTAGAACGGATAGCGTTTCCCGAAGTCGTGTCATCTGACGAACAGCTTCGCAAAATCCTAAGTGTAGACAATCTACCATGGGAGGATCTCCATCACAGATCTTCGTTTTTACCTAAGGATGATGCATTTGAAAATGATTTTTCATCTATCTTTACCGCTGAATATGTCAAAGACGCTCAGGATCCAACGAAACATTCTGATTCGGAGTTGAATTTAGGGAATATTTCTCGTACTATTCCCATTGATATTTTAGTGAAGTCCGGAATCGAGGAAAACATTCATATAGGTGCCTCATGTACAGAAGAAGAAATCCAAACTTACAAGGCCCTATTCCAAGAATTCCGCGACGTGTTTGCCTGGTCTTACGAAGAAATGCTAGGAATCGATCCTGCCATTGTTGTTCATGAAATCAAAACCTACCCGGATGCTAAACCCATTCGGCAACGGTTGCGTCAGATCCACCCTCGAAAAGCGGCTGCGATTAAAGCAGAAGTTGAAAAGCTGTTGAAAGCAGGTTTCATTTATCCGATCCCGTTAACGGATTGGGTATCGAATATTGTTCCCGTCAATAAAAAACAAGGAACAATAAGAATCTGTATCGACTATAGGGATATCAATCGAGCTTGTCCAAAAGACAACTATCCTACGCCTTATATCGATCAAATTATTGATGATTGTGCTGGAAGTGAAATGTTTTCCTTCATGGATGGTTTCTCGGGCTATAATCAAATCAATATTCTACCTGCCGACCAACCAAAAACGGCATTCATTTGTCCATGGGGAACGTTTGCTTATTGCAAATTACCTTTTGGGCTCAAGAATGCCGGGGCCACTTTTCAACGGGCAATGTCTTATGCATTTCATGACATCAAGCACATTGTGCAACCCTATCTCGATGATTTGCCTGCTCATTCTTTACATCGAGCCGATCACCTTGTCCACCTACGAGCAATTTTTATGAGGTGTAGGCATTATCGAATTCGGTTGAATCCCCACAAGTGTGTTTTCTGTATAGAAACAGGTCGATTGCTGGGATTTGTTGTTTCAAAAGCCAGCATTCGCGTCGATCCCTCGAAAGTCGAGGCTATCATCAAATTGCCTCCTCCTTCGAGTTTGCGCCAACTCCAAAGTTTGCAAGGGAAAGCAAACTTTTTACGCCGATTCATCCCAAACTACGCCGAGGTCACTAAAGGTTTTACACGGTTGTTGAAACAGAACACACAATTCTTTTGGGACGAGATTGCCCAACAATCTTTTGATGCACTTAAACACGCGTTGACCCATGCACCGTTATTGCATCCTCCCAACTACAACCAGGACTACTTCTTATACCTCGCGGCTTCACATTCCACCATTGGAATGGTGTTAGTCCAAGAAGATGAATTCGGAGCGGAGCATGTGATATATTATCTTAGTAGGACCTTGAATCCCACTGAGCTAAAATATTCGCATGTGGAGAAATTGGCCCTGGCAGCCGTTCAAGCTGTCCAGCGTTTCCGTCACTACATTCTTCTCCGTAAGACTACGGTTATTTCGGATTGCAACCCTATGATTTATATTTTGACAAAACAACTGCTAGGGGGCAAGTACTCTAAATGGATTGTCATCCTGCAAGAGTTCGACTTGGAGTTCGAGAAGTCCAAGTCTAAGAAATCCTTAGTCTTTGCGGAATTGATGTGTGATTTCCCGAGTGCTGACACAGAGACTGTGGCAGAAGAGTCCATTGCGGATGAATCTTTGTTTCTCATCAGTACTGTAGATCCGTGGTACGGGGATATAATCATTTATCTCCAAACCCAAACCTTTCGGCCTAAAGCTTCCAAAGCAGAACGTCGAAAAATTCGGTTTCAATCCCAGCCATATAAAATTATTGGAGATACACTTTATCGCCGGGGGGCAGACTTAGTTTTTCGACGTTGTTTAACTCACGAAGAGGCTGAGAGAGTTTTCAATGATTGTCACTCTGGAGCATGTGGCGGTCATATGTCTGGGTACGCCACAGCTCAGAAGGTGTTGCGCGCTGGCTACTTCTGGCCGTCTATGTTTAAAGATTGTATCATTGCAGTCAGGAAGTGCCACAACTGTCAAGTGTTTGATCGCAAGATGCGCGCTCCACCTGCTCCTCTCCACCCTATAATTGCCGTTGGTCCATTCGCCAAATGGGGTATCGACTTTATTACTTGTAACCCTCACTCGGCCGGGGGGCATGCGTATATCATCCTTGCGGTTGATTATTTTACTAAGTGGGCCGAGGCGATGCCTACATTCGACGCAAGCGGCAAGACAGCTGCAGTTTTCGTATTCAATCATATCATAACTAGGTTTGGTGTCCCACAAGCAATCATTACTGACCATGGGAGCCATTTTCGAAACGTCATGATGACTGAGCTTACAAACCAGCTTGGTTTGCGCCACGATAGCTCTACTCCTTATTATCCGCAAGCCAACGGTTTGGTTGAGTCAATCAACAAAGTTCTAGTCATCATGATTCGACGGATCATTGGTATCCATCGAACGAATTGGCATAACATGTTATTTTCGGCGCTATGGGCATATCGAACTTCAGTGAAAAATTCAACAGGTTTCACCCCTTTCCAGCTAGTTTATGGCTTAGAAGCTGTGTTACCTATTGAATGCGAAATCCCATCACTTCAAATGGCTGTCGAATTACGTCCAGCTACTTCCGAAGAGGAGAAACGATTATTATACTTGGCTAAATTAGATGAGACTCGACGTGACGCTACTTTAGCCATTGAGACTCACGCAAAACGAATGAAAGCCCAGTATGATAAAAATGTAACCCCTCGAAGTTTTTCGGAAGGAGACCTAGTACTATTATATGATCAAGCTAATGATAAGCTAGGTGCCGGAAAATTCGTTCCCATGTGGCATGGGCCCTACATTGTAAAGCGAAAGCTAGCAAAAGGGGCTTATGAGCTAGTTGATTTTGATGGGGACTCTTTGGGTAAACCCAGAAATGGACTTTACCTAAAGAGGTATTATGCTTAAAATGATGGGTATGGAGAAATTTTTAGATAGGTTAGATTTTCTTTCTAGCTAGCAAGTGTGTTAATTTAGTCAGTGTGCTTAGCTTAGCGAGTGTGGTTTTTCGTCATTATTCTGGCTTATCTTGGTTTTACTCTTGATATTGTAGATGTCGACGCCTCTCCAAACATACATTGGATTTGCCGATGGTGCTTGTCGTAGTACACAGAATATCTCTTCCGCAGCTTGGGTTATCTATTCGCACTCTGACGAGTTAGTTTCTATGCATGGGGTAAGCCTCGGTCAAACAACGAATAACATTGCAGAATACAGTGCAGTGGTTGAATTATTATCCGAATCTATTTCATTTGGAATTCGACGTTTGATAGTGAGGTTAGATTCTGAACTTGTTGTATTACAGCTTAATAGAGTTTATGCCATTAGAAATCCTGTGTTATTAAGGTTGTTTTTGAGAGTGCGTCTCTTGGAACGTGAATTTGACTACATTGAATATCAACATATTCCAAGGTCCTTGAATACATTGGCAGATGCAATTGCTTCTCGAGTGTTGGACAGACATTTATAATAATCATGCAAGTAAATTTAAAAACATTTCATCATACATGTTAAACAAGATAAGCCGGTAATAGTGATATATATATAGATAGAAGTGTGTCAAAAAATATATACATCGTCTTCGATCATAGGTTGAAAACACCTTATGATCGGCAAAATGATAGTACAAAAAGTCAAAAATGTCACATGTGACTACAAAAAGTGACTAGTCAATCACTGGTGGTGCTCTCTGTATGATACCACTGCGCGGGCTACCTTACGCAAAAATCTCCTAAACGGTCCAGGGACTGCGACTACAAAACGCTGAAGCCTGATAGGAATGTCGTCCATAGTAGTCTCAGGTATGTCTACCGTGAGACGCTCTAGATCATGCTCCAACTCAGCTAGTACGTCTGCAGCCGCGTCCTGTGGGGCCGGTACCGGTGCAGCTGGATGTAGTCTATCATAAGGCCGGAGGTTGGCTGGACGCTGTGGACCAACATCTGCATTTTGAAAAAGTTTTACTATTAGTTTTGAGACGATATATATAAAAAATATAAAAAATACATAATTAGGAAACTTGTGAAAATAAAAGTACCTCTGTCGTCCCATTGTTCTCCCTGTGGAAGAACCATGTCCGGATCACCTCTGAAATCCATTCCGGCATACGGAAAGTCCTGTATCACAAAAAGCTGGCCCTCTAACCAGTCAAAGTAACTATCTGAGAATCGAACCACTGCCGCACCCTCGTCAGGATGCCGGGCCATCACCGCAACCCATCGTATCAGCTTTGGCTCCCGAGGACCCAAGATATCAACAGTGAGTTGCTGAGGGATCAGCATTGGAACTCTCTCCAAGGCAAAGCTCACGACTATAGGCCCATATCCAAAAGTTTTTAGTCGTCCGTTCTTTGCCTTGGTCAGTTGGCTCTTCATATGAGCCGACACAGCTTCACACCAGTTGAAAATGGTGCCTTGGTAACAGTCAATTGCCATCCGCATTTGGGATCCGGAAGCAATGTGTAAAGCGGCCGCGCCGCAAATCCTGGTGACCGTGAACGCTATGACTTTGAGTTCAGGCAGAGTGATGTGTTTTATCTCTATGCCTTTTGAATGGTGAGCCCCACGTGTGCACCAATCCTCGCGGAGACTATCAAGGGGTTGGCCACCCGGCCTAGTCCCCGCAAGATTGAGTTGCTCACCTCTGTTTGGCAAGCCAGTGAGAAAGTATACATCCGAGGGCTCTATCTCGAGCTGGTGCCCTCCTATGTAAAAGCATTGTTCTTGAACGTTCCATCGCTCAACCAGCCATTCCAAAAATCTTACCTGGCCCCTCATGCCCGGTATGGTCCAATATTTGTATAATCCGCATACTCTTAGGGCATCCAGAGAAGGTTGGTGATTTATTGCAGCTTCATCTTCCTCTACATGCTCTCTCTCTCTCCAGTCTAACATGATTAATGCCCTGCATATCAAAAATAGCAATTAGAAATTGATTTGAGGATTTTTGGTAGCTTTTTGAGGGAGTTGGGGTTTTGAAATGCGCACTTCTCGGAAGACGCACCCCAGCTTTGTAGCACAGGGCGCCCGGACGCAGCTGGCCTGAAGGCGGGCTGCGTCCCCCGACCGTTTTCCCGCATGAGAAAAAGTCGGGGGACGCAGGTCACCCGAAGGGCACCTGCGTCCGCCGAGAGGCGCATTCCAAAACCAAAACCCCCCCAAAAAATGAAACTACGACCTAAAAATTAATTCTAAACGGATAGAAATGCAGAGTAGGATGTGTAAAATACCTAGATGAAACGGCGTTCGATTCCGACGGTCAGATTTTCCGCAGCGACCACGGGAAGTTTCTTGTCAAAAGCTCCTTTTTCAACCTCCAAAGTCAAACGGTAAAAATGACATGGTAAAAGGTCTTTTTATAGGTTTTTTGGGTGAATTAGTTCATTTTTTACCATGAAAAGATGTTCTTCGACGCATTTTTGCCCATTTTAAACAGGTATGAGTAATGTGTTGCTTTTGTGCAGGACAAAGGGATTTCGAGGGAAATTGTCATTTTTCACAAATAAAAATATCAGAGTCATCTTTTAAGCCCTTTTCTGACTCCTAAAACATGAAAAGATCGCCGAGCGTTTCTTTTACACTCGTTAAAACGGAATTAAAAGACGGTCCCCTTTTAGCTCTTTTCTGACCATAAAATCAGGAAAAGATTGCCGGGTTTTTGTCGTTTCAAACTCGATAAGGAAATAAAACGGCGTGTCCTTGATCGCTTTTTACTTTTCAGGTCGACGACACTATTATGAAAGTACTCCTTGGTCGCAAGATCAAGCGGTTCCCCCAGGTATTATTTTATACTTTTTCGGGCTTGAGGGACACAAATTTACGAAAAAGTTCAACGTGGAGTTTCCTTAAGTTTTTCAGACTCTCTAAAATTGAAAAACGCCGAGTTTCTCCTATACTGGGCTCGTTAAACTTTTACAGTAAAGGACCTGTTCAATTACAAACAGGAACGAACCACTCCTTCCTAGGGTTCGAATTTAAACTAGGTTGGACTCGTCCGAAGGATGAGCTTATAATCAAGCATATGTTATCCTCCTCAAGCTTGTTAAAAATAAAGAGGTACTTGCCAGAAATGGTGGGGGAAAAGAGAGAAGAATGAGCCTATTTGTTACCTTTTGTCTCAAAAGAAACTTTATTACCGCTCTTAAACACGACACTTTTTCATTCACCTGGGTTGGGAAATCTTTTACCTCACAGTTGACCAAACCACTTTGAAAATCTTTAACCTGGTTCCGGGGATTAACTTTGAGTTATTCGTCACCAAGCCATCTGTCGTGTCGTTATGTGTTCAAGAGGTCTGCAAGCAAAACTTTCATCTGCAAAAATACTTGTCATCCATTTGACCATCCCTGAGTCAGTCCTTACAGCAACATTTCTTCAACTTGAACAATGATTTCGTGTTGCAGGCTTGCCTGCAACGAGTCGCTTTCTATCGACATCGACACATTATCTAGAAATATGACTTAGGAATCGACAGTACCTTGAAGTCTGCATGCATCAATGGCAGGTTTCTCGCCTTTGACGTCAGTTTACATCATTGACTTTCGATCAAAGGATTCCGTGAAGTGTTCGACATCAAAACATCTATTCACATTTCACGGGTTGTGCTTGGTACTTTGAGAACCATTGACATTACTGGTGGTCTCTCTCACACTTGTTAACAGTTCACATCATCGACTGGTAATCAAGTGGTTTCTAACATGTTCGACATCAAATCATTTAATCACATGGTTAGAATCGTACCAATTCGGGAAGTAGAAGTGAAGACCCTGGATCTAGTTTCTACCATCCAGGCTGCGAGGAGTTTTGTATTCATTGTCTATGTAGACTAATCACAAACAGATGGCTGCGTCCATACTGCGTCTACAAAAGTCTATAAAAATGATGTACTGCAAGATCATTCCTATATCAGAATAGTTAGTCCATTAGTTAAAGTTTTGAATCTGAGTATGGGAATGCCTACCTCAGTGATGATATAATCTTATACATGTATTTTGTGTTGAAAATTGCAGGTTCCAACCAGGTCATCCACAAGACAATCCTTGAAATGATAAAGCGCTTCACCCTTCCTAGAATTACAAAACCCTAATCTAATCCAGGCTTCGCACTTTAGGGGGCAATCTGTTACACTAAAAAATGTCACCATGACCACTTACAGTTAGTATGGCTCCAATCAACAGTCATGCTACCCTCTTAGGCAAGTCTTATGCCTCTGCTATCCATCTCAAACTCAAAGAAGAGAGAAAGTCTTGTAAAAAATGTGTTTATCTCTGGGGTCGCAGGTTCTCTCTAGCCTTACCTGCGGGGATGCTTACCATGTTCACAAAAGCTGCGTCCATGGACGCTCTGTATGTTAAGGGACAGGTGCGTCCTTCTGTAAAAGGCAAAATGCGCGAGTTTCATCTTAAAAAAGTTACTTGTGGTTACTTCTAGAACCTTCTAGAGGTCGGTTTGATGAAATGGATGCGCCTCCAGTTGGTTCATGTATCTCTATTAAAGGGGAACTTATCCCATCAATAAGGGAGCTATCCCACCCAAAGAGGGGGATGATCCCATTGATAGTGGACCTGAATAACCTCTTTACAGCACTATAAATAAAGACATTGAGCCAAAGGGAGGAGAGGTTGGAGCTATACATTTTCTTTGGGTAAATGCTGCAGGATTTAGGTCTCCCATTTAGAGCCTTGTAAGGAGAGATTGTCTTTACTTGATTCTACTTGGAAGTGGGTGAGCTTTGTCAAAGTAGAGGAAAACCCTTGATGGACCCTGGGAGGAACTTGCACAACACCAAGGCCAGGTTGTAAGAGTTTCTTTGTTTTGTTATTAATACAAACTGGTTTATTTTTCTCAATAGCTTGTGTTAATGAGTTATTTCATGTGTTCCTTGGTCTGCATGTTGAATATATGTTTTATTATATGAAATGCAAGTGCTTGGTAATGGTTTGATTGTTTGTGGTTGCAGGAATTGATGTGAAGGAGGAGCTCATCCGGATCGGCAAGGACGGACTTCAACAATAGCGTTTTGGAATAAGGTAAGCCTAAACACTTGTAGTTTTCATGTTGTAAAAGGTATATTTAGAGAAAGATCACTCCATTTTGTCTTGTTTGTCGCTAGAGAGTTTAGACTCCTAGGGAGGTCAGTTGTGTCTGCACAAACGACTTTTTCCGCCACGACAGGTCATGGGTGGTCCATCTCCAACCAAGGACAGGAAACTCAGAATTAAAACAAAGGGTATCCATAATGTAGGCAGAGTAATAGAAGGGTGGGATTTTCCTCTCGGTGACTCTGGTTTTGGCCCTAAACTCACGAATAGCTATGACCAATTTATCAGACAGAATAGTGGCCCAATCCATGATTGTACTATTGACGGCCGCTTCCATTAAGGGAACCATATCAATATGGATATTTGCAGAGTCATGTAATCCCCACAATCTACACATCATAATCCCAGCATAGCAATAAGGTGAAGCCAAAGAAGCATTGGAGTACTTACCCGACATATCATGCTTGTGTTTAGCTGGATTCTGCCTCCAATCTCGGAGAGGTTCAGATGGTGATTCATTCTCTTTCGCGAACTTCTCCACAAAGGCTTTGTTATAGACTAGCTCAGGTTTAGGCAAATGATACATTCGTCTCAAGTCATCAGGCTTGAAGGAACCGAAAATCCTTCCATCCTTTGTATGAAAGGTTCTATCAGTGAGGGTAATTTCCTCAATTGCCCAGCGTACCACATCAGTATAAGGCAGGACTTGTTCTCTGGCTGCTATTCTGTGCAGAAAGGAGTCGGACAAATCTTTGAGAGTTGCCTCGGACTTCCTTAATTCATCCACACTAGCCTCAGTTACTGTCTTTTCTGGTTGCTCTGCCTCTAGCAAATTGTATGTACCTTGCCATGTAGTGCTAGGAAGACCAGTGCATGTAGTATATGAGATTAAGCCTTTCTTTGAAACTATAGCAGCTTGGCCTGAGACAGGTGTCGCAGTAGAACCTGCCACCTTCTTGAATTTCTTTCCCATCATATTCAGACTTCTCTTGACGGTTGAATTCTACAAAAATGCAAGAGAAATCGTAACAAGGAAATAACAATGACGATCCATAACGGGATAGATATATTACTTGAAGCGTGGTGAGATTAATTCTAAAAGTGGTTGCGGATCTAATGATTTGAGAAGGCACTGCAGATGCAATGATGGTGATTTTACAGCCTGCAGCTCCATAAATGACCATTACTTAAGTTATTAAACCGAAAGACCCCTTAAAGCGTGCAACAGATTTTTTCAAAGGTCTAATCGTAATTGTTCGTTAATTCGAAGGGGCAAAGCTTTAAATACGCATGCATTACCTTATCCCTTTATTTAACGGCATTTTTGAAATCTGTGCTTTTGTCAAATCGGATTTAAATATAACTTTAAAGCTTTGAAATAATCACCTTTTAGGAATTTTGGTCATCATTTAAGCGTCATCGCATCGCATCGGGGGTGTGAGTGACATTATCATTTGGGAGAGATCTTGGCGAATGCCGATTGCGACATTGTATCATATTAGCGTGCGAACATAATCCCTAAATGTATATCAATTGATTTACCGACTACCGATGGTGATATCACATCGCATCGGGAAAAGATCTGAACGTCTTATGAAGATGTATGAAATTCTGCCGACTACCGATAGCGATATCGCATCGGGTCGAAGCTTAAAACACTTTTCATAAGAAGCAGCGCCGATAGTTGATCACCGATATCGTGTCGCATCGGGGAAAAGACATGTGCTTTTTCTGTGTGTGCATTGGCTATCGCCGATGACCGATAGCGATATCGCATCGGAAAGAACCAAGGTAGCAAACGATTTGGCGATTGCTTTTTCGGACTTAACCAAAAATTGCTTATTATTTGTTCAAAAAGGCTTTTATTCACAAATTCATTTGATTATCATACCTTTTTCGAACAAATTCGTTAATGCCAATTAAAATTTTTTAAAAAGGGACCCATTTCATATGTTAATTGTTTGTGATAAAATGTTATGAAATGGGGGGTTGTTGTAGGGCACAACACATCTATAGCGCAGGAAATCTACAGGAAGCCTATAGGATATAGAGAAATCAAACTACAGGGTTGTCAGTGGGTACTAAGTGAGGTGAAATCAAGGGTTATCCTCACCATAATGTAGCAAAATTGAGATAGGAGCTATACCTTCCATATTTTCCATTTGAAAAAGAGGGAAATCCTCAATTTGGTTAGAAAATTGCAGTGCATCTCAGGATAGGAGAATTGTATTGCATGTCACTAAAAATTAACATTCAAAACTCCCTCACCTACCAGAATTCTTGAATTGTATCCACACAAGCCTCTACAATTACTAGGGAAAGATGACATGAGGTTTCGACAAGAGAGAACCCACAAACACAGCAAGGATCCACCAGCATCCTCCTGTAGTGGAAATTTTCACAATGCACCAATGGATGGGTTTCTTTGAGAGAATGAGAGGATATGATGATGATGTGGCCAGATAATTTTCCCTCTCAATCATACCCCTCACTAGGACTAGTGCCACTACTATGGTGAAAGGGTTATCAATAGCAATTACCCCTGAAGTTATAAGAAGAATCACTACACTCTCTTTAGGGTTACCATGGAGGAAATAATACAAGGGTAACAACACCCTTGCAAAGAAAAGCTTCTTCTTGGAAGGAGAAGAGCCAATGGAGGACAAAAATGGGGTTAGAAGGGAGAGAATTCCATACCCTTGGAAAGAAGTCAGTTACCACCTCATTAAATACATTTCATGTGAAGGGAGATATAGTGTAGTGTATGGATACCACTTCAGACTCCTCCAAGAACTGAGATTTGGAGAGAACACCCCTCCTCAAAATAGATTGAGTATAAACTATTTTCTTTTACAATCAATGATAGACATTAGAATCAAAGTGCGGGAGGGAAAACATCAAGAATTAGCCCATCATGGGTTGATCAAACTCATCCTTGAAGATGTTCTACAAAACTTAAGACTCCCTATTGCATGGAAAACATTTACAGACATGCAGGCAGAAGGAGCAATCCAAGATATTGAATATGACAAGAGTCCCACTGCTAGTGAGAAAGGAGAATAAATAGAGGAGGAAAAAGAAGAATAAATAGAGGAGGAAAATGAAGAAGAAATAGAGGAGGAGGATAAAAAAGAAGAAACAGATGGGGAGAGTGAAGAATAAGAGGAAGAAGGAGACAAAGAAGAGGATGAGAAGCAAAATGGAAAAGAGGAAAAAAGGACAGAAGGATGAACAAAATTCTGTAGCTCAAGTCAGAGAAGGAGAAGAATCACCAAGGGTATCTCCAGAGCCCACTGAGAAAGAGGCAATAGCTACTCTTACTACCCTAAGTACACCAGTCAAATCAAAGCGAAAGAGGCAAAGACAAACCCCACTGTACTTCAGGACAAGAAAGAGCACTAGGAATAGACAAGGGAGACCTCAAACCCCCACCAAAACTCTAGATTTCATTGAGAATTCACCAAAGAAACAAGAGAAGGCAACCCCTCTAAAGAAAAATGAAGGAGAAGGATCATCAAAATAAGCTTCTCCCAAGTCCCCAATCACCTATGTTAGGAGACTTGTCACAAGGTCACCCTCATCAAAGGTAAAAGGTGTCCTACAGGAGACACAGATAGAACTACAAGAAGCAAAGACCATCCTACAGGAAACTCTATCAAACCTAAAGGAAACACAAAAAAGGGACCAGGAAGGAATGACTGAACAAGAAACAAAGGAAGAAGACCAAGAAATGGAAGAACCTAGCCCACAACCAAACTTTAGCTCCTACTACAGGTTCATTTAAGGAGGAAGGGTGATACCACAAAATTTTTCCATTCCCCTATTCTTTGAACTTGGAAAATAAAGGGCAAGGACACACAGGTGGATGCAGATTGCTAAGTCCAAAGGAGTAGAGGATCTAGGCCACATGGAGGAGAAATTGTAGGAGATGGGCAGAGAACTGAGCAGCATAAGGGACAGAGAATCAATGATGAAATTTCAGTTAGAGGTTGAGAACACATGGCTAAGGAGACAACTACAAGAAAGAGAAAGCCAATTGGAAAATATGGCTAGTTTGTCCATGGAAGAAATCCATTGTAGGATGCCAGCAAAGTCTTATGCCTTGTATCTCACGGAAAAATGGCTAAAATTCCAGATAAATACCCTAGCACAAAGAGGAACTATGCCCTTCCAAGACTATAGAAAATTCATTGATCTTTGTGATCAAAGCACCTTGGAAGATAGAGCAAAAATATCTGAGTTTTACCTACACAATTTGGCCTTGACAAATTTAAATGTGTGGGACCCAAATCCAAAGCTAGGAAACTTGAAATTGATGTTCTTAGCATCATGTATGAATAATGAGGAGGCAAGAGCTACAAAGATGAAAAAGGTAATGGAAAAATAAGAGATAGAACCCCTTATGATCAAAGCTAAACAATCTAACCCAATGGTTGTCATCAGCACCCACAACCTCATTGCAAATGGTCCCAAGCTTACACCAAGGTACCTTGTTGTACAAGAATAGGCAGTCACACAAATTTAAGACCTATTTAGATTGCTAGGAGATGACCACTAGCAAGCATGCCAAAGGAGATGGAACATCTTGCCTTACAGCCTAAAAAACAGAGAATATCATTCTCCTGACAGAATGAGAGAAGCACTAAATAGAACCCCAATGTATAAGAACGTACTACAAAGACTCAAAGTCAATTAAATTGGCTTGACGCTCACTCCACCATTTCTTTTGGGAATGTTGTAGGGAAGAAAAGAAGAAGAAGAAATAAAGCAGTGGAAAGAGATAAAGAAGAAGGTAGGATTTTATTCACAGGAGGAAGAGACTACAACAGAAGCATGGGATGTCAAGGAAGCCACCAAAGCAATGAAGGACATGGACATAGATTGAGTTTCTCAGAGGATGAACGACACTTTCAGTAGGGGGTGGTGATGAGGCTCATCATTGGGTAAAATATATGGACCTTAATACACCTCCAACCTTACTAAAATCAACTTTTCTCATAATTCCTTACATTTTTTAATTATATTTTGCTTAATGAGATGAGTAAAAGTAAGATGTTATTTTTAGTGGTCTAATGTGCATTGGTTGTAGGTTTTTGGGAGAAAATTGTGGAAAATTATGGCTAATGAAGGTGCAGGAACTTGAATGGGACAAGAAGGAGAGATTATAGGAGATGGATATTTCTCATTAAATCCTCACTCATTCGAAGATCCCTCAATCAAATCACACCATCTCGGAGTTGCAAGTAGTCGAGTCATGAGGATCATTGGCAACTAAGATAGTGGTAGTTAAGAACTAATTTATCTTAAGATTGGGAGCCAAGCCTCCCTAGATTTAAGGAATTTGTTGGCAACTTCAGTTGTATAAATAAGAAGGCCTAGAGCATCATTAGATTTCGGATTTTTTATGCAAGATAACTATGTTGGAAATAATACTGAGAGGGGGGGTGAATCAGTATTATCAAGTCACTTATTTTCTTTTTCAAACCCAGATCATATATGCTACTTCAGTTAGATAAAACCGTGTATATACGCAACTATAGATAAGGAAACCCGCGTATGCAATGCAGACTTATAATTTAATTTATCTTACTGATGTTGATCATTAATCTATGTATTAGGATCAAATAAACAGTAACCAGAAACAGTAAAATAGATCTGGAGAAAATCACACACACAAGAACACAAGATATAAGGTGGAAACCCAATGTGGGTGAAAACCACCTATTGCAATTCGTCTCTATCTTCTTTCAATTAGAAACTTCTTTTTACAATGTACTGGTGTAGTCCTTTACGAGTACGTAGGATGCAACCTGCAGAGAGCTACAACTCTCTCTCGTTCTCCAGCTTCTCCTGGAAGGGAGCTACAACCCCCTTAGCTTTTGCACTAGCCAAGATACTAGTACGTAGGTGTTGGCCTACAGAAAGCTACAACCTTCTCTTTCTTCTAGGGACCACGTTTCATAAATTTTCAGACTGGATCCATGAACATCAATCAATCATCAAGAATTTCTACATCAAAAAATCTCCTTTTTACCAATTAGAACTGAATCAAGTAGACAGTTTTACCCAAAACACGGTAACAGTAACCACACACCAAATTCTGAACCCAGACCACTACAACAATAAACAGAAGTAGCTAGATCACAACTCAAAAGATATACGCCACTTCAATAACCTGAAACCTGCATGCATACGCTTATGTGTCTGAATCAACCTGCGTATACGCTGTTTTTATTCAATGAACCAGCGTGTATACGCGTCTTCACTTCACTGAACCTACATACAGATCTATAAAGGATAATTCACTCTTTCAAATATTCAGACACTAATTAACCCAGATTATCAGATTTATGGATCAATCATGCGCCACATATAACAGATCAAAATCGTACAAAGATACTAACATTCAAGCCTAAAGATTATGACCCATCAATAGAACTTATCCTTCTCTTTGCGCTAAGGTTCCTCCTTCATTCAGATCCAGATCTGCACCATAACCCCAATCACCAATATTTCAGATCTAGCACTTATTAGATATTCAATTAATTCAGACGATCCTTTGCCAAATGATCTCTTTCCTCTTTTATAGTCTTAGGCCTTTCACAATACCACGGTCCAAAACCATAATAAAACAATACCATGGACCCAATACTTGGGATCAACACTTCTGATGAGATACCATGGTCCAAAACCATAGGTTCAAATACCAAGGACTAACTACCATGGACCAAAAGTAAGTTCTCCAATATATACGCGCTTTTCCTTGCGTGAAAGTGTGTGTATATGCATACGCGCCTTTGTAACGTCTAACCCGCTTGTATACACGCCTTTGTCTAGGTGAATCGACATATATATCTTTTTCTTTCATTCTGAGAGCCTGTACTGAGATCTGTCACCAAAGTGAGTTGCCATGAAGGACAACACCTGTGCCATAGCTCTAAATCAGTGCCACAATGCCAACAAACTAAGCACTTTAGAGTTGAAGGATGGTGGAAAAACAATGTTATGTATTTTTTGATATGTTAAAGAAAATGAGCATTCCCTTGATCCAACACTGAGTTGAATCAGAGGGCTGAAGCTCTTAGTTTAGGGCCCAACCCTAGGAGCATAGGTTCCTCTTATTGTACTTGTATTCTTAGATTATTTCATAGATTACTTGTTGAATTGATTTTGGCATTGCTACATTGCAAGTATTGGTGAATTTGATTAGTTTGCTTTCATTTGTGCATAGCTTTAGCAGTAGCATTAGAAAGATAAAGAAATATCAAGAAAGCTGATAACAGGTGGATCTTGCCTCATTCCTCCCTCCAAGGACCATGTTTTGAGGGAAAACTCCCATTCAGCCCCAAAAAGACAGAATTCTGATTTCTTCTGAAATTTAGGGTTTTCTGTTAATTAGGCCATCATCTTTCAGTTTTCAAAGATAGGTTGCAATTTTCATTTCTAATATCTTAATATTTTTATGAGATTTGATGGTGTTTTCACAATAAGCTGCAAGAATTTCCATGCATGAACTAGGAAAATAAATGATGAAGTTATGTTTTGTTGATGTAAACCTTTCTTGTTTTGACATGATTTATTGATAAATGCTACAATGATGTGTATATTGCAAGAGTTTCAATAGTGCAATAAGACCTCATATCAGCTTCAGCCAAGCCATACCAACCCATGATCGCCAAAGGTCACTAAGTTCACAACTTGAGTTATCATTACACAAGGACAACTTGCCATGCTTGTTGAGCAAATCCAACCATCATACAACTTTGGTTTGAGTTCTAAGTGAACCTGTTGTGCCCTACAACAACCCCCCATTTCATATCATATTTATTTACTAAATCAATATATGAAATGGGTCCCTTTAGAAGTTAGTTGGTATCAATACTTCATTATTTGAAAAAGGTCCACAAACCAAATGAAGACATTATATAAAACCTTTTAAAAACCCATTTTTGATCAAATAAAACAATCTTTTATCATTGCGATAAAGCGATTGCAAGATCGCATATCGCAATGTCATAGAAAACACAAATAAGTGGCACATTGGTCTCCGCCGATGCGATATCGCTATCGGCTATCGGCAATACTCCATGCACATTTTAAAGCACCCCATGCCATTAGCCCCGACGCGATGCGCAATCGGCGATTGGCTATCGGCGCTATTTATGCACATTATGATGCCCATTCACCCTGATGCGATGCGATTTCGCTATCGGCGATCGGGATTTCAAAATTGTCAACATAAGGATTTAAGTGTTCCCGACGCCCGATTACTATATAGCGCGGATTTCAAAAAAGCCGTTAAATGGAGGGATATTATGATTCATTCATATTTAAAGCTTGATCTTTTAAGCAATCATTCACCCGCGCTCAACCGCCAAAACGTCCACAGCACGCTTAAACGGGCCATTTAGCCGAATAATGGTATAATGAGCATTTAAGGGATGGCAGGTCTTAAACGGCCATTTAATGTAATTGTAAGATCCTCCCATGGATTGTGTCTGCGCCCATTTTTAAAGCTAATCCCTTATTACGCATTTCTCAATATTTCTCATCACTTGCAAGTTTTCATTGCTATTTCTCTGTGTTACGTATATTTGTGCCTCTGTGCAGAATTCATCCAAAGGAGAAAGCTCAAGCAAGATGGGGAAGAAATCCAAGAAGACCACAGGCGCTTCCGCTACACCAGCTACAGGACAAGCTCTCGTGGACAAAAAGAAGGGCTTGATATCTGATACTACATGTACAGGTCTCGTCAGAGTTACTTGGCAAGGGACCTATAACCTGATTGAAGCCGAAGAACCAACAAGGACAATAGTTGAAGCTACTCCGGATCCTACTCAGAAGTCTGAATGTACTCTCAAGGATTTAGCGGACTCTTTCCTTCACAGAATAGTGGCCAGGGAGCAAATTCTCCCATACATAGACGTAGTGCGGTGGGCGATTCAAGAAATCCCAATCTTGGATAGAACTTTCAGCATTAGAGACGGAAGAATCTTCGGATCGTTCAGGGCGGATGATCTAAGGAAAATGTATCATTTGCCCAAGCCAGATAAGATATATAATAAGGCGTTCCTGGAGAAATTCGTAAATGAAAATTAATTTGAATCCGAACCCATCCGGGATTGGAGACAAAATCCGGCCAAGCACAAACACGAATCTTTCGGTAAGTACTCGGTTGATTCTCTAGCTTCTCCTTATTGCTATGCTGGAATAATGATGTGTAGATTATGGGGATTGCATGACTCTGCTAATTTTACCATAGAAATGGTACCTCTAATGGAAGCAGCATGCAACAGTATAATCATGGATTGGGCCACCATCCTTTCTGACAAATTAGCACAAGCTGTGCGTGATTTTAGAAATCAGACTGTCGTCTCTGAAAGGAAAATTCCCCCATTCTATTACAGTGCATATATCTTAGATACATTATGTTTCAATTCTGAATTTCCCGTGCTCGGCTGGAGGTGGAAGCCACAAGATCGTACAGCTATCCACATATACCATCAGAAATTATGGAAGTCCTCTTACAAGCACCATTTGTACCAAATCTGCAATGGCTTTATGGTGCCTATTCATTATTCTATTTTTGATAAACCCATTCCCAAGATTTCCTATCAAGCTTCGTTTGATATAATAGCGGTAGGGAGTTGGTTTGGAGAAGAGAGATTTACCTACATAAGAGTTTTCGGCAGCCAAGCCAACCCACATGTTCTCCCTTTGTACATACCAGATAAACTGCTAGTAAGAGAAATCGCTTATCAGATTACGGCTGAGAGTGTTACACAGACTCTCAAGAAAGAAAATAAGAGGGGTTGGCCCTCTTTTCCCTTGAGGTGTGGTGTCTATACTCTGCATGATCTCAAACATGCAGAAAAGGAAGCCACAAAGATTCAATCCTTAACTCTGGCGACTATCCCAAATAGGCCATATGATCCAAAGAAAGTTGCCTACAATGCACTAGAACAGGCCAAATTGACAAAATTTGAGCACAAAGAAGATATGTTTGATGACCTATTCATTTCAGCCGAATCAATAGGTCAGGCTAAAGAATTCGCTCGAATGAAATATAATGATGAAGGGTTGACTGAGTTTAATAAGCTTAGAGAACAGAGGTTGCAAACTCTGCCTCTAGATTTACTAGCAACAACCCCGGCAACATCATCAAGCGAGCCTGTTTGGCATCAGTCAAAGGAACCTCCGATTGTAACAAAGGATCATAAGAAAGAGCAAGAGGAAAGGCAAAAGAAAGAAAAAGAAGAAAGGCAGAAAAGAGCACAAGAGGAGAAACAAAGGAAAGAAAAAGAGGAACATCAAAAGAAAGAACAAGAGGAACAACAGAAGAGAGAGCAGGAAAAAGTGTGGAAGGAGTCCCAAGCCGAAAAGGAAAAACAAACCACCATTGATGTCAATATAGATACTCATATTGACCCTAAATTGCTTCAGGAGTGGAAGCAATTTGACTCTATCATCAGTGGGTTGGAATGTTCCAAGGATACAGACACTTCCAAGACAAACGATACACAAGACATCACTTCACCTCAGGTTCTAAGTGGAACTAGCGGACCACCCATTTCTAAGGATGTTGAGATAATACCAAAAGACCCCTCCGACCAAATCATTCTCCAGGTAGAAGATATTCCTCCCTTGGATGTTTTCTACAGCCCGAGGCATAAAGCAGTGGTAAAATGACAAAGGAAAAGAAGGAAGATTGATCAACCTCCCCTTTTCCCAGAACAAACTGTTACGGGCAGCGTGGTTTGGAAGGAGGAATTCAACCCCTCCGATGACCTGACAAAACTGTTGCAGTATGCGGGAGCCTATTTGGCAGCAACAATAGATAAGGCATCAGAGGTAAGTCTTCTACTGAAAACCAAGGATCAAGAAATTTTCGCATTACAGGCAGAATTGACTGAGACAAAGCAGAAGGCGGAGCAGGCAGAGCAGCAATTGTTGACACAACAGCAAGTGAACAGTAAACTAACCCAACAATTGCAGCCAGAGAAGCAAATGGTCGACCAAAGCGCGATTCAGAAACAGAAGGAATTATCAGAGGCATTGGCACAACTAAGAGCAGCAAACGAGCAAATGATGAAAACAAGGGATGAGCAAATCGCTCAATTGTCATCGCAGCTCGAAAAGATAAAGGGCGCTCCACAAGTGGCTGAGTTCAAAGCAGAAGCATTACAAATAAACACTGCATTAATATCTCAAATTAGGCTTCTGTGTCAACAAATTGCTCAGGCAGATCCACTCTGTGAATTAACGACATCCATAAATCAGCAGGTAGAAAAGGCCAGAAATGAATTAGATCAAGCCGAAGAGATCATAACTGCATTTCTTTACTGGCAAGATTCTGATCAAGGGAGAGAATAAAATTTGCCCAAGATTTCAGAAACACATAAAGATATACTTTTCACAGAATGGCACTCTCAGATGATGAAAGCAGAGAGGGCAGCTTCAAGATGTAAATCAACTTCCAACAATTTGGTTGAACTAGTTAACAACACTCTTTACTTATCAAATATGATTTCCCAATGTACACCAAGAAAGATGACAACAACAAACACATTGGAGCAATCATGCTATCCTGATTTAGAGGAAAAGTGGAGATTAATCGTTGGGATTAATAGTTTAACTATGGAAGCATATTGGCTCTTCCTGGTAAAGCCGCATACACAGAGAGTCGCCCTTAAGTGCCTAACGGATGCGATCGGGTATATAATTCCCGATATTTAGGATGCCACCTATGCCGCCCAGCTCAGTTCGCGCCTCAACAAACCTCCTGAAGTAGAGCCAATGCTTGCGATAAGTCAGCTCAGATTTAAAGGCAAGCAGCCTACCTGATGAATCATGCCGCCGATTGCCAGATCGCTGAGAAAAGTAGGATCAAAATTTATTGCTACCGATTTAGTTACATTTCAGTTTAATAGATATTTAGATTAATTTAGTATTTATAGACCCTTTCATTGTTTTGGAAGGGGTCGTAAAGTTTTGTACCAGAATTAAAGACTGAAGTTTGCACTATTGTGCTTCAATCAATATTCTTTTATGAAACTGGACCAGTGTTTCTTAATTCAACAAGGAGGCTTTTTATGCAATTGTGCACTATTGTCTTTGTTGTGAATGTTTCTGCGTTGAAGAAAGAATTACAAGTAGTGATTGATATCGGGAGTGTCAAAGCAGCTCATATGGTATTTCTATCTATGTCTGAATTCATTCCTGTTATGTGAATTGTTATTTTATTATCCTTGATATTGTTGATTATATGCATGCGCTGTAATAGCAAATCTACATTCATACCACTATTGGATGTTTTATGATATGCTTTCCTTTTAATCATGTATATGTCGATAATATAAATGATGAGTGTGGTAATATCGCATTAATCGCTGGGCTTAACTATTTAGGCATAGTAATCTTAAATGAATTAATATCTATGTCTGATCGATGGAGTCATCTATATGCATGTCTTTAGACACAGACCATTAAACGCTGCACTTTAAAGTTCAATAGATTCTTGGGATAGGTTATAGTTCTTGTATTCTTGTTAATAGTTTAGTTATTCGCTTACTGCTAGCTTAGTTTATAAATCATACATTCGTCCCGTTTATCCACTTTTGGGAACCTGGTCCCATTATCCCCAGTCGGAGCCACTATTCCAAATGGAAAAGGAGTTGTACTAAGGTCCGGACCGGGTGGTTATCCCCGATGTTGTTGCAGCGATTTTCGAGGCTTCAACAGAACCCTAACCACTTCATTGCCTTATTCCTTCCATCACTCACCTTATCTAAGCCCCATACCACTATCCAAATCACTCCTTATGCTTTCGGCCTGTTCCTGTAGGAAAATAGGGGATCCTATAGGTGAATTAAGACATCATGTAGACATCCTGTAGGACAACCTATAGTGGCTTGTTTTTATCCCGATTTCTGAGAAATGCATCACAAAAGCTAGGAGAAGACCCCTTCTTGTCTCCCAAGCCATTTGATCCATCACAACCATCTCTCTCTACACCTATCCCACCTGCCATACAAACAAGAAGGATTAACATTCATGTTTTCATAAAAAATGACAAAAATCAAAAGGTTGTTACGCTTATTCTTGTGCACAAAAGTTAAGTGTTTGATTAGATTATATTGTATGCTTAGGATAGTTAGGATTTCACATGTGTTAAAGTAGAATCCTTTTGAAACAAGGTATCTTAACAAATAGATAGATGAATTGAGCATGTTAGGCATCCATTTCAGTCTTTCATTACTGCAGTAGATAATATTCCAATTTTCTCAATTAGGATAAAATTATCCTTTCTCAATTGGTAATCAAACTTCTTCTAAATAAATATAAGGTTGGTTTGATAAAACCTAGTGGTCTATCGCCAGCTAAACAGTGACAAATAGTGGACCCATTGCATATATTTGTGCATACAACACTATCACCTCCAAGTTTCTACAAACCCGGAGTTGATGAAGTAAAGTTAGGTCCTTGCTAGACTTCTAATCCCTAATAGTAACACATTATCCCTAGATCATTCATGCAAATTATGCTACTAGTTTCTTATCGCATTCTTCAATTCGACCTTATACACCTATCAAGAGAATATCATCCACACACAAAAGAGTGATTACCAGTTCACCCTTCACAACCTTAACATAAAGGTTTAGATCAGTAGAACTCTTTGTGAATCCTAATCTCTGAAGATATGCATACATCCTAGCATAGCATGCCCTTCGTGCTTGTTTGAGGCCATATAATGACTTCTTCAATTTGCAAACATATGCCTTTTTAACTTCAAATCCCGAGTTAAAAAGGCATATGTTTGCAAATTGAAGAAGTCATTATATGGCCTCAAACAAGCACGAAGGGCATGCTATGCTAGGATGTATGCATATCTTCAGAGATTAGGATTCACAAAGAGTTATACTGATCTAAACCTTTATGTTAAGGTTGTGAAGGGTGAACTGGTAATCACTCTTTTGTGTGTGGATGATATTCTCTTGATAGGTGTATAAGGTCGAATTGAAGAATGCGATAAGCAACTAGTAGCATAATTTGCATGAATGATCTAGGGATAATGTGTTACTATTAGGGATTAGAAGTCTAGCAAGGACCTAATGAAACTATCTAAGTCAAGGTAAGTATGTGATCAAGATGTTGAAGAGGTTTGACATGATGGATTGCAAAAAAATGAAAATTTGGATGATCACAAATTTGAAAAGACTAAGGATTTCTAAATCGAGCCTGTGGATCCTTCCAAGTATATACAATTGATTGGACCATTGATGTACTTGGTGAATACTCAACCAGACATACGCTTTGTAGTATATTTTATCAGTCAATTCCAAGTGGAGCCGAAGCATGATCGTTGGAGAGCAATAAAACATATTATGAGATATCTACAAGGAACCATCCACTACTGTTGGAAGTACGATAGGAGGAATGATGTCCATCCGATTGGATATACATATTCTGACTAGGGAGGCAGTGAACAAGATGGAAGGAGCACTACCAGAGGATGTTTTAGTTTGGGATCCTCCATCGTCTCATGGATGAACCAAAAGCAGGATACATTTTCTTTAAGTAGTGCTAAGGCAGAGTATATTGTAGCATGTGAGGTAAGCAAAGAAGTGTTCTGGTTGAGGAAGTCGTTATCTGACCTATTCAAAGGACCAATGGACCTTACAATGATACATTGTGATAACATCAGTTGTATATGATTGTTTGAAGGCCCAGTGTTTCGTGGAAAGACAAATCATATCAACAACAAGTAACATTACATTCAAAAGCTAATATAAGATGGTGTACTATAACTATAATATATCTGCACCGATGAGCAGGTAGCTGACATATTGTAAAAATATCTTCCTAGTAATAAGCTTGTGTATTTGAGAGACAAGCTTCGTTTGGTTGATGTATCCTCCCTAGTTGAAAGGGAGAGACATGCACATCATTCTTGTTTTCACATGGGAAGATAGAATAGAGGAGTGGGTAAGCATCTAACATCCCATACTCTCTAAGGATGTGGTAGGGAATCCAATATGAGAGTAGTCATGGGCCTCTATTATTTGAGGATAGACTATCCAAGATAAGAATAGTCCAAAGAAGGTCATACTCTGTGAACACCTAGGTGGAGTATGTACCTTGAGAGGCAATGATGATGGTGTCTATAAATCATTGGTTTCACTGGCATTGTTCTCTGATATTGTGATAAAGTTTTTATTCAAGGCCTTGCTATGTGACAATGTTGGTTTGTATGATACTAAACATATGGGTTACCAAACTTACTCTTCTTATGATATCTCTTCAGATTAAGAACGTTCATGTACCATTTATGAATACCTCCTTAGTTAAGAGGGAGTGTTGAAAAATGTGTAACTAGGTTTGGTCTTCATAAATATGAAATGTAATTTTGATTCTTGTAAGTTTTAAAATGAAAGAAAATTTATTATTATTGATTTTGGAGCAGGATTTTCATGTTCAAAGTCTTTTATTTTATAGGTCAAGCACCCATTGAGTGCTTCTAGGGTTTGTCTTAGGTCAAGAAGTCAAAAGAGTCACTGTCATAAGTTGAACACCCCTTCGGGAACATTTTAACTTGTAACGATTTTTTTTTTTTTAATTTAGAGAGTCAAAATATCCTCCAAGTCCAAGTCGGAAAGGGAAACTGGCAAGTCATACTAAAAGGAAGAGCCACATGCACCTTGAATAGCCTATATATATGAGGAAACTCACCCTATTTGAAACACATTAATCCATCACTCATTCTAGTGAATAAGGAGGAAGAAGAAGGCACCGAAGAAGGAAGAGGACGAAGGATATTTTTGTTTGGTCTATTTCTCTCTCTCTCACGTGCTAAGGAAGGTTAGGGTTTCTGCAAGAAATCTAGGGTTTCTATCTACAAATTCGATCTTGGAGAAAATAAGGCAAGAAGGTTAAGCAAAGGTCATGAAAGGTCAACCTCAAGCTCCAAAATTCAAGGAAAGAAAAATGAAGGTAAAAGGAAGGCTAAGAAGGCAGATCGAGTCTCACACGTGTAGAAACAATAAATGAAGAGGGGTCTAAAATTTCAGATCTACAGTGGAGGCCAAAATTCTACACCTTGAGGTCAAATAAGTGCTAATGGAAGAGATTTGACTGGGTTTGACTGGATCAAGGTTAGTAGATCATCCAAAGAGGTTGGTCTTGGTCTTGGAGAGTATTGGGTTCATCTTAAGCTCTTGGAATTCATCAATTGAAGAATCTATAAGGAAGAGAAGAGATTTGTGGGTTTTCCTCTCAAGTGGAGAGGTTTTGGCCCTGGCTTGCAACCTATATTTTGTGTTGTTTTTCTTCTTGTTTTGGTATCTATTTGATGATACACACACATAATAATAAGTAAAAATACATCACAAGAAATTATCAAGTAAATAGAAATCACTGTAATTATTTCCCTATATATTTCTCAACACGAAATGGACTTTTAAGGTGAAGGATGCAACAAACAGAAGCATGGAAAAGTAAAAGGCAAAATTTGTGGCCAAGGGGTATTCTCAACTTGAGGGGATTGACTATGAGGATACCTTTTCTCCTGTAGTAAGGTACTTATCCATTAGATCAATCCTTTCTCAAGCTGCAAAGATGGGATGGAAGATCCACCAGATGGATGTGAAAACAACATTCCTCAATGGAGTTATTGAGGAGGAGGTGTATATCGATAAACTATAAGGCTTTGATACTTTTGATTGAGAGTCTCATGTGTGAAAACTCAAGAGAGAATTGTATGGTCTTAAGCAAGCATCTCGTGCTTGGTACACCAAGATCGATAGCTGTCTCATTGGTGTTGGCTTCACCAAAAGTGAAGTGCGCACAAACCTCTATCATATTTTGTGTTGGCTTAGAGGTTCCTGACCTAGGTTCAAAGTTAGTTTCGCCAAACAATTCCCTACATTACTGGCCCTTTCAGCATCAATCCATGAAGTGTGGATTGAAGTCTCACCCGAAGCAATATGGGGGGATGTTGGAACCAATTTTATGCACCCAAAGATTAGTGTAATGTCATTTTATGCCCTAAATCTGTCTTTGTGCAGATTGATAAGCCTTTAGGGCTTAGCGATATAACTTCCCTTAATCGGCTTCTAGACCTCCGCGAATGTTTATGACTATCTTTCGCGGACCCTGAATATGTGAATCAACTACTTACACGCATCAAAGATCACTCTTAACCCGGTAATTACTAAGATCAGCTTAAGTGTTTAATAACTTCCACATATAATAAGATAATATTCGCATAAATAGTTAACAGTAATTGCATTTATGTAACAAAATAAATTGTGTAAAGTCGCTCATCAATACATCATTATTTCATAAACCCATTATAACATAAGACATATTCATATAAAAAAAAGTAAAGAGATAAACAAAAGTATTTATGCCACAATCTTCTTTTTTAATACTCAGTTCTACTTACAGACTCAAGACTTCCCCACGCACTCAGTTGCAGGGGTCTGCGCATTCAATTACGGGCTCTACTCTAGGCCTCTGCACACATAGTTGCAGAGCCTTCCTTCTACTCTAAAACTTCTATGCTCTTCCTTCTATTGACCCATTAGATCTATCTTTTTCATTATTCTTCTTTAGACATCCTAAGACACATCTATTTATACAATCCCATGGTCTGCCAACCATGGGTAGATCTTCAAAAGTCGACTCAACTTACATAAAAGAAGGGTAAAACCCTTTATGACACTTTAACTATCTACATGCTTCGTGACCACAACTTGCAAATACTTTACATTTTATACAACAAAACTTGGGATTTTCCCCCAAAATTTGGGCTTTTTCCCCAAAATTGACCCTAGGGGACCCCATCCCAACAAGCCCCCAACACAAAGATCATGACTCGCCCTTGAGTCACTCTAATGGGTGCGTAGATCTTACTGCGAATACCTCCCAACTCTACTTGTGCCACTGCCACTTCAGTCCTGCTCTATGTGGCTGCCTGTTTGATCTACTCCACAAGTTGCTTTGTTGCCAATCCTACACTATCCTTCTTGATTTTCTACTGTGTGATATGTAGGCTCACCAAATTCTCCTGAATATTGGAGGAGATAATGTAGGCCTCATCTAGCCAAGGCCCTAATTTGGCCTTTAGGACCACCTCTTTCTTTTGCACTGCTTCCACCTGTAGATGGAGCTGCTTGGCCTCTTGCAACTTAGCAAGGCGTTGTGTGGCAGCAACGGTGTTCGTCGTTGCTCGGACTTCATTACACTGTTGCTGAAGTTCGCAAGCTTCTATATTCAAGTCTTGCAGGGTGGGATTTCCTGCAGAACTGTGACTACCTCCATTTCTTGCTCAAAAAGAATGGTACAGTCTGCCACTGTCGCAACTCCATCCTTCACAGTGGCTTCGCGCTATTCCCTGACCTTTGGCAGAGTTGAAGGTTGTGACTTCAATTCTAATTCTGTGATCTTCAAGTTCATTTTCTCATAACCTTGCCAGCCAAAATCTGTGTGGAAACCTTTACCGTGGGGTCAGTGATCGAGGTAATAGAGTACCTGCGTGGCTTCTTCACAAGTTTGAACTTGTCCTTCATCTTCTCAACCAGGTCACATTCGCTCCTCTTTCTGCCAAACTCCTTGGACAGACTTAACCCTGAGTGTGGTAATAGCATGATTCAATGGATTAGCATATCGGTGATCATGATCGGTGTGTTCGACCACAAGCACCTGTCATGTACTAGGCAAAGCAACTTCTTAATGATGATCAGGTTTATGTTGGAGCGGTGGTAGTGGGGCACCCATAACAGGTTCAACAACCCCGACTGGTTCAATCCGTGAATCCACTCCACAAACTCTAGTACGGTGACACCAGACTCTTTGTAGAAGACCCTCTTCATGTAGATGTCTATAGCAAGGTGGGGGAACCACTCGTAGTCCACCAAATCCCAATCTTTTAGCTTCAAAAGCAGGATCTATGCCAAGGCAGACCTTCAAAGGTTATTTTCTACGATAACAGGGGTGTGTTGAGGAGGAATTGTTCTACATATAGGTTGTTAGGGACCTTTACTTTTCCCTTGTGCGGAGTGATAAAATCCACCAAGTTAGATATAGGATCCACCCCCTTGGTGTCTATATCTTCCACACCCTCCTCAGCCTCGAGTTCCACCAAATTCCCCTCCTCTTTTGCACTCAGCTTTTCTTTCCTTTCGGCCTGTTTAGCGGCATGCTTCCTTGGTGACTTGTGCACCGCCACTGACTTATTTTGCTTATCTTTCTTTGGCTTAGGGACCTCTCTCACCGTCATAGGCTTCGGCCTAGGTGACCTCGGTGTCATAGGAACTGCTGCTGGAACCTCCATGTTCATCACCTACGGGGCAGCTCCCTTAGAGGTGATAGTTCCTCTAGTGCTAACGGTTTCAGCAGAACCTAGTCCTAACATGATGTCAGTGATGATTTTTTGAACTAACTCAGGAAACTTTTCAAACGCAGGGCTTGCGATTAGAGTTTCAAAATGCTCATGATTCATGCACACCAAAAAACACAACATTGAAATCATAAGGATGTAAAGTGCTTTCCAATAGATGACCATGAGTAATTTATAGGTGAATTCATATTCAAATTTGGCCATAAATCCATCCATAAATGTTAGACTGGCAACAAATTTTCTAAGATTTCACTCTTAAATTCAGCCTTAAATTCCTTAAATGCTACCCCCCCGCTCCTCTTAACCATCTCCTAACAGTCAAATCATGAACAGTGACTGTAACGGTTAATTTTTGGCTGCGCTATGTGGTCTCTTCCCTATAGTGCAACTCCCTTCACGCTTCTTTTGCTACTATGACACCATCCTATCTCACGCAGACCCCTTGTCGTGCAGCTATAAACCTAGCAGTGTATTTCATAGTCCCGCACCTCCTTTCAGCTTCCTGGAGTGCTAAGGTTGTACTACCATCATGTAGTCATTGGGCTAGATCCACAGTGTGTGGCTTCAATCAGCTTCCAGTTACCCTTCCCAGAAATGGATCTCCATTCAACTTCGCTAGTTGAACTGCTCCACCGTCTGTAATCTCTTCGATATCATATGGCCCCAACCATTGCATATGAAATTTTCCTGGAAACTTATCAAACTTACTATCATATAATAAAACTAAATCATTTACCTTAAAGGTGTGCAATTTGATGTGTCGATCATGCCAAGCTTTTTCACGTTCCTTATGAACCTGTTGACGGAATCCAGCCAAAAACCTATCTTCCTCAAGCTCTGTCAGTTGCACGAGCCTCTCTTCTAAATATTTGCGGTCCACGATTCCTATGAAAGCCTCTATGCGTAGACTAGGCATGATATACTCCATAGGCATCACAGCCTCTACGCCATAGACCAACCTAAAAGGTTTCTTACCAGTAAGATTTTTAGAAGTAGTTCTGTAAGCCCATAACAACATTAGTATGCACACATCCCAATCGTTCTACTGCACATTGCACACCTTTGTCAACGCATTCTCCAATATCTTACTAAAAGCCTCAACTGTTCCATTTGCCTAAGGATGATATGGCATACTTTTCTAATGATAAACTTGGAACTCTTCTGTCAGTGTGCTGATTGTTTCATTGAGAAAATGTGTACCGTGATCACTCATTTTCGGGTAGCCAAACCTAGTCAACACATATTCGAACAAGAATTTTGCTATTGTTTCCCCTGTACAGTCCTTCACAGGTTGTGCCTCCACCCACCAGGTCAAATATTCGGTCGTGGTGATGATATATCATGCACCTGTCTTCTTGCCTGGAGGCTGAATTGGCCCTACAAAATCAATTGCCCACTTCTCAAATGGCTGCAATGACACTTGCGGATTCAGAGGCAGCTCATCCCTTCGCAATGGCATGCCCGTTCTCTGACATGCATCACATTCCCTACAATATGCTTTGGAATCCTTATGCATTGTTAGCCACCACAACCCAACACGTGAAATTTTCTACGCTGTCGCTTTCCCTGCATAGCGGCCTCCCATATCTCCTCCATGAGCATCATCAAGGATACTATTTTGTTCAAAATCAGGCACATAATGTCCCAGTATTTCATTCGATCCCATCTTATACAAATGCCCTACAATAACTAAAAAGTCTACAGCGTGCACTACCAATTCTTTCTTCTATTGACTCGTGTATCCCTCTAGATCCATCCATGTAGTTAGAAAGTGGATAATGTCTGCAAAGTAATTATCCGCTACGTGCACCGTGAAGAGTTACGCGTTAGGTAGTCCTTCCTCCATATTGGTAGGCTCCAATGCGCGACAGATGTTCTGGCCCTAAATTCAACCTTCCTGGCTTCACAATCACCTCAAAATCATACTCCTGAAACAACATCAACCATCTGTATATTTTTTCCCCCAACACAGGCTTATTAACCAGGTATTTCAATGCAGAATGTTCTATGTACATCTTGAAACGCCTGCCTAGCAGGTAATGTTGGAATTTCTAGACTGCGTATACCATAGCCAACCCTTCGCGCTCTATTTTCGAATAATTATTTTCACCTTAGAAAACTTCCTGCTTGCAAACGCTATAGGGTGATCCAGTTCTCCTTCATCGACCTTTGTCAGCACTGCTCCTAGCTCAATACATGATGCATTCACATGCACATGAAATTCCTTCTTCCAATCCGGGAAGACTAGGATCGACGCGGTGACCATTTTTTCCTTTAATACATCCAGACTCCACTGACACTCTTCATTCCAACACAATGTAGCTACCTTTTTTAGTAGCTTTTCCATAGGCGCAGTAATCTGAGCATAAATTGTAATGAACTTTTGGTAGTATACAATATGACCTAGTGTTGCATGTAGCTGTTTAACACTCCTTGGCACCTCCAAATTGATTATAACCACGATCTTAGCAGGTTTCACCATTAATCCTTTCCTGCATACCACATGACCGAACAAAATTCCAAAGGAGACACAAAATAAGCATTTCTTCAAGTTTAGCGTGATCAGATACCTTCGGCATGTATCCAACATCAAGCGTAAACTGGCTACATGGTGCTTTACCAGTCCAAATACTTTTCAATTGTTAAAACATACCTCCAAAAAAATGCGAATGAACTCTTTGAACACAACGATGACTATGCGTGAGAAGATCGCCAACGCATTCTTAAGTCCGAAAGGCATCACTGTATACTGGAAGCATCCCCATTATGTCGTGAAGGTAGTCTTACTCCTGTCTTCTAGTATGATCTTTATTTGATGGTATCCAGAGAACCCATCAGTGAATGAATAGGCCTCCTGATCGCCAACATTATCCGATACTTCCTCTGTGAATGGAGTTGGAAAAGGATCATGAATGAAAGCATCGTTGAGCTTCCCAAGATCTACGCAAATCCTTATTTCATCCTTTTGCTTCTTTTCCTAAACTACCATTGGACTCATCCAATCCGATTCCTCCACTGGTTCAATAATACCTGCTGCAAGTATCTTGTCCAACTCCAGGTAGACCTTTACCTTGTATTTGGGATTAAGGCAATATGGCCTCTGCTTAACAGGCTTCACGTCTGGTTTCAAAGTTATTTTCATCACTCCCAAATTGCTTATGTTTCCTTTCAAGTCCAAAAAATTGGTAGGGAATAAATCTTGATATTCCCAGAGTAGCTCAACTACCTTATCTATTGTGGCAGCATCCAAGTAGTCTACAATCTTCACAAACTTCGGCTTTGCTTTTGTGCCAATGATTACTTGTCTAGTTTTTAGTGGCGTAGTGATATCTAGATTCTCTATCTGCGGTCCCTCAACTTCACGGTGGCCTTTTGACTATGGGATGTTAATGTTCCTTAGATCCTCCTCTTCGTCCTCGGTAATCACATTATAGCACTCCAGCACATCGCGCAGTTGGGTGCTCCAATCTGGTTGAATCAAGTCCAAAGGATCATACGATATCCTAAAGATCGCTACCTTAACCTCTCGCAATGCTTCATCAATGCATTCGAACCCATCGACAAAGCTAAATGTCATCAAGAATCCCTGTCTCAAAATGTCCCAATCTTCAGTGCCATGGCAGAGCTTTGTTTCCAGATACCAATTCATTGGTATTACGACCAAAGTGTGACAGAATAAATGCACCCACTCAAGTTGCAGCTCCATTTCATAAACCTCAGCCCATTTTGCTAAATGATAGCACATATCATTCCTTCCATCATATTACTCTGTTAGCCGAAATTTTGGGTGACCAAACCATAATCTCATCATTTTTTTGTATTTGTGCCACCCATAAAAACTGTCTCTATGCTTACCCCACCACCTTGCACGTGTAGCACACAACACAAAATCCAGTGCTTGGAATCGATGCTTCTTAGGCACTTCCCTTTCAAATGCATCCAAAAATTTATCTACGCTAGTTAGACCATCATAATAAGGAAAACTTCTTACCTCCGATGATACATAGTGCAACGATTTAGTCATCATATTACAGCATAGCATGGATACTTCGTGTAATCTATTCTACCAGTGCTCTAATTCCTCATCTGAATCTGATGTATAGGAACTTCCGCGGTCCCATGCAATGCATACATCAGAAGCTGGATTAACCCACTCTTGGTCTTGTGCTATTGTTTTATAAATTTGATCCAAATCATCATCACTTTCCTCATAATCATGGATCGGTTTAGTGTAGTGTGTTCCTTCTATAGGGTTCAAAGGTACTACTACGCAGAGCGATTTCCTCTCAAAGGAAATTGTTCGCTTCTTTAGATTGATTACCCCATTCATTTCGATAGCCCAATCAATTTCGAGGAGCACGGGGTATGGATTGTTGTCATCAACAATCTCTATCAATTAAAAATTGTCCAACGCACTCATGCCTTCTATGTCTACTGTTACTCCATGCAATCTTCCCATATGGATAATCTTTTGTTGATTTTCCATTCTTAATTGAATTGGAGATCACTGCAGCATAGGTCTCCCCATCCTTTCCCATGTCCGTTTAGGCAAAACATTTGCATTTAATCCTAGATACAGAATGACCTAGTCCATTTCATACTCTCCTATTTGCGCAGTGAGCCTCATATCACGCCCTGCTCTCGTCTTTTGTTTTCCTATATTTCTAACTACACGGTGCCCTTCAGGAGAAGTTTCCTTACCGGCACACTTGTTTATTAATTCTTCTAACCCTTTCACAGCCCTTCTGTCACGTAGCAGCTTCATAAAAGCCTCAAAAAATGTGGTAAGAATAAAGGGGTCAACTTCTTCAGGTAAATTATCCTGACTTCCTAAGGTAGAGGCCTCAATGAAGCTTTTCTTTACTTCCATGACTGTTTCCCTTGCACACTCCAGATCAAATCCCACCTCCTTTTCTGGAGCCTCATGAACCCACTCACTTTCTTCAGGTTGTTTCCCTTTATCGTCACCGGTCATCATCCCACTTGACAACGCAATATTCACATTGAGATCTTATTCGTGGGGCTCAGCCCTTATCATCTGTAGATTCTAGGTAGGCTACTGAGGTTGTGCCTTCTTCTCCTACATCTTAGCTATCAGTATAGGGAATTCCTCTATCACATGGTCAAACTGAGTACAATACTGGCATGACGGTCATGTCTGGCTTGTGCACTCTCACGTGTAGTGTCCTGGCACTCTGCAATTATAGCAAATAACTTTCCCTCGACCTCTACCAAGTCCTCCTCCTCCTCGGCCTCATCCACGTCCTTGATATCCTCTGCGCGCTCGCCTTACACCTTGATCCGGAGACCAAGTTTTTGTTTTCATCTGATAAGCGGGTGTTATTTCCATCATTAACTCATAGCTACGACATTTATGCTCATCATGGTTTACCGATTTATAGAAGTTGCAAAATAACTATTGCAGCGTCTGTACAAATTTTTGCAGTAAGTGGCAATTGTTTGTTACATGTTTTCCTACTACTTGGAAGATAGCGCACCACAACACGGACCCTATAGTTGGTCCTGCTTGAGCTTCCTGCCTTAGAGGCATGGGCCCTCCTTCTGCCACATAATTCTCAAAAACGGGGCAATAATCCTTATCATGCCCCTGGTTTTTACACTTGAGGCACCAAACTTCTTTGCACACCTCTGGTTGGGCTGCTTTCTCCATTTTCAAGCTTTGGAACTCCAAGCAAAGATTCTACAACTCTACATGAATCTATTGCACTCCCAACATCGCATCCTAGATAGGTGTCTCATGTAACCTCATTGCGATTTCCAATGCTTCCGCTTGAGTTCCTATCTTTTGTAATGACAAGGCAATTCTTAAGTGAGGTAGGAGCACAACTATAAACCAATCCCGGTGCTAACTATCTGTGAGATTCATATTGGCTTTGCGAATTTCGCACTTCAGTCTCTAATCCAGTTCCCAGGGTGTTTCGCCAATCCTCATCGCAATTTCTTTGAATCCCACCACTCATTGCATTTTAGACTTAGGCCTACTGAACTCCTTGCTCAAAGCAGTTTGAGTGTCCGCTAACGATGCCAACAAATTGCCAGTTCAGTACTTAATGTACCATGTCAATGCACGATCCTGTAAAGTAGTAACCAACTGCATTTTCTTTATATGATCATATGTAATATTATGTGTTGTCCATACGGCCTTCGCAACGAGCCAAAACTGGTCTAGGTCCTCATTTCCCAACCCCTTGAAAATGGGCAACTTCATCGTATTCGACATATTGAATGATGGCAGAGGTGGTGGTGGTGGTGTTGGAAAAGGTGTATGCTGTGGAGGTGGTGTGTATAGATGAGGTATTCATGGAAACCCTTGCCTTATTAACTGGACAGTGCTCTGTGGTGATGCTTGTGTTGCTCCCTCGTCATCACTCAAAGGAGGCTCAATCAGTGGGATATATTCAACGCCTGTTCTCCCTCTATCCCTAAAGAAATTTCCACTTCATGTAGCTCCAAACATCAAGGTAATGGCATAACCTGCTTTTCACACAAGAGAACTTTAATCCAAGTATTCAAAGATCTTAAATAGTTACCTCGCGGTCGCTTGAAGAAGCATCTCTCTACTTCGTTGTAGCTGACCAAGGTATCGACCGCGAATTCTTTCACAAATCCTCCTAAGACTTGATCAAGCCAGTGATAAATGGCGTGTGCGATCTTATCTTCATAAGCTTCCAATATCCACACTATCTCTGGGGTCCACACTATTGGACCGTTAAGCCTCCACCTTCCTTAGTCTCCTTCCAATTTAGTGATCCACTCGTATAGTTCGATCGATAAGGTGCAGAAGAAGATTTCGTGTATCTTTGTGTATAGGTATGTTTCCAACCACTGTTCTTTCATTAGACACAAATTTCTATTTTCTTACGTCGTGAATTCATGGATCTTTCTATCCAACCAATTCTCAATTTATTTCTTTGTTAGATTCCAGTGATGCGAAATCACACATATCTTTATGAATATCCTGGTCCCACAAATGGAACCATTTGTTGGCTTAAAGGGTCCTGACCCAGGTTCAGAGTTAGTTTCTCCAAACAAATCCCACACTACTCACCCTTTCGACATCAATCTACGGAGTGCAGACTGAAGTCTCATCCGAAGCAGTATGGGGGGATGTTGGAACCAAGTTTCCACACCCAAAGATTAGTGTAATGTCATTTTATGCCCTAAATCTGCCTTCATGCAAATCAATAAGCCTTTAGGGCTTATCAATATAAAAACCATTAATCAGCTTTTATACCTCCGCGAATGGTTACGACTATCTTTTGAGGACCCTAAATATGTGAATCAACTACTTACGCACATAAAATATCACTCTTACCCTGTAATTACTCAGATAAAAGAAGGGTAAAACCCTTTATGACACTTTAACTATCTACATGCTTCGTGACCACAACTTGCAGAGACTTTACATCTTATACAACGAAACTTGGGCTATTGCCCCAAAATTGACCCTAGGGGACCCCATCCCAACATTTTCGTAGAATATAAATCGTTGACTATTATCTTATATGTTGATGACTTGATTTTAACTGGTGATGAGAAACTGATTAGATATTGCAAGGAGGACCTTACAAGAGAGTTTTAAATGAAGGACATGGGTCTCATAATTCCTCAGATTGGAAGTATGGAAAGGTGATGAGGAACTGTTTGTCTCTCGGGGCAAGTATGCCAAGAAGATACTTTAGAGGTTCCACACGGACACATGCAAACCCAAGGAGAATCCACTAGTGACCAACTATAGGAAAGAGGATTCCCACTTTAGGTGAGGAAGTGGGGGTTATTTTTTACCGACAGTTGGTGGGTTCAATCATTTATCTTGTGAATACACAACCAAATATGTGCTATGTAGTCAACCAGATGATCCAAGCTATGGTTAGGCCAACCAAACTATTTTGGAGGGAAACTAAGCATGTTCTATGGTATCTCAAAGGCACTACTCAGTTTGGACTTTGGTACAGATGGACAGAGGGAGTGAAGATGTGTGGTTTCATAGATGCAAATTGGGCGGGAAGTCCATCAGAATGAAAGAGTACATCAGGTGGAATTTTCAGTGTTGGGTCCATAACGGTTTCTTAGTATAGCAGAAAGTAAAGATATGTGGCACTCAACTCGGCAGAAGTAGAAAGCAACATGTGAGGTGATCTAGATTAGAAATATACTTGTTCAATTGTTTAGTTAGATGTTGAATCCAACTGTGATCTTCTATGATAATCAAAGTTGCATCAAGCTCTTTGAAAATCCTATTTTTCATGATCAATCCAAGCATATAGATATATGGTACCACCATCTACAATATTGTGTGTAGAGGCGGATAATGTTGTTGCAGTACATTCCATCAGAGGAAAAATATGATGATATTTTGACAAAGCCCTTGTCAAGAGGGAAGTTCGAGTTCCACAGGTGTAGGATAGGGGTGGTTGATAATCCCTTTCTTGCTGAGAGGGAGTGTTGAAAATGCAACAAGAAAATATCAGTTTGACTTTTCCTTGGTCAAACTAGAGAAAATTCAAATTTCTATTTCAACATAAATCTTGGAGGTAGTTAACTAAGGTGACATGACACTTGTCACTTAGTTAACTAAGTTAATTCAAGCTGGTGAAGCTTTATTTCAGTTCAATATGATTTATTTCTAATTTGTAGCAATCTATTTTAGTTAATTTAAGTTGTTGTTAGTTAAACTGGTTCTAACTGTCATAAGAACTATAGTGGAGGTCAAGTTGTAGAAGTGGAACTTCAACCACACTTAGTGTTCAACTAGTTAATTGATCAATCAACCCAAAATAATTGTTACATGTAGTGAATTCGAGTTACCTAGTTGAGATGAAGATTCCAAGGAAGTGTACTATCAGTTGTAGAATATTCCCATGTGTACATATGGTGCATGCAATCAGAGGATGGACCTAGAGGAATTGTGAAATTCAATTGTGGGAAATTCCTAAATAGTAGGGGATAATTTTTTGGAGGAACAATGCAAGGAAATATGAGCTTGGAGGGCTTGAAAAATGGCTAAGTGTTGGCCAGATTTTGTCAGTTAGGCAAAGAGATAGACTATACACTTGCAAGTTGAGCTCAGGATTGAGCAAGCATATGTATTCATCTCTATTCTTTAATTAATGCGGTATAGATAGGAAGGGGTTTTGAGAAGTTACTTTCCCCTAGATAAATATTTATGCATGGGTGATGTTTCCTTTTGCATGTCTATTAACTTGGCGGAGGTTTTGATGCGTAATGACATATATAATTAACTTCCACAGATCAATAGAGTAGCTTCGAGTCTTGTGATTTAGTAAATTTCATGAGAAGTTTCGAATCTACACATTAATTTCTACATGAATTCACCCACTGACTATAACTATTTCAAATAGGATATTTGCCACTATTAATTCAAGTGATTAGGGATGCACATTCTCTCGAACTAATGATTGAGCACTTTATCCTTCAAGTAAAAATCTAATTTAAAAGGTTACATTTAAAAATACCTAGACATTGTAGTGTTTGCAAGTTGAAGTTAATGGAAGAAGATGAACAACGAGGGAGGCTTGTCAAGAATAGTACACACAAACAATGATCATATAAAAGAATACACCATTTAGGAATGTCGTTGTTTATTAGATTTATTCTTGAGTGTATTGTGTTGAATTTCATTTTTTTCAGTGCTTATATCGGATTAATAACATTTGGTAACTTTGCATTATTATTTGAATTAATAAAATATATTATAAAATAATTTTGAGCATATCAAATAAAGTTAATAAATATAAAGAAATACTAGTTGAAAAGGAAATGACCATAAACCATGATTATGTGGAAAAAACACTATTATTAATGTCATAACACACACACACACACACACACACATTTAAACGTTGTTGAGCAAGTTGGCATTTGTTATCATTAATGTCAATTCCAGTCATTGATGTTAAGTGATGACAAGTTCAAGAGGAGCTTGTTGAGTCTATATGTATAATTATTATGATGTTATTGATGTGTTGTATGTTTGCTGAGTAGCCTATCTTTGAAGGCATTTTGTTATAGGTACCTTGCTCAAAAGTACATGAAATGTGTTTGGTTGGATAACCCTCTCAATGAGATTTCCAATTGTATATGGAATTTATCTTAGTTCCCAAGGGATAAGGAGAAATCACAACTTAAAGTTCAATCATGGTTCCAAAAGCTCAAGTTTTCATGAGGGCCCCATTTTCTTGAATTGGTTCCAATCGACAACAAAAGGCCTGAAGCTCAGGAGGAACACACTAATGGCTAATAGGCGGTGACCGAACATGATGCTAGTCATAATGCATGGTTGCAAGGTGTTGAAATTTAGCACCCAAGCACTTATCAGACCACTAGATCTAATAATGCGTGCATAATAGTGTCAAGTGGTATGCAATGGAGCAGCAAGGAACTAGTCACAATGCCCAGTCGTCAAGGAGCTAGTGGAAAAATCTCGAGTGCTTATCAGACCACCCACCTCAAAGGATCTACTCACTGCAAATGAGCGGCGAGTAGCGAGTGGTGGATGATAAGGCTCTCAGTCACAACCCCTGGTCATAGCGTGCTTGGCCTAATCACCCAAGTGCTTTTCGAACAACCAAGTCTAAAATTTGCATGAAAATGAACATAGTGGTAGGTGATGGGAGACAAGCCTTTGTCACATTTTTTAAGGCGCCAGGTGGTATAGACCTGTGGCAGGCCAATGACATGGCCTAATGAAAAAATTACACATGGTGGTGATGTGTACAGGATGACACATAACACTCTATGATCATGATATGTAGGTGGATGTGGCCTTTTTGGGTGGCCAAATGGCCCTTTTCCAAGTGGCATATGGCAATGATGTGGTAGTGACATGTGGCATAAAGTGATGTGGCATCTTGAGGAGATGACGCGGGCAAATGACTTGGAAGGCATCATGATGTTATGGGTCCCTCATTAGACCATCCAGTCTACAAGCAGTGAGTGGTGAACAACAGAGTGGTGGAGCGGTGGTTGATAGAGTGGGAACTTGCAATTAAGTGCACTTTGGAAAATAACTAATTGTGGAACCCCCCCTTTTGGTTATAGTCTAGATGGACAGGGAGGGCCTCATTGTTATTTTTTCATCGTTAAATTGAATTGGAGTATGGAATCAAAGGGGCATGTCATAAATAATTGGTGGGAGTTTAAACCCCATATGCAACAAATTACAGACCCCCCCCCCCCCCCCCCAACTTTGTTAAAGCTTAGATAGATTGGGGGGGGGGGGGGGGGGTCCGAAATGTCGTATATGTCATCAATTTCATTGAATATATTGGCATAATTTAGAAATAGTTGAGTGTTTAACCATTGAGCATCCCATAGTGGTCCAAGGCTAAATACTCTTGAGTCTTAAGCCCCTGTTTCTGGTCCATAGTCATATGTATAAAGGATCTAAAATCCAAAGGCTATGAGATGAAAATTTGGTGGCATCATGCATCGAATTTCAATGGGAAGGCTGAATGATTAAAACTCAGTTATGGAAAAAATAAAGAATCAATCTCTATAAGATTAAAGCAAGATGATTTGATAAGAATTGTTCTGATGCAAATAAAAGTGATACGTACTTGATGTAGAACACAAAGGGAGAATACCTTGTGCATGTAGATTAACTACAATTCGATGTTAATGAAGGATGAGAGAGCTACATTATGAAAATAAAACCAAGGTTTGTGTTTGATATAACATATATGAGATATAGGAGGCAATGCTATGTTATGCAGATGTTGAGTATGAGAATAGAGAAGTGTTCGCCTAAACATGGAATACACAAAAAGTTTAAATGTGAGCAGAAGAGGTTGATGCAAAGAAAGAAAAGTATAGAGAATAGATCTGAATGCTGAGATCATATATGAGCCTAAGGAGAAGAGTTGTTAAACAAATCTGAATACCAAAGACCAAACCTGGGCAAGAGATGAAGTTCAAATTTGAAGTACATCAAGGAAGATGAGAAGATATGAGACAGTAATGAAGAAATGCATTGCAAAGAATCAAAATTGTAGATTTGAGTCAAAGAATGGGATCAAAATAATAGAGGAAGAAAGGTGTTGGAAAGCAAAGATTAGCGGATTTGACATTTAAACAATTGATTCAGTAACACTTTAATTAAATAGCATGTGGATTTGTGTTTGAAAATGAGATGAAAAAGAGATTTGAGTGGCTACAACATGTTGGTTCCTGCATATCAAGGAATTGGAGCCTCTTTTAGGTTGGTGCTTGTAAAAATTAGAGGGTTAGTGCCTATAGCAGGTTGGTCCCTGCAAATAGTGGGAATTGTTGGTTGCAAAAAAAAGGGAATTGGAGTCTCAAGTAAGTTGGTGCCTACATAATTTGATGTAATGTGGAGTTGGTGCTTGCATTTGCATCATAATAAAAAAAAAATTGTAATTTTCTCTCATATAAATTTCCAGGTAAACTTTTTGTATCAAAACTTTATGTGATTAGTGTATTGCTATCTATTATAATATTGTTGAATATATTAAATTAGATAAATAATTACTAAAAATATTAACATACTATTTCACCTTCTCAATATTTTTTTTTTTTCAAAAAGAAAAATTGTTAATACGCCACATAAAAAAATCATAAAAAAAGAAGAGAAAATTACTAGGTTATAATGAAATATCAACCGTTTTGGCAATGGTAATGATGTATCAAAGCTTGTTGGCGGAGACAATTCAATCACATTCACCTCGGGTATCAATAAAGCAATGAGATTTGGGGATTCAAAAGAATAAATGTTGGCAGCTAAATTGGGTAAATAGTTATTTTATGTAATTTCTCATTAACATCCTAATTGGAGTAATAATAGTTATATGTCCATAATGATGGTAAATTATGACAATAGGTTGTCATAATAATAATAATTATGACAATACGTTATCATAATAATTGTGACATTGATATGTGGGACTTTTTTTCATTTGAAGTGGGAAATTTCTATTTTATAAATAAATAAATATGCATGGGACCTATTTTATTTTAAATGGGAAATTTTACATTAAAGTTTGCATAAAGGTATAGAGTACACTATGCTTTCAAGATGGAATGGCACGTGTTTTTGAAACTTATTTTAAAGTGGGCACACTGGTGGTGTACTAATACATGAGTGATACCCATTCGTGGTGTATTAATACATGAGTGATACCCATTTCCTCCAGATAATATATGTTTTCAAGTTTGCATAAACTCATTTTATTTTAAGTTGGGATGTTTTTTATAGGTTTGATATAAAATATAATAATATGTAAGTTAGAATTATAATAATATAATAATAATTTTTAATTGGAAATGTATTGTATATTAAAGTGTATTATTTTTTATATTTATATATTAACAAATACATTATAATTTACTTCTTAATAAAAATATATTATAAAGTAAATATATAAAATTATTATAATTATTAGAATAATGTTAAAATAAGTTTTTAAAATCAATAATATTATATAATTAGAATAATGTTAAAGTGAGTTTTTAAAGTAAAAAATATTATATATGAATTATTGGTTTATTTTGAAAATTTTACTAATTTAAAGTTAATTTGACTTATACATCCATTAAAATAAATTATAGTTAGATTTCATTTATTTATTAGAAAAATCATTTAAGAAGACTCTACTCTGTATATGTGTGTGGGGGGTAGGGTTTGTTTTTATAGATTCACAATTATAATTATTTTTAAGTTTTTAATAATTTTGACTTATAAATATTAAAAAAAAAACATGTTTCTATTTCATTGAATGTAATCATAGTTCGAGAGGGTTAGTTCATCAAGTGGGAAGTGTAGGAAGCAATAAATGAGGGGTATATAAGATTCTATGGATGTGGTTGGCACTATTGAAGATGTGGTTAAGATCACTATGGAAGAGAGGATAGGTAGTGGCTAAGGTGGGTGTATAACATGGTTGGTGTAAGTGGTAGGGCGATAGTGTTGTTGGCGTAATGATCACTATGGAGAGGTTGAGTAACTATGTTAGGGTTTATTTTTTATTAAGATGAAGGTATGAGGTTTTTAACAAAATATAAATATTTCAAAATTCTAACATATTATTAATTAATGTTATCAAAGTAGTGATTTCAAAGTTGGTATAATATAATATTTTTTTGGATTGTGAAAAGTTGTTGATTTAATTTAGTTGAAAAATAAAATTACATTTTAATTATAATGCGTTGGTTTTTAATTGAATCAAAGGGTCAATTTTTTGTAAGTTACAATTTAGATTATTGCCTCTGGTTTATTAAAAGCTAGAGAAGAAAAGACATACTAAAGAATACTTTATAATATGTACTCTCACTGTGAAGAATAGTGATATATTGACATATGACTTTGATTAACAAAAAATAGATAGTTTCATAAGGTTACTCAATCAATGGAGAAAATCTCTTGGCAAAAGGAACAATGAAATTGAAGTTGAGTGAATATTAAATTTATTTGATGGCATTGGTATCTCAAATGAAAAAGAAAATCTCTTATTGAAATGAATATAATGTTTCTATTCTCTTTAAAGTAATTAATACAAATTTTACACTCTTTTATTTAAATGAATAAAACCTTGATTATGACTATAATTTTTTTAATATATTTATTTTAGATTTCACATCATTTTAATGTCTTTTTCAAAATATCGATTTTTTTTCAATGTATAAATTGATGAGCTCCAGTACCACAACGAGAATGTTGCAACTCCTGGGGCTACCAACTTTACCTCATAAACCTAGGGTTCGTAAAAACTTGGTGGTGATAGTATTGTATACACAGTAGATGTAATGGTATATTCTTGTCACCTTTCAACTAGGGCGATAGACCACTAGGGTTTCTCAAACCAGTGTTCTATTGACTAGAAGAAGTTTGACTACCAAATGGAGAAGGGAAAATAATCCTTACTGAAAGAAAATGAATGATGCCTACTTTAAGGAATGAAATACTGAATTGGAAGATGCTTGTAAAGTGACATGAAATCCTCTTGCTACTCATTGACATATTTTTCTTGCAAAAGAAACCTAGCTTAACCTTGTTTATAACCTGCGATGATCTAGATTAACTGAGTATGGAATATGATCTAAGAAGTATTATGACTACTGCATGCATGTGCTAATTTAGGAATTGTAGAAAAAGCCCCATTTTGATGTTTTAATTTTATGAATGCAAATGCTAATCCTCACTTGTTCTTTGGTAGGGGAGACAGGTATGGAGAAAGAGGTATTGACTCGTCTCAAGGGTATGGAAGTCAAGGAGAGGCCTAATCCAAGCTCAGATGACAATTTTCCTAGGGGCTTAGAATAGAGTGCTACAGGGTTTCATGTCGTACTACTACAGGATGTCTGAGTTCTACTACAGGATGCCCTATTTTACTATAGGAAACAGGACGAAAGCTTAGGAGACGAAAGGAAAGGTAGAATGGAGTGTGGGAAAGGTATCTTATGGAGAAATGAGGCATGGAGGGGGTGAAAACTATCCAAGGCTTGGTTAGATGCTTCAATATGGTTGGATTTGTTCAATCGAAATGGTGATTTTACTTACAAAACAAGAATTCAGATTTAGAGTTTAGTGGACTTTGGCAGCATGGGTGGATAGGACATGGATGGGACAAATGAGATGAGGTCTCCCTACAAATTAGAAGCTCCTGTAACAACATACACTCTGGTCTTCATTTAGGCAGAAATTCATCTATACATGAAATAGATTCATTTAATGGAGGAAAACAAAGTTATTATTATCTAATGGATAAGTTCATGAATAGAAGTTCTTGAAAACCATAGAAAAGCTTAAGAGATCAAAATGACAATTGCAAATAATCCTAACAAACTCAAAGACAATGATATATTCATAAAGAAACCACAGATTATGTAGTAATCAAATAAGAAATCTGTTTTTGGGTTGTGTGAAGGGAACCCTCAAGTCATGATTCCATAACGGATATGAGGAGAATGCCACTATCAAAATGTTTTCTGGAGTGTCTTCTATCAGTATGATACCATTGATCTAACTATCCACAAATGGAAGAAAACTAATTAATCATCCAAATACTTGCAAATTAACAAAACCAAAATCACTTCAACAACTAACTATGAATGTAATATAAGCGTACATGTAAAAAAAGAGGAACCTCTGCTACTAGGGTTGGGCCCTAACCCAAGATCTTCAGCCCTCTGCATCAATTTAGTGCTGGATCAAGGGGATGCTTCTCATTTGCATTAAAATGTCAAAAATACACAAGAGTCATCAATCACAATGTCTTAGCTCGAAAATGTCTCTTGGCTACAACAAAAAAAGTCAAATCCTAATGGGGCTCCGGGCCTTCTTATTTATACAACTAAAGCTACCAAAAAATTCATTAAATTTAGGGAGGCTTGGCTCCCAACTCGAGATCAAATGGTCTTCAACTATCACTAGCTTGGCTGCCAATGACCTTAATGGCTCAGCTGCTTGTAACTTTGAGTTGATTAGATTTGATGGAGGAATCTTCGAGTGAGTGAGGAGTTAAGGAGGGAGGTTAAATATCCTAAAATATCTCTTGCTTGTCTACTTCGAGTTCAAGAACTTTAATTAGCCAAAATTTGCTCCAAAACTTGCAATTATGCACATTAGACCACAAGACATGACATCTCATCTTTACCCTTCTCATTAAGCATAAAAAAAAATGTAAGGAAATGTGAGAAAAATTGATTTTAATAAGCTGGAGAGTGGCATTAAGGTCCATATAATTTACCCATTGATGAGCCTCATCATCACCCTCCTATTGAGAGTGTTTCTCACCTCTAAGCAACTCAATCTATGTCTATGTCTTTCATTTCTTTGGTGACATCCCTAACATTCCAGGCTTCTGTTGCAGTATCCTCCTCTTGTGGAAAAAATCATACATGCTTCTCTATTTCCTCCCACTCCTTTCTTTCTTCTTCTTCCTCTATTACTTCTTACATACCTAAGAGCAATGGTGGAATGAGTTTCAAACCAATCCAGTTGACTTTGAGTCTTTTTAGTGCCTTCTTATATAGTGGGGTCCTCTCTAGTGAATCCCTCATTATTTCAGTGGAATGGTACTCCCTGATCATAAGGCTATAGGATAAGTTTTTCCATCTCCTTTGGAATGCTAGTTGGCTTTCATCCCATAGCAATCTCAAAGTGCCCTCAAAATGAGTGATTGATTTCTCTTGTATAGCTAAATCCCCTAACGCCAAAGGTGAGGGGCCGAAGGCCGAGGGGTCAAGGGGCTGAAGGGCAGAGGGGGCTGGGCCGAGGTGGGCCTTGAGCAAAGTATGGGTTGAAGAAATGGAAAATATTAAAAAAAGATAAGCCTAGGGTGGGGTTGAAGGGGCCGAGGGGCTGGGCAGATATTAAAAAAGAAGGTTGGAGTGGCCCCATTGGTGGATGGTTGGAAGGTGGGGTGAAGAGGGACCCATTTCAGCAGTCCCATCAAGGTTGTGGAAGGTCAAGGAGGGGACCCATCTTACTTAATGATGTAGGATTGGCCAAATCAATGCAAATTTGGTGCCATTCTGGGGCCCGACCAAGGGCCCCAGAATGGCACCCTCTGTGCATTGATTTGGCCAATCCTGCATCATTAAGTAAGATGGGGCCCCTCCTTGACCTTCCACAACCTTGATGGGACTCCTGAAATGGGTCCCCCTTCACCCCACCTTCCAACAATCCACCAATGGGGCCCCTCCAACCTTCTTTTTTAATATATGCCCAGCCCTTCGACCCATGTTGGCCCCTAAGCCCCTTTGACCCTGCCCTTCAGCCCTGGCCTCGACCTTCGGCCCCTTCGACCCAGCCCTAGGCTTATTTTTTTTTTAATATTTTCCATTTCTTCAACCCATACTTTTCCCGAGGTCCACCTCGTCCCAACCTCCTCGGCCATTCGGCCCCTCGACCCCTCAACCCCTCAACCTTCGGCCCCTCAATCCCTCGACCTTCGACGTTAGGGGATTTTATCTTGGTGCAAGTTGGCGATCATTGGCGATGAGGTTGTGGGTGCTAATGAGAGCCATAGAATTGCCCTGTTCTACTCTGATGTAAAGTGGATTTGTTTCTTCTCTTTCCAATACCCTTTTTACTTCCATAGCCATGGTCTCGTCATGACTCATCCATGATGCCAAGGCCATCAGTTGTAAGTCCCCTAGCTTTGGCTTAGGGTCCTACACATTCAAATCTGTTAAGGTTAAGTTATGTAGATAGAATTCAGATATATTAGCCCTGTCCTCTAGGGTGATTTGGTCACAGAGCTTAATGAAATGCCTATAGTCTTGGAAAGGCATAGTTTCTCATTGTGCTAAGGTTTTTATCTAAAACTATAGCCATTGTTCTAAGGTATAAGGCATATGATTTTGTTGGCATCCTACACTGGAGTGCCTCCATGGAGAGACTTACCATAACTTCCAATTGGCTATCTTTTTTCTATACTTGCCTCCTCAACGATGTGTTCTTAGCCTCTAGTTGAGATTTCATCACTCTTTCCCTATCTCTTATCCTACTCAACTCTCTACCCATCTCTAGCAACTTCTCCTCAACATGACCCACATCATCTACACATTTTGATTTAGCAATTTGAATCCAACGATGTGTCCTTTCTATCTCCTTTTCAAGCTTAAATAATAGAGGGATGGAAAATTTTTGTGGTATTCCTGTGCCTCCCTCAATGAATCTATAATAGGAGCTGATATTTGGTTATGGGTTAGGTTCCTATAGCTCTTGAGACTCTCCCTTTACTATCTTTGAAGTATATGTCTCCCCTTGTGCTTGTGTTGCTGCTTCTTTTCCTTCCCTTACCTTTGTTGTCCTTCCTGCTCCTGTTTCTGTGTTTCCTGTAGTTTTGTCAGAGTTTCTTGTAGGATTTCCTGCATTTCCTGTAGGTCTGTCTGTGTTTCCTGTAGGAGGCCTTTCTCTTTTTTAAGAGGGATCAAAGTTTCTTTAATTTGTTTTCCTGAGGTTGACCTGGTGACATGCCTTCTAACATAGGTGATTGGTGATCTTGGGGAAGCCTATTGTGATGTGCCCTCTTCACCTATCTTTGCTAGAGGGACTAAATTTTCTTGTTCTCTTGGTGAGTCCTCAATGATTGTAGGAGTCTTGGTAAGTGTTTGAGGTCTCCATTATTTTATCTTGGTGCTCTTCCTTGTTCTAAAGTATAGGGGAGTGTTACATGCCATTTTGTCACTGTCCTTGTATTCCTTGTTCCTTGATCTTGGATGACCTCTATAGTAAACCTTGTGTACTTCCCTATCATGAAGAACATATCTCTTAGTTTCTTTCCATCTGCAAAGAATTTTCCCTTTACATCATTTCCAGAGATACTTCCTTTAAACCCAGTTTTAAAGGCTGGTGCTATCCCTCAATTTCTTCCTTGCACCGATTTTCTGAGAATAACACTAAGACCCACGTCGATCAACGTTGTTATCCCTTGATTACCCGCGCCGATCCTCTTCTGGAATGTTTTTAAAATTGGAGTCGAAGCTTCCAGATCTAGAAGCTTTGTGGGCTAAGGTCTAGTAGATAGTTGTTTAGGATATGGCCGAGAGAGCCTGTTTGGGTTCCTTGATCCTATTAAAAGGGAACTAAACCAATAGATAAGGCTTCTTCCCATCATAAGAGGAACCATATCCCCTCTCTCATGCCTATATAATCCCCTGCTATTCCAACTTTTTCTAGCTTGGATTTAGCTTGTATAGAGCTTAGTTAGTGTTAGGAGAGCTTGCTAGTCTTAGCTCTTAGTTTATGCTTGTTAAGAGCTTGTTAAAGGGAGAATAGCTTGTAGAATGTTTTGGTGTGAACAAGGAGAAAGAGACCTTAAACTCCCATGATTGAGGTGTTTGAGGAGATGTTAGAGTGATGCTTGGGATTCAGACCCATTGAAGGAAACCTACAATGCTAAGGTGAAGGTTGTACTTTCCTTTTTGTCATATTAATACAACTGATATTTTGTTTCCTATATCAATTGCAATATTGTATTTGGTAGCTTAAGACTCCTTAGCCTCTTAAGTAGATTGAAATTTATTATATGTTATCATGTGTGCACCGGTTTCTTGTCTATTTGTTTCAGGTGTTTGATTAACAAGTAAGGAGTTGATCGCTAGAGAAAAAACACAAGGACATCATCAAACAAGGATAAGCGATACAAGAGGTAGGATCTTATCCATTCTCAATCTAAGGGAACTTATGTCATATTATCTTGTTTGTGGCTAGACCCTCTCCCCTAGGCTAGAAGGATTGTCTTTGTCCACAGATAGAATCTTCCTAAACCACAAATTGGCAACACCATTGGGGATTGATCCCTCTCTTTGGATTGTTCTTCATCTCGTGGTTTGCGGCGATTTTTTTCGTACCACCATTTATACTTTTTTTTTTGAATTTGACACCATTTGAAGTCTTTGATTTTGAATTTAGAGTGGCTAGTTTGTCTATGGTTTGAGAATTTTTTTATTTTTCTTTGAATCCCTCAATCAATGTTGTTATTTTGCTGATAGTCACGCTGACCAGCACTATTTCTACTTAAACAATCACGCCACAACCCTTTATGGCACCTTTTGCTTGTTAAACAGTCGTGCCAATTCCTGTAGGTTGAAATCAGGGTTTCTTTTAAACCATATGCCAGTGTGTCTTGCCCTCCTAGATTTTGTTTCTTGGCCTATCTGCATCTATTCTCCCTATGAACTAAGATGAATAGGATGCTTTGTTTGCTAGGTTTGATTGATTGATTGGCTTGAAGTTTCATTGCTTGATTTTTTTAGGTTTTGGATGGTTCCTATGACTGTTGGGTCCCTATAATACTAGTGATTACCCCATTACTATTGTAGTTATACCCCTTATTTATATTGTTGTGCCCCTATTACCCCCATATTGTTATTTCTGTGCCTCATAGAATCCCTCTATTGTTATTTTTGTGGCTTTATATTATTATTGTTAGGTCGGCTGGATTATATTGTGACTCCTTAGACTCCTATATATAGAAAGGAGGTTTTGTCATTTGAATCATCCAAGAATTGTTCATTTATGTAATGTAAAGGAGGTTGCCCCCTCAAAGAGGCTGAATTCTAAGGCATTGATCTATATTTTCTATCTTTTCTTGAGCTGGTTTCATAACATTTGGTATCAGAGCTTTGGATTCTAGGGTTTCGCTGCTCCAAACAGGTCATCCTGAAATTTTTGCTATAACGTTTTTTCTGTGACGTTTCAGAAGTCGCAAAAAAAACCCATTTTAGAAGAAATCGCGCTGAACCTTGGGTCTGAATTTCAGAGCTTTTCGTCCAATATTTTCGGAGATATGATCTGAGGAAGTTGGTCTTTTTGAAGACTCCTGAATTACATTAAAAACAGGTGACCTGGGGAAAATCGTCATAACTTTCTCTCTGAGGATCAGATTGAAATTTTGTAAGAACGTAAAGAAAGAGGATGGACTGTAGTTTCTTGTATGCATTTTTCAGATCCATAGGTCGAAACAATGACTCGTGGCACGTTGTACAAGTTTGCTCTACTGAACTAGTATATAAGCAAGTCACTGTGGGAGATTTCGCATCTCTTCCTTGGAGAAACCAATTTGGGTCAGACTTGTGGCATTGGAAAGAGGACTCAGAAGGATACTATGGATCAAATTTTCAGAACTGAATGATCCGAAATTACAGAGATACATCAGATTCAATATCAGGCTTCTACAAAGTGAAAAAAGGTGTGTAGTTTTTTTTTTTTTAAATTTTTGCATAAGCTTGGTTTGAAGGAATTCAAAGGGCATAATAAAGAATTATTATCGGTAACTAATGCCCCGAGGAAAGAAAATGCAAACACCTAGTAAGGAACCTGAAAGCTCTAGCATGACTCATGAAGAAGAGGAAGAAATGCTACATGATATATCAAAATTACAAGAACAAGTGCAACAAATGTCACGCTCACAAAAGCTAACAGAAGCTAAGATAAATGGCGTGGAATCTAAGATAAAGGGCATGGAAGCTAAGATGGATGATTCAAACACAGATTTGAAGGGAGACATGGCAGATTTGAAGACAGATTTGAAGACAGACATGGACGAATTGAAGATAAATATGAATAAGTTGCTACAAAAAATGGGCACTAAGGATGAAAGGGTACTAAAGGAAACTCATGATGAGAATAAAAGAAATGTTAATCATGATTCCATAGATGCTAATGTTGGATCGAAGACTCACCATATTCCAAAAATCGATATGAGGAAGTTTGATGGCAAGGATCCTACCACATGGATATTACAGATGGAGCAATTCTTCGATCTCAATAATGTGCAAAACACACAAAAGGTACGTATGGCAACTGTATATTTGGAACCAAATCAGTTTGTATGGTATCAATGGCTTTGCTCTCGTAAACAATTTATCACTGGGCAATTTTTACGGAAGAATTGATAGCACATTATGAGGATACAAAAAGAAACACTTTTTTTAGCCAATTGATAAGTCTCAAACAAAAGGGTTCAGTAATGGAGCACATTGAGGAGTTCCAAAAATTGACCATAAGGGTAAAAGATATTCCAAAGGAGCATAGGGTTGATGTGTCCATAGAGTCTTTAAAGGATAATATCCAACATGATGTTCGCCTTTGGGAACATGATTCATTAGAGAAGGCATTCAAGTTAGCAAGAAAAATGGAAAGCAAAATTATGGCAACCAGGAAGCATACCACTCACAATTATAAAGATGGAAGTGTTGTTGCCCCTAGTCTTCCACAACCTATAAGGTTAACACCACAACAATTGGAAGAAAAAAGAGAAAAAGGGCTTTGTTACAGTTGTGATAGCAAATACAATAAAGGTCATAAGTGTGCCGAGAAGAAATTATTCTACATAGATTGTGAAGAGGAAGAAGAAAACGAGCAAGAAAGGTCAAAAGAAGAGGATATACTCCAGGAACAAAGCCTAGATGAAGAAAAATTAAATCCGACCATATCTTGTAATGCATTGGAGGGAATTACCACTCCTCAAACCATAAAGATAGAAGGACAAATCAAGAAGAAAAAGGTAATAGTGTTGATTGATTCAGGAAGCACCCACAATTTTATTCATTGTAGGGTAGCAAAAGAATCGAATTGCTTCCTATATCCAGCACCAGAGTGTCAAGTGATGATTGAAAATGGAGGAACAATAAATTGCTCTGGAAGGTGCCATAATATCAAGCTATCCATGGGAGAATATGTATTGACTAGCCCAATGCTTTCCATTCCAATGGGAGGTGTTGATGTTGTACTAACAGTCCAATGGCTACAATCCTTGGGTACAATAGCTTTTAATTTTCAAGAAATTTTCATAAAATTTTCTACGGAGGGAAAGGAAGTTAAATTAAGGGGTATTGCAGGGAAACCAGGAAAGATAATCAGCTCTAACGGTATGACAAAGCTTCTAAAAAAGGAGAAAAGAGGTGTAATTGCACAATTATATTCGCTAGATGTTTCCACATCAGAATCATCTATTTCTCCAGATCTCCAAAAAGTCCTGGACAATCATTCCAGGGTATTTGAGACTCCCAAAGGTCTTCCACCTATGCATGATCATGATCAAGCTATTCATCTGATTCCAGGAGGTGTTCCTCCAAACATTAGGTCGTACAGATATCTCTATGTCCAAAAAAGTGAAATTGAACGTATGGTTGCAGAAATGCTAGAGGCTAGTATAATTCAACCGAGTCAAAGTTCTTTCTCTGCTCTAGTAGTATTGGTGCACAAGAAGGATGGATCATGGCGCATGAGTCCGGATTATAGGGAGCTCAACAAGCTCACTATTAAAGATAAGTTCCCCATTCTTGTCATTGATGAATTACTAGATGAATTGCATGGATCAATTTACTTCACCAAGTTGGATCTTCATTCGGGATATCATCAAATCAGAATGAAGATTGAAGACATTCCAAAAACAGCATTTAGAACTCATGAGGGTCATTATGAATTTTTGGTCATGCCTTTTGGCCTTACCAATGCACCTTCAAAATTTCAAGGTTTGATGAATTCAATTTTCAAACCATTCCTTAGAAAATTTGTGTTAGTATTTTTTGATGATATACTAATCTACAGCAAGTCTTGGAAGGATCATGTTGAATATGTTGACAGGGTGCTACAACTATTGGAGGAGAAACAATTATATGCAAAAAGATCCAAATGTTTATTTGGAGGCCAGGAGGTGGAATATTTGGGTCATATTGTATCTCATGAAGGAGTTAAGGTAGACCCTAGCAAAATTAAAGCCATTAAGGAATGGAAAATCCCCACATCCATAAAGCATCTGCGAGGATTTCTTGGGTTGACAGGGTATTGTCGCAAGTTTGTTAAGAATTATGGGAGAATAGCAGCACCTCTAACAAAATTATTGAAGAAAGATGCATTTTCATGGACTCCGGAAGCAGCAAAGGCCTTTGAACATCTTAAAGAGGCAATGTGCCAAGCACTAGTCTTAGCTACACCGCACTACACAAAAACCTTTATTGTGAAATGTGATGCTTCAGGAAATGGAATTGGTGTTGTTCTAATGCAAGATGAAAGACCCATTGCTTTTGAAAGTCGTCCTATCAAGGGAAAGTTTTTAACCAAAGCTATTTTTGAGAAGGAAATGTTGGCAATACTCCATGCACTTAAGAAATGGCAACCCTACCTAATGGGAAGACACTTCAAGGTAAAAACGGATCATGATAGCCTTAAATACTTTTTAGAACAAAGATTATCCTCTGAAGAGCAACAAAAGTGGGTCACAAAGATGTTGGGTTATGACTTTGAAATCATCTACAAAAAAGGGAAGCAAAATGTGGTGGCAGATGCACTCTCAAGAAAGGATGAGGATGCAGAAGCATTTTTGTGCGCCATTTCTATTATCCAACCAGATTGGATAAATGAAGCAAGGGAGGAATGGAAGAATGACGAAGAATTTTGGGCACTTATTCGAAAGCTACAACAAGATTCCAGTACGTCTGATACATTTAGCTGGAAAAATGATTCGTTATGGTACAAAGATCGCTTATACCTCTATAAGAATTCCCAGCTAAAACAAAAGATTCTTACGGAATTTCACACTTCTCCCTTAGGAGGGCACTCAGGATTTTTAAAAACTTACCACAGGGTTAAGAAGGAATTTTTTTGGGATGGCCTTAAATCAGATATTCAAAAGTTTGTGGCGGAATGTTTGGTTTGCCAACAAAATAAAGTTGAAACAATTAAGACACCGGGTCTACTACAACCTTTATCCATTCCAAGCCAACGTTGGGAGGAGGTTTCAATGGATTTTATCACAGGTTTACCCAAGTCTGAGGGAAAATGTGTCATCATGGTGGTAGTTGATAGACTTACCAAGTATGCACACTTTTGTGCATTGTCACATCCATTTAAAGCCAGTACAGTTTCTACTGCATTTATGAAAACAATTCAAAAGCTACATGGAAACCCAAAGATTATTGTAAGTGACAGAGATCCCATTTTCACTGGAAATTTTTGGACAAAATTATTTTCTTGTCTTGGTACTCAGTTAGCTCATAGCTCATCTTATCATCCTCAATCTGATGGGAAAACTGAGATAGTAAACAAATGTTTGGAAGGATATCTTCGTTGCTTTGTATATGATAAACATACACAATGGGTCAAATGGATGCCTCTGGCTGAATGGTGGTATAACACCTCCTTCCATACAGAAACAAAAATGACCCCATTTATGGCACTTTATGGGTATCAACCACCATCCATCACATTATATTTAATAGAAAATTCTAAGGTTCAGGCAGTGGAACATCACATCGAACATCAACAACAAGTCCTCCAAATCTTAAAGGATAACCTCGTGTTGGCACAAAATAGAATGAAACAACAGGCAGATCAACATCGTAGTGAAAGAAGTTTTGATGTAGGTGATTGGGTATTCCTACGGCTAAAACCATATAAGCAAATGTCCCTAAAGCAAGCTAAGAAGGATAATAAATTATCACCAAAGTATTATGGTCCGTACAAGGTGTTGCAAAAGATTGGTACTATGGCATACAAATTGGAGCTTCCTGCAGCTTCTCGATTGCAACCAGTTTTCCATGTTTCATGTTTAAAGAAGGTTATAGGTAACAAGCTCCTAGTTCAAACAATATTGCCAGAACTTGATGAGGAAGGAAAAATTATATTGGAACCAGAAGCAGTCACAGAAACAAGAACTCGGCAACTACGAAATTGATCAATTTCAGAGTATCTTATCAAGTGGAAGAACTTATCCGCTGAAGATTCCACATGGGAGGATGAGAATTTTATGCAAAAGTATCCATAACTAATCAAGCGTTGAGGACAACACTTTTCTGAAGGAGAGGGGCATGTTGGGTCCCTATAATACTAGTGATTACCCCATTACTATTGTAGTTATACCCCTTATTTATATTGTTCTGCCCCTATTACCCCCATATTGTTATTTTTGTGGCTTTATATTATTATTGATAGGTCGGCTGGATTATATTGTGACTCCTTAGACTCCTATATATAGAAAGGAGGTTTTTTCATTTGAATCATCCAAGAATTGTTCGTTTATGTAATGTAAAGGAGGTTGCCCCCTCGAAGAGGCTGAATTCTAAGGCGTTGATCTATCTTTTCTATCTTTTCTTGAGCTGGTTTCATAACAATGACCCTAGCACATCTAGGTCAATTTCGGTTCATTTATTAGTTCACTCATTGTTTCAAGTTTCTAATTTGCTTCTTCATTTAGCCCGCCTTTCAATCTTAGCATCTTCATTGATTTAGTTTCGATCGAATGAGTGAAAGGCACTCATTTTCTCTCTTATTTCAAGCATCCCTTTTCTCTTCCCAAGCATAGATTACATTGCTTGGTTTGTCAATTGAAGCATTTACGTGTTTGGTTTGTTTGATTCAGGGAAGAAGTTGTTTTTAGTTTCATTTATCATGCTTTGGATTTGATTGATGCTTGTTTGTTCGGAATTGTGAAATTTTCATTAAAAATGCTCTATGTGAAAGATTCATTTTGCATTTTATGAAAATAAGAACATCATTCTAGTTTACTTAAGAGAAAATATTGCATTAGTAGCGTCATTGAGAACCTAGAATCGCATCATCATAAGCATTGGAAATGAAATGAAACTGCTTTTGTTGTTAAGGGAAGATTAAGTGCATTTAGGACATGTATTAGTGAAGGATTTCATTCTTTGATTGTTGCATTGATTGTGTGCTCTCTATCCCTCAATTAGTGTTAACTTTCATCGAAGAAAGATTTCTTTTCTCATATAGCTGCATATAGGAGTTTTCAAATGACACCGGTAGGGCCCTGGAATTGAAACCTAATTCAAGATCAACCATTAAAATTTATTGAATTAACTTAAGGAAGCATTGAAACTTAATGCTTACATTTAGTGGTCTAGGTTAGAAATGTGTTCCGGTGTCTTTAAACCTAGCAGTTGTCGTCAACTTTAGACAGTGCTAGTATGAACTTGTGCTCCCCATACCATCACATATATATAAGGAGACTATTATAGGTTTCAATCCTTTATATATAGGAATCCAAGTATGCCGCCTTGTAAACATGATACACCGAACACAACATTCAGGGGAGATAGCCTGCTCGTACTTTTCGATTCACCGGGAGGTATTCTGCAGTTCATGGTTACTTGGTAATCCTTTTGCCTAGATTATCCTGAGTAGTCATTTTGATCTTTTTTTACTCTTTAAATTTGAAAATATCATCGAGCACTTGTCCTTTCGAGCTTGTTAACTTTGAAAGCGACTAGAGTCACCTTTCGCTCTTTTCTCGACTCTTAAAATATGAAAAGGCAAAGTTTTGTTTCAGTGTCTTAAAATTAACTACCCATGAAATATTCTTGGTTAAATTTATATTCCTTGATGATTCTTTAGGGTCGATTCTAATGGTAACATTTCGAGAGTCTACCAATCATGGATTCCCCTCGGATGGGAATCCTAGTCCTTTTCCTTATTTTGGGAACATTGGTGCTCCTTATCTGGCAACGTTGTCCCTCCTTGGGTTAACCATTGGTTTACCTATTTGGTTATTTTTTACCTCGGTGGTCCGAGTGTCCCAACTCCTGCTAAGCCATCTCCTTAATTTGAACCACATCACATTGATTCTAAGGTTGACTTGTCACCTTCTTCCCCTATTTCTTCACCTCCCTTATTCTACTTTGCCTGGTGAAATTTTGAAATCTAGTAACTAGGAGGCTAAGAAGAAGAAGAAAAAGTTAGATAAGCAGGAGGCCAACCATGTAGCTGTTACTCCAAATGCACCTCCCATAGACAAACCTTCCGATCCTCCATGGAAGTTTAGATTCCCTTGCAAGCTATACAAGGGTGACCATCTCCTTCAAGATTGTCCTGGCATCCCTAGAGTGTTAGAGGTATGGTCTCAAAACCTGAATCGACCATCCTCGTCAACCTCTGGAGATCATGTCAATGCTACACCTTTAGCTAATGATAGTAAGAAGAAGGGAAATATTAGATTCCTCTGTAGGTTATGCGAAGGGAAGCATCTTCTTCACCTTTGTCCTCATATGGATAAAACTTCCAAAATTTTGGAAAACCTTATAGCTCCTCAAGTCCAACTCCCTGTTGGTTATCAAAGGCCTTCTGCTGACCCTCTCCTAGTTGGTAAAGAGATTGACTTGGATTCATCTCTTGCCCATCCTGCTCTTCCTAAGCATGACTCTCTTCTGTCTGTTCCTGACCAACCATTAGTTAGAAAGAGTGGCGACTTGGCGCCGCCTTCAATCGTTCAGTCTGTTCCCGAAGAGAGTGATGATCATACTTCTCATGTTCTTCTCATCTCCTCAAATTCTCATGAATCGAAGAGTGACCCTCCCATCCAAATTGTTCAAGATAGTCCTTCTCCTAGTCCTGCAGAGCATGGGGAGAATCATATGATACCCCCACAAAGTAGTTCTATTGTTTCTTTTGATTCGAGTCAATTGGCTGCATTCCGCCTCCCATCTTATGTGCCTTTCCAGATCATAGTACAAGCCTCTAATATGATATAACATAGCACTGTATTAGGTGAAGGCACATATGTTAGCATCATGTCTTCTACTAATTGGAAAGATTTGGGTTCCCCACAGCTTGTGCCTGTCACCCAGAATCTGTTGGCTTTCAACATAGGAACCAGTCAGCCCTTAGGGATCCTTTATAAGTTCCCTATTACTTTGGGTGGAAAGACTGTATATATAGATGTGATGGTGGTCCAAGGTCCCTTAGATTTCAATCCTCTCCTTGGACGTGACTATGCTTATGTCATGGGATCTCTTGTTTCTTCACTTTTCCATGTGGTTTGTTTTCCACACAAAGGGAGACCATTGATCAATTTTCATTCATTGGTCACCAGGTGCCTCCTATGCAACCATTGACCCCTATTGGTTCTTGTTTGCAAGTAGTACCCTCCCTGCCACAGGTCAATTATGTGGCTACCCGTTCTGTCTCCACATCTACTGATGATCACATAGATGGTATAGTACGTTATGTATTGGGGGCATTGGAACCTGATCTGCCTTTGGTATCACTTGGCATGTATTCCTCCCAGAGCATGGTTCTCCCATCTAGTGAGGACCTCTTGGGAGCCATGTTCTCGTATGGTCCATGAACAAGGGTCAGAGCATAGTTCCTTGTCTTGTGTCAAGCTCGTTAAAAAATGAATCAAGGAGTGTGAACAAGGAGAAAGAGACCTTAAACTCCCATGATTGAGCTATTTGAGGAGTTGTTAGAGTGATTCTTGGGATCCAAACCCATGAAAGGAAACCTGCAGCGCTAAGGCGAAGCTTGTAATTTCCTTTTTTTCATATTAATACAATTGATATTTTTGTTTCCTATATCAATTTCAACACTGTATTTGGTAGCTTAAGACTCCTTAGCCTCTAAAGTAAATTGAACTTTATTGTATGCTATCATGTGTGCATTAGTTTCTTGTCTATTTGTTTCAAGTGTTTGATTAACAAGTAAGGAGTTGTTCATTGGAGAAAAAACACAAGGACATCATGAAACAAGGATAAGCGATACAAGAGGTAGGATCTTATCCATTCTCAATCTAAGGGAACTTATGTCATATTGTCTTGTTTGTGGCTAAACCCTCTCGCCTGGGCTAGAGGGATTGTCTTTGTCCATAGAGAGAGTCTTCCTATACCACAGGGAGTCTGCCTTTGCCTCTTTCCTTTTGATTTTATAGGTGTACTTAGAGAATTCGATGCAACAACTACCTTCTTCTTTGTGGGATTAGGAGACACTCTTGGGGATTCCCCTCCTTCCTTGCTATGTATTTCAGGACTTGATCCATCCTTTTTTTCTTCTTCCCTATTTTCCTTTTCATCCTCCGTCTCATGTATTTTTGTCTCCTCTTCTTCCTCTAGTTCTTCTTCTTCTTCTCCATTCTCCTCTTCTTCAGGCTCTTCTTCAGATTCGTCTTCCTCTTCTTCAAGCTCTTCTTCCTCTTCTTCCCCACTAGAAGTAGAGTCTCTTTCATACCCAATGGCTTGAATTACATCTTCTATGTTCTTGTCTGTAAATGTTGACCACATAATAGGGATTCTTAAGTTGCTTAGGGCATCTTCTAGTATGAGCTTAATCAATCCATGATGTGCCAACTATTGATTCTTCCCTTCTTTTACTTTGATTCTCATGTCTAATATTGATTGCAGCAAAAAGTAGGGAAAACTAAGTCTTCTATGAGGAGGTAACTCTTCTCCAAATCTCAGCTCATGGAGGAGTCAAAAATGCTAACCATAGACCATACTAAGCCTACCCTCACAAGAAATATAATTGAGAATGTGATCAGTTACTTCATCCCAAGGATATGGAATGATTCCCCTTATAATCCCATTTTTGTCCTCAATTGGTTCCTCTCCTTCCAAGAATATTTTTTCCTGGCCAGAGTGCTGCTAGCTTTATCTTCTTTTCTCCATTGTAGACCTAGAGGAAGTGTAGTGATCCTGCTCATGCTTTCAGGGGTAATTGTTACCGACAATCCCCTCATTACAGTAGTGGCACTAACTCTAGCTAGAGGTATGAGTGACATTGCAAAATAACTAGCTATATCATCATCATATCCCATAAGTAGCTTGAAGAATCCCAACCATTGATGCATTGTAAATATTTCTGCCACAAGAGGATGTTGATGTATTCTAGTTGTTCTAGTGGGTTCCCTTCTATTGAAACCCCCTGTCATCTTCTCTCTCTATTAATATGATTGTATGAAGTTTTGGTGGCTATATCTTAAGAGTTTTCCCAGGTGATGAGGGTTTAGAGTTTAGGAGGGCGATGACTAGAATCCACCATTCACTCTACCCATACTCCACACAATTTTTCCTATCTCTATGCACACTATAATCACTAACATAAATGACAATTTATTTTCTTTTTCTATTTACAAATGATAGCACAGAGGATATGGCACCTACCTTTCACTGTAATTACTTGGTTGAGGAGAATTCTTGAATAGTTAGGCCCTAGGCACCCCCTCACAAAAATTCTAACAATTCTCATTGTTTCCTGTAGTTTTCTTGTAGGTGCTCATTGTAGGATGTTGAGAATAGATTTCCTCACAGTTTCCTATAGTTTTCCTGTGTCTCCTATAGGTGCCCACTGTAGGATGGCCGAGGCTAGATTTTCCCTTCGACGGCTCCTCCACATGGTCCCAGCTCTCAAAATATTGAAATGAACAATTTCCTGCATGAAAGTTAGGGAATATTTCTATTTATGGTCGATTTCATTGAGCGATGTGCTGGTTGGCGGAGTACATATTTATCCTTTTGGACCGTTGGTCCTGCTATTAGTTATCATGCAACCCTTCCTCATAATTATCATCCACTATTGTACAACGTAATTCGACCAACTTTTTTATTTATTTCCTTTGATGTGAACTTTCCACGTGTTCAGTTGACTAGCACTTTAAATTTTTGTTATCGGGCTAAGGGTGGCCAAGTTAACTAGCCACCTTAGCTTATAAAACCAACTTTTTTCATATTCCTACAATTTTAATCATATTCATACTTATGAGAGAGTGTGGATGAGGTGACATACCTATGTATTACTTTGATTTGTTGATACATGTTGGAGGGTGGCTCTACTGTGCTCCTCATGGTTCAAGTACATCTTCTCTACTGCTCTCTTTCTGTTGATTTTATTCTGCTGATAGGTTGTCTTCTTGTTGATGTGCAAGTGTTGGTTTCCTCTATTGTTGATAAGCTTTGGAGAGGTGCCATAGTGATTGTAGTTGTGATTCTCCTCTTCCAATGCATGGCTGCTGAAGGTTGAGCTAGAGACTGTTGCTGCTACAAAATAGGCTACTAGAGGGTTTCCTGTAGTACTACTACAGGAAATCCTGTAGCTGGCCTTTTTTTTGTTTTGAATTTTTGTGGCCTTTCTTTTGCTTGGAGGGTGAATAGAAATTGGAGTGAGTGGAATGTGTGGCCATGAAGTGGTAGGTGAGGTAGTCTTCTCATGGTATTCCCATTTGATATTTCTTTGTTTCTTCTCTTCGTTTCTTTGTTTTTTTGTTTTTATTTTATTTTATTTTGTCTTCTTCTAAGTAGAATTTTTTGATGGACAAAGAGGGTGACATGTCATGAAGGGGTGTTGGCTGAGATGTGGTGAAGTCAATGGCCTCCTTTTTTTCATACAAAACAAACATGCATCATAATTTTTCAATGGGACTTCCTTTCCTATAGATTTTCAAGACTTCCTGTAGTACTATAGCAAAATCCTGTAGTAACTACATGAAATCCTATAGAAGTCAAAAAACGGCCTGAAAATTGGATTTTCTATGGTTGGAGATGAGTATGGATGAATGAACATGGGGGTCATGGAGGAGATGAAATGAATGAAGAAAAACATGGGGTTTTGCATGGATTTCTTCCCTCTGATCTCCATGTCCATTATTTTCTTGAAAACCTGCAAAAACCAGAATTGTTATGAGTGGGCAGGTTTGAGGCCCTTGCCATTATTTTTGTGAATTTTCTCTTCTTTTTTGTTCTTTTGAAATACAACTGGGTTTCCTTAAAGGAGGTTTTCACCGAGGGGTCTTTTATTTTTTCTTTTTCCTTTATTTTTTTTTTCACTCTTGGGTTGCCTCAAGGAGGTATTTGACCCAAGAGTGACCTTAGGTGCCTCATAGAGGTTTTCACCTAGGATTTTTTTTTTCATAGATTCAACAGTCTTCAGGAATTTAGTGAGGTGGAAGTTGAGACTCCTTCAATCACCATTACTTCCCTACTGATACTACTGATGAACTCCTTCTTTGGCAAAGGATTTTTGTAGACATTCAATCTATACCCATTGACAAGCAAGGGGGCATCTCTGCCTTTGAAATCTTTGAACCTGGAGTCATATAACATAGCCCAATCGCCTTCTTGAAACAATTTGTCTATGATATTTTTGTCATGCTAGAGCTTTCTTTGTACTTGAGTCACCTCTGTGTGCAGGAGGGAATGCATCTTGAATTCATCTAACCCATTGAGATGGAGCAATCTCTCTTGTTGTGCCCTTGTAACATCTAGATCCAACTGTGCGGCCATCCTTAAATTCTTGTACTCAAACTCAATGGAGAGTAGAGCCTTCTTCCCATAGACCAAATCATAAGGGGTGAAGCGAGTGCTTGTCTTCCAAGTTGTATTATAGGCTCAAGTGGCCTACACTAGTTTTTCAGCCCAATCCTTCCTGCTTATGCTCACCACCTTTGTCAGAATGCTTTCCAATGCTCCGTTGGTAACTTTTACTTGTCCATTGGCCCAAAGGTGGTAAGGAGTGGACTTCTTGTGCTTGATATTATGTTGGATTAACAAATTCTCAATCATGTGTGAGGTGAATTGAGTGCCTTGATCAGTGACAAGCTCTCTAGGGTATCCAAACTTGTAAAACACATTCTCCCTCAGGAACTCAAACACTTTCTCTTCTATGGCTACCTTGACAGCTTTGGTTTTAGCCCACTTTGTTAAGTAGTCAATGCACACAGTGATGCACTTTTTCTTTCCTGATGGAGGATCAATGGGCCCAATGAAATCCATGGCCCACTTGTAAAATGGCTCAAAAGTCACTTGAGGTTGCAAAGGAATTTCATCCCTAGGAGTAGATTTCCCCATTCTTTGGCACCAATCACATTGGCCGGTATATCTTCTTGCTTCTTGGTGGAGAGTCCAATAGTATCTAGCTTGTAGTAACTTGAAGGTTGTCCTTTTGGCTCCAAAGTGACCTCCACAAGGCCCATCATGACAAGCTAGAAGAATGTCAAAAAATTCTTCCTCCCTGACACATCTTCTCAGAATTTGATCTGGGCCCATATTGAAGACATTGACCCCAATCCAAGTGAATGGGGCGCTTTTCCTTATAATTTTGCTCTTTTCCTTGGAGGACAGATTTGGATGGAACACTGTAGCTACTAAGTATTTGGATATGTTAGAAAACCATAAAGAGAGAACTGAAATGGTGAATAAATGCTCATCTGGCAGCTTGCCATTGACCATTCCTTCCTCACCTGTAGGAAAAGCCAATCTGGACAAAAAATCTGCAACTACATTTTCTCTGCCAAGCTTATCAATAATAGTTAGATCAAACTGTTGTAATACAAGTAAGCATATAATAATTCAAGAATTCACATTAGGTTTGTTCATCAAATATTTAATGTCAACATAGTTGATATGTACAAAGGTCTGGAAACCAGTAATGTAATGTCTAAATTTAATCAAGGAATGGACAACATCTAAGAGCTCCTTTTCAATCACAATTTAGTTCAACTCATCTTTGGATAGATTTTTGTTGATGAAGTAAATGGGATTAGGTATCTTGTCATCTATCTAGCACAAATATTCTCCTATAGCTTTATCAGAGGCATCGACATGTATGTGAAAAGGAAGACCCCAATTTGGGCCTCAGAGTACAGGTATAGTAGTCAACTTGTCCTTTAGGGTTTCTAGGGCCTCTTCGTAGCTTTTTGAGCATAAATATTCAGAGTCCTTGGCCAATAGAACAAACAAAAGTGAGGCTACCTTGTTGAAGTATTTTATGAATCTCCTATAGTATCTAGCTAAGCCTAAGAAACTTCTAACATCCCTCTGCTTCTGAGGAGTAGGGACCATCTCTATGATAGCTATCTTATTTGGGTCTACATTCAGTCCTTCCTGAGATATTGAGTGACCTAGAACAGTCCCTGTAGTTATCAAGAATTGACACTTCTCAAGACTAAGGGAAAAATTCATTTCAATAAATTTGTTTAATACCTTTCCCAAGTTAGTGAGAGCCTCCAGAAAACCACACCCATAGGGGGTGAAATCATCCATATAAATTTCCACAGAGTCATGGACTAGCTTTGCAAATATGCTCAAGAATTTCCTTTGAAAAGTGGCAGGGGCATGACATAAACCAAAAGGAAGGACCCTATAAGAAAATTTACCCTAGGGATAGGTGAAGGTGGTTTTATCCTGGTCCTCTAGGCTGATCTAGATTTGATTGTAACCACTGAATCCATTTAGGAAAGAGAAGAACTCATTTCCTTCCATACCATCTAATACTTGGTCAATGAAGGTAGAGGGAAATGGTCTTTTTTGTGAACTTGTTTAGCTCTCGGTAATCCACATAGATCCTCCACTTTCCATTTTTCTTTGGAACTAGAACCAGAGGAGACACCCACTCATTATCTGAGATGGGGTAGATGAACCCTGCATCCAACAACTTTTGCATTTTTTCTTTGACTATACCTTGAGGGTTGGGTTCATTCTCCTTTAAGTTTGGTGCACTGGCTTGCATCCTTCCTTGATGTAAATGTGGTGAGTACACACCAGAGGGTGCACTCCCTTCATTTCCTTGTAACTCCAGGAAAAGGCATCTAGATTATTTCTGAGCATGTCACCTAACTCCTCTTCCTGATGTATAGAGAGGAAGTGATTGATTTTCAATGTTATTTTTGGGCCAAATTGTATCATCTTGACATGAGTAGGGCTTGAGTCAGGTAGGCGTAGATAAGGCCAAGGGTTATCTTCAGCTTCCTTACTAATTCCTCAAGAGACATGGAGTTGGGGGGTTAATTCTGGAGGATTTTTTCAATCAGGTCATCTTCATCAGGTTGCCCCCCTCCTATAGTAGCATCTAGGGTACAAATTGGGGAAGAGTAGACTTAATCTTCTTCCTCCTCTTCTAACCATAAAGGTAATTAATGCTCCATAGATGGTTGAGCAGGAGGGTACAAGACTAATTGTTTGGACGAATGCCCATTTTTAATGGTCATATTCCCAACCCTGCAACTTATGTAATCATCGACAGTGGCTAGCCATGGCCTTCTAAGGATGAGAAGATAACCATTGAAGCTGGTCTTAGGTTGGATAACTAGGAAGTCAACAAGGTATTCCCAGGAATCAATGGAGACCATCACATCCTCAACAACTCCCTCAGGAGCTACTATGGACCTGTCTACAAGCTGCAAGATTGTTGTGGTCTTTATTAATGATCCATGGAGATTTATTTTAAGCATAGTCTCCTTCATCATCACATTGATGACAACCCCAAGATCAGTCAAGGTATGGGGGAAAATGATGCCATTGATGTGTACATCTACTACAGGACTTCCAGGATCTATATACTTTGGGTAAATCACCTGCCCGAACATTACGTCGGACACTTATCCAATGACATTAATGGTAGGGTCTCTTTCTTTCACCTTTCCGGATGTTTGAAACACTTCTCATTGATTAACTTGTTGTAGATGGGGAAATCCTTGATATCTTGGAGAAGCAGGATTTTAACACACAAGTTTTTTAATTCACCCAACAGTTAAGTCTCTTCTAGGTGTGCTGGACAGGATGGGTTAATCTATAAGGAAAAGGAGGTGAATTTTCTTGAGGGACACTCTCCTCCTTTTCCTCTTCATTCTCCTCGGGTGGAGATGGAGGATGATTATCTATAAGCACTCTTCCACACCTAAGGTTAATTTCTTGAATTTCCACAACATAGGCAGGGTAGTGTTTCTCCACTGTAGATCTGTTGTTCCTGTCTGTTTTTCAGGTTCGGATTTGGTTGGGCAGACATCTGAGGTTGCTTAGGTGGTGTAGGATTTGTGGTTGATATGGAGGTGAGGTAATAAAGATGGAGCTTGGTTGTATGGGGGACTCTACCCCTATGATGGTGCAATCCACTGTGCTTGTGGAAGAGCATATAGCTAAAATGGTTGGTTGACAGGTTGGGAATGGTATTGAGATGCACAAGACTAGGGAGAAGGTGCGAACCATGAAGGATGAGCAAGAGGGCACCAAGTGGGAATGGATGTATTCTAGTTAGGGTTGTAATATGAATATGATTCCCCTTGCATGCCTTGCTGGTATGTTCGAGGTCCTTGAGACCTCCTTTGGTTGATTTAGTAGAGTTGTCACCCCTTCAGTTCCCTGATACACAACTTTTAATCTAGGCAAAGAATGGAACTTATCTATGGAGTGGTTTTCCTCACAAACCGAGCATATTTCTATGAGATTTAATGGACATTCGTTCCTAGGGTGCCTCCTGGTGCATCTAGGGAAGAAGAAAACTAAGGCTCTCTTTGCTTCCTCCTATTCCTCTTGATATGCATGGTGTCCATTTGTAGAGAAAGGGTCTGGAACATTTCGCTCTTAAAGTCTTCCAACATGTTCCCAATTTCATTTTTTATGGATGTGTTGGAGGAGGATGAACTGGCCAAAGCTTGACTAGCCCTACCCTCCTTTCTAGCTGCCCTAGAATGATTTTTGAAAACTATCTTGATATCATCATAGGGTAACTTATAGATTTCCCCTCTTGACAGCATGTTTACGGTTTCTAATAGATATTCCCTGATCCCTCTAAGAAGTACTAGCTTAAGCAATTCAAGATCAAGGGTGCACCTGACCCTTTTGTAGCTAAGTTGGAATATTTGATCATAATCTTCTAAAGATTCATAATGTCCCAAGGTCATTCTAAAAATTTCCTCTTTGGTATCTTTGGACCTGCAGAATTCCCTATACTTATTGTTGAAGGCTTGTTTCATCTGAGCCCAGGTGGTGATATTATCCCTAGGTAAACCCATGAACTAGTGTAAGGCTGCATCTTTGAGAGTGGATGGGAATAATTTCAACTTCTATTCATCAGAGGTGTAATCATAAGTTCTTCATATGACAATAAAATCAAACAAAAATGTATCCGAGTCTTTTGAGGTTAGGCCATTGTTATAGACAATTTTGTGCCTTACAGCATTGAGCATGAAATGTCCATAATCTAAGGGATCCAAAGTCCTTAAACATGTTGTTCCTACCCCTAGAGGAACAAGGCTAACAAACCACAGCAATTCACAAAAGTTCTCCACCTGAAACTGCTCAAAAACAAGTCAATTCAGGATCATGTCAACTGCTCCATTGACCATCTGCACTGAATGTCAGTGGCTCCACTGTCTACCTGCATTGAATGTCAACTCCAACACTAGCTACCTGCGCTGAGCGAGTTTGGACAAGTGGCAGACTCATTCCTCAAGGTGTCAATGCTCAGGAAGCTTCCAAAATGACACTTGCCTCAGGGAATTCGACTAGTGATGAGTAAGAGGTTCCAAATCTCCAAGTGGAAGCAAGAACCTCCAAGTGGACTCAAGAACTGAGAGAGGGAGAGGACACTAGTCAGATCTCAAGCTGACTCATCCTCTCTCCAAAATAACTATATATAGATCTCTCCTCCATGAGATCTAGAGGCTGGAATTTTGTTATTGCAAAGAATTGTTGTTGGTTTAAGACTGGAAACATTGGGTTCCTAATGCTTTGAAGGGAGCTAAAGAAGGAATTCCATTCTGCTGGGAAGGAGATGCTGGATTGGAGCCCTCTGGGTTGTATCTCTTCTTGAACCTTGTTATCAATCAATAAAGCTATCTTGGTTTTCTCCTATATACTGGTGTATTTGTATGATTGCATTAGTGTATTTGATTTACTTCTAATCCTGAATCATTTGTGAATATGAATATCTCCCTTTCTGTTGTGTTCTTCTCTTATCGCAAGTAGCTGTTCTCTTGTCACAGGTAGCTGTTCTCTTGTGATCTCGTGGGAATCAAGTAATTGTTCTCTTGAGCAAGCGAGGAGGCAAGTAGCTGTGAACACCCAAAGAGAAGAGGATCTAGATCGAGGGACAAACGAAAGACAACGGTAAGTCTATCGATCTCCCCTCTTTCACATTTCATAAAGGAAGAAACCAGAATAGTTGTATCTGTTTGTTGCTAAGGCACTGTCACACCTTAGGTGGATAGGATCGTCCTGTATAGGCATTTTTCCCCACAACAAATCGGCGACTCTGCTGGGGAGAATTTGTTTATTCATTTCATTTGTGTTTCTATCATTTTTTTACTTCATAGACTTGACAGGAACAATTGAACTGCATCTTTCCCGGGATGCAAAGTAGAAAGTTGCTGCTTTGATACAGTTGCTGGACTTGTCTATGATCTAAACAATGGATCCACAAATGATTTGATGATCCTTTGTGATAGTCTTTAGTACCCTCTCAAAGCATCCCTTTGTTTATACCTTGCTTGTGTTTCTGATTTGGCCTGAAATTGTTGATTTTTGAGCAATTTGTGACCCAGAACCCAGGAGAGACGAGAGTTTCTCCTTCAGCGCAACTGCTGTGAAGGCAGTCTGCATTTCAACGCAGGTCCCGTGAAGGCTACCTGCGCTGAATGTCAAATCCTCAGTGTTGAGGTTGCGCTGAACCAGTTTGGCCTTGTGCAGCTGGGGTTCTCTGTTCTCTGTTGCCCTGTTTTGATCTCTGTTTTTTGCAGCCTTTAACCAGCATAGGTACCAGTCAGATAACTTCTTTTCTTTGCTTAGATTCTGCCTCCTTTTGTACAAAAAGATTGTGAATGTTTTTATGTGTTTGTGGCGTCATTTACAGTTTTCCTTTGCATGAGTAAAGTAGTCGTCCTGTAGCCTTTGATTCAGATCTGATTGATTGTGATCTTAGAAGAGAGTTCATTGGCTGTTTGCAGATCGATTATAGATTTACTTTTGCTTATTGGTTTGAATTTGTCTCTTTTGAAGTGTCAAAACAAGTCTTTATTTCAAAAATCGTTAAGTAGTGTAATCTCTTCTACCTTCTCTGATTTCGAAAAAGTGAACTTGTTTGTATTGATCATTTAAAAGCAAATTCAAAGTTGTGCAAAAAGCTTTCTTTGTAGGCATTAATACTAAGAAAGTGGAAAACAAACACCTGCATTGTGCATTTTGCATTTGATAGTTTGCATGTTGGATTTAGGAAAAGTGCATTAGAGTGTGCTAATTGCTTTTTGAGAAAAGATGGTGTCTTTCTTTTCCCTTAGTAGCTAGGATTTTCAAAGTTGAAAAGATAATAAAGCTTGCTTATCATCTTTAGACTGCATTTAGGAATTTGTATCATACATCTCGTGGTGAACCTTGAAAGGCAAAATTTAAAAAGATCAACCTAAAATAAACTGAATGAACCTAACAACACTTTGTAACATAACGCACAACATAGAGGTCTAGGCTAGAGACGTGTTCCGGCGTCGTTAAGCCTAGTGACTGTCGATCTCATGGAAGGTGGGTGATTCCTCCTGAGGGACGATAGCGCTAGTATGGATTGTGCTCCCACGTACCGTCGTGTATATATTGGGAGACCCCTATTGGCATATATCCTTTATCCTTAGGAAACTGTGTCGGCCGCCCTACTGATCGCAATGCAGTGAACATAGCATTCACGAAGATCGACCGCCCGTACCCTAAAAAGTATCCTGCGGTTTTGCGAAAAGTTTGGCACACCCTCTACCTAGAACTCCAGAGCAGTTTCTTTTGGCCTTTTTCAGACTCTATAATGGAAAAATTCCATGCGAGCATTTGTCACTTCGGGCTCGTTAAAACATCGAAGGAGACTAGAGTCATCTTTAGCTTTTTCTCGACTCTTTAAAAGTGAAAAAGCAAGCTGTGTCTAAAGCGTCTAATAAAATTCATTCAATTCGGAAACACCATTTTCCCCTTTTGTATTTTGGTTGATCGAGTAATCCGCAATCGTGGAAGAAAGTCAATTGAAACCCCGTCGTTCGCGGAGGCTTACGAGTCAACCATCTGTCTCCGGAATCGAAAACAGTACGGACAAAGCGAACTCGTTTAACCGGTTCAAAATCTCCTATAAAAGTTAGAACAAGTGTTCCGACAACATCTGAGATTCCGGTTACTCCAAACATTTCTGGAAACCCTGCCTCTATAGAAGAAGTTCAACAGCCACAGAGGGACAGTAATACTGATCCTAGTCTGGGGGCAAATACTCGTGTTACTGAACCAGTTCCATCTGTAACCGGTTTAGAGAGTCTTGCTCCCCAAACAATTGTCGCTGTCAATTCAACCCCTTCTTTGGCACCAAAAATACGGACCTGACGTTCTTCCTCTTCCACCGGGTTTGATTGCGATAGAGGAAATTGTAGAGGATCCGCAAGCAGGTACTCCAACCCATTTTGGAGTCGGGGTCACTCTATTTCCTTCATCAGAAGTTAATCCACCACAAGTGGAAGTTCCTGTAGAATCGCTAGGCAATCTATTGGATAAACTCAAAATGTCTGAACAACCGTCAACATCTAGGACTGTGTCGAATGACACAGCGACAGCAGAAGCCCCTGCCGTCACTCCGACAATGTTTGCCGGCATACCATCTGTCCGGACTAGCTCACAATCGCTAGAAGGAGTCCACCAAGGGACTATTTCGACAGTGTGGTCTGTTCCAGTTGGTTCATCCAGAATAATATCCGGCAACTCTTATGTTGAGACTCGCCAGATTGATCCTTTTGGAGGTCAGTTTGGGCAATCCAGTCCCCAAGGACAAACAAACGCCTTGAGTTCCACATTGCTACCGTATGGGGGGCAGTATGCCCTTTCATTACCCCCTCCGGGAGGGTATCCATACGGGAGTTCACAACAGTATTCAGGTTATACTGGAATTACATCGAGTGGTTGGGTACCTATGCTACCTCAACAACCAAGGGTTGTATATTCTATGCAACAGTGTGTACCTATGACGAACATCTCGACCACACCGGCTATTGTAACAGTGTCACAAGTTCAAGCGATGCCTGTTGTATGTCAACCTCAGATCTCTCAGGTTGTAATGCAACAGCCCCTTGACCCTGGGTCACAACCGCAATCGCCAAATGGTGGGGCGACACAGGTCCAAATGGGTACAATTACCCCACACCTTGTTCCAGTAGTTAGTATAGCACAACAGAACATGGCTTCACAACCATGGCTAGTGCAATACCAACAACCACAATTCCAGCAAGTGTACCAAGGTTATGAGCAGTAGATCTTTGCGAACAGTGGACAACCGTATATTCAAAACGGTCAAAACCAACCGCTTTACAGTGGTCAAGTCCACCAACCGTATCAGTCATACCAACATCAATTACATTATGCTGGTATGCAAAGGCCCACTGCTCAAGCGATTCCATCATACCCTGGTTATGCTTCACCTAACCTGAATCAACAGTTACCATTTGTGGCAACTTTAGAGTTACCCGATTTACACCGGTTAACCAACGATCCAATTGCTTACGCCCCTTGGTGGCTAGCGATTCCTCACAAGCTTCCATCTGACATTCCTAAATTCAATGGAAATCTAGGTGAAGACCCATCGAATCACGTGATGACTTTTCATCTGTGGTATTCATCGAACACCCTAAATGATGATTGGATAAGGCTTCGCCTTTTCCAGAGGACGTTAACGGGTCCAGCGGCAAAATGGTATATTGAATTACCTAGAGCCTCGTTCGATAATTTTAGCTCCCTAGCCATGACTTTCTTAACCCATTTTCAATTACTGATAAGGTATGAAACGGGAACCGAAATATTAACCAACTTCAAGCAGACAACTGCCACTCATATATCTGATCATATACATGAGTGGCATCGTCGACGTAGGATGGTGAAAACATACGTTCCCGATCAGCTGTTAGCTGAATGGTTTATAAAGTCTTTACTTCCTACTATAACGGAAGATGTGGCAAAGGGGGGAGTCGTAACAGAGGAGCAAGTTATTGCTCGTGCACAATATCTAGACTTAGTTTATACTCAGTCTGGCACGCTCTACGACAAAATAGCTGATGCCCCTAGACCGGAATTTTCAATTCCTCCTCCCCTAAATCAAATAGTGACTCTCATGCCGGCGATGGCGTGATTGGCGCGACAAACACGAAATTGACAAAGGCTTCGTCTAAGAAAGCCCATAAGAATTCGGATCAAAATGCAAAAGATGAAATTCTTGCTTCGGAAGTAAATGCCGTATCAGCAGATAAAGGCAAAGAAACCAATCAACCAGGAAGAAAGAAGAAACAAAACAAAGGGAAGAAGAAGAAACAGGGTGAGTCATCTCCTGGAAAAACTTCTTCAAACCCTCCTGGGAAAGGGAAGCACAATTATCCATGTCAAATATGTGACAAGGAGGATCACTAGACAAAGAATTGTCCGTACAAAGCTGAGTTGAAGAGGTTCTTTAAAAGTTCGCAAACCTCAGCTGTGTTAATTGATCCATTTCCCAACCCAGGTCAAAATCTGGTTGATAGTGGGAATGCTTCCCCGTCGCAGGTGCTTATGTTGTCGGTTTCAAAATAGCAGAATGATGCTTTGATTTCGACAAGGAACAAAGATTATGAAAATCCGCAGCTGTCAAACGAAAAAGGTAAAGATCAACCAAGTAGTTCGACAACAACTTCGACAGAAGTTGTACCGCCCATCATTCCTGAATTAACAATAAAACTGCCAAAGGGAGTAGTACACAAGTCGACATTTAATCCTCGCGCCAGAGCGGCGCAACATTATAACATAGTGGAAGATTTGGCCCAATCGCCATCCGCTATGTCGACTCTTGAAGTATTACAAAATTGCCCATCCCAAAGGCAGGCCTTGTTATCGGCTATTGGTGGGGTTGATCCTAAGGATTCCAATCTTGTATCCTTTGATCACAAAGGATACGATCCTCAGTTACCAGCTCAACTAGCTTTCCTTATTCAAGTGAAAGCCCTCAACAAAACTGTTCACCGAACAATTATTGATGAGGGGGCATCTACATGTATTATGTCGATGAGTTGCTGGAAAACTTTAGGATCTCCAACCTTGTCGCGATCTTCGACGACATTAAAAGCTTTCGACGGAAGGAATTATACCCCATACGGTATCCTTAATAACTTGATGGTTGAACTGGGAGGAAAAACAGTAGAAATATATGTTGAAGTCATCGATGGGAATCTTGACTACAACATCCTACTGGGAAGAACATGGATCTATGCCATGGCAGCTGTTGTGTCGAATTATTTTAGGAAGATCGCATTCCCGTTTGAAGGAGGGATTACAATCGTCGACCAACAAAACTTCCTCCCTAATGGTTCACAAGTTACAGGAAGCATTCCCATGATCCATGGAAGCAACCATTCACTTCAAGACATCAGAGTAGGCCTACTGAAAGACCCCACATTAATGGGAACTTTCGCACTTCCACCTCCATTCTATATAGGAGAAGTAGCATTCGTAAGAGCCTGCAACATGATATCTTCCACAAAGATCTCAGAAGACGATGTCGAAATGGATCATGCAATGGTTTTTCCCCCAAGCCCTATAGAAATATTGTAGCAATCAATGTTTCGAGCATGGGAGGCGAACCCAAATCAACACTCGTCAAGCGTTTGGGTAGATAGGTCTAGAGAATATGGTACCCCATTAGATCCTTGGTCGAAAGTACATGGGACTGACGAAGGAATTCTACAATCAATGTTGATTGAGGGGGCACCATGGAATGATTGCCACCATCGTTCCCTTCTTCAGGAGTATGAAGAAGATACTCAACGTGACCTTTATCACCCTTCAGTTTTTGAATTCCTATCAAATACTGTAAATACGGTGGATTCCGAGTGAAAATTATCCAATATTGAAGAGACTATAGCCATAAATATCTCGACTAAAACAAATGTTGTAGAGAATATTTATGTCGGCAAAGGTTGTTCCCCTTCAGAACTGGAAATATACAACGCTCTTTTTCACGAATTCAGAGATGTCTTTTCTTGGTCATATGATGAAATGCCAGGCATTGACTCGAGTATCATTGAACATGAAATTAAAATGTATCCTGATGTCAAACCAGTAAGACAACGGCTTCGGCAGGTGCACCCCAAGAAAACCGCTGCCATTAAGGCGGAAGTTGAAAAACTTCTCCATGCTGGATTCATCTACCCGGTTCCTCTAACCGATTGGGTATCGAATATTGTCCTTGTTATGAAGAAACAAGGGACAGTTAGAGTGTGTGTCGATTATAGGGATGTAAATTACGCTTGTCCGAAGGACAACTACCCTACACCCTTCATCGACCAGATAATTGATGAATGCGCCGGATGTGAAATCTTTTCATTTATGGATGGATTTTCCGGGTATAATCAAATAAATATCCGCCCACAGGACCAATCAAAGACTGCATTTATTTGTCCGTGGGGCACATTCTCTTATCGAAAATTACCCTTTGGTTTAAAGAATGTAGGGGCGACGTTTCAGAGGGCAATGAATTATGCCTTCCATGACATCAAGAACATCGTTCAACCATATCTCGACGACCTTCCGGCTCATTCGCGAAAGCGGACTGATCATCCGCAGCATTTAATAGCGATATTTCTACATTGTCGACACTATAAGATAAGACTCAATCCGCACAAATGTGTGTTTTGCGTCGGTTCTGGTCGCTTACTTGGCTTTGTAGTCTCTAAGGATGGGATCTGTCTCGACCCTTGCAAGGTTCAGGCAATCATTAATTTGCCTCCACCTTGAAACTTGCTTCAGATTCAGAAACTCCAAGGGAAAGCAAACTTTCTGAGGAGGTTCATTCCAAATTACGCAGAACTTGCTAAAGGTTACACTCGTCTTTTGAAAAAGGATGTACCTTTTGTTTGGGATTAGGTGGCGCAAGCTTCCTTTGATGCTCTGAAAGACTCTCTAGTAAAAGCATCATTAATGTATGCCCCAGACTATCAAAGAGATTTTAACCTGTATCTGGCTGCAGCAGATACGACCATTGCGATGGTTTTAGTTCAAGAAGTCGATGGAATTGAACATCCTATATATTATTTAAGTAAAAACTTAAATGATACAAAAAGTAAATATTCTTATGTTGAAAAACTAGCGCTTGCAGTTGTTCAAGCGATTCAAAGGTTTCGACATTATGTCCTCTTTCGGAAAACTACCATTTTATCAGATTGCAACCCCATGACTTATATACTGTCACGACAGTTGCTGGGGGGCAAATATTCAAAATGGATAGCGATCCTTCAAGAGTTTGATCTGGAATTTGTAAAATCCAAATCAAAGAAATCTCTAGTTTTCGCAGAGTTATTGTGCGATCTCCCATCGTCGTCCAACGATGAAACCTCCGAAGAGTCAATCGTGGACGAAAGTTTGTTTCTGATATCTACAAGCAATGAGTGGTATGGGGATATAATAATTTATCTCCAAACCCAAAAATTCAGGCCTGACACCTCTGACTCAGAACAGAAACGTATACAATACCAAGCTAAAGACTACATGATCGTCGGTGATATGCTTTACTGTCGTGGTATCGATACAGTTCTGAGGAGGTGCCTCACCCATGAAGAGGCCAAAAAAGCCCTGAATGAATGTCATTCAGGCGCGTGTGGGGGGCATCAATATGGATATGAAACAACACAAAAAATCTTACGAGCAGGATACTTCTGGCCAACCATGTTCAAAGATTGCATAATCGCAGTCAGAAGTTGCCATGCTTGTCAAATTTTTGATAGCAAAACCAGAAGACCACCTGCACCTTTACAGCCAATAGTTGTTGTTGGGCCTTTCGCCAAATGGGGAATCTATTTCATGCAATGTAACCCCACCTCGACCAGTGGAATTCCGTCATAATCCATTAACTCATAGGCTCCTCAAGGTGTCAATGCTCAGGAAGCTTCCAAAATGACACTTGCCTCAGGGAATTCGACTGGTGATGAGTAAGAGGTTCCAAATCTCCAAGTGGAAGCAAGAACCTCCAAGTGGACTCAAGAACTGAGAGAGGGAGAGGACACTAGTCAGATCTCAAGCTGACTCATCCTCTCTCCAAAATAACTATATATAGATCTCTCCTCCATGAGATCTAGAGGCTGGAATTTTGTTATTGCAAAGAATTGTTGTTGGTTTGACACTGGAAACATTGGGTGCTTAATGCTTTGAAGGGAGCTGAAGAAGGAATTCCATTCTGCTGGGAAGGAGATGCTGGATTGGAGCCCTCTGGGTTGTATCTCTTCCTGAACCTTGTTATCAATCAATAAAGCTATCTTGGTTTTCTCCTATATACTGGTGTATTTGTATGATTGCATTAGTGTATTTGATTTACTTCTAATCCTAAATCATTTGTGAATATGAACATCTATCTTTGTGTAGTGTTCTTCTCTTGTCTCAAGTAGTTGTTCTCTTGTCACAGGTAGCTGTTCTCTTGTGATCTCGTGGGAATCAAGTAACTGTTCTCTTGAGCAAGCGAGGAGGCAAGTAGTTGTGAACACCCAAAGAGAAGAGGATCTAGATCGAGGGACAAACGGAAGACAACGGTAAGTCTATCGATCTCCCCTCTTTCACATTTCATAAAGGAAGAAACCAGAATAGTTGTATCTGTTTGTTGCTAAGGCACTGTCACACCTTAGGTGGATAGGATCGTCTTGCATAGGCATTTCTCCCCACAACATCCATGGAAGTAAGGAAGAGTATAGGGGCTTATGTTTTTCATCCTAGCATTCCCATTAGTTTCTCTAATGGGATAAGCACCCTCAACTATATTCTCAACTCCTTCTCTGTCTCCAATCCCATTTCAATTTTCAGCCATGGTGTAAGTTAGTGGAATGGTCTCTTCTTCTTCCCCAATAGGCTCTTCAAAAATATCTAGTTGTTCACCTAATGGGTCCTCTAGCTCACAGCCACCGAAAAAGAGGTAAGGTTGGATATTTGATGCAGTGGGGGTGTTTTGAAAAAATTTCCCTAAGTTGTCTCTAGTCCTATGAGGCATGAAAGGAGCTTGTTTTTTTTTTTTTTTTTTTTTAGAGTTTTTTTTAGAACTACTTGCAGAATGAAAGGAAAGCAAAACCAAATTGAAACTACTTTCTCAATGGAACTATTTGCAGAATTGGAAGGAAAGAAAAATATTGCAACTATTTGTTGAATGGAACTATTTGAATAATGAGAAAGAAATAAGGAAAGAAAGAAAGAATAAATCACATCTACTTAGACACCTCCCTGACAATGGCACCAGAAAGTGATGAGCTCCAGCATTGTATCAAGAATGTTGCAACTCCTTGGGCTACCAACTTTACTTCATCAACTTGGGGTTCGTACAAACTTGGAGGTCACAGTGTTGTATACATAGTAGATGTAATGGTATACTTTTGGCACTTTTCAGCTAGGGCGATAGACCACTAGGGTTTCTCAAACCAATATTCTATTGACTAGAAGAAATCTGAGTACCAAATGGAGAAGGGAAAATTATCCTTACTAAAATAAAAGGAATGTTGCCTACTTTAAGGAATGAAAGACCGAATTGGAAAATGCTTGTAGAGTGACATGAAATCCTCTAGCTACTCATTGACACATTTTTCTTGTGAAAGAAACCTATGTTAAACCCTAACCACCAGAGCGACCAGAATATCTGATCATGACCATTTAAATGATGAACTCAACCATCTACACAAAGTGTTTGAACTAGATGGCTACAATAGAAATACCATTAAGAAAGTCACGCACCTATCTCTAAACAAGAATAACAAGGACATGAAAAATCAAAATTTATCAACTCCTAAGGTCTCCCTTCCATACATAAAAGGCACCACTGATAAAATTACTAAAATTCTAAATAAACATAACATCAATGTAGCATTCACCCCTGATAACACCATCAGATAATTATTCAACTCAGTCAAAGATCACATAAACCCTAAACTTCAAAAAGGTGTTTATGTGATTCCTTGCTCATGTGGTAAGGAATATATAGGTGAAACAAGTAGGTCTCTTAATACTAGAATTAAAGAACACACTGTCGACTTAAGAAAAGATAGGACCTCTAAATCGGCCTTAGCATAGCATGTTCACTCTTCCTCTCATTACATCTGCATGGAAGAAGTCAAACTGATTAGAAAAGAAGACCACTATTTAAAAGGAAAATTAAAGAAGCCATAGAAATAGAAAAAAGGAAGATCAATTTGAATTGGGATGATGGATTAAGACTAAGCAACACGTGGAAACCTTTTCTTGAACTCTTAAAAAGCAATAATTAGCTCTTATCCCTTAAATTAACCTATTCCCTCCTCTCTTAAAATCATCAATATAATAATTAACAAAAACATCATTCATATAACATCCTCCTTAAACATTCAACATCATAATCATAAATTAGTAATTGTTTACTTCACACAATCAGTTGATAACATTAAACAAATTAAATTATTTCTAGGATTGATAGATAATATTATAACAATAACTCACCAAATCTATAAGGATTTATTAATTAATTAAAAATTGAATAAATTAATCAATTAAATAAAATTAATAAATAATTAAACATGAAATAAATACATAAAATAAAATAAAAAATTAATTAATAGACATATTAAAAAATAATAAATAATAAATTAATAAATTTAATTTAATCAAACAAATTAAATAATTAGTTAAAAATATTAATAAAATTAATTAATCATATTATTGAATAACTAATTTCACATTAAAAAAAATAAATAAATTAAATAAATAAATAAACATAACAATTTAAATAAACAAACAATAAAATTAAATAATTAATCAAATAAACAAATCATTAATATAATAAATTATAATCAAATAAACAAATCATTAATATAATAAATTAATAAACATATCAATAAAGAATAATGAGTAAAATTAATTAATTTATCAATATTCTTTTAATTAATTAAACTAATTAATAAATCAATTAAAAACAAAAATTATTAAAACATTAAAAAATTAATAAACATAATAAGTAATTATATAAATAATAAAATTAATTAAGTTATCCCCTTAACCTATTAATCGATTAATTTATCCTTAAAAAAAAATTATTTAATAATGATAATAATAATTAAATTAATTAATTAAATAAATAAAGTAGAAACTAGGAAAATAATATCTGACCTATTTTCATACATATTTTCTTTAATATCCTATATATATAACCTAAATCTAGCTCTTGGATACATCATTAAGATCTGAAAATATCTATTGACGTATCCCTTGATGATGGACTCACTTGGTAGTCCGAAACGTTGGGTTCACAAAACTCTATAACAGGTCATTCCTCCTCTACTAAAAACTATCTTAACCTTGTTTATAACCTGTGATGATCTAGACTATCTGAGAATGGAATATGATCTAAGAAGTATTATGATTGTTGCATGCATGTGCTAATTTAGGAATTATAGAAAAGCCCTTTTTTGATGTTTCTATTTTATGAATGCAAATGCTAATATTCACTTATTCTTTGGCAGGGGAGACATGTATGGAGGAAGAGCTATGGAATGGTCTCAAGGGTATGGAATCTGAGGAGAGGCCTAATCCAAGCTCAGATGAAATCTTTTCTAAATTCAGGCTTAAAATAGGCTGCTACAGGGTTTCCTGTAGTATTACTACAAGATGTCCTAGTTCTACTATAGGATGCACTGTTTTACTACAGGAAACATGCCGAAAAATTAGGAGATGGGAGGAAAGGTAGAATGAAGTGTGGGAAAGGTATCTTATGGAAAATAAGGCATGGAGGGGGTGAACACTATCCAAGGATCAGTTAGATGCTTCAAGTTGGCTAGATTTTCTCAATGGAAATAACAATTTTGCTTACAAAACAAGAATTTGGATTTAGGGTTTAGTGCACTTTGGTAGCACGAGTGGATAGGACTTGGATGAGGCAAATGAGATTAGGTCTCCTTGCAAATTAGAAGCTCCTGCAACAACATTAAATTTGGTCTTCATTTAGGCACAAATTCATCTATACATGAAAGAGATTCATTGAATGGAGGAAAACATAGTTATTATTAGCTAATGGTTAAGTTCATGAATAGAAGTGCTTGGAAACCATATTAAAACTTAAGAGATCAAAATGACAATTGAAAATAATCTTAAGAAACTCAAAGAAAATGATCTATTCATCAAGAAACCCTAAATTATGCAGTAATTAAACAAGAAATTTATTTCTAGGCCGTGAGAAGGGAACCCTCAAGTCATGATCCCATAAGGGGGATGAGGTGAAAGACACTATCATAAGATTTTTTGGAGTGTCTTATGTCACTATGATACGATTGATATAACTATCCACAAATGGAATCAAGCTAATTAATCATCCAAATACTTGCAAATTAACAAAACCAAATTCAATTCAGCAACTAACCATGAATGTAATCTAAGCATGCATGTACAAAAACAACAATCTCTGCTGCTAGGGTTGGGCCCTAACCCAAGAGCTTTATCCCTTTCAGTCAACTCAGTGCTGGATCAACGGGATGCTTCTCATTTTCATTAAAATATAAAAAATACACAAGAGTCATCAATCACAATGTCTTAGCTCAAAAATTCCTCTTGGCTACAACAAAAAAGGTCTAATCCTAATGAGGCTCTAGGCCTTCTTATTTATACAACTAAAGCTACCAACAAATTCCTTAAATTTAGGGAGGTTTGGCTCCCAACTCAAGATCATCTAGTCTTCAACTACCACTGGCTTGGCTGCCAATGATCTTAATGGATCGACTTATTGTAACTCCGAGCTGATGAGATTTGGTGGAAGAATCAACGAGTGAGTGAGGAGTTAAGGAGGGAGATCCAGTCTTCTAAAATCCCTCTTTCTTGTCTACTTCGAGTTCCTGCACTTTAATAAGCCAAAATTTGCTGCAAAACCTACAATCAATACACATTAGACCATAAAACATGACATCTCATCTTTACCCTTCTCATTAAGCAAAATATAACAAAATATGTAAAGAAATGTGAGAAAAAATGATTTTAATAAGTTGGAGAGTGGCATTAAGTTCCATATAATTTACCCATTGATGAACCTCATCATAAATGTTGTATTATATTAATTATTTTCAAAATATTTTTTTAATATATATCTATATCTATATCTATATCTATATCTATATAATCTTTCACAAATTAAAAAAAATATTTTTGAAAATTTTATTTGAAAAAAAACATTTATAATATATTTTTAGAGAAAATTAAATTTTTATTTATTTATTTTTAAATTCTTTATCGATTATATTTACAACTATATCATAATATAAAAATAACTATATTTTTTTTTTCCAAATAACCATAAATCTACTTTTTATAATTTCTTACCTCAACAAATACACTATTCTAAATACACTGTTTATTTTCTTTACATAGTTAAAATAATCATCACATTAATGTCTTATAATTCATATCACTAAATCAGAAAATAATGATGCAATCTTCGATCAAGAAATTTCTAAGAGTAAAACCATTGTGAAAGATTTGTGAAAAGTGTAAGCAGAAAACTAATATATATTATTTATTATTTTAGAAAAAGGGAAAATCACAACTATAAAACGAAGCCATCCTTGCATCATGCTCGCCTTTGGTTTTTGGAGTCTTAGCTTTTACATACACAAGTTTGTCCTTTGTCTATGAATTTTTTGGTATTAATTTTAAAATATTTATATATATGTCATTATTTTTTTATGATAATAATTAATATTTATTAAAATTGAAGTAATTAATGTTTATTAAAAATGGAATAGTTAATTAATTTTTAAAAGTAAGAGATTGTTTCATAAATAAATAAATAAATAAATAAATAGTTTTTATGTTCAAAAATATGTATTAAGAGAAGTATTTCAATGTCACTCTAATTTAATTGTTATAAAAAATTAAGAAGGATGATAGTATAACAAATATTTTGAAATTTAAATTTAATGTGAGTATAAGTTGGATAATCGAGGAGAAAATGCTTTTAATCTTCAACTTTTTTAGTGTTACAAATATGATATACTTTTTCATTCCATGACGTTTTAGGAATTGGCTAATGCCCAGTTTCACTATGGAGCTCATGAGAATTTGTTCTTATTTTAGCAATATTTATTTTCTTCTTTACACTAGTTAAGACATAGAGATATTTTTATTTTCAAAAATTGGGTTGGTCACCTGCTTATAATATCTTAGTTTCCTTTTTCCCTATAACTATTTATGATCCCACAATTTCTCCTTAAATTTTGATGTAATAATATTTTTAATACTATCCTTATTTTGAAAAATATTCTTCTCCTTTATCCCCCAATGGTTTATCCAAGAGTAGGAATCCTTTTGTCATCCTTGCTCGAGCCGAATGTGGTGGTTTTGGCTAGAGTTAGAAGAAATTTTAGGAAACATCTTGTCTTCAATGTGGTTTAACCTCTTCTTATACATAAGATACTGAGTCATAGCCATGCTTTCAATAAGGGAAAGATTTGCTTCAATGAGGAAGATAGGATAGGGTGTTTTCTTTCATTTTGAGATTGTAAGTTTTAAATTGTATTTGGATCTGCTTTATTTTCCTCCACAACTCTCAGGAGATACTGCATCTCCAAATATCACATCCATATATAACATACATGATGAGAGTCTCAAAAGGAAGTTATTTTAATCCCATATGCAAATATATGCTCAAATTGTTTTCAAGCCCATAATAAGATGTCCACCCTCCATTTATCCTTTTCTCAATGCTATATTTCTACTTGATCTTTTGATGGATATCAATTCCAAGATATTTGTATGAAGGAGCTTCCTCTAAGTTATTGCCATTATATTTGAAAGTATCATATGTGATCTTTTGGGATTTATTTATAACAACTTTTATTTTGTTAGTATTAATAATCATATCCATCTTGGAATAGAAATATTATATAATTCTTAGTTGCTTTCCAAGATTGTAAAGACTCTTCACCAAAAGAAAATTATCATCAATACATAATACATAGGAGAATATTTATGACTATCCAATGATTGTGAGGCCAACACAAGTTGCATCTTTCAAACACTCTTCTATCTATCTTTCAAACACTCTTCTATCTTAATAATGTACATAAAAAATATAAGGTACAAGAGACACCCTTATTTGACTATGGTATTGCAATTAATTTGTTCCAACCAACCTTTAATGTTCCTAATGTATACTCAAATTACTTTAATCAACCCATCAAAACTACATTGGAAAATTTCTCATACTAACCCTTCAAGCACATGTTATACTAAGGAGCATTATTTTTAGCATCTTATTTAACTAGAGTTTCATTGCCATTTACATTTGAAATATTTTTGCATTTTGAATCACCCTATTACATTATTACATTATTAGGATAGATTAATCTTAATTTTAAATTTGTTAAATATTATAATAATTTAAAAGAAATCAAACTATGTTCTTGAAAGATTAAGGCTAAGATAAATTTAAGTTATTCAATTTTTTTATTCTCATATATATATATATATATATATATATTCTAAAATTTTCATTTATGTGGACTTGAATGATTTTCGTTTTAAATATATATTTTTTTAATTTTGTTTCCATATATGTTTACTTCTTTATTCTTATTTTTCTTTTTTTTGTAATATTTTTTTTTCCAATTTTATTAATTAACGTTACATATCTGATATATCTATTGAAATTATTATGCACTTAGTCATTTTTAGTTATTATGCACCTAGCCATTCTTGGTACAATTAACATATAATTCATTTATCACTTTACATATTATTAACATATCACATCATCATATGTCATTTGGTGTAGAAGTGCTTAACCCCCATCATTATTAAAATCTCCCAAAAAAATACACAACCTACAACATTTAACCACACTTAAATTCATCTCTCTCTCTCTCTCTCTCTCTCTCTCTCTCTCTCTCTCTATCTCTCTCTCTCTATATATATATATAAACACCCAGAATACCATCAACACATATACACAACAATAAAAGTTGCACACAATATTTTACTTAGAAATCACAAAGAGAAAAACCACCCTAAATAATTTCATCTTCTTTCTTAGTAAATTCTATAGAATATTTAAAATGAAAAGGTTTTTGACCTTATATGTACTCTTTGTGTTCTACTAATTACAAAGTTTTCTTAGTTTCCAAGAAACATGCCATATCAATGTTTACTCATAAAAATCACCTCTAGAATGCCATCTTTTTTGTCTCTTCATGTGAATTTTTCCTCATCTTCATATCCTAACTATCATAGATAGTTAAATATAAACCTATTTATCCTATCCAAAATTATTTCGTAACTTCTTTAAGGATTATTTTCTTCATTTGTATTGCATTTTCAAGGGATCCTTCATTCCTTGAACTACTTTTTTTTCTATCTCATTCACCCACATCATCGAACCTTTAATGTTCAACCCATTTCCTACCTTCTTGATAAACACACATGGGCAACAAGAATAATCTGAAGGATAAAACATGAGAGTACATTTTATTAACAAGAGATATACATTTATAGTACATAGTTTGACCATTGGGTTTCACATCCCAAGGTCTCTTGGACATCCTTTTTTGTCTATTCAACTTCCACACTAACCCATTAAGGATTAGGTGTCCAACGTTCCCCCCTTAATCCGAAGGGTTATGTATGAGTCCAAGAAGAGAGCTGTAATACAAAATGTGCAAAAAATGCATGGCAGCACTAGGCTGAATGTGCTCTATGAAATGTTGGTATAAAGGGCGGTGGTTTAAGGATGACCACCAACACTGGAATGCTTAGTGCAATTCCCTGAACTCTTCCAAAAATGGCAAGAAGCTGAAGTCTTCTGCTAGAGGAAGTGCTCCTAATGTTTTGAAGAGGGAAACATTCAACCATGAAAGGGAGGTTTCACCCCGCATAAAAGGGAGAACTTCAACCTGAAAAGGGAAGTCTCAGCCTGTGATGGTTTAAGGATGACCAACAACTCTGGAATGCATAATGTAATTCATGGAACTCTTTCGAAACTGACAAGAAGCTGAAGTCTTCTGCTAGGGGAAGTGTCTCATATTACCAACTGAATGCATGCTCAGGGGCATCTTTGTCTCTGGCTAGAACTCTGAAACTGGTGTGGCAAGTTGTGGCTCAGGCTCGCTTGATGTGGCTTTGAAGCTTGTAGATGACCATCATTTCCCCCCCTGTCAGATACAAGGTGAGATGATGGAGAAAACTCAACTACAAGACTGTTCAATACTCTAGAACAAGTTCTGACATGTGATTGGAATATCATCTTGGCTGTTGATGCCCATTGCCAAGAAGCGATCCATCCAAGATGAATATTTGTTCTTGCGAGACATTTGTTTTTGAAGCATCTGTGTGAATAATGGGTGGTTTTATGATAGTGCTTACATGGATGAAGATCAAAACAGTGATCTTTCAAATGGCCAACTGTTATAGACATTTTTGGGCCCTACAACTGTAAGCATGAAATGTCCATAAATCAAGGGCTCCTAAGTCCCTAAAAGTGTTGTTCTAACCCCTAAAGGAACAAGGTCAACAGATTACAACTTCTCCCAGAAGTTCTCCATGAGAAACTGCTCAGAATTGGTCAAAACAGGATCATTGCAGTTGCTCCACTGGCTAAGTGCGTTGCATCTCACCTAAATACACTGTGAGGGTGCGTTGCATTTCAAAAGTCCCTTCTATGGGGTGCGATGGGCGAGAAATGACAAATGGTAGTGTCATTCCGCGAGGTGGAGAGGCAATGGAAGCTTCCATAATCTTCTCCTATGACACTTGCCTCACTGAATTCGACCAAGGATGAGTAAGAGGCCATCAGTCTCCAAGTGGAAGCAACAACTATCAGAGAGAAGACACTAATCAAATCACAAGCTGACTCATCCCCCTTACAGATATCTATATATGGATCCCTCATCCCAGAGATCCAGAGGCTGGAATTTTGCATATTGTAAGGAATTGCTGTTGGTTTCTTGAGACAAACATCAGATTGTTGGGTGATCTAAGCTTTGTTTGAGGTGAAGAGGGGCTTCTTTGCTGGGAGGTTGACGCTGGGTTAGAACAATTGGTTGTAACTCCTCTTGGCTCTTTTCTTGTTTATCAATAAAAGCTATTTGAGTTTTCCTCCATGCTTTTGTGTCATTGATGCTTGTTACATTTGTATGGTCAATTTACATCTGATCCTAGATTGTTTATGATTATAGATCCATGTCTTTGTATAGTGCTATGCTTCTGTGATCTTACAGGTACTTTGTGAAGCTGGGCGTGCAAGGGAGCAGGTAGCTGAGGACTATCAAAGAAGAGAGGGATCAAATCGGGAGATTAGCGCAAGACAGAGGTTGGTCTTTCTGTTCTTCTATATCTATAATTCATAAAGGAAAAACGAAAGTAGCTTTTCTCTGTTTGTTTCTAAGGCAGCTGTCACACCTTAGTGGGATAGAGTAATTCTATATAGACACTTTTCCCTGTAACAAAATGGCGACTCCACTGGGGAGATAATTAGTTTGTTTTTTTATCATTCCTTGTTGTTTGTTTCATAAACTTACAAGTAGCATTCGAACTGCATTTGCCATAACAAATGCAAAGTAGACAACTGCTACTTCAATCCATCTACTGGATCTATTTATGATTTAAACAACTAATTCACAAACTATATGATTGCCCTTGTGATAGCTCTTAGATCCTCCTTAGATCTACCCTTGATTGTTGCATTACTGATTGCTTTTTGCTCGGCCAAAACCCAAGAACTGAACTGCAAACTGTGACCCGGAACTCGAACAAAGTCTCGTTTCTAGCCCAGTGCAGGTACTGTTCAGAGATTCTAAATTTCAGCGCACTTCCCGAGTGGACAACCTGCGTTGCATTTCAGATTCTCTGTGTTGCAGGTGCACTGATCAGACTAGCTCTGTGCAGTTGTGGCTTCTGTGGTTCATTCTTTCCGGTTCTATTCCTGAATTTTTGCTTCCCGTGATCAGTATATGTCTGTTTGAAACCCCTTTTCCTTGCTGTTATTCCGCCTCCTTTGTACAAAAGAATTATACATGTTTTTGTGTGTTTGTTGAGTCATTTACAGTTCTCCTTTGCAAAAGTAGCGTAATCCTACTGTCGTCCTTTGGTTTGAATCTGTCGCAAGTGTCGATTTCAATCGTAGGAAAGAGTTTGATTGCTGTTGATGGTCGATTATCCTGTTACTATTTCTTTTGATTTGAATTTGTAATTTTCTAGTGTCAAGAACAAGTATTCATTTCAAAATCGTAAGGTGTTGTGATCGTCTCCATTTTTTGATTTCGAAAAGAAACTTGTTGATATTTGTCGCTTGAAAAGAAATTCAGATTTGTACATCAACTTTCTTTTTAGCATTCATACACTAAGAAAGTCAAAAACAAATACATGCATGTGCATTTGCATATAGACAGTCTGATTGGCTTGATTTAGGAAAGTGCATTTAGAGTGTGCTCTTTGCTCTTTGTGAAAAGATTCTGTCTCTCTTTTCCCTAGTAGCTAGGATTTTCATTGCACAAAGGAGATAAAAAGTTTTTTTATCATCTTAGATTGCATTTTAGGAATTACATCTACCTCTCGTGGTGAACCTGAAATGCAAACTTCATAAACAAGATCAACTTAAAATAAATTCAATGAATCTAACAACGCTTTGGAACTTAATGCACAACATTTAGAAGTCTAGGCTAGAGACGTATTCTGGCGTCGTAAAACCTGGTAACTGTTGTTATCACTGATGGTTGGGTGATTCCTCCACTTTGAGACGATAAGTGCCAGTACGGACTTGTGCTCCCACATACCATCGAGTATATTTTGGGAGGCCCCAATAGGCTTAATCCTTTATCCATAGGAAGACGTGTCTGCCGCCCTATCATTCACAATGCACTGAACATAGCATTCAGGAAGATTGACTGCCGTACCGTAAAAAGTATTCTGTAGTTTTGCAATTGGTTTGGTAATCCCTCTACCTAGATTTCCAGAGTAGTCCCTTTCGTTCCTTTTCAGACTCCTTAACGGAAAAGGTATCTGAGCACTTGTCACTTCAGGTTCATTAAAAATCGAAGGAGACTAGAGTCATCTTTTGTTTTTCCTTGACTCTTTAAAATTGAAAAAACAAGTTGTGTCAAAGCGTCTAAAATTTATTTTAAACAGAATATTCATTACCCTTTCCTACGTTGATCTTGGGCTGAGAAAATGGAATCCACCAACCAAGGAATTCCCCTTGAAGGAAATCCTAGTCCCTTCTCCTCTTGGGGAGATGTTGGTGCACCCCATATGGCCACATTGTCGCTTCCAGGACTAACAATTGGTTTGCCTGTATTGCTCTTCTCGACCTCTGTTGTTCAGAACACCACTATTCCTGAACAATCGAATCAGCAACTAGACAAGTCTAGAGTTACCCACCAACCTTCTACTTCCTCTAACTCTTCCTCTCCTCCTTCCTCTTCGCTTGATGGGGCTGGTAAAGCCAAATGTCAAGTACCTAAGGAGAAGAAGGAAAGGAAGAAGAAATAGAAGAAGAAGAAGGAGCCAAAAGCGAATGGAGGGCAAACGAGTGTCGTCTAGCGAAAATCCATACACTGCATCGACCAGGCCTAAATCACCATGTGTCATTTGCAAAGGAGACCACTATCATAGAGATTGTCCTTACATCCCTCGAATATTAAGGGACTGGTCTCCTCGTTTGCACAACCCGGTGTCGTCAACCTCTGATGATCATGTCGAAAACACACCGTCAACTAGTGAAACTGAATCCCCAGGAAAAAAAAGGAAAATATAGATTTCCTTGTAAACTGTGCGAAGGCGATCATGCCGTCCACCGTTGTCCCTTCTTAGACGAAGCTAAAAGAGTTTTGGATGATCGTCCGGTTTCACCATTACAACTTCCTCCTGGATATAAAAAACTCTTGCTGAGTCCGTCACTAGTTGAAAATCCAGCTGACCTGCTCAGGTGGTTAGCCGAAGCATCTATCATTGAAGATAAACCATCTAAACCCATACCAGATGAAAGTCAAAAGGTCGAGGTGGCAGTTGACCCGGTCTTGCCTTCAAAGGTTCCATCTTCAGATGATACAATCACTAAAAAGAACAAGGATGACACCGTCCAAATTCTTTTCATAAGAACAGATTCCAACGAACATGGGGGAAATTTACCTGTTCCTTTACCGCAGGAAGGAAGTTCGTCAGAGTCGTACACGGTCGTCTATTCGGTCCCACCTCCAAGCAACCTAGTTGTCTCCTTCAACTGGAATCAACTAGGCAGACCCTGTTTACCAGCTAGTATACCATTCCGAATCATTGTTCAAATATATAGAATGGTGATGGCTGGTACCATCATAGATGAGGGGGCTTCTGTGAGTATCCTTTCCTCAACTGCTTGGAAAGCGCTTGGTTCGCCATCGCTTTTGCCTGAGATGAGAAATCTAACAGGTTTTGATAAAGGAACCAGTCGACCATTAGGGATCCTTCCCAATGTGCCCATAACATTGAGAGGGAAAACCGTTCACATGAATATGATGGTAGTTCAAGGACCCCTGGATTACAATCTACTCCTTGGACGAGACTATATTTATTTCATGGGAGCAATTGTCTCCTCACTCTTTAGAGTAATGTGTTTACGGCACGAAGGAAGAGTGGACAAGCTCGTAGACCAACTTTCATTTCCCGGATCATACAGAGCAAATAGTCATATACCATCCCTAAATGGTCTTTTCATGAAAGAAATGTTTCAATCTCCAGTCTGTCCACTCGATGAGCGCGAGTGATTCGGGGGGACATGACTGAATCCCAGGGGGCATGCATCCTGGTCTGGTTCAGTAGGAGAACTTCGGGTATAGGGTAGGTTTCCGCGAGAAAATATGACTAATCTGTACTCCCGTCCGTGATTGGAAGAGGGGGTTATTCTAGAACAAGATTCTCTTGTTAAAGTTACGTGAGCGGAGTAACTTCCTCCACTCACCTTTGGCTATTTCGATAGACATCGCCGAAGAAGTGTTTTGTTTGCACTGTGAATAGAGCAATCTTTGGATAACCTGTAAGAGGTAGGCCTCTCTCGGTAAAACAAATGTTTTAACGGACTGAAGAAGGGGTAACCTTAAAACTTTGTTTTATACCTGGGGGCATGCAAACCTTTTGGAGTGCAAGCAAAGACAGATCATTTATCTATTTTTTGGATTGGTCATTTCCTAACTTACATAAAGAAAGGATGTGGGGAAAAACTCTAAAAATTGCCATTTTTATGAGACATTCTTATCACACGACTGGATTAATCGAGCAGTTTTAGCACATAGTTCAAGCTCGTTAAAAATAAACATAAGACATGAGCAAATGTTTCCCCCCGCGTTTAATCTCGTTAAAAAATGAACTATTCCCCGGTAAATAACCATCGTGAATGTAGTACTTCAGCCATTAAAGCCTTTGTCGTGTTTGCACTGTCACCTTCACTTTTTCATTGGCCGATCATTCACCTCAATTTGATTGTTTACCCATTTTGAGGAAAAGCTGCGAAGAGTGATCTCACTAGCCAACCTTGTGACATTACCGTGATTGGAAAATTCCAAACCTTACCTAGAATTAGCTGCTACCCATTTTATCACTCGTTCCTGAAAGACGAGTCTCCTTTAAGCTCTTTTCAACTGACTCGTAAAATATGAAAAGATTTCCGAGCCATTGGCCTCTCTAGCTCGTTAAAGGGACAGGAAGTGCTATCCCTCCTCTAGATTTTAATCTTTTTGGACCTGAGGGATTATTACACAAAAAGATCGAGCACTTGTTTTGTTCGGCTCGTTAAAAGTATCGAAAATTCATCCCTTTTGTATTGTTTTATACTTTTTCGGACTTAAGGGATTAGATGACAAAAAAAGAATTTTGGAGTTACCTTTACTTTCCTTTTCAGACTCTCTAAAATTGAAAAGGACCAAGTTATCTTTGTCTTTAAACTCGTTAAAAGTATAATAGCGACAAACTTGTCTATAGACGAGAACAAATTTCACTATCGCTAGGCTCGTTAAAACATAGCGATGGGTTTTCCCAAAGGGCAAATTATAGAACAAGCATATGTTATCCTCCTCAAGCTTGAAAAAAATAAAGAGGTACTGGTCAACAGTGACTGGGGAAAATTGGGAAGAAAACTTGAAGAAACTTTGTTGGTAGCAAGTCGCTCTTGAACATGAAACTTCCACTCCGTCTCCGAGTCGGGTTGGGTTGTTTCATTCACCGGTCACATCACCATGGTCACTCCATACCATCCACATTTGGGGTTAATGCTACCAATCCATCACATCAGTGTCGCCGATATGTTCAAGAGAAGTCATTCAGAGAATTCACCTGTGTCTCACCCACTACCATACATTATACTCCATTCTTTTATGACCGCCTCCCTGAACCTTATATCACCAGATTGTTTTCACCTCCATTAAAATCATTTGCTCCGTTCCGTGTCATTGATGTAGGATTCATTAAGGCCCTCCTGTGACGGATCACTTCTTGTCGACATCAGCTCATTATCCAAGAATTTGATCTAGGAACACCCCATTCAGTAATTTGAAGCTTGCATACCTCAATGGCAAGTTTCTAACTTCCGGCGACAGGGTTACATCAATGGCCTTCGACCAAAAGATTTTGCGTGGTGTGCGACTCCAAGTCCTTTATTCACACCACGTGATTTGTACTGCAGTACCTTGAGGTTCATTATCATTATCGGTGATTCCTCTCATGCTTGTTAACAATTTACATCATTGACTGGTAATCAAGCGATGCCTTTCCATGTTTGACTTCAGAACATTTCTCACATGGATCAACTTGTACTTTGAGTGAAGATCGGACGAGATTGAAGACCCCGGATCTAGTTTCATCCATCCGGGCTGCGATATATATTTAGGGAAATAAAGACATTAAATGTACATCATTGCTGCACAGATAATCATCCACTCAAAAGGATGATGGCTCTATCAGAATCATCAGTCTACACTCAGACGATTGTCTGTCCTATGTACATGAAAATGAATTTATAAAGCTGAGCATGGGAATGCCCACCTCTGCTAGATCATGAAAACATTATGAAGATAATGTATTGTATTGTATCTCATTACAGGTCTCCTCTCAGCATTGAAAGAACTTCGGACCCTCATAATAAAGCATTTCACTCAACATCAAAAGATTAACGGCCTCATGTTTTAGGGGGCAACTGCTATAGACATTTTTGGGCCCTAGAACCCCAAGCATGAAATGTCCATAAATCGAGGGCTCCTAAGTCCCTAAAAGTGTTGTTATAACCCCTAAAGGAACAAGGTCAACAGATTACAGCTTCTCCCAGAAGTTCTCCATGAGAAACTGCTCAGAATTGGTCAAAATAGGATCATTGTAGCTGCTCCACTGGCTAAGTGCATTGCATCTCACCTAAATACACTGTGAGGGTGTGTTGCATTTCAAAAGTCCCTTCTGTGGGGTGTGATGGGTGAGAAATGACAAATGGTAGTGTCATTCCGCGAGGTGGAGAGGCAATGGAAGCTTCCAGAATCTTCTCCTGTGACACTTGCCTCACTGAATTCAACCAAGGATGAGTAAGAGGCCATCAGTCTCCAAGTGGAAGCAAAAACTATCAGAGAGAAGACACTAATCAAATCACAAGTTGACTCATCCCCCTTACAAATATCTATATATGGATCCCTCATCCTAGAGATCCAGAGGCTGGAATTTTGCATATTGTAAGGAATTGTTGTTGGTTTCTTGAGACAAACATCAGATTGTTGGGTGATCTAAGCTTTTTTTGAGGTGAAGAGGGGCTTCTTTTCTGGGAGGTTGATGCTGGGTCAGAACAACTGGTTGTAACTCCTCTTGGCTCTTTTCTTGTTTATCAATAAAAGCTATTTGAGTTTTCCTCCATGCTTTTGTGTCATTGATGCTTGTTACATTTGTATGGTCAATTTACATCTGATCCTAGATTGTTTATGATTATAGATCCATGTCTTTGTATAGTGCTATGCTTCTATGATCTTACAGGTACTTTGTGAAGCTGGGCGTGCAAGGGAGCAGGTAGCTGAGGACTATCAAAGAAGAGAGGGATCAAATCGGGAGATTAGCGCAAGAAAGAGGTTGGTCTTTCTGTTCTTCTCTATCTATAATTCATAAAGGAAAAACGAAAGTAGCTTTTCTCTGTTTGTTTCTAAGGTAGCTGTCACACCTTAGTGGGATAGAGCAGTTCTATATAGACACTTTTCCTTGTAACATCAATTCAATCACAGTGTTGGCATTTCACAATCTGTTGTTGTTACTATTGTTGTGGAAGAGGGGCAGAATCTGGAATAGCTGGAGGTGAACTATAATGAAGGAATCCAGCACTCTGAAACTAAATGGGCTTTGAGTAGTATGGGATATGAAATGTCAAGTCCTTCTCATATCCAAGACCAGTTCTGTGCTTGTTGTGGAAAAGTTGTTCCCAAGGTCTGATGATGGGCTTGGGAAGTGCAGACTGAGTTTCTGTATTTGTATGTACAACTATTGCTTTATTGGGTTTTGGATCTGATTCAACCCCAATCTTACTAATTTCATCACTTGCTGGTTGTTGATGGGTATTTGTTTTAACCTTGAACAACATATTGTTTTGAGCATAAAAGAATTTGGAATGACAAATCTGTTGAAGCTCATCTTGCCGGAACTAAGATTCTAGTTGCAAAAAATCAATCTTTTCTTATGCATCATGCAGGCAGGTCTGAATGTCACAAAGAGTGTCTTTGCTGACATTTACCATCCCAACAATAGTGGAGTGTATTAGTGTATTCAGTAACTCTAATACATCGTCAATACTAGCCATTTTCTCTAACTATAATACCTTGGGCTATAATTTACACAAAACTGGTTGATTAAATGAGAATTTTCAAGTTTGCAGACCGAATGGACTATAATTTCAATAACTATAACTTTTTTATTTGAACGCTCAAAACTGTAACCTTCTATCTATATTCTACAAGTGAAGGATGCATTTTGTGAATATCACCTTATAATAAAGACACTCTTTTGCATATATATAGTATATAAACAGTAAGGTTAAGAGTGACATAAATGTGTACAACACGAAGAATAAAGTGATGACTTCTCTACTCCAAAGTCTGCTGTTAATCAGAGCTGTTCATCGAAATAGCAGATTCTCTACCGTATGGTGCCCACCCACATTCTTTGGCTGTAGCAAAGCTCACATACTACAGCTTGCTCAGAATCAAGGCGAACACTGTAAATGCTTCTCCTCAAATACATAATAATTTTTTTTAAGTGTTTCACAAGAAAGATTAGACTTTTATAATGCATATATAAAAAGGTCATCGCACATATTCCATTCTAATAAATCCGCAGTTTTATCAACAATATGCCATCATACCATTTAACCTTTTAAAAAATTCTTAATGCGGCTGCGGCCAAAAAAGGATTATTCAATACACAACATACCAGAGTATTTCAAGGCATAGTCATGTTGACCAACACACCATAATTTTCAGAGTGGCTCGAATCAATGTACCATGGGCTCTACAGGGCACAACAGTTCATGGAATTAGCTCTTTGATGGTGTTGAGAGAGGAGTCCAGGTTGGACAAACATTCACCACAACAACATTTCAGCCAACGTTCAAGGCTCCGGAAATTCAATGCACTTACATAATTTAATCAATGCATACTCACTACATCATAAACAACATCCATACGACCCATTTTCAAATGCAAATATTTCACCATGCCAGATTTACAGTCATCCTTATGCCACCATTACACGGTCTTTCCACCATTGCTTGGAGCCACGATTTTCAGAAAAAACGCAGAGGATCGAATGAGGGCAATCCGGATAACGCACAATCTGAGATATGTGTCGAGGATATTAACCACTCGGAGTAGGCGTTAACGCAATGAACGAGCAGCAACAGCTACAGCTGAAGCTCCCGCTCCCACCAATATACTTCGCACAAACATTATGATCAAAATCAAATGTCAAAACCGAGCCATTAAAGTGTGCAAAAACAACCTTCAATTCACTTAAATGGATCAGTGTAGGACCACTTGGAATACATAGGAAGCTTGAACCCAAACCGCATCGTTAAAAATATCAAACCGCATTTGTATCTTATAGATCAAAATTAATCATATTCATGTTGATTGTAGATCAAAATTAATCATCTTATTTGAAAACCAAAATTAATTCGCTGGGGGATGGCATGTCGCTGGCGGATGGTAGTCGACTCTCTTGGTACTATGTTGATAGTCTGTGTCTAAAAACAACGTTCAAGAGCCTGGACTGAGTATACCTTTTATGCAGGTGATGGATTCATCTTCGCTAGCAGCTGCTTTGGATGCTCTCAAAGATCATATTTTAGAAGCTTTGGATTACACTGAATTGACTGAAAGATTGAATAAAGGAAAAGGGCATGCCAATCCGCATGAGAAATTGAAGTTGTGGGAAAGACTTAAAATTCTAAGTTTCACAAGGATTGTATGTGCGTTGTGGGCTATGGCGGTGCTTAATTTATGCACAAGAACTCAACTCAACATTCTAGGGAGACATTTCTTCATCAATCAAGCATGAGGGTTTGAAAATCTAGAACCAGTGGATCAGTCCATTTCACTTTGTCAGCAGAAATTTCTTGGTTCTGCTGATTTCGTGCCTCAATATGGTGTCACTTAGTTTGATTGTACGAATGGAAAAAATAGTTGAAAACGTTCTGGAAAGAAAGAATTTAAAGGAGCACTCACACATAGGCCACAAGCGTATATCCCATGATATGGAGAAGTGATGAAATGAATAGTCCACTCGGCCTGCCAGCAATATATCCCACGATATGGATCAGTGATGAAATGAACAGTCCACCCGGTAATTGATATCAACAGACCTCACTCCTTGCTATAATAAAGAACCAATAAATGCGATTTCATTGAATGTAACATCTCAGAAGTTGAGCCATCTTCCATCAGTGATAGAATTCAATGGTCCCTAACTTCTCTCTATGAACATTCAAAAAACGCACCATGACATTCAATGCTGCCTAGTCGTTCAGCTAGTAAAACGCATTGGCAAATATTTGATAGTCTCAGCACAGAACACTAATATCGAAAATGCTCGTAGAAAATAGCATATACTAATATCGCTCATAAATGATATGAGTCATTTCATAATTTCTTTCAAGAACTATATGTAGTTGCAGCATAAAAATCATCAAAGAATTGTATGCTGTGTTAATAGGGATGGAAAGTAATAGGCGGTAGGATAGGCAAACCATGTCAGGGAAGCGCATTATATATGCATCAAGATTATATGTCAGGGCAGCGTAGCGTTATATGCAGATAACTATAAAAGGCCGGTTAGAGAAGAGTAGAGGGAAGCCAAAAATGGCGCTGGAGAAATGACAAGTTGCAGCTAAAATTTAGCTGAGAAAATATTCATGAAATGCAGACTTGATGGTAGAAATGATCTTCACATAAAGGCCATAAAACAAAAGGCTCAAAGTAATTATGCAGGGCAAGAATACGCCTGCTCTGATACCATGATAAACACACATGGGCAACAAGAATAATCTGAAGGATAAAACATGAGACTACATTTTATTAACAAGAGATATACATTTATAGTACATAGTTTTACCATTGCGTGTCACATCCCAAGGTTTCTTGGACTTATTTTTTTGTCTATTCGGCTTCCACACTAACCCATTGAGGATTAGGTGTCCAACACTTCTTATATATCTATACTTGTAAAATTATCTCCTTATTCTAGTCATTTTCAAAATACTTCTCCATAATGTTGTGTCTTATATGCATCATCCTCCCCCTCCACATTAGCACTGATGTAGAAGTGGAGATGAATATCATCGTACTTTCCATATATCTCTCATTACACTAAATATTGTGGGAGGAGATGCAAATGATTTTTTCAACCTTTCCAAGAATCTTATATTACATTATAAAACTCCACTTCATAATCCTCCTTTCACTTTTCTCTAAACTCCACAGACTATGTAAATGCCAAGAATTTCACCTTTCTTTGAAACATACTTTCTTTATATTCACATTTCCACATTTAAAACTCTACATTGTGCTCTACTTTGTATTTTCTCCCTTCTTGAAGGGTCCACCTAATTCTCCCTCTCTTTATCAATATCCCTCTTAGAATCCCCTTTTACCTTACCACTTTAATACAAAATGTGGAGATTTTTCATGATCCATATTCCTTCCTTTTCTCCATGATTGTTGTTCCCACTCCAAGCTTTTCATAGGTTCTTTTAGTACTCGAATTAAAAGGAGACTTAGCCTCCATAGGTAAATAAATTTGGTATTTAGATCCTTCTACCATATAATCATCACTTTCCATGTGTCCATTGCATCCACTTCATGCCATCCAACATATCATATCTCCACTACCACATGTCTTTTCCATATGAAATTTTACAAAGGATATATTTATTAAAGGGAATATTCACTTCATTAGAGATGATTCTGAATAAAACTCCTCAATTTAAAACACATGCCCTCACACTTTTGATTTTTTTTCATTTTTTTTTTCACGAACTACTTCATCAATTATTTCTTATTGCAATCTTCATCAACTCTACACTTTTCATATTCTTTTGTAAATTTTTCAATCAATACACTACATATGACATCTTTGCTATTGCATTCATGTCTACCTAAATCACCATAAACACTATTCATGTGCTACTCAACTATATATTTATGCATGCCTTAATTAAGTAATGGTTCCATAGTTTCATTCCAATTGCATCAATCTTTCATGCTACATATGCTTCTGATGTAACCAACGACTATTGCTTGAAAATATAGACCTTATAGTAATTTAAACAATATTATATGATTCTTTTGAACATTCAACAACAAAAAACAAACAAACTTAGATTTATACCTTATTTAACGACATCCTTCTTCAGTTCAGACATCTCCTCCCATTGTCTAAACACATTCCCAATTGCAATTTTCTTGATCTTCATTGGTAGATTTTAAAATATATTTTATAGTTTGAGACCCATCATCTTCATGATTATTCCACTAGTGTTCTTTCTTTCAACGCTTCTTTTCTAAGGCTCCATTAAATTAAAAATATATAACTCCTTAATGTTCTTAGGATTTTACTTCCACTTTTTTTTTTCCTTTCATATCAACACATTTCTTTCCTCTATTACATTTTCTAACATTCCTCTTATCCTAGAGCCATTACCATATCTAGTATCATATAGTGCATAAGTGACTGACCAAACTTTCAATATTAACATATTTTAGTGGATTACATAACAAGATGTATCCATTAACGATATATAACATCACATAAACAAAATATAAACCACTTAATGACAACACCAACAATATCATCATCACACATATGCAAAAGTACACATTACATAAAGGATATTATATGGAAACCCAAAATAAAAACCAACGTCAATGATCAATCATTTTATTTCTCATTAATTTTGTATAATATTTACAAAACTAAGGCTTTTTGTATTTTTTCTACTTTCCATCCCCAAGTCATTACACAATTTTCATGGTTTCTATGTTGAGTGCCATGCCAACATTCACTCATAGTCTTCATCTCAAAGAGAACCCTCTTCTTCATCTCTTCTTGATATCTTATTCACATCTTCTTATTGTAATTGTCAAGAAAAATGAACTCTCCACTTTCTTTGTGTATCAACCATTGTAATGCAACTTCTCTGAGACTAATCATCTTCACCTTTTATTGCATTCTATATCATAATAGATCCTTCATTTTTCAACATTTTCATGGATCTATCTCATTTGAGGCCACATCATTGAACCTATGTCATTTAGCTCCATATCTCACCTCTTCTTTATATCTAAACACAAGTTTATATTTTGGATTCGACATGTCTTCAAAAGACTTCTCCATGTAGAGTCACATAAATCCTCTGCCACCCTCCACATTAGTACTATTGTGAAGGTGGATATGTAGACCTTATTTCCATACCTTTCCATGTATTTCTTACCTCATCACAAGGCAAGGATGGAGATGAGGATAAGTTTTTCAATATTTACAACACTCTAGCTCTACATCACAAAACTTTGCATGACAATGCTCCTTTCACTTTTCTATAGACTTTGCAAAAAGAAAAAGAAAAAAATAGGGTTGTGGAACACTTCACTTTCATGTTAAGTACAAAACACAAATTAACTTATTTTGCAATTTCTGGGTACCATATTTTTTTAAAGTCTTTTTCTTATCCTAAAAATAAATTATGCATCTTATGATTAATGTATTTTTATATCAATTATATTTTTTACTTATCCCCCTTTTCCTTTTAAGAAATACAATTTTTTCATAACTTTTTTGAGTTTCATCAAGTTAAGTTTTATTGTCATCAGCAAGTTCTAAAGACATTCATCAATACTAAAAAGTCTTTTTCAATTGTAACAACCCCTAACCACCTAGTTGGAGCTATGCCACCACTATGACATTGATGTCACAACCAATGACATATAAGATATAACTAGAGAAACACAATAATATATGTAGGAAAATTAATCATAAGAAATAAATATAAAATAGAGTACACACAACATTTATTTGGTAAAGGTCTCTAACTCGCTGTAGATCTCGAATGTTCCACACAACCATAAACCACACTACTTATAACCTCTCACTCGTGGGTCACTCTTGAGTTGGGGCTATGAATAAATAGGCATAAAGGCTTACCCAAAGCTTGTCATAGTACTTATAAACAATACCAAATATAAATAAGTCCAAGGTACCAAACCCCAGTATCTTCCAACTAATAATCTTACATCCCCCATTAGCTCGCACAATCCAAGGTAGTGCACCCCCTTATCTACACCCACAATCCATTGGGTTTTGCCACTAGCCTTCTATGGCTCCAACTTAGGAAGGCTAGGGATGTCTTAGAGCCCCATGGCTTCCAAGATTTCCAACTAGCCTTAGGGGCCTATAGGTACTCTCCATGTGCCCACATAGGGACACCTATCCATGAACTCACTACTAAAAATTGAGCTAATTTTCGATGGTCATTTGTTGTTCTTTCGACAAATTTTTGTCATTATAATGAAAAGAGGAGATGTCACTAAACATAGTTTTAGGTATAGTCATACTATGAAATTTTTACAACCATTGTAATTTTGACGATAGATATGGGCATGTGTCATCGAAGACAGAAGGTGTTTCCTACAACAAGCACTTGTTGGAGTTTTGACACCAATAATCACAATTCCATATCATCACAATACCAACATAAGGACAATTTCCTGGTGTTGTAAGATTGATAAAAGATGGAGTCAGTTAACTAACAATGATAGATATCGTTTGATGAACTTTCCATACCCGCCACATTCTCCATTTGGTAGTTTGATGTTTTTGGTCATCATAAGATTTATGAAAGTGGGCTTCATTCATCCTATGACATCGGATATCCTTCGATGAAGTTTCCATACTCTCCACACTTTTCGTTTGACCGTTCAAGGGTTTCATGTTGTAGTAAGTCCATTAAGAATTGTCATCGGAAGGCTGGTGAAACTTCATATATATATATATATATATATATATATATATATATATATATATATATATATATATATATATATATATATATATATATATATATATATATATATATATATATATATATATATATATATATATATATATATATATATATATATATATATATATATAAAACTAGTTTTGGCCATTAATCCCATCATTCATTAATATAAAGGAAATAGATCCATTCCATCTCAAATCCCAAATAATAAAATACTAACAACATTAATTAATTCATAATCAAAACTCTTATCATATATGGTTTTTTATGCTTAATTAATGACTCCTAGGATAGAGTCATTGTGGACTTAGTCCTATGCTATCAATTTATTTTCTCTATTTTACCAAGGTTACAACCATAAGTAAATCTAATACCTTAATTTTGCAACAAATGTAACTCTATAGGAAATGAAATGAATAATTTCTAGAATAAATATTGCAAGCCAAATTACAACACACATATATACAAAAACATAAAAATTAGCACAACATCTCACCTTGAGTGGGGCCCCTCAAGGATTGGCATGTTCATTAACTATGAATCACCACACACCTTTAATATATAATCATGGATAGGAACAATCTTTAATATAGGTGTTAAATAAGGAAAATGTATTGTAGAGTGTTAACAAAATAGATAGAAAGTTCTCCCCCAAAGATGAGGATATCTCTGTTTATATATATGAGTAGGGTACTTTCTCATCTCAAAATAGAGTGACAAAGACTCTTCAATCAGGGTTTATAGTTATGGTTACAACAAACTTTGGAGTGCTACGATCCATAGTAAATGTAGGCTCCCAACACACATATACAAAATTGATCCATTCTTTTGTTGGTTCACAACACTAAAGTGCAATAGTACCATGTTTATTGGCATAAGAAAGAGAATATTCCAATGGATTAGCTACAGGTTGGTGTGTGTTCATTAATTGCCTAGGAAAAATAGGTACAAGTAGTTGCGATGGAAATGCCTTGAGTAAATTGTAGATGCTTTTGGTTATGGTTGATACTATATTTCTCCAACAAATTGATAGATGCTTTACTACCATAAATGTTGGTATCTTCTCAAACTTGCTTCTCATGCAAAACCTACTTGGTTACCTACATAATATATTGTGAAAATGTGCTACATGTTACATTAGAAATATTATTTAAAAATCACACACATATGTATACATCTTGGCACATCCCTTATCATCGTTAACAATACAAGTAATTTCACAACCCTTTCTAAATTAACCATGCAAAACAAAAATAAGTTTAGAACTACAATCCATTTACCTTTGAGCATATACAAAACATGGATATGGTAATGGTAAACTTTATAGTATTATTGGAAGACTTTAATATTTGGTTCTAGGTCAAAATAAAATATTATGAGTGGAAAAAGTTGTCATTTCTAAGACTCGTCATGAAGCCCACATGCTCTTCCCCATTTTATGATAAGATCATAAATTTTCATGAGGTGATGTTGTAATACCCTGGTGCAATTTGTTTTTCAAACTTTATTATTTTATATTTACTTGTAAAAATTGAAGTGGAACTGTTGGTTGTGGGGCCAAGATTAAGTTGATTGACTTATGTAAATACATTTTACAATAATAAACAAATGTTTCTTTTCTCTTGGAAATTGTGTGGAAAATAACACTTGAATAATTTGTGCTTCTCAATGTCCAAAAAAATTGTTAAAGTGGTTAAGTCCAAGTTGTGGAAAAACACAAGGAAAGTAACAAAGGTTATAGTTGTAACCTTCCCAAAGTCTCCCAAAATTCTTGGGAGAAAGATTGCCACAAGGAAATAATATAACTCGAGAGAAATAATATGTTGAGTGGAAAGATAAGAAACAACATAATTGGAAAGAAATGTCATGCTAGATAAGCATTGTTGGAGAGAAATTCATGTTTATAAGGAAAAAATAAATGATTTTTTTTTTTTGTATTTTGAAAATCCTAGGTAAAGAAAAAGGTGGGAAAACCTTAAAATCAGGACAATACTAGAAAAAAATGTTGGGAAGGAAAGCGATAAATACCACTAAGTGAAAATAGTTTGGAAACAAATGAAAGTAGATGGAAGAGGCCTGAGCTCAGTGGGAGTTGCTGGGAGTTAAACTTGATGGTTGGGTGGAACATGTTGGTTCCTGCTTTATTTCGAAGGACCGAGATAAGTAAATGCACATTGTATTGTGTTTAAATAGTATAGTTCCTTTAAGTAAAAAAATATTGCATTGTGTATTTCACAGTTAAGTTGGTATAGGTACTAACTAGTTAATTTTTGGAATAACTCTACCTATAGTAATAAGCAGGATGAGATATCCACGAATGAGAGTAGTATTTGATAAATCATTTGAGTAGTAATACATGTGATTTATATTCCATGATTATATATTAATTCCATAGACAAAAAATTTAAGATATAGCAAAGTACTTACATAGCCAAACCCCAAGAAATATATACATGTATATGTATTGTTTTAGTCGCTATAAAACCCTCTAAAATTTTGGCTTACACTCAAGTTTTAAGCCTTCCTTAGTCTCTTACATTGTTGTCGTAAACACTAGAGCTTATTTCATGATATCTCTACAACACTTTGTTCCCTTTTGCATGTTATATTAATTGTTGTCATTTGGCATGTTCGAATGTCGCACAATGTTTGCAAGCCTATTTTGATGTTTCGAAGGTCTGTATTTGTTTATATGATTTTTTATAACCATGTAAGCATCTTTCACACCCATACACAAAGTCTTGAGCATTGTCACACAAGTGCCATCATGGTCATCCTAAAGCCTATCTTAAGTGTCGTATCTTGTCGTGAAGTAGTGACACTAAGGGAAATGATTTTTTAAAGTGCTTAGATGATATATGTTGTTGTTTTTTCAAGGTATGCTAATTGTGTGATCACAATCAGTGTTCATCACCTATCCCACACTTAGCCATTTTTAGAAAATCTTCCCAACTAAGCAACTTAGATTCACCGGGCCCTAACAGAACTGCGCACTATGCAGTATCACCCCTCTAAGTTGTGACCTTGCTTCTTGATATTGCGCAATGCACAATCCTTATCTCCTAGGGCTATTTCACTACACAATTCATGTGCCCGAATCCTGACCTTGACCCTCGAGTTTGCGAAGTTATGTCCCCCAACCTACCTTGAACTGCACACTTTGCATATTGAAGCCTCAATCTCTTCCCCTAACTACTAGAACTACACAATGCGAAAAATCCCTACCTCCCTTGACATATAAAACTATGCAATTAGATTTCCTAGTGTCCATTCCCTCAGCTTGACCCCATTATCTCCAGAAACTGTGTAGTCTTATCCTTCAGGACTCCCTGAGTTTCAAACTGCATAGTATCAAAGCTCAAGCTCTCCCCCATGACTACTAGAACTACACACTGTGTAGTCACTAAGTCCCTCTTCCCATCCTGTCACTTGTCTCGGGCTCAGTTGATGGATCATAATGCATTATCTTAGACTAGGGGGTTTTCAGATTGATGTCATCTCATCATGAGTGAATTGCAGGAACAGGTACACTATTATGTCATGGAAAGATTATGGAGAAGGAGAAGAAGGAGGGAAGCATGCCTAAAGAATCTCTTGTAGCTAAAGTCACAAGTTTATCAATAGAGAGAAAGAGAAGGGACACAATTTGTGACCACCATCCAAGACTAAAGATCATTGAATATTCGACATCACCAAGCCATGCGGAGTTGAAGAGAAAGCATATTCAAGAAGACTTACAGAACTTAGCAACAACGGCCACTTGACATTTTCACATCATAAAGTAGTCCATGTCAATAGTGTCATGTCATGTCATGTCATGAGTTGTCATATGCCACTTCACTATTGTGGACCATGAATATTGTATTCAAATGTATTGTAAAGTGGATATCCAAAGACACACATGAAATGTAAAGAGTCATCTAAGTTGAAATGTCATAGGAAGTCAAATAGTCATGAGGGTTGTCAAAGAGTCACCCTTCATTATATATACTCCCTCATTGTATGAGTAAAGGGATTTTCACCTTGCTCCCTCCCACAAGGAATTAGAGAGATCATCTAGTTCTTTGAGGAGCAAGGAGTGGCTGTAATGATCCACTATTGGGGCTAGTGATGTACTTGTAAACATGTGTCTTGAAACTTTTACTTAATAAAAGAATCCTTCAAAGCTAACATGTGTTTGATGAATGAACTATGAATGCTTGTAAGAATATTCTACACAGTGCGTATGTTTGTATTTCATGTTTCCTTTCACACGTGCTAATATAGTTGAACTATTTCGGTTATTTTAGTGCTTATCTTATTGAGAATGTGTTGTAATGGTTATTATTGTTGTCCCATCCTTGTGGACTATTCTATGGGATATTAGACAAATCTTTCTTTGTTTATTGGTTGTAACGATTGTAGCATACATTGTGGACTATTTTGCTGGATGTTATATGGACCCTTCTAGTTCACATGTGTCGCTTCTTGGGTTGTACTATTACCTCTTGATTTTATCCCCTCTCTCTTCTTGAAAGCTAGAGCCAAGGAAAATCTTTAAGAATTTGACAACCGAGCCTTTATACTAGATGGGACTCCTACACCAAACTGTCTGAGGTCTAATTGGGAATTCACATTGGGGAGATCCCCTAAATGTTGGTGGGTCCAACACCGTCAAAATTTATGGTGCTAGAGGGAGGAAAAATAGTATTTTATGGATGATAAACCCATTGACCCCATCATCTCATCTTCTGGTCAAGACAATAACACTCATTGCACCTCCCCTACTCGTTCTTTTGAAGTTGGTGACTCTTCTCAACCTAAGACTGAACATGAAATTTCGTATCATCATATCCAGGCCATCCACCCTATAACTTATCAATTTACAAAAGAGGTTGGATTGATCTTGGGAGTAATCCGTCTTCCATATTTTCCGAAGAAGAATAAGACCACCCCAACTAGGATAGTAGTTTCTACTCTTGAAGATGTGGTTCTTTCCACTCTTGAAGAATTAGTTGACTCTATGGAAAAATAAGAAGATCCTCCACTCTTTCATGGTGTTGATGGAGACAACATTATACTCTCAGACACAACTTTCTACGGGACAGGCGGAGAAGAAGAAGAGGAAGAAGAGCCATAAGATTCTAGAAAAGAAGAGGAGGAAAATTAAAAATAAGACACCGTAGACCAAAATATAGACTAGATGACTCAGGGTCCACTTTCACTTCTGGGTGTTCTACACAATATTTCGAGGCATTTAGAGAAGCTCTTAATGAAGTATGACCCTGATAAGATAGTGAAGGTTGAAGACCATCTAGACAACTTTTACCTACATCTGCAAACACTTGAGGTATGTTACGATGATGTTGCATGTAGAATTTTCCCATGTACCTTGGATGGTAGAGCAGATGTATGGTATCACAATCTTCCTCCAAAATCCATCCAAAATTGGAGGGGCTTTAAGAAGATCTTCCTTGAAAAATTTGTTGATGATAAGACGCCCACCATGTTATTGAAAGCATTGGGTAATCTTAAGGTGGAGCAAAAGGAAAAAGTGAAATATTTTAGTAAGAGATTCAATCACATCTTGAAAAAAAATTTGTAGAACATGAAACCTCATGAATCCATCGCAATAGATTACTACACTTCTACCTTGCCAATAAGCATTACGCAGTTTGTAAAGCGATCTATGAGACAAACAATAACATAAAATTATGAAGAGGTTATCGTTGCTGATAAGGATTTTTATGCAATTAGAGTCATCTCAAATGATGAACCAACAAAAGACTCCAAGGACATAGGTAAGAGGTATTAGTCCTTTGTGAGCAAGGCGAAAGAGAAAGAACCATCTGATCTTTAAGGCTTGACTTGTCTCAACAAGTATTTGTCTAATGAAATGGTAGAGCTCAAATAAAGGTCATGTGAGACCATCGTGAGCAACAACCCTCCCAGATTTAACTTGTTCAGAAGGAATGCAACCTTTGGTAGTAGTAGTGACCAACTGGAAAAGTCTACACAGAGCTCCAATGTTCTATTGAATATTGAACACTTGGGAACAAATCAATATTGTTCATACCATTATGTATGTCATTAAGAGAAAATGTGCCCACAGTGGAATCAAGCCATGAGCATGCTTGCTACAAAGATTTTTAATTTGGTAATGGATGAAGAGAAGATTGAGGCTATAGAAGAAAAGGCATGTAATAAAAATGTTTAACTGTATACTCACGACACAAAATACTACTACTAATAAGCAGCCCCTGAGTGACTATCTGACCCAGAAGTAGACCAACTAGTACAACCTAAGAAGCCAAGGGCCAACCACTACAATTGAGTTTCCAAAGGAAAAATTTAAACAAAATCTATTGAGGAAAATCAAACCATCGACCAACTCAGTGTACGACACTCAGAGCAAGTTTGGGAAGGCAATCTCAATGAAAGGTGGTTCCGTTAGTAGTAAGGATAAAACTATCACTCTAGAAACCACAAATCAAGTTACATCCCTAGAAAACTCGTCCATTCTTCCCACTATGGACTACAACATAGTTGATGACATGAAGAAGGTTCATGCGAACATTTCAATGTTTGAATTGACAAAGAACACAAGCCAACACGACATCCTCTTATAGGCACTTATGAAGAACTCTACAGGTAATGCTACCTCTTCAGATAAGGGATCTGGTAAGTCTCCTGGTTGTATTGAATTTGTACATAATGCATTAACGATGGATGCGAATACAATCTTCTCACCTTTCTTGTTAACTTTAAAAATATTCAATTTCAATGTATACAATTTCTTGGTTGATTCTTATTCATCGATAAACGTTATGCCATTATTTGTTGCCAAGAAAATCAATGCCAAATGGGACAATATAGATGCATAGATTATTTAGCTCAACAATAATCATGTGTAGGAAATTTGTGAACTCAGAGATGTCATCATCCGTTTATCATCCGACAGACAAGTCCATCAATATATCAACATAGTTATTGTGGACATTCCGAAAGCATACAAAGTATTGTTGAGCAGAGACTAGTCTAGAAAGCTACAAGGATACTTTTCCATGGACTAGTCACATCTATGGCTTTTGTATAAGGGTAGAAATAATCAGATACGAGTGGAATAAAAAATATATATGAAACACAATGTCACTCACTAGGATGGACATAATGAACTCATGGATTTCGTATAATTACGTTTCGACAATTGCTTCCTTGAAACTAAAATGGGGTGCTATATTGCACAACCATCCCCAATTCCACTAGACACATAGTTGGATCTCCTTCCTTGTCCAACTGGTGATAATGAACTTTGTATAGTTAGCACTAATTGTAGCAATACTAGTATAGTTCCTAGTTCTTGTACATATGATATTCTGATTTTGTACTTCAATGGTTCCAAAAATGCAGGAGGGCTTTGGAGCTGGTTTTATTTTAATAGAACCACTACAGAGAAAGAATTTGATCTCTAACTACTTGGAATTTGGGTGCAAGAATAACATTGCAGAGTACAAAGTACTCATCTTAGGCTTACAAAAAGCCATTGAACTCAATGTTTCCATTCTGAAAGTGGTAGGTGACTCAGAAATTGTGGTAGAAAATGTTGCTACTAGGAGTTTACCATTGAGGGACGATTTTTCTATTGAAATTATTTATAAGCCTTCCATCCCTAACAATATCACTAATTTTCATGTTTTTTTATGATGGCCAACAAATACTATGCTTCATGGCGAATAATGATGTATTCAAATACACAATGATCAACGAGGACAAGCACAAAAAGGAGTTGTAGGATGCATCCAGTGCAATTAAAGTAAGCCTTATCCCCAAGGGTGTGGTATCGTTGGAAAATTTGTATGACCTGCATAATTGTCTCTGGGGACCTTTCAATGATAAGCCCCAAAGTTATACATTATCGAATGAGAAGATTAACTTGGGAACTAAAAGGGATCCTAAGTATGTCAATCTTGGTAATTGTTGTACACCACAAGAGCGACAAGCCTTTATTCGCTTATTGAATCAATACCAAGATGTATTCACATGGACATACAATGAGCTTAAGACATATGACACACAAATCATCCAGCATGTAATATCGATAAAGGAAGGGGCCAAGCCATTCCAATAGAATCTAGGGAAATTACATCCAATGCTTGAGCCTCTTATTTAGAAAGAGTTGAGAAAATTGTTGGATGCTCAGATCATATATAGAGTGATGCACTCAACGCGGGTGTCAAATTTGCTTCTGGTGAGGAAGAAGTCTGGGAAAATTTTCCTGTGTGTATATTTATGAAATCTGAACCACGCCTTGAACAAGGAAAACTACCCCGTTCCATCCATGGAACAAATATTGAAAACAATATCACGGTCTGAAATGTTTTATTTCTTATATGGTTATTCCAGATACAACTAGGTTCTAGTTGCAGAGCCTCACAAACTTAAAACCACATTCCGAATGAAGTGGGGCACATTTGCATTTAGACGAATGCCATTTTGGCTAATAAATGTTGGTGTAACATTTCAATGTGCTATGGAAATTGATTTGCGCAAACTCATTGGGCAGAGTGTAATGGTCTATCTCAATGATGTAACAATGTTCTCCAAATAGAGGTCAGACCACATATCCCATTTAAATAGTATTTTTGAGCAATGTTGCAAATACGGGATATACTTAAATCCCAATAAAAGTATCTTCACAGTGTCTGAGGGTAATGTCTTGGGCCACATTTTTTATAAGAGTGGGATAAAGGTAGACCCAGATATGGCCAAGGAAATCATGCAAATTCCCTTCCTTGTGAATAAGAAGACCATGTAGTCATTCTTGGGGAAAATCAATTTCCTTCGAAAGTTCATCTCCTATTATGCTCAGATTGTCAAGACAATGCAGGAGATGGTGGAGAAGGATGCAATTTATAAATGGGATAAAAGGAAAAATGACACGTTTTCCTGTATTAAGCAGGCTATAGTATAACTACCCACATTATGCAACCTAGATTTCAATAAATATTTCTTGCTCTACACTTTTTCTTTTGATACCTCTCTTATTGTTGTACTCTCTTAGAAGGATGAACTGTACAATGAGTGGCCTATCTCCTTCATGAGCACAATTCTAAAAGGACCAGAGATTAACTATCCTACTGTTGAAAAACAAAATTATGCAGTATACAAGGTGGTAAAGAATTTTTGTCCCTATCTATTAAAATACTATTGTGCTATCTTTTTCCCGCACCCAAAAGTTAGATCACTTCCTTTTCAACAAGAGGTGGGTGAAAGGAGAGTGAACTAGATGACCAGGTTGCAAGAATATGTTCTAGAGATCAAGCCATTTCATACAATAAAGGGCCATGGTATTTTTCAACTAGTAGTGGAAGCAGTAAATGCGAAGGAAGAACAAGAAGATCTATTAGGATGGGAGCAATAGATTGAGATGTACAACGTTGAGCAAGCCTCCCCCACTACAAGAACAAACTCTTGGTACATGGACATGCGTCAATACCTTGAGCATGACATAGTGCCCTCCCACTTTTCCACACGGAAGAAGAGGGCACTCAGACTTAAAGTGTTATCTTATCAATTGGTGCATGGGGTGTTGCTCATAAAGCACCACAACAGAGTACTGCTCAGGTGATTGGAAGAAGATGATTGAGAAAATGTATTGCATGATCTTTACAATGAACCAACCAGGGGACACTTTGGATTTTACTAGCCTACATTATTCAAATATGCTCATGCTTCTGCCCGCAAGTGTCCAATATTTCAAAGGTGTGCCAACAGAAACAAGAAGTCAGCCACCCCACTGCAACCCATTGCAGTGGAAGAACCTTTTCAATAGTGGGGCTTGGAAATTATTGGGGATATTTTCCCGCATTCATCAAAGCAACACTGCTACATCCTAACTGCCATATATTACTTCACGTTATGGATAGAATCAGTTCCGCTCAACTAGGTGAATGATGAGGAAGTCATTAGCTTTCTACAGTAGAAAATCATTTCTAGGTTCGACATTCCTACTTCACTTGCTTTCGATAATGAAACATACTTTACATCATTAATACTATATGAATTTTCATTGGAAAATGGTATCATATTGAAACATTAAACTAATTATTATCCGCAAGGGAATGGTCTTGCTAAATCCACAAATAATAACCTAGTATGCATTATAAAGAAGATCATATTCTCTGAGCAACGAAACTAGCACTCCACTTTGATAAATGCCTTATGGGATAACTTAGTCACATTGAAACCTTCCATGAATACCTCCCCTTACATCCTGGTGTATAGAAAAGAAGCCATCCTTCTGCCCAACATCTACTTTCCTACTCTCCTACTGTCACAAGAATAAAAAGGAAAACCATGTCTATTAGTACATCATAGGATGGAAACCATTCATACGCTGCAGGAAGAGAGGTTGAAATCAAAAGAAAAAATTTCACTTCACCAGAATCATATCAAGAGGTGGTTTGAAAAGAAGTCTGTAGGGAGAAACAACTTCAGTGTGGGTGACTTAGTCTTAAAGTGGGATAATTCCCACAAGGACAAAAGAAAACACACTAAGTTTTAGTCCTTGTGGATTGGGCCATTCACGGTCCATGAAAATCTTGGCTAGCACACTTATCATCTTTAATCACTTGACGACAAGATTCACTCTCTCCCTCTCAATGGACAAGACTTAAAATAATATTTTCAATGAAAATTTGGGGTTGTGCCCTACACCGTGTACATAGTCTTTCTTTTGTTGTTTGTTTTTTTGTTTGAATTTTGTTTTAGTTTCTATTATGTGAATAATTTTTGTGCATGAATATGTTGTGGCTTCTCAGAATGTGTGTGTCCAAACTATAAAGGGTCTTGTGACAGTTCAGCATTTGGCTAGCCTTTTTTCTATCTTCCTTGTGTTGGTTACATATTTTGGCCAATGAAGTTTCAACAGAAAATACGATCCATCCATAAGGAGAGTTTTGGTCCAACCACGAAGCTATGTCTCATTTGGAAACCTCATTCCCACACTTGATCTTTGTGTTTTGGTGTCGTCAATCTTATTTAATTAGTAGAAATAGAGAAGGGGAAAAATCTAAATGAGAAAACCCAAACCAGAGGACTCTATATGCTTCTCTAAAGGAACAACCTCTTATGCTATAAGTCAAGATCCCTCTTCTGCCCCAAAATAAATAAGTTCCAATGCACATTTCTCTTTAAATAAATAAATAAAGGCGAAATAAGAGAAATGATTCATGCATAGAGATGTGAAGGAAGAAACTATGCTGGGGTACTATCCAGACTCGCTGGTAGCGGAGTAATGTTTGTGTTCCTACGTGACTCTGTCGTGGTACTATCCAGGCCTACTAGTAGTGGAGAAACACTAGAGATGAAAAATTATACTCTGAAAATCTTAAGCTCGTGAGCTACACTACCCCTCCCAACTCGAAAAATTGTTATTTTTCTAAATATTATGTTGTGTTCAATCGAGAAAGTATAGAGGGGACCATGTTTGTTCATGGGGTAAGTGGGAAGGCCAAAGTAATTTTCACGATGAATCAATACTTCTTGAAGAACCAAGGCCCTGCAGAGAAGAATTTAACAAAGGTAGAGAAGTTGGAGTTCAACCACTGTATCCCCAATCTTTGTAATTGTTGCAATACCCTCCAAAATTCTGGCTTGCACCCAATTTTAGAGCATTCCTTGGTATTTTACATTGTTTTCGTAAACACTAGAACTTATTTCTTGAACTCTCTACAACACTTTGTTCCCTTTTGCATGTTATATTAATTGTCATATTTTGGCATATTTGGTTGTCACACGGTTTTTTCAACCGTATTTTGATGGTTTTGAAGGTTTATATTTGTGTATATGAGTTTTTGTAACCATATAAGCATATGTCACACCCATACACAAAGTTTTGAGAACTGTCACACAAGTCTTGTCATAATTGTCCTAAAGCCTATCTTAAGTGTCACACTTGTCGTATCTTGTCGTGAGGTATTCACACAGAGGGAAATTATTTTTTCATGTGTTAAGATGATCTATGTTTTCATTTCATCAAGGTATGCTGAGTGTGTGATCATAGTCAAGGTTCATCATAATTCATCACCTATCCCACACAATCATTTTTGGAAAATCTTCCTAACCGAGAAACTTAGCTTCATCTGGCCCTAAATGAATTGTGCACTACATAGTATTAGCCCTCTAAGTTGTGACCTTACTACTTGATACTACACAATACACAATCCCTATCTCCCAGGGTTGCTTCACTGCGCAATTCCTGTGCCCAACTCTTGACCTTGAGCCCCAAAATTGCACATTTATGTCCCCCAAAAATCCTTGAACTATGCACTTCACATATTCAGTCCTCAATCTCTTCCCCTAGCTACTAGAACTACACAATGCATAGAATCCCAATCTCCCTTGACATCCAAAACTGCGCAATTGGCTTTCCTAGTGTCCATTCCCTTAGCCTGACCCTAATGTCTCTGGAAACTATGCAGTCTTGTTCTTTAGGCCTCCTTGAGCTATGCACTGTGCAGTATCAAAGTTCAAGCTCTTCCCCCTAACTACTAGAACTGTGCACTGCATAGCCATTGAGTCCCTCTTCGTAGCTTGTCACTTGTCCTAGGCTTAGTTTGATGGATCATAATGCATTATCTTATACTAGGGGGTTTCCAGATTGATTTTGTCTCCTCATGAGTGAATTGCAAGATTATGGAGAAGGATAAGAAGGAGTGAAGCACGCCTAAAGGCTATCTTGTAGCTGATCTCACAAGTTGATCAATCAAGAGAAAATGAAGGGACACAAGTTTGCGACCACCATCCATGACTAAAGATCATTGAAGATTCTGAATCACTAAGCCATGTAGAGGTGAAGAGAAAGCATATTCAAGAAGACATCCATCACTTAGTAGCAATAGTGACTTAACATTGCTACATCTTCAAGCAGTCCATGTCAGTAGTGTAATGTCATGTCATGTCATGAGTGGTCATATGCCACATCACTATTATGGACTATGTATATTGTATTCAAATGTATTGTAAAGTGGAAGTCCAAAGGATACACATGGAATGTAAATAGTAATGTACGTTGAAAATCTATAGGAAGTGAAAAAGTCATGAGGGTAGTCAAAGGGTGACGCTTGGTTATATATACTCCCTCATTGTATCAACAAAATAATTTTCACATTGGCTCCTCCCGTAAGGCATTAGAGAGATGAACTAGTTCTTTAAGGAGCAAGGAGTGGTTCCAATGCTCCACTATTGGGGCTAGTGATGTACATTGTAAACATGTGCCTTTGAAATTCTACTTAATAAAAGAAGCCTTCAAGGCCAACAAGTTCTTTATCCATGGACTATGAATGTTTGTAAGACTATTTTGCAGATGTTTGTATTTCATGTTTTCTTTCACATGTGCTAAGATACTTGAACTATTTTGGTTATTTTAGTGGTTATATGATTGAGAATGTGTTGTAATGGTTGTTATTTATGTCCCATCCTTATGGACTATTTCATGGGATATTCGATAGATCTTTCATCGTTTATTGGTTGTAACGACCATAGTATCTGTTGTGGACTATTATGCTGGATGTTAGATGGACCCTTTTGGTTCACGTGTGTCTCTTACTGGGTGGTACTATTACGTCTCACTTTTCTCCCCTCTCCGTAGAAGAAGAACCTTGAAACAATTGCAATTCAACACTCACCAGGTACACCCCCTTGCTTTTTTAAGACACCCTTTCACCCCTGTCTCTTGCTGGTAGCTAGAGTCAAGGAAAATATTTAATAATTTGGGAAACAAGACTTTATAACAAATGGGACTTGTACACTAAGTGGTGTGAGGTCTAATTGGGACTTCACATCGTGGAGATCCCCTGAATGTTGGCAGGTCCAACACCGTCAACATGTATGTAAGGAAAAATTGTAGAATTGCTTATCTGACTCTACTAAAGAGTCAACAATAATAGGAAAATCATGAATAGCACATAATAAAGAATTAAATGGAAATTGCATATGTTCAAAATTATGAGTAATAAGAACAAACATAGAATTTATTAGTTTTAAACTATATACCATAGGCTAGTTTCATGTTGATATGATGAATAGGGATTGTCATATGTGTTTCAACCAAGGGGATTGGAATATTTATATTAGAAATTATATCCTAAAAAAGTCTAAAAAATTGTGTGTGTTGGTTACCTACTATTATGTAAGATGTTGTATATACTAATGGAACTTTTGCATGCTGTGTATCAAATGAAATTAAATCTTCATTTATATTTCCAATGTTATAAGATCTGTTTAACTTGCACTAAATATTTTTGGTACATAACTTACAAGATTGGTAGGTTTATATGTGTTATATTGGATAGATATTATAGGCTTACTAGAAGGGAGGTAAGACAATAACTTGGATCTAAGAGAACTCAACAATTGGAGGGTTGTTGACTCTATAGAAATATTGAGTATAAAAAACAAATTCCTTTGTGTAAGGCGAAATGGTTACACTCGAGAAAGATCTAAAATAAGAAAATAAGACAAGAGTATTAGATAATGCATAATAGAAACAAAGGCATTACAAATTTACTTGATAGAATTCCAATGTATGGTATATATATATAGATATATATATGATACAAAAATACAGTGAGTTCAATTGAGGAAAAAAATGAGTGGATTCACCAACTCATAGATAAAATACCAATATTAACTATACAGAGTACATAAGGCTCATAATAAAAATTGAATATATAATTAAAGCTGAGTATAAAACCAAAAATCAGGTTAAATAAAGCTCCATATTGGTTACAGTTGTAGATCTGAGCATGATAAAACTTAGTCTAAATATTGTGACATAAAATTTAATGAAGTATGTGAATTATATTAGAACAAATATCCATAGCCACAATAGGCTATTACAAACATCATGCAACCCTGCAAAGAAAAAGAACCAACGTCAAGGGAACGTTGTACCTAGAGTTAGCAACTGGTATCTAAACAAAAGAAAGTTAATGTTGTATCATCCTAAGTCAATATTGAAGACCAAACATGAGAAGAACAAAATATGCTTAGTTAACTTGTCACTATTAAAGTGATATTAAACCATTTTAATGAAGTTAGAAGAATTGGTTAATGGAATTACCTTGTGGTGGGGCGGGGGGGGGGGGGGGGTGGTGTTGTGGGGAAAAGTATCCGACTCGGATGACCCTATCCCTACTCTAAGGGTGACAGTCCTTAGCAACAACTGAAAGTAAAGCTTTGATATTTTCCTTTATGAAAGTACAAAGAAGGAAGAAAAGATTGACCAACCAGTGTCTTTCGCTTTTGTCGATCCTGTCCTCTCTCTTTGTCTCTTGTTCCCAGCTACTGGCTCCCTTTGCCGGCCCAGCTACACACAGATCCTACACAAACAAGAGAGGGAAACTACAAGAAACATGTACTCATAACTGATGCATGGATTAGAGTGAATCAGATATACAAGTAAATACAATACATCAATGCGATACAAGTATATAGGAGAACATTCAAAGCTTTATTGATAGAAGTAAAAGGGTTCTGAGAAGGTTACAACCATCAATGGCTCCAATCCAGCAGCACCTCCCCAGCAGCAAGAAATCTCCTCTTCACCTCTATAAAAGCAATCACCCAATAGCTCTAACTGTAAACCAACAACACTTCCTTGCTTTGCACAAAATTCCAGCCTCCTTAGACCTCATGAGAGAGCTCTATATATAGGAGATTTGGAGAAAGGATGAGTCAGCTTGAGGCTGGCTTCAAGCTGACTAGTGTCCTCTCCCACTTCAGTTATACTTCAGTTCTTGAGTCCACTTGGAGATCCTTGCTTACACATGGAGATCAAGTACCTCTTACTCATCACAGGGCGAATCCCTTGAACCAAGTGTCAGTTTGGAAGCTTCCTGGGCAATTGACACCTTGCAGAATGACTGTGCCACTTGGCCAATCTCACCCAGCGCAGGTAGCCTTCATTAGATTTGACTTTCAGCGTAGGTACAAGGAGGAGCAGTTGCATTCCAGCGCAGATGCTCAGTGGAGCAGCTGACATGATCCAAAAATAGCCTGTTTTTGAGTGTTTTCAGGTGGAGAACTGATGGGAAGTGCTGTGGTTTGCTGACCTTGTTCTTCTAGGGGTAAGAACAACATGTTTAGGGACTGAGGATCCCTGTAATTATTGACATTTCATGGTCCATGCTGCGAGGCACAAAAATGTCTATAACAGTTGCCCCCTAAAGTATGAGGCCGTTTATCGGGTGAAATGCTTTATCTAGAGGGTCCGAAGTTCATTCCAGTGCTGAGGAGGCGCCCTGTAATACAATACAATACAATACATTATTTTTCATTCTGATTTCATGATCTAGCTGAGGCGGGCATTCCCATGCTCAGCTTTATAAATACATTTTGGTACATATAACAGACGATCGTCTGATGGTAGACTGACAATTTTCTGCTGAAATTATCATCCTTTGAATAGGATGATCATCTGCTGCAATGATGTACATGACAAATGCTTTTATATTTCCTGAATATATATCGCAGCCCGGATGGATGAAACTAGATCCGGGGTCTTCAAACTCGTTCGATCTTCACTCTAAGTACAAGTCGATCCATGTGAGAATTGCGCTGAAGTCGAACATGGAAAGACATCGCTTGATTACCGGCCAATAATGAAAACCGTTAACAAGTGCGAGAGGAATCACCGATAATGATAATGACCCTCAAGGTACTGCAGTACAATTCACGTGGCGTGAATAAAGGACTTGGCGTCGAACGCCACGCAAAATCTTCTGGTCGAAGGTCATTGATGTATACCTGTCGCCAGAAGTGAGAAACTTGCCATTGAGGCATGCAAGCTTCAAAGTACTGATGGGGTTGTTCCTAGATCAACTTCTTGGATAATGAGCTGTAGTCGACAAGAAGCGATCCGTCAAAGGAGGGCCTTAATGAATCCCACATCAATGACGCGGAACGGAGCTAATGATTTTAGTGGAGGTGAAAACAAACTGTGACATATGATTCAGGGTGGCGATCATGAGTGGATGAAGGATAATGTATGGCAGTGGATGGGACACGGTTGACACTTTCAGAATGACCTCTCTCGAACATATAACGACACTGATGCGATGGATCGGTAGCATTACCCCAAATGTGGATGGTTTGGCGAAGACCATGGTGATGAGACCGGTGAATGAAACAACCCAACCCGATGTGGAACGGAGGAAAAGTGTCATGTTCAAGAGCGACTTGCTACCATTAAGCTTTGATGTTCTCCCAATTTTTCCCCAGTCATTTCTGACCAGTACCTCTTTATTTTTGTCAAGCTTGAGGAGGATAACATATGCTTGTTCTATAACCTGCCCTTCGGGCAAGCCCATCGCTACGATTTAACGAGCTTAGCGATAGGGAAACTCGTTCTCGTCTAAAGACACGTTTGTTGCTATTTAATCATTTTAACGAGTCTAACGACAAAGAAAACTCGGTCCTTTTCATTTTTAGAGAGTCTGAAAAGGTACAGAAAGTTAACTCCATAATTCCTTTTTTGTCATCTAATCCCTTAAGTCCGAAAAAGTATAAAACAATACAGAAGGGATGAATTTTCGGTTGCTTTAACGAGCCGAACAAAACAAGCGCTCGATCTTTTTGTGCAATAATCCCTCAGGTCCAAAAAGATTAAAATCTAGAGGAGGGATAGCTTTCCGGTAGCTTTAACGAGCTGGAAGGCCAAAACTCGGCAAACTTTTCATATTTTACGAGTCAGTGAAAAGAGCTCAAAGAAGACTCGTCTTTTGAGGAACGAGTGATGAACAGGGATAGCAGCAGATTCCAAGTACAGGTTGGAATTCTCCAATCACGGCAGCGTCACAAGGATGGCTAAGTGAAATCACTCTTCGCAGCTGTTCCTCAAAATGGGTAAACAAACATATGGAGGTGAACGATTGGCCAAATGAACGGATGGAGGTGATGGCATATAAACACGACTAAGGGCTTTTAATATGGCTTTCAAAGGTTACATTTCTCGAGGTTGTTTACCGGTTCATTTTTTCTGGATGAGCTTGAACTGCTAGGGAAAGATTGCTCACAATTTACGTTTATTTTTTAACGAGCATGAACTTCTGCACAAAAACTGCTCGATTCTTTTGCATGCCCCCAACATCATAATGACGCATGTCAAAGGAGGGTGCCCCCCAAGCTTCATTGCATTCATCTTGGTGGTTGGAATGAAGGTTTACCTCGGGGATTTGTTTCATTTTTTAATGAGGTTGACACAATATTAGAACCGTCCTCAGGACTCCTTATTTCATTTTTTAACGAGGTTGACATGAGTTAGGAACTATCCTCGAAGCCGACAAAATATTTAGGAATCTTCCGAATCCAACCAGAAGATTGGATTAGATTTCATTTTGTAGGTTTCCACCGTGGCCACTCCCGCCAGATTACTTGGAGGCGGTAGGGCGAAAGTACCCATTAAGGCAGGGTCTTTTAGGAGACCTATTCCGATATTTTGAAGCAAATGATTCCTTCCATGGATCATTGGAATGCTTCCTGTAACTTGTGAACTGTTGGGGAGAAAAGTTTGTTGGTCAACGATTGTAATTCCTTCTTGGAAGGGAAATGCAATCTTCCTGAAGTAGGTCGACACAACCGCGGCCATGGCATAGATCTAGGGCCTTCCTAGTAGGATGTTGTAATCGAGGTTTCCATCAATTACTTCAACATCAATTCCTACTGTTTTGCCCCCCAGTTCAACTTGCAAGTTACTTAAAATTCCGTATGGAGTGTATGATCGTCCATCAAATGCTTTTAACGTCGTTGACGATTTCGACAAGGGTGGTGAGCCTAAATCTTTCCAGCAACTCATCGACATAAGACATGTAGATGCCCCCTCATCAATAATTGTTCGATGAACAGTTTTGTTGAGGGCTTTCACTTGAATAAGGAAAGCTAGTTGAGCTGGTAACTGAGGGTCATATCCTTTATGATCAAAGGCCACAAGATTGGAATCCATTGGGCCGATCCCACCTATTGCTGATAATAAAGCTTGCTCTTGGGAGGGGCAATTTTGTGGTACTTCAAGTGTCGACATAGTGGACGGCGATTGGGCCAGGTCCTTTACTATATTATAATTCTGTGCTCCTTTGGCATGAGGATTAAATGTCGATTTGTGTACTACTCCCTTTGGTGACTTTATCATTGGCTCAGGAACGATGGGTGGCACAACTTCGGTCAAAGTAGTTGTTGAACTACTAGGTCGTTCATTAACCTTGTTGTTCGACAGCTTTGGATTCCCGTAATCTTTACTCCTTGTCAAAGCATTATTCTGTTGCTTCGAGGTAGACAACATAAGCACTTGGGATCCGGAAGCATTTTGATTAGCAACCAGATTTTGACTTGGATTAGGAAACAGATCAGTCAATACTACTGGGGTTTTTGAACTCTTGAAGAGTTTCTTAACTTCAGCTATATGTGGACAATATTTCGTCCAATGATCCTCATCGCATATATGACACCCTGCCGGGGGTTTCCTTTTTCTTCCTGTCTTTTTCTTCTTGCCCCCTAGTTGCTTCAGTTTTTTGCCCTTGTCGGTCGACATGGCATTTACTTCTGAGGCAGGAAGTTTTTCATTTGCATTTTGACTGTAAATTTTGTGCTTGCCAATCATGTCATCGCCGGCGTGAGAGTCATTGTTTGATTTAGGAGGAGGAGGAATTGAGAATTCCGATCTAGGGGCGTCAGGTATTTTGTCGTAGAGCGTGCCAGACTGAGTATAAACCAAGTCTAGATATTGCGCACGAGCTATAACTTGCTCTTCTGTTACGACTCCCCCCTTGGCCACATCTTCCGTTATGGTCGGAAGTAATGACTTTATAAACCATTCAGCTAATAGCTGATCGGGAACATATGTTTTTACCATCCTACGACGACGTCGCCATTCATGTATATGATCAGATATATGAGTGGCCGTTGTCTGTTTGAAGTTGGTAAGGAGTTCTGTTCCCGTTTCATACCTTATCGGTAATTGAAAATGGGTTAAAAAGGTTGTAGCTAAGGTACTGAAGTTGTCGAACGAAGCTCTAGGCAATTCAATATACCATTTTGCCGCTGGACCCGTTAACGTCCTCTGAAAAAGGCGAAGTCTTATCGAATCATCATTCAGGGTGTTTGATGAACACCATAGATGGAATGTCATCACGTGATTCGACGGGTCTTCACCAGGATTTCCATTAAATTTAGGAATGTCTGATGGAAGTTTGTGTGGAATCGCTGGCCACCGTGGGGCATAAGCAATTGGATCATTCGTCAGCCGGTTTAGATCTGGTAATTCTAGAGTTGCTACAAAGGGCAACTGTTGATTCAGGTTAGGCGAAGCATATCCAGGATAAGATGGAATCGCCTGAGCAGTGGGTCTTTGCATACCAGCATAATGTTGGCAACTTTGACAAGGTTGATGGGTATAACCATTATAGTATGGTTGCCCATTACTTACAAAGACTTGTTGCTCAGGTCCTTGATATGATTGCTGGAATTGCAGTTGTTGAGTTCTAACCAGCTCTGGTTGTTGGACCATTTGATGATGCCCAATATTAGATGATTGACCAAGATGAGGAGTCACAATACTTGTTTGATCCTGAGTCACTCCAGATAAGGAGGCATTGACCTGAGGTTGCGATTGAGATGTCGAGACAAGAGGCTGTTGTATGGAAACCTGAGAAACTTGGGGTTGACATACAGTAGGCAGCGCTTGTACTTGCGACGCAATCACCATACCAGGTATAGTGGCAACATTCGACACAGGGCGGACTGGTTGCATAGAATATACAACTCCTGGTTGTTGAGGCAGTATTGGTACCCAACCGCTGGATGTAATTCCAGTTTGACCTGAACTTTGTTGTGAACTCATGGATGGGCATCCTCCCGGAGGAGGTAATGAAAGGGCATACTGCCCCCCATATGGTATCAATCCGGAACTCAAGGGGATCGATTGCCCAGATTGACCTCCAAATCGATCAATTTGGCGAGTTTCAACATAAGAAATACCAGATGATAATCCGGATGAAGAAATAGGAACTAACCATGTCGTTGTCCCTGATTGGACTTTGGCTTGTTGTTGACAATTTGCCGGGACAGATGGTATACCAGCGAACATCGTTGGAGTAGCAGCAGGAGGCTCTGCTGCAGCTGTGTCGGACGACACAGTCCTAGATGTCGACGGTTGTTCAGACATATCTAGTCTATCCAAAAGATTTCTTAGCGATTCTACAGGAACTTCCACTTGTGGTGGACTAACTTCGAAGATCAACGAGGGAAGGGTGATGATTATTCCGCTTAAAATAAATTTTATAACGACGCTTTAGACACAACTTTGCTTTTTCATGTTTTAAGAGTCGAGAAAAAGCTAAAGATGACTCTAGTCGCCTTCGATGTATTAACGAGCCCGAAGTGACAAATGCTCGGTTGGACTTTTTTAGTTATAGAGTTTGAAAAAGGCCAAAAGAAACTGCTCTGGAGATCTAGGTAGAGGGTGTGCCAAACCTTTCGCGAAACCACAGAATACGTTTTACGGTACGGGTGGTCGATCTTCGTGAATGCTGTGTTCACTGCATCGCGATCAGTAGGGCGGCCGACACGGCTTCCTAAGGATAAAGGATAAATGCCTATAGGGGTCTCCCAATATACGCGACGGTACGCGGGAGCACAAGTCCGTATTAGTGTTATCGTCCCTCAGGAGGAATCACCCACCTTCGTAGAGATCGACAGTCACTACGTTTAACGACGCCGGAACACGTCTCTACCTAGACCTCTATTGTGAGCGTTATGTTACAAAGCGTTTTTAGATTCATTCAATATATTTTAAGTTGATCTTGTTTAGCAGTTTGTCTTTCAGGATCACCATGAGATGTATGGGTACAAATTCCTAAATGCAGCTAAAATGATAAGCAAGCTTTACAATCTTTTTAGCTTTGAAAATCCTAACTACTGAGGGGAGAGAAAAACATTATCTTTCCACACAGAGCAAAAAGCACAAACTAATGCACTTTCCCCTAGATCAATCATGCAAACTTATCAAAAAAAGCAAATGCAAGATGCATGTATTTCTTTTCTTTTCCCTTAATGTTGATGTAGACAAAAGGAAACTGTCGTATAATTTTCGAATTCAATTTGAAGCGTAAACAAACAAGTTTTGTCTAAAATCAAAAGACGCCTTACAGGTACTTGTTTCGACACTAAAAATGTATGAATTCAAACCATAAAATGAAAAACAAACAAACTCAAACAGCCATGAACAGTAATAAAACTAGCTCTTAAGATCACAAAGACACTTTTACAGTTCAGGATCTAAGAGGCCACAGCTATACTGGTTTGCTTTTCACAATGGGAAACTGTAACTGAAACAAGAAATACTGAAAGAACAATCACAGTTTCATCACACAACTGAGGCGGAATAATGTCAAGGAAAGCTGGTTTACAGCAAGTACAAATGACAAGCAATCAGCAGCAAAATAACAGTGAAAACAAGGCCAAGACTCAGTGGGAAACCTCAGCAAGACACTGGCTAACTGGTCCAGCGCAGGCTCTGGTCTGTCAAACTGACTTTCAGCGCAGTTCCCGAAGGGAGTACCTGCGCTGAAATGTAGACTGCCTTTGGACAGCCTGCACTGAGACACGAGAGTTGCGTTTACAAGGATTTCTAGGTCATAAAAAGCTCAAAAATTCACTGTTTTTGCTGAAATAAAAAGCTATAGGTCAAGTACAAGCTAAAGGATGATCAAGAGGATGAAAAGCTATCACAAAGAGTACAAGAGTCTTTTGTAGATCAGCTCTTCAAATCATGAATCTGCTCAGAAAATGAGCAAGAGTAGCAGCCCCTCTACTTCGCTTTTGATATAGTCAAAAGCTTTTCGATTTGGTACTCTTTGGTTCAGGAAATGAATAGCAAAGATACTACAAACACCAACAAGATACTAGGCTCCCCAGCGGAGTCGCCAGTTTGTTGTGGGGAAAAGTATCCGACTCGGATGACCCTATCCCTACTCTAAGGGTGACAGTCCTTAGCAACAACTGAAAGTAAAGCTTTGATATTTTCCTTTATGAAAGTACAGAGAAGGAAGAAAAGATTGACCAACCGGTGTCTTTCGCTTTTGTCGATCCTGTCCTCTCTCTTTGTCTCTTGTTCCCAGCTCCTTGCTCCCTTTGCCGGCCCAGCTACACACAAATCCTACACAAACAAGAGAGGGAAACTACAAGAAACATGTATTCATAACTGATGCATGGATTAGAGTGAATCAGATATACAAGTAAATACAATACATCAATGCGATACAAGTATATAGGAGAACATTCAAAGCTTTATTGATAGAAGTAAAAGGGTTCTGAGAAGGTTACAACCATCAATGGCTCCAATCCAGCAGCAACTCCCCAGCAGCAAGAAATCTCCTCTTCACCTCTATAAAAGCAATCACCCAATAGCTCTAACTGTAAACCAACAGCACTTCCTTGCTTTGCACAAAATTCCAGCCTCCTTAGACCTCATGAGAGAGCTCTATATATAGGATATTTGGAGAAAGGATGAGTCAGCTTGAGGCTGGCTTCAAGCTGACTAGTGTCCTCTCCCACTTCAGTTATACTTCAGTTCTTGAGTCCACTTGGAGATCCTTGCTTACACATGGAGATCAAGTACCTCTTACTCATCACAGGGCGAATCCCTTGAACCAAGTGTCAGTTTGGAAGCTTCCTGGGCAATTGACACCTTGCAGAATGACTGTGCCACTTGGCCAATCTTGCCCAGCGCAGGTAGCCTTCATTAGATTTGACTTTCAGCGCAGGTACAAGGAGGAGCAGTTGCATTCCAGCGCAGATGCTCAGTGGAGCAGCTGACATGATCCAAAAATAGCCTGTTTTTGAGTGTTTTCAGGTGGAGAACTGATGGGAAGTGCTGTGGTTTGCTGACCTTGTTCTTCTAGGGGTAAGAACAACATGTTTAGGGACTGAGGATCCCTGTAATTATTGACATTTCATGCTCCATGCTGCGAGGCACAAAAATGTCTATAACAGGTGGGTTCCAAAAACTGTTGTGACAAGAAGGTCTTGTGTCAACCTATAAAATTCATATTAGTCATTGTCACAAGTGCAGAGAAGAGGAGGAGAAGGCACTTACATATTAAATCTTAATGTTGAGTACTCAATTATAGCTAGGAAGGAAATTAGTTGCATGGAACCATTCCATACCTAATGATAAGTGACATTTATTTAGGTTGTGTCGAAGTTTAACCATGAGGAGATGAACTATAGGTGCACGTCCATACAAAAATTCCATAAGAGAGTCAATGCAAAAGAAAAAAGGTAAGAGATCTAGAGACAAACTAGGGGCTCTATGCCTCAGATAACACAACTGGAGCACATAACGAAAATACAGGTTAACAAAAATAAAAAATAATAATGGAAGATTTTGAAATCACAAACATAATAAAAAATGTTAGTGTAGTATTCTTATAGTCTCCATCAAAGATGATAGGGACACGTATTTCCCTTCCTCGGGAGGAAGTGGGTGTCCAAAAACATAGAGTGTGTCAACTAGAAACCCCCATATGGACCCAAGGTAATAAATGTCCTTTTTATAACCAAATAAACTAGGCTTTTAATTAAAATAAATATTAGAGACCTTTTTTTGGAAATAAGCTTCTAAAAACAAGAAAAACCCAAAACTAGCCATGGTTTTTGCAAAGAGCACTACCATGAAAATTAACATTAGAACTCATCTGCATAATCCTTTTCTCTAGTAATAGTATAAGTGAGGGGTAGAGAAAAAATTGTCAACACATAGGTGGAACATTGAATGCTTGGATGACCTACGATTCAAAAAAAATAGGATCAGACTGTGGAAGGAATAAAAGCAACCAAGAAATGTTAAAACATGGGAAGACATTTAACTGAGATCACTTATTAATTCAGTGAAGATAGGAACACTTTCAACAAAGGCACCAATTATCTACTACATCAGGGTCATGAGCTTTGTTTCCCAGGAATCCATACCTCTATAGGAATAAAAGCCCTCCAAATCCCTAAGGTGAATTGGTATTACAGTCTTCGAAGAGATGGAAAAACGGTAGAACTCATTCAAGTATAGTTATGCCAAGGCCATAGTTCAAAAACATTGCTTTTATGTGAAGATATAACGACTACTAAGAAAAACATTTAGAGAAAGGGGTAGCAACCCTACCCAAAGCACCAAGAAATTTTCCCCATCATCTGATCATATAAGAAATACTAGCCATCCAACACCAACATTTCATGTGGGCAGGGCTGGATAAAATGTGATGGGAAGAAACGTAGGTAGGGATCACTGATCATAGAGTGAGTGGGTAAAGTGCCATTCTAAAGTGAACATATGAGGCGTGGGTAAAGCCAAGTCATTTTCCAAGTCTAAATTGGTGTTTTCAAAATGCTTCATAGACTTAGGAAGTAGACTTAAAACTTCTTTTAAAACCTTCCAACTATGAGTATCAATATGTTTATAGTCAAAACAAGGAACACTGAAAACATGTGACAGAAGTAAGAACATATGAGTAGCATGGTAGCTAGAGTTTTGTTGGATTCACAAGTGTAGGGTTAGAATCCAACCCTTTTCTATTATAAATCTGCTTCCACACATAGCAATAGTATTCTTAGCCAGAGTTAAGGAACCAGAGCTGAGAAGTATATTAAAGAAACATAGCAGAGAATCATACTATCAATTAATGTATGGAAAAAAGGATAAGTGTGTGAATATAGATGATCATTATATTAATAAATCATGTGAAGATGTAAGCCATGGAAAAGTATAAATAAATAAAACATTTTGTTTTAATGTATAATTTGAGGTATATTATAGATGCAATAATCTACATTTCTATGAAATGTTTAGTACAATTGTAATAATAGGTCCCACTAAGTGATTATAAAGTTAGTAGGAAACAAAAAATGTTCTACAACATCAAATAATACAAGAGAAACTGGGGTTTTGATAAAGAATCAAAGATAGAAACGTATAACTTACACTTCTTAACAAATCTTAATAAAATGAGGACTTGGCTCCAACAATCTTGCACATAAAACATGAAAAGACATTTCAAACTCTATAAGTAGAAAGGCTTTAGAACTAACTGATAAACATAACTGAAATAGGAACTAGTGTTTTGATAAAGAAGGGAAGAGAGGGACCTATAACTTGCACTTATTGATGGATCTTAGTAAAAGAAGGAGGCCTTGTTTCCAAGAATCTTGCATGCAAGACATGAAAAAAAACTCTACAAATAAAAAAACCTTAGAACTAACTCACAAAACTAAGTGAAAACCATTTTTAGATATACTTAATTATTTTAATGAAGGAAATCAAAGAATTTTACAAACAACACTAAACCAATAATAAGCAAAAAATATGGGGAAAGAAAGAAGATTCTATTAAAGTAGAAAATATTGCATCATGTTCCATAACTTTGAGTGGTGATATGGATTTGAATCCTTTCTCCTTGGGTTCATTCCTCTTAGAGGCTCTCTCATTTCCAATGGTCACTTGATGGTATCCCCAACAATCCTCTAAAGTTTCTCCTCAAACCTATACAAACAAATTCGACAAGTGGGTACAAAGGGGAAAATTGGGCCTTCCTTCACATGAGAAGAAAAGCAATCCAAGATCTCCCTTAGCTCCAAGGCCAATCTAAAATCTAATCAATCCAAGAGCTAGATATAAGGCTCCAAGATCAAAATTTATGAGAAAAATGCTATTAATCCCATGTGAAGGAGACCTTATTGTAGGCATCTTTCATCCTTCTATGGTTTTTACATGGAGGGTCCATAATTTAGAATAATCCTAATATATTCAAACTTTGGGTGCCTCAATAATGATCAAAAGGGATTAAATTAACTTCTTGGTGCACCTTGATCAAGTTTGACCAAGTCTAGAAGGAAACATTTTTCCCATAAACCCTTGTGTGACATTATGCATGATTGGAAAATTAAACAAAATGGTTAATATTTCCAATGTTTAGAGACAAATTATGACATTCCATACAAAATAGACCACACTGTAATGCACCTTGGGGCTAAGACTACTTGGTACATGTAAGAAAAAGTTCCATAATAATATTATTTATTTTTTTCTTTTTGAAAAATATATTCTCTCACTCTTCAACACCTTAGTACAACCTTTCACATTATAAAATCAATAACTTTTAATTTTAATTTCTTAATAAACAAAATAAACTCCACCCTTTTTTCCTTGGGAAGAAAATCCTACAATTTTATTAAGAAAATACAATTACATCCATATATGCCTTAGGCATTCTTGTTTAACCATAAGGGGCCCTTTAAATATATCTAGATGGATCTTACACTGAAATCATGTGCTCATAAAGAGACATACAATAAAAAATCAAGAAAAAAACCATATTACATATCTATACAAAAGTTGTTAGCTTTAGAAAATGACATATTAATCACCTATAAATTTTTGAAATGTTCATATACTATACAAAAAATATACAAATATGATGCTTTAACTAGAACCAAGGGTCATGAAAATGTTCCATTTTTTGGACTTCCTAAGTTACTATAATTTCCATCTACTAAGGTTTAGGTCCAAGCCAACTTTTGATAACCGATATAATTCTTGGTTTTTGATCCTATATACATGATCAATTGTAACACAAGTAAAATAAATTATAATCTATTGTATGTTTTGATAGAGAGGCTGCAAAGAAAATTTTTGAAGTTTAACAATTTTTTATTTATCCCTCCTACGGTCTATGATTCACCATAATATTTCTATCACATTCTTGCCGATATGCATTGTATCAAACAAATGAGATACTTTTAGGTCCTGATTGAATTGAGTGGGATAAACGTTTCATACCTTGTGGAAGCCCATTATTAATATCCTCATGATCCTGATGAATAATAGAAGAAATCACAACAATAATGATAAAAAATAGTAAAATAATTTCAGTAAAAATAAAATTTCAAAACTTTACATATATGATACATAAACAAATTACATACTTTGATGATTTCTATTATATTCCAACTTCCGTAGGTGAGATGCCATTCCTTTTGGTTTTAATCTTGTCTCTTCTTTCCCACTGAAAAGATGTTTTTCAGTTGTACGATACCTATTTTTCTTAGAGAGGAAGTGCTTATACTCATCAAACACCTCCTTTCCTAAACTTTTTGAATGATGAAATTTCATTTTGGGACCATAATCTAGACATGCAAATGTACCCTTTGTGCAAGGACCTATAAGAGATGGATTTTTTTTTGGAACAAAAATGAGTATATTGTATTGAAAAATCTGCACCAGTCACAACCAAGTACATGAGGGATACATCTTCATATTTCCTAGTGACTTATGATCAATAATTCAACATTACATGATAAACACCGCTAGACGCTATATAGCTGTTGGGGACCAAGGGCACTAAGACATAAAACAAACATCTTAAGATAAAAAACACCTATACATACCTTATGCACAATGCACTTGATGACCAAACTCCATACAATGACAAATAAAAGAACACTAAGGACCCATTCTAAGCCTGTAACAGGCTAGTTTAAATCAATTTCCATTTTTCACAAGACATCTAGCATAGTCAACTAAGCATCCAAGCCAAATTTGATGTCCAGAATCATGCTCTAACAAATATCTCACCCATTACCCTCATAAATTGAGTTTGAAGGGCCATTAATTTATCAAAGAGTTCAATTTGAGAATGGAACAACTAGAGAACCTGTACCTATAAGTGGTAATCTACATGTTGCAGAGCCTCATAGGATTCCTTACAATGAGAAAACATGTTTTCATCTAAGGAGGAACTAAAAACCTCAATTAGTATCCATGGAGTCATGAACGCTACCCTTTGAAACCTGCGCGAAGCCGCCAACAAGACTATCCTTTCACGTTTTGTTATGCATTTCTCTATCCAAACACTGTAAGGCATGAAAGAGACAAGAAATCTGAACACTCCCCATCCCCATAGACAAGGCCTTACCAATTAGTGACAGAACCAACTAGAAATCAAATTTGCAAAGACTAGAATGACCAAATAAGAGCACAAAATTCCTCAGAGCCCACACAACCGAGAGGGAGAACCAAGGAACACATTGTCAATCCTCCACAACATAATCGGAACCCCCTTAACATACAATACACCAACACCCAAACTTTCATTCCAATCCTAGAGCCTCCACCATCCTGCAATTAGGCCATGTTCGTTGGATCTATTCCAACAAATTTGATACTAATATGCATGAAGATAAAGTTTACCCAACCCAACCAAATTAGCAATAGCAAAAATAGCAGGCCCAATACCCTTCCAAAAGCAACAACCCACATTACTTGGAGAAACATTAAGAAAACATCGAATGTCCATCCTATGATGCCTGGGCTTCCACCAGACACCCAACGAGACCAATTTCTTATCCAGACCTCGCACCAAAAGGATGATATTGATGCAATTACTCATCATGAGGGAAACTGCAAAGTCAAAATTATGGATATATTCCCACCTAAAGTCATCATTGATTTCCCATATGTATGCACTTAGACCTGCATTAAATTTTATAGAGGAGTAAACCACACATTCCATCATGAACTAGTGTGAGGAATAGTGCCAAACCATATATTTTAAGGTTATGTCATGCAAGATAGATGCTAAAAAGCATGCATGGCTCTTGAAATGGTACATTGCCAAGTTTAAAACCATAAGCCTTCCACCATTACTCCTAATAACCATTAATTCACCCTTAATTACCATGCTTGCAAGCCCCAAGGTGGTTGGTAATTTCATAGCCAGGATCAACGCTAAATTTCCAATTATTTATGCATCGTTAATTACTATAAAGATCACATTAATCATACTTTAACCCTTAGGGAATGATACATTTAAGGGTATCATTGTTAATTTCCAAGTCAGATTTAGCCAGGTTACAAGAAAAGTTAGCCATCTTATTTGCCTCCAAGTTATTGCTCCTGAGAATATGGAAGAAAGCCACAAATCAAAATGCAACTCTGCAGCCCTAGATCTGAGCCATAATTCTAGTGAGAATATGGCCTTTCAAACAAGAACCATTAACTAAAAATTGAATCATGATCTGAGAGTCCCATAATATAAAAATATCATACACTTTAATGTTCTTGGAAATAAAAAGACCATGGAGAAGTCCATATGAATGAGAACCAAGCCCCCAAGTGAAATTAATTATGATTATTCTCTCAGGATTAATAAGATTATCTCCCCATCCTACCACTTGTAGAATTCTTTTGGAAGTCCCATCGAAATGCATAATCCATTTACCTTGTGACTTCTTCTAGTCATCCAATTGTATGGAGGACATTAGAGCTTCCAAGGATAGGGAGAAGCACATGAGCAATAGGGGTTGTGTTGGCTTGAGGGGGCCTGACCCAGGTTCAATGTTATTTGTGCAAACCAACAAAACCCTAACTACTGGCCCTTTTAGTAACAACCTGCATATCGCAGGCTACAGTCTCACCCAAAGTAGTATTAGGGATGCTAGAACCAAGTTTCTGGATCCAGAGGCTTGTGTGATGGTTTCCTGGAGTCCCTATGGCATAGATCTACCTTTGTGCAACTCTAATCCTTCTGAACAGATAACTACTTCAAATCTATCTAAACGAATTCTAGGTCTTCACGAAGGTACTTAATTGTACTTATCACGCACAAATATTACAAATATACCACTTTCGTGTAGTAAACAAGCATTAATTCATATAAAATATATCACAGAACGAAGATACATGAACTTAGTAGAAGTAGATAATAAGACAAAGATGCATTAATTTCGACTCAAAAGAGTCTTTATTAAGTATAAGTGTTCAATTATAGACTTCTTTTCCCTATGCACTCAGCTGCAGGGGCCCACGCACTGAGCCTGCAGAATTACCAAGGCCTCCATGCACTTAGCTGCGGGAGCCTTCCCCTTTCACATAAGTACAGGAAACAAATTTTTCCTCCTTATCATCTTGCCCTTACAATGATTCTTCACTATCTGATCTCTTCTTGGACTCTCTATGACTCAACTATATATAACATTTTCTTTACAATACCATGGTCTGTGGTCCATGGGCAACTCAAAACAACTCTATCACCTACCCAACTAAGGGACTAAAGCCCCTTCGACTTCTATTAGCTTTGAACTCCACTTCCACATTTCACAGAGAATTTACATTCGTTACAAAAGATATTACAAAATTTTCTAAAAATTGACTCAAAACTTGACTTAACTGACGCTAGGGACCCCTTCCCAATAGGCTCCCAACACAAATTGGTGAATCGCCCTCAAGTCACTCAGCTGGCGCAACAATATTGCCTGGAGTTTGGAAATTACAACCCTTGAAAAGATTACGGGCACATTCTTCAGAACGAATGATATCACTATGAACTAAAAGCACCCCACTATGTTGTGAAGGTCATCTTACTGCGATCCTTCAGCGTGATATGGATCTGATGGTACCCTGAGAACCCATCAGTGAACGAGTAAGCTTCATTTCCTCCCACAATATTTAAAAATTCATTGGTAAACGGGGTTGGAAATGGGTTGTTGGGCATGGAATCCCCCACAGCATGTTTTGGGGCTCAAAGCCCAAGCTTTGAGTAATATTATTGTAAAGCCCCACGAATTGTGGGCCTGGAGCATGAATTATTTGTTAGAGTCATAGGGTTGTCTGCCCTAATTTTTCAATGTAGTTTCAGCTTACCCATGGTCCGTGGACCATGGGATTGTATAAATAGAGTGAGGCTCTAAGTTGTAAAGTAACTAATGAAAACGAATGAAAGGAATGGAATAAGATAGATAGAATAAGCCAATGAGCTTAGAGAAAGAGCCTAAGTATCTTGGGTCATAGTAGTAGGAAGAGGCTCTACAGCTAAGTGTGCAAAGGCCTAGTAGAGTCCGCAGCTGAGTGCACAGACCCCTGCAGCTGTGTGCGCAGGGTAGAGTCGATGTAACTGAGGAGGAAGAATAATAAAGAGAAGCTTTATCTAAATTCCGTGTATCTGTTCTTATGTTATTACATGTTTGATATCAATTGCAATTATAGTATTTATTTACTGCGCACCTTTGTATGAATGGTGAATATTGTTAAGTATAACTAAACGCATACAGGTAAGCTAAATTAATCAACAAATATCGGGTTACTAATAAGGCCTTGGGTAATAACATTGTTTGGCCCCCTACTAGGGTTGTGTGAAGATAGCATCACAGGCTGTGAGGTACTAATAAGTGTGTGTAGCGACGTGCACGCAGGGTCAAACTGTGGACCACTTGGAGCCCATCAGACATCCCTAGGGTGCGGAAACCTGGTTCTAGCACCCTCCCCTACTACTTCGGGTGAGACCTTAGTTTGCACTCTGCAGACTATTGCCGAAAGGGCTAGTAGTATCGGGATTTGTTTGGCTAACTCATCTCTGAACCTAGGTTAAGCCCCAACAAGCCAACAAATAGTTTCGTTACTGAGATCGAGATCTGTATAAGGGATGTCTGATGTTGTGTCACTGGAATCCAATGAAGAAAGAAATTGAAGGGTGGTTAGACAAAAATATTCACGAGTTCGCGGCATAGGAAAACAAGAATCCGCGAGTATCAAAGGAACAGTGGTTGGAGTGCTACTTATATACGGAAATGCATGAAATTTTCTTTGCATCCTTTCCCTATGAGTTGTATGAGTGGATCACAAAGATAGCAGAAAATCAGGGAAGGTGTAGGCTTGACAAACCAATTGGGTGGACTCCATAATTAGTGCACAGACTAGAAGCATCGAAAGATAAGATCGCGCATGTTGTGGACCATTGGCTCAATCGAATTATAGGGGGGTTTATCACTGAGTTTGCGGTAGACACAATAGTTAGCTACAGCGAGGTGGAACGATGCTTCCTCAAAGGTCCGCGAGGTAAGTACATTAAATATTTGAACACTTGGATTAAGATGTTATTGTGTGAAAAGCAGGTTATATGAATAAATTGATGTTTGGGGCTACACAAAGTGGGAGGATCTATAGAAACGAACGTAGTGCAAAGATAGAAAATAGCCCCTTGATTTCACCTCGGCGGGAAAGTGAGGAAGAGATCACGAAAGTTTCTCCAAGAAGCACGGTCAATATGATAAGGAAATGAATTCTGTGCCTACCACCTCCACCTACACCACCACCAGTCTCACCATCTTCACCTCCATCTCTGCCCACACCACCTCCACTACCACCACATTTCAATATGGTGAGCGTGATAAAATTGCCGATATTCAGGGGAGTAGGGAATGAAGATCCGGACCAATTTTGGTTCATGGTAAGGGTTGTATGGGAAGAACAAGGAGTCATGGATGACAATATAAAGAAGGCAACATTGGTGAGCACGTTGCAGAATCGTGCATTGAATTGGTATATTAAGAATTCTAATGACCATCCAAACGCGGGGATTGCAGATATCTAGTCCGGCTGAATAAGGAATTTAGCAGGCCAAAGTTGGAGACACAATTGATTATCAGGTTTATGGAGATCACGATGCTTCTAGGTGAGACCCCATGGGATCTGGATTAGAGACTGAAGAGTATGATTCACGAAGCCAACATGACCTTAACAGATGGGTGCACCGAACATGGTTTGTAGCATCACTAACGCCACATCTAAGGACGACACTGTCGCAGCAGAATTTATCCACCTAGGGCAAAGCTTTGGAGGTTGCAATGAGACTGCACAAGACCCTAATACAAGATCCTGGCTTGGGAGTCCAAAAAATCCATGCGCAACTACAAAATTTGTGTCTGGAAATGTAGATTTTGAAACAGAACAACACAACTCAGCCAGAGACACGCGAGGAGGTATGGTGCATAAAATGCAAAGGCCAGGGGCATGACAAGGACCATTGTCTAGTCTTTGCGAATTACTTGGCGGGAGGAGGGCCGATGCCATTAAGACTAGAGGCACAAGTAGGACCAAGCACGGCTTCTACATTATGTTGCACGATTTTTCAGATAGGAGGGAAACATGCTACAGATAATTTTCATCTATTGCAGAAGTATACACAGATGTCCCAACAATTGTTCTGTAATTTCTACAAGTCGGTAGGCCATGATGAGCACACCTGCAGAAGTTATGAGCTAATGATGGATCGAACTCCTACCTATAGAGTGAAAACCAAAATGTAAATCCTCGACCAAATGCAGGAATGGCGCGCACTGGATTTCAGGGGCGTGGATGAGGTCAAGGTGGAATGGAACCAGGAAGGGGTCACAGACAACTAATTTGTTACAATTGTGGAGGGCCAGGACACTATGCCTGTGATTGTATGAATCTGATGAGAGCATCATGTTTATACTGTACTCAGTTTGATCATGAGATAGAGGACTTCCCTACACTGATAGTGAGGCTACGCAATAAAGGGATACTCTAGCCTCCCCCGCCTCAGAATTTGCAAATGATGAGGTCTGAGCTACATGAAGAGGATCGGAATGTAAATATAGTGCTCAGAAAAAAAGGTCATATGCCATCGAGCGCAGACTTTAGGGTTATGAAGCAAGGAATGATACTTGTAAGGATATGAGTCCCGATATATCCGTAATCATCATCCTGGAAATTTCCACAAGCCGGTCCCTAGTCTCATGTGTAGCAAAGAGTCTACGTTGCATGTTGTTCGAGGGGTGATGGGAGGTGAGGAGGGGCGGTGCGCTGTCTCTCCGGTGAGGTTCCCGTCAGGGTATGGCAAAGGGATGAGTTGTCAGAGCTAGGGGTGGTACTCCCTGGCTTTAAGCAGGAATGTGCTGTGTTGAAGTCTAAAAAATTTAAGCCAAGGATGGAAGGTTTGTTGAGGGTGTGAGAGAGTCAGGAATTGAGGAAACCTTGAAATTATAATTAGGATGGTGTCAGAGTTGGATGATAAAGTCAGGAGTTGATTGTTTGGTCAGGTACTTATTTTTGTCGGGTGTTTTCACTTTCGGGCTGTTGGCGGTTAAGGGGATGTTGGCGGGGTTAAAGGTTTAGGGATGTTTGGTTTGAAGGTGGGGTGATGGGGCTGGCTGGCCGAAGGTTCAAGGATCAAGGCTGGCTAAAAGTGGTTTAAGGCCTATTTAAAGGGTAAATCCGATATCACAACGGGAGATGACAAAGGTAAGCAGCCTGAAGAAAGTGCATGGGTTTACAAGGCTCCTAAAAAGGAACCTGAATTTGAGTTGGAGCGCACGAAGGAGACATTCATGGAAGTTAAGACGAGCTTCACAGAGGCCTCCACTTCAAGTAGTAAGGATGAACTAGAGTTAGAGATGGATCCTTCAATGATCACTACCTTTCTGGAGACATGTATGAAACTGCTGCGTGACAGCAAGGCTGTGAAAGGGCTGTAGGAACTTATCACTAGGTGTGCTGGGTCAGGAGAAATGCATGTAGTCCGGAAGCTTGGAAAGCACACATCATGAACAGGAAGGTAAATGAGATTGACTTCACAAATCGGGGAGTATGAAATGGATCAAGTAATTCTGGATCTAGGATTGGATGCGGATGTGCTTCCAAAGAAAACATGGGAGTGCATGGGTATGCCTACATTGCAATGGTCTCCCATTCAATTGTGAATGGCAAACTAGCAGAAGATCCTACCGATGGGAAGATTGTAGGGGATAATAGTAGACATCGAAGGTGCAACTGCGCTTACATATTTTTAGGTGATAGAGATTGTCGATGACAACAATCCCTATCTCGTGCTATAGGGAATAGATTGGGCCATTGATATGAATGAGGTGATAAATCTAAAGAAGCACAAAATGATTTTTGAGAAAAAGTCACTACACGTAGTGGTGCCTTTAGACCTTGCAGAAGGAGAGCGCTACACAGAGCCAGTGCGCGACGATGAGTTAGACTGTATCTACAAGATAACTGCTCGGGAACAGGATTGGGTGAATCCTCCAGCGGATGGCCAGATTTCATGGGAGCGTAAAAGCTCCTGTACATCAGATTCAGATGAGGAAACAAAATGATGGTAGAACTGGTTACATGAGGTAACCCTGCTCAATTGCAACATGATGGTAAGACCACTGTGCTACGTGACAACAAAGGTAATGGATCTGCCTATGTATGACAGGTTGAGAGCGGTGGATGAATTCCTGAACAAATTTGAAAGCGCAGTGCCAGAACAATTGTGGTTCGATGCTCTGAAATGGGCACTGTGTGCGACACCCGCACGGTGGTGGGGTACGCATCAGAGAAGCTTTGAGTACTGGCATGAATACAAAAGGGGGATGCTTATATGATTTGGAAAACCTTAGCTATGGATGAGAGCCAGTTATGAGGGACGAAACAGCTTGTGCACCCACCTTTCTATATTGGTACAAGCATATGGTACGTAGCCAACATGAACACACACTGCTATCATGATAGGAAACATGACCAACTAGCAAAAGCAGGCAAGACAAGTGCGCAAACGACGACGCATGATAAAACCTAGCGTGCCAAAAATCATACATGGGGAAGCCTTTGACAAAGTATGCGAAGTGCTGAACAGGGTCCACCATGTGAGATGCACTAATTGGGACATGCACGTACTAACAGTTGTATGGGCTTATAGGACCATGCGAAAAACTCTAGCCACACAAGCACTTCCGAAGCAGGGCTTGTAGTCCCTGTGGAGCATGCGAAGATGAGTTCGCGCATAACAACACCCGAAGATACGATGGTCCACACAGACTGAAACGAAGAAATCACACAGTTACACAAAATAGAACATGTAAGACTTGAGGAAGAAATCCGACGGGGAAACTTTATACTTCACAAACTTGAAAAATACTGAGTACGACTAAGAGAGAAACATGCTTTAATGGACGCAGAGGTCAAGAAGTTGTAAAATGAAATAAAGGAAGAATTTCTCGTCGAAAAGCTGAGGATGGTAAGGCAAGGTGCATACAGTCATATTGACAAATTCGAAAGCTATTGTTGTGAATTGGTTAGTCTATTGTCATGGCTAAGATCACATCTCACTAAATGTAGTGACCAGGGCAGTGCTGTACAAAAAGTAGAGTGCACAATGCTGATCACTAAAATGGGAGATGGGGATTCTCTGCGAACCATGGTGGAGGATGAGATGAAGCCCCACACGAGTGGTGCGCCCACTTGACTAGCTGTAGGAAGGATAGTCTTAGTGCTCTAGGCAGTTGAAAGGGAGCTTGGGATATAAAATATTCTGCCTGGGGGCTGCACGATATGAGAGATGCGCATAGGAGTAGGACTTCACAGGGTTCACGACCGTGCATGGAGGGTTGCGCTATCACTCGAGTTGGCTAGGGAGTGACTATTGGTGTCACTATTCATGAAGGGATGTCTAATTTGAGGCCAAATGGAGCAGGCGGCAGGCATTTAAGACGTGAGTTATGGGCAAGATTTGGGAAAATATGCCGCCAAGAAAGCATTAATAGCCTGAAATTTGGAGGAACGAATTTAGCAAGTTCAGGAAGCAGCAGCATAGTGCACTGCAGACATCAAGACTATTTGAGAATAGTTGGAGGGACTCCGCACCAAGATCGTCGTGCTTCTAGAGTGACTCGAGGGCGAGTCACGATGTTTGTGTTCGGGGCTTGTTGGGCATGGAATCCCCCCCACGACATATTTTGGGGCTCAAAGCCCAAGTTTTGAGTAATATTATTGTAAAGCGCCACGAATTGTGGGCACAGAGCACGAATTGTATGTTAGAGTCATAGGGTTGTCCGCCCTAAGTTTTGAATGTAGTGTTGGCCTACCCATAGTCCGTGGACCATGGGATTGTATAAATAGAGTGAGGATCTAAGTTGTAAAGTAAGTAATGAAAATGAATTAAAGGAATGGAATCTGATAGATAGAATAAGACAACGATAATAGAGCAACAGTCTAAGTATCTTGGGTCGTAGTAGTAGGAAGAGGCTCTGCAGTTGAGTGCACAGAGACTTAACAGAGTTTGCAGCTGAGTTCGCAGACCCCTACAACTGAGTGCGTAGGGTGGAGTCGAGTCTGTAACTGAGGAGAAAGAATAATAAAAAGAAGCTTTATCTAATTCCATGTATCTGTTATTATGTTATTACATGTTTGATATCAATTGCAATTATATTGTTTATTTACTGCGTGCCTTTGTATGAATGGTGAATATTGTTGAGTATAACTGAAAGCATACAAATAAGATAAATTAATTAAATAATAATGATTTACTAATAAGGCCTTGGGTAATAACACTGTTCGGCCCCTGAGTAGGGCTGCGCGAAGACAACATTACAGGCTGCAAGGTACTAATAAGTGCGCGTAGCGACGTGCATGTAGGGTCAAACCACTGACCGCTTGGATCCCATCAGACATCCCCAAGGTGTGGAAACCTAGTTCTAGCACCCTCCCCTACTACTTCGGGTGAGACCTCAGTCCACGCTCTGCAGAATATTGCTGAAAGGGCCAGTAGTACCAGGATTTGTTTGGTTAATTCATCTCTAAACCTGGGTTAGGCCCCAACAAGCCAACATGGGTCATGAATGCATGGATCGTTAAGCTTTCTCAGATCCCCACCAACGGGCAGGCATAGCACGTAGTTCTAGATCTAGTGCTTGGAATTGATGTTGCTCGGTCACCTTCATTTCAAACTCATACAAAAATAAATTAACATCATTTAAGCCATCATAATGCAAAATATTTCTTACCTTCGTGGATATGCACTGCAGTGATTTTGTCATCATATTCCAACATAGTGTGGGAACTTCATGCAACCTATTCTAATAGTGTTCAAGCTCTTCATCTGAATCTGAGGTACAAGAGCTATCTCTATCCCATGTAATTTTCCCATCTACAGTAGGATTGATCCAATCTTCATCACGCGTAGTAATCATGTATATTTGATCCAAGTCATCGTCCTCCACACATTCATGGAATAGTTCAGTGTAGCATGCCCCTTCAGTAGGGTCCAGGGGCACAATAACCCTCATCGATTTCCTTTCAAATCTCATCCTTCACTTCTTTAGATTAATTACGACATCCATGTCAAAGGCCCAATCGATTCCTAGAAGTTCCAGGTAAGGATTGCTATCATCCACCATTTCAATTGCTTCAAAATCACCCAGAGCACTTTCTCCTTCAATGTCTACTGTTACCCCATATGGGTTCCCCATAGGAATGATCTTTTGTTGATTGGCCATGCGTAGCTGTATAGTAGACCATTGTAGCACAAGTCTCCCCATCCTCTGATAGCCCCTCGTCCTCTTCCTCTTCCATGGCCTTGAAATCCTCTGTACGCTAAACCCACACCCTGATCTTGAGGTCAATTTTCCACTTCCATCCAATACGTAGGGGTCCACTCCATCATTAATTCATAGTTTCGGCAGTTTCACTCATCAAGTCCAATTGACTTACAAAAAGTAAAAAACAATTGTTGCAGTATCTGAAAAAACTTCTGCAAGAGGTGATAATTATCAGTCGCGTGCTTCCCAACCATATGATAGATAACACACCATAATGTTACTCCTGTTCTCAATCCCACAATGTTTTCTGGCTTCAAAGGAACTAACCCTCCTTCAATCATGTAGTTTTGATAAATAGGGAAATGATCCTTATCATGTCCCTTGTATTTACATTTTATGCACCAAACTTCAGTGCACACCTATGGCTGAGCTTCCTTCCCTGACTTCAAGCTCTGCAACTCCATGTGGAGACTTGCTAGCTACTACTGAATCTGTTACACTCCTACATTCATGTCCTATACTAGCAAGGCTTCTAACCTCATCACGATATCCACAACCTCTGCTTACATTCCTATGTTCCACTGTGATAATGGTAGTCTCAAATGAGGCAACAATGAAGCAATGTACCAATATCTATGTTGATCATATGTGATCTTCATATTAGCCTGCCGGATCAGACATTTTAGCCTCTTATCAATATCCCAAGAGGACTCATTTACCCTCTGCTGTATTCCCTTAAACTTGGTTACAAACTTCACGTGAGACTTAGGGTTCTTAAACTCACTTTTCAATGCCTGCTAGGTCTCTGCCATTGTCACTCCAGGTATATCTGTACAAAACTTGATGTATTGTTGGGATGGGGTCCCATGGGTCAGTTTTGGGGTTAAGATAACCCAAGTTTTAGTACAAGTTTTGTAAATAATGTAAAGTCTCCACGATTTGTGGACATGAAGCACGCAGATGAATAAGCGCCAAAGGGGTTTAGCCCCTTGTTTTATGTAAAGTTTGAGTCAGTTTTGGGATTCACCCATGGTCCACAGACCATGTCATTGTATGAAAAATGCTATACATAGGAATTTCTTAGAGAGTCTAAGGCATAATGGATGGGAAGTGATATCGAAGAGAAGTGGGTAAGATAGAAGAAAGGCACTACAGGTGAGTGCACAGAGGCTTAGGTAGAGTCCGTAGCTGAGTGTTTGGACCTCTACAGCTAAGTGCGGAGGGTAGTTTTGAGTCTGTAACCTTGAATTGAAGATCAATAAAGAAATTTTCCAAATAATTCTTGCTTATTTCTATTTAATTATGTAAATGTTATATGTTGTCGATGAATGATGCGTTTTATGAAATATTCATTGAATGTGACGTGATTCTCTTGAATAAGTGTTAATGATGTACGCAATGCATGTTTAAGTACTTTCATGAAGACTCTGATGAATTCTTCGATGATTATTAATATCTTAAGTAAATTTGCGTGAATCCTAATTTATAATTTCTCTCTGATACATGTAAGTACACAAATTGACTGTTAAAGGTCCACAAGGACTGATCGTAGACCTTCGCGAAGGTCTGAAGGCTATTCTAACAGAGTTGCAGCAATGTGCCCTAAGATTGTATCGATTTGTGCGAAGGCAAATATGAGGCACTGGAAGACATCACACTAGTCTCTGGATGCAGAAACTTGGTTCTTGCTGTCACACGGAATTGGTCAAGGGTGCGGACACAGCTGACCTTCCTAGAAGTCTAAGACATTCTAATGACAAACAAGACAAAATGGAGTGATCTTTCTCTAAATACACCTTTTACAACATGAAAACTACAAGTGTTTAGGCTTACCTTATTCCAAAACGCTGTTGTTGAAGTCCGTTCTTGACGATCCGGATGAGCTCCTCCTTCAAGTCAATTCCTACAACCACAAACAATCAAACAATTACCAAGCACTTGCATTTCATATAATAAAACATATATTCAACATGCAGACCAAGGAACACATGAAATAACTCATTAACACAAGCTATTGAGAAAAATAAACCAGTTTGTATTAATAACGAAACAAAGAAACTCTTACAACCTGGCCTTGGTGTTGAGCAAGTTCCTCCCAGGGTCCATCAAGGGTTTTCCTCTACTTTGACAAAGCTCACCCTCTTCCAAGTAGAATCAAGTGAAGACAATCTCTCCTCACAAAGGCTCTAATGGAAGACCTAAATCCTGTAGCATTTACCCAAAGAAAATGTATAGTTCCAACCTCTTCTCCCTCTGGCTCAATGTCTTTATTTATAGTGCTGTAAAGAGGTTATTCAGGTCCACTATCAATGGGATCATCCCCCTCTTTGGGTGGGATAGCTCCCTTATTGATGGGATAAGTTCCCCCTTAATAGAGATACATGAACCAACTGGAGGTGCATCCATTTCATCAAACCGACCTCTAGAATGTTCTAGAAGTAACCACAAGTAACTTTTTCAAGATAAAACTCGCGCATTTTGCCTTTTACAGAGGGACGCACCTGTCCCTTAACATACAGAGCGTCCATGGACGCAGATTTTGTGAACATGGTCAGCGTCCCCGCAGGTAAGGCTAGAGAGAACCTGCGACCCCAGAGATAAACATAGTTTTTACAAGACTTTCTCTCTTCTTTGAGTTTGAGATGGATAACAGAGGCATGAGACTTGCCTAAGAGGGTAGCATGACTGTTGATTTGAGCCATACTAACTGTAAGTAGTCAAGGTGACATTTTTTAGTGTAACAGATTGCCCCCTAAAGTGCGAAGCCTGGAATAGAGTAGGGTTTTGTAATTCTAGGAAGGGTGAAGCGCTTTATCATTTCAAGGATTGTCTTGTGGATGGCCTGGTTGGAACCTGCAATTTTCAACACAAAATACATGGATAAGATTATATCATCACTGAGGTAGGCATTCCCATACTCAGATTCAAAACTTTAACTAATGAACTAACTACTCTGATACAGGAATGATCTTGCAGTACATCATTTTTATAGACTTTTGTAGACACAGTATGGACGCAGCCATCTGTTTATGATTAGTCTACATAGATAATGAATACAAAACTCCTCGCAGCCTGGATGGTAGAAACTAGATCCAGGGTCTTCACTTCTACTTCCCGAATTGGTACGATTCTAGCCATGTGATTAAATGATTTGATGTCGAACATGTTAGAAACCACTTGATTACCAGTCGATGATGTAAACTGTTAACAAGCGTGAGAGAGACCACCAGTAATGTCAATGGTTCTCAAAGTACCAAGCACAACCCGTGAAATGTGAATAGATGTTTTGATGTCGAACACTTGACGGAATCCTTTGATCGAAAGTCAATGATGTAAACTGACGTCAAAGGCGAGAAACCTGCCATTGATGCATGCAGACTTCAAGGTACTGTCAATTCCTAAGTCATCTTTCTAGATAATGTGTCGATGTCGATAGAAAGCGACCCGTTGCAGGCAAGCCCGCAACACGAAATCATTGTTCAAGTTGAAGAAATGTTGCTGTAAGGACTGACTCAGGGATGGTCAAATGGATGACAAGTATTTTGCAGATGAAAGTTTTTCTTGCAGGCCTCTTGAACACATAACGACACGACAGATGGCTTGGTGACGAATAACTCAAAGTTAATCCCCGGAACCCGGTTAAAGACTTTCAAAGTGGTTTGATCAACTGTGAGGTAAAAGATTTCCCAACCCAGGTGAATGAAAAAGTGTCGTGTTCAAGAGTGGTAATAAAGTTTCTTTTGAGACAAAAGGTAACAAACAGGTTCATTCTTCTCTCTTTTCCCCCACCATTTCTGGCAATTACCTCTTTATTTTTAACAAGCTTGAGGAGGATAACATGTGCTTGATTATAAGCTCATCCTTCGGATGAGTCCAACCTAGTTTAAATTCAAACCCTAGGAAGGAGTGGTTCGTTCCTGTTTGTAATTGAACAGGTCCTCTACTGTAAAAGTTTAACGAGCCCAGTATAGGAGAAACTCGGCGTTTTTCAATTTTAGAGAGTCTGAAAAAACTAAAGGAGACTCCAAGTTGAACTTTTTCGTAGATTTGTGTCCCTCAAGCCCGAAAAAGTATAAAATAATACCTGGGGGAACCGCTTGATCTTGCGACCAAGGAGTACTTTCATAATTAGTGCCACTGACCTGAAAAGTAAAAAGCGATCAAGGACACGTCGTTTTATTTCCTTATCGAGTTTGAAACGACAAAAACCCGGCAATATTTTCCTGATTTTACGGTCAGAAAAGAGCTATAAGGGGACCGTCTTTTAATTCCGTTTTAACGAGTGTAAAAGAAACGCTCGGCAATCTTTTCATATTTTAGGAGTCAGAAAAGGGCTTAAAAGATGACTCTGAGGTTTCACTTTTTCGTAAGTTTTAACGAGTTCGAAAAAGGGATAAAAATGTACTCATGGTTTTCACTTTTTTCGTAAGTTTTAACGAGTTCGAAAAAATGATAAAAATGTACTCATATGGCCGACTTTCAATTTAATTTACGAGTAGGAAAAGACGGAAAGATCTCGGCATTTTCATTTGTTTTACGAGAATGAAATATAGCAAAATAATCTCGGTATTTTCATGAGTTTAACGAGTCTTGAAAATAACTGAAATTGACTCGAGATAGGTTTCATTTTTACAAAAGCTTGAAACAGAGAAAAACTATGCTTCAGAGTAGTTTCATTTTTACACAAGCTTGAAACAGAGATAAAACTGTGCTTGATGCCCCCTAAGCATAACTGCTAGAGTGCATGCCCCCCTAGCTTCATTTCATTCAACCATTTGGATGAAATGAAGGTTTAGTGACGAGATCATTTAAAATACTTTGACCTAAAACTGTAAGAAAATTATGCAAAACACCGAAACAACTAACCTAAATATACAACTTAACATTTACGAGATCTAGTCAATCTCTCGACTCAAGTAGAGGAGGATTTGTTTCATTTTTTAAACGAGCTTGACACAGGAAAAGAACTATGCTCGGATTCGGTTTCATGTTTACACAAGCTTGAAATGAAAAACTATGCTTGTTACAAGTTCACATGCCCCCGGCATAATGATGCAAATCAAGGTACATGCCCCCCAAGCTTCATTGCATTCAATGAGGTGGATGGAATGAAGCTTTACTTTCAAAATCTTGGAAAAACTCGTAAGAGTTGTTTCATTTTTTAGTGAGCTTGACACAAGACAAGGAACTATGCTCATAACTACTTTCTACACTCTACCTACTTAACCTATCCTTGTTTCATTTTTTAACGAGCTTGACACAAGACAAGGAACTATGCTCAAGACTCCTTGTTTCATTTTTTAACGAGCTTGACACAAGATAAGGAACTATGCTCATAACTACTCTCTACAATCTACCTAACAAAAACTCTACTCTAAAAACCTTGTTTCATTTTTTAAAGAGCTTGACACAAGACAAGGAACTGTGCTCTAAAATCCTTGATTCATTTTTTAATGAGCTTGACACAAGATAAGGAACCATGCTCATGACTACGCTCTACAATCTACCTACTTAACCTACCCTTGTTTCATTTTTTAACGAGCTTGACACAAGACAATGAACTATGCTCAAAAATTCGCATACCCCCAGCATAATGATGCAAAGCGAGGTACATGCCCCCCAGGCTTCATTGCATTCAACCGGCTGGATGAAATGAAGGTTTACTTTCAATATTTAACTTGAAAAGGGAGTTGTTTCATTTTTAAAGAGGTTGACACAAGAAAAGAACTATCCTCATACCTGATTCATTTTTTAACGAGGTTGACTCAGTAACAGGAACTATCCTCAAACCTGATTCATTTTTTAATGAGGTTGACTCAGTAACAGGAACTGTCCTCAAACCTGATTCATTTTTTAATGAGGTTGACTCATTAACAGGAACTGTCCTCAAACCTGATTCATTTTTTAATGAGGTTGACTTAGTAACAGGAACTGTCCTCAAACCTGATTCATTTTTTAATGAGGTTGACTCAGTAACAGGAACTGTCCTCAAACCCTACTTTCTACAATCTACCTACATATCCTAAAATCTAGCTGATTCATTTTTTAATGAGGTTGACTCAGTAAAAGAACTGTCCTCATGCTAGCCTATTTCATTTTTTAACGAGGTTGATACAGGAAAAAACTATCCTCGTAACATTGATCATGGTTTCCAACTGGAGGAAAGACATGTCAATGGACACACCTTGATCATGGCTTCCAAGAGGTCTTCATCCGAAGGAAGAATACTTCTTGGGAAGGAACACATGTCAAGGGACTCAAAAGGGATAAGAACATCGTGTTCAAGTAATCCCATAGAGTTTTCCATGTCAATTACCGGAGCTAAATCAAAGGAAGATGAGCAAACAGTGAGAGGCTCACTTACATCGGTAACTGAAATCATGGGACCGGTTGCCACATAATTAACCCGTGGCAGGGTAGATACCACTTTAGAATCAGGAACATTTAGGGGTGTCATATTATTGGTAGTTGAAAAAAAACTAGGGAACGAAAGCTGGTCTACAGTCACAATACTGCCATTGTGAGGGAAAGACATCACGCGAAAGAGTGTCGATACGACAGCTTTCATTGCATAAACATAGTCTCGCCCAAGGAGTAAATTGAAATCCAAGGGACCTCGAACTACCATAAGATCAACACAAACAGTTTTACCTTCCAAGGTAATAGAAAACTTAGGAAGGATCCCTAAAGGTTCACTAATTGTTCTGTTAAAAGCTTTCAGATTCTGCGTAATAGGCGCAAGCTGAGGGGAACCCAAAGCTTTCCAAACAGCTGAGGATAAAATACTAACAGAAGCACCTTCATCTACCTGAGTACGATGTATGTCCCTACCACCAGCCTTGACAATGATTTGGAAAGGGATGGAGGAAGGAAGACGAGGTTCTGTCAGTCTATTCCAGTCAAAGGAAAAGACCTCAGTACTTGGAGGGGGTTCTGTAGAAACAGGTGAAATGCCCCCTGGCATAGAAGAATCTGATGTAACAAGAAGAACCTGAGCGGTATGAAGTTCACTCTCTAAATGGAAAGTGGGATCGACCGAATGTGAAATTGAATTGACCACTTGATCAACTAATGGATCATCAACCTGAGTGACATGAGTTTCACTCTCCAATGGGAGAGTGTGACCGACTGTATTTGAATTTGAATCAATCACTCCGTCAGTTGACGGTAGGTTGGGAGAAAGTTTACGGTAACCAGTTGGAAATTCTTGCTGTGGAACAGTAAGGTTTTCCAATAATGTTGAGGCTTCATCCATGTGAGGGCAAATGTGAGTTTGATGACTCCCTTTGCATAACTTACAAGGAAACCTAACTTTACCTTTTTTCCCAGGAACTTGACTATCACTGGTTGATGGATCAACGGAAAGTTGATGGGATTTTTCTGACCATACTTCCAAGACCTTTGGAATACCAGGACAATTGACAAGGAAGTGGTCACCCTTACAAAGCCTGCAAGGGTATTTGGGTTTACGATGCATGTCGGAATTTTCCTCAACACAACTAACACTTACAGCCATGGTTGGTTGGTTGACTTCTTTCTTATCTTGCTTCTTCTTCTTCTTCTTCTTCTTCCCTTTCTTCTTCTTCTTAGCCTCATGGTTACTAACATCAAGGCTTTTACCAGGCGAAGAGGAAGAAATGGAGGAAGAAAAATTAGGCGAAGAAGGTAAAGGGTCAACAGAAGGTTGGTGATGTTGAGATGGTGAACTCTGTTGAGGTGAAGCATCCGGTTGAGATGGAACAATTGGAGTATTTTGGGCCAACGAAGTTGAAAATAACCATATCGGTAAACCTATTGTAAATCCAGGTAATGACAAAGTAGCCATATAAGGAGGACCAACATTTCCAAAGTAAGGAAAAGTACTAGGATTCTCGTTAGGAGGGGTTCCTAGGTTGATAAATTCCAGAACATTTGCCATTATATTCAACTTCAGTGAATTTTATTAACAATTTAAAACTAAAATTAACAATTCACAATTCACACCTAACAATTAAAATTCACAATTCACACCTATGGTCTCTAAAAGTAAAAACAAACAAATTAACACGCGCTATCAAATCTAGGAGTCAAACCACACACAAACAGTAAGCTCTCCGGACCGAAAACACTAGTTGGTGATGAAGCCCAACCTCGCAGAATTCAGTACAGAAATGGCGGGTGGAACAGTTACCCCGGCAACCTGCTTAATGAATAGACCGGCACAAGTTCCTCCACTTTAACCATCTCGAAGTGAAGTGAACCCCCCGGAAAATCCAAGTGAGTATAACCGACGTCTGCTCCAGGTACAGTGGGACCTTCCCTCCACCGTCACCTCGGTAGAACCCTAAAGATTATGGTCACTAAGGTCACCAACAGTAACAAATACACCTGGGGGAACAGTCTAAACTCCGACAGCACGCAAGGGCAGAGTAGCAAGCTCAATCCCCTTACCGGCTCCTTGACAACAATCCAAGGTTTACCGATAAGTGACCCCTGGCTCCTCGACAATGGTTAATCCGAGGTTTACCATTTGTAATACGTACTGTCTGGCGTCGTTCCCAACGAGGGGGGAATGATCCCCTCACTGGTTCGGACACGAGCTCGTGCTTCTCCTTTAAGAGGAGCTTTCCCAGAGTGCAATTGAAACAATTGGATTTATTCTACTCAAGATAAACTATCTGTTTGGTTTTGTAGTCTTGGAGAGTTAAGTACTCACCTACTCCAAGACCCTAGCCTAAGCTATGTTGGTGTTTCAGAGCCTTAGAAATGTAAAAATTACTAGATGAATTTTAATTAAGCACTGTGTTATTAAGGCTGTTATTACTCAAATGGGTAAATGGAGATGAAACCAATGGTGTTATGACCCGACTCAACTGAATGCAATCGAATATGATAATGCAATCCTTTCAATTCGATGAATCCTAACTAGAGTAAGGAGAGAGTTTCCATTCACTTCCAACAATGCAAAAAATTGATTACTAAGAGAAAATATAACAAATTCTCTAATGCACTAATTTCATCAAGAAAAACTAATGCAAATCAATTCCAAACCATTTTTTATTTTTATTTTTGTGTAAATTCAAATCAAAGAAAGCTGATCTAAATCTACAATTGATTTTTCAGAATGTAAACTATGCAATGGTAATCTATGCACAATTCACTTGAAAAGTATGCAAATGTAATCTATGCACATTTTCCATTCATATTCCGAAAATGAGAATTCTAATTATGCAAATGTGATCTATGCAAGAGAATTCTCAAACACAAGATGATTCTAATGTAATATAAGAACCAATCAAGTGCAAGTCGAGAAAAATGGGTGGGAGTTCCAAAGATCAAAACATAAAAACACTCAAAGGCGATTGACACTCATACACAATTTAGCCCCCCCCGGCGAATGAGGGGGAAATTTTTTTGCAAAAACAAAAGCAAAAAGATGCAAAATTGTGAAAAGACTGAGAGAAACCTCCAAGTAATGACCAAAGGAAATCAAATTAAGAATTTCTCAAAAAAGAGACTCAAAACACCCAATTGATGAAAGCTAAAAGCAGGAATGCTAATGAAACAAGTTCAGGTGAAAATTTTTGACAGGGTACTAAAGGATCTGGGCAGAAAACACTAAGGAAAAACAAAATCTAAAAGCAATTTAAAGCAAAAATGGAATTTTCTTAAAGTTTACAGGAAGACGCAGGCAACCCGTTGTCACAGGTGCGGCCCCGCTCTGTGCAAACGGCAACAGCGCGTCTAAAGACGCACTGTGCAGTACTAAGAGGGTGCGTCCTTCTGGAAAAATGAAGAAAAACCAAATCTAACTAAATCTAAAGCTAAGCCACCCAAATACTAATTCTCACAGTCAAAAACCAGAAAATAAAAATGATTTTCTCAAAGCAAAGTTCATATAAAGGAAAAGACTCTCTCATTAATGGATTCCCCAGTGGAGTCGCCAATTTGTCACACGGAATTGGTCAAGGGTGTGGACACAGCTGACCTTCCTAGAAGTCTAAGACATTCTAATGACAAACAAGACAAAATGGAGTGATCTTTCTCTAAATACACCTTTTACAACATGAAAACTACAAGTGTTTAGGCTTACCTTATTCCAAAACGCTGTTGTTGAAGTCCGTTCTTGACGATCCGGATGAGCTCCTCCTTCAAGTCAATTCCTACAACCACAAACAATCAAACAATTACCAAGCACTTGCATTTCATATAATAAAACATATATTCAACATGCAGACCAAGGAACACATGAAATAACTCATTAACACAAGCTATTGAGAAAAATAAACCAGTTTGTATTAATAACGAAACAAAGAAACTCTTACAATCTGGCCTTGGTGTTGTGCAAGTTCCTCCCAGGGTCCATCAAGGGTTTTCCTCTACTTTGACAAAGCTCACCCTCTTCCAAGTAGAATCAAGTGAAGACAATCTCTCCTCACAAAGGCTCTAATGGAAGACCTAAATCCTGCAGCATTTACCCAAAGAAAATGTATAGTTCCAACCTCTTCTCCCTCTGGCTCAATGTCTTTATTTATAGTGCTGTAAAGAGGTTATTCAGGTCCACTATCAATGGGATCATCCCCCTCTTTGGGTGGGATAGCTCCCTTATTGATGGGATAAGTTCCCCCTTAATAGAGATACATGAACCAACTGGAGGCGCATCCATTTCATCAAACCGACCTCTAGAATGTTCTAGAAGTAACCACAAGTAACTTTTTCAAGATAAAACTCGCGCATTTTGCCTTTTACAGAGGGACGCACCTGTCCCTTAACATACAGAGCGTCCATGGACGCAGATTTTGTGAACATGGTCAGCGTCCCCGCAGGTAAGGCTAGAGAGAACCTGCGACCCCAGAGATAAACATAGTTTTTACAAGACTTTCTCTCTTCGTTGAGTTTGAGATGGATAACAGAGGCATGAGACTTGCCTAAGAGGGTAGCATGACTGTTGATTTGAGCCATACTAACTGTAAGTAGTCAAGGTGACATTTTTTAGTGTAACACTTGCATCACACCATATTGCTTCGGGTGAGACTACAGCCTGTGCTAGTTGGGTTGCTGCCAAAAGGGACAATAGTGTAGGGTTTTGTTGGTTGGTGTAGCTAACTCTGAACCTGGGTCAGGACCCCCTAAGTCAACAAATAGTTGCGTTGTTGGGACTAGGATTTTCTTGAAAGACATGTGTGATGTTAGATAATTGGAATCCAACCAAGAAAGAAATTAAAAAGTGGTTGGATAGAAAGATTTACAAGTTCACGGCCCAAGAAAATAGGAATCCACACCTGTCGAAGGAAGAGTGGTTGAACATGTATCTGTATACAGAGATACACGAGATCTTCTTCTCCACTTTTCCCATAGAACTATACGAGTGGTTAGCTAAATTAACAAATAGTCAAGGAAGGTGGAAACTCAATAGTCCTATAGTGTGGACTCGAGAACTAGTACAACAGCTAGAAACCTCTGAAAAAACCGCACGGGCTATAGATCATTGCCTCAATCGGATTTTGGGAGGATTTGTTATAGAATTTTCATTTGATACCTTGGTCAACTATAGCGAAGTGGAGTGATGATTTTTAAAAGGAACGCGAGGTAATTATTTAAGATCATTGAATACTTGGATTAAAATGATGTTATGTGAAAAATGAGTAATGACATTCCCTTGATGTTCAGAGCTACATGAAGTGGAAGACTCTTTAGAGATTGAGAGAGATCAAGTCCAGAATATAGTTCGTTAATCGAACCTCCTTCAAGTGACAATGAAGGAGCGATGCAACCTTCACTGCGAAGCACTGTTTAGCTAATCACTCAAGGGATTCCTCGAGAAAATCATCCTTCCACTCCACCTCCACCCCCACCTTCACTGCATACACTTCGCCCACACCTCCACCTCCACCACCACCATTCAACATGGTGAATGTGATGAAGCTGCCAATCTTCAAGGGCATACGAAGTGAAGATACATAGAAATTTTGGTTTTTTGTGAATGTTGTATGGAAAACGCAATAGATTACTGATGACAATATAAAGAAGGAACAATTGGTTACCACTTTGCAAGATCGCGTGCTAACTTGGTATATTAAGTACCATTCTGATAATCCTCTTGCATCGTTAGCAGAGACTAAGGCGACTTTAAACAAGGAGTTTAGTAAGCCTAATTCTGACTCACAATCAGTAATTGGATTCAAAGAAATCATGATGAGGGTCAATGAGACACCTTGGGAATTAGATCAAAGGTTGAAGTGTCAGATTCGAGAAGCTAACATGTAGCTCACAGATAGTCAACATCGTGAATGGTTTATAGCTTCACTTCTGCCCCACCTGAGAATTTCTCTGTCACAACAGAAGATAGGAACATAGGAAGAAGCCTTGGAAATCATGATGAGGTTGCATGCATCACCTATTTAGGATGTGACCTTGGGGGTACAACAGATCCACTCTCAGTTACAGATCCTACACCTAGAATTACAGAGTTTGAAGAAAGACAAGGAGACTAAACTAAAAGTGTGCACGAAAGTCTGGTGTCTAAAGTGCAAGAGCCATGGGAATGATAAATACCACTATCCCCTATATGTGAATTATATTATAGGAGGGGGACCAATTCCCCTGAAGCTAGAAGCCCCAACAAGGTTGAGCATGGGAGCTACACTATGCTATGCTTTTTTTCAAGTTGCTAGACAACATGCAACAAATAATTGTCATTTACTTCAAAAGTTCGTCTAGACACCCCAATAGTTGTTTTGTAACTTCTGAAAATTTGTGGGCCACGATGAGCACCACTGTCGAAGCTATGAGTTGATGATGGAAAGAAAACCTACATATCAGATGCAAGCAGAAACACGACCTCTAGAACAGAGTGCTAGAGGAGTGAACGGAGGTTATCAAGGATGAGGATAGGGTCGAGGAGGAGGAGGGCCTGGTATAGGCCATGGTCAGATCATATGCTACAACTATGGACATCCAGGGCACTATGCATGAGATTGTCAGAATCAAACATGCCCTTCATGTCAATACTACAACCAGTTTGACCATACTATAGAAGAATGCCCAATCCTGATAGCTAAAATTCAAGAGAAGAAAGCGCAACCTCAGCAACCTAGTTAGTACTTATAGATGATGAGAGATGAACCCCGTGAAGAGGATCAAAGCATGAATATAGTGTTAAGGAGTGGAATATTGATTGGCGATGATAAAGGTAAACAAACTAAAGAGGATGGATGGGTCCACAACACCCCAGAGAAGGAAGCTGGATTTGATCTAAATCACACTAAAGAAACTTTTATGGAAGCCAAGAAAAGCTTTGTTGAGGCATCCACTTCAGGAAGTAAGGACAAGACGCAAGAAATCAACACTCCTGTAGAGGTTGATCCCTCTATTCTCACGACATTTTTGGAGACCTACATAAAACTATTGCGTGATAGCAAAGATGTGGAAGGCATGTAAGAATTAATAAACAAATGTGCCAACGAAGAGAAGGTCCCTAATGGACACTGGTTGGTCAAAAAAATTGGCAAACATAAGGCACAAATAAGGTGCAAGATGAGGCCACCGAGCAGATAGGTGATTATGAGATGGACCAGGTCATCTTGGATCTAAGGTCTAATGTGAACGTATTACCAAAACAAACATGGGAAATAATGGGGAGACCTGCACTACAGTGGTCTCTGATTTGGCTCAGAATGGAAAACCAGTAGAAAATCATCCCCATGGGGCGATTATATGGAGTAACCATTGATATAGAAGGTGCGAGCGTTGTGGCCAACTTTGAGCTTATAGAGATCGTCGATGACAGTAATCCATAACCTGCACTCTTGGGAATTGACTAGGCCATTGATATGAATGGGGTAATCAATTTAAAGAAGAGGACAATGTTCTTTGAAAGAAAATCGCTTCAGGTTGTAGTACCGTTGGACCTTGCAGAAGGGGCGCTCTATACTTAACGAGTCTAGAATTATGATGAAAGTGATGATGAACTAGATCAAATCTACAAAATATCAACATGAGACCAAGATTGGATCAATCCAATAGTAGATGGATGGATTGCATGGGACTAGGAGAATTCCTACTCCTTTGATTCAGACTTAGAGTTGGATCATTGGAAGAATCACTTACATGCAATATCTACACTATGATGCAATATGTTGATGAAGTCACTGCGCTGTGTTTCATCGAATGTAAGGAAACTACCATATTATGATGGTTTAACTGATGTAGATATGTTTTTGGATGAATTTGAGCGTGAAGTCCTTGATGATCACCGCTTCCAAGAATTAGAGTTGGAATTGCACACTATGCCTGCATAATGGTGGGGTACACATAACGATAGTTTTGCTGGATGGCGAGATTACAGAAGAATGATGAAGTTACAGTTTGGGCGTGTTAACACCAAAATGACTAAGAAATATAACGGAAGGGATGATTCGCATGATCATCTAGTGAAATGGACTAAAGCATGGGGAATGAAACCGCAACTAGATTGGGTACACATATTTTTCCATACTTTGGATATGATCCCCATGAACTAGTATCTGGAAATGGTGCTCCACCATGGCACCGTGGAATGGGATATATTGAGGGAAGGGTTCTTATTGACCTTCAGCTTTGAAGACGACTTTGCAATCATCGATGACGCACTGCAAGAGAGTAAGGCGGTTATCTTTAGAACCTTGCAAGAACCTATGGAATTGATCCAACCAGATTGGAGCACCCAACTGCACCATGCACTGGAATGCTATAATGTGACCATTGAAGAGGAAGATGAATATCCAAGAGATATTAATATTCCAGAGGTAGAAGGAATCTTAAATTTGAAGGCCCACAAATAGAAAACTCGGACATCTCCGCACTATTGAAGATAAAAAAAGTAAACATTGGCACTGAAGTAGAATTGAAGTTCACAAATATTGGAGATTATTGGGATGACGCTACCATGGATAAAGTTTCTAAGGGACTCCGCAAATACCAAGATCTCTTCCCTACAAATTTTTCAGATTTGCAGGGCATAGTTTGCGATCTCGACATTATGAAGATTACTCTGAAGCCGGAGACAAAGCCTATTAAATAGAGGTCATATCGCCTTAATCCTAAATACAAGGAAAAGGTTTACCAAGAGCTGGATAAGATGCAGGAGGTAGGCATCATAGAACTTGTTGAAGAATCTGATTGGGTGAGCCCGATGGTGGTTAAAGAGATGAAACAAAAAGGTGAAATAAGAATTTTTGTAGATCTATGGAAGCTTAATGATGTATGTGTCCACGACCCATTCCTAGCGTCATTTATAGATAAAGTGTTAGATAATGTCAGAGAGCATGAGGCCGTTTCCTTTATTGATGGGTTTCTTGGGTATCATCAGATTAAGATCGTGCCTAAGGATAGGAGAAAAATTACCTTCACAATGGAATGGGGTTGTTTTAAATACACTGTGATGTCATTTGGACTTAGGTATGCACCTGCGTTATTTCCCCGCGTAGTTATAGCAGTGTTCAAGGAGTTCATTCATAAGTTCCTAGAAATATACTTTGATGACTGGATGGTGTTCGGATTAGTGAAGCACTAGGTAGCAAGTTTGTGCCTGATGTTGGATACATGTCGTAGATACCAGATCGTGCTGAATTTGAAGAAATGCATATTCTTTGTTCCCTTTAGGATCTTTCTAGGTTACGTGGTGTGCAAGCAAGGGTTGATGGTGGACCTTGCAAAGATTACAATAATTGTGAATTTGAAGGCCCCGAGGAATGTCAAGCAGTTGTGTGCGATGTTGGGACATATGGGACATTATATAAAATTTATCAAAGATTATGCTCAAATTACTAAGCCCATGGAGAAACTGTTGAAGAAGGACACAAAATTCTATTGGGATGAAGAATGTCAGTACAACCTAGATTTGCTGAAAGAAAATATGGTCATTGCACCAATCTTGGTATTCCCTAATTGGAAAAAGGAGTTTCATGTACATGTGGATGCCTCTTGCATTGTGTTGGGTGCAGTGCTAAGATAGGCCAGTGAAGGATAAATGGACCGTCCTATAGCCTTCACAAGTAGGAATTTATCGAAGGTCGAGAAGAATTATTCTATGACTGAGCACGAAGGATTGGCCATGGTGTATGTGTTGCAAAAATTTAGACATTATCTGTTAGGAGGGCATTTCAAAATGTACACAGATCATTATGCCTTCAAATACCTGGTCAATAAGCTTGTGTTGGTGGGGAAGATCTGCAGATGGTTTCTATTATTTCAGGAGTATGACTTTGAAGTCATTATGAAGCGAGGGAGGTTGAATGCAAGACCTAACCATCTGTCGCGGATATAAATAGGCGAGGAGCCTAACAATCTAGAGGAAGGGTTGCTAGATGCACATCTCTTTGCAGTGCACGCAACGAATGATCATTTTACCGATACTATTCACTTCTTCACTACAAGGATGGCACCAGAAGGATATACAAGTTAGAAAAAGAAGGAATTAGTAGTGCGCGCAATATATTTTTCAGTTATTGCAGGACATTTGTATAAGATGTGTGCAGATGAAATATTGCGAAGATATGTGTCGTATTTTGAGTGATATAGCATTCTCACTGAAGATCATGGGGGAGCTGTGGGAGCTCATTACCCAAGCAATGCAACTGCATAGAAGATTTTGCGCGCAGGTCTATGGTGTCCTACCTTGCACAAGGATTCCAAGGCGTATTGTAAGGGATGTGATGCATGTCAAAGGACTGGCATATCATCGCAAAGGGATGAGTTTCCATTACATCCTCAAGTATCTTTGCACGCATTTGAGAAATGGGAGATTGATTTTGTTGGGCCAATTCAGCCCCTGGGAAACAAAATAGGCTCACGCTATATTATCACCACGATGGAATATCTCACCAAATGGGCAAAAGCACAATTGGTTAAGGATTATACAGGGGCTATGGAAGTAAAGTTTATGTTTGAATATGTCTTAACCAGATTTGGTTTCCCGAAAGTGTTGATGAGTGACAGAGGTATGCACTTTCTAAATGAAATAGTCAACGTGTTGACTGATGAATTCTAGGTCTACCATCAGAAGAGTACACCGTATCACTTGTAGGCCAATGGGACTATTGAAGCGTTCACTAAGAATTTGGAGAATGTGTTGACGAATATTTGCAACACGCAATGAAATGACTAGGATGTGCGCATACCCACGGTACTATGGGCTTATAGGACTACTTGTAAGAAGTTGATAGGGAAAACACCGTTCAGATTAGTATATGGGGTCAAAGTTGTAATTCTAATGGAGTACAGTGTGCCTAGTTTGTGCATAGAAGCCCTGATAAATATGGCAGATCGTGAGACCTTGGAGGAACGGCTTGCGCAGCTGATGGAGATCGAAGAGGATTGATTTTTTGCAGGATTTCATCAACAAGTACAGAAGGAACATGAAAAAGTGTGGAATGATCACCATATCAAGCTTCGCACATTCAAGGTAAGCGATCTTGTCCTGTTATATGATAGTAAATTCACTAAATTTCCAGGTAAATTCTAGGTGCATTGATTAGGGCCATATATTGTCAAATAAATTACAGATGGAGGCACAGTTCAGCTCACGAAGTTGAATGGGGAACCCTTCCCGGGAAGAGTGAATGGGAGAAGGTTAATATTGTATATAGGGGATCCTACACAATGACAATATGAAAGCAAGATAGTATTAGTGCTTCAAGTAGTTGCAAGGGAGCGCGAGACTATAAACTACACTGCCAGGTTTGGAGGATAACGCAGCGAGCAGGCTGTGTGGACAATGATGGAGATGCAATCCAGGAAGCTGTGCTCAGGAGGCTACACCATGGAGGAACGTACCACATAGCGTAGTAGAAAAATGACCGTTGGAGTTACTATTCATGATTTGATGGCTAGCAGAGGGTTAAGAAGAGTGGGGTGGCAGAAATTAAGGCCAAAATCTTTGAAGATCTGCTGCCAAAACAACATTTATTGTCAGAATTTGAGGGGAGTGGTCGAATTTGAATTCAAAACCCCCTATAAATTACACGTGTCGGTCAAAAAGAAAACACTTTGTGCTCTCAGAATTGTTAGTGAATTTCACTGTATGTTGCCTATGAGCCAAGAATTTTGGGAAGATTTAGTTGTGAGCCCCCTATTTTCTGAGTTTCCTGAGATAAACCAAAAGCTTATTCTTGACAAAATGTCTGCACCAAGTCCTGCTGAAATTGTTAGTACTGGTAATGTTTCCTCTGAGACCATTGCCTCGGAAGTTGTAAGTATGGAAGCTTCGGCTCCTGTTCCTATGACACTGAGGTCACCTAGGCTGAAGCCTAGCCCTAACTTAGAAACACAACTAGATAAATCAAAGAAATCCATGAAGGATAAGAAGAAGAAGTTAGTGCTAGTGAACACATCCGCAAGGAAGCATACCGAAACATAGAAGCAGAAGAAAGATAAGCAGTCGGAGAAAGTAGTGGACTTGGAGGCGAAGAAGCCCAGGGAATAAAGGATATTGAAGCTAAAGGAGAAGAACCCATAACAATCCTACCTCAATATATCCCTCCATGGAAGGGAAAATAAATAGTTACGAAGGACCCAGATTCTGATAAGTTCACCATATCCACGCCTCTGCTACCTAAGCAGGTCTCTTTTGAAGGCCCGCGGCTCGCAAGGGCCCCACTGCTGAAAATGGAATATTGGGACCTCATAGACCACACTAAGTTCACACACTTGGCAATGGAAAAATATATGAGGAGGGTCTACTATTCCGAATCAGGTGTTACAGCATTGGAAAGAGAGGAATGGGTTCGCAGTGTTGAGCACTCAGGGTTGCTCAATTTTTTGGGTGCCACATTACCACCGCACCCCCATCAATACGATATGTGTGCACCAACTGGTTACATTGGTGCATGATGGTTGCTTATGCCTGGGAGGACCTATCCACATTACATACACACTCATTCACAAAATCACGCAACTGCATTATAAAGGCGTGAACCTGGCTAAGGAGTTTAGCGGGAAGACTGGGGAGAAATATATCACAGAAAGAATGAAGAGGGATTATGACCTCCTTAAGAAGTTGTGAGGGTATTCAAGTATTTCTAAAACAAACCCAACTGTTCAATTGGTTGCTCAAATTTATTAGGGAAGGTGATGATAAAATGTCACGTGGATGAAGTTTCGACTCCTGTAGTTTCCCTTGCTATGTAGTGCACAAAAGGTGTACAATTTAATTGGGCAACATACCAATGTCAGGAGTTCCTAGCGAACTACCGAGAGGCCCAAGATGAAACCAAGCCATTCCACTATGCTTGGTTATTGGCGTCAATTATTCTCATTGCATGGAAATTGCTGGAGGACAACCAATTTCCTTCGCTTGAGGAAGGATTGCCAAAGGTAGCGCAATTCGCTTCCTTAGGTTCTACAAAGGTTGTTGCACAGAATGAAGAAACAAAGATATTTCGGGTTCTTATGGAAATGGATCTCTGCATGGCCATTATTCAGTGTCTGAGGTTGTCCTCAACCTTTTTCACACAGCTGTCAGCCTATGCGACATTCAAGGCTGACTTCCACAAAGTATATATATAGGCGCGAAGGATCCAAAGAAGAAATGGCACCAGTTTCCCTATTTAGTGTCAGAAATGGATGTCAAGTAGGTTTTATCGAAATGGCCTACAGAGTGGCATGCCCCATTAGACTTAGCGATTAGACCAAGCATGGGTGTGAAAAGTTCTGTCGCACAGAAAATAAAGAAAGAAGCTAAGTAGGCTGCACGTACCCTAATAGCACAAAAAAAGAAGGAATCTGTAGAAAAGGCTCGTGTGGAGCAAGAACGTGCTGCCAAGGAGCAGGCGAAATAGGAACAATGCGAGTCACAAAAAAGGTGACAAGTCACCTTCGTTGGTGACAGAGGAAGAAGAACTTTCAGGACAATGTGGTGAAGATGATAAGGGGAAGAGCACCCCATTTATTTTGAAAAGACATGGCAAGGACTAGCAGGGTGGAACGCAGAAAAAGTAGAAATTGAATAAGTCACACGTTGATCCCATGGTGTTAATAGAAGGTGATCTTGATGAGATCAATGATAAAATCAGGGATACCACGACCGAAGTGCTGCAATAGTTTGAGCAGCAATGCACACAGATGCTGGGGAGCGTCCAAAAGGATCTGCGCAAGCTTCATATCCAAGAAAGCATAATACAGGTGGGCACCAGTGTTACAGGTCTATTTGAGCACATCACTCTGGACATTCAGATTAGTACAATTAGGGATCATCAAACCCTAATTCAGTTGTTACATGCCCTAGACAAGTCATCACATTGAGTGCTTCCTTCCGTGAAAGTTTCCTAGCCTGAAGCCTTGCTGAAATGCATCCTTGGGACACCAGCACAATCTTTGTCAGGGGTAACTACGCTGCAGAGCAGGCAAGCCCATTCTGGCCTACACTGCAGTGCAACTAGGCCCTCTTTGACCCGCACTAGGTGAGATTGAGTAAAATTTGCATAGGGTCTAGTAATATTCCTTGATTCTAGATCATTCTAGAGGGATCCCATCTCTTATCTCCTCCTATGAGCTAGAAATTGAATAGTCTAAGGATCCGTTAACCTCCTACCCTCCCATTCCTTGCTCCATGGAAACTAACTCCAAGTTTGGAAGGCCATTCAATACCCTCATTTTTGACAAAACCACCTCCATTTCCTATAAATTGAGCACTCATCATAGTGATCAGGGGGTTAGAATCTGAAGATTGTAGAGAAATTCTGTTGGTTTGAGATTTGAGTTTATGTCAAGCAATGTTATGCTGCTAGATTGGTGTGATTTTGGTGTGGTGTTATAGACATTTTTGTGCCTTACAGCTTTGAGCATGAAATGTCCATAATCCAAGGGATCCAAAGTTCCTAAAAGTGTTGTTCCTGCCCCTAAAGGAACAAGGTCAACCAATGACAACTTCTCCCAGAAGTTCTCCACTAGAAACTGCTCAAAACTAGTCAAATCAGGATCAACTCAGAAGCTCCACTAGCTGCCTGCATTGCAAAGCACCCAAATGCATTGGCTAGGTGCGTTGCAACGCACTTGAATGCACTACCCAGGTGCGTTGAGCGGGAAATGACAAGTGGCAGAGTCATTCAAAGAGGTGGAGAGACAATGGAAGCTTCCAGAATCTTCTCCAATGACACTTGCCTCACTGAATTTGACTAGTGATGAGTAAGAGGCTCTCAGTCTCCAAGTGGAAGCAAGAACTGACAGAGAGAAGCCACAAGTCAAAATATAAGCTGACTCATCCTCTCTACTTACATCTATATATGGATCCCTCATCCCAGAGATCCAGGAGGCTGGAATTTTGTACTTTGCAGAGAATTGTTGTTGGTTTGAGATTGAGATTAGTACATTGGGTGATTTATGCTTTGTTGGAGGTGAGGAAGGGATTCCTTTGCTGGGAGGTAGATGCTGGATCGGGACTCACTTGGTTGTATCTCCTCTTGGACTTTCTTATCATATCAATAAAACTATTTGAGTTTCTTCTACATGCTTGTATATCAGTGATGTTTTGTTATATTTGCATGTTTAGCTTAATCTGATCCTGAGCTTTTTATGAATGTAAATCTATATCTTCGTGTAGTTTCTCTCTTCCGTGATCTTGCAGGAATTCGGTGAAGCTGGGCCGGTAAGGGAGCAGGGAGCTGGGAGCTATTGAAGAGAGGAGCGATTGGATCAACAAACTAGCGAAAGACACAGGTTAGTTACATCCTTCCTCTTCATTTACATTTCATAAAGAAGAATACTCAAGCAGTTTTCCTTGTTTGTTGCTAAGGCACGATCACACCTTAGAGTGGGATAGGGGCGTTCGGAATAGATACTTTTCCCAACAACAAATTGGCGACTCCGCCGGGGATCATATCTAGTTAGTTTATTTGTGTTTCTATTGTTGTTCTTCTCATAAACTTAGGAGTGGCAAATCGAACTGCATTTGCCATTTACAAATGCAAAGTAGAGATCTGCTACTCTAGTCCATTCACTGGGCCTGTTTATGATCTAAGCAGCTGATCCGCAAATGCTCTAACTACCCTTTGTGATAGCTCTTAGTCCTCCTTTAAATCATCCTTCTAATTGTACCTTATTGATAGCTTTTATCTGGCCAAAAACCATAGATTAAACTGCAAACCGTGACCCAGAACCCAGAGGAAACTCTCATTTCTGCTTCAGCGCAGGCTCTGTGAAGAGGTTCTGCATTTCAACGCAGGTCCCGAGAGGGCTACCTGCGCTACAGTTCAGTTTCTCTATGCAACAGGTGCGCTGATCAGCCTTTGCCCTGTGCAGCTGTGGTTCTTTGCTTCTTTTTGTTCAGTTTTATCTCTGATTTTTGCAGCCTGTTATCAGTGTGTGTACCTATCTAAAAACCCCTTTTCTTTGCCTTAATTCTGCCTCAGTTGTATAAAAGAAACTGTATTTGTTTTTGTGTATTTGTTACATCATTTGCAGATTCCCATTACAAAAGTAAACTAGTCATACTGTCGCCCTTAGATCTAGACCTGTCGTAAGTGTCGTTTTGATCTTAGGAGTAAATTTGTTTGCTGTTGATAGTTGATTGCGCTTTTACTTTTGTCTTTTGGTTTGAATTTGTGAATTTCTAGTGTCGAAACAAGTGTTTACATCAAAATCATAAAGTGTCGTAATCGTCTTTTTGATTTCAAAAAGAAACTTGTTTGTGTTTTCACTTGAAATCGAATTCAAATTTGTACAACAACTTTCTTTTTAGGCATCAATATTAAGAAAGTGAAAACAAATACATGGATTTGTGCATTTTCATATTGATAGTTTGTATGGTTTGATTTAGGAAAAGTGCATTTACAGTGTGCTCTTTGCTCTTTGAGAAAATATTGTGTCTTTCTTTTCCCCTTGTAGCTAGGATTTTCATTGTTGAAAAGAGATAAAAGCTTGCTTATCATCTTTAGACTGCATTTAGGAATTGTATCTACATCTCGTGGTGATCCAAAAAGGCAAACTTCTAAGAAAGATCAACCTAAAATAAATTGAATGAACTTAACAACGCTTTGTAACTTAACGCAAAACATAGAGGTCTAGGCTAGAGACGTGTTTCGGCGTCGTAAAACCTGGTGACTGTCGGCCTCACTGATGGTTGGGTGATTCCTCCTGAGAGACGATAAGTGCCAGTACGGATTGTGCTCCCACGTACCGTCGAGTATATATTGGGAGACCCCTATAGGCATAAAACCTTTATCCATAGGAAGCCGTGTTGGCCGCCCTACTGATCGTAATGCACTGAACACAACATTCGGGAAGATTCACCGCCCGTACCTTAAAAAGTATTCTGCAGTTTTGCGATTGGTTTGGCACACCCTCTACCTAGAACTCCAGAGCAGTCCCTTTCGTTCCTTTTCAGACTTAACGGAAAAGGTCCATCTGAGCTCTTGTCACTTCAGGGTCATTAAAAATCGAAGGAGACTAGAGTCATATTTTGCTTTTCCTCGACTCTCTAAAATTGAAAAAGCAAGTTGTGTCCAAGTGTCGTTAAAATTTATTTTAAACGGAATATTTATACCCTTTTTCCTGCGTTGATCTTTAGGTTGATAAAATGGAGCCTACCAACCAAGGAATTCCCCTTTGTGGAAATCCTAGTCCCTTCTCCTCTTGGGGAGATGTTGGTGCACCCCATATGGCCACATTGTCGCTTCCAGGACTGACAATTTGCTTGCCGGTCTGGCTCTTCTCAACCAATGTCGTTTAGAACACCACTATTCCTGAACAGTCGAATCAGCAGTTATACCAGTCCAGAGTTACCCACCAGCCTTCTACTTCCTCTAATTCTTCCTCTCCTCCTTCCTCTTCGCTTGATGGGGCTAGCAAAGCCAAAAGTCAAGTTCCTAAGGAGAAGAAGGAAAAGAAGAAGAAAGAGAAGAAGAAGAAGGAGCCAAAAGCGACTGGGGGAAAACGAGTGTCGTCTAACAAAAATCCACACACTGCACTGACCAGGCCTAAATCACCATGTGTCATTTGCAAGGGAGACCACTTTCACAGAGATTGTCCCTGCATCCCTCGGATACTAAGGGACTGGTCTCCCCGTTTACACAATCCGGTGGCGTCAACCTCTGATAGCCATGTTGAAAGCACACCGTCAACTAGCGAAAGTGAAGTCCCAGGATAAAAAGGGAGAACTAGATCTCCCTGTAGACTGTGCAAAGGCAACCATGCCCTCCACCGTTGTCCCTTCTTAGACGAGGCTAAAAGAGTCTTGGATGATCGTCCGGTTTCACCGTTACGACTCCCTCCTGGATATAAAAAACTCTTTCCGAGTCCTTCATTAGTTGAGAATCTAGCTGGCCTGCTCAAGTGGTCAGCTGAAGCGTCGGTCATTGAAGATGAACCAGCTGAATCCATACCTGACGAAAGTCAAAAGGTCGAGGTGGCAGTTGACCCGGTCTTGCCTTCTGAGGTTTTATCTTCGAATGATATAGTCATTGAAGAGAATAAGGATGACACCGTCCAAATTCTCTTCATCAACACAGACTCCGATGAACACGGGGGCAACCCACCCATTCCTTTATCGTAGGAAGGAAGTTCGTCAGAGCCATACCCGGCCGTCTATTCGGTCCCACCACCAAGAAACCTAGTTATATCCTTCCATTGGAATCAACTAGGCAGACTCCGTTTACCAGCAAGCATACCATTCAGAATTGTCGTCCAAATATACAGAATGGTCATGGCTGGCACCATCATTGATGGGGGGGCATCTGTGAGTACCCTTTCCTCTATTGCTTGGAAAGCGCTTGGTTCGCCATCGCTTTTTCCTGAAATGGGAAATCTGACAGGCTTCGATAAAGGAACCAGTCGACCTTTAGGGATCCTCCCCAATGTGCCCATAACATTGAAAGGGAGGACCGTTCAAATGAACGTGATGGTCGTTCAAGGACCCTTGGATTATAACCTACTCCTTGGATGAGACTATATTTATTGCATGGGAGCCATCGTCTCCTCACTCTTTAGAGTAATGTGTTTTCCGCACGAAGGAAGAGTGGTCAACCTCGTGGACCAGCTTTCATTTCCTGGATCACGCATCGCAAATAGTCATATACTGTCCCTAAATGGTCGCTTCACGCAAGAAATGTCTCAACCCACGGTCCGTCCTCCCGATGAGCGCGAGTAATTCGGAGGGATATGACTGGAACCCAGGGGGCATGCGTCCTGGTCTGCTTCGGTAGGAAAACTTTGGGTATAGGGTAGGTTTCCGCGGGAGAATATGACTAGTCTGTACCCCGTCTGTGATTGAGATAGGGGTTATTCTAGAATAAGATTCTTTTGTCAAAGTTATGTGAGTTGGCGGGCATCGTCGCTCACCTTTGTTTATCTTGGTAGACATCGCCGAAGAAGTGTTTTGTTTGAAATATTAATGGAACAATCTTTGGGTGACCTGAAAGAGGTAGGCCTTTCCTGGTAGAACAAATGTTTTATCTGCAAATTTAGGGGTAACCTTGAAATCATACTTTATACCTGGGGGCATGCAAACCTTTTGGAGTGCAAGCAAGGGGCAGCTATTTATTTTTAAAATTTTTAGGACCTCTAACCCTTTAAACTCGTAGGATTAGTCGTTTCCGAACTTGCATAAAGAAAGGATTCCGGAGCAAAGCTTTTTAAGGCTCAAGCTCCATAAAAATGGCATCTTACATGAGACATTCTTATCATATGACTGGATTAATCGAGTAGTTTTAGCACATAGTTCATGCTCGTTAAAAAATAAACATAAGATCTAGCAGTTTTAGCACATAGTTCATGCTCGTTAAAAAATAAACATAAGATCAAGCAAGTGTTTCAACCCACGTTTAAGCTCGTTAAAAAATGAACTATCCTCCGGTAAATAACCACCGTGAATGTAACATTATCAGCCATTAAAGCCTTGGTTGTGTTTGCACCGTCACCTCCACTTTCCCATTGGCTGATCATTCACCTCCATATGAGTGTTTACCCATTTTGAGGAACAGCTGCAAAGAGTGATTTCACTAGCCATCCTTGTGACACTGCCGTGATTGGAAAATTCCAACCCTTACCTGGAATCAGCTGCTACCTGTTTTATCACTCGTTCCTCAAAAGACGAGTCTTCTTTAAGCTCTTTTCATCTGACTCGTAAAATATGAAAAGATTGCCGAGTTTTGGCCTTCCAGCTTGTTAAAGAGACCGGAAGAGCTATCCCTCCTCTAGATTTTAATCTTTTTGGACCTGAGGGATTATTGCACAAAAAAATCGAGTGCTTGTTTTGTTCGGCTCGTTAAAATTATCGAAAATTCATCCCTTTTGTATTATTTTATACCTTTTCGGACTTAAGGGATTAGATGACAAAAAAGGAACTCTGGAGTTAACTTTACGTACTTTTTCAGAATCTCTAAAAATGAAAAGGACCGAGTTATCTTTGTCGTTAGACTCGTTAAAAAGATTAATAGCGACCAACTTGTCTTTAGACGAGAACGAGTTTCACTATCGCTAGGCTTGTTAAAACATAGCGATGGGTTTGCCCAAAGGGAAAATTATAGAACAAGCATATGTTATCCTCCTCAAGCTTGACAAAAATAAAGAGGTACTGGTCAGCAATGACTGGGGAAAAATTGGGAAGAAACTCAAAGAACCTTTATTGGTAGCAAGTCGCTCTTGAACATGACACTTCCACTCCGTGCCTGAGTCGAGTTGGGTTGTTTCATTCACCGGTCACATCACCATGGTCTCGCCATACCATCAACATTTAGGGTAAATGCTACCAATCCATCATATAAGTGTCGCCGATATGTTCAAGAGAAGTCATCTAGAAAAGTCAACCGTGTCCCATCCACTACAATACATTATACTTCATTCTTTCATGACCGCCACCCTGAACCATATATCATCAGATCGTTTTCACCTCCATCAAAATCATTTGCTCTGTTCCGTGTCACTGATGTGGGATACATCAAAGCCCTCCTTTGATGGATTGCTTCTTGTCGACATCAACTCATTATCCAAGAAGTTGATCTAGGAACACCCCCTTCAGTACTTTGAAGCTTGCATGCCTCAATGGCAAGTTTCTCACTTCCGGCGACAGGTATACATCAATGACCTTCGACCGAAAGATTTTGCGTGGTGTTCGATGCCAAGTCCTTTATTCACACCACGTGAATTGTACTGCAGTACCTTGAGGGTCATTATCATTATCGGTGATTCCTCTCGTGCTTGTTAACAGTTTACATCATTGACTGGTAATCAAGCGATGTCTTTCCATGTTCGACTTCAAAACATTTCTCACATGGATCGAATTGTACTTAGAGTGAAGATCGGACGAGATTGAAGACCCCGGATCTAGTTTCATCCATCCGGGCTGCGATATATATTCAGGAAAAATAAAGACATTGACATGTACAGCATTGCAGAACAGATAATCATCCTACCAAAAGGATGATGATTTCATCAGAATCATCGGTCTACCATCAGACGATTGTCTGTCCTATGTACATAAAAATGAATTTATAAAGCTGAGCATGGGAATGCCCACCTCAGCTAGATCATGAAAACAGTATGAAAAATAATGTATTGTATTGTATCTTATTACAGGTCTCCTCCCAGCATTGAAAGAACTTTGGATCCTCCTAATAAAGCATTTCACCTGATAAACGGCCTCATACTTTAGGGGGCAACTGTTATAGACATTTTTGTGCCTTACAGCTTTGAGCATGAAATTTCCATAATACAAGGGATCCAAAGAACCTAAAAGTGTTGTTCCTGCCCCTAAAGGAACAAGGTCAACCAATGACAACTTCTCCCAGAAGTTCTCCACCAGAAACTGCTCAAAACTAGTCAAATCAGGATCAATTCAGAAGCTCCACTAGCTGCCTGCATTGCAAAGCACCCAAATGCACTGGCTAGGTGCGTTGCAACGCACTTGAATGCACTACCCAGGTGCGTTGAGCGGGAAATGACAAGTGGCAGAGTCATTCAACGAGGTGGAGAGACAATGGAAGCTTCCAGAATCTTCTCCAATGACACTTGCCTCACTGAATTTGACTAGTGATGAGTAAGAGGCTCTCAGTCTCCAAGTGGAAGAAAGAATTGACAGAGAGAAGCCACAAGTCAAAATATAAGCTGACTCATCCTCTCTGCTTACATCTATATATGGATCCCTCATCCCAGAGATCCAGGAGGCTGGAATTTTGTACTTTGCAGAGAATTGCGGTTGGTTTGAGATTGAGATTAGTACATTGGGTGATTTATGCTTTTTTGGAGGTGAGGAAGGGATTCCTTTGCTGGGAGGTAGATGCTGGATCGGGACTCACTTGGTTGTATCTCCTCTTGGACTTTCTTATCATATCAATAAAACTATTTGAGTTTCTTCTACATGCTTGTATATCAGTGATGTTTTGTTATATTTGCATGTTTATCTTAATCTGATCCTGAGCTTTTTATGAATGTAAATCTATATCTTCGTGTAGCTTCTCTCTTCCGTGATCTTGCAGGAATTCGGTGAAGCTGGGATGGTAAGGGAGCAGGGAGCTGGGAGCTATTGAAGAGAGGAGCGATTGGATCAACAAACTAGCGAAAGACACAGGTTAGTTACATCCTTCCTCTTCATTTACATTTCATAAAGAAGAATACTCAAGCAGTTTTCCTTGTTTGTTGCTAAGGCACTATCACACCTTAGAGTGGGATAGGGGCGTTCTGAATAGATACTTTTCCCAACAACATGTGGCAAGGGTTGGACTGAATCTAGAGGAGTGGCACTTAATCGAACTGTATTGGGTGAAACTCTTCCTTCTACACTAATAAAGTCTTTATTCATTTTCTCATATTATTGTTCATATTTGTAATGATTATGTGCTTCAATGTCTTCAATTCCATTGGTTTATAGTAGATAGATCATGTATGCTTTGATCTTTTTTTGTTTCATTTTCTATTTTTACAGGTACCAATTGATCGGGTTTAGTTCAAGTGGGAGTGATGGGAGCAATTCAAAAGAGATCAAGGAAGCAAAAGACTACAAGTAAGTTCCTTCATCTCATCGATCTACTATAGGAAAATGTTAAAATAATTTCTTTCTATTGTTCTAGGTGTATCTACCCACCTAGGGAAAATGTGTTTATCTATAGATGAAAATTCCATATAACAAATTGGCAACTCCACTGCGGACCAACAGTCATTCTTGGTAGTTTACCCTTGTCATATTACACCCTAGTAGACTTTGCATGAATTCATTGATCTTATTTCAGTCTTTTTGAAGTGTTTTTGGTCAAAACGTGTGCTTGAATGTCTCTTGATTTGACTCTATGGAGCCAACGCAGTGTTGGTCTTGACACAGTGTGCTGCAGAGCAGCCCTAGCTTAGAGACAGTGTGCTGCAACACACTATCTCCCACTCTAGCCTGCGTTGATCCCTCTTAGGCTAAAAAACACACCTCTGGTTTGATTTTTCCAAAGTTACTTATGATTTTGTTTGCTGAAAGATCAATGTTTCTTATGGTTTTGAAATCAAGTTGTATTTCTCCTCCTACCCTACTTTGGCCTTGATTGTTTAGTGTTTCTTAAGTTATTTCTTTATCATTATCAATTCATTGTCAAAGTTAGCTTATAATCGATTAATATTTTCAGAAAAGTAAGTGTCGTAAAGTCTTCATTTATTTGAAAAGGAATTGTCGTAAAGTATTCGTATCTTGCGGAAAGTATTGATTGATTGTTTGTTCATTTAGTTTCCTTTTGTTCATCTAAACATTAAGGCGAATGAAAATAAAAACTTGCATTGTGCATATTGTAGTTTGTGAATGCTTGATAGGAATAGCTAGGTCGTGGGCCATTAATATTCCATTATTATTATCACTTTTGAACGCTTATTCCACCCATTTCTACTATTCCTCATCATGTCATTTATTATAATTTATTATATAAATCTATTTTATGACGATTTATGCTCTTATGAATGAATATTATTTATTCTCTTTTATTTCTAATAAATTGATGATTATGCATGATTTTATCAATGAAAGTTTAATAAATTGGTTATAAAATTATTCACCATTTTTAGCCTCCAAGATAATTTCCAGATTGAAGATTTGATCACTAAAAGTGCCAACTCAGAAATGCACAGGAATAAGAAGTGATAGTTTTGTGGTTGAGATTCTGAGCAAATGAAGATGAATCTAGAAAATCTGGAACATGGGTTTTGTCTAGAACAGACCAAATTAACTTTTGTTAAAAATGGTTTGCCCAAATTCAGCTTGTATTGAGAGCAACACAGGGTTCTTTGAGCACGATTTTCTTAGATTCGCTGTGTGTCCGTTTTCCAAATCTCAGCTGCAAAGCAAAATTCACCTTGCTCTTGTTGAAAGATGGATGGAAATATATCTTCTTGTTGATCAATTGGTTGGAAACAATCTAATTTTGTAATAGAAATCATGTTGTAATTATCTCTGTTGTAACTTCTCTCTGATCTCTCTTTATTTAAATGAAAACAGATATCAGAGAGGGGGATGGATTCAAATGATGGAATTAGGGATGATTTGAGAATGGCTAAGAGAATGGAGAATTGAGGATTTAGAATTAGAGATCTAGAATTAAGAATTCATGATAGGATAGGAGGAAGAAAGGATTGTTTCATGTTGTAAGTCTCAAAGCTTCAACTGTTGTAATGATTTCACCATTTAATGATAAATACCTAATTTGGGAGTTGCTCTTCATTCATCTGATCTGAAGTAGCCCAGCAGCATCTGCTGGCGGCTAAGGGCCCAACCACTGGTGGATTATTCTACTACTGTGTATTATATCTTTCCAATTTCTGTCGTGTGATGGTTTGATTTAATTCTTATTTCTTTGAATCATATTGCCTTACAGTTTCATGTTTTTGCAGCGAGATGTTATAATATTTTATGAAATTGTTTTATTGCACAAGCTGAGATTGAATCGTGTGGTTGTTCTTTTCCATCATGACATAGGTTATCATCCTTCTCAATGTATATTGTTATGCTCTTCAATTCAAATGTAAAGCTTCGTTGTTCATTCCAGACCTTGATATTCATTATAGACTGTTGGTTATTCGATTCCTTTAATTATAGTTTGCTATCCATTTACTTTGTTGTTCATTTCTGTTGATTAATTGCATTAGTTTGCTTTTAAAGAGTTTTCCTAGTTTACTTTCAATGGTAGCTTCAGTTCAATTTCTATTTCCTTTTAATTGATTTAAACCAGGATTGTCAACTATAGAGAACATTGGTTATTGCTTCCTCGTTCCCAGATTAATTGTCTTGTTCTAGTTTGATTTCAATTGCATCAATCTCTAGAGGAATGAGTTATTGCTACTGTATCCTCAATGGATGTTTGCTGAGTGAATAGTTGGATTTCAGAGCATTTGAGTTTATGTTATTGTTAGGTTTCTTTTTCAAGCATTCATTTACTTTTGGATTTTAAGCACTATACTGCAAAACATTACTCTTGAGTAAATAGCCACCTCAGACTGAGTACACTCTTGAAATAAAAAGTCGTCCCTGGGTTGATAATTAATGTGAAGGTAATTAGGAGTTAAAAATACACCTTTTTATCACTCGACATTTTGGCGCCATTGTCGGGGAGAGTGTAGCCATTTTTAAAAGAGTAGTGTGCATCCGATGAGTGTTTTTTAGGAAAGAATTGGGTATTAAAAATGGAAGGTAAGAACCTACGTACAGAGCATGTAAAAGCCCTGCTCCCCCGCCCGCTTTTCAACAAAATTGTTAAAGAACTTAGAGTAGAAATAGATGTTTGAATTTTTGTGTGAATGACTAGGGAAAAAATAAAAATTTTGAAAAATGAATCACATGATTTCACTCGAGTGGTGATGTAAGCACCACCCATTTCACTAACTAATTGACAGGAACATTAGAAGAAGGAGCTTCAAAGAAACACATGAAGAACATCTTCTGTTATGGTAAGAAACTGCCCAACATTTCTATTTTTGAATTTCCTGCTCAACTAATTCCACACCCTCACCATAATAAACCAGTACAACATGCTTACAGTGTTGAACTGCCAAATTTACCCAACCTTCCCACCCATTCTATCTCACATGTGCCATTAGAGAAATCTTACAATGAGATTCAGAATGTTTCAAATTCAAAAATTGTAGAAGCTATGGAAGAAAATGAGGTTTCTTTTAGGTTTCACCAATAAACCATTTTAAAAGCTCAAGAACTTCATGGTATGATGGGAAATCAAGAAAGTAACGGATATATTGAAGATTGGTTTCACTCCATCACGTGTTTGCATCATCACTCCATACTTCAACAACTTTTGATACCATCTTCTCAAGGGAAGTTGGCTTCTCATACCCTAATTTTTATCAACATGCTTTTTTCAAATTTGGATATGTGCATACGTAAAGCCTTATTTCTAAAATGGTTCCACTGGAAATACTCTTATACATAAACATATTCAATTCTAAAAGAAGAGTAGGATAATGGAGGAAACAAAATAAATAAACAAATAAAACAAACACATCTTTGTTATTTTTATTTTTGTAAAGCTAGTTGTTTTTTGTTGCAACATGCTATGGAAATCAAAATCGGTGATAATTTTTTAATTTATTTGTGTATGTAGATGAATTATAATGGAAATAATAGTTCTACAAACACTCATATTCACTTTTATCACCAATTTGAAAAAAATGCTTGAATATCACAATTTTTTTGGCTTGCAGGCTTGATGAAATTTCTGAAAAAACACTCGGGACAGTCATGTTTTGAGGGACCAAAATGAAATATTTTTAAAACCTGTTTCTATCCTAAGTATCCATTTATTTCTAATTTCCAACCCAATTTGAATCCCTCAATTTGGATTTGAAACGAAAAATTTTGAACCAAAACATTGACAGGGTGTCTAGCGAGCAGCTTAGGAACAAAGTTGGGACGGTCAGTTTTTGGAGGCCTAAATGAATGAATTTTTAAAACCTATTTCTATGGTAGATTCCCCTATGAATATAGTTTACAATGCAATTGGAATCACTCATTTTCGATATTGTGTGGGGAATTTATGATCACAATACTGACTGTCTATCGTAAATCAGCACCCTTAAAACTATGTCTTTCTGGTTGTTCCTTATAGTATTTCGCCTATCAATTCTTCTTGTGTTCAAAACATATTTCTGTTGGAGATAAATAAATAAATCTACTTTCATTTCCAATTTGAATCATTTGAATCTGACATCGAACGAAAAATTTATGCTTGAAGTATCCACTGTTGGTCTAAGCTGGGTAATTGAAAATGACTCTGTTATGTAGGTTGTTCTAACTAAAATTGAAATATCATGTCATTGAATTTTTAAAACCTGTTGCTATTGGAGATAAAAATTTGAATTAACTCTCAGTTGGCTTTGGAATCACTCAATTTGGATGAAAAACAAATAATTTGTGATCAAAACACTGCAGGTTAGCATGATTGGCCACTGCTCTCCCGCAAGTGACAAATAAATTTTACTTTGTTATTTTCTCCGTGGATTTGTTCTACAGAGTAACTAATTGTTATTTTTTTGCATAATTCTTGGATTAGGGGAGCCGTGCACCTCTTTTTCTCCATGATTTAATGTTTTATTGTAGGTAGACACTCGTTTTTTGCAGGTCCTAGGAGAAAAAGAATGTCAATTTATGGACGAGTGATTCTTAAAAGAAATTTTAAATGAAACAACGGAATTTCATCCAATTCGTTACCCAATGGATTCATAATAGAAAAAATGAAGAATTGATTTCCATTTGAAGATTCATGTCATGTCTTTGCTGCCAAAACATTTTTCGAATAAATCATTTTTTTGACATAACATCATAGCTGTTGTAACTTAATTTATTTATTTACATACTATTTTTTGTTGTTTCTTTCTTGATCTCTCTTATATTTTGTGTTTCAGGTGTTTCTTCATTCAAAGTGTAACTCATCCTCAACATCAATACAATGAACATCGAATTCATTCTTTGTGTGCTTGCATTTTATGCTTGTGCATTTTTGCTGTTCCTTTTTTGAAGGGACAACATTTGTGTGCACTTTTGTTGTTTCTGCTGTTCTTTTTCCAAAAGGACAACATTTTCATTTTTCTGTTCCTTTTACAAAAGAACAGCACCTTTTGTATCAACCGCTCTTTTTTTCACTTTCATTTTGTTGTTCCTTTTTCACGATTTATTTTGTTGTTCTTTTTCCACGGTTCATTTTGCTGTTCCTTTTTCACGATTCATTTTGCTGTTCATTTTCTAAAGGAACGACACTTTTTAGTTTTTGTTTTTCCTTTTTCCAAAGGAACGACATTTGTGTTTTCACATTTTTTTATGTATTTTTTCTTTTTGGTGTGCATTTTCTTTGCTGTTCCCTACACGGAACACCACTTTTTGAGTGTTTTTGTTGTTCCTTCAAAGAAACAACACTTTGGGAGTATTTTTGAGAGCAACCCTTTCTTCCTCTTATGGGATTATTCCTAGTTCATCTCAACCACATTTTACTGATTCCCTTTCATGCATGAAGTACACTACTTTTATGAGGACAAGAATTATGGATTCTATTGAAGCGAGTTAATATCATTCACGTTATGATCTTTAATAGGACAACTCCTTGATGATAACTTATTTTCAAAAGGGACACAATTATTTATATACTACTTTACTGCATTGTTTTCTGTTGTACATGATACTGATTGATCATCTTAATACCATGCTGGTTCCACCCTTCTTGGTTATAATCTTCTCTGTCTATAATAAATGAGATTATGGGTATATTTTTTTTCTATTGACATGTTCAACTTCTTCCACCATCCCCGCTCTTAAGGAGTACTGAGCCTCCCTCTTTTTATCATAAAAATGTGTAATAACAAAAAAAAAAAAATTCGTATATGGAGGATAGGGGGTCTCATTACGAGCCAGCCTACCATGTTCATAAGGCTATAACAAAGTGACATTCCCATTATGGCCACCACACCAGGGTTATGATCCATTAGATACCCAAATTATCCTTGGAATAGGAGGTCTCATCACGAGCCGGCCTGATCACTTTTGCTACATCCCAGTGAATGGCAGTGTGGTTATCTGGTTACCACGCCAACACACTGATCTCTTCTGTGGAACAACACTGTAACTCTCCATTTATAAATTGAGGATACTGGCTCATATGGGTTAAAAAGCAACCCTGCCAAGTCTATGGACGCTTGCTAGCATCAACGACTCTGCTTATGGTATTGAAGTTATATCTTATCGTCAATTATTAATATAATACCCTTTTCTTATTCTTTCTTTTTATCAGAGAAGTTATTTCCTTAATTTTTTTCACTGTTTTGAACCTTTATCCATGAGAAATTGTTTTATGATCAATCACATCATTTTCAGCTAGACTACCGTCAGTAAAGCATCTTTTTTTCATATTGCTGTCCTTTTTCTCTTTTCATGACTTATCATCAATCCAAAGCATCCTATCTCTTATTCATAACTATCTTTACACACTTTGATCTCATTATAACCATAACTCCCACTGTCCTATCATCGATATGTGTACTCCGTTTCATTTACTATTGTATTGTTCATTCCCTTGCCTTGTCATCAACACAACACCTCTCATACGCTTTATGGTCGTGGAATCTGTTTTCCAATTGGAGGAGGGAATGTATGCATCATGAGATAACATGCACTTTGCCATAACTTGTTGATTTCACAAAATATTACTATTTCCTGTATACACAAGTTTTTCTTATTGAAATTTTTGCATACATCTTAATCTGTTGCTATTCAAAACTAACACTATGGATTAAAGAACATTGTATGCCAAATAGTGCTTTGTTTACTGTTGGAAATAATACTGAGAGGGGGGGTGAATCAGTATTATCTGATTAATCAAACTTTTTAAATGCTCAGAAACATATACGCTACTTTAGTTAAGTGAACCAGCGTGTACACGCTACTGTGACGAAGTAAAACAGCGTATAGGAAGAAAACTCACAATTTAGTTAGCTTATTCTTCAATTAAGTGCATCAGGACATTATTCATCACATTAACAGTAAACATGTGCAGTAAAACAGAACAGATAAAAAGCCACACACATGAACACCAAGATATAAGGTGGAAACCCAATGTGGGTGAAAACCACCTGCTGCAAGTTGTCTCTATCTTTCTTTAATATGAAACTTCAGTTTACAATCTTTTGTACTGGTGCAGCCTTATACCAGTACGCAGGCTACAACCTGCAGAAGGCTTCAACCTTCTCTCGTTCTCCAAACTTCCTTGGAAGGGAGCTCCAACCCCCTTTGCTCTTGTACTAGCCAAGATACTAGTACGTAGGTGCTGACCTACAATCTTCCTTCTTTCAGATATCACTTTTCATACATTTTCAGACTTGGATATTCCTGAAGCACAACATTACAATCTGAAGACCACAAATCATTCAATTTCCACAACAGATCATTGAAGCATAAAACAACCAAACTTTGAATCACTGAACCACTGAACCCTGTCAATCACCAGTTACCAGAACACAGAGCAGACTACAGAACTCTGCAATAACAGTAAGACCCCACTGTAAACCCAAAATCAAGCTTCAAAAGATATACGCTACTTCAATGAGCAAAACCCGCGTATACACGCTCTTTTACCGAAGCCAACCTGCGTACAGATCTAAAAATAAACTTTCTCAATTTGCAGCTGTACCAGACATTAGTTAGATCCAAAACGTAACATTGCGACAATATGCAGATCTAGAAATACGCATAATCAACCATATCATGATAGTGCATTTCAAACCATTAGATCCCGATCTATCCTTAGATCTAGTCTTCCATCAACCGATGTGATCTCTCCTTGGCTTAGATCAAGCAACCCAGAACCTGCATATCAGATCTCTTTCTCTCTTAGATATTCAAGCCTTGTCGAAAGATGATTTTGCCTAATGATCTTCTTCTCCTTATATAGTCTTAGGCCAAGCTCAATACCAAGAGCCAAAACCATAGTAACACAATACCATCAACTTCAAAACTAGGGATCGACACGCCCGTCGAGACACAATGGTCCGAAATCATAGGCACAACTTCCAAGGACTAACCACCATGGACCAAAGGAACCTTTCCACATACACGCGCTTTTTATGAATCTAACTTGCGTGTACACGCGACTTGGGCTTAACGAAACGGCGTGTATGAGCTTCCTTGGTATGCTGTACTGAGATCTGTCTTCTGATTAAGTTGCCATCACCTGTACCAACCTCTGAGCACCTGTACCATCCTCTGAGTGAGTTGCCATCAAGGACAACACTTGAATCATAATGCCAACAATCTCCCCCTTTGGACTTGATGGCAACCATCACACCAAGTCACTCTCCCCCTTTGACATCAAGGGCAAAGGGCTGTGCTCCCCCTGAGGACATGCTGATATCTCTGTTTGGCTGTGCTGACTTGTGCTCCCCCTGACCGAAGGCCAGATCTGCAAAAGATGTTCTTCAACAAGAACCAAGCCTTATACATCATAAGGGACCTTCCTATCACCAAAAGACTCAATACATACATCCATACTCCCTACCAAGAGGGGACATAACAGAAACAACCAATTATATTACAGCATTCATCCCAGGCATAGTGGGGAAACCAACAAAGGCCGTTACATGACCTTGACACCATAAAAGAGATATGACAAGAGAGATACATGACATAGAGACAACAGATCTAGACCAAGACTTAGGAAAGACACCAGCAGCATCTGATTAAACATCTTGTTAGATCAGCAACCAGAATTTCTTTCTGAGCTCCTTCTCCTGAAACCAACAACCAAAACATCTGAATGCCAACAATGCTTTATGAGACTTTTGAGCTGCTCCCCCTGAACCTGTGCCTGTTGCACTCCCTGAAACTGTGCCTGAAGAATTCTGACATTCCTATTGCTGTTCAGAACTTCAGAGTTTTCCCTTGCTGTTCAGAACTTCATATACGCGTTTTATCCTGTACAAAACAGCGTATGTACGCGGATATTATTTCTGCAACAAGCGTCCAGCATACACGCGACTTACCCAGCATGAATCCGCGTGTATACGCACATATCCCTTCCGTAACCTGCGTATACCAACTTTTCTGTAGAACAAACAAACTTCAACAACAGGATGAAGCATCAACTACTCCCAGCTTTTGTCTGAGATATTCAAAAGTTTCCCTGGGCAGTGGTTTTGTGAGAATATCAGCAACTTGCTCCTTAGAAGGAACATACTCCAACTTGACCTTCTGCTCAAGCACTTGTTCCCGAAGAAAATGGTACTTGATTGGTATGTGCTTGGTCTTTGAGTGCATGACAGGATTCTTTGAAATGCTGATTGCACTTGTATTATCACATAAGATAGAGACAGGTGGAGTGCAAGTGATTTGAAAGTCCTGCAAGGTCTGCATCATCCAAAGAAGTTGTGTGCAACAAGATGCTGCAGCCACATATTCTGCTTCAGCTGTAGATAAGGCAATCGAACTTTGTTTCTTGCTGAACCAAGATACTAATCTGGAACCCATGAAGAAAGCACCTCCACTTGTGCTTTTCCTATCATCCACACTTCCAGCCCAATCTGCATCTGTGTAAGCATGAAGAGTGAGATCAGTATTTCTAGGATACCATAAGCCATAGTTTTGGGTCCCTTGAAGATATTTGAAGATTCTTTTGACTGCCTGAAGATGAGTTTCCTTTGGGTTGGCTTGAAATCTTCCAACCATTCCTACTGCATGTGTAATATCTGGTCGAGTACCTGTCAAATAAAGCAAACTCCCAATCATGGATCTATAAGTGGGTTGGTGGACTGCTGCTGATTCATCATTTGCACTGAGGCTGCATCCTGTAACCATGGGTGTACATACTGGCTTTGACTCTTCCATGCCATACTTCTTCAAGATCTGCTTGAGGTATTTGGTTTGAGACAAGAAGATACCTCCTTCATTTTGTTGGATTTGCAATCCAAGAAAATATGTCAATTCTCCAAGAAGTGACATTTCGAATTCTTTCTGCATAACCAAGGCAAAGTTTTGACTCATGGTCTCTTCATTGCTGCCAAAAATAATATCATCTACATAAACAACAAGAATTAGCAATTTGTTATTTTCAACTTTTATATAGAGATTGCTATCTGCTGATCCTTTTGAAAAGCCTTGTTGGTGAAGATATTTGTCCAACCGATAGTACCAAGCCCTTGGAGCTTGTTTGAGCCCATAGAGTGCCTTTTTCAATCTGCATACAAGGTTTGGATCATTTCCAAGAATGAACCCATCTGGCTGCTCAATATATACTTCTTCTTCTAAGTCTCCATTCAGGAAGGCTGATTTCACGTCCATTTGAAATACCTTGAAGTTTTGAAAGCTTGAGAGAGCAAGGAACATTCGGATGGCCTCTAGTCTTGCCACAGGAGCAAAGGTCTCTTCAAAATCTATTCCTTCTTGCTGTGCATACCCTTTACAAACAAGTCTGGCCTTGTTTCTAATTACTTCTCCATTTTCATTTAACTTATTCTTGAAGACCCATTTTGTTCCTATTACATTCTTATCTTTTGGTCTAGGAACTAATTCCCAAGTGTTGTTCCTTTCGATTTGCTCAAGTTCTTCATCCATTGCTTTGACCCAACATTCATCTTTGCATGCTTCTTTCACATTTTGTGGTTCAATGGAGGAGAGTAGAGCCAAGTAGCTTGAAGCTTCTGCAAGTGTCCTTCTTGTTTGTACTCCTGCTTCTTTCTGCCCCACAATCTGAGTTTCTGGATGATTCTTTTGGACATATCTGGATGGAGTCTTCTCTTCTATTCTTGTCTGCTCCTCTGGTTCTTCTTGAGATTCTTCTTCTTCTTGAGGTTCTTCTTCTTCATCATTTCGCCTTTGAGAGTAACCTTCATCTTCTTCAATGTCTTCATGATGAACTTGCCTAGGAATATATCCCTTCTCATCAACCACTATATCAATACTGTCAACAATTCTGCCAAGTCTTTTATTGTAGCACTTGTATGCTTTGCTATGTGGAGAATAACCAAGAAGAATGCCCTCATCTGCTCTAGGTTCAAGTTTGCCAAGTTGCTCATCAGTGTTCTTAATATAACATTTGCTCCCAAAGATTTTGAAATGCTTCACGGAAGGAGTTTTACCACTCCAAAGCTCATGAGGTGTTTGAGTGCTGTTTACTCGGACATTTGTTTTGTTAAGAATGATAACAGCAGCATGTGCAGCTTCACCCCAGAAGGTTGCAGGAGTACCTGATTCATCGAGCATAGCACGAGCCATTTGTTGGATAGTTCTGTTCATTCTTTCCACAACCCCATTTTGCTGAGGAGTTCTAGCTGTAGAGAATTCTCTTCTTATCCCATGTTCATCGCAGAAATCGAAAAATTCATTTGATGTGAACTCCCCACCTCTGTCAGATCTGAGGCACTTAATTTTGTGTCCTGATTCATTTTCAGCCAATGCTTTGAAGGATTTGAATTTTTCGAATGCTTCATCTTTGTGCTTCATAAGCCCTAACCAAACAAACCTTGAGAAATCATCAATGAATAATATCAGATATTCTTCTCCTCGAGGTGTCCTTTTCCTAAATGGACCACATACATCTGTATGGACTAGCTCAAGAGGCAAGCTAGCTGATCCTTCCTTCTCTGGAAAGTTAGTTCTGGTTTGCTTTCCAAACTGACAAGATTTGCATATGGTGTTGTCTGGAATTTTGATATCTGGGAGATCGCGAACTGCCTGATATTTGCATGCTTTCCTTATTTGTGAGAAGCTTAGATGTCCCAACCTTCGATGCCATAACCAGTGCTCTTCATCCTTGCTAAGATAGCATTGTTGTTGTCCTTCTTCAAATATGTACAGATTATTTGGAGTTCTTTTGCCTTTGAGAACTGTTTTACCTGTATCAAGATCACGAACAAGACATCCATTCGATCTGAAAATAACCTCGGTTTTTTGATCACACATCTGGCTGACACTTAGAAGATTATGCTTCAATCCATCAACATACAAAACATTTCCAGCCTTGACCTTTTCTTTCAAAGGAGCAATACCTTTTCCTTTTATAGTTGCAGGAGTATCATTTCCAAAAGAAACTTTCTTTCCCTTTTCTAAAGTAGAATAAGATTCAAGTTTTTCTTTATCACCTGTCATATGTTTCGAACATCCACTGTCAATGTACCATAGATTTTCCTGTCCTTCTGCATAAAACGCTATCCCACATCTTTCTGTCTGAGGTTCTTTTATTCTCCATTTTTTGGTGCTCGTGGCTTGTTCCTTTTTCTCCTGAAACCTGCTCCTGCATTCAGACTCTTTATGACCAAAATTATTGCAAATAGAACATTCAACTTCATTTTCAAGAACCGAAAAGTTGTTATAGGTCCTCTTTGTAATCCCTGTCATACTTCTTTGTTTTTGAGCTTCCCTAGTCATGATTGTTTTATATGCAACACATTGAGCTGCTTTGTGACCAAAGTTATGGCAAGAAAAGCATTGTCCATTGAAGAAGCTTCTGCGGTTATTGAATCTACCAGCCAACTGATTGTAATTTCTATTTTCATCTATTCTTGTGCCAAACTGAGAAGATTTTACCTGTGGTTGGTTGTAGCTTTTGTTCACCCTTAAGAAGGATTGTCCCTGATAGTTTCTGTTTGTAATTCGTCCCTGCTTTACCTGATTATCTTCATTGTTCTTCTGCTCATTTCTTCTTGCTGCATCAAGATAACTTTTTGAGGTGGATGCTTGAGAGGTTTCTCCATTATAGCCCAAACCTGTCTTGTTTAGAGGAGACCGCTGCACATTGATAATCTCATCCAAAGTTTCAGATCCTTTGACAAACTTAAGATTAATAGTTTTTGTTTTCTCAATTTCTTTTCTGAGACCAACAATTTCACCTTCTAGTTTTTCAAGATGTTTTTCCTTTTCATCAATTTGAAATTGCAAAGTATCAATGATCACACTCTTTTCTTCTATGCATCTCTTGAGTCTAGTAATTTCATTATAGAGATTATCCACATCTACAGCATCCTCATAATCATCATCTTCAAATGCCATTAATAGCTTATATTTATTACCTTGTTCATCTTCATCACTGTTTGATAAGCCATCACTATCTTCATGGGTGTAGTAGCTTTTCTTATTTGCACTTTGTTTCTTATTCCATCTAGCAGGTTCTTTTCCTTTATCCTTATTAGGACATTTTGCAGCATAATGACCTACTCTTCCACAAGCAAAGCATTTGAAAGGTAGCTTACCTCTGAACCTTCCAGCACCCCTTTGAAGATTTCTGACAAAGTTTGATTCTTCTTCCTCTTCTTCTGGAACATGGCCTGACTCATAGTAATCTTCTTTTCTTGATGCCTTAAAAGCAGCTTCCCTTCTGTCTGATGGACCTCCCTTTCTCATTTCATAAGCAGTTAGAATTCCATGTAGCTGAGACATAGTGAGAACTTTGAGATTTTCCTTTTCTTCTATTGCAGATACTTTAGATTCAAACTTGGGGGATAATGATCTTAGAATCTTTTGAACTACTATAGTCTCTTTTATTTCTTCACCCAGATTTTTCATACAATTAACAATCTCATCTACCCGAAGAAAATAATTAGCCACACTTTCATCATTATACATCTTGAGGGTCTCATATTGAATCCTGAGAGTTTGAAGTTTAGCTTGCTTTACCTGTTCATCTCCTTCATAGCTAGTGATCATTTTGTCCCATATCTCTTTTGCTGATTTGAAGTGCATGACCTTCATGAATTCTGTTTGAGATATACTTCCTAATAGAGTACTGACTGCTTTTGCATTTGTTTCATATGCCTTTTTCTCAGCTGGATCTGTAGGAGTAGCTGAAGGAAAAACATAGCCTGTTTCTACAATGTCCCAAACTTCTGTACCAAGAGATTGAAGATATGCAGTAACTCTTACCTTCCAATAATTGAAATTTGTTCCATCAAAAACCGGTGGCCTGATTGATGCTTCTTTTCGTAGTTGCTCATGATGAATGATCTTCCTTCAAGCGATCAAGCTTCTCTGAAGGACCTGCTCTGATACCAATTGTTGGAAATAATACTGAGAGGGGGGGTGAATCAGTATTATCTGATTAATCAAACTTTTTAAATGCTCAGAAACATATACGCTACTTCAGTTAAGTGAACCAGCGTGTACACGCTACTGTGACGAAGTAAAACAGCGTATAGGAAGAAAACTCACAATTTAGTTAGCTTATTCTTCAATTAAGTGCATCAGGACATTATTCATCACATTAACAGTAAACATGTGCAGTAAAACAGAACAGATAAAAAGCCACACACATGAACACCAAGATATAAGGTGGAAACCCAATGTGGGTGAAAACCACCTGCTGCAAGTTGTCTCTATCTTTCTTTAATATGAAACTTCAGTTTACAATCTTTTGTACTGGTGCAGCCTTATACCAGTACGCAGGCTACAACCTGCAGAAGGCTTCAACCTTCTCTCGTTCTCCAAACTTCCTTGGAAGGGAGCTCCAACCCCCTTTGCTCTTGTACTAGCCAAGATACTAGTACGTAGGTGCTGACCTACAATCTTCCTTCTTTCAGATATCACTTTTCATACATTTTCAGACTTGGATATTCCTGAAGCACAACATTACAATCTGAAGACCACAAATCATTCAATTTCCACAACAGATCATTGAAGCATAAAACAACCAAACTTTGAATCACTGAACCACTGAACCCTGTCAATCACCAGTTACCAGAACACAGAGCAGACTACAGAACTCTGCAATAACAGTCAGACCCCACTGTAAACCCAAAATCAAGCTTCAAAAGATATACGCTACTTCAATGAGCAAAACCCGCGTATACACGCTCTTTTACCGAAGCCAACCTGCGTACAGATCTAAAAATAAACTTTCTCAATTTGCAGCTGTACCAGACATTAGTTAGATCCAAAACGTAACATTGCGACAATATGCAGATCTAGAAATACGCATAATCAACCATATCATGATAGTGCATTTCAAACCATTAGATCCCGATCTATCCTTAGATCTAGTCTTCCATCAACCGATGTGATCTCTCCTTGGCTTAGATCAAGCAACCCAGAACCTGCATATCAGATCTCTTTCTCTCTTAGATATTCAAGCCTTGTCGAAAGATGATTTTGCCTAATGATCTTCTTCTCCTTATATAGTCTTAGGCCAAGCTCAATACCAAGAGCCAAAACCATAGTAACACAATACCATCAACTTCAAAACTAGGGATCGACACGCCCGTCGAGACACAATGGTCCGAAATCATAGGCACAACTTCCAAGGACTAACCACCATGGACCAAAGGAACCTTTCCACATACACGCGCTTTTTATGAATCTAACTTGCGTGTACACGCGACTTGGGCTTAACGAAACGGCGTGTATGAGCTTCCTTGGTATGCTGTACTGAGATCTGTCTTCTGATTAAGTTGCCATCACCTGTACCAACCTCTGAGCACCTGTACCATCCTCTGAGTGAGTTGCCATCAAGGACAACACTTGAATCATAATGCCAACATTTACAGGAAAACAACAAGTATGGGCAAAATTATATTCACAGCATGACCACACTATTGCAACTAACAGAAGAGGCTTGAGCAACTCGCGGACGTGAACAATTCTTCAAACATGATGTGCTTGCCTGGATTCCACCTTTCGCATCACTTTCAACACCAACTTTTCCTACATCAGCTTCAACAACTGCCAGTACATATATGTCATTCCACATTTTTCTTTTTGGAGGTAAAACTTGAAGTAAAATAGCATAATTTTCGGATTTATTACAAATTTAGGAGAATTTAATGAAATCCATTTTGAGCATTATTTATCATCCTTCATTCCACATCTTTACCACTTTCCCTTTTTCAGCGGCATATCATCTTTCATTTTGGGGGAGTGTTGCTTTCGTTCATTTCTTTCTTATGACCATGTCATTCATATTCTTTATCATCCATTGCTATTCTTATTCATTCTCAACACCTCCCTTATTCCATGTTGTTTTACACCAAGCATAGAATTCAACCGCTGGTAGCAACCACCTCTATTTGTTTTCTAGCATTGCATGAGGGCATGCTAATTTTTCAGAGAGGGGGAGGAATTGCTACACATGATGGATGTTTTCTACTTTTTTTATTAAGGCATACAATTTTAGTGCAAAAATTGATTTCCACATACTTTTAAAACTATGAACTTAATTCTTGTGATTTCTGGATAATACAGATGTATCATTAAAATACACATACCCAGATAATTTCAAGATAAATTGGTTCATTCAGAAATCATGCACTCTCACCTACAACCATTTTGTTTATATCTCATGATCCATGCATCAAAACGATCTGATTTTTGGATCATAGAGGCATTTATATATTACAAATTTACTTGCAACATTTCAAAAAAATCTGGTTTGTAATTTTTGAGAAAATGGTTAATGAAGTTTGTTGTTATCTATATCATATTTTGCTGAAACTTCATACATATAGTTGAATGTCAATGTAAAAATTGTTATGCCTTCATCAAGATTGCTAAAATTGAATATTCATTAATTAAGGAAGCATTCATTTGTTCTCAAATTTTTATTGCTTGGTTAACACATGGGTTTTGTCTTGGGGTTGCATGAAGACATGCAATATATTCAGGTTTTCGTTGCATGAGGACCTCCAACATATTGAGTGTGGGGGTATGTTGGGCCATTAATATGTCATTATTATTATCACTTTTGAACGCTTATTCCACCCATTTCTACTATTCCTCATCATGTCATTTATTATAATTTATTATATAAATCCATTTTATGACGATTTATGTTCTTATGAATGAATATTATTTATTCTCCTTTATTTCTAATAAATTAATGATTATGCATGATTTTATCAATGAAAGTTTAATAAATTGGTTATAACATTATTCACCATTTTTAGCCTCCAAGATAATTTCCAGATTGAAGATTTGATCACTAAAAGTGCCAACTCAGAAATGTGTTGGAATAAGAAGTGATAGTTTTGCGATTGAGATTCTGAGCAAATGAAGATGAATCTGGAAAATCTAGAACATGGGCTTTGTCCAGAACGGACCAAATTAACTTTATTAAAGAATGGTTTTCCCAAATTCAGCTTGTATTGAGAGAAATGCAGGGTTCTTTGAGAACAATTTTCTCAGATTCGCTGTGTGGCCGTTTTCCAAATCTCAGCTACAAAGCCAAATTCGCCTTGCTCTTGTTGAAAGATGGATGGAAATATATCTTCTTGTTGATCAATTGGTTAGAAACAATCTAATTTTGTAATAGAAATCATGTTGTAATTATCTCTGTTGTAACTTCTCTCTGATCTCTCTTTATTTAAATGAAAACAGAGATCAGAGAGGGGGATGGATTCAAATGATGGAATTAGGGATGATTTGAGAATGGATAAGAGAATGGAGAATTGAGGATTTAGAATTAGAGATTTATAATTAAGAATTCATGATAGGATAGGAGGAAGAAAGGATTGTTTCATGCTGTAAGTCTCAAAGCTTCAACTGTTGTAATGATTTCACCATTTAATGATTAATACCTGATTTGGGAGTTGCTCTTCATTCACCTGATCTGAATTAGCCTAGCAGCATCCGTTGGCAGCTAAGGGCCCAACCACTGGTGGATTATGCTGCTACTGTGTATTATATCTTTCCAATTTCTGCTGTGTGATGGTTTGATTTAATTCTTATTTCTTTGAATCATATTGCCTTACAGTTTCATGTTTTTGCAGCGAGATGTTATAATATTTTATGAAATTGTTTTATTGCACAAGCTGAGATTGAATCACGTGGCTGTTCTTTTCCATCATGACAAAGGTTATCATCCTTCTGAATGTATATTGTTATGCTCTCATTTCAAATGTAAAGCTTTGTTGTTCATTCCAGACCTTGATATTCATTATAGACTGTTGGTTATTCGATTCCTTTAATTATAGTTTGCCATCCATTTACTTTGTTGTTCATTTTTGTTGATTAATTGCATTATTTTGCTTTTAAATAGTTTTCCTAGTTTACTTTCAATGGCAACTTTAGTACAATTTCTATTTCCTTTTAATTGCTTTAAAGCAAGATTGTTAACTGTAGAGAACATTGGTTATTGCTTCCTCATTCCCAGATTAATTGTCTTGTTCTAGTTTGATATCAATTGCATCAATCTCTAGAGGAATGAGTTATTGCTACTGTATCCTCAATTGATGTTTGCTGAGTGAATAGTTGGATTTTAGAGCATTTGAGTTTATGTTATTGTTAGGTTTCTTTTTCAAGCATTCATTTACTTTTGGATTTTAAGCACTATACTGCAAAACATTACTCTTGAGTAAATAGTCGCCTCAGACTGAGTACACTCTTGAAATAAAAAGTCGTCCCTAGGTTGATAATTAATGTGAAGGTAATTAGGAGTTAAAAATACACCTTTTTATCGCTCGACACTAGGGAATGCATTAGGTGTGCTCTTTTCTCTTTGTGAAAGATCTAATTGCTCTAACCCTTACTAGCTATGGTTTTCATTGTTAATTGAATGAAAGAATGTTCCTCATGTTAGTTGCATTCTAGGAATTGCAAACATACATCACATGGTGAACCTTGGAAGGAAAATTCTTAAGAATATCAACTTAAAATTTATCTCAATTAACCTAATGGAGCATTGTAACTTAACGCATAACATTTAGAGGTTCTAGGCTTAGAGACGTAATCCAGCATTGTTAAACATAACAGCTATCGTTAATTGTCTACAATACATTCCTAGTGTGATACCTCATTCCACGTACATAATTATATCGTAGCTCATCCATGTACCTTTGATTATATACGGTAGTGTTACAATACGTAAAGTATAAAGGAATGCTCTCACTGTGCAGTTTCGCATTAGACAACACTAGCATGGATTGGGCCTGCATGTACTTTTGGGTATATGTGGGAGGACAAAGTTAGGTTGCTATCCATCCATAGGTAACTGAGTCGGCTGCCTTATACACTATGATACAGTAAAAAAAACATTTGGGGAGATTTCTTGCACGTATGTTAAATCCTTGGTTTACTGAGGCAGTATATTGCAGTTCATAGTTACTTGGTAGTCCTTTTGCCTAGATTATCCCTCTTTTGTTTTGTTATGATATTTTTATTAAAATAAATTAATTGACCATGGATAACATTCCCCATATCACTCCATAGTTGATCTTAGATTGAGACATATGACAACAGCTCCGAAGTCCACTGATCAAGGAATTCCTTTTGATGGGAATCCTAGTCCTTTTCCTCCTTTTAGAAATATTGGTGCTCCTTATATGGCTACATTGTCCCTTCCAAGACTTACCATCAGATTGCTAGTATGGTTGTTCTAAACCTCCTTGGCCCCGCAACTGAATATTCCTACAACTGGACAAAATCAACCTCTAGTCGATCCTAAAGTTGACCCTTTGCCTTCTTCCTTGATCGTTTCTTCCTCCCCTTCTTCCTCTTCGCCTGGTGAAAGTATTGGTACTAGTAACCAGGTGGCTAAGAAGAAGAAGAAAGGGAAGAAGAAAAAGAAGAAGAAAATTCAAGAGGAGCGCAACCAAGCGACCAGTGCTTCGAATGCAACTTCTGATGAGAAACCATCCGATAAGCCTCAAAAATTTCGATATCCTTGCAAACTTTGTATAGGAGACCATCTTCTTTGAAATCGTTATGGTATTCCTCAGATCTTAGAAGAATGGTCTTCTCGTTCACATCATCATGTGTCATCAAATTTCGGATATCATGGTGGTGACACACAATCAACTAGTGGTAGTAAAGTTCATGGAAATAAGGGTAAATTTAAGTTTCCATGTAGGTTATGCGAAGGTAATCACCCCATTCACCTTTTTCCTTATCTGGATGGAGCCCAAAAAGTGTTGGATAACCATCCTGCTTCTCCACAATGACTTCCATCTAGTTATAGAAGACTCTCCCTTAATTCTTCACTAGTTGATGAAGTGACTGACCCAAATCAACAGTTGGTCAACCCCACTCTCTGTGAATGTGAATTCCATGAGTCTATACCTGACCAATCACAGGTCAAGGAAACAATTGACCCAATTTCACCTTCAATTAATCGTACCTTTCCCGTAGAGAGTGAGTATGATACCACTTAGGTTCTTTTCGTTTCTTCAAATTCCAATGAGCTTGGAGGCAACCCTCCTGTTTCATCAAGACAGGAGAAAAATCCTCCCATTCTCGTAACTCAAGCAGGTAATTATCCCATTCTTATGGTACCCCCTCCAAGTAGTCGGGTCACTTCCTTTGATAGGAATCAACTGGAAAGATGTCATCTTCCTTCTTATGTGCCTTTCTAGATCATAGTACAAGTCTATAATATGATTGTATCTGGCACTATTATAGATGAATGTGCATCTGTGAGTATCATTTCCTCCACTACTTGGTAGGTGCTTGGTTCGCCGCCACTTGTGCCTGTTACCCAGAATCTATTGGATTTTAAAAGAGGAACCAATCAACCATTAGGGATCCTTCCTCATTTGCTTATTACTTTGGGAGGAAAAATTGTTTATCTCAATGTGATGGTAGTCCCAGGCTCTTTAGATTACAATTTACTTCTTGGGCGTGACTATGTTTATGACATGGGAGCTATTTCTTCAACACACTTTCAAGTGATGTGTTTCCCACATGAAGGCATAATTGTCACTGTTGACCAGCTTTCATTTCCCAGCCCAAATATGGCTTCCAGTCAACCATCTTCCCTAAATGGTCCTTTTGTCCCGATGGTATCTTCCCCGCCATGGGTCAATTATGTGGAAACTCGTTCCATGCCTACATCAATAGACGATCAATTTTGTGATGTTGTGCATTATGTACTGGGGGCATTGGAACCATATCTCTATAATGGATTCCTTGATACGTATCCCTTCGAGAGCATTGTTCTCCCATCTAATGAGAACCTCTTGGAAGTCATGACCTATTATGGGTCATGATCAAGGAATATGAGGATAGTTCCTGGTCTTGTGTTAACCTCGTTAAAAAATGAAACAAGGAATATGAGGATAGTTCCTGGTCTTGTGTCAACCTCGCTAAAAAATGAAATAAAGGGTATGAGGATAGTTCCTAGTCTTGTGTCATCCTCATTAAAAAATGAAACAAGGGATATGAGAATATTTCCTTATCTTGTGTCAAGCTTGTTAAAAAATGAAACAAGGAATCAGAGCATAGTTCCTTATCATGTATCAAGCTTGTTAAAAAATGAAACAAGGAATTTGAGTAGAGTTCCTTGTCTTGTGTCAAGCTCATTAAAAAATGAAACCAGGTCCCATGGAGAAAAGTTCCAATTCAAGTCCTTATTATATCTTGTAAAATCCCAATCGAGTCTTTCACTTGATCTCGTAAATGAACCTTCATTCCATCCACCTGATAGCCATGAGTGGTCTACTTATGTGATTGTAATGAAGCTTGGGGGGCATGCACCTAGAATTGAGTCATCATGCTAGGGGCATGTAAACCAATCCAAGCATAGTTTTTCATTTCAAGCTTGTGTAAACATGAAACTGAATCCAAACATAGTTCCCTATGGTCCAAGATTGTGTAAAAATGAACCCATCTCCATTTTAACCCTCTTGATTTCCATTCTATCAGCCTCTTCCATTAGATGAGCCTTGGTTTTTCTCCTTCCATCGTCACTATCTGCTTGGCTGATCATACACTTTCACTTGGTTGTTTTACCCTTTTTGAGGAACAGTTGCAATGAGTGGTCTTATTAACCAACCTCTTCACATAAATCAAAATGTTTTGAGAAGTTCCAACATCACCGGAATGAGTTGCTATCATAGACACCACTCGTTCCTCTAAGTGGAGTTCTCTTTAAGTTCTTTTCAGACTCTTTTAAATATGAAAAGATTTCGGGGCGCTTGTCCTTTTCAGCTCGTAAATGGATTGGAAATGACATCTACTCAGTATAAGTTTAACCCTTTTCTGGACTGGGATAGATTACTTATGAAAAAGGAATACGTTGATTGAACATGGTCAATAGGTTCTCTCTTCTATTATTTTACCCTTTTTTGGACTTGAGAGACAAATTTACGAAAAACAACTTGTGAAGTTTTCTCTTTGTCCATTTTAAAACTCTCTAAACATGAAAAGGAATGAGTTCTCATTGTCTTTAAACTCGTTAAAACATCAAATAGTGACAAACTTGTCCATCATGACAAGACCGAATTTCACCTTTGTTAGGCTCATTAAAACATCACATAGTGATGGATTCACCGGAATGGTGGAATTATACTATAAGCATATGTTATTCTCCTCAAGCTTGTTAAAAATAAAGAGGTATTGGTCAACAATAACTGGGGAAAATGCAAAAAGGGATAAATCACTTTATGGTAGCAAGTCGCTCTTGAACATGACACTTTCACTTCATCTCTGTGACTATTTGGGTTGGGTTATCTACTTGATGGTTATCATACCTACAATATTTCACACCATCCATTGCTTTGGTTTAGGGTCAATGCTGCCAATTCATTTAGTGTCTTTGACATGTTCAAGAGAAGTCACTTAGTAAACTTCATCCTTTGCAATACTCATAAACCTTCATTTTCTTGACTGTCATTCCTAAACCTTGTCTCATCAGTCACATTTTGTCTTCAAAATCATTACACTTGTTTAGTGTCATTGATGGGGGATACATCAAGACCCTCCTGCAACGAGTCACTTCTTGTCGACATCAGCACACTATCTAAGAAGTTGACTTTGAAACACCCTTCCAGTACCTTGGGGCTGCATACATCAATGGCAAGTTTCTCACTTCCATGAAAATTTGACATCATTGGCATTCGACCGAAATACTTTGTATGGTGTTCGACATCCAAAAATTTATTCACACCATGCAGAATGTACTACAATACCTTGAGAATCATTATCATTATTGGTGATTTCTCTCACATCTGTTAATAGCTTACATCATTGGCTGGTAATCATATGGTGTCTTCCCATGTTCAACCTCAGATCACATATTCACATGGTTAAACTTGTACTTGAGTGAATGATTGGACGAGATAGAAGACCCCGTATATAGTTTCATCCATCAGGGTTGTGATTTTAGGAGAGTTCTAAATCATCTGTATAATGGCTTTACACCGATGGTCATCCTATCATGGGTCTATATCTGTAGATGACTATCTACGTACATATAATGAAAAGTTTATATGTTGAGTATGGGTCTTCCTTCCCTCAAAAATTCATGAAAAGTTCAAAATACCATGACATTATGTATTGTAATCGATGCAGGTCATCGTCCGCTTTAGATCCTCTCCGTCACATCATAAAGCATATCACTCAACATTATCATTTTTGACTTCATGCTTTAGGGGGCAACTGTTACAGGTCTATTTGGGCACATCGTTCCCAACATTAAGATCAGTACAATTAGGGCTCATCAAACCCTAATTTAGTTGTTACATGCCTTAGAAAAGTCATCACATTTAATTCTTCCTTCCATGAAAGTTTTTGAGTCTTAAGCTTTGCTGAAATGCTTCCTCGGGACACCAGCACAACCTTGGTCAGGGGTAACTACGCTACAGAGAAGGCAGGTCCATTCTGGCCTACACTGAAGTGCACTTAGGCCCTCTTTGAGCTACACTGGTTGAGATTGAATGAAATTTGCATAGGGTTCTTGGAATATTCCTTGATTCTAGATTATTCTAGAAGGATCCCATCTCTTATCTCCTCCTATGAGCTCGAAATTGGATAGGATAAGGATCCATTAACCTCCTATCCTCTCATCCCTTGCTCCCTGGAAACTAACTCCAAGTTTGGAAGGCCATCCAATACCCTCACTTATGAGAAAACCACCTCCATTTTCTATAAATTGAGCACTCATCATAGTGATCAAGGGGCTAGAATTTGAAGATTGTATAGAAATTTTGTTGGCTTGAGATTTGAGTTCATGTCAAGCGCTGCTAGATTGGTGTGGTGAGGGTTGGACTGAAGCTGGAGGAGCGGCACAGAATCAAACTGTATTGGGTGACACTCTTCCTTCTATATTAATAAAGTGTTTATTCCTTTTCTCATATTATTTTTCATATCTGTGATGATTATGTGTTTCAATGTCTTCGATTCCATTAGTTTATAGTAGATAGATCATGTATGCCTTGAGTGTTTGTTGTTTATGTTTCTGTTGATACAAGTACCAATTGAGCGGGTTTAATTCAAGTGGGAGCGACGGGAGTAATTCAAAGGAGATCAAGAAAGCGAAAGACTACAAGTAAGTTCCTTCATCTCATCTATCTACTATAAGAAAAGGTTAAACTGCTTTCTTTCTATTGTTATAGGTGTAACTACCCACCTAGGGAAAATGTGTTTATCCATAGATGCAAATTCCATATAAAAACCATACAAGCGAGCACGGCAACTAGAACAAGCTAAGAAGTAGAGCTAGTAAGGACCCAAGTCCTCAGAACTATACCATTTCCAGACGGGTCTATTCGTGTAGAGTCCACTGAAGATCGTATCATACTTAGTACCATCAAGAACATAGGACTGAATATAGCGATGCTCTCCAATGAGACTGTCCACGCGTTGCATATGGCGGTGACAGATGAATTGAGAACCAGGGAGTAGCGCGCCTTCAACCTCATAAATGAGTACAAATTCAACAATGAGAAAATGTTCACTGAAAAGATGCAAGCTTTGAAGGACAAGGAGTCACTTCACATGCGTAGTTCAAGTTTGGAGTCAATAGTAGCATAGGCATGCAAGATAGTGCCTGAGCTTCACATCCTGGAGGATGGACACCCAGAAACCAAAATAAGAAAACTAACCATTGGTGTGCGTGAAGCTAAAATAGAGGTTAGACGAGTCCTGTTTGAGGTCAACATGATGATTAAAAAATTGCAGTTAAAGTTGCAGCCCACAACTTTTTTTGAGGTCCAAGAGTAGCGTGAAGCCGCAATAAAGGAAGGCATGGCTACCTTGGATGCCATAGTCACTGACTATGCGACATTGTTTGAACAGGCTATGGAGCTCACGAAAAATCTGCAAGAGGATCCAAACTTGTAGACACTAAACATGGAGATAAGATATTTGTGATAGTAATATGATGAAGTGAGGGAAACTATGCATTGCTTAGCACTAGCGCAGTACCTTGCCAAATTACAGGAAGGAAAGCAACTACTAGCACAGTAGAGGAAGCACAAAATAAGGAGGCCTTGCTAAAGGCTAGGTTGCAGCCTTGGCTAGAGGAGGCTCATCCAGTCATGACTACCATTCAAGATAATCTTAAAGGGTTGCATTAGAAACCACAAATGATGAGGCTGGCCGTAGAAGGACCAGCCATGGAAAAATTGGTCAAGGAAGTCAAGCAGGAAGCAATGCAGAGTGCTACCGAAGTTGCAGTGATCTAGGTGGAGTTGGGGGATGTTTGCAGTAAGATCGCAATGCCAGCAAAGTGACTTGGGGATGAGTCACAATCTTTGTGTTGGGGGCTTGTTGGGATGGGATCCCCTGGGTCAGTTTTGGGGTTAAGATAACCCAAGTTTTGGTATAGTTACTGTAAATAATGTAAAGTCTCTATGATTTGTGGATGCGGAGCATGTAGATGAATAAGAGTCAAAGGGGTTTAGCCCCATGTTTTATGTAAAGTTTGAGTCGGTTTTGGGACTCACCCATGGTCTGTAGACCATGGAATTGTATGAAAAGGGCTATAAATAGGTATGTATTTGAGATTCTACTACATAATGGATGGGAAGTGATAGCAAAGAGAAGTGGGTAAGATAGAAGAAAGGCTCTACAACTAAGTGTGTAGAGGCTTAGGTAGAGTCTATAGCTAAGTGCGTACACCCCTATAGCTAAGTGTGTGGGGAAGTTTTGAGTCTGTCACCTTGAATTGAAGATCAATAAAGATAGTTTCTAAAGAATTCTTGCATATTTCTGTTTAATTCGATTAATGTTATATGATGTCGATGAATGATGTATTTTATGAAATATTGATTGAATTTTAAGTGATTCTCTTGAATAAGTGTTAATGATGTATGCAATTCATGTCTAAGTACTTTCACGAAGACTCTAATGAATTCTCTAATGATTATTAATAAATTAAGTAAATCTTCACGAACCCTAATTTAGGACTTCTCTCTGATATGTGTAAGTAGACAAATTGGCTATTAAAGGTCTGCAAGGAACGATCGTAGACCTTCGCAAAGGTTTGAAGGCTATTTTAACAAAGTTGCAGCAATGTGCCTGAAGAGTGTATCGATCTGCGTGAAGGAAGATCTGAGGTGCTGGAAGGCATCACATTAGTCTATGGATGCAAAAAATTGGTTCTTGCATCCCCCCATATTGCTTTGGGTGAGATTGCAGCCAGTGCTACGTGGTTTGTTTCCGAAAGGGCCAGTAGTGTAGGGTTTTATTAGTTGGTGTAACTAGCTTTGAACCTCGGTCAGGACCCCCTAAGCCAACATGTACCAAGTTAATGCTCTGTACTGTAGTATTATGACTAGTTGCAATTTCTTCATATTATCATCTGTAATCTACTGCACTATATATACAACATCTGCAACAAACCAGAACTTCTCAGGGTCTTTGCTTCCTACCCCTTTAAATATCAACATCTTCATTGCGCTTTCCATGTTGAATGGTTGGTGCGGAGGTGGAGGTGGAGGTATCCTCAAGATACCTTGAATTACAATTTACAGTGCACTTCATAGTGTACTTAGAATATATCCTTTGTCATCGTTGGAAGAGGATCCTAATAGTGGACTATATTCAGAGTCTAATTCTATGTTCCTTCTGAAGGGTTTTTTTCTTTGCTTAGTCCCAAAAATCAAGGTAATGGCATAACCCTTTTTTCACACAATAGCATCTTAATCCAAGTTTTCAAAGATTTTAAATACTTACCTCACAGTCCCTTGAACAAACTACAATCTTCATTGTTATAGATGATGCTCGTATCAATCACGAGTGTAGTGATGAATCCTCCTAAGATACGATCAATCCAGTGATCAAAAACCCGCATGATGTTATTTTCTGAAGCTTCTAAGTGCTTCACTAGCTCTGGAGTCCACACAATAGGGCTGTTAAGCCTCCACATACCCTAACTATTCACTAATATAGACAACCACTCATGCAATTCACAAAGGAAGAAACAGAAAAAGGCTTTGGTTTCATCCATGTATAGGTATCTATTCAACCACTATTCCTTTGATAACCATGAGTTTCTGTTCTCTTGAGCTGCAAACACATGCAACTTTTGATCGAGCCACTTCCCAATTTATTTCTTAGTAGGGAACCACTTATTCGACATCACACATTCCTTAGATATATCGTGGTCCTGGAAACATAACCATTTGTTGTCTGAGGGGGCCTAACCCAGGTTCAACATTATTTTTGCCAACCAACAAACCCTAACTACCGGCCCTTTTGAAAACAACCTGAATATCACAGGCTGCAGTCTTACTCGAAGTAGTATTGGGGGATCCTAGAACCAAGTTTCTACATCCAAGGACCTATGTGATGGTTTCCTGAAGTCACTATGGCTGATATCTACCTTCACACAACTCTAATCCTCCCAAACAGATAACTACTAAAATCTATCTAAAGGAATTCCAGATCTTCGCGAAAGTACTTAATTGTACTTATCATGGATAAAGATTACAGATATAACACATTCACACAGTAAACAAGCATTAACTCATATAAAATATATCACAAAGCAAAGATACATGAACTTAGCAGAAGTAAATACTAAGAAACAGATGCATCAATTTCGGCCCAAAACAATCTTTATTAAGTATAAGCGTTCAATTACAGATGTCTTTTCCCTACACACTCAGTTGTGGGGGCCCACGCACTCAGCCTGTAGAGTTTCCAAGGTCTCTGTGCACTCAGATGCAGGAGCCTTCCCCTTTTTCCTAAGTACATGAAATAGATTTTTCCTTCCTTAGCACCTTGCCCTTACAATGATTCTTCACTATCTGATCTCTTCTTAAACTCGCTATGACTCAATTATATATAGCATTTTCTTTACAATACCATGGTCCATGGACCATGGGCGGGTTTCAAAAAACTCTATTACCTACCCAACTAAGGGACTACAACCCCTTTGACTTCTACAAGCTTCATGCTCTACTTCCATATTTCATGGAGACTTTACATTCGCTACAAAAGGTATTACAAAATCTTCTCAAAATTGACTCAAAACTTGACTTAACTGACCCTAGGGACCCCTTCCCAATAGGTTGCCAATGTAGCCTTAAAATAGGGGCTCTAAGATAGGGAACCAACCCATTATTTATCAAGGGGATTAAGAGGTGCAATATGGGGTAGAGGATGAAGATCCAAATAGAGGGAAAGAGATTTTAAGGCAACATAATGATAGGGGATAAATATGCCTTCAAATACTTATGCATTTCTAGAAAGCCAAACTTGCCAGCATATGAAATTCAGAATGGCCAACCAGATCGATTTGAAAGCTAGTTTAGATTGAAGGGAGCCCAAATAATGACTATGCCAAGATCTAAAGAAACCTTGCATGTCCACAGTCTAACATGTTCAAGAAAATAGGGCGGGGAGGGCTAGATCCCAAACCCATTTTGTAAAGGGGAAAGCTATAAATAGGTGTTGAATTTATTATTCCCATGATTTGCAGAAGGGACATCGTGATGACCCCTCAATTTCCCTATGCTTTAGATTTTCTGCAGATAGGACTTTCTGAAGGGTTAGTAGCCAAAAAAAAACATTGATTTTTGGCACCACATTAGGGGACCATATCTTTCCCCAAATTGAGGATTGGGGTGGAATAAGTTTGAATATATGTTCCAAATATCCCGATTTGGTGGAGTAAGAGGAGTCCTTCCAACCAAATTTTTTTGAGAGGGACCTATAGAAAAGGGTGTTATAGCTCCATTTACCACCCTTGGTATTTTTGATGCTTGGTTTATGGCCTAGGGAAACCCCTCCTTCTAGACTTGGTCCAAATATTTTAAAAACAATGTTTTATTCCCTGTACACTACTTTTCCTTGAGATAAAGCGTGTAAACATGGGTTAGTCAATACCCAACCCGCGTATATGTGTTAAAACACTTAAAAAAATAATTTTCCTTAACTATGGGTGGAGTTCATGGGTTTTACCTGTTGATTACCTCCTAGTGCTTGTGGCCCAATTGTTTCCCAACTAAAAAACTAATTGGGAGAAGTATAAATAGACTTCCATGGGAAGGCCTTAAGGGAGAGAAGAGATAGAATAATTATACTGAGATTATCCCTGACCGACTCTAAAGTATACCTGTGCTTCAAGCACTTCCCCAAGTTTCAGGAAACCCTTGTTTCCTTGAGTGTTGATATTCTCCCACTTGCTTGAGATATCATGGTATTGGTTACGGAAGGAGGTTGTTGAAGACTGGGACTGGACGGATCTGGAGAATGGTTCCGCTTGGAGCTAGAAGAAGAAGACTCAAGTGAATTCTCCCCATGTTGGTTATATCTTTCTACAATAAAAGGAAACATTGTCTTGTTCCTGAGATTAACTTTGTTTACGCATCATATACTGTTGTAATTCATGTATGAATGTTATTTTGATGTATAACTAATCATCTTGCTTATATGATATAGAGTTAGTTTCATTAAAATGATTTATCTACATGCTGCTATGTATGTTCAAATTGGTTGATTTATAGATTCGAAGATCATTAATATTTGCAGAGGGTCTGAACCCTGGTGGAACTACCAAAACAAAAGACATCTGGGTATGGTCGCTATCACATAGTTTGTTTATATAAGCATGTTGCCTGAGTTGTATGAGCGCTTCTCACTGTAGTTTGCTCTTGCTCTGTTGGGGTTCCAACCCAAAGCCCTAAGGTACTTATTCCTGTAACAAGGGGCCTGACCCGACAAATTTTTCTCTAAAAGAGTCCTAATGGTTTCAGACTTTTCAGGAGGTCACCAAAATTCTAGTTGGACCATAAATCATGATCATTTAATTGAGAGGCCTGCGAAAGAGTCGCGATTCCATTATGAAACATGTAATCCTTGAGAGGTATTAGCTCATCATCTTGACACAGAGGTGGGAGGTACAATATGTAGGTTTTAACCGTGTACATAAATTACCTGCATACAAATTCTAAGAACAAAAAATAAAAAATGTGAGAGCATAACACATAAAACACATATACTCAAAGATTTTCCCCTGGATCTGAAAATCGGGACTACCAACTTGATTTTTCATTATGTTCCTTTCAATGTTACAATACATATATATACATGCCGAAGCATCCAATACCATGGACTAAAAACCATCACGTCCAAAACCATGTGTGAAAACCATGCACAAAACCATAGCTAGGTCCACCCAACCTAATATAGGGTCCAAAAAAAAATTCCCTGAGGCACTGCCCTGGATGCCATATTGGGGGGCTACCCGCCCCCCTCAAATCCTTTGTGACCCCCCCACTGCCCAAAACAATATGTTATCTTCCTATATGCGAATAGACTTTCCATTTTCAAGGATCTTATTAATATGTGTGTCTATTAAGTAGGAGGAGGAGAAAATTAATTTCCAAATAAGAAATCAACCCCTTCGAAAATCCACAATGGGGAATGGAGGTATTTGGATTTCATAATTTACACCAACCATAAGGCTGGATGAGTCTTAAGAATCCAAGCCAATTTGGTTCCAAAAGTTGTGTTGAGCAGCGGAAGATCTCTGATTCCCAACCATTCATGTGTTTTTGGGGCTCAAAAATTACCCCATTGGACTAGGTGATACTTCCTTGTGTATGTCTTTCGTCCTTCCCAAAGAAATTTGTGAACAAGGGCTCCCATATTTTGCATAATATATTTGTGCACCAATAAGGCTGAGAACTAGAATAATGGATTAACAGAGAGAGCAAATTTCTATAGAACCACTCACCCAACCAAGTTTAGCCATTTTTTTCCCCAATTCTCCATTTTGATTTTGATTTTGTCCATAATTCCAATCCACACCCTTGAGGAGGATTTTTTGAGACAGATCAAAACCCCTAATTACTTCAAATCGTACTAGTATGTCCCCACTTTACAACCCATTTCTTCCTCAATTTCTAGTTGTCTATAAGGACTGATGTTCCAAGAGAAAATTTGTGACTTCACCTTGTTCAACATCCCTCCCAAGGCTTCCAGGAACTGATCTAGAATTATCCTAAATATCTTGGAAATCATAGATGAGGCTCCTCCCAATAGAGCCGCATCTTCAACAAATTTCCCATGATTAATGCTCTTGATCCCCTTCGAAAAATGAATCCCCGGTATTCATCCAAGCGTATTTAATGCTCCAATCTTTGGTTATGCGAATCATCCATAATTATGAATAGGAAGGGTGACAATGTGTAGCCCTACCTAAGCCCCCAAGAGGCCTTAAGGAATTTTGAGTCTCGGGCATTAATTAAAGGGGAAATCCATGGTGCTTTGATACATAAAGAAACCCATTATATAAATTTATCATGAAAACCCATCCGCCTCATTACTTTAAATAATAAATTATGTTGCACTCTATCAAATGCATTTTCCATACCAAGTTTCACCACCATCCCCTGATCGCCTCGCTGCCAACTTGAATTAACTACTTCCTGAATCACAATAATGTTGTCAAAGATCTATCTTCATGGAACAAAGCCCCCTTGATACTCAAAAATATTTTTTGGGAAGATTTTATTGAGGTGAGATGCTAGTATCTTTGAGATAATTTTATATGATACATTGCAAAGGGATATGGGCCCAAAACAATTAAAGGAGGAAGGATTCCTCTCCTTTGGTATTATAGTCAAGAATGATGAATTGACACACCCTCCTATACATAACTATTTTAAAGAATAACCCACCATTCTAACCAAATCATTTTGGATTATCACCCAAAATTTATGGTAGAAAAGAGTAGGGAAGCCATCCAACTCTGACGCTTTATCTGGGTGCATGGAGAATATGATTTGGTGAATTTCTTCAATGATAGGTTGAGCAATGAGATTCCCATTCTTTTCTTTTGAGTTCATATTTGGGGTGAATTCCAACATATAATCTGTAGCCCCTTTTGATTTATGATTGATCTGGCGATATAGAGAGCTATAATGACTATATGATGCCTCATGGATTCTTTTAATTTTTCCATCTTCTGGCCTAGAACTTGGATCTCTGAAATATTGTTTTTCCTTTCTATGTTTTTTGCTTTATTATGGAATAATTTGGTGTTCTTATCCCATTCTTGAAGCCAGATACTTATGGATTTAAGCCTCCATAACTCTTCTTATTTCCTTAGATGGAATTGATAATATAGGAAGGTGAGCCACTTTCCCTTTTTTAACCAATTTTTGATATCCAACTTCAATATTGTGATTTTTGATTCCAAAATAGTGATAGGGATGTCATCTATCCACTGGCTCCATCATCGACTCACGAGCTCAAAAAAATATTTGTTTTACAACCAAAGATCTGAATATCATAATGGAATCAGACCATAATTTAAAGGAGGCTTCAGAGAATGTTTTATAGGCCAATGGTTCGAGCCATTCCAAGGAAGAATAAATAAATGGAGAATTATATTAGCAGAGAGAAAGGAATCCGATACTAAGAAGTGATCCATCCTAATAGTAACATGCATAGGGCTGAACCTCTTATTATTCCAAGTGTCACATGATATTGAGGGCTGGACATCGATAAGAAATAATGAATTTATTAGGTCTTCCATAGACTCCTGAAATGGGTTTCTGGCAATCAACCCTCCCCTTTTCTCATTTTGATGCAATATGGTATCAAAATATCCTCCCAAAATGTAATTGTTCACAAATTCCATATCCTTAATATCCTGAAGGTATTGCCAACATTCTTACTTTTCACAAAAAAGAACAGGCATATAAAAATTAATGAAAGATCATACCTGATTAAGGGCAGGGAAAAAAAGAGAGGAGCCAATTAAATGTCTGGATTTGAGACTCCTTATCAGCTTCAATTGGTCCATAATCCATAGTGTACTAATGCCTCTAGAAGCCACACGGGATCTCACTATAATCATATCACCTTTAGGCCAAATATTCCTATGAATGGATGTTAAATCAACCTCATCCATTTTGTTTTCTTGAAGAATGGATACCATTGGATTCTCATTTGAGATTAATGACTTTACTTCACTGATTATTTTCCTAGAACCAAGCCCTTTGCAATTCTAGGAGACAATATTCATATTTTACTTCTTAGAGAGAGTGACCCCTTTTGAGGGGTCGGCCATTCCACCGTTTTTTCCTTGTTTACTCCCATGCTTTTAAATTTTCTTGGGGATGGAAATTTTGTGACGAAGTTATTTCTCTTTCTCAGTTTTTTATTTCTTGATTTCATTGTTGCACTTCCTACCAGATCATCAGATCTTCCTATCCAAGTCTTTTTCTTTCTCAGCCTTTGATTTTTCGTTGGCAAAACTTATAGTGTGGGCCACTCCTGTGACTTCTTTGGATGACAGATAAGCATCCTCATCCTCCTTTGAGGATGAATCATCCAAATTTTATTTCATGGAGGGACTAATAGGGCCTTGGGGAACTGAAACAGGAGCTTCCTCCTCAACCGAAGGTGACCCATATTCATTATATAAAGAGGAAATTGCTTCAAATTAATTCCCAAAACCCTTCTAGCTTCCAGCCTGGCTTGAAATTGCCTTATTTATTGGATCTTCCGCACTACCTTTTGGATTATATGGGATCTTCCCTTGTTTCCCTTGATTAACTCCTTGTTACTATGCTTGGCCTTTTTGTTTCTTGGCCTATTTTCACTGATCTCCCCGATCTCTCTGAGGTTATTGTGCACTCATAGCTTTGGAAAAAATTCGAGGAAAGTGGGCATATTCATGGTAGATCGGACATTTTAAAGGAATTTGATCATACTCCACTTCTTGAATGTGAGTCCAGTCATGCATGCAAATATTTATTCTTGTCGGTAAACCATTTTCTGGATCTACTTCAACACATATGTGAGCACATGAAAATAACCCATATTTGGCTTTCACACATTAAATATACTTCCCGAGCGAATTTCCAATCAACTTAAAGGTAGCATCATTCCAACAATGAAGGGGCAGGTATGGGAGTTTGACCCATACCGGGATAGCAGTGGGGATATCACATTGAGGGTTAAAATTTGGGTTCCATCTATCTAGATACAAACCTTTGGGTCCCATAAAATAAGGACCACTTCTGAAAATAAAATCATGACATTCCTTTAGTTCAAAATAAAAGGTAACAAAACCCTTACCCACAAAGGAAGAAAAAACCTCGCCTTCATCTTGGGCTTTCAGTTTTGATCAATCCAATAATGGACAGACTTCGGGGAAGACCATAGACCAGTAAATTGGTCAATAAGGCCCCGATATGCAAGCTGCAAAGCCTGATCTCGTGCTTGAGGGGAAGAAATAATGATCTTAGGGATTTCATCCAATTTCTTAACAAATTTCGAAGAGGCAGAATTATGAAATTTCATCCCACTTTCTACCAAACTATTGAAGGTTTCTACATCACTTTCCCATTGCTAAGGATGAGAAAGATTTGCCATGGCGACCATTTAGGTCAAAAAATTACCCCATGCTTACAAGACTCTAGTGCCCATCAGAATACAACTCAAAGATAAGAATACCTTAGGCTCAATCCAAATGATGTTTGATTAAGAACCACACGAACACCCATGAATATGAGTGAGAGAACCATGCAACGATCTAGGGTTTTCGCAGAGCGAAACTTTAATCAACTTTGTTCCATGAAATAGATGGATTAATATCAGTTATAAAAAGGGATTATTTGAAAAACACATATGATATCTTCAAATAACTATATACTATTAAAATGCAATGGAATGTTACAGACTAGAAAAATTTGTTAGTCCTGGGCCATCATGAATTATCCATACAAGTATTCCATGGAATTGAAATTTCCTATGCCTTACTAGTTTACAGACCTCATACTTAGTGATGTCGAGCCATAAATTTATTAACTCATCGATAAGAGGCTCGATATATAAATTCATATCTTTAAATTGGTACTTACCTTACACATAATTAATGCCACAATCTGTATATATAAGAAAATAAATAAATATAAGATATTATGCAAAAAATAAGTAAAATTAAATTGTTACATTAAAAAATTAATGTAAACAAATACTTGGAACAATCATTGTCAACATTATATTATCCCTCTCTATTGACAACCAAGGAGGAAGGTTATTGTTGATAACAAAAATTGGCCACACTGAGTACATAGACCTAAGCTCTCCAAATGGATTAACACAATCAACTACCAATGAAAGCCTAACATTACAAGGTTCATCTTAAAACAAGACCATTTCCCCCCAATCCCTCTAAATTCATAACCATCTATACACATTCGAAGAACACTATCTGCACTTCTCTTCTATGCATGGTAATCCATAAATTGTATTATGATTTCTCACCTGAACAATCGTTGTAAGTGTGGAATTATGGGAATTGGATGAAGAACATTTTGAGGCATATTTTTTTAATTTGTTTGTCTCATATCTACTACTCTGACATTGCAATATTTTTTTTTCCAATTCATGTTGTCCATAATATATACTATGATCAGTAGGACATGCATCTATAGCTTTATACTCCATTCGAATTTCTTTTATGATGGAATATAAATATTGATATGTTTCAGGTAAAATATTTGATGATGGTAACAAAATATCACCTAAAAACCTACAACATAAAAAATCACTAGTTAGTGAAAATAATATTAATAATAAATATTTCATTCTTATTATAAACATTTTTTTAAAGAAACGAGTATGAGAATTTTATTAAAAAAGAGAGTTGGGATTTGAAAAAGAATCATTACTTTTCTTAAATAGTATCAATATTCCTTGTTGGCTTGAGATTGAGCATAAAGGTTCAATCCAACCCCTCAAATGGTTACCCCACGAAGAAAAAAAAATAACCCTTTCCAATTGAAAATTTTCCAAAAAACTCCTAAAATCAATATGCATTTACACTCCATTTTTTGCTACTTTAATTTAGACTGACTTCTGGTTTTTCTTGGTGAAATATTTTTCTTTTTCTTCCCCACTTTAATCAAATTTGTAGTTTCTGTTGTGTCCAGTGAATCCTTTGATGCATGAACCTTGTTATTTTCCATATCTTCCTTCTCTACCCAATCTACTCAATAAATGGATTTTCAAGCAATTTTACTTGGGGATTTAAGGGATGTTCATATTTCACTGGAATTCGTTGTTCTTGCACCGCGTTGAATCAGACAAGTCCCTATGCACTTCTTCCTAACTAATTGATGTTTGATTCGAAGGATCATCTTTATCAATATTTTCTTCTTGAATTTCCTTTGCTTCTCCCTCATCCTAATATTCTTTTTCCTTATATGCCATGTAATTCTTTTACGAAGCTCCCTCCCACTATATAGATATTTGGTTATATTTCTTGGCATTATTATTTTGCAAATGTTTTGTACAGTTTTTAAAAACATGGCTAATTTCATAGCACACTTTGTAATGAAAATATACACTTTTGTAATCAAGCTTATGAGTTAACACATGATCTGGAGTCGACAAATTAATTTCAGCAGGAAAAGTCTTGTTGAAATCCATCTCCTCACAATTACGGTAAAATTAGTTTTGTATTACATTTTTCCTATTGGAATGCAACAATAAAAATTACCTAACACATTTCCAATAGAGGATAGTGTTGAGAGATTCCAAAAATGTAGGGGAAGATTCAGAAGCCTAAGCTAAACAGGAGCTGAGGAAACAAATTCCAACACCAGATCAAAAGTGGGAGTCTAGTGTTGCACAAAATGCCAATGCTACCCTAAAACCAAGTCCTAGAATGACAAATTTTTTTCTTATCCTCAGTATTATCAAAAGAAACAACAAAGAACCCCAAGCCAGAGGATAAATGCTCAGATCCTATGAAAATAAGGGTTTCTATGAAGCAGAGGTCCACTTATGTAGATTGGACAAATGTGGTCAAAACCCATTAAATCTGCATACTAACCCTTTATCCAAAAAAAAAATCATCATCAAAAGTGTCTTGATACACAACAATAATGGGGGTCGGAGCTTCTTGAACAACTAGAAGAAAAAATATGGCTTTTAGTATGGAATTATACAAAAAAGAGGTTCGAGTTTCCATTTATTCAACACATTTCAACTCTAAATCTCTAGAATTTGACATGGATCAAGAAACTGTAGAAACCCTATCTGCCAATCATTGGAAGCATGTCCAAATATCTTATTATACACATTAATTAACACTAAAAAAAGGGAAACAAATCAACCTTTAATTATAATATGTGATGAAACATATTACATACCTTAGGATCTGTGTTATACAATTGTTTGAAAAATCATTCTAAACCTTTAAGTTCACCAACAATAATGTAGTAGAGAGAATATTCTCTCTTGAGACTTCATAAAGTGGTGTATCTGCCTTTTCTAGAAGAAGTACAACAAAAATAACATCACTATCCTCGTCCTAATCATTGGTCAGACAAGCGAACAAGCCTTGGATCAATTCATTCAACCCATCATCTTGAACTATATTATTATTTATAAATAACGAGTTCATACAAGTGAAATTTTTTTCAGATCATGGAGGAATAACTTGTTAAAGAGTTTTAATAACCCAACGTTTCAGACTGCCAAGTGAGTCCATCCTCAAGGGATACGTCAATAGATAAAGAAGATATTAATGATATATCCGGAGCTAGTCTTACAACTATATATGTGGAATATGAAGAGGATTAATATAAGATATCTAGTCGGCCATAATTTAAATAGTGTAATAACACATTAATAAATTATAATTTTAAAGCATTAGGTATTTAGTCTATTAATTCATTATAGTACATTGTATAAATATGACTTTTTTGAGTTAATTAGTTATGAACTATTATCTTATTTGATTTATGAGGGCTTTGTTACTTATTTATTTTAAATTTTATGGATTATTTGTAAAATTATAATTACTGAAATTTATTAGAATGTAATTAATTAATTAATTTTTTTATTTTTTATTTTTTTTAATATCAGTATATTGGATTAATATAATTATAAATAATTATTAGAGATCTAGTTAAAAGTGATTAATGTTTTGTTAGATTTAATCTATTGAATTTCATCTATAATTAAGGTTGATTTATTTAATTATTATTATTATTATTTATTTAGAAACTATTATAATCAAAGAATTTTTTTTATTTTATAAGTGTTGAGATGAAAATTATATATTTAATAGGATTTTATAATAGGATGTTAGATTAAATTCAGAAATTAATTTTTATTATGTATGAAAAGGGATTGACGTAAATAATGAAAATTATTTAACTGCAATTTAATTAATCACAAGGGATCCTTGGTTCTTAGGATTTCAATTAAAGGTTTCCATGTGTTACTTAGTTTTAATCTATGTTGCACGAGTTTCTGGAACTTGGGAACGTTGGGAACTTGGGTACGGGTGTCTGGAACGGTTAGAGGTTTCCCCAAATTTTCCAGGAAACGGCTAATTGGGAGCGGTAATATATATATATATATATATATATATATATATATATATATATATATATATATATATATATATATATATATATATAATTATATAACAATATAAATATGAAAATCAATTTCAAATCATCAAATTCAAAAATGAAAATTTGAAAATGCAAATGATTCAAGAGACACTTTTGAATTTAAGAAACATAGTGAAAATAAAAGAACTCATCATATTAATATTCATATTGCTAGCATGCCCAATGTAGTACATAGTAAAACAAAAATGACAGATGCCCAAAGTGGCAAAGTAATACATGGTCCAAAAATGCTCAATGGCCAAAACAGAACATTAAAGACTAAAGTTGAACATGCTCATAAAGTGAAATCTTCAACATCAAGATTATCCATATAACCTTGAGCCTCGTTAGGCACTCCAACTTCATCATCACCATCATCAATATCAAGATCGCCTGCAATGCTACCCAAAGGTATGCCAACTAAACCTGCATCTGGTGAAGGATTATCCTCATCATCATCAATCTGAGAAGCCTCCTCAGCATCAACATCCCATCTTGCTGCAGGGCCATCTAAATATTCAGGTAGCTTCCTTGAGAAAAGTCGAAGACTACTATGCATATAAACCAATTTCTCTGCTCTCTTAGAGGTAAGCCTATTCCTCTTAACAGAGTGAATGAAACTATAAGTAGACCAATTCCTTTCAGCTGATGATGAACTAGAAACTTGAGATAGCAAGCGTAAGGCAAGATTTCGAAGATCTTGGGCTTTCCCCCCATACATTCTCCACCATCCAATGGGATTCCTTTGTGCATAAATGTTTATGTCCACCTTTGCATCTTGAGAGAATTTGGAAGGGTTTAAGGTAGAAAAATCAATAAATTGTTCCCGCATTACAGTTGCTTCATTAGGTGTATAGATTTTGCATATGGCATCAAGAAAGCCTTGTTTCACTTCTTCATCATCAATGGGTAGAACTCTATTTGGTCTCTCCATATACCACTTTGGATTAAGGGCATAAGCAGCCATGTGAAGAGAGGTATTGAGTTTGATCCATCTCTTCCCTATTATCTTATGAATTTCATTGAAGAACTCCAAAGAGGGGTTTCTATCCTGAATGATGTGCCTTATCTTGCCTACCATGCTATCAATACATTCATAAACTTCTCCAAGGGTGGGGGAATCAGAATCTGCATACCTAATCAATTCCACAATTGGAGCTGTGAAAGAAACAACATATTTACAATCAGACCACCAATCATCATTGAGAAGCTGCTCTCTTATCTTCTTTGCCTGCATTGATTTAGATTCAGACCACGCATTCCACTCTTGGGAAACAACGGTGGCTTGTAAGGATGCATGCACCTCAACCATACGTTGAAGAAGAATGAAGTATGTAGCATATCTTGTTTCTGCAGGTTTCAAAAACCTCTTCCTTGAGTACATCTTATAGATTGCTAAAGAGGCATGGTGGTTGAAAATGTACATTTGTGCATCTCTTGCATCTAAAATTAGTTTTGCAATCCAAGATATTTTGCCAATGTCTTTGAGGACATTATTCAAGGCATGTACACAACAAGGAGTCCAAAAGATATGCCTATATCGACTTTGAACCATCAAACCCGTTGCTTTGCAAACATGCGCTGCATCTGTGATTACATGTACTACATTTGAAGGACCAAGCTCATCAATTTCTTCTTTCAATACTTCAAACATGAAGGTAGCATCCTTTAGTTTCCCACTACAATCAACTGCTCTTAAAAAATAAGGCCCAGCGGGAGATGTAACAATAATATTCAACAATGGCCTTTGTTGAATGTCTGTCCAACCATCCATAACTATTGAACATCCTGAATAAATCCAAGATTGTTTAAGGGGGCCCATAAGCCCCTGCATTCTTGTCACCCCTTTATCTAACAATGATGTCCTCATTTTGTTGTAATTTGGAGGTGCATATCCTGACCCAGCAGCGATGATTTTTCGCACCATTTCTTTGTAATGTGGAGAACGGGTAGCATTAAATGAAATTCCATTTGCCATAAAAAAATCGGCAATAGCATCATCAGCCTCATCCCTATGTACTACATTGTAGATTTTAGAAATTTGTTCCTGAGCAAAACTAGCGGGCCTCTTACTCCTCTCAGAAGTAGACCCCCCCACAGACTTAAATTGGTTTGATGCATTTTCATTAACTGAATCTTCCATATCATGGGAAGAAGATCTTGGTACTTTAAAATTACAATCATTTTCCAAGTTCATTACATTGGATCCTAGGGAAGCCATATGAAGCTTTGTCAACTCCATCCTTTTCAAAACAGTACATGTACAACCCTTTACACCATCACCGGATAGGGATAGAAGATGATGCCACACCCTAGTGTAGCTTCCTTTAAACACATGGTTACACAATGTGCACATCCATTCTTCACAACCACCACTATTCTTTTTCTTGTTTTTAGTAATTTTCTTCACAAACTTTAACAAGGGTTTCTTGGGGTTTGTGCTTTGTTGGACTTGACCACTTGGAATTGGAGGAAGAGGAGAATTTTCATATTCACTTGTTGGTATTGAACTACCACCCTCCATGATTTTCCTGATTAATACAAGAGACAAAAAAACACATTATAAACAAAATTTACAATGAGAAATCAAAAAATAACTTGTACTTACATACAAAGACACAAATTTACCTGTCAAGTTCTACCTATGAATCAAAATTTGAACCAACAATAAGGATTAACAAAAAAACACACTAAGGTTTACATATCTACCTATGTGGATAATGACTACTATCTATGTGGATAATGCCAATAAAACAAAATAGAAAAACTTTGATGTTTTGCATTTAATTATAAAAAAGAAGCATTGACATAAAAAAAAAAAATAATGAAATAAATTAGCATAAACTAATCTTTGCTCTAACTTTTAAGTGGTTAAGGGCTTACACCCAAGTACTTTTTATTTCTTTTCATACTTACTAGGAACAACTATGTAAAGTAATTTTTTACCATTATTAATATATCTACAACAACATATCATCTAATGAGATGAGAAGAAGTCCAAGACAATAGAAAAATAGATTGAGCATTTTTTTTTGCAGATCTTCAATACGAGGTCCCATGAGTGAGTGTGCCAAGGTTCTATATTGTCAAATTTTACTCCCATTTTCTTTTGCACATCACCAAAGATCTTAGGGAACTACAATTTGCAAATTTAATGGCTTCTTGTATTTTAATATTTAACTTAATTACAGTACTATTTTGAAATTTGATGTATAGAAGCTAAATTGAAAATAAAAATGAAGTTAAATACTTGAATTTTCTTTATTATTAAAAATGTGCCATCTAATTAAAAATAATTATCCAAGTTAAAAATAAATAAATCAAATTGAAAATAAAAATGAGTTAAATACTTGAATTTTCTTTATTATTAAAAATCTACCATCTAAATAAAAATAGCTATCCAAGTTTAAAAGCCTAAGGGAATTGCAATTTGCAAATTTAATTACTTCTTGTATTTTAGTATTTAACTTAATAAGTTAATTACATTGAAGACTATTTTGCAATTTGATGTATAGAAGCGAAATTGAAATTAAAAATGAAGTTGAATACTTGAATTTTCTTTATTATTAAAAATGTACCATCTAAATAAAAATAAATATCCAAGTTAAAAATAAATAAATCAAATTAAAAATAAAAATGAGTTAAATAATTGAATTTTCTTTATTATTAAAAATCTACGACCTAAATAAAATAGCTATCTAAGTTAAAAATAAATAAATCAAATTATCTTATAACATCAAAGTTGAGGTCATATCATGATAGTCTTACCTGCATTTTAATAAAAGCAGCTAGAATGCTTAACCAAAAACTATACAGAGCATTTTTATATGTAAAAGAACAAATTAGGTATATTATTCCACTTCTGCCTTCCAAACCTTTAAAAATTCTTGAGAAGAAATTTATCTAAAGGTTAAAGTTTCTGTCAAAAGATGAGTTAAAAAATTAAACACTATGTAAGTTAATTTTGCACCATTACTAATATTAAATATATGATTAATATCCAATCCCACTAAAGAAAAAGTGTAAATTAAAAATAAAAACAAAAAATTGTCATAGTTAAAACATTTTGTTTGTGTTTTTTTTGTCAAGAGAGAAACTCATTTTAATATAAAATTTATAAAATACAAATAAAAGTGTAGAGAATGATTAAATATCTTAAAATACTAAGCAAAAAAGTATTACAATTTCAAAACAGTTAACATATTGAAATATTTAATCCCTCTTATTTATATTTCTTCATGCTACTAAAAATATATACCTTCTTATTTATATTTTTTATGTCAACATATGTTACCAGAAAGACTAAAAGATATTAATAACAAAATTTTAATTTGGACAATATAAACTATAAACAAAATATATGTGTTTATGTTGATGAACATATTATATATAACAATTAAAAAAAAAAATTGTTATAGTTAAACATTTTATTTGTGTATTTTTTCTATGTTGATCATTAACTTGTCAAGAGAGAAACTCATCTTAATCTAAACTTTATAAAATGCAAATAAAAGTGTAGAATATGATTAAATATATTAAAATACTAAGAAAAAAATATTACAATTTTAAAACAATTAACATATTCAAATATTTAATTCCTCTTATTTATATTTCTTCATACCACTAAAAAATATACCTTCTTATTTATATTTTTTTATGTCAACATATGTTACCAAAAAGACCAAAAAAATATAATAAAAAAAACCGCTGCCATAGCAAAAAGATATATATATTGACATACGTTACCAAAAATAAGCGTTGACATATGTCTCCTATGTTACCAAAAAAATATAATATTTACCAATAAGGTGAACCTGTACTAAAATTACATTAATATAAGTTACAGAAAAAGAATTTGCAGATATTTATTGCATTGTATCCATGAACATATTTGAGTAAAATGTTTGATCGTACATGTAAACATATGTAAACGTTTAAGACATGATCTCTCCGCCTACATTTTTAACTACTGCATTCCCAAACAACTGGAATATATACAAAAACAAAAATAAAATATGCTTGATTTGTTCGCCTAAATTTTTAACTACTGCATTCCCAAATAACTGGAATATATACAAAAACAAAAATAAAATATGCTTGATTTGTTTTTTTTACCTGAACTTATGAAAACGAAACAAGTAGTTTATTGCTGAAGGGCAGCGCTCCAACTCTCAACACACTTAGCTCTCAACACACTCAGCTCTCCGCTCTCAACACACTTAGCTCTCCGCTCTCAACGCCAAACAACAACTAAAGCTCTCAGTGAAAAGAGGTGTAGCAACCAGCATATATGGAAAAACTGAAGGGTTTTTTTTGGCGCCAAAAACATTCCCGCCCATTCATATCCACAGAAACGGGTGGAAAGACGAATAGTGCATCGTCTATTAATAACAAGTGCGTATTTCTCTCTCTGATCATACAGTGTGTAACAGCAACTGCGTCTTTCTCTGCCCAGGTCCTTTTCTTTGGGGTTTACAGTATTTTTGACTTGCCATATTGTTCGTAATCCACTACCCAATTTCATGGGTGAATTCAATTACTAAATTTTGCAATTTTGTGATTACTAAATTAGCGAATTCAAGTAGCCAATTTTCATATCACGCTGGCAGTTTCCACCGAAACCATACAGGAATGTTTGGTTTGAAACTAGCTGTCATAGCTAAAAGACCGCTGCCAATTCCAATTTCCACATGGGAACACTGGAGCGTTGCAAATTTAAGTCTGACCAGTTCTGGAAACCGTCCAAAGTTTCTTTTACCGTTCCCACAGAAAACGGAACGTTCCTGTGCAGCTCCAAAGTTCCAAGGAGTGTGGGAACCACCGGAACGGGTTTCCCAGCTCTCAGGAACGGTTCCCATGCAACATAGGTTTTAATCCATGATCATGATTCAGGTTGTTCTTTCGTTTTTCTATTTCTATGGCTTCCTTAATTTTTCTTGAGATAATGGTCCTCTTTTTTAATTAGTTTGGCCTTTTTCATGCAGATATAATGAGAGGAAGAGTGAACATGTTTTGCTAAGGCATATTTCGAGGTCCTTTCTCTCCTTAAGTCTGTTGTGTGTTCCTTGATTCTGATGTTAAAAGACCTGCCTATTTCACCTATATATTCTTTGCCACATGAGCAAGGAATAATATAAACACCTTTTTGAAGGTTATGTTTTATGCGATCTTTCACGGAGTTAAGTAACTGTTTGATGGTGTTAGGAGGGGTGAAGGCTACATTAATATTGCAGTTCTTAAGGATTTTAGTAATTTTTTCAGTTGTGCCTTTTATGTACGGAAGGGAGACTGTAGGAATGAATGACAAATTTTGATCTTTATTGTTATTGTTATTCTTGCTTAGGGATTGGTTCATAGCTTTCTTAATGGTGTTCTTATTATAACCGTTTAGTTCAAATACCTTGTGAACATGGTTAAGTTCATAATTTAGGTGGTTTGGTTCCGATATTTTGGCAGCCTTGGTGGTTAAGGTCCTAATGATTCCAATTTTTGTTTAGGGTGGTGATGATAATTTGCATGCAGATACCTCTCAGTATGGGTTTTCTTTCTAAAGACTTTGAAACCAAGCATTCCTTCTTTTTTAGTTAGAAGTATATCTACAAAGGGAAGCTGATTGTTAGTTTCAATTTCTATGGTGAATTTTGTATGGTCAGAGAGGCTATTTAGGTGATCTAGGAATAGGTTTAGTGTTTGTTTCCCATGACTCCCTTTGGCAAATATGTCATCAACAAACTGTTTCCATTCTCCAGGGGTATATGAAAATGAATTAAGGGATTTCTGTTCAAAATGCTCCATATAGATGTTAGCAATTATGGGGGATAGAGGAGAGCCCATAGCCACTCCATGAGTTTGCTCATATATTATTCCTTTGAAACTGAAGTATGAGGATTTTAAGCAAAGCTCCAGAAGGTCCATAGTTTCTTTATCAGTGATGTTCCTCATGATATTAATAGCTTCATCAATAGGAATCATAGTATAGAGTGATACAATATCAAAACTGACCATGAGGTCATCCTCCTTCATTTTTATGTTTTTAATCCATTGAACAAAGGAAGAGGAATCTTTAATATATGATGGGGTCTTTCCAGACATGGGTTTGAGCTTCTTAGCAAGGTATTTTGCAAGAAGGTAAGTGGGCAAACCCATGGTGTTAACTATAGGTCTGAGAGGTGTGTTGGGTTTATGAACTTTAGGAGCTCCATATATTCTAGGTATTCATTAATCTACGTACCTTGTTTTCTGCTTTTATTCCGCTCCACAACTGTGTCAATGGAGGGGATAACCTACATATTTTGTTTGCAGCTGTCATCACATGGGAGGATGGAGGGGATGATCTGGGAATGCAAAAATTGACTATGTTGTCATCACGTGGGAAGTTGGAGGAAACCTGCGTATTGGAATCATTAGGACCTTAACCACTAGGGCTACCAGAATATCGGACCCAGACCACCTAAATTATGAACTTAACCATCTTCACAATGTATTTTAACTAAACATTTATAATAAGAACACCATTAAGAAAGCTATGAATCAATCCCTAAGCAAGAATAACAATAACAATAAAGATCAAAATTTTTCATTCATTCCTACAGTCTCCCTTCCATACATAAAAGGCACAACTAACAAAATTACTAAAATCCTTAAGAAACACAATATTAATGTAGCCTTCACCCCTCCTAACACCATCAGACAATTATTTAACTCTGTGAAAGATCCCATAAACCCTAACCTTCAGAAAGGTGTTTATATTATTCCTTGCTCATGTGGCAAAGAATATATAGGTGAAATAGGCAAGTCTTTTAACATCAGAATCAAAGAACACACAATAGACTTAAGGAGAGAAAGGGCCTCGAAATCTACCTTAACAGAACATGCTCACTCTTCCTCTCATTATATCTTCATGGAAAAGGCCAAACTAATTAAAAAATAGGACCATTATCTCAAAAGAAAAATTAAGGAAGCCATAGAAATAGAAAAAAAAAATAACAACCTGAATCGTGATGATGGATTAAAACTAAGTAACACGTGGAAACCTTTAATTGAAATCCTAAGAACCAAGGATCCCTTGTAATTAATTAAATTGCAGTTAAATAATTTTCATTATTTAGGTCAATCCCCTTTCATACATAATAAAAATTAATTTCTGAATTTAATCTAACATCCTATTATAAAATCAATTTAAATATATAATTTTCATCTCAATACTTATAAATAAAAAAAATTCTTTGATTATAATAGTTTTTATAATAATAATAATAATAATAATAATAATAATTAAATAAATTAAACTTAATTATAAATGAAATTGAATAGATTAAATGTAACAAAACATTACTCACTTTTAAATAAATCTTTAATAATTATTTATAATTATATTAATCCAGTATACTGATATATGTATATATATATATATATATATATATATATATATATATATATATATATATATATATATATATATATATATATATATATATATATATATATATATATATATATATATATATATCGTTCTAATAAATTTCAGTAATTATAATTTTACAAATAATCCATTAAATTAAAAATAAATAATGCAATAAAGCTCTCATAAATCAAATAAGATAATAATTCATAACTAATTAACTCAAAAAAACCATATTTATACAATGTATTCTAATGAATTAATAAACTAAATACCTAATGTTTTAAAATTCTAGTTTATTAATTTATTATTACACTATTTAAATTATGGCTGACTAGATATCTTATATTAATCCTCTTCATATTCCATATATATACTTGCAAGATTAGCTCCGGATATATCATTAATTAATCTATTGATGTATCCCCTGAGGATGTACTCGCTTGGTAGTCTGAAATGTTGGGTTATATTATTATTATTATTTTCTTCCATAGGATCATTAACTTGATATTCAATAGTTGCTCCATGTTGCTCAACTTGTACAACATATTTTCTACTACTACTTGGTTCATTCTGGTACTTGGGGGCTTGTTGAGTGTGGAGCTTGACTATCTTCCTTATTTAGAGGTATCGCCACATTGGACCCCTTTTTGTAATGTGGTGGCAATGTCGCCCATTTATGCATGCTGCTAAGGGGGTCCATGGCAGGGAAACGACGATTCTTTAGAGCCCACCCCCCGGTGGAGGATTGGGCGCAACACCTCCGAAGCTAAAAATAGATGTAAAATTACCTTGCAAAATGTTGTAATTTCATAGTCAATATGGGTCATTCATTAGGCGGAAATATGATGGTAGAAGTTATGTTTAATTTAGGGGTTTTTTCCCTAGAAGGAAACCCCTCGCTCTATATGAGGGAATTGTATTGCGGCTATGTAGACATGTATTCTGAGCAAGAAAGAGAGAGGAGATTGTGTGAGTGCTAAGAGGGAATTACAACAGATATTCTGTAGGTTGTATCTCTTCATTTTGCTGGATAATATAAAAGGAAGGGCTAGTTGTTTCTCCGTGGGCGTAGCCCAAATTGGGTGAACCATGTATATCTGTGTCTCTCTTGTTTTATTCGTTTTCTATGTTTATATTTTTGCAATATGTTATATGTTCCATTTCTCTGTAACATATAATTTTCTAACAATTGGTATCAAAGCTGAAGGTCTATTTCACTGATAAACTTGCAGGAGAGAAGGGTTCCTGATTCGAGTGGGAGCAATGGTGGAAGATGGTAGGTTTAGGGTCAAAAAATATAATGGCCAAAATTACAGTTGTGGAAGATACAGATGGAAGATTACTTATATCATAAATATATGTACCTACGATTGATTGGAAAGACAAAGAAGTCGACGAGTATGACAAACATAGAATGGGATATTCTTGAAAAAAAGGAACTTGGAACAATACGGTTGTGCCTAGTAGAATTGATAGCATTTCAAAGGAAATGACAACAGAGGGGTTAATTTTGTCATTGGCCAAACTATATGAAAAATCCTTAGCCCCAAATAAGGTATTTCTTATGAAGCGTTTATTTAATATGAAGATGTCAGAAGGTGGATTTTTTGTTGATCATTTAAATGAATTTAATATAGTTACCAGTTAGTTAAGTTCTGTAGGGGTAACTTTTGATGATGAAATTAGGGCTCTGTTATTTCTGTGCTCATTTCCAGAAAGTTGTAATGGTTTAGTTATGGCCATTAGTAACTTTGTCTCTAGATCTAGTACTTTAAAGTTTGATGATGTTGTCGGTGCAATCCTTAGCGAGAAAAGGCGACGGAAAATATTCGGTGAGACATCAGGTAATTCTTTGACTGCAGAGACTAGGGGAAGAAAAATGGAAAGAGGAAAGAGCCCAATATATCGCAGTATGTCAAGGAAAGTTAGATCCAAGTCCATATCGGGGATAGTGTGTTGAAAATGCGGGAAGAAAGGACACCTGAAGAAAGACTGCAAGTCTCGGAAGGGAAAAGAAGGAGACACGCAACAAGAAAACAATAATGAAGCGAATGTGATAGGTGATGTGTTGCGAGATACTTTGATTCTTTCATTAGAAAATATTATTGATACCTGGGTGCTAGATTCAGGGGCCTCATTCCATGCCACACCTAATAGGAAACATTTTCAAGATTATATTCAAGGAGATTTTGGATAGGTTCGATTGGGTTATGATAAACCTTGTAAAATCATTGGAATGGCTACAGTTTTCATAAAAAAATAGAATGGAAATCAATGGTTGTTGAAGGAAGTAAGGCATTTTCCAGATCTGAAGAAAAATCTAATTTCAACAGGAAAGTTGGGAGGTGAAGGTTGTGTAACTACTTTTACAGATAAAACCTAGAAGGTCACTAAAGGCGCCCTCTTAATAGCAAAAGGAGAAAAGGTTGGTACATTGTATTTATGCAATGGTATTTCTAATTCTGTTAATGATTTAACCTCTATAGGAGCAAATACAACATTGTGGCATCATAGGCTCGGGAACATGAGTGAGAAGGGGATGCATATTCTTCACTCAAGAAATTTATTTCCTAGTTTTAAGCATGTTGATTTGGAATTCTATGAGAATTTTGTTTATGGAAAACAGAAGAGAATCAGATTCCTCGGAGTTGGGAAAGGAAAGAAGAGTTAAAAATTAGAGCTTGTGCATACAAATGTATGGGGACCTTCTCAGATATCATCTCTTAGTGGCTCTCGATATTATGTTACTTTTATTGATGGTGCAACTAGAAAAAGATGGATTTATTGTATTTAGAATAAATATGATGTATTTGATACTTTCAAGAAATGGAAAGCTTTGGTTGAAAATGAGACAGGAAAAAGGTTGAAGTGTCTCAGATCAGACAATGTAGGTGAATATTGCAGCAAAGAGTTTGATAGGTACTATTCAAAGAATGGAATTAGTAGAGAAAAGACAGTTCCAAGAACACCACAAGAAAATGTTGTGTCAGAAAGGATGAATAGGAAAATCATGGAGCATGCAAGGTGCATGAGATTGCATGCAGGATCTCCTTTACAATTTTGGGAAAATGTTGTAGATACTGTTGTTTATCTAATAAACAGAGAGCCTTCAAGTTCCTTGGATGGTGATATTCTAGAGGAGGAATGGACAGGTAAAAAGGTAAATTACTCATTTTTAAAGTCTTTTGGTTGTGAAGCCTTTGTCCACATTAATAAATAAAATAGAACAAAGCTTGAGGCAAAATCAAAGGAATGTACCTTTATTGGATATGATGTTAATGATTTTGGTTATCGCTTTTATGATTATGAAAAACGAAAATTCATTAGGAGAAAATATGTCATATTCAATGAAAAGGTTTTGTATAAGGATCAGATGTAGGAAAAGAAACAAGAAAAAGAAAATAGAGAATAAAAAGTGCTTGATGAGATCATATAAAACGTGAAGGTTCCTGAAAATCATAATGATCAACAGTTAGAACAACAACAACAACCACAACTACAAGAAGCACCTCAAACACTTGAAAGTGGTGTTAGAAGATCTACCAGGATAAGTAGACCCCTTGAACGATACTCTCCTTCATTATATTATGTATTGTTGACTAATTCTAGTGAATTAGAATGTTATGAAGAAGAAGTGCAAGTTGAAACTAGGAAGAAGTGGGAGAAAGCCATGAAAGAAGAGATAGACTCCTGAGTACATAACTAGACTTGGGACTTAGTCAGGTTTCCTGCAGGTAAAATAACATTGCAGAATAAATGGGTTTACATGTTGAAGCAAGAAGATGGAGGTAGAAAAAGGTATAAATCTAGACTTGTAATGAAGGGGTTTGCACAGAAAAAGGGTATAGAATTTGATGAGATATTTTCTCGTGTTGTTAAAATGACTTCAATCAGAACTATTTTAAGTCTAGTAGTAGCTGAATATTTGCATCTTGAGCAGTTAGATGTAAAGATGACCTTTCTCCATGGGGATTTGGATGAAGAGATATATATATGCAACAACCACAAGGATATGAGGTAAAATGGAAGGGGAAACTAGTGTGGAGGTTGAGGAAGAGTTTGTATGCCTTAAAAAAGGCTCGAAGGAAGTGGTATCTAAAATTTGACAGGTTTATGTCTGAACAAGGTTATACTAGATGTCACTTTGATCATTGTGTTTATCTCAAAAGGAAAAATGATGGTGGTTATATTATATTGTTATTATGTGTAGATGACATGTTTGTTGTAGGTTCTAACATGCAAGAAATAAATGTGCTCAAAATAAAATTGGCAAACTCATTTGCAGTGAAAGATTTGGGTGCTGCAAAGCAAATCCTTGGTATGACAATAACTAGAGACAGGAACAATAAAAAATTAACATTATCTCAGAGTGAGTACATACAAAAGGCGTTGAAAAGATTTAATATGCAAAATGCAAAACCAGTTAGTATACCTTTGGCTAGCCATTTCAAGATAAGTAAGGAGGAATGTCCCAAGACTCAGGAAGAAATTACTTATTTTTCTAAAGTTCCATATGTATCAGCAGTTGGAAGCTTAATGTATGAAATGGTCTACACAAGGCCTGATATTGCACATGCAGTGGAAGTTGTAACCAAGTACATGAAAAATCCAGGAAAAGGATATTTGATGGAAGTGAAGTGGATTCTCAGGTATTTGAGAGGTACCACAAATCAAGAATTATGCTTTGGTGGTTCCAACATTTCTCTACAGGGATATGTTGATGCAAATATAGCAGGTGATAGAGATAACAGGAGGAGAAACACATGGTATGTGTTTACTATAGGTGGAAAAACTTTTAGTTGGTTTTCAAAACTACAAAGTGTTGTTGCACTCTCAATGATGGAAGTAGAGTATGTTGTTACTATAGAGGCCAGTAAAGAAATGATTTGGTTACTAAGGTGTCTGGATGAATTGGGTAAGAAGCAGGAGTTGGGCAGGTTATACAGTGACAACCAGAGTTCCACACAACTTACAAAGAACTCTGCATTTCATTCCAAGGCTAAACATATACAACTCAAGTACCATTTCATATGACCAGTGTTGGAAGATGGACAGTTGAAGCTGGAAAAGATACACACTAGCCATAATCTTGTACACATGTTAACAAAAGTTGTAACTAGGGAGAAACTAAGATTCTGCTCAGTTTCAATTGGTCTTCGAGTATGATGATGAGGATGAGAAACAACTAGGTCCAAAGTGGAGTCATTTTCCAACAAAGTAAGTAGCAGTGGAGTTGCTATAATCAGTCTCCAAGTGGGAGATTGTTAGGTGTGGAGCCTGATTATCTTCCTTATTTTATATCGCCACATTAGACCCAATATCATAACGTGGTGGTAATGTCGCTCGTTTATGTGTGCCGCCAGGGGGTCCAGCGGGGCTGCTAACGATTCTTTAGAGCCCCCCCCCCCCATGATGGGGAATCGGGGGTAGTGCCATCGAAGCTAAAAATAGATGTAAAATTGCCTTGTAAAAGGTTGTAATTTCGTAGTCAATTTGGGTCATTCATTAGGCATACATATGACGGTAGAAGTTATGTTTAATTTAGGGTTATTTTCCCTAGAAGGCAACCCCTCGCTATATATGAGGGAATTTTATTGTGGCTATGTAGATGTGTATTCTAAGCGAGAAAGAGAGAGGATATTGTGTGAGAGTGAAGAGGGAATTACAACAGATTTGCTGCAGGTTGTATCTATTCATTTTGCTGGATAATATAAAGGAAGGATTGGTTGTTTCTTTGTGGACGTAGCCCAAATTGGGTGAACCACGTATATCTATGCCTCTCTTGTTTTATGTGTTTTTTGTGTTTATATTCTGCAATATTTTATGTGTTCCATTTCTCTGTAATATATAATTTTCTAAGAGGGCCAACTTGACTTTATAATTACAAATAATCATGCAAAGTTAGTCTACATAACAAATACTATAATGATATAAAATTTTTACAAATATGATTAATATAGAGAAAATGTATAATGAATATACAACTTACTAAGGGACAATATTCCTTCGGTCCCCATTCAATGTGCCCTTGTCTCCTAGTTGTTTCTTATAAAACTTTTTCGAGACATAGGCTCTCATATTTTCTGCAAGGGAAATTATATATATATATATATATATATATATATATATATATATATATATATATATATATATATATATATATATATATATATATATATATATATATATATATATATCTGTTTTTCAATTGACAAGAAGACATTATAACCTTTTAGAACTATTTTTGTTACAGAAAAAATGTCACAACGTCTCTTAAATGAAATATATTTGTAAATTTATCTACTTTCAGAATTCTAATGTTCATTTTCTAAGTTAAATTTGATGCTAATCAAAAAGTGTTTGACCAGTTGAATAACTCAACAGATAGAAGTACCCTTGTCATAATTGCAACGAATCGGTATTTTTGTCGGAGTTGTGACAAACATGGAAAAACATCACAAGAACAATGACTTCCAGATAGTTCATCATAATACCGATGATTGTAGAAGAATTAGAAAAAAAATATTGACAATAATTTTCAATGGTATGACTAATTTTATCCATATCACTATACTATTTCCTCGATATTTGTTCTTATATGTAGTAGTGATTTATCCCTCCAAGACTCGAGCCTTCCCCATGGTAGCCCAAGGAGAAGTTCACTTCTATTGAGACCCATCTAGGGTCCTTGGGGCACAATAACTAATTATCCTCTAATTCTTCCCAAAACTAGAACCGTAGTCATCCCCTGGTAGTCTCTGATGGAAAGGAAGGTTGAATAATATTCATTCCCCTCCCTTTACCTTTTATATCTAGATCAATATAAATATTGTTATGTTTGAATATATTATAATATTATAATATATTTTATTTTCATCTCATAAAGTTACTTTAGGAATTTTATATTAATAAAAGTTATTTATCTTAGGAACCTTTGATTCTACCTCATCACCTTTCCCTCTCGCAGGGTTCTAGGCCCCCATACTCTTTTCGCCCCCTACTCTGCAACCATGTCATTTATTAATACATATACATTTACATGTTACCTCTACTAGGATTTCTAGCCTTTTACATCATAGGCCCTCCAATATAACTACAGAGGCACTTTGGCCTTCAAAACTTAAAATTAGCAACAAGAAAATCCTAATTGAATTTGTCCTTGAATTAAATTGGGAATTAAATTGTAATTCTATTCTCATAGATACTTTTAACAGTTAACTAAGTTAAGTTGACTTAGTTGGCACAGTAAATTTGAGTTGGAAGTCTATTTAGGGTCATGTAGAGTGATCCCTAAATTTAGGGGCCCAAGTTGAGTTATTATTGAGTTGTAATTATTTAATTCAGTTTAATTGAGTTAAATTCAGTTAAACTAGTTCTAACTGTTGGAGGAACTAGTGAGTGCTGAAGTGACTTAAATTGGATTTAATTCAAATGTAGTGATCAATTAGATAACTGATAATTCACTAAAAAATAACTCATGCATGTCAGTTTAGAGGAAGACCTAGTTGAGATTACAGTTCATGGACAATGTACTATTAGTTGTATAATTTTTTGAGTTGTACAGATGATGCATGCAATCAGTAGAAGGCCTATTATGGATTGAGCAGTTGTGTTGAGGTATTTTCCCAATTAAACATGGGATAATTCCCTTAGGAATTGTGCAAGGAAGTAGGGTCTTGGAAGGCAGTAGATTTGGCTAAGTGTTTCCTTGAGCTGGTTTGTGAAGGAGTGAGTGAGATTTTACTTGTGTAGATATTGTTAAGGTTGGACAAACATTATATTTTCTTCTCAGCTCTTCTAGTTAATGAAATATAGATAGTCGGGGTTTTGAGCAGTTTCTTTCCCCAAAAAAATATTGTGTTATGTGTAATTGAAATTATTCCTTTTCACCTTAGTGTTTTCATAAATCAATTTTTGTTTCTGCTAATGAGTAAAGTAAATTCATGTATTTTTTTTTAGTATATCACATAAGCAGTTTGAATCTACAGAAAAAATCTACGTCAAACACATTCGTACAATACCCTGTCTACCTAATACATTTATACACATAGGCATGTAGGCTTCAAAAAAACTCAACTCACCATCCAAATTAACATGGATTGGATCACCATTTTAAGTATCATATGTACACATATATTACAGTTTCAAGTTCTAGTTAGGGGTATTACATCAACACTAATGTGAAAGTGAATTTTTGTGGAGATGTTAAAGTGGAAAAGTGAATTTATTAAAAATTATACTCAAAAGTTAATTTCTTCATTAATCATTTACTAATTGTGTAAACTTCATGTCAATGAAATTTAGAAAATCCAATGCTCACTAATGTCAAATTCCATGTCGATGACTGCTCATTAATGATTATTTTTTAATTTCATTGAAGTGAAGAGTGAAAAAGGCCGAGTGATGGCAAAATGGAAAAAAAATCTTATAACATTCATCACTATGTTTTTTTGACTTTGATTCATCATAGTCTAGAACTTGATGGACAAACATATTTTACACAAACTTTAAGGATCTATATAATTTCTTTTCAAATGAAATTTTCATATATATTTTCAAACTTCACCCAAACACCAAAGTGAAAATTTACCATGAATAACAAATTTAACTACTTTTCATTTCCATTGATTCCTTGATTCATTAGACTGTCCAATCACCATTAAATTTCCAAGAACTATAGAATATAATTGAGCTTAATCCAAATTTTGTAATGATGGAAGTAGATTGGTTTAATTTTTTTTATAAGTATTGAAATATTACCAATGTTTTTCTCATCAAACTAATAATTTGAACTCTATGAGTGAATATTTGAGCTTTGTAAATTTCAATAGTGAGAATGACTTGGTAACTTAGAACTAGGGTAGTTGGACTATCATCTATAATCTAGAAGCAATTTCATGCTCAATTTTATGCTTTTTACATGACCTAAGAATGGTGGATTGATTCTTTGGTTAAATTCAATTGCATATTGGTTTTAATCCTTTCCCGTTCATGACATTTGCAACTCGACACTCCAAGTATGTTTGTAAGCTATATAATTTCAATTCTAATTGAATATTTCCTCAGATATAACAAATTAAGATGAGGTGGAGACTATGATGCTCTTGAAAAAAATGCAAGGTTTTGTTTCTTTTTGAAATCATTCTCAATTTTGTATGCCAATTTTATCTAAAATTGTTAATGCATTGAAATTTTTAATGTATTCTAAAATAAGGAATGTTATTATGAATAAATGAGACTTTTCATTTCAGTTTATTTCAATTATATATCTTTTCCAATAAAATGCCTTTAGTAAGGACCCATACTAGAGCACCTAGAAAATCCCCTAAGGGAAGAAATCATGGGAGCCAATAAAGGCTTACTAGGAAAAACCTATTGAAATTGATACCTAGAATAATATTTCCACGTGATGCATATAGCCATATCAAAGGAAAAATAATTGATACTTGTGCTTAAAGACATAGCAATCATCACTGGTTCCCAAACTCCTTTTCTAGGATGTTGGAAATGTATAGAAAGTTGGATACTAAATAATACCTAATATAATGCCTCATACTGACCTTGAAATAAGGGAATCATATGACAAGGAGTTCTTCAACTTAAAGAGGCATTGCTTGCAATTTTTCACAATGAGTACATTAGTCATGCTTTGTTCTAAGGTTACTGACTGGATTATTTCTCATGATAACAATGGTGGGAATATCAGTGTCATTTATGACAAAGATAGAGGGATACTACATATGTACAAGATAAATATTGTATGATGAATACTTTTGGAAATATTATTTGGATACTTAGTTTTTTCTTGACGCCCAATTTAGATACCCTATATTTGAAGAAATTTTTACTGTAAATACCTAGTTCAAATGGGAGAATAATATATATGGTTGATTATCTTATTTTGATACCATTACAATGGTATATGGAACTCCCTATCAATCCATAATAATGAGGAAATATGGAATATTTTGTTAGGTTGGTCCAACTAGAAAGTGCAATTTGACCTAGCCAAAAGGCACAAGTCAGTCAAGCCATTTTTACAAGTCATCCCCATAAGTGAACATAAAAACACTATAAATAAAGGATATATGATTTCAATTGAAGACCATTGGACCAATAAGATATTTGAGATGCATAAAAAAAGTCGGGGAATAATCTTGGGGTATTAAAGGGGGAGAAAAATGTTATTTGGGGCATAAATGAGTCAACTTGGAATTTTCACTATAACCTTCCTTCTGGGATGTTTCAAACCATGAAACTTGGAGAAAATAGAGGTGAGATAATTGTGTACATGTGGTGGAAATTTCGTACTCTTGTTTTCTATGATTTCAGAGATATGCTTTGAGGAATTCAGGGTTTCTAAATTCTCATGAAATATGCTTCCAACAAAGTAGCTTCACATATTCTTTATAACATTTTTCTGAGATGTTTTAGACTATGAATTATACATAAGAAGAGGAGAGATCTCTAGGTACTTGTAGTAAATATTTCATACTTTGGTTTGCTATAATTTCAGAGACATAATATTTGTGGAATTTAGGGTTATTGAATGCTCCTAAAATATGCTTCAAATATGTTCGCTGTAAATTTTCATTATAACATTTTTATTGAGGTATTTTAGACTATGAAATCTGGAGCTGGATGAGAAAGAGGAGATATATCTAGGTACTTGTGATAAATATTTCAAACTATCATTTGCTATAATTTTGGAGATATGACATTTTTAAGTTAGGGTTTCTAAATAATCTCGAAATCAAGTTCAAACAAGTAAATTCACCATTTTCGCTACAACTTTTTTTCTAGGACTTTCCAAACTGTGAAAATTTTAGAGATATGAGGAGACACATAAATGTTCCTTGGGTAAAAATTTCATAATAATATTTGCAAAATTGGATACATGGCATGTTGTACAAAATTGTGTTGCACATAGTGTTGTCATTGATGACAACAAGTGTCATTGATGTTAAAGGAGATGCTTAAGGAAGTAGTATAATAGTCGGATCTCGTGCATGCTCTCATCTTCTGAATTCAAAGAAGCATGGATTTTATTTATTTTTTGGTGCAATTATGATGTCCTAATCAACCTATAAACAATTTAGTTGGATAGTCCTCACTGATACCTTTCCAACGATATATAGAACTTTGAAAAAATCCTCTCGGGTGAGAAGTTATGGACATTTGAAAATAAGAATTAGTCAAGGGCCAAAAACTATTGGTCAAAACCCACAATTCCCAAATCTACTAACCATTGTACAACTTGTGTGTGTATCCATGGTACAGTATTTAAGTCGATGGTAGATAGTGACTAAACATGCATGACAGTTAATGATGTTAAATGTTGAGCACCTTTGTTCAAATTTGACGGATAAGATGAATAGGTGATGGATCAAAAGATGAATGTCATACCAACATTCTCACTAGTTAATCTGAGGCAACCCCCCATGACAACCAGTCACAAAATTCCATGTAGCACATTGTGATTGGCCAAAGGAAGTGATGTGGAAATTTTGAAACACTACAAAATCTATTTGGATAGAGAAGTTGACATGGAAACCCTAGTGATGTGGAAAAGAGTGATTGGGAAAAAATGATGAAATGGCAGGAAAAGGATGACGTCACCCAACACATCACCCGAGTGATGTCAACATGGTGATGTGGTGCCTCTAGGGCTTTCCATGTGGCAAGTTTTTATAGGGATTAATCTATGGGTGATTGTGGTGGTGATACCCTCAAGGATCTTCCCGGGATCCTTGGCAGATAGTTAGATTAGATGTAGCTGGCCTAGAGATACATGCACATATCTATATTAGTGAAATGATAATCAAAGTAAGAAGAAGGATTTTTACCTTAGATCTTGGTGTGGTGTTGTTTGAGAACACAAAGTAGCGGAGTGGAAGACCCCTTAGCTAGCTCCAACATCAATACCTTCACATAAAGAAGATGATGCGTAATATCACAACATATAACTTCAACAACCAATACAATAATACATAGGGATATCTAACTTCATATATCTAAGCTACTCATAGTCATTAGTGTTGCATAAAAATGTAGATAAATCACAATACCAATGCCATGGAGTGGACAACACAACTGCAAGTCTATATTAATGATAGGAAAGAGTGATTACAACCATAAGTTGCATAAGCCTTCCCTTACTCCTCTAGCTCCTCTCTCTCTCTCTCTCTCTCTCTCTCTCTCTCTCTCTCTCGATAACATCTTGAAGGGTCAATGTCTAATACAATCTTTGACAGTAAATAGAAAACTCTTTCAATACTTTCGGCCTCTTTCACAATGGTCCTAGCCTAAAATATATAGCATGAGATGATAAGCCTTGCCAAATACTTCATGAGTTCTTTTGGGCAAAAGAAGATGATTTATCACTCTTTCCCTATTTGTAGACTCCATTAGGAATAGAAATTCCTCAAATAGGTCGAATATGGATGTTTCCCTACTTTATGAGCTGACATAGGAGTGAATATAGGGATATTATTCGGTCAACTTGCTCCTTTGACCTCTGAAAACTCACTTAAGTTGACTAATGCACCTCTCGAGGCAACAAAGAGAGTTACGCTAGGGACTAACGCACTTGATGCATGGCTAGGAAGCTTTATAAAGCATATTGCTAGTTCCTAGAGAGCGTTAGCTTGGAAAATAGGCATGTGAACTTGGTCAATCTTTCAGTCATCTTTCCCTTCTTCTCTAAGCTGATGAGGAGGTCATTTTCCTGTGTAACAAAGTACACTTGGAGCATTTTTAATAGTGAAATGTCCAAAAAAGGGTGACATGTGGCAACCCTCATAGGCTACCACATGGCATGATGATGTCATGCTAATGTCAATTTGTAACAACCATGGACCCCTAGGGTCAAGTTTTCATAGCATTGTCATATGGCTAAATGAATGGGGCCTAACAAAAATCTCAAGTCACATTATCCAAATCAAAAGGAAAAGGGGCTAATCGCATATTATATGGACAAACAATGGTTAGCTCCAAATAACCATGGGTACACACAATATATGTATCTATATATATATTTATACAACTACACCATGACTCAAATGAAAAAAATTCACAATAGATATGGTTTTGTAGCACAAGTATGATGTGATAACCTGAATATCAAACTCTGTAATTTCAAGTATTGGCTCTCTAGTTTGAGTCTATGGATGATGGTTTGTTGATGTGTTTACAGTGTGAGCACTGCAATCTATGAAGGGCCACACCAAGTTTTTTATATTTACACCTGAAATCTAGTATGTATATTTGTGATGTGGTGATGAGTAATAACTTTCCCTTCTGATTGGTTGGTTATGTGGCTTAGTTTTTATAGTGTTGTTTGTATACTTGAATTTGGTCAATCTTGGTCAATTTTTTTTTTATATATAAAGGTTACTAGCGCACTAATTTTTTCCATTTTGTATAACACTTCAACATTAAGAAGTGAGCATTTTGTACAATTGTTCTCAGGAATTAGGTAATTTGTAGAATGTACCCTAGAAATGTCATTTTGTAGAATTTTTAATTTATATTTGATTTTATATCATTTTTAAGGGTTTATGGGCTCATTTTAAAGAAAAAATGGATTTCAAAAGAAGCATGATTATCAGGGTTTAGTGGGGAACATTTTCGTGGACATGAAAAACCTTGATGATATATTTTGGATGTCTGGGATCATTAATATCTATTTTGATTTCTCATTAGCAGGTTCCAATTAGAGTTATGTATGTGGGAAGGACATGTTCTGAGAAGGGTTTCATGTGACTAGATTGATGACCATATTGGAACGGAACATGGAAATACTATGGCAGGTTGATGAAAACAATATGACAACATTGGCATGATAAGTTTTGAAGTACCACATTGAAAAGTAGGTGGATCCAATTTGAAATATTATGAGAAGTGGTCCACATGGAGTTGAAGAGGGAGGTGTGTGTCTCCACTAAGGTTAATGCCTCAATCAAGTTGAAGCCTATGGAATGTCAAAGCTTTATAATTTCTGAGGTTGGTGCCTCAATAAGGTTGTAGCCTATAATGAGTAGCTTCTTACACATTTTCAAGGTTTATCCCTCAATTAGGTTGTATCCTACTGCAAGTAGTTTCTTTCATATCTTGTGAGTGGGTGCCTCCAACAGGCTGGTTCCTGCAAATATATGTAATGAATTGAAGAGGAAGGAAAAGAATTTGCGTTTTTTTCTTGCGAGGGTTTCCATGTAAAATCTTGTGTCTTTTTATGTTGATGTGATTCCTTATTGATGCATTGTTATATTTAATTATATGCTTCAAATAGTGACATGATACATTGCTACATAATTGTTAATTGATAACAAGTTGTGAAATTATAGAATTTTTGTCACATTGATTCACACACCCTCTTACTGTGATATTTGGTCTAACAAGTGGTATCATAGTTGTTTTCCTTTAGGAACAATTAATCATTGCAAGGTGGATCTCAAGAAAAGATGGACATGATCGGATTAGTAGGAAAGTCTCCATTTTTTTATGAATCCATCTATGTTTTTTGGAATATAAGGATGGAGACCTAACTCATCTCCTTGGGTGCTGATATTTGGGAAATTGTAGAGAATGAGTATAAAATTCCTGATTTTATTCCAATGGATACAGTTTATAGTGAACTATATACATCCAATGCATAAGCTAGGCATGATATTCTAGGTGGTTTATCCAATTCATAATTTGTCAATGTAATGTAAGTCAACTCCTGAGGTATGGAATAAGCTCAAAACTATTATGAAGGGGCCACAAAGCTAAAAGAAGCTAGACTACAATCTCTTAGGGCCCATTTAAAAAGTTTAAATATGGATTAAGATAAGGATATTGCTTCATATTCCCTTGAATGGAAAATATTGTCAACTCCATTACAAGGTCTCTGTGAAGAAGTCAAGGATGTTGTTGTTGTTTGAAAAATATTGAGATCTCTTCCATTAAGATTCAATCCCAAAGTATCAACCCTTGAAGAACTAACGAATGTAGACAAAATGCATGTAGATGTACTTCATGGATCACTCTCAAAATATGAGTTAAGGATAAAGGAAGAAAAATTAGGAATCAAGGAAGAAACATTCAAAGTTGCCAAAGAAGAGAAAAAGCATGAAAATCAAGCATACTCTAAATTCGATGAAGAAGAATCCAAGTTTATCAAAAATATTAAAAAATGAATGGGAAAGTTCAAAGGTAAGCTCCATTTTAAGTTCTTTGAAAGTGGAAGGATAGGACATTACAATTCTAAATGTCCTTATGCTAAAACGAATGATAGTGATTATAATCAAAGATTCAAGTCTAAGCATCAAAATAAGTAGCAAGCCAATAAAAATAAGAATTTCTACTCAAAAGAAGAAAGTGACTATGAAAGCAATGAAAGTATGACCGATGATGAAAGAGGTGAAATATTGTCCATCAATGAAACAAAATAACCTAAATCTGAAATAGATTATGAAGGAGAACTTAGAAGTGAATTTAAGGAAATAAATAACCTTAGAAAGAGGGAAGGTAAATTAATACAACAACTCCAAGACAAATATTTAAATGAGGAGACCATTATTGCTCTCAAAGTTGAACTAGAGGGAGCCAAACAGATAATGGATTTTTAGTTACAATATTTGAATGAAAAAGAACAACTTTGTGAAAGGCTAGAAGAGGAAGTTGTACTTTTGAAACAAGAGTTGGAAATCTCAAACACAACTTCAAGCTTCACAAAGGTTCTAAATCTCTAGATCAAATTCTTAGCATACAAATATCTCCTCTGATAAAAAAAAAAATTGTTATCAAGAAGGTTGTGAGACATCCAAGAATAAAGGTATCCGAAACAAATTGAATGAAGGTCATCCCAAGACTATTCATTTCAATGATCATCAACATGATACTAAGAATCAACAAGGGCCATCTAACTCACAAAAGGGACTAAACCAGAATGAAATAATCAACTCTCCATGGAAGCAAATCATCATAAGGATACAAAATTGGAAATGAAGAAGGTTTTGGAAATTAGAGAATGAATGCGGTTGCTCTTAAGAACACCTTCAAAATATCAAGGTCACCCTATTCCTCTAGGTATCAAAATAAATTCTTTGGTTATTGGTTTTTATTTACAAAATTTGGGCACAACGCACAATATTATAGAACCTATGATACGATTAGGTATAGAGGATATGATTAGGTGCCTAGATTGAGGCATATGGACCAAATTAGAATAACACATTGATCATTTATGCCAATGATGAAACTCAATATTGAATGCTACCTATGTCACAATGAAGGACATACAACATGTGATTGTAGACTTAACTTAACATTGTATAAGATAGAATGGTTTTCCTTTAATACAAGAATAAAAACTATGGGATGGAGGATGAGAAAGGAATTTTTCTTCCCTGGAGACAACCTCTGGATGTAGGAGGTCAGTTCTTAGACATCTATAAAAATTTGAATAAAATGTTTTTAAATTATTGGTCAAAGCAAGATTATGAGGGATGCAATGAATATTGTAATTTAGATATTGGTAATTTTCAACAAGAATGGCCAACATTTTGAGGTTTGCAAGCACTAAATTAATGAGATGGCAATAAGAAATTTAGAAAGAACAAGATTAAAAATTGAGCTAGATGAATATAGCTTGCCTCCTCTCACAATTACCGAACTTCACTAGTTTGGCTTGCCAGGGTAAACATGAGACGAAGAATTACTATGAAATGACTCAACCTCAAAGCTCAAATTATGGAAGTGGGACTAACAAACTTGAAACTTGCAATATCCCTTAGGGATGCAGGACATTCAAGGGCAAAAGAACCACCATAGGTAACCCTTCCCTAAGCTGGCACTACTTTTCCACATGTATAAGCCCCCAAACACATGCAGGACAAGGCTTGGGTGTTGTTATAAGCCTTCAACTACATGCACATCACTACCGCCATCCGATTGTGACCCAACTTGCCCAACTACATGCACATCACTGGCCTCAGAATTCCTTCACCATCCCATAACGAATTTTCCTATATCCTCCCACCTATAGAGGGCTTCCCAGAGAAATCCATCTCCACCCACGAACCTTGGGATTTTTCCTAATACCAATTCACCTGGTTCCAAAACCCTCCAGAAATCCAAAGCTCAACCAATAAAATGAATCCCATCACACCATGGTTATCCAAGAAATGGTAAGGCAAGGTTGAAACCACTGTCTAACGAGGAAAAGCTCATGCCAATTGCAACAAATGAACCAAATAAACAAATTCATGTACCATGCATTCACACCTCAGCTAGGAAATCACACATACAAACTGTTACCTACAAAATCCTCCTACTGAAGTTGTTGATCCATCCTTCTCCTTACTTTCCTTTGCTTTCCTTGTTTGTCCTTTTCCTTCCTTTGCTTTATTTCTTTCTTTCTCCTCTTTGTTCTCTTATCCTTCTCTCTAAAACTAATTCCAAATCCAAACTGACAAAAAGCTATGAACTAATCCTTAGAAGCCTTTTTTTAATCACTGAGGCCTCTATTTCTTCATTTTCCTTCTAATTTACCTCTCATGCAAATATGTTTCTCTTCGCCTTCCTTTTCTCCTATTTTCCTTTATTTCATAAATAAAATCTCGATTATTACTTCTTTGCCTTTTCCAATGCCTTTACCAATTCCCTTAGCCACTAATAAACCAAAAGTGATGCCCATTATAGTGCTTTTCCCAACATTCATCTTGGAATATGTGTCCCATGACCTTCGTCTTATTTTTCCTTTATTAAAGTTTATTACATCAACTTTAACCTGGTGCCATTACAAACTCCTTCCCCTTATGGGAACACCATCCTCGATGTTCTATGACACTTATGACCAGCAAACCGCTGAAAACAAAAGATACTGCCTATGGATATTTATAACATAGCTCGATGGAGTATTTACAATAAAAAACTACTACAAACCATGACCAACATGAAAAAAATGACAAGCATACCACTTATTGGATCCTTAAAACACAACTCATTGTGGTATCTACAACCATACACATATATACATACATATACCGAAGCACCTTTGCTTGAACCAACAAATAATCAAGGATACATAATCCGCATCTGATCCACCATCTCCCATGTAGCTTCAATGGTCCCAAAGTGCTTCCACTGCACTATAACTTGCTTGATTGCTCGGTTCTATATCTTGAGTTATTTCTGCTACAATATACATTTTGGTTATGTCTGGAATTATCCATCTGGTTCCAACTACAATACAAACTAGTCGATTACATGATCAGCATTGTATATATACTTCTTAAGCAATGAAACACTGAAACCATCATGGAATTTCACTGTCGAAGGTATTGCACGTTTGTAGGCCATCGATCCAGTCCTATCAAGGATCTTGAATGGTCCATAATACTGAGGTTCCAACTTGGCACATGAACCAATATTCAAGGAGCTCCTCTTAGGCTTGATGCACAAGCACTCATGCTCCCCAACCTAAAACACCTTTTGATACCCTCTGTTGATATGCACAAATATTCTTCTTGTCCTATGTCACCTTTAAATTCCTTTTAATAACTAGCATTTCCTTTTCCATTTATGCCAACATTTCCAGTCCAATAAATGCTCTATTCACTGGATCTCTTTAACTGATAGGAGTATTACAAATATTCCCATAAAGTGCCTCAAATGAACTTATCTTCAAGAACTCTTGATACCCATTATTATATTCAAACTTCACAAGTGGAATATAGTCTTCCCACTTCCACTATTGATGCATGGCATACATCCTCAACGGGTCTTCAAAATTATTTTTAACCCTCTCTATCTATCCATCTGTTTGTGGATGATAAGTTGTACTGAAAGTCAAATTTGTCCCCAAGCCTACAAACAAGTCCTTCCAAAACTTATAAGTGAACTTGACATCTCTGTTAGATACAATCTTCTTAGGAACACTATGCAATCTTACAATCTCCCTGATGAAAATCTGAGCTACCTCACTAGTTGAATTCATAAACTTAACAGCAATGAAATAAGATAGCTTACTTATCCTATCAACCACAACAACAATATAATCATGTTTCTTCAATGTCATTGGAAAACCTATAATGAAGTCCATGGAAATGACTTACCATTTCCATTCTGGAACTGGAATAGTCTGTAATAAACCACCCAGGTGCTTAGACTGCGATTTTACTTGCTGATAGTTCAAACACTTCACAACAAATTCTTCCACCTCCTTCTTCAAGTTCAGCCAATGATAGAACTTCTTAATTGTTGTCAATGTTTGATATCCCAGTTGATCTGAATACAACTTGACATCAAACTCCATTAAGATAAGCTTCTGGAGTTCATTGTCCCCTGGTACATAAATCTTGTTCCTGAATCTGACCAAGCCATCTTATGTGAGATGATAATCCTCATCCTTCTCACCTTCACCCTTGTGCCTCAACTATTGATACCTGTCATCATGTTGTCCTTCCTGCAAAGTTTTATCTTATAAATCTATCCCATAAGAACTTACTACTACAATGTGATTCACCTACACTCTTCTACTAAGAGGATTTGCAACCTTGTTCTCATTTCCCTTAATGTATTTGATCTCGAAATAAAACTCACCGAGAGTAGCCAACCATATAGCTTTCCTAAAATGCACATTAGGTTGGTCAAACAAGTACCTTAGTCCACTATGATCACTCATCAAGATGAATCTACTGCCAAGAAGATAATGTCTCCACATCTTCAATGCACGAATGATAAATTCCAACTCAAGATCATGAGTCACATAGTTATGCTTGTGTTCATTCAACTTACTTGACTCAAAACATACCACCTGTCCCTCCAATATTAGGACTCCACAAATTACCCTCTTGCAAGCATTTGTACGCACTATGAACTCTTTGTCTAGTTCTGCAATCTTGAATACCAAAGCATTTATAAGAAATTGCTTCAACTTCAAAAAACTAGATGCACGCTCCTTAATCCATTCAAACTTCTTCCTTTTTTTATGAAAAGATGTAATAGGATAGGAAATCTGTGATAATTTCTTGATGATCCTCTTGTAGTAACCTGCTAGTCCCATAAATGATTTGACCTCATTGACATTCCTAAGAGCTATCCACTCCATTATAGATATGATATTCTCCGGGTCCACTATTATACCTTTCTTTGGAAACAACATGTCCCAAGTAATGAAATATTTTTTGGAAGAAAATGCACTTACTAAGCTTGGCATACAATTGATGTTCTCTCAAAAATCTTAAAACTTCTGATAGGTTCTCTGAATTCTCTTCCTCATTCTTAGAATATATCATCGATGAATACTATGATAAACTTGTTCAGATAAGGACACAACACATTGTTAATCAAACACATGAAAATAGTTGGAGCATTAGTAAGACCAAATGGAACTACTACAAACTCATAATTCCCACACTTGGTATAGAATGTTGCCTTGTAGATTTCCTCTTCTTTGATGCGTACACGATGATATCCCAATCTAAAGTCAATATTTGAGAACATTGTTGCTCCCTTAAACTGATCAAAAAAGTCATCAATTTGTGGAAAAGGGTACCTGTTCTTGATCATCACCTTTTTCAACTATTTGTAATCAATTCACAACCTCATAGTACCATCCTTCTTCTTCACAAACAACACTGGTGCACCCCCAAGGGAACACAATTGGCCTAATGTATCCCTTATCGATCATTTACTTAAGCTGCAACTCCAATTCCACCAACTCTAGAGTACTCATTATGTAAGGTGCCTTTGATGCTGGTATTTCTCTTGGTAGCAACTCAATAGAGAAGTCCACCTCCCTATGATGCGATAACTTTGAAATATTTTATGGAAATAAATCCTCAAACTACTGCAAAACTGGATACCTCTTCAAGACTTCAACATCTTCAATGTATTTCTCCTTGTCACTGGAAACATGCACTTATACAATCAATGCACACCATTTCATGCAATGGCCTTATCTTGCATAGTTGTAACCATTCTCACCGATGTAGGATTCTTCTTACCTTGCAATATTCTCTTCTCTCCATCATCATCCAAGCACTCAATATCCTTCTCATAGAAATCTACCTTAGTTCTATGAACGTACAACCAATCCATACCAAAAAAATATTGTATGATTCGAAAGGAAGCACATTTATATGTGTTGATGTAGTTATACCATTAAGCTCAAATTCACAAGCTCTCACCCAATGATGAACTCTTTTCTTGGTCCCTATAGCCAACTATACCAACCAATATTATGCATGCACTTATTTACTCAAGACGCACTTATGCACCAGATTAGGATTAACATAACTATAATTAGATCCAGGATCAATCAAAATGGAAAAATATCAGTCACAAACCTTACTTTCCATCTCAATAATGGATGTCTGGTGATCTTCCTTCTTGTTATTAAATGTTGGATAGATATGAGGAATAATTTGCCTAACATTCCCAGCTATCTGCACCTCCTAATCACTGTAGATATGAGGTCTTCCACCTTGGTATAATGGAAAATCTCTCTTGCGATGATATTTTTCACATATCTAACATTACTATGGTTCTCTACTACTACCTTTATTTTTCTTCTCTCCATGTTAAGATCCATGTCCCCTCTCTGTTATACTAAACTTCTTGTTGAAGGGATTAATGCACGGGTGGTGGATAAAAAATCCTCTTAGGTTTCTCGAAAACTAAGGTAGACATAATCAAGGGACCTGCAACAATTCAAGCAAGATACATGAAAACCTAGTAATGTTAATTTAAGAATTGATAAAGAAATGGTGAGGACTTACCTACTTGTCCTTAAAACAAATCTACTAGAGTTTCTAGTGTGATGAAGAAAGGATACTCAACCAACTCTCAAATTAGGACCTGCACATAAGAAGGAAAACAAGTGGTCTTCACAACCTATATAAATTCAATAATTAAATATATCAACATATAACAACATATTAAGATGGCATGCATTAGTGACAAAGCACTTATCTTTCCATTGAATCAAAATGTACATAAAGGAAGTACCGATATCATGGCATAGATGGAACAGTAACAGATCTATATTATCAGTGTTGAGAAGAAAGATTACAACCATGATTGTTGTAATAAGTCTTCCCTTAGCTCTTAGCTCCTCTTTCTGTCTCTCTCAATATTGTCTTGATAGGATAATAGTGCACAAAATCTGATCCATATTATTGTGGCCTAGACTCCAATATAAAAGCGATGAGAGGCTGATATTTTGCCAATTTCTCCACAAATTACTTTTGGAGAAAAGATAGATGTTTCCTATACTTTATTTCTCTTTCCTTCTTCATTTTATTTTTTTAGGATAGGTAATTTCCAAAACACAAGTTGGAGGTGAATCTTTTTATCTTTTTAGAGTGAAAATCGAGTGACAGACGGGGTGTTAGTGAGTTAAATCATGTTTTATTCTTCAGAAGCTCATGAAAATCTAGTAACACAACCCTGTAGGAAAAATAGAGCGTTCATCCCTAGATTAACATGGTATGTTAGGTCATGGACCGTGTTAGCATTCTTTATGATTGTTTATGAGGTGAATTACTCTGGAAAATAGGATTCTAACTTAGGTTTTCTTCCACTACAAGGTGTTCTTCTCCTCTAAGATGATGAGGAGGTGATTTCCTGTATAACAGATGCCCCCTAAAGTGTGAGGTTAGAGAAGAAGATGATGGATGAAATACTTTACAAACTGTAATTGAAGACATAGTGTATCAGGGCATCATAATTGAGAGAGACTTGAAACCAACAACATATGTCAAAATATATAGACATGTCCTAAGTCAGGCATTCCTATCCTCAATAGAAAAATTAGAGTGATTTCCATAGAAGGTATGAATTTCATGTCCACTGATAGGCACAATGTGGAGTGTTCTCATAATTTGATCAATATGATAAGTCTCCTCTAAAAACAATAGTTTCAACCTGGGAGAGGAAACAAGGTTGAGTTATGTAAGCCACTACCCAAGGTGTTGGTCACCGTTTCTAAAAATAGCATATTTCTACACATGTGAATAAAAGAGTTGAATTCGAATATGTGAGAAATCGTCTGATTACCAGTCAATAATGAAAACTGTTAATAGGAGAAAGGATGGCCACCGATAAGGATGTTGATATCCAAGATGCACAATACAATCTAGCGAGTGTGAATAAGATGTCTTGACATTAAACACTCATAGAATCTGTTAGCTACCTATACCAATAGGTTTCATATTTCATGATTGGCTATGAAAGGTCCAAATATGCTCTGCTTTGATGATTCAAAGATCACATATTCCCAAGAGAATCCAATCTGTGCTTATAGCTTGGTATGGACTTAAAATTTTGATGGATGGTCCAACAGTCTAATCTGGACCATGTCATGTTTTAAATTTTTTCAGTTATAGAATAGAGAAAGGAGTCTGTCCAAACTGTTTAATCTTGGCAGACAAGTAGTCTAGGTAGAGAAAAAAGGCTCCCAACAGCTTAATCTGGGACCTTGGAAGAAATAAGGGTAGAAGTATATAGAAAAAACAAAAGAAAAGCCAAAGAAAAGAAAAGGCAAGTAAGGGTCTGCAAGTCCAAGTGCACCCTCCAAGAAGAAATAAAAAATGCTAGGCAAGTAGCTGGGTAAGTAGTTGGGGTTGCAGAAAGGTTATCTTTACCATTGCAATTGTGTTAACTGTGTTTACCAAAGCAAAGTCAATCAATTGACAAGGTGTTCTTCTTCATCAAGTTGCAGCAGGAAGCATGACTAACCTCCCTCCTTCCCCCTTCCATTTCATTACTAACATCCCCTCATCAGTTGAGATTCATGGAAGAAGATTATGGTTTCATGGTGGTTCTTGTTCATTCAAAAGCCACATTTCTTGTGTAAAAATCTTTTCATTTTGATCTACTCTTTAAGCCAAGTGTTTCACAAAAAAACTTAGTGTTTTCCCCCTTCATTCACCCCCCCATCCATATTAACTCTAACTTTACTATATAAATCCCCTATATCACCTTTCCCCTACTAATATTAAACACCATGGTGTATAAACCCCAAATTTTGTATAAATACCCCTCCCCTTGGCATTATAGCCAATAAGTCCTATGTCAGGGATCAAAGTGACATCTGGCCACTTGGATAAACCTATACCTCATCCCCCCCCCCTTGCTTCAAGTCATTCCACTCATTAAACCTTTATTTGCAAAGAAAAACCCTATACAAGCCCCTTTTTACCCATAACCCCTTTGAAATCATAAAAAGATCCAAAAAACCCACTTCTGCCGCTTAAACCAAAGTCTCGGCGCATATATTTGTTTTTTCAAAATACATTGAAAACCTTACTAAAACACTATACCCCGATGATCCTCCGCCTAAGTGCGCATCCCGAAAATAACTATTAAATAATGTCGTGCCTTTGCCATATCCACTATGCATGTCATCAACCCGACCGCCGTCCGATCGGAGCTTGAACATCCAACGGCTCTTATCACATCGGAGCGGCTCCGACGTCTGTTGTTTACCCGCCATATCTACCGATCACATCACTCCCCCGACAGCCGTTGGATCGGGCCCTCTAGATCCGACGGTCATCGTTCATATCGGAGCGGGTCTCACATCCGACGGATATCTTCCGATGTCAGTAAAAGGTTACGTCACTCGGCAGCCACGCGTCCCCGCCGCAGCTCATCGGAGGTATGTCTGACAGATTCCCCCTCGTACCATTAGCGGTGCGATATGAAACCGCTGGCTGTTTCCGGTTTCGGCTATTCTGCCTATACTACGTCACCTCCACATCATCCCACGTCACTGCCACCATGCCGTCACGTCAACCGTCGCGCCCGACCGTCTGCCGATCTATCTTGCCACTTCACCATCCCCGTGGACCAATCAGAGCCCGCCACCTCACCTATGATGTCATCCGACCCTGACCCCACCTATGACATCATGCTGACGTCAGCAGAAAAACGCGCCAAAGTCCAAAAAACCAATATTATGGTGAAATTTCGTGTTTTTTCCCATTTTCTCACAATAGACTTTGTTGCGCCTGCATGCGATTTTCACGTCCAAAGTCCGCCAACCTGCAGAACCTGACCAGGAGACCGGCGGTGCGCCACTCCACAGTCATCCGTGACCATTGCCTACTCCTCACCAGGTATTTTCCGCTATAAATCCTTCACATACCTGCTTTGTCTGTTATTTCCTCAAAAGAGCTTATAACAAAAAAACTCTTGAATTCACCGGCAGAAATCCTTGCACCTGCCCCTTTGACAGTTGTGAACTCGAACAATACTAGCCGAGCCTTGTTTGCCTGCATTTTCATTGAAAAACCAAGCTCTGTCTGCGCAATCGCGGCAGACTCATTCAAACCGAATTTAACTACTGAGAGAGACAGAGTGAGGCCAAACATTTGTCCTATTTTGCACTACAAATAGTATTTCAATTGCTATTTACTAGAACTACTCTCTGTTCCTTATAAATTCACCTCCATGGTAAAGAGGCATTCCTCTGTACTGTCCTGCTCAATTAAAAACCACTTTGCACTCAATTCAGAATCCTCTTTTGCAATGGAGACACCTGTAGTACTAAATGTTCAGCCTCTGAATGCCCCTCAAAGGAACTTGAAATGGCAAGCCTTGGCAGATATGGATTACCAAATTACAGAAGAAATGTTTATGAGCAGCAAATTCCACATTCATCTGTTGAATGAGTTGAAAGACAAGCATGAAAACGGGACATATATATTGGGCTTATGGGACTCTTTCCTCCCTATTTTCAAGCTCCCTCAGGTCAACCAGTTCCCTGAACTAATCCACCTGTGTGCTGAACATTATGATGTTTCTCAGAGGGCTGTTGTTGACCCATCTGGTTCAGTACTTTTCTATGTTACCCCTCAAGCTATCAGAGACATGCTTTGCTTCAACCCTCAGAAGAAGTTGGTCCCTTTGTCATTAGTGAACCTGATAAAACAAGGGGATAAACTGACAGATGCTCAAATTATCAAACTTAATCAATTATACATTAACTCTGACATTATCATGTACCCTCCAATTGGTCATGTATATCTCAATGAGCTGGGCAGAGACCTTGCAGATATGATTTGTCCCATCTTGGGATATAGTTCAATTGAGCATATTGATGCAACCGTGCTGGTAATGATGCTTATGTTTGCTCCTGGCAAGTCACCAATCTACTATGACTATGCCACATACATATCAGACAAGATTCATGAGCAATTGATGAATTTGAAGAGAGATAGGATGTTTAGATACACCTCCTACATTTACCATTTGATCTTGTACCATCAACATGAGAAATTTCATTTTTCAATCAAAAGAATGGATGCCCAAGGTAATCCCAGATCAGTGGTCTATTGGTCTTCTGTCTTCCACACTACACCTGAGTCTCCATACACTTACTGTGAATTCATGTAACTATTCATCCATCCAGCTATGGCAATGCTGATGAGCTCACCTCCTCCGAGACTCACTGATGACATGCAGAGAATTCTTCAGCTATCCAAAGCTTACAGCATTGGGGATTGGTACTTCTACCAAAACCACACTGTCATCAGGATATATGGGTGTGATTTACCGCCATTCAGATTACCTAAGTATGTGCCTATGAGGCTATTTGCCCTAGAGTACTTTAGGCAATTTGGCAGAGTTGACGTGCTTCACTTTTCAGGAAAAGGCAAAAAAGCACAGTTGAAGGTGAAAAGCCAACTTGGCCATTTTATCTATAACGAGAGGGAGCAAGGATGGAGGGAAGCAGAGAGAATGCTTGAGTCCCTTGGCCTGCAAACCAGTTTCCTATGGGCGCCCTATGACCCTAATCATTTTATAACTATGAGGAGGCTCAAATATAAGTTATCTGCCTATGATCACCATAGTATCCCTCACATTGAAAAATATGCAAAGCAAGACAAATGGAGGAGAGGGACCTTAGAAGAGCCCATGTCACAAGAAGAGCTAAACCAGAGGGCACTAAGGAATCTAAGGAAGATGGCTGACCTTGAACTTTGTTCACAGGTATTCACACTTCCAAGCACACAAGCGGGAGCAGCTGCATCCTCCTCAACTGCCAAACAACAAACTACCAAGGCCACTGAAAATATATCCAGCAAAGGCAAAGAAAAGGAAATGGAGATAGAGCAACCACATCAAGAGAAGGAGCAGTCACCTCCAGTGACTCAAGAGCAGGCAGATAAAGAAAGGCAGCAGCAGGCAGAGCAACAACAGCAACAAGGATTGCAGCAAGAAGAAGGGCAACATGACAGACAGCAGCCCTTACAGCAGGAAAGAGTAATTGATACTCCAACTTCCAATGAGCAATAGGCTCAGAACATAGTGCCTCCTAGGCCAGAAGTCACCACTGATGCCTCGGTCCTCCAAACTCCACAGAAGGAGGACTTAAGCAGAAAAAGGGATAGAGAAACTCCTCTGACTTCATCTATCAACCAGGGAGAGAAAAGACAAAGATTGAATGACTTTTCGGAGGATGACATAGCAATAAGACAAGCATTGGGCATGGGCCCACCCAGCAGAGAAGCTTCAGCAAGTTCCTTCCAGCAGGAACAAGAGAGAACAATGGGAGGAGAAGTCAGCTCCTCCGGCTAGCAGAAAGAAGGTGGACTCAGTATCAAACAGCAATTTATAGACATCAAAAGGAGGAGTGATCCTATCAAGATACAGCTGTACAATCATCTGTTAAACATGGCTCCCACCAATCAGCAAAGACTCATGTTTGCCTTTGATGTAAGTGAAGGCGAAATGATCATGAGTCATTTTATGCCCACAACACTGCATCCCCAATCTGCCTCAGATTACCTCAGGACCAACCTGGAGGTCCTGGCCAAAGACATACACCCAATGGATAAAATTGAACTACACAAACAGACTGGTGAGATGGTGTATGCCTCCTTGGCAGACAAAACATTAGAAAATTACAAGCTAGAGAGCAGCCTTAATGCCACAGCCTCTCAACTGGAATTGGAGAGGGCATCATCCCAGGCGAAGGACAACAGAATAAGGTCCCTGGAAGACATAATCATTGAAATTGGGCATGATCCCAAAGATATTTCAGGAATACAGGAAATCTTGAAGTTGAGGGATGCTGACATGGCTGCCTTGAGGAAGAAAATCAAACTCCCAGCTACCATTCACCCTCAGACAGATGAGGTAGCCCAACAAAGGCATGAGAAGGATACCACAGATTTGTTGATTTCCATTTATAAACAGCTTGTTCAGGCACAAGAGAAATTGGGAGAATCTGAGGCTACACGAGCAGCCCTGCAAGCAACATTGAAACAAAGAGAAGAAGGTCAGACCTCTCAGCCTCCTCCTCAGATCATCAATCTCGAGGAAACTGCTCCCATCACTGCTCATCCTCCTCAACAGACTGGACAGACAGCAACATCTACTTCAGCAGCGCCAACAACTACAGAGCAGGCCCAAAGCCTGGATATGCAAAAGCTGAAGAATGAAATCCAAATCTTGGAAGCTCAAATGACAGAGTTAAAAGAGACCAGGGAAAAGTTAGCCAAAGTCAATGATAGGTATGATAAATCCAAACAAACTCTGGCAGAGAAGGACAGGGAGGTGAAAGCCCTCAAAAATAGAATAAAAGAGCTAGAGAATGAGCTCAAGTTAGATAAGGTGGTGGCTGAGCTTAAAATAGTGCTGTGGGCTAACATTGGTCAATCTATCAATGATCAATGGCAATATATTGAGACAATCCATGAGCAATTAGAGCTCATCCCAAAGGCACAAAAGGAGGTTCACAGATCAAGAGCTTTATTGAGCAATATGCCTGAAGTGGCCACCAGAATGATCAACGTACTTAACCATAAAACAAGTTCTCAGTTAGCTACCATGGGAATTACAAACAGAACTGAGACTATCCAAATGGTCAAAAGGGTTCTCACACTGAGAAACTTAGTGTAGACATTGGAAAGAAGAACCCAGGATATGCAGACTGAGGTGAACAAGTTTTTGGAAAAGTTTCAAGTGTTAGAAAACAGAGGGCTCCCTAGCTTACTGAACAGCGCAGGGAGATTGTTCACACATGACCAGTATGCCAAAAGGGTCAACACATTTGCCACTAGTCAGATCAATGAGAAGCCCAACACCTTAGAGGAAACAGGGCCAGCCACAAGACAGATTCTCTATAACAGAGTAGAGAATCTATTTTTTATAATGAATGAAATCAATCACCTGTTTGGGGTGGCTCCCAATTTCTATTTTTTATAATGAATGAGATCAATCACCTGTTTGGGGTGGCTCCCAATTTCTACAAGTATACAGAGGCAGAGGAGACAATGGATGCCATTCTCAGACATCAACTCCCTACGCAAGACTAGTGGACAAATGCAATACAGAAGATTTTGTAGACAGGGAGCCACTCACCAATTTTTGTTTTAAAAAAAAAAAAAAAAAAATATCAGTTGTCATGCAGAGCACAGTTTAAAGATCAGCATGCATTGTGGATTAAAGCTGAGCCAACTCAGTAGATGTATCGGCCAATAAAGCAGAAATAGAAAACTACAGGTGGCAGGGCCGAGAAAATACAGCGCAGCAAGAAATAAAGACACATTATTCAGCATTAAAGCAAAGCGGCTCAACCGACTCAATGACCTCCAAAGGTCAAATTATCCTCTGACAGACATAAAGAGCATTTATGCTGCATTCAAAGTTGTAATAACTTCTTTTCTACTTTCTGTACGAATTTATGAAGATATTTTCTCTCTCAGATGACTCAATGCCTGAGATATTTTGTATAAGCATTCCTATAAAGTCCCCTTCGCATGAGCTTGCAAGGGTTGTTGTTGATTTCTCCTGAAGAAGTTCTTATGCTGTAATCCTTTCAGAAGCTAATAAAGAAAGTGATGGAATTTCTCGGATTTCTGAAGTGTTAAATGCGTCCTGGTGTTTGTTGGAAACTGCGGGATTCCTGTGTATTTCACCATACAATAAGTCTCTGTACCTTTCTCTGTTACGTATTTTGTTTGTTAAAATCCATATGTTATCTAATTTTAAATATTTAGCAACAAGGAAAAAGACTAACTTTTAGGATTTATTCAATGAATACCCTGAGTTCAATCTGTGTTGTTAATAAATGTTTTCTTCAGATGCAATCTTGATAAGTGTAATTCTTAATTGCTGCACTTTCAGAATACATCTTTCACAGTGACCTTTGTCACAGGAATTCAAGTTTTGCTCCTGTGCAACGTGTTACACTTTCACCTCACCAGCTTAATAGAAAATTCTTAATTGCTTTCTATTGGTTGACATACATCACTATTTAAAGCTAAATTTGTTTGTCTAAGATACACAATAGGCCCTGCAGTTTGAGCACCACCAATCCTTCATTTCTAAGCAGTTAACAAATCCAGACTCCATTGCCCAATGATATTGTACTCTCTGAACACTACACCTTAAGACCTGAAAGAGATCCTTCAACCAAAACATAAACCCAAACCTGAGCATAATAGCTAGCCTAAAACACCATCATAACAGAGACAAATCATAAAGAGAGAGCCCTCTCTGATTACAGTTTGGCTAGAAACTGTGATCCAAAGATTGGTTAGTGGTTACCCCGGCCGTATTCCCTTGGGAGTCATAGGTAACAACCTGGGTGTTAACATAATTGGCGACTCCACTGGGGAGTGCATGAGATTTTTCAATTACTATATATTTTCCATAGCTACTATCAAGCCTAAAATCAGTCAAGAGGCCTTTAAACTGTTTCTGTATCACATTGACAGCTTTAAGGAGGAGCTTGTTTAGGGAATCTTCATCTTAGCTCTGAGAATATATAGCCATTCCAAAATCTTCATCCAATCCTTTCAGATATAAAATTTCCTACAAAATCCTAAAAAACAGTTAGAAGCTGGCTCCTAAGAAAAATCCACGGCATACTAGGGCAAATCCTGACCCTAATCCACCTATCATTGTTGATAATCCAAATACCATCCCAAGAAACATTAGGAGGCAGCAAAAGCAGGAGCAGCCTGCTGATGTAACCTTAGACTCAAATCATCCTAGCCTTATATCTACCCCGTGCAAGGTCCTTTTCAGGTCTACCCCTAGTTCACCATCCACATCTCAAAGTCCTCCTCTCACATCTTCATCCACTGCACATATCCCTCTAACCAACACTCTAGGTTCACCCCTACTTTTCACCCCTGTGATACCCACTGTTCCTATTATCCCAGCTGCCCCTGTCAATCCTCTAAATCCTGTAAATATGGCCAACAGATATGCACCCTTGCAGATACCAGCTAATGCTGCAGCTCTACCCCAAGATTACCAAACCAAAATTTCATATTTTGACTCCAATGGCCCTCTGACAGCTGCCTAGCATGCCAAGAGGATGCAAGACCATTTTGAGACCTATGAAATAGATGATGACAATGTCAGAATGAGGATGTTTGTTCAAAGCCTAACTGGGGATGTAAGAACTTGGTTTAGATCCCTGAATGCAAACTCCATTACAACTCCTGCTGAACTATATCAAGCCTTTACTAGTAGATGGGAGAAGAAGAAAGATCCTCTGCACATACTTGGGGAATATGACACTATCAAAAGAGGTCCCCAAGAGACTGTTTTGGAGTATTGTGCAAGATTCAAAAATGTATATAACTCAATTCCACAAAATTTAAGGCCTCCTCCTGATTTAGCCTTGTACAAATTCCCTGATGGTTTCGACCTTGACATGGCCTATCAGTTGAAGGAAAGAGACTGTCAATCCCTTGAAGAGGCCCAAAGGGTTGCTGTCACAGTGGAAGCCAACCTAATTGCCAAAATAAACAGGGCAAGGCTGGAAAAGAGGACTGTTTTCAAAGAGGAACCCTCTGCCTTTGATCAAAAGCTTGATGCCATACTTAATGGAATGAAAAGATTAGGTGATAGAGTGGAATCGGTTGAACGAAAATCATCATGGGAAGCAACACAAAACAACCCTCCTAGGAATCCAAATTTTAGGAGAACTCAAAACCCAGGTATTGGCAAAGCCAGTGCTGATCAAGACATAAGACCCCCTTTCCAAGAAAATTATGCAGAAACTTCCACTTTAGCAGAGCCAAATGAAGATCCGGAGATTAATTTAATAGGCCTAGATGGTGAAAGTCAAGTTTTCTTAACACAAGAAGACCACGAGGATGAGGAAATCAAATTGTTCCAAACTAAATCAGGGGAATCCTTTGACTTTAAACAAGGCTATGACACTGCTGTTTATGAAGTCCATAAACAGTACAAGCTAAGGAGCAGAACTGTGAATGTCAGCCAGCCTGAAAAGAAAAAGGATAATCAGCAGCCTGAAAGAGTTATAGTCACCGAACCTAATGACAAAATAAATTCACCTACAGAAGAAGTGATGGTTGAAGAGATCACTGAACCACTGTCCTTAAAATAGCAGCCTGTGGCTACTTCATCTTCTCATCCCAATTTAAATGTTATTCCTCAAGAGATAAGTAAAAAGGATAATTCTCAAAGTCAAGATAAAAATCTAGAAGGAGATTTAATGAACAAGGAAAGTACTGTCACCTACAACCCCAAGGCCCAATCTGAAAAACCCTTTGACTTAGAAACTGAAATTGGAAAAATAAAGATAGCTATTCCTCTCTTGGAACTAGCCAAGCATGACATCTATAAACTGCAAATCAAAAGGTCCCTTCAACTCACTAGCAACAAAGATGATGTTAACGTGATGGATGACACCCCAGAACTCCTGTTTGGCCCAGAAGTGGATGGAAAAACAGTAGTCACAGGGGTACTGCCTTTCTATGTCAGTTTACATATTCATGATAAAATATTACACAATGCAATGTTTAACTCAGGTGCCTCTCACAACCTCATGCCAAAAGCAGTCATGGAGAGACTGAATTTAGACATAACAAGACCATACAAAGATCTGTTTTCCTTTGACTCCAGCCAAGTCAAGTGTCTAGGTCTCATAAAAGACTTATGTGTGTCTCTAGTTCAATACCCAAACAAGACAATCCTAATGGATGTGGTAGTTGCTGATATCCCACCTAAGTATGGGATGTTGTTATCAAGATCATGGGGGGCCAAACTCCAAGGTTCCCTACAATTAGACATGTCATATGCCACCATCTATGTGTTTGGGCAACCAAAAAGACTGTACAGAGAAACACTAATGAAGTACATGGTCAGCAGTGAAGAAAAGCCTCAAAATTTTCCTATATATGTTGTCCATTCAGACATAGACTCATACATTCTCTTCAATGACACCACTAATCCCTCAAAAGGTGAGGTTGAAACCAAGATATTCATACAAGAGGAAGATTCAAATGAAAGTAGTATCACCCATGAAACAACAGTCAATCAAACACTAAATGTTGCTGCTGCCTTGGTTGTCAAGAATATCCAATCAAACAATGGGACTGTCCTAGAAGACAAGCTAGAGAAAAAACCACAACTGCTACTCCCATTACCAGCCCATGAACAGATCATAAAGTCTCCTTCCCAACAAGATATTCTATGGTTCCTTGAATTTGATGGCTCAGTCAACAAATTAGGGGCAGGAGCTGGAGTTTGGGTACACAATAAAGAAAATAGTCATGCAGAAGGCAGAGCCTATAGATTGAATTTCAGATGTACTAATAACATGGCAGAATATGAAGCTCTTTTACTAGGACTCAAGTTGGCAAAATTATTACAAGCTGCCAGGGTTTCAATCATGGGTGATTCAGATTTAGTTATCCAACAAGTGAAAGGAAACTTTGTCACCAATGACAAAAGACTAAGGACTTATAGGTCTGCTGTTGCTGAGATACTAAACTTTTTCTCTGAGTTCCAAATTACGAAGATTCCCAGAACCCACAATCTACATGCTCATAGTTTAGCCACCTTTGCAAGTACCTGCAAGTTGCCCTTTGAGCCCCATCATTGTTTTACAGCTGAGGTAAAACACAGACCCTCTATTCCAAACAATGTTAATGATTGGCAAGTATTTGAGGATGACAAGCAAATAAACCATTTTTTAACTCTGCAGCAAGAATTTGCAGGATTAAATATTGACAATGAGACAGCAAGTCAATCACAAATACTTGAGACAGCAAGTCAATCACAAATACTTGATGGAGCAAGTCCATCACAAATACAGTTTCAACAGACTACTCAGCCAATATCACCTAGAATTGCAAAACAAATGCTGAATCCAACTATTTTCAATATAGAAAACATCCAGCAAATTCAACAAGTTAACTATGAAGAGGAAATGTCCAATGCTGAAACTGAAATCATTGAGCTGAAAGACAATTTTTTACCAATAGGCCTAACTCCACTAGAGGACATCTTTGATTCAAATGATATTCCCAGAAAACCAAAAATGCAGCCCTTAAATGCAACCATTGAAGAGTGCAACATAGGTACAAGTGAGAAGCCCAAGATAATTAAATTATCTGCTTCCTTACCTCCTGACCAAAAACCAAAATACATTGACCTCTTTAAAGAGTTCCAGGATTTTTTTGCATGGAGCTATGAGGACCTAAAGTCCTATGACACCTCTGTAATCCAACACACTATCCCTCTTAAACCTGATCAAAAGCCCTTTAAACAAAAACTGAGGAGAATCAATCCTATGCTTCTCCCAGCAATGGAACAAGAGGTACAAAAAATGTTCAAGGCAGGCATCATAGCACCAATCAGATTCTCTGAATGGATCTCCAACCTAGTCCCTACAAGAAAGAAGATCGGTGAAATTAGGCTGTGTGTGGACTTAAGGAATCTGAACCAAGTATCCTTAAAAGACAACTACCCCTTACCCAAGATGGATCACATTCTTCAAAGGGTGGTAGGGGCCTCAAGGATCTCATTACTGGATGGATTTTTAGGTTTCAACCAAATCTTAGTTCACCCTGATGATCAGGACAAAACAGCATTTACAACCCCATGGGGAACTTTCAAATATGTAAAGATGCCTTTTGGATTGAAAAATGCAGGGGCAACATTTCAAAGAGCAATGGACATTGCCTTTGCCAAAGAGATTCATGACTTCTTAGTCATTTACTTAGATGATCTCACACCTTTCTCAAAATCAGACCAAGAACATATAAAACATCTGAGACAGATCTTCCTAAAATGCAGAAAATATGGAATCTCCTTGAATCCTAAGAAGTCCCTCTTTGGTTTAGAAGAAGGCAAGCTATTGGGCCACATCATTTCTAAAGATGGCATTAGAATTGACCTGGATAGGATACAAGCTATCCTACAAATGCCTCACCCAAGAAATGTCAAAGAATTACAAGGATTCTTGGGAAAGATCAACTTCTTAAGAAGGTTTATACCAAACTTAGCAGAACTAATCAGATTATTAAATAACATGCTGAAAAAGGATTCAAAAGTGAAGTGGACTGTTGAAGCCAATCAAGCATTTGAAGGTATAAAATTGGCCCTTACCCAAACCCCAGTCTTGACCAATCCTCAGTTTGACAGAGAATTTATCATTTTCTCTTTTGCCTCCCAGCACACTATTGCTGCTGTTCTATTGCAAAAACATGACCAAGGCAATGAGAAGCCAATTGCTTTCTTTAGAAAAGCCCTCAGAGATGCACCTTTAAGGTATCAAATCATGGAAAAGCAAGCTTATGCTTTGGTCAAAGCCATCAAAGACTTTAGGATTTATATCCTTTACTCCCATGTTATAGCATATGTGCCAAGTCCTATTGTCAAAGACATTCTCACCCAAGAAACTTTAGAGGGCAGAAGAGGGAAATGGATTGCCAGCATTTTGGAATTTGACATTGAGATAAAACCTACAAAACTAATAAAAGGGCAAGGCTTGGCCAAATTAATGACATAAACAAATTTTCAAGCCTTAGACATCAATCAGCTGGACAATGAAACAGAGCTGGCGACTCCAAAGATCAATGTAGCCTTTGAACAATCTCCTTGGTACTCTGACATCTGTTATGTCTTACAAAACCTGTGTGCTCCCCCAGGACTGTCCAGAACTAAGTGTAGATTCTTAAAAATGAAAACCTCAAGATTTTGTGTGATGGATGGCAATCTGCTTTGGAAAAACCATGAAGGTATATTGCTGCAATGTTTAATTGAAAATGAAACTGACAATATTATAAAAGAATTTCATGCAGGTGACTGTGGTGGACACTTGTACTGGAAGTCCACTATGGATAAAATACTAAGGGCTGGGTACTACTGGCCCACCATGTTCTCTGATGTCAAGAAATTCATCACATCATGTCATAAATGCCAAGTGTTTGAGGGAAAGAGGCAATTGCTGCCACTTCCTTTAAGGCCTATTGCAACAGAGAGACCTTTTCAACAATGGGGTTTGGATTTCATTGGGGAAATTCATCCCTCATCCTCAGGACAGCACAGATGGATTCTAACAGCAACAGACTATTTCACCAAGTGGATTGAAGCTGCCCCATGCAGACAAGCAAATGATTCAATAATTATTCAGTTCTTGGAGAACAACATATTGGCTAGATTTGGCTGTCCTGAAAAAATAATTACAGAATATGCTGCTGCTTTCAGATCTAAAAAGATGGTCAATTTCTGCCACAAATTTCACATTACCTTGGGTCATTTTACTGCCTACTATCCCCAAGGTAATGGTCTTGCTGAGTCATCAAATAAAAGTCTGGTAAACATCATAAAGAAAGTGTTAGAAGAGAACAAAAAGAATTGGCATAAGAAGCTTGTGAATGCCCTATGGGCAGATAGACTAACAACCAAGAGATCAATTGGGACCAGCCCATATGATTTGGTTTATGGATTAGAGGCCAAGTTCCCCTCATCACTAGGAGTGCCTGTTATGAAGCTTCTTCAAGAGAGCCAAGCTGAACCAAATGATATGCAAAGAAGAATAAATCAAATCATATGTCTGCAGCAAACTAGAGATCAAGCTTTCAGCAGAGTTCAAGTTCTACAAGAAAAACTAAAGAAGGCCTTTGATAGAAGAACTAAAGCAGAAGATTTTAATGTTGGTGATAAAGTCCTCAAGTGGGATGCAATGAGAGAAGACAAAGGAAAACATGGAAAATTTGATTCCTTATGGAGAGGACCATTTGCTGTCCAAGAAGTGCAAGGAAACAATACTTATTTCCTTAAAAGTCTAACTGAAACTGACTTGGATGAAGGTCCTGTGAATGGCAGGATGCTGAAGCACTATTTTGACTATTTCCCATGAGTGCAGTTCGGGTTCCCTTGTATATATGCAGATGTATATATTATTTTCTGTTTAGATTGTAAAAATGCAGTTTTTTCAAGTTTATTGACTGCCAGCGAAAGGTAAATAGAATTAGAGGTCTACCAAGAAGAAAAGCACACAATTTGGGCACTTCAAAGCAACAAACTACAAGATGGACAAGAGCAATCAAGGAGCAAGGCAATCTGACCTGATGTTCTTGATCTTTCAAATGAAACACCATCCCCATGTGGAGCCACTGTTAGCTACCTATACCAATAGGTTTCATATTTCATGATTGGCTATGAAAGGTCCAAATATGCTCTGCTTTGATGATTCAAAGATCACATATTCCCAAGAGAATCCAATCTGCGCTTATAGCTTGGTATGGACTTAAAATTTTGATGGATGGTCCAACAGTCTAATATTGACCATGTCATGTTTTAAATTTTTTCAGTTATAGAATAGAGAAAGGAGTCTGTCCAAATTGTTTAATCTTGGCAGACAAGTAGTCTAGGTAGAGAAAAAAGGCTCCCAACAGCTTAATCTGGGACCTTGGAAGAAATAAGGGTAGAAGTAGATAGAAAAAACAAAAGAAAAGCCAAAGAAAAGAAAAGGCAAGTAAGGGTCTGCAAGTCCAAGTGCACCCTCCAAGAAGAAATAAAAAATGCTAGGCAAGTAGCTGGGTAAGTAGTTGGGGTTGCAGAAAGGTTATCTTTACCATTGCAGATGTGTTAACTGTGTTTACCAAAGCAAAGTCAATCAATTGACAAGGTGTTCTTCTTCATCAAGTTGCAGCAGGAAGCATGACTAACCTCCCTCCTTCCCCCTTCCATTTCATTACTAACATCCCCTCATCAGCTGAGATTCATGGAAGAAGATTATGGTTTCATGGTGGTTCTTGTTCATTCAAAAGCCACATTTCTTGTGTAAAAATCTTTTCATTTTGATCTACTCTTTAAGCCAAGTGTTTCACAAACAAACTTAGTGTTTTCCCCCTTCATTCACCCCCCATCCATATTAACTCTAACTTTACTATATAAATCCCCTATATCACCTTTCCCCTACTAATATTAAACACCATGGTGTATAAACCCCAAATTTTTTATAAATACCCCTCCCCTTGGCATTATAGCCAATAAGTCCTATGTCAGGGATCAAAGTGACATCTGGCCACTTGGATAAACCTATACCTCATCCCCCCCCCCTTGCTTCAAGTCATTCCACTCATTTAACCTTTATTTGCAAAGAAAAACCCTATACAAGCCCCTTTTTACCCATAACCCCTTTGAAATCATAAAAAGATCCAAAAAACCCACTTCTGCCACTTAAACCAAAGTCTCGGCGCATATATTTGTTTTTTCAAAATACATTGAAAACCTTACTAAAACACTATACCCCGATGATCCTCCGCCTAAGCGCGCATCCCGAAAATAACTATTAAATAATGCCGCGCCTTTGCCATATCCACTATGCATGTCATCGACCCGACCGCCGTCCGATCGGAGCTTGAACATCCAACGGCTCTTATCACATCGGAGCGGCTCCGACATCCGTTGTTTACCCGCCATATCTACCGATCACATCACTCCCCCGACATCCGTTGGATCGGGCCCTCCAGATCCGACGGTCATCGTTGATATCAGAGCGGGTCTCACATCCGACGGATATCTTCCGATGTCCGTAAAAAGGTTACGTCACTCGGCAGCCACGCGTCCCTGCCGCAGCTCATCGGAGGTACGTCTGACAGATTCCCCCCCGTACCATGAGCGGTGCGATATGAAACCGCTGGCTGTTTCCGGTTTCGGCTATTCTGCCTATACTACGTCACCTCCACATCATCCCACGTCACTGCCACCATGCCGTCACGTCAACCGTCGCGCCCGACCGTCTGCCGATCTGTCTTGCCACTTCACCATCCCCGTGGACCAATCAGAGCCCGCCACCTCACCTATGACGTCAGCCGACCCTGACCCCACCTATGACATCATGCTGACGTCAGCAGAAAAATGCGCCAAAGTCCAAAAACCAATATTATGGTGAAATTTCATGTTTTTTCCCATTTTCTCACAATAGACTTTGTTGCGCCTGCATGAGATTTTCACGTCCAAAGTCCGCCAACCTGCAGAACCTGACCAGGAGCACGGCGGCGTGCCACTCCACAGTCATCCGTGACCATTACCTACTCCTCACCAGGTATTTTCCGCTATAAATCCTTCACGTACCTGCTTTGTCTGTTATTTCCTCAAAAGAGCTTATAACAAAAAAACTCTTGAATTCACCGGCAGAAATCCTTGCACCTGCCCCTTTGACAGTTGTGAACTCGAACAATACTAGCCGAGCCTTGTTTTCCTGCATTTTCATTGAAAAACCAAGCTCTGTCTGCGCAATCGTGGCAGACTCATTCAAACCGAATTTAACTACTGAGAGAGACAGAGTGAGGCCAAACATTTGTCCTATTTTGCACTACAAATAGTATTTCAATTGCTATTTACTAGAACTACTCTCTGTTCCTTATAAATTCACCTCCCTGGTAAAGAGGCATTCCTCTGTACTGTCCTGCTCAACTAAAAACCACTTTGCACTCAATTCAGAATCCTCTTTTGCAATGGAGATTCCTGTAGTACTAAATGTTTAGCCTCTAAATGCCCCTCAAAGGAACTTGAAATGGCAAGCCTTGGCAGATATGGATTACCAAATTACAGAAGAAATGTTTATGAGCAACAAATTCCACATTCATCTGTTGAATGAGTTGAAAGCCAAGCATGAAAACGGGATAGATATATTGGGCTTATGGGACTCTTTCCTCCCTATTTTCAAGCTCCCTTAGGTCAACCAGTTCCCTGAACTAATCCACCTGTGTGCTGAACATTATGATGTTTCTCAGAGGGCTGTTGTTGACCCATCTGGTTCAGTACTTTTCTATGTTACCCCTCAAGCTATCAGAGACATGCTTTGCTTCAACCCTCAGAAGAAGTTGGTCCCTTTGTCACTAGTGAACCTGATAAAACAAGGGGATAAATTGACAGATGCTCAAATTATCAAAATTAATCAATTATACATTAACTCTGACATTATCATGTACCCTCCAATTGGTCATGTATATCTCAATGAGCTGGGCAGAGACCTTGCAGATATGATTTGTTCCATCTTGGGATATAGTTCAATTGAGCATATTCATGCAACCGTGCTGGTAATGATGCTTATGTTTGCTCCTGGCAAGTCACCAATCTGCTATGACTATGCCACCTACATATCAGACAAGATTCATGAGCAATTGATGAATTTGAGGAGAGATAGGATGTTCAGATACACCTCCTACATTTACCATTTGATCTTGTACCATCAACATGAGAAATTTCATTTTTCAATCAAAAGAATGGATGCCCAAGGCAATCCCAGATCAGTGGTCTATTGGTCTTCTGTCTTCCACACTACACCTGAGTCTCCATACACTTACTGTGAATTCATGGATCTGTTCATCCATCCAGCTATGGCAATGCTGATGAGCTCACCTCCTCCGAGACTCACTGATGACATGTAGAGAATTCTTCAGCTATCCAAAGCTTACAGCATTGGGGATTGGTACTTCTACCAAAACCACACTGTCATCAGGATATATGGGTGTGATTTACCTCCATTCAGATTACCTAAGTATGTGCCTATGAGGCTATTTTCCCTAGAGTACTTTAGGCAATTTGGCAGAGTTGATGTGCTTCACTTTTCAGGAAAAGGCAAAAAAGCACAGTTGAAGGTGAAAAGCCAACTTGGCCATTTTATCTATAACGAGAGGGAGCAAGGATGGAGGGAAGCAGAGAGAATGCTTGAGTCCCTTGGCCTGCAAACCAGTTTCCTATGGGCGCCCTATGACCCTAATCATTTTATAACTATGAGGAGGCTCAAATATAAGTTATCTGCCTATGATCACCATAGTATCGCTCACATTGAAAAATATGCAAACCAAGACAAATGGAGGAGAGGGACCTTAGAAGAGCCCATGTCACAAGAAGAGCTAAACCAGAGGGCACTAAGGAATCTAAGGAAGATGGCTGACCTTGAACTTTGTTCACAGGTATTCACACTTCCAAGCACACAAGCGGGAGCAGCTGCATCCTCCTCAACTGCCAAACAGCAAACTACCAAGGCCACTGAAAATATATCCAGCAAAGGCAAAGAAAAGGAAATGGAGATAGAGCAACCACATCAAGAGAAGGAGCAGTCACCTCCAGTGACTCAAGAGCAGGCAGATAAAGAAAGGCAGCAGCAGGCAAAGCAACAACAGCAACAAGGATTGCAGCAAGAAGAAGGGCAACATGACAGACAGCAGCCCTTACAGCAGGAAAGAGTAATTGATACTCCAACTTCCACTGAGCAACAGGCTCAGAACATAGTGCCTCCTAGGCCAGAAGTCACCACTGATGCCTCGATCCTCCAAACTCCACAGAAGGAGGACTTAAGCAGAAAAAGGGATAGAGAAACTCCTCTGACTTCATCTATCAACCAGGGAGAGAAAAGACAAAGATTGAATGACTTTTCGGAGGATGACATAGCAATAAGACAAGCATTGGGCATGGGCCCACCCAGCAGAGAAGCTTCAGCAAGTTCCTTCTAGCAGGAACAAGAGAGAACAATGGGAGGAGAAGTCAGCTCCTCCGGCCAGCAGAAAGAAGGTGGACTCAGTATCAAACAACAATTTATAGACATCAAAAGGAGGAGTGATCCTATCAAGATACAACTGTACAATCATCTGTTAAACATGGCTCCCACCAATCAGCAAAGACTCATGTCTGCCTTTGATGTAAGTGAAGGAAAAATGATTATGAGTCATTTTATGCCCACAGCACTGCATCCCCAATCTGCCTCAGATTACCTCAGGACCAACCTGGAGGTCCTGGCCAAAGACATACACCCAATGGATAAAATTGAACTGCACAAACAGACTGGTGAGATGGTGTATGCCTCCTTGGCAGACAAAACATTAGAAAATTACAAGCTAGAGAGCAGCCTTAATGCCACAGCCTCTCAACTGGAATTGGAGAGGGCATCATCCCAGGCGAAGGACAACATAATAAGGTCCCTGGAAGACATAATCATTGAAATCGGGCATGATCCCAAAGATATTTCAGGAATACAGGAAATCTTGAAGTTGAGGGATGCTGACATGGCTGCCTTGAGGAAGAAAATCAAACTCCCAGCTACCATTCACCCTCAGACAGATGAGGTAGCCCAACAAAGGCATGAGCAGGATACCACAGATTTGTTGATTTCCATTTATAAACAGCTTGTTCAGGCACAAGAGAAATTGGGAGAATCTGAGGCTACACGAGCGGCCCTACAAGCAACATTGAAACAAAGAGAAGAAGGTTAGACCACTCAGCCTCCTCCTCAGATCATCAATCTCGAGGAAACTTCTCCCATCACTGCTCATCCTCCTCAACAGACTGAACAGACAGCAACATCTACTTCAGCAGCGCCAACAACTACAGAGCAGGCCCAAAGCCTGGATATGCAAAAGCTGAAGAATGAAATCCAAATCCTGGAAGCTCAAATGACAGAGTTAAAAGAGACCAGGGAAAAGTTAGCCAAAGTCAATGATAGGTATGATAAATCCAAACAAACTGTGGCAGAGAAGGACAGGGAGGTGAAAGCCCTCAAAAATAGAATAAAAGAGCTAGAGAATGAGCTCAAGTTAGATAAGGTGGTGGCTGAGCTTAAAATAGTGTTGTGGGCTAACATTGGTCAATCTATCAATGAGCAATGGCAATATATTGAGACAATCCATGAGCAATTAGAGATCATCCCAAAGGCACAGAAGGAGGTTCACAGATCAAGAGCTTTATTGAGCAATATGCCTGAAGTGGCCACCAGAATGATCAACGTACTTAACCATAAAACAAGTTCTCAGTTAGCTACCATGGGAATTACAAACAGAACTGAGACTATCCAAATGGTAAAAAGGGTTCTCACACTGATAAACTTAGTGCAGACATTGGAAAGAAGAACCCAGGATATGCAGACTGAGGTGAACAGGTTTTTGGAAAAGTTTCAGGTGTTAGAAAACAGAGGGCTCCCTAGCTTACTGAACAGCGCAGGGAGATTGTTCACACATGACCAGTATGCCAAAAGGGTCAACACATTTGCCACTAGTCAGATCAATGAGAAGCCCAGCACCTCAGAGGAAACAGGGCCAACCACAGGATAGACTCTCTATAACAGAGTAGAGAATCTATTTTTTATAATGAATGAGATCAATCACCTGTTTGGGGTGGCTCCCAATTTCTACAAGTATACAGAGGCAGAGGAGACAATGGATGCCATTCTCAGACATCAACTCCCTACGCAAGACTGGTGGACAAATGCAATACAGAAGATTTTGTAGACAGGGAGCCACTCACCAATTTTTGTTTAAAAAAAAAAAAAAAATATCAGTTGTCATGCAGAGCACAGTTTAAAGATCAGCATGCATTGTGGATTAAAGCTGAGCCAACTCAACAGATGTATCGACCAACAAAGCAGAAATAGAAAACTACAGGTGGCAGGGCCGATAAAATACAGCGCAGCAAGAAATAAAGACACATTATTCAGCATTAAAGCAAAGCGGCTCAACCGACTCAATGACCTCCAAAGGTCAAATTATCCTCTGACAGACATAAAGAGCATTTATGCTGCATTCAAAGTTGTAATAACTTCTTTTCTACTTTCTGTACGAATTTATGAAGATATTTTCTCTCTCAGATGACTCAATGCCTGAGATATTTTGTATAAGCATTCCTATAAAGTCCCCTTCGCATGAGCTTGCAAGGGTTGTTGTTGATTTCTCCTGAAGAAGTTCTTATGCTGTAATCCTTTCAGAAGCTAATAAAGAAAGTGATGGAATTTCTCGGATTTCTGAAGTGTTAAATGCATCCTGGTGTCTGTTGGAAACTGCGGGATTCCTGTGTATTTCACCATACAATAAGTCTCTGTACCTTTCTCTGTTACTTATTTTGTTTGTTAAAATCCATATGTTATCTAATTTTAAATATTTAGCAACAAGGAAAAAGACTAACTTTCAGGATTTATTCAATGAATACCCCGAGTTCAATCTGTGTTGTTAATAAATGTTTTCTTCAGATGCAATCTTGATAAGTGTAATTCTTAATTGCTGCACTTTCAGAATACATCTTTCACAGTGACCTCTGTCATTGGAATTCAAGTTTTGCTCCTGTGCAACGTGTTACACTTTCACCTCACCAGCTTAATAGAAAATTCTTAATTGCTTTCTATTGGTTGACATACATCACTATTTAAAGCTAAATTTGTTTGTCTAAGATACACAATAGGCCCTGCAGTTTGAGCACCACCAATCCTTCATTTCTAAGCAGTTCACAAATCCAGACTCCATTGCCCAATGATATTGTACTCTCTGAACACTACACCTTAAGACCTGAAAGAGATCCTTCAACCAAAACATAAACCCAAACCTGAGCATAATAGCTAGCCTAAAACACCATCATAATAGAGACAAATCATAAAGAGAGAGCCCTCTCTGATTACAATTTGGTTAGAAACTGTGATCCAAAGATTGGTTAGTGGTTACCCCGGCTGTATTCCCTTGGGAGTCATAGGGAACAACCTGGGTGTTAACAGAATCATTCAAAAGGGAGCCAATGATGAAGACCCCCAATCAAAAGAAATGATACATGCCACTGAGGACTGCAAGTTCTAGTGTACTGAAAGGTTTCTCGATCTACTTCCTATATAAGATGTTGAAGTCGATAGGAAGAGACCTATCAAAGGTAGGAAATGAGGAATCCTACATCAATTGATGTGAAATGAGACAAGGATGATTCCTTTGGAGATAATTTAGAGAAATGGGGAAAAATGAATCAGGGAAAATATGGAATATGAGTGAAAGGTTGATACATTAATCATAGATTAGGCTGATCCCTTGAAAAATAGAAGACATGACACTAGTGAGACTGGACAACTTAGACTCAAGAACATTGGGAGTAGCTAGACACAAAGAGGCAATAACATCTGGGTGTCTGGGAAAGACTCATGAAATGGTAGGGTTCACATAGAAACTAATACAATAGAGAAATATACTAAGGGGGTGCCATGTTCAAGAGATTGAAAAAATACTGCTGCCAAAAAAGTATTTCAAAATATAGATATTATAACAACCATTCTGTCCAATTTTTTCCCACTTTGTTTAGGCTTAACGAGTGCAAAAAGGGTAAACTCAGTGGAATTTTCATATTCATAGAGTCTAAAAAGATCATAAAGACAAATCCAAGATGTTATTTGTCATGGTTGATGACTTAGTGTGACAAAGGGTTAATAGTATACCTGACGTAGTTCCTTTTTTGTAAGTGAACCCATTGAGTCCGGATTAAGTGAGAAACTTATGATCAATAGACATCTTCCTCATTTTTTTATGAGTAAGAGGGGATGAAGTAAACTCAATAATATTCATAAATTTCTTTAACCGAGTTAGACAAAGAAAACTCAAAGTTTTCATGACATAGTTGTGGCTCTTGTTTGTCCTCCAGGTATACCTCAACATGCAAGGCATGATGATCACCTACCTAGGGCTGGAGTAGCATCAGGGGCCATGATAGCCACCAAAGAGGGGGATGACACACAAAGTATATGTGATATTGTTAGGAACTTCAAAGTTCTTAGCATGGGTGTGTCACCTCTTCCCATGAGAGAGATACCTATCCATATGCAACAACACACAGTGGGTATACTAAAGAGTTTTTTGGCGCCTCTAAGGAGGTTATCTAGCTCAGTTTTATATTACCCTGAGCAACAAGCTCAATAGGAGTAGATGATAAATTATAGTCATAGGGTGTCAATGTGAGACTCAGTGAAGCCATTTTGTATAAAACACCCAAGTTTTGGGAATTTTTTGGGTGTAAAAGACTAGAAACCTTCTAGATAAATAAAAAAAAATATTGGCGATTTTTGTTGTATTTGATGTGTATTATGTATATTTTATAATGAAAATGTACATTCATGCATGAAACTAAAAATAATTTGATAAATTCCAATCCAATGTTGGCATTATGATGCATGTGTTGTACTTGATGGTAACCCACTTGGGGGAGATTGTTGGATTTATGATGCATGTGTTGTACTTGATGGCAACCCACTTGTATCAGAACAAATCACTTGTATATGGTAACTCGATGAATCTACAGGAGAGATATCAGATGTAACAAAATGCATGGCAGTTGTGTTTACAAATGTGACAAAATGCAAGGCAGTTCAAAGGAATCAGTTCAAAAGTAATGTACAATGGAAAATAACATTATAACAGGTCTATTCAAAGGCAACAAAGTAATGGTACAGAAGAATAGGATGAAGAAGAAAAGGATTATAGACCGGACACTAGAGATTGAAGAAAGGGAAAGGTTTAAGAAGTATACGCTGGTTCACTTTGTGCAAGCAACGTACACATGCAAGTTAACAAAACAAAAGGAGCGTATACATATGCACACACTATCATAGAAGGAAAAGAACATATGGGATGGAAAATCAAGGTTTTTGTCTGAGGTATTGGTTTGAGGTTTTGGTCTGAGGTTTTGGTTTGAGGTATTGGTCTGAGGTATTGGTCCGAGGTTTTGGTTTGAGGTTTTGGTCTGAGGTTTTGGTCTGAGGTATTTGTTCGAGGTTTTGGTCCGAGGTTTTGGTCTGAGGTATTGGTCCAAGGTTTTGGTTCGAGGTATTGGTTTGACATTTTGGTCCAAATGTATTGACAAAGGATCTAAGTATATAAGAAGGAGAATATCAAATGGCTAGGTGGACAAGTAATGAATATATTATGAAGTGTTAGATCAAAGAAAATATGCATGTTATGGGTTACTGATGCTTTTCTTGATATAGACTAAGTATGCACCTGAGTGTTTGATGATGGATGAGATCTAATAATGGATTAGGATCATAACAACTTATCATTATGTGATCTGATAATGGATAGGCTAGATCTGAATGCTAATGAATGTTTTATCATTTATATGTCTTGATATGGGTATGTCTGAAGTCTGGAATGGATGCCAAGTTATAAGTAAGTAATTGTAGATATATACGCTGGTTCAATTTGGTGAAGGCACGTATACATGTTGGTTTGAGATTTCCAATTAGTGTATGAAAAAGAAAAGTTTGTTGTTCAGAGATGACTGATCTATCTGATTAGTTTTGTTGGTTTACTATTGTTTGTCAATGATGTCTTCCTTAGATCTGAAAGTAAAATTGATTGTATAAGGGGATTGATTCTAGTTGATTGATTGATTGAGTAAGAAGAGTGATCCTTGCTACTATATGTTTAGAACTCTGTAAATTGATAGTAGATCTTCAAAATGTCACTGATTGGTAGATTTTGTGGCTAAGAGGTTTTATAATTCAGTATCTTTAGAGGTATACGCAAGTTGGGCTAAAGGAAGTAGTGCATACATGCAGGTTAGATTCAGTGAAGAAGCGTATACATTCTGACACATGACTTTTGATGTTACAGTTGGTTCTGGTTGTTGATGCAGTGTTCTGGGTTCAGGTCTGTGTACTGACTACAATGATATGTTTGTTCTAGTTGATTGGTTGAATTTGATTAAGTTTGAACGAATTGTTAATTCAGTTGTGATTGTTTGATTATGTATGTCAGAGGTCTCCGTGAAGGATTGGTTCAACTGTGTTAGAGGTTCAATGATTGTTTGATTCAGTATGTCATAGGTTCAGTGATTGTTTGATACAGTATGTCATAGGTTCAATGATTGTTTGATTCAATATGTCAGAGGTTTCAGTGATTGGCTGATGCAAATGTATTTGATGGATGTATTGCAGTTGTGATTTATTTCGAGATTCAATGTTACTAATGGATCCAGTGTGAAAATTTGATGAAACGAGGCCTTCATATTGTGTTTTATGTACCAAGAGTATCTAGTCTAAAAATTAATGAAACGTGTTCCCTAGAAGAAGAGAGAAGTTTGTAGCCTTCTATAGGCTGACGCCTACGCACTAGTAAACACATCAGCTAGTACAAGAGATAGGGAGTTGTAGCTCCCTTCCAGTAGAAGCTAGAGAACGAGAGAAGGTTGCAACATTTTGCAGGTGGGTGCCTGTGTACTGGTATGAATCTACACTAGTACAAGATTGTTCATAGATTATTATTTATTTTAAAAGAAGTCAGAGACAACAACAACAGGTGGTTTTTCTCCCACATTGGGTTTCCAACTTAAATATTGGTGTTCATGTGTGTTTCTTATGTGTGATTTTTTCTTTTGTTATTACTGCACATGGTAACTATTTAATGTTTAATAAAGTATTGATGCACTGATTAAATATCAACACATGATGAGTTAACTGAATCCTAAGTTTACTGGATATACGCTGGTTGCCTTAAGAACAGTTGCGCGCACATGCTAGTTCCCTTCACTGAAGTACCATATATAAATATGATTAAGGAAATGAAAAAGTTATTGATTTACAAATACTGATTCATCCCACCTTTCAACATTATTCCCAACATCCAGTACATAGTTTTCTAACAAATTAGCGAATGCATTAGATTCTCTAGGATTGTGTTCATAAGTAAGAAACGTAAAATGATGCTCCAAAATCCTTACTCTTATAATGTGAAATAAAATTGGATTATGGATGTGATAATGATTGTTACAATGAATAACAACTTGATGGGAGTCTAACCTAACCACTAAATTTGAGATGCAAAGAGATATAGCCTCTGTAAGGAGTTCGATCAATGATATATACTTAGCAATATTGTTGGTGGTATAACCAAGTAATATCCCTCCAGAACTAAGTAGCTCTGACTCGGGTGTATAAAGAACCCAAACAACTGATGCAATGTGTCATATGTGATGACTGATACGATCTGCATATCCGACATATGGCAAGAGTGAAGTGGACATCTCTGCAAATGAAGACACATGCATGAGGAAAATAACCATCAAAAGCCAAAAACAGTCAGAAAAACCAAAAATAAACTAAAAATATATACATAAATTACAAAGCACATGCTAAGTGTAGGAATAGGAAAAATACTTTTTGAGATAGATCCCACTGGGGGCTCTACGAGTGGGATTCCATCATAATCTTGAAGTTCATAGGCTCCTTTGGAAAGAACCTTAGTGACAACATAGGGATCAATCCATAATGGTTGATGTGTTCCTACCCCTAATAGGTTGTGTTTTTTATCGTAAAATAAGACAAGATCACCCTATTGGTAAGAACAAGGCTTGTGCATTTTTTATATTGAGATTTTCATTGATGCTTGTGCACTTCAAGAGCTAGTACAACATCTTGGCGAGTCTCATCCACATTATTGAGTGATAACATGTGCTCCTCTTTGGTAGTAGTTTAATAATGAGTTTGACTAACCCTAGGTACTTGATAAGTAGAACTTCTTTCAGGCTGTAAGTAAGATGAAATGGCATGAATCCTGTAGCAATTTTTACTGATGTGTGGTATGCCCAAAGCACAAGATATAACATTTTATGCTAGTGGATTTTGTTATTTCTGACTAGCGGGCAGATCACGGTCTTGAGGACACTATTTATGACTTCAACCAGTCCATTAGCCTATGGGTAGTGGGAAGAAGAATGATCTTTGCGAAAACCAAACATATAAGTTAATTTAGACATCATGTGATTCTAGAAGTGTAATCCATGGTATGAAAGGATTGTGCGGGGTGCACCGAAGTGAAAGATGACCTAATTAAATAGGAATAATGTAAAAGTTTCACCATGAGTGCTAAAAGTAGGGATTCCTTCAGACCATTTCATAAAGTAGTCGAAGAAAACAACAATGTAACCATGACCATCAGTTGAAGTGGGGTTAAAAGTGATGAAGTGTATACCCCATTTAGGAAAAGGATAGGCAAAAACTACCGGGTGTTGAGGGGAAGGAGGCATGTGCATTTTATTTGTAAAAATTTGACAAGGGTGACACTGCTAAATTGCAGTAATACAATCTTTAAATAAAGTTGGCTAGTAGTATCTTTCACGCAAGATTTTCTGGGTAGTAATCATGCCCGAAAGATGACCACCACACACCTTAGCATGGCATTCATTAAGAACTTGTCCTGCTTCATTCAAGGTAATACAACTTTGAAGAACTGAATCATCACCATGTCGATACAAGGTATCAATTGGCACTAAGTATTGCTTTTCTTGGTGGTGGATGTGACGATGATCGTCCTGCAATAGATATATGTGAAAATGTTGGTTTTGGAGATACAAAAGGATATATCTATAACATGGATTAGTAGAGTCGACTATATAGACAAATTTGTCTAGCATGGGATCATGGGCTACTTCATCTGTATCGACTTTGGGAAGATCCAACAATAGCTCAGCAAAGACTAAATATTTCTTCAATTTAGCAGTGGTGAGGACCAAATAAAATTTCTTTAGGATGATGATCCACTTAGAATTCTTTCCTCCAATAACTTGGTGAGACAAAATGTGCCTCATGGGATTCTCCAAGGTAATAACAGTAGTCTAGCACAAAAGAATGTAGTTTCGATAGTGATTGACAACAAAAACTACTGCCAATGAAATTTCTCCACATGTGAATACCTTAATTTAGGTCTGACAATACCTTTCAAAAGGTAATAGACCACATTTTCATTGTGATCATCATGTATTTGGACCAATACCATACTAATAGAGGATGGTGAGGCTTATAGGTATAATAAAAAGTCCTGCGTATAGTCAAGAGGGCTCAGATGTGGGGCTGAAGTGAGTGCATTTTTCAAGGCATCGAATGATCCCTATGCTTGATCCTCCAACAAGAAGGGCACTCCTTTCTTTAGTAGGCTCATCAAACCTTTTGTTAACTTGACATATTTGATGATGAAGAAGCTTAAATTTTTTTCCTTCCCTTGCAAACTTTGGACTTGTAGTAAGGATCATGGTGTGAGAAATTGAGTAATCACCTTAACCTTATCGAGATCAACCCATATCCTGTGTTTTAAGACAATAAATCAAAATAAACACCCAGACTTAAAAAAAATATGCACTTATGTGGATTCATATGGATATTGTATAACCTACACCTATGAAAAATAGCTCGGAGGTGAGCTAGGTATTGGGCTCATTGCTTGGAATGAGCAGGAAGGTCATCCAAGTATGCTTGAAAAATATGTTGAATATCATGAAACGCATAGTCTCACCCTCTGAAATGTTGTGCCCACTTTCTTGAGACCAAATTGGAGCTTCCAATAAGAAAAGGTGCCCCAAGGATAGATGAAGGCAGTTTTACGTTGATTGGTTGGTTTGAAAACAATCTAGTTATATCCTGAGAAGTCACCCATAAAGGAAAATGATTCACAACTGGTGTAATTGTTGATTATCTAATTAATGAATGGTATGGGATAGTTATCTATGAAACCAGTGGTGTTCAAATCATGGTATTCAATGTATACATGGATGGGACCTTATTTTTCGTCTACAAGAACCATATTAGATACCCATTCTGTTAGGGGAATAAGATAGATTAAACCAACACTTAGCAATTTTTTACTTTTGTCTTGATGAAAACCATTTTCTGAGGGTGGATAGGTCAAAGTATTTTCTAAACAAGCTTGGAATTCTCATAAGTATTGATCTCATGCTTGACAATAGATGGATATATAATGGGAATTTCCCCATAAGACCAGTTAAAAACATCATAGAATTCCTTAAAGAGGCAAGTGAAGCTCGCAATTTCCTGAGGAGCGCAGTTAGCTCCAATTTGATTATTTTCCATGATACTTGTTTTGACCGAGATTTTGATAGGTAAAGGTTTTGGAAATATTACCCAAGTTACCTCTGCATCGAGCTCTTTAATAGTCATAAAGGAAGAAATAAAAATCTTAGTCTGATCAAAAGGTACGATTTCCATAGAGGTTACTTTCGAGTTAGATGGGCAGGATACTAAGACACAGTGATGAAAATCATCCCAGGGTCACTCGTCTAGAGACATGATTTCTCGGATAGCCTCATATGAAGGGAATACTTCATTCAGGATATTAGTATAGGGAGAGGTGATGGGACAAGAATTGGTACCTTCGTTCGTAATCAAAACAATCAGAGAATCAAATGTAGACTGAATATCTTGATAGGAAAGTTATTCCAGTGCTAGTAGCATTTTCTCTCCATAAGAATCATTGGCAGAAGGGTTTGACAGGATCTAGGAATTGATTGAGCCATTAAAACTGGTAGAGACCATTGAGACAGTCTATGGAACCTTAGGAAATATAAGAGGAAAGCAACCTAAAAGCCAAGAACCCTTCACAAGACTAGTACCAATACTGACGTAAGAGTTAGATATAACACCCACTAAGGCAAAATTGATGTTGGGTAACATGGAATAATCCAAGGTACAAAAGTATAGCTAATCCAATGTGACAATTTTTCCATCCAAAGGAAAAATGGATGAGTCAGAAGACCTATGAGACAATGGAAGGCATGGCATAAGTCCAACTATGCCCCAAAAATAGATTCTAGTTGAGATGGTGGTATACAAATTCTATATCCACCGTTACATTTTCCCCATCCAGAGTGATGGGGTAGATAGCATGGTATCCTTTGCGAAAAAAAGTATGACCATAAAAATATTTAAGGGATTTTGTGGTGGTTAGAGAGTAGGAGAACCCAAGGCAAGCCAACTGGAAGTAGACATTACACAGGTTGACACACCTTCATCAATGATGGTGCAGTGAATGACTTTTCCTTTCATCATAACCTGCACTTGAAATGAAACTTTTTGGGAGAGGTAAAGCTTAATTGTTTCCATGTCAAGAATTGATAGATTGGAATCCTAAGGATCGATGCCACAGATGGACGAAAGAAAATATTTCCGTTGTGCTAGGTAGGTTTGTAATACTTCAAGCACAAACATAGTAGAGGGTGCTTGGACTAGATCTTCTACAATGCTATAGTTATGGGAAACATGTGCAGATGTATTATGTGTCGTGTGGCGAAGTGACCCTTTGGGGGGACAAATCAAAAGGTCAACAACATGCCTTTTGACATGTATATCATTAGGTGGCAGTGGAATGAAACTCAAGGCAGTGTCCGAAGTGTTTGGGATAAGATTTACGTAGTTCTTGGCTTGTTTCTAAAAAAAATTGTTTCAAAATAATAAAAAACTGACTATCCTTCTCTAGATGGAGGGGGATGTGAACCATTGTTTCCCCCTTGTGGAAGTGGTGGTGGGTTCAATACAAGATGTTGTTGCTATTGAGAAAGGAAAGGGTTCTTAAGGACTGCAAGGGTCCAACCAATGTCCTTTCGAGAGAGGAAGTCTATGCACTCTTGGGGACAAGGACATTTATAGGGAAAATGGTCCTCAACTCATATCTTATAAGGGAAATTGAAAATGTTTTCCTTCCCTTTCTCATATTTAGTAGGCACTTGCTGGTTCAAGTTTTTATGGGTAGTCTACTGCTCTTTAGAAGGAGTCGTCTTTTTCTTATTCTTCTTATTCTTACCACTGGGTTTTTGTGTAGATTGCATAGAGTTGATCACAATAGTTGGATGAGTAGTGGATTAGGTAGTAGGAGTGCTATCAGCAGTAATAGATAATTGGGAAGCTTTCCCAGTTAATTAATTTCCAACATATGCAAAGTAGTGTCGAAAATATCGTTAGCATGTGCACCGGGTTTCTAAGTAGTGGGAGAATTGGCAGTTCTTTGGGCATTAGGGAATAAATCAGATGTAAATGATCGACATGTTGAATAAACTGATCCTCAGTAACCACACCAGCCATGGAAATGTCCTTTTCTATGGGGGTAGAAGAGACTTACAGAACAAGTCTACTAAGAAGTAATCTAGAATGGGGAACTTGATAAGCCTCTACCTACATCTCCACTCATGGATGTGATCAGAGATGTGGGTGGAAGTGTCTTGGTGTGAGGTAGTAAGAAGTTCAATTATGGTTTCATAGTAGATAGGTAACTAGAAGTGGTTTAGAAATCCTATAGCAAGGGAACCAAATGAATTGACTAAAGCGTGTGGTAACTCAATGTACCACTTGGCAGCATTGCCAGTTAGGGTGCAGGGTAAGAGTCTAAGTTGGATATTATCATAGATCATAGAGTTTGATACACACCATAGGTGGTAACTTGTGACATGTGTTTCTGGGTCATCTCCCTATTTTCCTTTGAACTTCAATACATCTATAGGAATGTTATGCGAGATCATAGCCCAAAGTAATTTATGGTTGATGGGGTCATTTGTTAGCTTGTGCAAATCTAGGATGTCTAGAGTAGCTAGGAAAGGAAAAGGTGTTGGGTTGGGATCCCAGGGCTCAAATTTTGTCAGTAAATTCAAGTTTTGTAATAGTTTTTGTGGAAGAATGTAAAGTCTCCGCAAAATATGGAAGCGGAGCGCCAAGCTAATTAAGATTCAAAGCGGCATTAGTCCCTTGTATGGGTAGGTGATAAGATGGTTTTAAGACTCACCCATGGTCCACAGGCCATGGTATTGTAATGAAAAGCTATATATAGTGAGTCATAGCAAGTCTAAAGATATAATTTTTGATAGAGAATCATTGTAAGTGGAAGACGCTAAGGTAGGAAAAGTCTATTTCCTGTACTTAGGTGAAAGCGGAAGGCTTCTGCAGCTGAGTGTGCAGAGACCTTGGTAAGTTCGCAACTAAGTACGTGGGCCCCTGTAGCTGGGTGTGCAGGGATAAGAAGTTTGTATCTGAATGTTTACATCTTAATAAATACTATTTTGAGCTGAAATTGTGCATAAGTGCCTTGTTTATTTACTTTTGTTTAAGCTTATGTATCTTTTCTTTATGATCTGTTTTATATGAATTAATGCTTAATTGTTGTGTGAAACAGATGGATCTATAATGTATAGGCATAATAAATATAATTAACTTCCTTTATGGAGATCTGGAAGTTTCTATATAGATCTGCTTTAGTTAACTATTTGGAAAGGGTAGATCAATGCGACAACAGATCTAGGTCATAAAGGATTTAGAATATATAGTTTGTTGTGCGAAAGTAGTGAATTTGTGCCTTTTGTGCCTATTAAGTACAATCAAGTACCTTCACGAAGGTCTGAAGGTCATTTCAGTAGAGTTGCAGTCGCTGACAGTCAGAAGGAATAGTTCTATCATCCCCTAATATTGCTTCGGGTGAGACTGCAGCTTGCGCTACGTAGGTTGTTGTTGAAAGGGCCAACAATTAGGGTTTTTTGGTTGGTGCGAATAACTCTGAACCTGGGTCGGGCCCCCTTAAGCCAACAAATGGTTCCATTGTTGTGACCGGGATTAGTCTAAGGAATGTGTGATGTCGAATAAGTGGTCCCTACCACAAAAGAAATTGAGAAGCAGATTGATTGAAAGGAACATGTGGTTGCCGCTCAGGAGAACAAAAATCCATGGTTATCTAAGGACTAGTGGTTGAGTAGATACCTATACTCAGACGAAACCATTTTCTTTCTATTTCTTCCCTTGCGAACCACACGAGTAACTATCTAGATTGGAAGACAGTCAGGGTACATGGAGACTTGATGGCCCTATTTTCGGGACTCCAAAGCTAGTGAGGTGCTTGGAAGCTTCAGAAAACAACATCACATGGGCCATTGATCACTGGATTGATTGCATATTAGGAGGATTTGTCATTGAGCTTGTGATTGATATATCCATTAGTTATAGTGAAACCGAGTGCAAGCTCTTCAAGGGAATGTGATTTAAATATTTAAAACATGTAAAAACTTAGATTAAGATGTTGTTGTGTGAAAAACGGGTTATGCCATTACCTTGATGTTTAGGACTACGCGAAGAGGAAGGCCCTTCAAAAGGAACGGAGAATCAAGCTCTGAATATAGTTCATTATTGGGATCCTCGTCGAGCAACCATGAAGGAATGATTCTGAATACACCAAAAAGTTCACTATAGTTGGTAAGTCAGGGTATCCCGTAGGTACCTCATCCATCCACTCTGCCTCCACCACCATCACCACTGCATACACCTACAACCTTCACCTCCACCTCCGCCTCCACCTCCACCATTCAACATGGTGAACGCAATGAAGATGTCAATGTTTAAAGGGGTAGGGAGTGAAGACCCTGAGTATTCTGGCTTATTCCAAATGTTGTGTGGACAACGCAACAGATCGTTGATGATAATCTAAAGAAAGAACAACTAGTCACAGTCTTGCAGGATAGAGTGTTGACCTAGTGTATCAAGTACTATCAAGATCAACCTGTCGTGACCTTGGCAGATACTCAAAAATCATTGAATTATGTGTTTAGGAAGCCTAAATCTTAGGTGTAGCCTATTAGAAAGTTTATGGAGATAAAGTAAGTGGTGAATGAATCTTTTTGGGATTTTGATCAGAGGCTAAAATGCCTAATCCAACAGGCTGATATGAACATCACAGACGAATAACAAAAATATTGGTACATTTCTTCATTATTGCCCCTTAAGATTACCATTATCATAATAGAAGATAGAAACGCAAGAAGAAGTTGTGGATATCGTGATGAGATTGGAATCCTCACCAATACAAGATATGAACATTGGGGTACAACAGATTCACTCACAATTGGAAAGTCTGCACCTCGAGCTGTAGAGCCTAAGAAAGGGAAAGGAAGCTTAGCCTGACGTGCAGGTTGAAGTTTGGTGCTTGAAATGGAAGGGCCATGGGCATGATAAGGACCATTTCTCGATTTATCATAACTATCTTATTTGGGGGGGGGGTGGGCGTATCCCCCTAAAGCTAGAAACTAGTGTTGGGTCAAGAATAGGAGAAACTCCATGGTGCACTATATGTCAGGTTACAGAACAACATGTGACAAACAATTGTCATCTACTGTAGAAGTTCTTACAGACCCCTTAGCAGTTGTTTTTCAATTTATGAAAATCTATAGGTCATGATGAACGCCATTGTCAAAGTTATGAATTAATGATGGATATAATCCATACATATCGAATGCAAGCAGAAATGCGGCTTATGGATCAGGGCATGGGTGTAGCACGTGAAGGATTTCAAGGCCACGGAAGAGGAAGAGGAGGAGGGGCTAGTAGAGGTCATGTTGATCTAAATTGTCATTGATGCTAATATGACAATATTCTTGGATACCAAATGATTATGTGAAGACAAGCATAGTAGATCCGTTAAGCAACAAGAGCAATAGACCTAAGAAGGAAAGTCGAGGAGGAAAGATATCGGAAGTCATCAAAAGAGAAAGCCAAAGAGTAAGAAGAAGAAGTTCATCGAAAGAAACAAAGAGGAACACGTAGTGGAGGATCATAAACAGTGTTAATAGAGGAGTTAAGTAGAGGGAGTATTAAACCATGGAAACCCATTAAAATACCCAACACATGTAATAAAACACATCGATTGCTTTATATCAGAGAATTTACCAGCAGTCTATTATGTGACACTATCAAAAAATTGTGATTGTGATATAATATGTGGACCCGAAACATTTTATGGTATGAACCTTAATTCAATATTGTATCCGCTCGAAAGTTACGTATCACAAAGACTTGTTACATTCAAATCCTCTGATTATGATATGTATTGCAGACCTGATGGTTCCATTTCAATATGCCTTAATACAATATCGCATCCATCGCAAATTGCAAACCATAAAAGTTTATTATGTATCCCCCCCAAATCCGTCGATTGTGATATGTGTATTACAGATGCACTAGACCATTATAATACATTGTTATGTTATATCGCATCTGCCTTGTCAGGCATCATATCACAAACCTTAATAGTTGACACAGCCAAACTGTTGATTACGATAGTATTGCAGACTACCAATTGCGATAAAGGCGTGGACTCCGAACCACCGATTGCGATAAACCCGACAAATCACCGATTGCAATGAAGCTATGGACCTGACATATTTATTAATTGTTGTTTAATATTATATCACGTCCATTTCATCAACAATATGAATATCGGCCATGTTACATCGACGATGTTAAGAGTTACGGTTATGGGATTTCGAATAATTTCGATTGTGATTAACAACATGGCATGTGGGACCTCCATATTGGCCTAGTGAATATTAAAAAGGGCCTCTCCAATATATTGCGTAGTAAGAGACCTCCAAAAATTTGCGATTGCGAATAATGGTGACGTGGCATATGGGGCTGCCAAATTTCTATTATGATATGGGTATAACCTCTCCTATAATGTGATTTATGTAAAATGGCTAAGTTATAATTGATTTATTATTAACAAAAGGTCCTCTGATATATTTTAATATACCACCTCACGCATAAGTCGGCCCCTCCACCAATGAACAGGTCATTTCGTTTATTGGCAAAACTCATATATATATATATATATATCTATATATATATATATATATATATATATATATATATATATATATATATATATATATATATATATATATATATATATATATATATATATATATATATATATATATACATACAAGTTGAAACGATTCACTTAATGTAGGTATTCGGGCATCGATTACAGAGAGAATAAGTAAAAATTCTCAACTCGTGAACTTGAAGGAATAGAGGAAGCCAAAGATCAAGTAAGAAGGAAGAAAGCCAAAGGTCTAGCAAGAAAAAATATGAAGGACAAGAAATTTTTTTGATTGGGTTAATTTATTAAAGGTTCAGACCTGTGATGAATTAACCAAGTACATAACAGTTTTGTGAAGGGAAAATAAATTTTCATCTGTCATCGTTTGAAGGGAGAAGTAGACAGCACCAGCATTGAAGAATTTGTGTGTTTGTTTCTTGGAAGTAAGATATCGTAACAGTAAGAACAGTGAGAAGCAGTCTCTCCTGAATCAATTACAACAACAGTAAAGAACAGAGGGTTGAAAATAGAGAATTATCTTTGTGTGGACATTAAGGGCTTAGCGCAACCTATCAAAGATATCTTGTTGAAAAGCATCACCAGATTTTTGAGACATTGTTGGAAATCATGATGTCTATTTAAAATCATCGTGAGGTAACTTCTACAGACTCTATTTGGGAAATATGAAGAGTTGTGAAGACTCCTTCATATGAAGACAGGTTGTCATGAATATAGAAGTGATGTTATAGGTTGACATAATTTAGTGAAGAATATTTTGGGAGAAGAGAATTACCATCAAATATATCTAGATAAAATATAACAGTGGGTTGGAGCCCAGAGGGTTGGTGCCTGTAAGGTTGGAGCCTCGAACAAGACAATGTTGGTGCCTTTACAAGACAAGGTTGGTGCCCTAGAGGCTAGAGCCTCACGAAAGACCAAGTTGGTGCTTAGCAACGGGTTGGATCCTTATATGCATTGTACCTAATTGTAAAGATTATATGAATAGAAGTATTTATTCCTATTGTTCGTTTTGTGTTCTAAATATAATTGATTTAACTGGTAAAAGTAAAAATTGAAAAGAAATATTGATTCCCCCCCCCCCCGCCCCTTTGTATTTCCAACAATTGGTATCAGAGCCAGTACCTTCACTTAAATCCTAACAACTAGAAGTTTGATCAATTAGAACACAAATGGAAAATCTAGGGAAGAAGGTCCCCAATCCTCCTAAAGATGTGTCTCCCTCAACCATCGAAGTTGAAATCAATAAATTTGTAAAGGCTCCATGGTTCAATGGAAACTTTAATATATGGGAAGCAAGAATGGGGAATTTCTTAAGACTCAAGGCATTGAAATATGGAAATCAGTGATTGATGATAGCATGATGGATGGAGAATCCAAGGAGTAAAATGCAAAAGCAATGAAGGAAATATTGAATGGGCTACAAAATTCTATAAAGAACAATTTAGGAAAATGTTCGTCAGCAAAGGGTGTATGGGACAAACTTCATGGCCTTCAATCAAAAGGAGCATTGACCATGACCACTAGTCAAGAAGACGATGGAAAAAAAAGAAGGAAATCAAGAACCCATCATAGAAGCTGAAAATGAAAATGATGACATCAAGGCTAAATAAAACCTAGAAGATGAAGAAAAAGAAAAATATTTTGAAGAAGATCTCCTCACTAAACTTATGGCTTCCATGGAAGAGATTATGAGTTTGAAAAAGGAAAACGAGGAACTTAAGAAGAAAGCACTAAATGGTTACCAAGACCAAACAAGGAAGAAATTTGACCTTGTGAAGCTTCAAGTACAAGAAAGGGATGAAGAGCTTGCCAAGCTTAAGAAGGAATTTCATCAAAGCAAAAGAAAGCATCATGAAGAAGTCATATCTATGACAAAGCAATTGAATAAAGCAAAGAAATGGGAAGCTAACTTGTCAAGCCACCTTGAACAAACTTAAAGCTGAGATTGGTCAATACAAGGAAGAGGTCTCCTCCCTTTGATCACAACCAGAAGAAATAAGGAAACAAGCACAAGGAATTGATGAAGCAGAAAAGGAGAAAAACACCATGATATGTCAACTAAAAGCAAAAGATGAAGAAATATTCAAACTAAAATCCAACCTCAACCTTCTTAAGGCCGAAGAATGTAAATCTACAAGGATCATGGAAGATATGGAGAGTGGTCTAGTTAAGGATAATGAATAAATATTCAGAATGAAATTAGATATCATCTCCCTCAAAATAGAAGGAAATGAAGCAATGAGTATCAAGGAAGAGTTTGAGAAACAACCTGCTAAGAAGAATAATGATTGCAAAATATTGGAAGAAGAGGTTTTCTCCCTTAGAAAAATGGTTGAAGGGATGGGCAAATTTTTGAAAAACTCTCAAGCCTTGGATGACATGTTCAGCCATCAAATATCCCCATTTGATAATTCAGTGCTTAGCTATGAAGGAGAATCCTCAAGAAAGAATGATAATTCTTCAAACAAAAGGGATGTGAGGAAGCTAGAAAGAAATATTAATGCTCCTAGTTCTAGTAAAGGAAAGGATAAGAGTCAAGGCAACAATGAAGGAAGTCCTATTCCAAGAAGAAATGTAGATGATGCCAAGGATGAAAGAAGAAATGGTTATAATCAAAGGATCTCAAGGCAGAAATACTTCATAAGTACATCAAGGAAACCTTCTTTTTCCAGCTACCAAAGTATATTTATTGGTTATTGTTATTCTTGTACAAACTTTGGACACATGGAAAAAGATTGTAGGGCTTATCACAAAGATAGACATTATGGTCCCTAAAAATCTCTAAGAAGCAATTCTGCAAGAAGAAATCATGAATTATTATTTATGTACAACATAGAGTGCTTCAAATGCCATAACATTGGTCATATGGCACATGATTTTAACTTAACTTGGGTTCCTACGCAATCTGGAACCATGCCAGAGAAGAAAGTTACACAAATATGGAGAAGAAAGAAAATACAATATGAAAATATCCTGAACTCTCCAACCAACAACATGTTGTTGACTTGATGAAGATATCCTTGATATTTATAGTGTTTGATGATGGGATTCTACCAAAAAGAGACCATGCATACAATTAGGGGGAGCCTCTGATTCTTTATCATTATTGCAAAAGATATCCATGAAAGGGTCCTTATGAAATCCTTGATGAGATATATTGACGATCATTCTTTGATAAAGATAATTTCTTAGGAGCACTACATTGAAGAACATGATCTTTTAACCATTCTCTAGACTATTGTTGAAGATCTTTTCCACTTGAGCACTAAGCAGAAATTGGAGTAGTAGATAATTCCATCTAATGCTATAGAAATAGGGAAAATAACCATGTTATTGGTATTACAAAATTTGAATGTCTCAACTCAGGGATATGATGTGAGAATAGGTAAATCAAGGAAAATAATAGACGCAACATTCAAACAAACAGACACATCTCGGAATGGAGCTTGAAGCAAGATCAGGTGGAAGCATCTAAAAAAACTAAATCATTGCAAAAAGCTACCAATTAGTAAAAAGAATTCAAAAGACATTCATAGATTGGATATCAAAATATGCTAGTGGAGATAACCTGCAGAGATTTTTTTTTTGTCAAGAACACAAGAAAAAGAATAGCTCATCAAAAGCACTATAGAAAGAAGAATGTTGCATAATCGAATATAAGCTCAGTTTGATACTGGAAAGTAGCAACAGTGAGGCACAATCTCTCACCATTTCATCTGAATGAATTAATGTTAAAATATTGAATGGAAGTGACTTAAGGAGGAACACAGAAATACAGAGGAACTCAGATTTGAAGAAAGATAGAAAGAAAGACAATTTCAGTGGATTTTTCCCTTGTTTGAGACTATGAAGACCTCTTTAATCTGACTATGGAGACAACAAAATATGAATAACAATCCTTCTATCTTAAGCAATAAGAAGGGCACCATAATAGGGGGATCAGTTTGACAAGAGGAGCAGTTCAACAGGGGGAGTTCTTGTGCACTCCTTTCCATTGATGTTAAAGGGGGAGAGAAGAAGAATATTGCAACCAATGATAAAGGGGTAGATTATTGATCTATATAGTCATTGATGTCAATACGGAAATATTATGGGATACCAAATGATGATGTGAAGCCAAGCAGAGCAGATATGTGAAGCAACAGGAGGAGTAGACCCAAAAAGGAAACCTGTTATGGATCTAACCCGAAAATATATGAGAATACAAATAAACCCAATAAATAATAAGATATAGATAAATGCTTCTTTATTGATCAAACCCTTAAGGTAGGGCAACACCATACATTCACTCCTTAAGGAAGGAGAGCACTCCACAAGCCATATGCCTGTTCATACAATATTCCTTGACATCCCTCAATGTGGAGTCTCTAGCCTCTATATAGGCCTCATACATACAATACCATGGGTCATTACCATGGTTCTCTCAATACCATCTATCTAATACCATGGGCCCATTACATTATTACTAACTACTTGTGGTCCCTTACATGATATGGGTTAACCACCTTATTTATTACTATGGCCCATCCCATTATTACATTATTCCCTTGGGTACCTCCCTTTGTACCCCATATTACCCCCCCAAGGTACACTACATTCCACTCCCCTTAACATGTTTCGTCCCCAAAACATGGGAAGAACACAAATAATAAGATCTACTCAAAAGAGTAGTCCACTAGTACCATGCACATGCATCTAGCCATCAAGAGAAAGGCGAAACCTCGATCTCGCTGGTGCCTAGCTAGCTTGAGATGGAAGTTGACCATGGCAGATCTTCAGTGTTGATGTGTAATAGGTGGATCTTCGCTCCTCTCTATCTATCATGCGAGGGTTGTTATCCTTGTGGCTAATTGGTTGCCATCTTGTTGGTTGTTTTCTTGCAGGGTGATGTGGGTGATGATATGTTGAAGTTTTAATCCACGGTGTCTTTTTCTTTAATTCACCCTGCTGTGGTGCTTGTTGTGGTGTCTTATCTTCCAATATTACTTCAACCACTGAGCCCTCATCTGATGTATCAACACCTGTAACATTTTCTGCTTCAGCCTCTGTTTGTGTTTGATTGTCGATTGTTAAAGGTTCATCATCTAATATGTCAGTCCCTGGAACATCTTCTACTTCAAACTCCATGGACTGTACCTGTTTATTGATGGAAATATCCTGTAATGTAATTTTCTTCTTTCTATACCAGAGCTTCTAGAATTTCTTCTACACATTAATATTGATAGTACCCACAGATTCCATCCAAGGATATCCCAAAACAATATCCATATTATCCATCTCTGAAGTATAAAAATCACCATGCAATACATATTTATCCATATAAATCTTCAAATCCTTATACACTTGAACATCCTCATCATCCACCTGTGTGTTTTTAATGTGTTTTGCTAGAACTTGCAATTTTTTTGCCAAATTAATATTGATAAAATTATGCGTTCAACTAGGATTTATAGACACAACGATATTCTCCTTCTGAATCAATCCATGAACCTGCAATAAGGAGACACCAGTAGAAAATAACCCCTTACGTGTCTCATTCTCCTTTTTTCTAGCACGAGACCATTTGTCTAAAAGGACTCTTTAAAATTTTGCATCTGAAATTTTGGTCAACTGCTTGTTGTCGGTGAGAGATACCATTTGGCAGCCTCATCTTTGCAATCAAGTGGTACCATATCCCTCCAAAATTTCCCAAATTTGAACTTTTGTCTCTGTAGGAATTCTTCAATAGTAGGGCTATCATCTTTTCCTGTAAAATATAGCGTCTCCATGAAGAGGGTTTGGGGAAAAACTCACTTGGCGAAAATTTTAAATGGCCACAATTCCGTCAATATTGCTCAGAATCCCTATTATGACCTGTTTTTGGAAATGGAATGACCATTCTGAATCTTCCCATGTGATAGAAATCCCGATCTAGGCACTGGAATTTTAGATCTGCGCTGCAACTCTCTCGCCATCACCAAAAATTCTAAAAAAAGAGTTGAATTTAAATCAGCGATATCTCCCTCATCTGGACTCCGATTCGATTGATTTTTTTTTAAATTTGGGTATTTTTTCACAAAAAATCCAGATCTGCAATTAGATTCTTCGGATTTTTCCCCAAAACGTACATATCTGATGTTCAAATTCGCCGCCCCAAAAAATGTCTGCAACACTACTGATTTTTAGATCAACGATATCTCCTTCATCCAGACTCCGATTCAGCCGATTTGTTTTATGAAATCAGGTATATTTTCACAAAGAATATAGATCAGTAATCATATTTTGCAGATTTTGTACCAGGACATCCAGATCTGTGCCACAAACTCGTTGCCCTGAAAAATTGTTTGCAACACTACTGATTTTTAGATTAGCAATATCTCAGATATGGTCTCCTGCGTTGTGGAATGTAATGATACCAGAATTGCTGTGGAAGAAAAAGCAGCAAACTTGAATGAGCACGGTGACAGATTGATATCCTACGTTGTGGAGCACACTTCCAGCAACAGTAGGGTTTCCAAATGTGCTATGGAGGAAAGCGCAGGCAGTAAGGTCTGTTTAGATTCCAGCAGCAATAATAAGAAGAATGATTATAATATTTCTAAAGATGTTGAAATTAGGTATATTAAGAACTCTAACAGTGACCCTAAGAGAATGATGAATGATTTTAACGTTTATAAGAAATAATAACAATAATAATTTCTCATTCATATTCTTTCTGTTTTGTCCTGATGATGGACCCCCTTTGGGGTTCGAAACGTTGGCAGAATGAACAAGAAACTGTGGATAATCCGGGTCATGAAGCTACAAGAAACCTCCACAGAAGCCTAAAATCTAACATAGCAATATCTCCTTCATCCGGACTCCGATTCGGTCGATTTGTTTTTGTGAAATCAGGTATTTTTTCACAAACAATCCAGATCTGCAATTAGATTTTGAATATTTTGCACCAAAAAATACAAATTTGATCTGCAACTCACCGACCCAAAAAAATCCTACAAAGAATTAAAAAAAAAATTCTCCACTGTTGCCCAAGAAAGTGCTCTGACACCACTTGTTATAGATCTAAACCCAGAAATATATGATAATAGAAATATACCCATAAATAATAAGATAGAAATGGATAGAAATTCTTCTTTATTGATCAAACCCTTAAGGTAGGGCAACACCATACATTCACTCCTTAAAGAAGGAGAGCACTCCACAAGCCATACGCATGTTCATACAATAATCCTTGAACTCTCAATGTGGAGTCTCTAGCCTCTATATAAGCCTCATACATACAATACCATGGGTTATTACCATGCTTCCCTCAATACCATATATCTAGTACCATGGGTCCATTACATTATTACTAACTACTTATGGTCCCTTACATGATACGGATTGACCACCTTATTTATTACTATGGCCCATCCCATTATTACATTATTCCCTTGGGTACCTCCCTTTGTACCCCATATTTTCCCCCTAGGTATATAACATTCCACCCCCCTTATTGGAGCCTGACTGTAAGAAGAAGAAGTTCATCTAAAGAAACAAAGAGGAACATGCAGTGGAGGAGGAAATCCAAAGAGTAAGAAGAAGAAGTTCATCTAAAGAAACAAAGAGGAACACACAGTGGAGGAGCATAAATAGTGTTAACCGAGGAGTTAAACAGAGGAAGTATTAAACCATGGAAACCCATTAAAATCCCCAAGACATGTAATAAAACACATTGGGGATTTATATCGGCGACTTTACAAACAGTCTATTATGTGACACTACCCAAAAACTGCAATTGCGATATAATATGCAGACCCAAATAGTTTATGGTATCAACCTTAAAGCTATATATTATTTGCTTGAAAGTTATGTATCACAAATCCTTTTTACATTCAAATCTTGTGATTGCGATATATATTGCAGACTCGATGGTTCCATTGCAATATGCCTTAATACAATATCGCATCCGTCACAAATCGCAAACCATAAAACCTTATTATGTATCACCACCCCAAATCTGCCGATTGTGATATGTGTATTGCGGACCCCCCAGACCATTACAATACACTGTTATGTCATATCGCATCTGCCTCGTCAGGAGTCATGTCACAAATATTAAGAGTTGACATGGCTAAGCTGCCAATTTCGATAAGGGTGTGGACCCCGTACCACCGATTGTGATATACCTGACAGATCACTGATTGTGATGAAGCTATGGACCTGAAAATTTTATTAACTGTTTCTTGATATTATATCGTGTCCATTTCATCGGAAGTATGAATATCTTCCATGTTACATCGGTGATGTTAAGAGTTGCGATTACGGGATTTCGGATAATTGTGATTGCGATTAATAATGTGGCATGTGGGGCCTCAATATGGACCTTGTGAATATTAAAAAGGGCATCTCCGATATATTGTGCAGTAAGAGACCTCCGAAAAGTTGTGATTTCGATTAGCGGTGACGTGGCATATGGGGACCGCCATAATTCTATTATAATATGGGTATAACCTCTCCTATAATGTGATTTATGTAAAAAGGCTAAGTTATAATTGATTGGATATTAACAAAAGGCCCTCCGATATATTTTGATATGCCGCCTCATGCACAAGTCGGCCCCTCCACCAATGAACAAGTCATTTCGTTTATTGGAAAAACTCATATATATATATATATATATATATATATATATATATATATATATATATATATATATATACAAGTTGAAATGCTTCAATTGATGTAGGTATTTCGACATCGATTACAGAGAGAAGAAGTAATAGTTCAAAACTTGTGAACTTGAAGGAATAGAGGAAGCCAAAGATCGAGAAAGAAGGAAGAAAGCCAAAGGTCCAGCAGGAAAGAAGCCGAAGGACAAGCAATTCTATTGATTGGGTTAATATTTGAGAGGCTCAGACTTTTGTTGAATTAATCAAGTACAAAACAGTCATGTTAAGGTAAAATAAAGTTTCATCTGTAGACAACACCCACATTGAAGCGTTTGTTGGTTTTCTTCTTGGAATTAAGATATTGCAACAGTAAAAATAGTGAGAAGTAGTCACTCCTGAAATAGTTACCACAACAGTAAAGAACATAGGGTTGAAAAAAGAGTTATATTTATGCAAACATTTAGGGCTTAGCTCAACCTATCAAAGATATCCGGTTGAAAAGCATCAACAAATCTTGGAGACATTGTTGGAAATCATGATGGCTATTTAAAATCATCATGAGGTAACTTCTGCAAAATCTATTTGGGAAATATGAAGAGTTGTGAAGGCTCCTTCATATGAAGACAGCTTGTCATGAATATAGCAATGATGCTATAGGTTGACATAATTTAGTGAAGAAGATTTTGGGAGATGAGAATTACCATCAAACATATCTAGACAAAATATAGTAGTGGGTTGGAGCCCAGAGGGTTGGTGCCCATAAGGTTGGATCCTTGAAGAAGACAGGGCTGGTGCCTTGATAAGATAGGGTCAGAGCCCTTGGGGTTGGTGCCTCACAAAAGATCAATTTAGTGCTTGGCAATAGGTTCAAACCCTATATATATTGTATCTAATTTATTGTAAAGATTATATTAATAAAATTATTTATTCCTATTGTTCATTTTGTGTTCTAAATATAATTGATTTAACTGGTAAAAGTAATAGTTGAAAAATGATTCAACCCCCCTCTTAGTATTTCAAACAGGTCACAGGCAAGTTATCTTCTATAACTGTAGTGAAGCTGGACATTTTTCGTGCAACTATCAGAACCCAACGCATCCATCCTGTCAATATTGCAGATAATTTGATCATGTGATAGAAGATTGCGCAATCCTTATAAAAAACATGCAAGAAAATAAGACGCGGATCCAAAAACCTATGTAGAATATACAGATGATGAGGGTGGAACCACGCGAAGAATATCATAGTGTTAATATAATAATGCGTAGTGGTTTGGCCATGGGTGAAGATAAGGGAAAGCAGCTAGATAATGAAGGATGGGTGTGTAAGGCCATGGAAAAGGAATTTGGGTTTAATCTCAACCAGGCTAAAGAAATTTGGAAGCTAAAAAGAATTTTGCTGAAGCCTCTATGTCTGGGAGTCAAGAAGTTGGGAACAGTGAAGTGTGAGATATGGATCCTTCATTGTTAGCCACTTTTCTTAAGACTTGTATGAAGTTATTGCACGATAAAAAGGTAGTAGAAGGACTCTAGGAGCTAATAGAAAATTGTTCAGGTAAGATTAAGTTTCTTTCATGTTATCACTTAAGAAATGATTTCTAAATTCGGAGCAACAGTTCTATTCCAAAGGATTGGTGTTAGTCTTGGTCTAGTCTTTCCATGGTTGCTTTAGTGTCTAAGATCTAGAAAAGAGTCTTGTTGGTATGGTCAAATAGGTTCAACACTCTGTTCTTGCCCATCACTGGTCCGACATCACACATTATTTCCATGTGTCAAGCTTGTGTCAAGGTTTACATTTTACATTTTTTCCTAAGTCATAATGATAGATGGTGGTTAAATCACTTTTATGGTTTTTAGAGTCTAAATCATAGGGTTAGAGTCTCATTTCTATCATCAAATAAAGCTCAACAACCCTTTTTTACACTTTATGGATCTCATATCATGTTTTGAAAGTCATGTGTTTAGCCATTTTGAATTTTTTTTGAAAATTGCTACGAATCCACATTTTCGTAGTGCAGACAGTGTAAAAAATCAGTTTTGAGCTACGAAATCACTGAAGCAGCCTTTTTTCAGCAGAAAAAATATTTTAAGTAGTCAATTTTCAAAAGGTCTCTTGAGAAACTGAAAGAAAATTTTGGAAAACGGAAAGAGGTTTTTCTTCCTAACATAGTAAAAAATAAAAACCTCTTTTCGTTTCTTCAAATTCGTTCTGAGGTGGGAGGAATTTATGCTTGAACTTGCACTAGAACACTGTTGTAGGCGCAGTTTTTCACAAACAGACTTTTCCTGTTTAACACTTATTTTTCAAAGACATATTTTGGGTAGTAGGAAAGGTATTTCAAAAAACCAAGAGAGGTTTTTGTTCAGCACGGATTGTTTCACAAAAGCCTCCTTTAGTGTTTCAAAATACATTTTTTATGAGAATATACAAGCTCTGTCCCAACACCTATTTTTCAGCCAGAACAAAACAAGGAACAGTCTCCTAGTTTCCAGGAACAGTAAGAGGATGAGGCATCAAGGGACAGCTGGAGGGTTATGAGAACCCTAAAATTCAAATTCATGGAGTTATAGGTGTCAAAAGGAATTTTTAATTCCTAGATAAGGTTGTTGTAATCATAATGAGGAGTTACACTCCTAATTGTATTAGGACTCTAAGACTGCTAGTTAGCTGTCATTTGTATTTAATAGTTTTTTATGGTTATAATAGGTGTCACTCATAGAAAATTCAAATTCTCTTAATGAGAGATGAGGGAATCCATATTGTAAATGCTATATATGAAGCAAGAGGTGGAATGAGAAGGGGGTTGAGGACTTTTTGGCCCAGTTGTTGCTTTATGCTATGAACTATAATCAGTAATGCAGAGAGGTTTCCTTGAACAAATCCGAGTTCTCATGGAGTTAATCCTTTCTTGAACTATATGTTATTTTAATTACTCGTAGTAGATCTTATTGTTAATACTTAGAATTCATTATCTAATGCTCTGACTTCCTTCAACAATAAGATGACTATGTTTTATATTTGAACCACTAGCACTAGAATACATTGCTATTATTCAGAATTCACAACCATGTGCTCTATTTTCTTTTAGGAATGGAATGATTGTGTTGAGTAGTAGATCTCATTACTATTACTTAGAATTCATAATCTTATGATTGACTTTCTTTAGTAATGAGATGACTGTGTTTTTTCATAATCTTGTGAGTAAACCACCTTTGAACCATCAACAGTAGATTTCATTACTATTACTCAGAATTCATAACCCTATGCTCTGACTTCCTTTAGTAATGGAATGAATCTTTTGATCTATGTTATTGAGTGAATTATCTTTGTTTTAAAACCCCATTTGTCTTAGCTTTCATGTCAAGAAACCTTGCCATTGAATTTATTGACTTGTTGACTCCATAGCCCAATGGTAGCAAGCCTTCATCTTTTCAACCTACAAACACAGAAAACCAAGATAGAGTTAGCCATCTATATTGTCATTAATCAATATCATTAACCTTTGAGGGAGCCCTCTCAGGCTGAGGAGGCTAAGCCTCAGCTAAAAGTTGGTTTTAAATAGTTACACTGAGGTAGTCTGATCAGTAGCCTATCAGGGTCATATTTTGGTGATAACACTTCATAACAACGCACTATGAGGAAAATAGGAAAGCATAATAAGCGGACAGGGCATGAGATGAGGTTGATCGTGCAGATAGGAGAATATGAAATGGACCAAGTCATCCTTGATTTGGGTTTTGATGCAAATGTGTTGCCTAAGAAGACATGGGAAAGGATGGGGAGACCTGCACTGCAATGGTCTCCTATACACCTATGCATGGCCAATCAGTAGAAGATTATTCCTATGAGGCTCCTGTATGGGGTAACAGTTGATATTTAAGGATCAAGTTCTCTAGTAGATTTTGAAGTAATAGAAATAGTAGATGACAACAACCTATATCCTACGCTACTAGGAATTTATTGGGCCTTTGACATGGATGCACTGATTAACCTAAAGAAGTGGAAGATGACATTTGAGAGGAAGGTGCTTAGGGTTATTGTGCCACTTTACCCTATTGAAGGAGTGTGCTTTACTAAAACTGTTCGCGACTTTGTGGAGGATGATAATGATCTAGTCCAGATATACAAGATCATGGTGCAAGATGAAGATTGTATCAATCGTACAACAGATGGACAAATTACATGGGATAGGGATAGTTCTTGTACCTCAGACTCGAATGAAGAACTTGAGCACTGGCAGAATCGGTTGCATGAAGTATCTATGCAACACTACAATATGATGACCAAATCACTATGATGCGTATCTATAGAGGTAATAAATTTTCCGCACTATGATGGATTGAATGATGTTAATCTCATTTTGGATGAATTTGAAAGGGAGGTTCTTAAGGAGCATTGATTCCAGGCCCTTGAATTGGCACTACATGCGTACACAGGGAAAGCTTCATTGACTGGAAGGAATATAAAAGGATGATGAAGATAAGGTTTGGATATGCTAATACCTAGATGACTGAGAAGTATAGTGAGAAGGATGATCTGCACAAACACTTGGCACGATGGACTAAATATTGAGGATAAGAACCGCAACCAGAGTGGGTGCATATCTTCTGTCACACCTTAGATACTATTCCAATGAATTGGTACCTGGAAACAGAGCTACACCATGGAACAACTGAATGGGATATCTTGAGGGAGAGTTTCTTATTAACTTTCAACTTTGAGGATGGATTTGAATGCATTGATGAAGCACTACAAGAAATTAAGGCCGTTATTTTTAGAACACCTGAAGAACCCATAGAATGGGTACAACTATACTAGAGTACATAGTTGTGCCACACACTGGAATGCTACAATATGACTATTGAAGAAGAGGAGGATGATCCAAGAAAAATCAACATTCCAGAAACTGAAGGTTAGCACGAGGTTGAAGGACCTTAGACAGAGAACCCTGATGTAACAGAGCCACTGAAAACCTGACACGTAAATATTGGATCCGATGCAAAGCCTAAGTTCGTGAATATAGGGGAAAATTAGGACAAAGATACTGTCGATAAGGTGGTCGAACTGCTATGCGAATACCAGGATCAATTCCCAATGAATTTCTTGGACTTGAAGGGTATTGTAGGAGATCTAGGCGTTATGAAAATTACTTTGAAACCTTATGTGAATCCCATCAAGGATAGACCTTATCGAATCAATCTGAAGTATAAAGAAAAGGTGCACAAGGAATTGGACAAAATGCTGGAGGCCAGAATTATTGAGCGGGTAGAAGAGTCTGATTGGTTAAGCCCAATGATTGTCTAGGAAAAGAAACAATAAGGTGAAATTAGGATATGCGTAGATCTGAGGAAGCTAAATGATGCAAGTTTGCATGATCCATTTCCAATGCCATTCACAGAAGAAGTCTTAGAAAATGTTGGAGGACAGGAGGCATATTCATTCACTGATGGATTCTTAGGATACCATCAAATAAAGATCGTGCCAGAGGATCACACCAAGACAACCTTTGCTATAGAGTGGGGTTGTTTTTAGTATAAAGTAATGCCATTCGGGCTGAAGAATGCACCTGCGATCATCTCCAGGGTAGTAATGGTGATGTTCAAGGAGTTTAAATTCTTGGAGGTATATTTTTATGACTGGACTGTGTTCGAATTGGTAAAGCGCCATGTTGAAAGTATGTGTCTCATGTTGGATACATGTCGCAGATACTATATCGCACTGAACATGAAGAAATGTATATTTTTCATGCCTTTTGGAATTTTGCTAGGCCATGTGGTATGAAAGTAGGGATTGGTGGTGGACCCACGAGGATAGTAGTGATTTTGAATTTAGAATCTCCCAAGACTGTTAAGAAGTTGCGCGCAATGTTGGGCCACATAGGATACTATAGGAAGTTTATCAAGTCTTATGCATAGATAACTGCCTTGATGGAGAAGCTATTAAAGAAGGATGTAGCTTTTTTTTGGGATGAGAAGTGTCAACAAAGTCTCAACGTGTTAAAGGACAAGATGGTGAATGTGCCCATATTAGTATTTCTTGATTGGAAGAAAGAATTTCATGTGCATGTAGATGCCTCATGTATTGTGTTGGGTGCAGTACTAACCCAGCCTGGCGAAGGTGATATTGATCGTCTAATAGAATTTGCAAGTAGGAATCTACCAAAAGAAGAAAGGAATTATTCCACTACAGAGGGCAAAGGGCTGGTGATGGTCTACGTGCTACAAAAGTTTTGACATTATTTTTTGGGTGCACATTTCAAAATGTATACAAATCGCTCCGCTCTTAAGTACCTAGTCAACAAGCCTATGTTTGGGGGGAATACCTGTAGATGGTTGTTGATGTTCCAAGAATATGATTTTGAATTGATTGTGAAGCCTAGATGGTTGAATGCGGGAGGAGATCATCTATCCAGGATTGAGATAGGCGAAGAACCAAGCAATTTTGAAGAAGGATTGTCAGATGCATACCTCTTTGCTGTGCACAATGCAGATGATCATTTTACATATATAATTCAGTTTTTGACTACTGGAACAACTCCGGAAGGATATTCTACCCAACAGAAGAAAGAATTGGTGGTCCCTGCTGCTGATTTTTCTATTATAGCAGGACACTTGTATAAGATGGGAACAGATGAAATATTGCACCAATATGTTACGGAGTTTGAGCGCACTAGTATCCTCGTCGAAGCCCATGGAGGAGTGGTAGGAGGAAACTATGCAGGTAGAGCGACCATGAAAAATATTTTTCGCACAAGGTTGTTGTGGTTGACAGTGCATAAAGACTCCAAGGCATTTTGTAAAGCATGTAATGTTTGTCAAAGGACGAGCAAGCCTTACAAAGAGATGAATTGCCCTTAAACCCTCAAGTTTTGTTGAAAGTATTTGAAAAATGGGAAATTGACTTTGTAGGTCTGATACAACCACCAGGAAGGAAGACAAGCATGCAATACATTATTACTGTGACGAAGTACTTAAACAGATGGGCAGAAGCGCAGCTGGTGAAACATTGTACTACTGCTACCACTGTGAAGTTCCTATTTGAATACATCTTAATGTGGTTTGGGTGCCCTCAGGTATTGATAAGTGATAAGGGTACACATTTCTTGAATGAAACAATTAGTGTGATGCTCGAAGAATTCCAAGTGTACCATCAAAAGAGTATGCCCTATCATCCCTAAGCCAATGGTACAGTGGAAGCATTCAATAAGGTTCTAGAGAATGCCTTGACAAAGGTTTGTAACATGATTGGGATGCATGAATCCCAATGGTTCTATGGGAATGTAGAACGACATGCAAGAAGTTGACAGGCCAAACTCTATTTAGGTTGGTCTATGGGATCAAGACAATCATGCCCATGGAATATATTTTTCCAAGCCTATGCATTGCAGCTTTAAAAGAGATGACAAATCACGAAACTATGGAGGAACGACTCACGCAATTGATGGATTTGGAAGAAGACTAGTTTCTTGCAGGATTTCACCAGCAAGTGAAAAAGGAATGTGAGAAGGTTTGGCATGATAGGCATATTAAGTTGTGCACTTTCAAGGTAAACGATTTGGTTTTTCTTTATGACAGTAAGTTCTCGAAGTTTCCTAGAAAATTCCAAATGCACTGGTTAGGCCCGTATGTCGTTAAGGAAATCACGGATGGTGGCGCAGTTCAGCGCGCGAAGCTGAATGATGAATTGTTCCCAGGTAGGGTGAATGGAAGTCTGCTGAAATTATATACAGGGGATCCTAACCCTGCACAATGACTACATGGTAGCAGAATAGTATTAGCGCTCCAGGCAGTTGTAAGGGAGAGCGTGACTATAAACTACACTACCCAAATAAGAGGAGAATGCAATAAGGAGGCTCAGCGAAAGATGCAAGGGGTACAACAGAAGAAGTTGTGACAAAAGAAGCTCCAATGGGTGAGCTATGCCATGGGGGTTGGTGCCATGCAGCCGGGGTCCAAAAATAGCCTTTAAATTCATTATTCATGATTGGATAGAAAAACTCCCATTAGGAGTGCGTAGGCGACATTTATGGAGAAAATATTTGGAGATGTACCACCAAAGATGCATTTATGATCAGAAAATGGAGGGAACAGTCAGATTTGAATCTGAAATCATCTAAAAATCTGGCATGGAGGTCTGTCGAAGAACACAATGGTTTCTAAAAGTTGGGTATGATCCCTCTTGTTTTCGTTCTATGAATTGGTAGACTTGGGAGGATTTAGTTTCAATCCCAGCATTTATGAAACTACCTGAGTGGAACCAGAAGCTTATCCTTGAAGAAATGTCTAAGCCAATAAGCTCCAAAGCTGTTGTCTCTCAAGTGGAAACCACTGAAGTTTCATCAATGGAAGCTACGCCATCCATGCCTAAGGTGTCATGGTTGCCTAGGCCGAAGTAATCTACTACTAAGGAGAAATAGAAGAAAACACAATCTGTACTGGTGAGACAATCATCGAGGAAGAACCACATGAAGGTTTGACAGAAAGGGATGAAGGACAAGGAAAAGCAACCAAATGAACCTGTGGATTTGGATGTAGAAGAACTCCACGATGGAGTTGAGGAAGTGGATGTTGATGAGGGTGAGCCTATCCCTAGGCTCTTGGCATATATCCCTCTGTGGAAAGGGGAGGCAAAGGTAACCAAGGACCTAGATTTGGCAAAGTTCATGATCTCTATGTCGCTACTACCAGAAGAAGTGGTATTTGAAGGTGCGATCTTAGTGCGTATCCCCGTCTTAAAACTAGAGGATTTGGATCTCACTAACCATGAATTTTTTTTGCATTTGGCCACCAATAAGTAAATGGCAAATATTTACTATGAAGATACTGGGTCACAAGGATGGAACCAATGAAATGGGTAAAATGGGTCGAGCAGGCTAGATTGCTTGTTGTGTGTGCCACACTTTTACAGGTCGATTACCAATATTGTCTGTGTGTGCTAATTGCTCGTGCTGGTGCATGATGGGTGTTTGTGGTTAGGTGAACCCATCCCCATAAAATACATGTTGATCCCTAGAATTATGAAGTTGCCCTATAAAGGGGCAGATCCATCTAAGGAATTTGGAGGCAAAAGTAAGGAGAAGGAACTTGCAGATAAAATGAAAAATGAGTATGTATTGGTCAAGAAGTCTCACGGATACTCTATCCTCTCTATTGCATACCCAGTGGTGCAGTTTTCTGCTTAGATTCTGGCTGGGAAGGTCATGCGAAAATGTCACGTGGATGAGGTTCCGATGCCAGTAATTTCACTGGATTCATAGTGCACAAAAGGGGTGTAGTACAACTGCGTGTAGTACCTCTACAAGGAATGTTTATCAAATTGCCACGAAGTGTAGGAGGAAAGCAAGGCATTTCATTATGCCTAGCTACTATTGTTGATTGTCCTCATTACATGGCGACTTCCAAAGGATATCCAGTTCCGTACACAGGATGAGGATTTACCGGAGGCAGCGAAGTTTGCTTTGATGTGGGCGATGAAGGATTCAGAGAGGATCACAAAGTCAAAAGTCTTCTGGATACTGGTTGAGATGGACCTATGCACAACGATAAGTCAAAGGTGAAGGTTGTTTCCAACCTTATCTGAGAAGTTGTTGGCCTTCGCATAATTTAAGGCTGATTTTCATAATGTATCCATCCGCCCGGGTGAGACCCTAAGACGATATGGTACAAGTTGCCATACCTAGTCATAAAGGCCGATGTACAAGAGATTGTGGGGAATTGGCTAGCAAAGTGGTGACAACCCACAGATCTTGGCGGAGGTACCAACAAATGTGGAGAAAGCTCTTCCATGCAAAAGACAGTTGTGAAAAAACATAAAGAAGAAATAGCGCAGGAGTTGGTCAATCAAAATAAGAAAGAAGTCATTGCCAAAGAAGCTTCTGCTAAGGTATTTGCTGATAAAGAGTGCACTGCAAAGAGGCAACAATAGAAGTTGAAGCATTGACTTCCCAACATGCTAAAGAGAAGGAACAGCCCGAGCCGGAAGGAGGTGGGGGTGATGAATAGAGCACTCCATTCAAGCTATCAAAATGAAAAAAGAAGACAACTACTAGACCAAGGAAAAAACACACATTGGACAAACAAGCTCGCATTGACCCAATGGTCCTCACAGAGGGGGACTTGGATGAGATTGGGGACAAGGTCCAAGGTACAACAACAAAACTATGGAAATAGTTCAAGCATCGGTTCCAACAATCACTTGGAAGCATGTAGAAAGATTTTCACAAACTGCAAATACATACAGGTCGACTACAAGTGAGCGTGGGCCAAGCGAGCCTACAGTGCACGAGCGAGAGCATAATGGAAACATTATGGAATCTAGACCTCAGAGTCATTCCCTTGCCAAAAGGGACATTATGTGTAGAATCAGAGGAAGATAACGCTGAGCTCAAAAATAACAAGGGCTTGGGTATGAATGTAGCCACTCTTCCACTTTGAAACCTCCACACACTTCACCAAGAGGTCTCAAATGAGCTTCGGATAAGACAACAGAATGCACTATCAGTGATTAGTGAAGTTAAATGAAAAACGAGCAGATCTTCGATGAAAAGGTTCATGATCTTAAGGAAAAAGAAGAGATAGCAGCATGAAGAAAGATCCAAGAAGCAGTAATTACACAAGCGTGTAATTCAGTATCGAGCTACACATTCCAGAGGATGTAGTGACTTCAGCAAAGGTTTGGAAATTGGCCGCTGCAATGCAACAATCTAAGGAGGAGGTAGGCCAAGTTACTTTTTATTTTCAGTTGAAGATCTTGGAACTGCAATTGAAACTGTAGTCGACTACTCTGCCAGAGGTCAGGGAGAAACATGACACAACCCTCAGAGAACACACGTCTACCTTGGATAGTGTAGTAACATGTTGAAACTACTTCTTTAAAAATTAAATGGAGTTGTGGACTATTTTATGGGAGGACTCAAACCTATAGAGATTGGGTACAGAGATCAGAGAGGCACAACAGAAATTCGATGAGATCAGGGCGACTACATGCACTTTGGCACCAATCCAGCGCTTCATTCACTTACAAGAAATGAAGGTGCTACAGGCACAGGTTGAGAAGCTGCAACACAAAGAACAAGTTTTGAAGGCTCGAATTCGAGGAAGTGAGCCAAATTACTCTGGCTATCTAAGAGAAGCTGAAGACTTTCCAACAGACATAGAGGACCATGTGCTTCGCGATGGAGGGGCCAACTATAGAGAATTTGGTCAAAGAATTGTAACAGGTTGCCTTACAGAGCACATCAGACCTCGAACTCTTGAAAATGGAGTTTAATGAACTCTGCCATAGAGTGGAGAAACTAGCTGAGTGGCTCAAGGGCAAGTCACCATATTTGTGTTGGGGGCCCATTAGGATGGGATCCCTCGGGTCAAATTTTGTCAGTAAAGTCAATTTTTGTAATAGTTTTTGTGAAATATTGTAAAGTCTCCATGAAATATGGAAGCAGAGTGAGAAGATAAGTAAGAGTCAAAGGGGCATTAGTCCATTGTATGGGTAGGGGTGATAGGATGGTTTTAAGACTCACCCATGGTCCGTGGGCCATGGTATTTTAATGAAAAGGCTATATATAGTGAGTCATAGCGAGTCTAAAGATATAACTTTTGATAGAGAATCACAGTAAGGGAAAGGTGCTAAGGCAGGAAAATTATGTTTCCTGTACTTAGGCGAAAGGGGAGGGATCCTTCAGCTGAGTGCGTAGAGACCTTGGTAAGTCCTCAACTGAGTACATGGGCCCCTGTAGTTGGGTGTGCAGGGTTAAGAAGTATGTATCTAAACGTTTACATTTTAATAAAGATTGTTTTGCGCCGAAATTGTGCATAAGTTCCTTGTTTATTTACTTTTGATTAAGCTTATGTATCTTTTCTCTATGATCTATTTTATGTCAATTGATGCTTAATTTATGCGTGAAATGGATGGATCTGTAATGTTTAGGAATAATTAGTATAATTAACCTCCTTCGCGGATATCGGGAAGTTGCTAGAGAGATCTTATTTAGTTAACTGTTCTGAAAGGGTAGATCTACACAACAACAAATCTAGGTCATAAAGGCTTCAGAATATTCAATTTATTAAGCAAAAGTAGTGAAACTGTGTCTTTTATGCCTGTTAGGTACAATCAAGTACCTTCATGAAGATCTAAAAGTCATTTCAGTAGAGTTGCAGTAACTAACATTTGAAAGGAATAGGGTTGCGTGAAGGTAGATCTAAGCTATAAGAACCTTAGGAAACCATCACACAGGTCTCCCAATGCAGAACCTTGGTTCTAGAATCCCCCAATATTGTTTCGGGTGAGACTGCAGCCTGCGTTACACAGGTTGTTGCTGAAAGGGCCAGAAGTTAGGTTGTTGTTGGTTGGTGTGAATAACTCTGAACTTGGGTCAGGCCCCCTTAAGCCAACAAAAGGTGTAGATGTCCTTGAGTCAGACCAAGAAGGTGCAGGAAGACTTCAAGGACCAGGAGTTCCTACCATAAACTAGTTCCTAGCAGGATACGTGGGATGCAATAGATAATAGTTCCCTGGCGATGGGGGTGGGTCATATAAAGTGGCAAGCCATATGGCATACTAGGTTCGGTGAAAAAAGATTGGTTACCCCCAGGATAGATTTTTCCCCCTTTACTCAATGGTGGTTGAGGATGGGGGGAGGGTATTGATACATCAAGACTAGGTTGTTGAAAATAGCAACAAGAAATGATAAAAATAGAATCCAGAAATTCCAATTTAATTTGTCCTTGAAATAAATTGTGAATTAAAATCGAATTTAGTCTTACTAGCTACTTGGAAATAATCAATTAAGTTATTTTGACTTAATTAGTTGGAGAAATTCAAGTTAGAAATCTTTCTGAAGTCATGAAAGAGTTATCCCTTAAATTAAGGAGATAAGCCTTAAACTAAGAAGATAAGATTGAGTTATATTTGAGTTGTAATTAGTTAACTCAGCTCACTAAGTTAAGTCTAGTTAAATTAGTTCCAAACTATTTGAGGAACTAATAGAGAGTTAACAGTTAGTTGGTGCATGCATGCACTCAACTAGTGTACTTCAGTTAACTATGATTCCCTCGTCAGAAACTCATGCATGTCTATTCTGAGAAAGACCTAGTTGAGATTAAAGACAAGGACATTGTACTATCATTTGCATGTGTTTTCCTATAAATAAAACTCATGCATGTAGAAGGAACAATTCCTTGAGGATTGCACAGTTCTGGCAGTGTGTGAGATCAAGAGATCATCCACTTGGTAAATCGAATTTTTCCACTTTGTTGAAGGAGATCATCCCAGAGGAACAAAGCAAGGAAATAGGAGCTTGGAGGGTAGAGAGGAAGGCTTGTGAGAAGCCAAGTTTGCCCATGAGAATTTGTGAGGATTGTACTGAGAGCTGGCTAGATGTGAGAGCTAAGGCTTTGTATAATATCTATGTATTTCCACCTTGTATGATAATACAAATAATGTGGTTTTTAGCTGAGGCTTTCCCCAAAGTATTTTCATGCGTATTGTGCATTGATTCTTATTCTTTTGGTTATATGTGTTCAGCTCGATATTTTAAGCTTCTGCAAATTGATAGTAGAAGTAGGTTATAGTATTATTCTTTGATTTATATTGCATTATCGGGTTAACCTTCAGTCATATTTTATAAATAGGTCTTAGAGGGAGATTTTTAGAGAATTTGCAGAATTTCTACATGGTATTAGAGCCTAATTTATCAAAGCTATGAATAGTATATTAAGAAGAGAATTCGAAGTTTGAAGTTTGGGGTTGCAAGTGCAAATCGAATTCATATCATACTTCAAGGTTGGCTAATGGCGTTCTATGGCTTGAGACTCAAGTATGCCTTGGAAGGTAGCTTGAATTACATAGCATGGAAAGATAGAATGGAGGTTGTATTAGAAGACACTGGCTTGAAGGAATTCATTGATCAAGAAATCCAAAAGCCATCTTCAACTAATGCACAAGAGTTGGCTGAGTGGAAGAAGTGTGTGGCGAAGGTGAGACAGATCATCCTTGAGGGAGTTCGAGATCATATTGTCTTGAGTCTCCATGGGAAGGATACTCCATTTTCAATGTGGAAGAAATTGAAGGACCTCTACCAGAATAGTAGTGACCAGAGGAAATTGGCGCTCAAGGATAAGCTTCAAAGAATCAAGATGGAGAAGGGAGATACTATTTACACATATCTAAACAAGCTCACCACCTGCAGAGATGAGCTTAGTAATGTGGGAATAACTACTGCCAATGATGATATGGTGAGCCTCACTCTCCTTAGCCTTCCAAAGAGTTGGAATAGCTACCAGAACTCTATGAATTGAAGGGAGAAATTGCTGCATTGGGAACGGCTGTGGTCAGATCTGATGCAGGAGGAGATTAGGAGGAGTACATGAGATGGTTCTTCATTAAAGAATGATGATGAAGAAAATCTGTCCTAAGCAAGTAAGGCAAGTAAAGGGAAGGGGAAGGCTTCCCATTCCAAATTGAATTCTTCTCATGAAGGGCAGAAGGGTGATAAGTCTAAAGTGAGATGCTTTAATTTTCACGAGATGGGACATTATACGACTAAATTGCCCATCGAAGAAGTCCAATAAGGGATCCTCGGAAGGATCAGAAGGTTTGGCATTAGCCTCTCAGTTCGAAATGGACTTTACCCTCATCGCATGCATGGTATCATCGATGATGGGTTGTGTTTGGTATCTTGACAGCGGAGCCTCATTCCACATGACCGGTGATAAAATTTTATTCAGTTCCTTGGAGGAGAAAGACCTCAATATGTGCATAGATATGGGTGATGATGGAAGGTATAGTGTTTCAGGAGTGGGCACGGTTTCTTTTTAGAGGGAGAATGGACCTCCTATCACCTTGACAGATGTGAAGTATGTGCCTGGACTGAAGAAGAACTTGGTATCGGTTGTGATGTTGGACAAAGGATACAATGTTGTCTTTAGTAAGGGAAAGGTTTTCCTTAGACACATCACCACGAGGCAGGTACAGATCAGTTCACGAGTTAAGAACATGTATGCTCTTGAGGTTCAAGATGCATGCAAAGCCTTGAGGAGCAAGGAAAATGTTAGAGACTTGGTGGTTGAGAGGGAGAGTAAATTACGTCTCAACATGCAGCCCCAGAAGAAGTCTCAGACAATTGTAGAGGAGCCACAATTGGAGAAGCAGAGAGGAGACTGAGTGAAGAGATACACTCATGTAGATACCTCCATTAGGGGGGAATTTTGATCCAAGTGGGCAGAGGAATCACATGCGGCCATACCTCTAGGTGTGAGGTGGGGTGACGTGAAGTAATAGTCCCATGAAGGTTGAAATTGGGCAGGGTCCATTGAGAGGTTTTATCTCATAGATCATACCTTGCTACAGGAGCCTAAAGTACATAGTAGCAGGAGGGATCAGTGGGTTTGATGCATTCAGAGATCAAAGTGACAGAGGCTAGAATAGTCAGATACTGAAGAGCGTGGAGAAGGATTGACAATAATGCAGAAAGGCAGAGTTAGTAGAAGCACAAAGTTTTCAATTGACAGAGGCAATAACAGTTAGAGACTTTGATGACAGATGCATCATACTAGTTCAGGTTGGATGTTTTTTTGTTTCTAGAGTTGCTAGAGCAACAACACTAGAGAGAAGTGTTGCATGCATAACATTCCAAAGGCTCATGATCAGGATCAAGTTGAATTCCTTTCTTGTTTAGAGGGAGTGTTGAAAATAACAACAATAAATGATAAAAATAGAATCCATAAATTCCAATTTAATTTGTCCTTGAATTAAATTGTGAATTAAAATCGAATTTAGTCTTACCAGCTACTTGGAAATAATTAAGTTATTTTGAGTTAATTAGTTGGAGAAATCCAAGTTAGAAGTCTTTCTGAAGTCATGGAAGAGTTATCCCTTAAATTAAGGAGATAAGATTGAGTCATATTTGAGTTATAATTAGTTAAATCAATGTACTGAGTTAAGTCTAGTTAAATTAGTTCCAAACTATTTGAGTAACTAATAGAGAGTTAATAGTTAGTTGATGCATGCATGCACTCAACTAGTGTAATCCAGTTAACTGAAGATTTGCTCATCAGAAACTCATGCATGTCTATTCTAAGAAATACCCAGTTGAGATTAAGGACAAGGACAATGTACTATTAGTTGCATGTGTTTTCCTATAAAGAAAACTCGTGCATGAATAAGGAACAGTTCCTTGAGGATTGTGCAGTTCTGACAGTGTATGAGATTAGGAGATCATCCACATGGTAAATTGAGTTTTTCCACTTGGTTGAAGGAGATCATCCTAGAGGAATAGTGCAAGGAAATAGGAGCTTAGAGGTTAGAGAGGAAGGCTTCTGAGAAGCCAAGTTTTCCTGTGATCATGTGTGAGGATTGTACTGAGAGCTGGCTAGATGTGAGAGCAAAGGCTTTGCATATTCTCTATGTATTTCCACCTTGCATGATAATATAGATAGTGGGGTTTTTAGTTGAGGCTTTCCCCAAATTATTTTCATGTGTATTATGCATTGATTCTTCTTCTTATGGTTATATGTGTTCAACTCGATCTTTTAAGATTCCACAAATTGATAGTAGAAGTAGGTTATAGTATTCTAATTTTATTTATATTGCGTTATCGGGTTTACCTACAATCATATTTTCTACATAGGTCTTAGAGGGAGATTTGTAGATAATTTGCAGAATTTCTACACAGGTTGAGGGATACTACTAGCCACATAAGTTGCAGTGGGTGTGGGACCAACACTAGTAGAATTTCCATAAGGAGGAAATAAATCAATCAATGAAGGAACATGTTCTCCTATAGGTGGTATGGGGATAGAGATTCCCCCAACAGGTATTTTCATGCTAGAAACATTTCCCCTAGGCATATGTGCCTAGGGGTTAGAACTTAACAAGGGATTCCAACCAAATGGATTGTTGAAGGTAGTCGTACTAACAACACTACCAGGGGTGATAGCCAAAGGTCTAGGGGTTGACATAAAAGGGGTAGAGTTGTGAAGGTACTAAAATCCACTCATAGCAGGTGTAGTTGGAATTCCTGGACTAGGCATAATCTAAGTAGTAGGGTGACCAATCAATGGTGTTGAACTAACTATAGGCGGGGGAAGTGTCAGTGGAGAAAAATTGTCCACAAAATACCATGACCCACTGGTCACCATCAGGACATTGGAAGTGGAAATTAATGACGACATGATAGGAACAGGTGCAACCTGAACCAAAACAGGCCTAAGAAGATTAGTAAGTGGAGGACTAAAATGAGGTATGACACCTTCAGTAAATAAGTCCTTACGTAACATAGTTTCTTGGGAAGTATTGTTTGATTCAGTGTTTGATACTGGAGACTAATTCCCCTGTGAAGAGGGGGAATTTGATTTACTGAGGGTCGATAGTTCCTCCAAAGTCAGTAGAGGAATACGTCATTGTCGCCTATATAGACGATGAGAGCTAAAAGTAGACACGTTGAAAGATATGTTTTAACAAAATTTTAAAATTAAGTGTGATATATTATAGTCTCAATATCAAATATAATACACCTAAAAATAAAAATAAAAAACTATAAAGGAAATTAGCAAGAAACCAGGGGAAAAGAGTGTCTCTAATAGCCATAACTAGCTGCAGATGAAACCCAACATTGAAGGGCTCCAAGAGAGATCCAACTAAATGTACAATTACAATTACTCTTGAGCTTCACTCGAACCTTGGTAAGAAGGGGCCAAGCACTCTGGTGGAGACAAGTACCCTCCCAACAAACTCAAGATAAAGTATGTTCATCTATTTGTGTATTAGGGTAGCCCACACCAATTGATTTCACATCATATATAACTTTGGAAATTCAATATATCAAAATATTAGGATAACATGGATTAGTGATAAAGGATTAGTATCTCCATTGATTCAACATGTACAAAAAGAAAGTATTGATATCATGGCATAGAAAAACAATAATATATCTATATTATTAGTGCTAAGAAGAATGATAACAACCATCATTGTTGTAACAAGTCTTCCCTTAGCTCCTAGATCCTCTCTCTCTCTCTCTCTCTCTCTCTCTCTCTCTCTCTCTCTCTAATGATGTCTCGATAACATAGCAATGCACAAAATATGATCCATAATACAGTGGCCTAGCCTCCAATATGTAGGCGATCGGAGGCTAAGCTTTTGCCAATTTCTCCACAAGTTCCATTTGGGAAAAAGCTAGATGTTGCCTCTGCTTTATTTCTCTTTCCTTTTTCATTTTATTCTAATAGGATAGGCAATTTTCCAAAGATAAGTTGGAGGCAAATCATTCTTCATTTTTGGCGTCAACATCGAGTGAAAGACAGAGTGTCAGTGAGTTAAATCATGTTTGAGCCTTCGGAAGCTCATGAAAATCCAGTAACATGGCCTTGTAGGAAAAAAAATATTCATTCCTAGGTTAACACAATCTGCTAGGTCATGGACCATGTTAGCACGCTCTGTGACTGTTTCTAAGGTGTGTTGCCCTGGAATATGGGCTTGTAAATTAGGTTTTATTTTATTCCAAGGTTTTCTTCTCCTCTAAGTTGATGAGGAGGTCATTTATTGTATAACACTTCTTGTAAGGAGCCACATTTTCTTTCTCACCTTCATCCATAGGCCTTTTCTGCTTCGGATACCATTTTCATTTGGTCTTGTCGTTCGCTTTACAATCATGCTTAGGCTCAATCTTGTGCTTCGACTACTCATAATAGTGTCTCAGCTTCCCGATGAATTCCTCCAATGATTGAGGCTCATCATACTCAATCTAATCATCGAATACTAATGGTAGTCCACTGAAGAGTTTCTAAACCATTTTCATCTTGTCCTTAAGATACAACGCATACCTCAACAACTCCAAGAACATAATCATATACTCTTAATTTGTCATAGACCCCATATTCAATTCATAGAACTCCTTAGCCTTACTGTCATAGTATCTCTTTAACAAGTAATTCTTCCTAAAGTGTCTTTTGAACTCATGCCAACTCAACTCCTCTATCCTGATGTCTCTGAAAGGATTCACATATTCCCACCAAATGTTTTCCTTTCCCTTGAGACTAAAAATAGCCATCATGGCCTTGATGTTATTTGTATAGTCATGCAACTCAAAGAACTTCTTCTTCCCAAGAAACCATGCTTTTGGATCTTCCAGTTTCTTTAGCTCTCCATCAAATGTAGGAGGTTTAGCTCTCTTGAAATCATACGGAAATAATCCCCTCACATTCCTCCTATAAGGATGATAGCGATGATGACCATGATATATATCAAAGCTAGACCTAGAATAAAACCTATAACCACTACCTCTCCTATCAGGTGTATCCATCCATCTTCCACCTCTAACTATGTCATCCCTGTCTGAATTGTGTCCCCCATGAGACTTGCTACCATATTCCCCATTAGTCATGTCCTCTTATCCATAACTAATCTTTGACTATCCCTATTGGGACAGGGTCCCCTAAGGGTCAATTTTGGGGCAAAAAACCCAAGTTTTTGTTATGTAAAGTGTAAAGTCTCCGCAAGTTGTGGTCGTTGAGCACGTAGATAGTAAGTGTCATAAAGGGACTTTACCTTCTTTTATGTAAGTTGTGTTAGCTTGTATAGACCTACCCATGGTCTGCGGACCGTGTGATTATATAAAAAGGAGAGTCTTAGAGAGTCTAAGTGGTTCATAGTTGACAATGATGAATGTAATGGGTCATTAGAAGTGAAGAGTGAAGAGTCTTAGAGTAGAAGAGAGGCTCTACAGCTGTGTGCGCAGAGGCCTAGAGTAGAGTCCGCAATTGTGTGCACAAACCCCTACAGTTGAGTGCGCAGGGTAGCCTTGAGTCTGTAAGCAAATCTGAAGTACCAATAAAGTGATTATTCTCGAAATATTTGTGTTTTGTCAATTTACTTCTATTATGAATGGATGTGTTTATATTGTGATGAATATTGGGTTTATGATCTAATATTGTATTGATGCGCGATCCTACATGGTTTGCATTTTTATATGAATGCAAGTAATAATATCTATTTACGCGAAGAATATCTTAATACATGTTAAATATATCAGACACTTAAGTCGATCTGGGTAATAAAAAACTTAGGAGTAATTACAGAGGCATGTAAGTGGTGGATTTACCTATTTAGGGTCCGTGAAAGATAGTCATAGACCTTCACGAAGGGTTGGAGGTTGATAACATGAAGTTATATCAACAAGACTTAAGGGCTTATGGATCTACACGAAAGAAGGTTTAGGGCATAAAACAGCATCATAATCATCTATGGGTATAGAAACATGGTTCTAGCACGCCCCCATACTACTTCGGGTTAGACTTCAGTCTGCGCTCCACAGATTGATGCCGAAAGGGCCTATAGTGTAGGGATTTGTTTGGAAAACTTAACTCTGAACTTGGGTCAGGACCCCCTAAGCCAAAAAATGGTTCCCTTGTCAAGATCGGGATCTATATAAAGAGATGTGTGATGTCACATATATTGTAGCATTTTTTTGGTTTTGATAGGATAGAATAAATTAAATTAAAAAAATAAAAAAATAAAAATTTTGAAAAAACATTAAGTTAGGATATGGACATAACAATATTGAATAAAATGTTTTTGAAAATATCTTGATGATGATGTCCATATCAAAGAAAATTTTAGCTTAGATGTCCTAAAAAAATCAAGACAAAAAGAAAATGGTAGGTTAGAAAGAAAAGAAAACAAATAAACTCTGAAAGTGAGAAAGTCTAAATGCCACTACTATTTTTTCCACAAAATAATGGTTGTGTGTACCTTGTCATAAATGCCAAAACCCATGACAGTCAAATAGTTTAATCTTGACTGCTTCATGCTTTAAATTTGATATTATAATTATAGAATAAAGATTTAGCCAAGCTATTTAATCTTGGCAGATCAGTAGTTAGGTAGGGAATAATAAGGTGCTCATCAGTTTAATCTGAGCCCTTGGATGATATAAGGTTAGAATTAGATAGTTTTCTTTTACCAAAAATAAAAAGAAATGAAAAGGGTTTGCTAGCTTAAATGCACCCATTAAGTTAAGAAAAATGATAGGATAAGCAAAGGGTAAGTAGTAGAAAGGTTGCAGAAGTATGATGATTGATTGGACAAAATGTACATTTATCATGTTTTACCATATGCTTCTATGTCCATGAGGCAATTACACAAAGAAAATGAAGGTCTACAAGATCAATTAATCAACTTCCCTCATCCCCATTCATCCCTATATTTATTAATTTCCCCTTCCCACCTTAATATAGTTCATATTCATTCATTTTCAATAAAAAATACCTTTTCCTAAGGTTAAAATCCTTTTTTCCTAGGAAAAGTGAAAACCCCATGTTAAATCCCCTTTTACCCCAAAACCCACAAAAAGATGTTTAGCCTAAGTATTGATGTGTATATGTGAAAAGCAAATAACTCATGAAAAAACATTATACTTAGTGTATTTCCCCTTTCCGCTCATGTTTCATATTAATGCTAACTTATAGAATTAAACCCCTAAAATTCCCCTTTCCCGTATATTATTAACTCCCTTTACTAAATATCCCAAAACCATAAGCTTTATTATAAAACTATGTATTCCATAACGCATTGCATATTGGCAGATCGCAAAATTTTCAACATGCATGCACTCTCCTCCACATTGCGATATACGATGTGCGATGGACTCAGACTTGACGCAAATATATTTCAATATTCATTGCCCATTTCGCATCCACTCCTCATCGCAAGTCCTGGCTAGAACAACACCCTTCACCATTGCAATCTTCGATATGTGATGGGAACCTGGACCCGATCGTAGTATTATCCATGATTTATTTTCCACATCACGTTTGACCCCTATCGCATTCCTCTGTGATGGGCCTTCCTTCGCTAAATTGCGATTGCGATATGTGATGAACCCACGCCCGACGTCATTTATCCGCCCGAATTCATACTATTTCAAGTCTGCCATACCTTGTTTTTCAAAGGATTTCTTTGTTAAAATGTTTTTATGATTTAAGCGAAGAACCATCTTAAAGCTCTATTTAACCATAAAAACCCGCTAATCTCAGTTTTTAACCCATAATAAAGCCCATACCACCATGATTAATCATTAGGCCCCTCTATTGCTCTTTCCTCTTACCTCCGTGCTGCTCTTTTGCTCCACTACCGTTCGATCAAATCCATTCAAATCCAATGACCCTCAACGACTTCGGGTTGGCTCTCTATCTGAGCATTACCCGCTCAAGAAAGAAGTATTCCACCGACCTCCCCTTGCTACGTGTCAAGCTCTAAACTATATCAGGTGACCTATCCCAAACAATACCCGTGACTCATAAGCGGTGCGATGAAAACCAAAACCAACTCCCGCATAACAACAAAATGGCCACTATCTACTTTGCGCCATAATTCAAAAAGTAAACTATTTTTCTGTTTAAACCTAAAAACCACCATTTTGCTTTGTTTCACCCGTTTACACAGTGAAACCTCCATAAACCTCTGTGACCAATAAAACCATTGTTTTACCTTCCGATACACTCTGGACTCCTTCCAATATCCTTTCGAGATCAATAAATCTATTGATGACCTTCTCTGTCACCTATGTTTTTCTTAACAATTTCTGTTTTTTGCAAGTAAAAACTCATGTTCTAGGCTTACAAATAAAAAATCCTACATACAGTTACAAGACAAATACAAAGATCATATCAAATCACTTTACCCTATAACATAAAATCTAAAATGATTTACTGTTGAAAAACATAGTAAAAACCTGAAATGCACAATAAAGGTAAACAGGAACACAGTAAAGGCTACTCAGCAGGGTCAGAGGATATTCACAAAGTTTAAAGAGTATCAGATGAAAGATCAAATGAAGGAATCAACAAGTGTAAAGGATAAAAACAATCAAGTAGCTTAAAGGGAAAAATATCAAACAACAAAGCCAGCAGAACCTGAATAAAAGGGACAAGAAGAAGCAGTTCAATAGTTGCCCCTATCTTCTTGCATGAAGATATTTCCTTTCCTAGAATAAATCTTAATTAGTTTTAGGATATTTTCTTAGTTTCATTATTTTATAAATAACTCTCTCCTCGAGTCATTAATGGTTCATGGTTCATTGTTCATTTCTTGTTAAGTTGTTATTGTTCATTCTACTTTGAACCTGGTTACACCTTTGAAGGAAGCTTTTCTAAACACTTGATGTACTCAGTCTTTCTAGAACCTTAATACAAAACAGACGATTCTAAATTTGGATTTACACAATTTGTGTTATCCTATAAGTTTTTCCAGTTATCAATCATTATGTTTTTCTTCATATGCTTATGCCTTATAGAGATATATAGGTAGGAATAATTGTGTCTCAATTTATTCATATAAACTCCTGAAGTGATCATCTATTAAGAGAACAGATTAATGAAATGTCTGTTTAGCTAATCCCCTCTAATCAATAAATCTTCAGTATCTTTTGTAAGCTTAAGTATATTGCCTTGAATCTTTGGAATGTAGTTTAGAAGGTTTTCATACTTATGATTGTTCTGTTTTACAGTCTGGAAACTGTGATAATCATATTATTTTTTGTCTTCTTCTCATCACTATTTGATCTATATCATTGTGTAAATCTTTATAGCAACCCTTTGCTAAGATATTAATATTATCCAAAGGATTAAGTATTTCAATTCTACATCTGTATTCATTCATTGGTCTTCCAAAACTAAAACCAAAAACCCCAAAACAATTATTTTAGATGTTATGGCATTGGTAGCTAACCTACTACATTAGAGGTACAACATCAGACTGGCGCCATTGCCGGGGATTTAAATTTCTTTTAAGTTTCCCTTGGGACAACGTATTAATTCATTCTTTTCCTTTAATGTGATTAAAGGGTTTATAAAGGTTAAAATCATTCACCTAGGCGACTCCACAATCCAAAGCTAACACCTTTTAAACATACCAGATCTCACTCAGAAGCTGACATAGTTAATCCTCTGTTAGATCTTGAAAGGCTTCTGAGAAAAGAAAGTTCTAAAAATGGACACCAACCATATTCTTCTTCCTCTTCAGTCCTATAATCTGAAGAATTAGAATCATTTGACCCCTATAGTAATATCCCATCTGCTCCTAATTATTTCCATTTATCACCTAGGGTTACTAAACTTCTAGATAGAGGAGTTGATTTTAATTCAGGCTACCTTATTCATTCATTAGAATCTCATCCAATACCCACACTACCCCCAGGATAACCTAAAACTGAATTTTCTTTGGGTGCTAATCTACCAGAATATAAACCCACAGATTTCATATCCCCTACCACCTATTATTTTCCTTCCATTTTTGACCAACCTGAAGCTTCTTCTTCTGAACAACCTTAGGATACCTTCTCTATATATTTCAATCCTCTCTTTGAAACAAAATAAGGTGTTCCTTTACAGGCCCCAAAATTAGTTCTTAAGACTCCTTTGAAGTCTTTCAGGAGATCTCCTCCTCCTTCACCTCCAACTAGTTCATTAACCCCTGAATCACCATCTCCTTCCTCTACTTCTTCTTCATCCTCTACATCCACACAAACACCACATACTCCACCTAGACAACCTCATACACCTCAATCACGTCATACACCACCTACTTTCATGGTTTTCCAACCTATTGTATATGCTAGATATGCTGCCTTAGTCTTACCTAATAACCTTCATGCATTCCCAGTTGGATACTTAAAATACCTTCCAAGTACAATGGAGAAACTGGTCCCTCAGTTGAGGACCATCTTCAAGCTTTCCTAGACTTTGAAAACAACATGAATATTGAACAAGAAAATGTTTATATGTGATTGTTTTTACAATCACTTGAAGGAAACGTGAGGATTTGGTTTAGGCAGTTACCAGCAACTTCCATTAGAAATTGGGAAGAGCTTACAATCATATTTAAAAATAAATGGGGTGTGAAAAAGGATCCTCTTTACTTCCTCATAGAGTTTTAAGAGATTAAAAGGAACTTCAGTGAACTAGCATCATATTTTATCAAAAGACTCAATAAACTCTATCACAAAATGCCTGCTGATTGTAAGCCCCCTGTAGCAGCAGCTAAGTCTATATTTTCTAAAGCTTTTGATGATGAATTTGTTGTTATGCTACAAGAGAGAACTTCAAGAACTCTTGAAGATATGAAAACAAATGCTATAGAAGTAGAATCAAATAGGGCAGCGTCAACTTCTTTAAAACTTAAGGAAGAAAAGGCCCAAAGAAAACTCAAATTTGTTCAAGAAGCCTCTAGTTCCTCTAAGACTAAATCAGAAGACTAAAAAATATATGAAATAACATCTCTTCTTAGAAACCTATCAAATGGGATTTCAAAGATTGAGACCCAACCTAGGACAATACAACAAACAGTTACTAGACCCCAAAACCAAAATCAAGGTCAGTATAAAAGAAATCCACCACTACAAATTCTTCAGAGACCTAGCAATGGTCAACAGGTTCCTACTCCTCTATTGATAGATGACCAACAACCTAATGATAATACTATGACAATTATTGAAGATATTAATTGTATGGATTCTTCTTCCAATCAAATAGTCATCATTCCTCTCTCACAACAAAATCAGGTCTCTAAATATCAAGCTTTCTCTGAATTTTTAATTGCAGAGTTAAACGAGAGGTATGATCTTAGGCCTGGACCTGATCCTGGGAGACCTCCAAAGGAAACTCCAATAATTGAACCACGTACCAAAATCACTGAAGCTCAAACAACTCTTATTCAGCCCTTAGATCAGTCAAGTGATACTACCCAATCTGGTAAAAACATTTTGACTACATTTAATGTTGAAAAAGAATTAAAGAGGGTTAAGATCCCAATTCCATTGTTAGAACTTTCTAAAACCCTGGTTACAAAAGCCATGTCACAAAATGGATACAAAATACCTCAGTTGATGCTTAAGGTGATGTCGTAAGTCTATAAGATGAAAAACCAACAATAATTTTTGGCCCTAGTTTAGACATGATAGATGAGATAGTGCATCCTTTCTATGTAACTCTTAAAACAAATGATTCCGTGTTGTATAATTGTATGCTTGATTTAGGAGCATCACACAACCTTATGCCAAAATCTATCATGGACCATTTGAAACTCGGAATAACGAGATCCTACCATGACCTGTACAACTTTGATTCTAAAAGGGGGCCCTGTTTGGGATTGATCAAGGATCTAGTGGTTACCCTTGCCCAAATTCCAGTGAAAAGTGTAGTACTTGATATTGTTGTCACATATATCCCTCCCAAGTTTGGAGTGCTCCTTTCTAGGTCTTGTTGTGCCAAATTAGGGGGAACTCTATAGATGGATATGTCATATGCTACTATTATTTGTTTGTGGAGGAGAGAAATTAAGATTATTGTTTCTGGGAAAACTAGTGTCTTGTCAAATGACTAGCCCTCTAGGTTTGGCAGCTACCCTAGAAACAACAGTTTAAAGCATGTCAACGATTTCCTCTATGCATAATAGATAAGATAAAGATAATGGAACCAACCTGGAACTTCAGCTTAATCACTTGCTTGATTAATCTCCCCCTTGATAGAACTTGCAACTCCTCCCCGTAATTAACCCTCTTGGAGAGTACCTACACAAGTACAACAACAGAGAACTATCAAAGAATCGTGATCTATTACAACATAAACATTACAGAATCAGATATATAATGAACAAATGATAGCATTCACAAACGATAACATTCACAATTGCACAATCATATGGAAGAAAACTTGAAGAACTTTATTAATAGAAGGGAGAATTACAACCTAGTTGTGTGATCCAGCATCATCCTCCTAGCTTCAATCCCTCTTCACCTCATGAAATAGCAAGATCACACCAACAATACAATGCTCTTTCCTCAATTACAAACTATCAGCACTTCCTTGCAATTCAAAATATTCTAGCCTCTAGATCTCTTAGATGAGGGATCCATTTATAGATGTGTTCAAGGGTGTGAGTCATCTCTAGGTTTTTTATTAGTGTCATTCCACTTGTTACAATTGGTTCCACTTGGAGATTTCTTGGATCTCTTACTCATCCCTGGGCGAATTCAGAGAGGCAAGTGGAATTGGAGAAGTTTCTAGAAGATTCTGTGAGCAACCACCTAGCAAACTATCTCGGACATTTTTCCTTCCTCGCCCATTGCACCCTATAGAAGGCCCAAACAGTATGCATCACACCATGGCAGTTTACCACTTAGCATGCATCGCACTTTGCCAGTGGAGTAATTAGTATGGTTCAGTTTAGGCCATTTCTTGATGGTTTCTCAGGTGCAACTTTTGGGGAATGATGTAATCAGATGACTAATCTCTTTTAGTGTACGAAACAACTCTTTTATGGGTTGATGAGCCCTCTTTTATTGACATATAAGTTTGGGGTTGATGTGCCCAAATATGTTTATATCATTTTCCCCCTAAAGCATGAATTCATAAATCTTGATGTCAGGTGAAAGGCTTTATCATGAGGATCCAAGGTTTCGAATTGGAAGTTGACCTACATAAGTTACAATACAATACATCATCATAATATAATTTTCATGATCTATTTGAGGTAGGCATTCCCATGCTCAACTTTATAAATTCATTTTATGTACATAGATCAGATAGTCATCTGTAGATGCAGACTGATGATTCTTCAGATGTAGAGTCATCATCCATGGTTAGGATGACCATCTGTGTAGCGCCTTTGTACGTTTGATGTTTTTATATCCCTGAATATATCGTAGCTCGAATGGATGAAACTAGATCCAGAGTCTTCAAACTCGTTCAATCTTCGCCCGATGTACAAGTCAATCCATGTGAAGAGATGTTCTGAAGTCGAACATGGAAAGACATCGCCTGATTACTAGCCAATAATGTGAGTTGTTAGCACATGCAAGAGGAATCACCAATAATGTTAATGACCCTCAAGGTACTACAGTACAATTCACGTGGTGTGAATATATGATCCGATGTCGAACACCATGCAAAATCTTTTGGTCAAAGGCCATTAATGTCAACCTGTCGTCAGAAGTGAGAAACTTGCCATTGATGTATGCAAGCTTCAAACCACTGAAAGGGGTGTTTCTAAGACAACTTATTGGATAATGAGCTGATGTCGACAAGAAGCGACTCATCATAGGAGGGCCTTAATGTATCCCACATTTACGACACGAAACGAAACAAATGATTTCTGGAGGTGAAAATGGACTAACGACACAAGGTTCAGGAATGGCGGTCATGAAAGATGAAGGTTGAAGGTATTGCAGTGGATGAGACATTAACTGGATGGTGAATTCTTGACTGAATGAATTCTCTTGAACATGTCGGTGACACTGAGATGAATTGGTAGCGTTAACCCCAAAAGATGGATGGTGTGAAAGACCAATGGTGAGATGACCGGTGAATGGAATAACCCAACCCAACTCAATCATGGTGATGAAGTGAAAGTGTCATGTTCAAGAGCGACCTGCTACCATAAATTCTTCAAGTTTTCTTCCCTTTTTCCCCAGTCATTGCTGACCAGTACCTCTTTATTTTTGTCAAGCTTGAGGAGGATAACATATGCTTGTTCTATAATTTTCCCTTCGGGCAAACCTGTCGCTATGTTTTAACGAGTCTAGCGACAGTGAAACTCGGTCTTGTCTAGAATGGACAAGTTTGTCACTATTGTTTTAATGAGTTTAATGAAAAGGATAACTCAGTCCTTTTCATGTTTAGAGAGTTTGAAAATGGACGAAAAGAAAATTACATAAGTTCTTTTTCGTAAAATAATCCCTCAGGTCCGAAAAAGGATAAAATAATACAAAAGGGATGACTTTTCCAATCAATTTAATGAGATGAAAAAGACAAGCGCTCAACTTTTTCATAAGATAATCCTTGGGTTCGAAAAGGTATAAAATCATACAGGAGGGATGACATTTCCAATCACTTTAACGAGCTGGAAAGGCAAATTGCTTGAAAATCTTTTCATATTTAACGAGTTTTAAAAGGGTTTAAAGGAGACTCGGTTTTGAGGAACAAGTGGTGTCTAGGGTAGCAACTGGTTCCGATGAATTTGGAACTTCTCAAAACATGGTGAATTTTATGAACGGGCTGGCTAATAAGACCACTCATTGCAACTATTCCTCAAAAGGGTAAAACAACCAAGTGAGAGCATGTGATCAGCAAAAGGGATGGTGGTGATGAGAGGTACACAACCAAGGCTCAAAAGGCTAATAGAATGGAAATCACAAAGGTTATTTAGTTGAAGGTGGGTTCTTTTTTTTTTTGACAAGCTTGAACCATGGGGAACTATGCTTGGTGGGTTCATTTTTTGACAAGCTTGAACCATGGGGGAACTATTCTTGGTGGGTTCATTTTTTGACAAGCTTGAACCATGGGGGAACTATGCTTGGTTTTAGTTTCATTTTTACACAAGCTAGAAATGACAAAACTAAAAAGTTAGAAATGACAAAAATAAAAATCTAGAAACAAAAAAAACTAAAAATTAAAATGAAATTGAGAAATGGGAATAAAAATGGTTTGCATGCCCCCAACATGATGAAAAGGAGAGTCTCTTGTAACAAGATGGAAATCACTGTGGTTAGGCAAGACAATTTCATCCATAATAGACAAAATACCTCCTTGGCTTTGCCCATAATAGACAAAGGTGAATGGTGTGTCAGACCAAACACATAACGTACAGGGAAACTTAACTTTGCAACTAGGTGCATCGAGAATAGACAAGGGTGCATGCCCCCTAAGCTTTGTTACATTCACCAGACTACTCATGGTGATCGGGTGGATGGAATGAAGATTCAAGTGATATCATTGATGTAAAAGGACCATTTAGGGATGATGATTGACTTGGAGCTATGCTTGGACCGAGAAATGAAAGTTGGTCAATGGTGACAATCTTTCCTTCATGTGGGAAATGCATCACTTAGAATATTGTTGAAACAATAGCTTCCATGTTATAAACATAGTCATGCCCAAGAATTAAATTGTAATCTAACGGTCCTAGGACTATCATCATGTTTAGATGAACAATTTTCCTTCTCAAAGTGAACAGTAACTTAGGAAGGATCCCTAACGGTCGATTGGTTCCTTTGTTAAAGCCTAACAGATTCTGTGTAACAGGCATAAGCGATGGTGAACCAAGCACTTTCCAAGTAGTTCAGGAAAGGATACTCACTGATGCCCCTTTATCTATAGGGCCAGACATGATCATTTTATGAATTTGTACTATGATCTGGAAAGGTACATAAGAAGGAAGGCGATATCTTGCTAGTCGATTCCAATCAAAGGAAGTGAGTAGACTACTTGGAGTGGGTACCGAAAAAACGGGAGAATTAACCCCTTGAGTTACGAGAGCTAGAGGGTTTTCCTCTTGTCTAGATGGAATAGGTGGATTGCTCCCAAGTTCATCAGAATTTGAAGTAACAAAAAGAATTTGAATGGTATCATTCTCACTCTCTTCGGGAAGGGTACGATTATCTGAAGGTGAACTTGGGTCAACTGTCACCTCGACCTGTTGACTTTGGTCAGGTATAGACTCATAAGATTCACTTTCAGAGAGAGTGGTTTCAACCGACGGTTGATTTAAGTCAGTTGGTTTTTCAACTAGTAAAGGACTTGGGGAGAGTTTCCTATAGCCAGATGGAAGTCACTGCGGTGAAGCAAGATGGTTATCCAACACTCTTTTGGCTTCATCCAAAAAGGGACAAAGGTGAATGGCATGGTTCCCTTCACATAACCTACATGAAAACCTAACATTTCTCCTCTGTCCATGAAATCTACTATCACTAGTTGAAGGTGTGTTACCAACATGATTTCTAGAAGTTGATGACATAGGATGGTGTGAATGGGGAGACCATTCTTTCAAGATCCAAGGAAAGCAAGGACAGTCTCGAGAAAAATGGTCACCCGCACAAATTATGCATGGAAATTTGGCTTTAGAAAGCTTAATGTGTGGATTTTCACTAGATGATGCATTCAAAACAATGGTTACTTGGTTTCCCCTACTGAATTGGCTTCTTCGTCTTCTCCTTTCCTTTCTTCTTCTTCTCAGCCACCTGGTTATTAGCATCACTACTTTCGCCAAGCAAAGAGGAGGAAGGGGAGGGAGAAACAAATGAAGAAGAAGGCGAAGGGTCAACTTCAGTATCAACTGGAGGTTGATTTGATTGTAGGGGAACCATAGAATTTTGAACCAGAGAGGTTGAGAATAGCCATACTGGCAGGCCAATGGTAATTCCCAGAAGGGACAATGTAGCCATATAAGGAGCACCAATATTTCCCCAAGAAGAAAAAGGACTAGGATTCCCCTCAAAAGGGATTCCTTGATTGGTGGACTCTGGATTTGTCTCCATATATCTCAACCTAATATCAACTAAGGAACAGGGATGTTATTCCGAATTCAATTAATTTTAATGACGCTTTGACACAACTTTTCTTTTTTAGTTTTTAAGAGTCAAGAAAAAACTAAAGATGACTCTAGTCTCCTTTGATTTTTAATGAGCTTGAAAGGACAAGTGCTCAGATGGACCTTTTCTTTCAAAGAGTCGAAAAGGAAAGAAAGTGGCTACTCTAGAAAATCTAGACAGAGGGATTACAAAACCAATCGCAAAACTGCAATATACACCTTGGTGATAAATTAAAGAGAAATTACCAAGGACTTATGTACAGCAATCAATCTTCCCGAATGCTGTGTTCAGTGCATTGCAATCAATAAGGCGGCAAACTCAGCTTCTTATGGATAAAGGATATAAGCCTATTGTGGTCTCCCAATATATATTCGACGGTACGGGGAGCACAAGTCTGTGCTAGCACTTGTCGTATCAAGGAGGAATCACCCAACCTTCAATGAAGATGATAGTTACTAGTTTTAATGATGCCGAACACGTCTCTAGCCTAGACCTCTAGATATGTTGCGTTAAGTTCCAAAGCATTGTTATGTTCATTGAAATTTATTTTAAAGTTGATCTTGTTTAGAGTTTTCCTTTCAATGGTTCACCGCGTAATGTTGATTTGAAATTCATAAAATGTAATCTACAATGATAAACAATCTTTGTTTATTTTATCAGTGAAAATCCTAACTACTAGGGAAAGAAGATTACAATTCTTTAAAACAAAGAGCAAAGAGCACACACTAGTGCATTTTCCTAAATCATTTTTCACACACAAACCAAAAATGCTAAATGCAAATGCATGTATTTGTTTTCGTTCTCCTTAATGTGAAAAATGCCAAAAAGGAAAACTAAATACAGCAAAGATCTGAAATATTTCTTTCAAAATGACATTTTCGATAATTTTTTCTTTAAAAGAGAAAGGAAAACTCAACGACACTTTTCAATTTCGAATAAAAATGCTTGCGACACTTCGAATAAAAACAAATCAAATCAAATACATGAAGAAAATTCCAATCGATTATCAAAGGAAGGAAGAATTCACGACACTTCTCTTTTCGGCACAAAACGACAATTACGATGCTTTCTGTACCAAAGCGACAAATCGATTTAAACAACTTTTCGACAAAGGATTGTAAATGATGAAAAAATACAAAAAAACATTCACTAATCCTAATATAATGGATTCTGATCTGTGCGATGCAAGTAGGCTTTATTAAGGAGGCATTGTTCATAAGCAACAAAACAACTAAACAAAACTGAAAACAAGGTCAAAACCCCCAATTTCTAGAATGGAAAAAGGATTCATCTAGTCACCGCACTTGGGCTTCACAGAAATAGGGATGCATCGCACTTACTAAACTCGAGAGGTGAGATGCATACTAGGTTATAGTGACAGACAGTGCGATGGGCCAGAGAGTGCAACAGAAGTGGGTTTTGGCTCAGATGTGTAGCTATTTTCAATGAGTTAAGCTAAGCTTTGATGGACAGTAAAGAGCAAAGTATTAAGGAATTTCTTGAGAGGTTATTGAGCTACAAAAGGGCATCTAGATGTGCTTGCGAGTCAGATGTTCAATTCATAAACTAAACCAGAGATTGACAGAAGCAACATTCATCTACTATGCAATTGCAAAGCAAGAGTAGTTCAAAGGCTACCTGGCTGATTTCAGGCTCTGTCTATAGTTTATAAAACAAACAAAAACAACAAACAAACATCTATTCATTCCCCAGTGGAGTCGCCAATTTTTTTCTGGGAAAACTAGTGTCTTATCGAACGAATAGCCCTATAGGTTTGGCAGCTACCTTAGAAACAACAGTTTAATGCAATTCAACGATTTCCTCTATGTGTAATAGATAAGAGAAAGATAATGGAACCAACCTAAAACTTTTGCTTAATCCCTTGCTTGATCTCTCTCCCCCTTGACAGAGTTTTCAACTCCTCCCCGTAGTTAACCCACTTGGAGAGTACTTGCACAAGTACAACAATAGAGAACTGTCAAAGCATCATGATCTATTAAAACCTAAACATTACAGAATCAGATATATAATGAACAAATGATAGCATTCACAATTGCACAACAATCATATGGAAGAAAACTTGAAGAAATTTACTAATAGAAGGGAGAATTACAACTCAGTTGTCTAATCCAACATCATCCTCCCAGCTTCAATCCCTCTTCACCTGATGAAATAGCAAGATCACACCAACAATACAATGCTCTTTCCTCAATTACAAACTATCAACACTTCCTTGCAATTCACAATATTCTAGCCTCTAGATCTCTTAGATGAGGGATCCATTTATAGATGCGTGCAAGGGTGTGAATCATCTCTGGGGTTTTGATTAGTGTCATTCCACTTGTTACAATTGGTTCCATTTGGAGATTTCTTGGATCTCTTACTCATCCCTGGGCGAATTCAGAGAGGCAAGTGGTATAGGAGAAGTTTCTAGAAGATTCCATGAGCAACCACCTAGCAAATTGTCTCAGAAATTTGTCCATCCTTGCCCATCGCACCCTATAGAAGGCCCAAATAGTATTTGGAAACTATTCTTTGATGGCTCTTGCACGAAAGGGTTAGGAGCTAGAGTAGTTTTAATTTCACCTGAAAAAGAAAATATAACCCAATCATGTAAATTAGAATTCAAAGTTACAAATAATGTGGCTGAATATGAAGCTTTCCTTTTAGGATTGCAATTAGCCAAAAGCTTAAAAGTTCTAAAATTAATTTTTTTTACTGATTTAGAACTTATTGTTAAGCAAGTAAGAAATATTTTCCAGACCAAGAACCCTAGACTTAGGTCCTACGGAAATGAAGTATGGGATTCAGTTGAAAACTTCTTTGATGCTTTTAATTTGACTCATATTCCCAGAGATCAGAATATTCATGCAGATGCCTTAGTTGTCTCTACTAGATCTTTAAATTTCCTGATCATACTGATGTACTCTAGCAGATACAAGTCAAATATAGGCCATCTATCCCAGATAATCTGAAACATTGGCAAATATTCGAAGATGATGAACATTTGAAATCATTTCTGCAGGTAATAGATGATTTTTCATTTCTACAAATTGATGAAGATAGAACTGAAATAAATGAAAATGCAGATGGAAATGATACTTCAGATTTTGAAACCCAAATTTCTAATCATGACATTATTCAATTATCTAATAATTTTTTCCCAAAAGGACTCATTCCTTTAGAAAAATTGTTTGATCAAAATGATGTCCTCCGAAACCCTCAGTCCATTTCTTTAGAAGATGACATAGAAGAGATTAACATTGGAACTAATAAAGATATCAAAAACATCAAAATATGTGCATCTATAGACCCTGAGATCAAAGCTCAATATCTTAAGGAAAAATTATAAGGATGTTTTTGCTTGGAATTATGCTGATCTAAAGACCTATGATACTTCATTAATACAACATAAGATTCCTTTGAAGCTAGAAGCAAAACCTTATCAACAGAAACTTAGAAGGATAAATCCAGCCCTTCTACCAACTGTAGAAAGGGAGATTAAGAAAATGCTAGATGCTTAGATCATCCTCCCTCTTAGATATTCTAATTGGTTTGTAAATCTAGTTCCTGTTAGAAATAAAAATGGGGAAATAAGACTCTGTGTGGATTTTAGAAATTTGAACAAGGCATCATTAAAAGATAATTATCCTTTCCCCAAAATGGATCAATTACTTCAAATGGTTTCAGGAGCACAAAGACTTTCTATGCTTGATGGTTTTTAGGTTACAATTAGGTGAATGTTGATACAACAGACAGAGAGAAGACAACCTTTACTACACCCTGGGGTACATTCATCTATGCTAGGATGCCGTTTGGCTTAACCAATGCTGGAGCAACATTTCAGAGAGCTATGAACATAACTTTTATGGGTCAGGTAAATAAATTTGTGGTTATTTATCTTGATGACATAACTGTTATTTCTAAATCTCATCAGAAACATCTAAAGCACTTGATGAAGGTTTTTGATAGGTGTAGAGAATTGGGAATATCATTGAACCATAAAAATTCCTTGTTTGTTGTCAAAGAAGGAAAACTATTGGGCCATATAATTTCAATGGAGGGAATAGTAATTGACCCCAAATGAGTATCTGCCATTGAAACATTGACCTTACCTAGAAACAAGAATGGGATTACATCTTTTGTAGGCAAGATTAATTTTCTACGGAGATTTATTCCAAATTATGCAGAGATTATAAATGATATAACTGACATGATCTAAAAGGACCATGAAGTCAAATGGACTGCCTCTTCTAGGTATGCATTTGAACAAATAAAAAGGGCTATCTCTGAAGCTCCCACCTTAGCCAGCCCTGATTATACTAAGCCATTTAGTATTTTCTCTTTGGCCTCTAAAACAATCGTTGTTGTTGTTCTATTACAGAAAAATGAATATTCCCATGACCAACCCATAGCCTTTTTCAGCAAGGCTATGAGAGATGTTGAGCTTAAGTATGACATCATTGAGAAGCAAGCCTATGCCCTCATGCAAGCCTTGAAATCATTTAGGATGCATGTCTTACATTCACCTATTACTACTTATGTTCCTAATAGTGCTGTGAAAATTGTCCTAACCCAACCAGACACTGATGATAAAAGAGGTAGATGGATCACTCAAATTCTAGAGTTTGATCTAACTATCAAAACTACCAAGCTAGTAAAAGGTCAAGGATTAGCCTATATTCTAGCTAAATCCAACTGCAAAGTACTTGGAATCAATTTTGTTTTAGAAATACAAGGGAAGAATACACAAGAACCTTATTTCCTTGCAGAAGGGGAGAATTCATAAGAACCTTCCCTTCATCCTAAAGAAAAGAACCCACAAGAACCTCTACCTTCAAAGCAGATCAGTCCTATACACATTGATGAAAAATTCTTGTTGTCAAACTGGTATCAAGATATTGTAAATTTCTTGATCCAGTTTGAGTGTCCAACATCATTCTCCAAAACCCAATGTAAAGCCCTTAAGTTAAAATCAGTCAAGTAATACATTATAAATGCAAATTTATATTGGAAAGATCCACTGAATATTTTGTTATAATGTTTAACATAATCAAAAACTGAAGGAATCATTGATCAGTTTCATACAGGTTTTTGTGAGGGACATTATGCTTGGATAGCAACAACATACAAGATTCTAAGGGGAGGATTTTATTGGCCCACATTGTTCTTACAAGTAGGGGAAAAGGTCAGAGGTTGTGTTCCTTGTCAAATGTTTGCTGGTAAACAAAAATAGCGTCTCTTCCACTCGTTCCATCAATAATGTCAATACCTTTTTCTCAATGGGGATTAGATTTTGTTGGAAAGATTCACCCCACTTCAAGTAATTAGCATAGATGGATCCTCACTGCAACAGACTACTTTACTAAATGGGTGGAAACAATTCTAGTCAGAAATGCTACTAATCAGTAGTAATTAAATTTATTAAGGAGAATATCTTATCTAGATTTGGTTGCCCAACTCAAATTATCACTGATAATGCAGTAGATTTTTCTAGTGTTAAAATGATTGACTTTTGCCAGAAATATCAGTTTTTGTTACATCATTCAACTCCATACTACCCTCAAGGTAATGGCCTTGCAGAGTCATCAAACAAAATTCTAGTAAAGGTACTCGAAAAGACTCTAGCTGATCATAAAAAGAGCTAGGATTCACATTTGATTTATGTAGTATAGGCAAACAAAATTACTCCAAAGAGATCAACTGGAAAATCTCCATTTCAATTAGTCTATGGGAAAGATGAAATCTTCCCTACCAAGTTGGCCTTCCCTGTTTTAAAAATCCTGCAGGATTCAACAGATGAACCTGACGATTTTTCAATAAGAATAAATCATATTATTGAACTTAATGAAAACAGAGATGAAGTTCAACACAAATTGAAGAAATATCAAAATAAAATGAAGCCCCTGTTTGACAGAAGAACTAGGGAAAGGGACTTTAAGGAAGGCAATCTAGTTCTAAGATGGGATGCTAGGAGAGAAGAGAAAGGAAATCATGGAAAATTTGACAATCTATGGTTTGGACCTTTAACAATTGCTGAAGTGAAGGGTAACAACACTTTGGTGCTGCAGAATCTTGAGGGGCTATATTCCACTTATCCTGTAAATGGAAGGTTTCTAAAACATTACATTCAGTACTAAGAAGTTGAAATAGTTTTCATTGTAAATACTCCAGTTTTATTTTACTTTTCAAGATGCCAGTGTGATATTTTTTACATCAAGGACTCCATAGCACGAGGAGAAGGCACATGGATCTACAGGTTCTCTAAATTCAACAGGAGAAGGCAGTCCCCAGATGGACCCAATGTTGTAGCATTTATTTTGGTTTTGATAAGATAGAACAAATTAATAAAAATAAATAAAAACGTATTTTGAAAAAATGTTAAGTTAGGATATGGACATAACAATATTGAATAAAATGTTTTTGAAAATATCTTGATGATGATGTTCATATCAAAGAAAATGTTAGGTTAGATGTTCTAAAAAAATCAAGACAAAAAGAAAATGTTAGGTTAGAAAGAAAAGAAAACAAATAAACTCTGAAAGTGAGCAAGTCTAAATGCCACTACTATTTTTTTCTGCAAAATAGTGGTTGTGTGCAGCTTGTCATAAATGCCATAACCCATGACAGTCAAATAGTTTAATCTTGACCGCTTCATGCTTTAAATTTGATGTTATAATTAGAGAATAAAGATCTGGCCAAACTGTTTAATCTTAGCAAATCAATAGTTAGGCAGAGAATAATAAGGTACTCATCAGTTTAATATGAGCCCTTGGATGTTATAAGGTTAGAATTAGATAGTTTGATTTAAAAAAAAAGAAGGAAAAGGGTTTGTTAGCTTAAATGCACCCATTAAGTGAAGAAAAAATGATCTGATAAGCAAAGGGTAAGTAGAAGAAAGGTTGCAGAAGTATCATGATTGATTGGACAAAATGTACATTTATCATGTTTTACCATATGTTTCTATTTCCATGAGGCAATTACACAAAGCAAATGAAGGTCTACAAGATCAATTAATTAACTTCCCTCATCCCCATTCGTCCCTATATTTACTAATTTCCCCTTCCCACCTTCATACAGTTCATATTCATTCATTTTCCATTAAAAACAACTTTTCCTAAGGTTAAAATCCGTTTTTCCTAGGAAAAGTGAAAACCCCATGTTAAATCCCTTTTTACCCAAAAACCCACAAAAAGATGTTTAGCATAAGTATTGATGTATATATGTGAAAAGCAAATAACTCATGAAAAATCATTATACTTAATGTACTTCCCCTTTCCACTCATGTTTCATATTAATGCTTACTTATAGTATTAAACCCTTAAAATTCCCCTTTCTCATAGATTATTAACTCCCTTTACTAAATATCTCGAAACCATAAGTTTTATTATAAAACTATGTATTCCATAACACATCACATATTGACGGATTGCAAACTTTTCAACGTGCATGCACTCTCCTCCACATTGCAATATGTGATGCACGACGGACTTGGACCCGATGCAAATATATTTCAATATTCATTTCCCATTTCACATCCACTCCTCATCGCAAGTCCGGGCTGAAACATACACCCTCCGCCATTGCGATCTCCAATATGCGATGGGAACCCGGACCCAATCGCAGTATTATCCAGGATTTATTTTCCACATCGTGTCTGACCCCTATCACATTCCTTTGTGATGGGCCTTCCTTCACTAAATTGCAATTGGAATATGTAATGAGCCCAGTCCTGACGTCATTTATCCACTCGAATTCATGCTATTTCAAGTCTGCCATACCTTGTTTTGCAAAGGATTTCTTTGTTAAAATGTTTTTATGATTTAAACTAAGAACCAACTTAAACCTCCATTTAACCATAAAACCCCGCTAATCTCAGTTTTTAACCCATAATAAAGCCCATACCGCCATGATTAATCATTGGGCCCCTTCGTTACTGTTTCCTCTTACCTCCACACTGCACTTTCGCTCCACCACCATTTGATCAAATCCATTTAAATCCAATGACCCTCAGCGATTTCGGGTTGGATCTCTTTCCGAGCATTATGTGCCCGAAAAAGCAGTATTCCATCGACCTCCCCTTGCTATGTGTCAGGCTCTAAACTATATCGGGTGACCTCTCCCAAAAGATGCCCTTGCCTCATAAGCAGTGTAATGAAAACCAAAACCACCTCCTGCATAATGACAAAATGGCCACTGTCCACTTTGCGCCATAATTCAAAAGGTAAATTGTTTTTTCATTTAAACCTAAAAATCACCATTTTGCTTTGTTTCACCCATTTACACAATGAAACCTCCATAAACGTCTGCAACCAATAAAACCATTTTTTTACCTTTCGATACACTCTAGACTCCTTCCAATATCCTTTCGAGCTTAAGAAAGCCATTGACAACCTTCTCTGTCACCTATGTTTTTCTTAACAATTTCTGTGTTTTGCAGGTAAAAACTCCTATTCCAAGCTTACAAATAAAAAAGCCTATGTACAATTAGAAGAAAAATATGAAGATCATATCAAATCACTTTACCCTGTAACATAAAATCTAAAACGATTTACTGTTGAAAAACATAGTAAAAACTTGAAATGCACAGTGAATGTAAAAAGGAACACAATAAAGGCTACTCAGTAGGGTCAAAGGATATTCAGAGAGTTTAAAGAGTATCAGATGAAAGCTCAAATGAAGGAATCAACAAGCATAAAGTATACAAACAATCAAGAAGCTTAAAGGGAAAAATATCAAACAACAAAGCCAACACAACCTGAATAAAAGGGATAGCAAGAAGCAGTTCAATAGCTGCCCCTATCTTCTTGCATGAAGATCTTTCCTTTCCTAGACGAAATCTAATCAGTTTTAGGATATTTTCTTAGTTTCATTATTGTATAAATAACTCTCTTCTCGAGTTGTTAATGGTTCGAGGTTCATTTTTCATTGCTTGTTAAGTTGTGACTGTTCATTCTAATTTGAACCTGGTTGCACCTTTGAAGGAAGCTTTTCTAGACACTTGATGTACTGAGTCTTTTGGAACCTTAATACAAAGCCGAGGATTCTAAATTTGGTTTTAGACAGTTTGTGTTATCCTGTAAGTTTTTCCAGTTATCAATCATTATGTTTTTCTTCATATGCTTATGACTTATAGAGATATCTAGGTAGGAATAATTGTGTCTCAATTTATTCCTATAAACTCTTGAAGTGATCATCTATTAAGAGAATCGATTAATGAACTGTCTGTTTAGCTAATCCCCTCTAATCAATAAATCATTGGTATCTTTTGTAAGCTTAAGTATATTGCCTTGAATCTTCGGAACGTAGTTTAGAAGGCATTCATACTTATGATTGTTCTGTTTTACAGTCTGGAAACTATGATAATCATATTATTTTCTGTCTTCTCACCACTATTTGATCTATATCACTGTGTAAAGATTTATAGTAGCCCTTTGCTGAGATGTTAATATTATCCAAAGGATTAAGTATTTCAATTCTACATATGTCTTCATTAATTGGTATTCCAAAACTAAAACCAAAAACCCCAAAACAATTATTTTAGATGCTCTGGCATTGGTATCTGACCTACTACTATCTCAGAGGTACAACAACATCACTGGAATCCAACAAAGAAGGAAATTGAAGATTGGTTGGAGAGAAAAATCCATGAATTTGCGGCGCGAGAAAACAGAAATCCGCGATTGATGAAAGAATAGTGGTAGGACAGGTACCTATACACAGAGATCCAAAAAAATTTCTTTTGTTCCTTCTTGATTGAGTTATACGAGTGGATCGCTAAATTAGTGGATGGACAAGGAAGGCAAAGCCTTGACGGTCCAATAGTGTGGATCCCGGAGTTAGTGCGAAGACTGGAAGCCTATGAAGTTAATATCACGCATGCTGTCAATCATTGGCTTGATCGCATCTTAGGAGGATTTGTGACAAAGTTCGCAGTCGATACCTCGGTCAAATACAACGAAGCAGAGAGACACTTCTTCAAGGCATCGCAAGGTAAGCATTTAAGATATTTAAATACTTGGATTAAAATGATCTTGAGTGAAAAGAGGGTTATTCAATTACCTTGATGTTTGGAACTACGCGAAGTGGAAATTTGTTCAGGGATAGAAGAAGAATAGGTCTTGAATATAGCCCACTGATTGAGCCCCCTCTAAGTGATGATGAAGGAGAAGCACAGGCTTCATGTAGAGCGTTGTCCAGCTAATAAGGCAAGCATTCTCATGAATACCTCATCTTCCCACACCACCATCTTCACCTCCACTACATATGCCTTCACCCACACCGCCACCATCGTTCAATATGACGAATATAGTGAAGTTTCCCATTTTCAAGGGCTTTGGAAATGAGGACCCATACTAGTTTTGGTTAGTTACAAAGCTTGTGTAGCAGGCCCAGAACATTACAAATGATCAGATGAAGAAAGAAATGTTTGTTACTGCTTTACAAGAGCGCGCGCTAACGTGGTACATTAAGTACTGCACTGATAACCTGATGTCTGCGTTGGCAGATATTCAGACTGTGTTGAATAAGGAAATAAGTAGACCCAAGTCTGAAGCATGGTCAATCATACAAGGAGATCATAATGAAGACTAGCGAGACACCCTGGGGTTGGATCAGAGATTCAAGTGCAGGATTCGTGAAGCTAACATGAATCTTACAAATGGGTAGCACCGCGAATGGTTTGTGGCTCCACTCTTGCCTCATCTAAGGGTTGCTTTATCATGGAAAAATATAGGGACCCATGCAGAAGCCCTCAAGATTGTGATGATAGTGCACAAGACACTAATTCAAGATATTGCTTTGGGAGTTCAATAGATTCACATGGAGTTGCAGAACCTTTACCTAGAATTCCAAATTCTGAAGAAGGATATAGCAGCTCAGTGAGAAGTGCACGAAGAAGTTTGGTGCTTGATATGTAAGAGTCAGGGGCATGATAAATATCATTGCCCTATCTTCATGAATTATGTTATAGGAGGAGGGTCGATGCCTCTAAGATTGGAATCTCAAGTAGGGCCAGGTATAGGGCCCACGCTGTGGTGTGCTATCTCTTAGGTAGCTAGAAAGCATGTCATAAACAATTGTCACTTGTTGCAGAAATTTGTACAGACACTGCAATAACTCTTCTACAACTTTTGCAAATCAGTGGGTCACGATGAGCGTAACTACCATAGTTATGAGCTGATGATGTACAGAATGCCCACAGGTCAGATGCATACTGAAACTTGGCCTATGGAACAAGGCACTGGGGGAGCACGAGGAGGATATCAGGGGCATAGATGAGGCCGAGGCCGAGGCGAAGGAGGACCTGTGATAGTTTGGGGAAAAGTTATTTGCTACAATTGTGGAGGGCCAGGACACTACGCACGAGAATGTATGAACCCGATGTGCTTGTTGTGTCGATATCGTACTTAGTTTGACCATGCAACAGAAGATTTCCCTGTATTAATAGCTAAGGTGCATGAAAATGGGACACAACCACAACAACCTACCCATAACCTACAGATGATGAGGGTTGAACCTCACGAAGAGGATCCTAATTTGAATGTCATACTGCGAAGTGGAATGACGACTGGTGAGGATAAGGGAAAGTAGCGTGAAGAAAGTGAATGGGTCTACAAAGCTCCGAAGAAGGAGGTTAGCTTTGATATAGAGTGTTCAAAAGAAACCTTCACGGAAGCGAAGAAAATCTTTACTGAGGCTTCTACCTCAGGAAGTCAAGATAAGTAGTTCGAAGAAATGGACCCATCCATGATTACTACCTTTTTGGACACTTGTATGAAGCTGCTACATGATAGGAAGGCCATGATGGGATTGCAAGAGTTGATCAATAAATGCGTTGGTAACAAAAATACTCTTGAGGGACTATGCGTGGTCAGGAAAATTGGTAAGCATAAGGCAAGAATAGGGCATGGGATTAGGCTCACCGCACAAATAGGTGAATATGAAATGGACCAAGTTATTCTGGATCTTGGGTTAGATGCGAATGTTTTTCCGAAACAAACATGTTAGATAATGGGGAGACTTTCACTACAGTGGTCTCCTATTCAATTGAGGATGACGAATCAGCAAAATATTATCCCCATGGGAATATTGTAGAGAGTGACAGTTGATATTGAAGGCACCAGCATGTTGGCTAATTTCGAAGTGATAGAGATTGTCGATGACAAAAATCCCTACCCTACACTCCTTGGGATCGATTGGGCTATTTACATGAATGGGGTGATCAACTTGAAGAAGCAGACGATGTCCCTTGAAAGAAAATCACCCCGCATAGTAATGCCTTTGGACCCTGTAGAAGGACTGCGTTATACTGAACCGGTCCGTGATTATGAAAATGATGATTATTTGGACCAAATTTATAATATAACAGCACGAGATCAATATTGGGTGAATTTGACAGCTGATGGACATATTGCATAGGACCACGAAAGCTCCTGTACACCAGATTCAGATGAGGAATTGAAACACTCGAAGAATCGATTGCACAAAGTGTCTATGTTGCGTTGTAACATGATGACTAAATTGTTGCATTGTGTATCATCAGAGGTAAGAAGTTTTCCTTATTATGATGGTTTAACTGACGTTGATAGAATTTTGGATGCATTTGAAAGGGAAGTTCCTAAGAAGCATTGCTTCCAAGCATTGGATTTGGCATTGCACCCTATGCCTACAAGATGGTGGGCTATGCATAAAGATAATTTTGATGGATGGCATGACTACAAAAGAATGATGAGGGTGCGGTTTGGTCAGCCAAAGGTGTGATTGACAAAGAAATACGATGGGAGGAGTGATCTGTGTGATCACTTGGAAAACTGGACTAATGCTTATGGAGAAATTCAACTTGTGAAATTGAATGGAGATTCATTTCTAGGAAAGGTAAATGGTAGCATATTGAAGCCATACACCTGAGATCCGACCAGATGAATATATGACAGTAGCATAGGCTTAGCACTCTAGGAAGATGCAAGGAGGTGTGGGACTACAAACTACACTACTCGGGTTGTAGAGTTGTGCGATGAGGGGTCTGCACAAAATAGAAGGGTGTCACAATATCAGTAGACATGCGAAGGAAGTTGCGCTACAGGACTAGAGACCACTTAGTGTAGCTAGAAAGTGATAGTTACTATCATTGTTCATGATTTCGCTGCCAAAATATGTTTAAGAGGAGTGGGTGACCGACATTTAAGTCATTTAAGGTGATACTTAGTGTGAATTGTAGAAGAGTGACTCAGGGGTGAGTCACGATATTTGTGTTGGGGGCCTGTTGCGACAGGTTCCCCTAAGGGTCAATTTTGGGCCAGAAAGCCCTTATTTTTGTTATGTAAAGTGTAAATCCTCTGAAATTTGTGGTCGTGGAGTGCATAGATTATAAGTGTCATAAATGGATTTTCCCTTCTTTTATGTAAGTTGTGTCGTCTTGTATAGACCTACCCATGGTCCGTAGACTATGGGATTATATAAAAAGGAGAGTCTTAGAGAGTCCAAGTAGTTCATATTTGATGATGATGAATGTAATGGGTCATTAGAAGTGAAGAGTGAAGAGTCTTAGAGTATAAGAGAGGCTTTGCAGTTGTGTGCGCAAAGGCCAAGAGTAGAGTTCGCAGCTGTGTGTGTGGACCCCTGCAGCTAAGTGCACAGGGTAGTCTTCAATCCGTAAGCAAATCTGAAGTATCAATAAAAAGATTATTTTGGAAATATATGTGTTTTGTCCATTTACTTCTATTATGAATGAATGTGTTTATGTTGTGACGAATATTGGGTTTATGATCTAATATTATATTGATGCACGATTATGCATGGTTTTCATTGTTATATGAATGCAACTAATAATATATGTTTACGCGAAGAATTGGTACTTGGAAATAGAGCTCCACCATGACACAGACGAATGGGATATTTTGAGATAGGGGTTTCTAATGACATTCAGCTTTGAGGATGGATTTGAGTGCATTGATGAAGCATTTCAGGAGTTCAAAGCAACAATCTCCAGAATACGCAAGACCCCTTGGATTTGATTCAACCAGATTGGACCACCCAGTTGCGCCATACACTAGGGGGCTATAATGTGACTGTTGAAGAAGAAGAGGAGGATCCAAGGAACATTAATATCCTAGAGACAGAAGGTCACTGCAAAGTTGAGGGGATGTAGATAAAGAATCTAGATATCGTTGTGCCGCTGAAAACTATACAAGTGAACATTGGAACAGAGGCGGAAGCAAAGTTTGTAAGATAGGGGACTACTGGGATGATGCTACGATGGATAAGGTCGATGACTGAAAATACTAGGATTTGTTCCCTACAAAGTTTTTAGACTTAAAGGGGATAATAAGCGATTTAGGAGTAGTGAATATAACATTAAAACTAGACGCGAAGCCTATGAAGCAGAGGCTATATCGCCTTAATCCTAAGTACAAGGAAAAGGTCCTCTGGTAGTTGGATAATATCTTGGTTCAGGTATTATTGAAACAATGGAGGAGTCCAATTGGTTATGTCCTGTCTAGTCAATTTAATGTCTTAAATTGCTCTACATAAATTATCAATCCGGGTATCGTAAACTGATGAAGTGTGGTGCACTATATGTGCTTAGTTAACCTTTTTCTTACTTCGTTGTTTTATAGTTTATGTTGTTTTTGGGGTTTTGTTCTTGTTGGTTTTCTAAAGTGTTTAATGCAAATGGAAATCCTATTCTAAGGTCTTAAGAATACTTTTAAAGGACAAGTATGGATAAAGATTTCAAGACAAGGCCTATGTCCCTAATGGTAACTTCCAAAACTTAGCACTTCAAAAGAACTTAAAACATGTTATTGATGGAGTTAGTATTTAAACAAAAGTGTAAATATACAACTAGTTCAATCAAAATAAAATGCAATAATCAATTAATGAGAGAATGACTATGAGACCCAGTATCCTTGCTGCTTCAGCAAAAGGACAAGATGATTCTATCACGTCATTAGTTCATTAAAAGGCTATGTGCATCACTAATCTACAATCAACTTGAAAGCAATTTATGTACAGCTAATATACATGGTGAAATAAAATGCAAAAATAAAATGACAACTATACAAGGCAGGGGCCCTCTACCACCTATGAAATCAAATGCTTAAAGGAAAATAAAGACATCAAATAAAGGACTAATGGCGCCGGCCCAGTATCTCTGCTACTGATTTAAAATGAAAATGAAATCTATATTAAATTCAATTAAAAGTGAGAACAACTATCTCACACTATTTTAACTCTTCAACTTAATCTAAGCAATGTGAAATCTAAGTGGCACTACATAAAGTAGACAAATCACACTACTTTAACCTTTTTGCCTTTCAGCTAGATTTATCATGTGAGAACAGTTATGAACAAGTAAGCAATGTGAGTCTTAAAGCAAACTAAACCAAGCTGTACTAAGTGATATTTTGGCTCCAATAAATTTATTTGTTTATGGAAAAAAGAACCATCAATAGATGAACAACTTGATATCTAAGAGCAGAAAGTAAAGTGCAAGTTAAAGAAATGATACTAATGAAAATCAAACTGTAGACAAATAAAGGTCAGCAACATAGACAAGATGATCACACATGCCACTAGTTATGAAATCAAAGAAAATTTGAACACACTTGCATGAATGAAAAATCTAATCTACCTTACATTCTACAAAGCAATATTTACAAAATGAAATCTACTCTACCTTACATCCTAATATGCTCCATGATATCTACTTCACATCTCCTTCCATGTTGAGAACATCAAAGATTTATTCAATTTCTTCAAAAGTACAAAGTACAACAAAGTTCTCCAAAGCTTTCAAAAGCCATCAAGGAAGAACTACAAACTTAAGAACTAGGGACTAAAAAGACTAACAAATGAAGGAGAGAGATCTCCTATTTATAAAAAAAGATGAGAGCCATCTCATTAATGATAGTCCATGAATCTCTCCCTCTACCTCTAGAGTCCTAATCAAAATAGGAACTGATAAGACACATGTCTTTTTAGAGTTACAATACAATTAGGAGATGTGACACATATCCTCATGATCCCATGATTCTTTCCAACCAAATTCGAATTTGGCCTTAGAGTGCCACATAAGGGTCTTCTAGAAGCCTCCTTTCAACCTACACATGGCAACATTCTCAACCCATTTGTTAGGTATAAGCATATGCACATTATTTTCTAATGTTTAACCACAAATTCACTTAAAAGGCTTAGAAATAATAAAGATTGGAAAAACATTAAGGTGGCCCAATGATAATGAAAGTGGGATGAATGTGGTGACATAGTAGTGAAATGGAGGTGAAATGGAGGTGATATAATGGACATAATAGTGAAAGTGTAATGGAAATGAATGCCATTTTCAAGACTCAACAAGTCCCATGGTAGTTTAGGAAAAGAATCAAAAGGATGAGATAAGGATCTGTTTAGATCTCAGGAAACTGGATGATGCTTTCGTTCATGAACTCTTTCCAACTTCTCTCACAGATGAGGTATTGGATAATGTTGGAAGATAGGAGGCATATTCATTTACCAATGGGTTCTCTGGATATAATTAGCTAAATATCACGTCGGAAGATAGGAGTAAGATGACCTTCACGACCGAGTAGGGATGCTTTCAGTATACGGTAATGCCTTTTGGACTTAAGAATGCGCTTGCAATATTTTCGCGCATAGTCATTGCAGCGTTCAAAGAGTTCATTCACAAGATTTTGGAGGTATACTTTGATGATTGGATGGTGTTTGGGCTCGTAAAATGCCATGTAGCTATTTTGCACTTGATGATCGATACCTACCGGAGGTATCATATCACACTAAACTTGAATAAGTGTTTATTTTACATCCCTTTTGGAATCTTGCTGGGTCATGTAGTGCAGACAAGGATTAATGGTGGACCCAGCTAATATCGCGGTTATAATTAATTTGGAGGCACCAAGAAGTGTTAAGCAGCTGTGAAAAACACTGGGTCACATGGGATACTATTAGAATTTAATCAAGAGTTATGCCTAGATTACTGCACCGATGGAAAAAATGTAGAAGAAGGACGCTACATTCTGTTGGAATGAAGAATGTCAATGGAGCTTGGATGTATTGAAAGAAAAGATAGTCACTGCATCGATCCTAGTCTTCCCAGATTGGAAGAAGGAATTTCATGTGCATGTGGATGCATCATGTATTGTGTTGGGAGAAGTATTGACACAAGGTGGTGAAGGAGAACTGGATCACCCGATAGCATTTACAAGAAAGACGTTGTGAAAGGCTGAAATCAAGTGTGAAATATTTTGAAATTTGCCACCAATCTCGCATTTACAAACGAATTTTGGGGGGAATGGTCGAATTTGAATTCAAAATTGTCTATAAACTACAAATGGTCATCCAGTGAGAAACACTTTGCATTTTGAGAATTTCTAAGTGTTGTTGTCTATTGCATGAGCTCTTTGAGAATTTTCTTGAAAAGCCTATGTCTGAGTCTGATCAGAAATTCATTAACAGCATCATGTCTACACCAGTTGAAACCGTTAGTATTGGGGGTGTTGTCACCTTAGAGGGAGCTACCCCTGCGGTCATGAGTATGGAGGCTCCTGCAGCAGTTCCTAAGGTGTCGAGGTCACTTAGGTCAAAGCCTATGCCACCACGAGAGGCTCCCAAGATAAAGAAGGCGTTGCCGATGTGTGAATCCCCAAGGAAGCATGCATCCACATAGGCTTAGAGAAAAGAAAAGCCAACCGCGTAGGAGAAAGGCAAAGTGGTAGACTTGGAGGCTGACGAGGGCGTGAAAGACATAGATGTTGAGGGGGTAGACCCTATCTCGAAGTTGTTAGAGTACATCCCTTCATGCCAAGGCAAGGTGAAGATCTTGAAGGACCCATATGAGGGATAGTTCCTCCTGCATACCTGCTTCCAAGAAAAATCACTTTTGAAGGTTCGCACTTGGCGCACATCCCACATCTAAAACTTCAAGATTGGGATTTGGGAGATGTTGAGCAGTTTCCCCACCTGGCCATGAATACCTTCATGAAGCAAGTGTTCTATAAGGAGTCTAGTGTCACCGCATTGGAGCTGGTGGAAAGGATTCGTAGGGTAAACAAGGCAAGGTTGTTGAACCTCCTATGGGTGCCTCACTACCACCATGCCCCTATAAATTTAATAGTCATTAAGAAGTTTTTGTTCCTTGTGCACGATGAGTTCTTGTGGTTGACTGAGCCCATACAATCAATGATATGCTGATCCATAGGATCACATTGTTACCTCACTTTGGACTGGATCCTGCAAAGGCACTTGGCAGAAACACGAGCGAGTGCGACCTTGCTGAGAAGATGAAGGACAAGTTCAAACTTGTCAAGAAATCACGCGGGTATTCTATTTCCAGTATTATTGACCCCGCAGTGAAGGTGGCCACCAAAATTTTGGCGGGCAAAGTGATGAGAAAGTGTCATGTGGATGAGGTGCTGACACTAGTAGTTTTTTTAACGGCTCAGTGCATGGAGCATGTATAGTTCAACTGGGCATGCTACCTATGCAACGAGTTCCTCGAAAACTGCAAAGAGGCACAGGACGAAAGTAAAACTTTCCATTACTCATGGCTATTACTGTCAATTGTGCTAGTCATGAGGGGGCTGTCGGAGGACAACTAGTTTCCTCCAATTCAGACAGATTTACCAGAAGGAGCAAAGTTTGCTTCAATATGGGCCATGAAGGACGTTGCGCGGGTTCGAGAAACTAAAGTTTTTTGGGTATTGATGGAGATGAGAATTCATATGGCCATCAACTGAAAGTCGTGGTTTTCACCAACTGTCTTTGAGCAGTTGTCTGGGTACACGGAGTTCAAAGTGAACTTCCACCATGTGTACATCTGGGCGCTAAAGGATTTGGACCAGAAGTGGCATGACCTCCCCCACTTGGCTACGAATGATGCCATCACATATGTCCTCAACCGATGGCTAGATTATTGGCACACACCATCATATTTGGCCACCGATACTAGCAAGTCTGAGGAGAAGTAGAAAAGGGAAGTGGCCTAACTTAAGGTGCAGTAGTTGGAAGAAAAAAGGAAGAAGGAGACTGAGGACAAGGAATGCACAGAAGTAGAGTGCACTGTAAAGGAACAAGTAGAATAGGAAGAGCATGGCTCTGATAAAAGTCAAAAATCTCCTTCGCCCTAAATGGAGGAAGAATAATAGTCAAAACAGGTTCGCAGATATATGGAGAGCACTCCTTTTCGCATAAAGCGACATAGGGAATAGGAAAAGGAGGGAGAGTGAAAGAAGACCAAAGCCTCCAAATCATCATTAGATCCAATCACCTTGACGGAGGGTGACTTGGAGGATATTGGAGATAAGGTAAGGGATACGACAGTGGAACTGTTGCAACAGAAGCAAGCACTAAGTACCATAAAGGTGGGTCTGCATGAGCATAAAATCCAAACAACTAAACTGCAAGCAGGTGCAGGGCAGAGCATGGTGACATCAACTACTTTGGCATTGGGAACCACTCAAGCCATAGATTTTGTTTGATCCATGGATCTACAGGCAGTCGCGCTGCCGGATGGAGCTCTAAGCACAGAGGCGGAAGCTGACAAAGCTACTATCAGTGCTTTAAAAAAAACTAGTTTGAACTTGGCCACGCTCCCCAGTGAATTCCTTCACACGCTACAAGCAGGTCTAATTGTAGAGCTTCAGGCTTGACAATAGCATGTGTATTGGCTTGTTGGGGCCTGACCCAAGTTCGGAGTTAATTAGCCAAACAAATCCTTATGCTTTTGGCAACAGTCCGCGAAGTGTGCACTGAGGTATCACCCGAAGTAGTATGGGAGGGTGTTGGAACTAGGTTTCCGCACCCTTGCGATGTCTGAGAGGTTCAACTGGTCCGACTATTCATCCCTGCACGTAGGTTACTTTGCGCACTTCCCTTTTTCTCATGCCCTGATACACTACCTTCACGCAGCCCTAACCAGGGGTTGTGGAGCTTCTGCACTACCAGAGTAACACTTTCCGCTATTACCCAAGATCTTACTTATCTTCATATACTAGTTAATTACCTTCGCGTACCTGTATGTCTTACGTTATATTTATTTATACAAAACATTCGTATGAGTTTGCGCAACAAATAAACAATATACTTGCAATATATACCCAATCATACATTAAAACAGGAAACAATACACAAGAATATGGTAAACCTCTCTTTATTGATTCTTTCAATGGTTACATACTCAACCTGCCCTGCGGACTCAGCTACAGGGGTCCACGCATTCGGCTGTGGACTACTAGGCCTATGTGCACTCATCTGCAGAGCCTTCTCCTACTCTACGACCCAAAGACACACTTTACACTTCGACTCGATCACTTAGACTTATCATTCCCCTTCTTCTTTCCTCTCCTTTTTCTACTTAGAGCCTCGCTCTATTTATAATATCCCATGGTTCGCAGACCATGGGTAGGTTTATCCAGTCGACATTACATTACAAAAACAAGGGCGGACAACCCTGTGACTCTATTATTATTTTTCGCTCTACGCCCACAATTCACAGAGCTTTTACAAAAGGATTTGGTCAAAACATGGGCTTTAAGCCCCAAAACATGCCTTGGGGTGATTCCATGCCCAACATGCCCCCAACACAAACATCCTGAAACTCCCTCGAGCCACTCTATTGCTGCAAAGATCTTCGCGTGGAGTCCTTCCAACTCTACTCGAACTACTGCAAGGTTAGTAGTGCACTGAGTTGTTGCTTGCTGGATCTCTCGTATGCATTATTCTGAGACCGCGGTGTCAGAACTACGTCTGTGCATATGTGCCTGTGTTGCCTGCATCTTTTTATAGTCCCGCGCCTTCATCTGGATCCTTGGAGCATGAAGACTGTGCTTCTGTTGGCTAGTCAGATAACTGGGCCAGCTGTGTAGGGCTTCAATCAGCTGCCATTCTCTTTGCTTGGGAAAGGCTCTCCATTTAGCTTGACTAGATGTACCACACCTCCATTTGTAACCTCCTTGAAAATGTATGGTCCCATCCAATGCATTCAAAAATTTCCCAGTAATTTATCAAACTTACTGTCATACAGCGACACTAAATCATTTACCTTGAATGTGCGTAACTTAATATGGCAATCGTGCAAGGCCTTCTCACACTACTTTTGCACCTGGAGATGGAAGCCAGCCAGGAATCGTTCCTCCTCAAGTTCTTCCAACTACGTGAGCCTCTCTTCCAAGGCATTGTGGTCTGTCATACCTATGAGCACTACTATGCGCGGACTAGGTACAATATACTCCATTGGCATGATAGCTTCCACACCATAAACCATCGAAAGGTGTCTATCCCATCATTTTCTTGCATTTTGTCTTGTAAGCCCATAGTACTGTAGGTACGCATAGGTCCCAATCACGCCGCTATGCATTGCATACTTTAGTTAGCGCAATCTCCAGTATTTTGTTGAAAGATTCTACTCTCCCATTGGCTTGTGGGTGATACAGTGTGCTTTTCTGATGGTACACCTGAAACTCTTCTGTTAGCTCACTGATGGTTTCATTCAGGAAATGTGTACCGCAATCACTCATCAATATTTTTGGACATCCAAATCGAGTCAACACATGTTCAAACAAAACCTTTGTAGCCGTGGTGACTGTGCAGTCTTTGACTGGTTGCACTTCTACCCACTGAGTCATGAACTCTGTCATGGTGGTAATGTATCTCACACCCATTTTTTCCTGAGGTTTGATAGGTCCTTCAAAGTTGATTGCCCAATTTTCAAAGGGCTGCAACGTCATTTGTGGATTCAAAGGCATCTCATCCCTCCGTGACGGTTTACATAGCCTTTGACATATATCACAGGCATTACAGTGTGCTTTTGAATCCTGATGAAGAGTTGGCCACCAAAACCCTGTGCGGAGAATATTTTGCACAATCATTTATCCTACATAGTGTCTTCCTGTAGCACCCTCATGTGCTTCCTTGAGAATCTGACTTCGTTCCAATTCAGGTACATACCTTCATAGTATCTCATCATTGCCCATTTTGTATATGTGCCCTACGATGCCAGAAAAATGAGTCGCATGCAATACTAGTTCCTTCTTCTACTGGATGGTGTATTCCTTCGGTGCAGCCCCCATTGTCAGAAAGTGGATTATATCTTCAAAGTGTCTATCTGCTACATGCACAATAAAGAGTTGTGCATCAAGTAATCCTTCCTCCAAATTAGTAGGTTCCTCACCTGTCTCAATTCACGACAACTGATCTGGTCCTTCATTTAGGCATCCAAGCTTCACAACGACCTCATAATCGTATTCTTCAAACAATAAAAGCCACCTGCATATGTGCCCCCCCAACACAGCCTTATTGACCAAGTATTTTAGCATGGAATGGTCTGTATACATCGTGAAATTTCTTCCTAGCAAATAGTGCCGGTATTTTTGGAGCACGTACACCATAACCAACCCCTCACATTCAGTTGTGGAATAGTTCTTTTCTACTTTAGGCAACTTGTGACTTCCGAACGCAATAGGGTGATCCATCCCCTCTCCACCCTCTTGTGTGAGTACTGCTTCCAATGCTATACATGATGTGTCAACATGGACATGAAATTACACATCCCATTTTGGGAAGACCAGGATGGAAGCGGAGGCTAATTTCTCTTTTAGTACATCCAGGCTCTTCATGCAATCATCATTCTAGGAGAACATGACATCCTTTTTTATTAGTTTCTCCATTGGCATGGTGATCTGAACATAGATTTTGATGAACTTCCTATAGTACCCTGTATGCCCCAAGGTAGCGTGCAACTGTTTAACACTTCGCAGTGCTTCCAAATTTAGAATTACTGCAATCTTCACGAGGTCTGCCATTAGTCCCTATTTGTAGACCACATGTCCTAACAGGTTCCCAAAGGGAATGAGGAACATACACTTCTTGAGGTTCAGTGCAATTTGGTTTCATCAGCAAGTATCCAGCATCAAGTGTAAGCTCGCTACATGGTACTTAACCAATCCAAATATAGTCCAATCATCCAGATAGACCTCCAAGTGTTTGTGGATATAATATTTGAATGCTGCAACAACTATGTGCGAAAATATGGCCAACGCATTCTTGAACCCAAACGGCATAACGGTGTATTGAAAGTAGCCCCACTCAGTCATGAAGGTGGTCTTGCTCCTATCTTCCAGTGTGATTTTGATCTGGTGGTACCCTGAGAATCCATCAGTAAAAGAGGATGCTTTATGTTTGCCAACATATTCCAATACTTCATCTATGAATGGAGTTGGGAATGAGTCTTTCACACATGCATCATTCAACTTCATAAGGTCCATGCATATTCTTATCTCACCCTTTTTCTTCTTTTCCTGTACTACCATAGGGCTTACCCAGGTAGATTCTTCCACTGGCTCGATGATTCCAGCTGCGAGCATTTTGTCTAGTTCCACGCAGAACTTTTTATTGTACTTCGGATTCAAGAGATAAGGTCTCTGCTTAACTGGCTTCACATCGGGTTTTAAGGTGATCATCATCATCCCTAAATCGCCAACGATCCCCCTTAATTCCAAGATCTTGTTCAGGAATAGGTCCTAGTACTCGCAGAGTAACTCAGTGAACTTATCCATTGTCCCATCATCCCAATAGTCGTTGATTGTTGCATACTTAGGTTTGGCCTCCATACCAATGTTTACCTACTTTGTTTTTACCAGCGCAGTTAGGTTAGGGCCCTTGAACCTCACGATAGCCTTCAGTTTCTAGAATATTAACTTTTTCATGGATCTTTACCATCTTCTTGAGTATTCACATAGTAACACTCCAGCGCGCAGCTCAACTGGGTCACCCATTTTGGCTGAAGCACTTCCATTAGATCTTGGGGTATTTTAAAGATAGCTGCTTTTACTATTTGTAGTGCATCATCAATAGTATCCCACCAGTAATCCTCAAGTGTGAAGGTTAATAGGAATCCTTCGTGAAATATATCCCATTCATTCATTCCCTGGCGTAGCTCCATCTCTATATACTAGTTCATGGGTATAACATCCAAGGTATGACAGAACAGGTGCACCAACTCAGGTTGTGGCTCTTCCGCATAGACCTTTGTCCATTTGGAGAGGTGTGCATGAAGATCATGTCGCCCATCATACTTATCTTTGAACTACATCTGAGGCTTCCCAAACCACACGCACATCATTCTTCTGCAGTCATGCCAGTCCTCAAAACTTCTTTGGTGTGTACCCCTCCACTTTGCAGGTGTAGCTCACAGTACCCATTTAAGAGCGTCAAAGTGTTATTGTTCTAACACTTCTCTTTCAAATTTGTTCAGGAAGTCATCCACCTCACTTAACCCATCATACGTAGGTAGATCTCTTACCTTTGTTGCTACATAGCACAACGATCTTGTCATTATGTTACAGTTTAGTGTGGTTACCTCTTGTAACCAGTTCTACCATCGTTCAATATCCTCATCAGAATTTGATGTGTAGGAGCTTTCACGCTCCCATGAGATTCGACCATCCACGGTTGGATTTACCCAATATTTCTCCCACCTGGTTATCTTATAGATGTAGTCTAGATTTTCGTCGTTGTCATAGTTGTGCACTGGATCCACGTAGCGCGATCCTTCTGTAGGGTCTAAAGGTACAACTACGCGCAAAGACTTTTTCTCAAAAATCATCTTGTGCTTCTTCATATTTATCACTCCATTCATGTCAGTGGCCCAATCTATTCCCAATAGCACAGGGTAGGGATTGCTGTCATCAACAATCTCTATCACTTCAAAATGTGCTAGCGCGCTTTCTCCTTCGATATCTACTATGATTCCTTGCAATCTCCCCATAGGTAGGATCTTTTTCTAGTTCGCCATTCGTAGTTGGATAGGAGACCATTGCAGCGCAGGCCTTCCCATGTGCTCCCATGTCTACTTTGGCAGGACGTTTGCGTCTGATCCTAGATCCAGAATCACTTGGTCCATCTCATATTCCCCAATCTATGCGGTCAATCTCATCTCCCTTCCTGTTCACATCGTGTGCTTCCCGAGATTCTGAACTATGCGCGGTTCTCCTGGTGAGGTCCCAACGCATCTATTTATGAGTTCCTACAGCCCCTTTACAACCTTTCTATCGCAACAGCTTCATGCATGTCTCCAAGAACGTAGTGAGCATCGATGGGTCCATTTCTGGATCTAGTCTTTCTTTACTTCCTGAAGTGGAGGCATCATTGAAGCTCCTCTTAGCTTCCATGAAGGTCTCCTTAGTGCGTTCCAAATCAAATTCGGGTTCCTTCGTTGGAGCCTTGCGAACCCAAGTACTTTCTTTAGGTTTCTTGCCTTTGTCATCCCTTGTCGTAAGTCCACTCCGGAGCACAATATTTACATTAGGGTCTTCCTCACGTAGCTCAGACCTCATCATTTGTAGGTTCTGAGTCAGGGGAGGTTGGAGTGCTCCTTTATAGCACAACCTCACTATCAGTGTGGGACAATCCTCTGTCTCATGATCAAACAACGTACAAAACAAGCATGATGGTCGCGTTGGATTTGTACAATCGTGGGCATAATGCCCTGGCCCTCCATAATTATAACATATCAGCTGTTTGAGACATGTTCCTGGTCCCCCTCCACCTCGGCCTCACCCGTGTCCCTGAAATCCAGTGCACACCATTCTTGCGTTTTGATCGAGGGGTCGTGTTTCGTCTTGAACACTATAGGTAGGAGTTCGATCCATCAACAACTCATAACTTCTACAGGTGCGCTCATCATGTCCTATTGACCTACAAAAATTACAAAACAAATGTTGTGAATTCTGTGTATACTTCTGTAATATATGGCAGTTATCTGTAGCATGCTTTCCTCCTATCTGATAAGTCGTGCACCATAGTGAAGGCATTGTGCTCAGTCATGCTTGTGCCTCTGGTCTCAATGGCATTGTCCCTCCTCCCGCAAGGTAATTCACAAACAATGGGTAGTGGTCCTTGTTATGCCTCTGGCCCTTGCAATTTACAGACCATACCTCATCGCGCATCTCTGGGAGGGTTGTCCTATCTTGTTTCAAACTTTGCATCTAAAGGCACAAGCTTTTCAACTACGCTTGAATGTACTAAAGTCCCAGGTTGGGATCTTGTATCGAGGTCTCGTGCAATCTCATCGCGACCTCCAAGGCCCCAGCCTAAGTGGTTAGCCTCTATTGTGATAGCGTGTTCCATATATGCAACGTTAATGATGCTACAAATCATTCACGATGTTGCCCATCTATTAATGTCATGTTAGCTTCCCGAATTGTGCACTTCAGTCTTTGATCCAACTCCCAAGGGGTTTTGCCTGGTAGCATTATGTTTTCCTTGAATCTAATGATCGACTGTGTCTCTGGTTTTGGCCTGCTAAATACTTTGTTTAGCGCAACTTGGATATTTGTGATCCCTGCATTCAAATTGTCATTGGAATACTTAATGTACCAGGTCAGTGCATGATCCTGTAGAGCGTTGACCAACATAGCATTTCTTTATATCATCATCCCTAACTCCCTGCGCTCCCCATACAACTTTTATCATGAACCAAAATTGGTCTGGATCTTCATTCCCTACTCCCTTGAACACCGGTAGCTTTACCACGCTTGTCGTATTGCTTCGTGGTGGTGGGAGGGGTGGTATGGGTGAAGACGCGGGTGAAGACGGTGAAACTGGAAGTGGTGTGGGTCGGGGTGGTATGCACGGAATTCTCTGCCTTATCATATTGATCACACTTCTTAGCGAGACCTTCGCTAGCTCTTCTTCACCCCCTCACGGAGGCGAAATCAAGGGGCTAGTTTCTACTTCTGTGCTACCTTCGCTTTTGTAGATTCCTTCACTTCGCATATCCCCAAACATCAATTTATTCGCATAACCCATTTTTCACACAATAGCATTTTAATCCATGTGTTCAAAGATTTAATGTACTTACCTCGTGGTCTTTTGAGGAAGTCGCGTTCTGCCTTGCTATAACTAACTGAAGTATCTACCGCAAATTTAGTGATGAATCCTCCTATGATTCGATCAAGCCAGTGATTGACAATGTGCCCGATCTTATCTTCCGATGCTTCCAATCTGCACACCAATTCTAGAGTCCACACAATAGGTCTGTCGAGTTTACACCTTCCTTTGCTATTTGCTAGCTTCACGATCCACTCATCTAGCTCAGTCGGGAAGGATACAAAGAAAATTTCGTGTATCTCTATATATAAGTAGTAGTCTAACCACTCTTCCTTTGATAGTCATGGATTCCTATTTTCCTGCGCCGCAAACTCGTGAATCTTCCTGTCCAACCAATCTTCAATTCCTTTCTTTGTCAGATTCCAGTGATATGACATCAGAAATATCTATGCATATTTGGTCCCGAAAATGGAACCATTTTTTGGCTTGTTGGGGCCTGACCTAGGTTTGGAGTTAATTAGCTAAACAAATCCCTGTACCACTGGCCCTTTCGAAAACAATCCACGGAGCGCGAACTAAGGTCCCACCAATGTAGTATGGGAGCATGCTGGAACCCGGTTTCTGCACCCTTGAGATTTTTGAGAGGCTCGACTGGTCCAACTGTTCATCCCTATGTATAGGTCACTTCATGCACTCCCTTATTCCTCACACCCTGATACACTGCCTTCACACAACCCTAACTAGGGGCTGTGGAGCTTCCGCGTTGCTAGAGTATCACTTTGCACTATTACCCGAGATCTTAATTATCTTCTTATACTAGTTAATTACTTTCACGTACTTGGATGTCTTACATTATATTTATTTATACAAAACATTCATATGAGTTCGCACGACAAATAAATAGTATACTTGAAATTTATACCCAATCATACATTAAAACAGGAAACAATACACAAGAATATGGTAAACTTCTCTTTATTGATTCTTTCAATGGTTATAGACTCGACCTACCCTACGCACTCAGCTGCAGGCATCTGCGCACTCAGCTGTGGACTAGGTCTCTGCGCACTCAACTGCAGAGCCTTCTCCTACTCTACGACCCAAAGACACACTTTACACTTTGACTCGATCACTTAGACTTATCATTCCCCTTATTTTTTCCTCTACTTTTTCTACTTAGAGCCTTTCTCTATTTATACAATCCCATGGTCCACAGACCATGGGTAGGTCTATCCAGCCAACATTACATTACAAAAACTAGGGCAGATAACCCTGTGACTCTATTATGATTTCGCACTCCACGCCCACAATTCGCAGAGATTTTACAAAAGGATTTGGTCAAAACTTGGGCTTTAAGCCCCAAAACATGCCTTGGGGGGTTTCCATGCCCAAGAGTGTGCTGAGCATGATCAATGAGAAAAAATTCAACAAGGAATAGATATTAATTACAAATATAGCCACACTAGAAGCATGGAAGAAGGTTTAGGAGAAGAATGAGTGAACTGTAGCAGTGGTAGCTGAAGCATGCAGAACCATTCCTAAACTACATATCCCAGAAGAAGCATCGGTGGAGGCCAAGATTAAAATGTTGGTTGCAGGTGGTGTGATGCAAGGACAGTGATGGAAAAGGTTCAATTTTACCTAAAACTTAAAATCATAGAGCTTGAATTGAAGTCATAGCATTCAAATCCACCTGAGATTAGAGAACAACACAAGGTAGGCGTAAAGGATGTAGTCACGACAATCGATTCCACAGTAGTAGATTTCACCATGCTCTTTGAGCAGTCTATGGAGGTCGTGGTGACTATGCAGGAGGGTCCTAACCTGCATACGTTGCACACAGAGGCTCAGGAATTGCAGCAGAAATATGACAAAGAAAGAGTGAGGGCATGCATCGTCACTATATCACAGCGACTGGCTAAGCTGCATGAGGCAAAGCAGTTACTCGAACAGGTGGAGGTAGCGCAACGAAAAGAGGTGATCCTCAAGGCCAGATTCAGGCCTTGGCTAGACGAGGCCTATGTTATCTCTACCTCCATTGAAGAGACGTTGGCAGGCCTATAGAGGACACAACAGAAGGTAAAGGAAGACAACATGGGACCAACAACAAAGAAGCTGGTGGAACAACTCAAGTAGGGAACCATGCAGAGTGTGGCTGAGGCAGTAGTGGCACAAGTCAAGCTGGGAGGTCTTCGCGGTAAGATCTCCATGCCAGAAGAGTGACTTTGGGGTGAGTCAAGATATTTTTGTTGGGAGCCTATTGGGACAGGCTCCCCTAAGGGTCAATTTTAGGGTAGAAAGCCCACATTTTTGTTATATAAAGTGTAAAGTATCCGAAATTTGTGGTTGCGGAGCATGTAGATAGTAAGTGTCATAAAGTTATTTTCCCTTATCTTATGTAAGTTGTGTCAGCTTCTATAGACCTACCCTTGGTCTGTGGACCGTGGGATTGTATAAAAAGGAGAGTCTTAGAGAGTCTAAGTAGTTCATAGTTGATGATAATGAATGTAATGTGTCATTAGAAGTGAAGAGTGAAGAGTCTTAGAGTAGAAGAGAGTTTCGATAGCTGTGTGCATAGAGGCCTAGAGTAGAGTCTGTAGTTGTGTGCGCAAGCCCCTGCAGCTGAGTGCGCAGGGTAGTCTTGAGTCTATAAGCAAATCTGAAGTATCAATAAAGAGATTATTTTGGAAATATATGTGTTTTGCCCATTTACTTCTATTATGAATGAATGTGTTTATGTTGTGATGAATATTGGGTTTATGATCTAATATTGTATTGATGCATGATTCTGCATGGTTTGCATTGTCATATGAACGCAAGTAATAATATGGGTTTACGCAAAGAATGTCTTAGTAAATTTTAAAGATATGAGACACTTAAGTTGATCTGGGTAATAACAGAATTAGAATTAATTACAAAGGCACGTAAGTGGTGGATTTACTTGTTTAGGGTCAGTGAAAGATAGTGGTAGACCTTTGTGAAGGGCTGGAGGTTGATAATATGAAGTTATATCGATAAGCCTTAAGGGTTTATCGATCTGTGCAAAGGAAGGTTTAGGGCATAAAACGAAATCATAATCATCTCTAGGTGTGGAAACTTGGTTCCAACACCCCCCCTACTGCTTCGGTGAGACTTTGGTCCGCACTCCACGTATTGATGCTGAAAGGGCCAGTAGTGTAGGGATTTGTTTGGCAAACTTAACTATGAACCTGGGTCAGGATCCCCTACGCCAACAGTCCTTGTCTCTTCAAATATGATAAACTTTGAAGGATCACTACATTGATCTCTACTTGCTTTTACTGAGCCCTGATCCTATCATTATATGCTTTGAAACTTCTGATTTATGCCTTTTGACTTCTCAAGGTATCTGTTATGTCAGGAGAGTACTCATCTCTTTGTTTCCCATCTGATCTGTAAGGAGAGTCACATGAAACACAATCCACCATTATGCTTGTCATCTTCAATCCTCTATCTCCTATAAACATACCATGTAACATAATCAAACATACCTTAGTAAAGTTCATGGGAGGTTATCTCATTTACACAAATCAGTCCAAATTAGCATTCTATATAAATATATATATATACACTAACATATCAACCTATCGATATCATGCACTACAACATCAACTAGATACATGACAACCATATACACTGCAATGCATGCATAACAAACACCTTGACGACAGACATGCATGCATAACAATCTCATTCTTCCCATCCATTCCATGTGTTAGAACCTAGAAGCTCTGATACCAATTTGTAACACACCTCCTCTCACATTTACCCAAGTTCAACAAATTGCTATGGTAAACATGAGAATAAGAGTTACTATGACATGACCCGACCTACAATATCTGGTTATGGAAGTGGGTTCGACAAACTGGAAACTTACAACATCCCTTAGGGCTACAGGACACTCAAGGGCCAAAGTACAACCCCAAGTGACCATTCCCTAAGATGAAACTACTTTCCCACAAGTTTAAACCCTAGCCGCATGCATGACAAGGCCTGCGTGTTGTTATGTGCCTCCAACTGCATGCACAACACTGCTTCCATGTGGGTGTGACCCAACTTGCCCAATTCAGAGGGCGCAGTACTAAGATTTGAGCCACATTTCTAAGCTAGCCTCCAGACCACTACCCATAGCTACTTGAGACTTTTCGAAATCATAAATGACATAATGACAAAGCTAAACATACAAATTTAAGTCATAAACTTGACCTAGACTGACCCAAATATACTAGGCATTTCGTCAAACACATGGTAAACATGTAAGCTACAGTTCATGGAGGCATATCTAAGTGTAAATATATGTACTTTAATTGAGAATCACCTAGAAGGTCTAATTCCCTCTTAAGTAGCTGCAACAATACTTTTTATCCCTTGCATGCATTAACAATTCAACAACTTATCAAAACATAACAAGATCCATAACTAGAACGTATTATAGAACCGTGCTTATACCCAACATATAACCACAATATTAACCATCTCAAAATATCCATCAAAGGCACATAATAACAAGTATAAATGCTCATAGAGTACAACAGATAAATAACTCTTATTAACTTATACAAAATCCAACCAAGTCAAGGACTTCCGCATACCACCTAACCATAGATTGAGTTGAACCAAATATTTCTTTCATCCAATCATCCTTGTGCCATCTTCCAAGCATGAATGTGGGATCTCATAGGATAAACCAAGAAATAAACACCCAAGGGAATTAAACCACCTCCACCTTCATACTACCACGATCTCTCCAAAACCTGTCAAGAGATCACAAGACAAAAACAAACTTGGATGCCTCGAAATTGCTTCACCAACCCTTGTGTTATCACCTAAAACATGATCACCTATCCATTTCTAACTAGGTGGATTGAAATACACCATGTAGGATTAATTTTACCATATTAAAATCAATTTCACCATAGGAAATAATTTAGTAAACCATTTTTATTAAATTATTTCAATTTAAAATTAAATAACCCCATGAGAATAATTGAATAAATCATTATTTATTTAATTTTCTCTAGGAATTATTATTAAATAATTATTTGATAATTATTCCTTTTCACATTTGACTATTCACATAGGAATAATTAAATAAATCACTATTTATTTATTGTTCCTTAATTCTATTTTTGGAATAGTTGTTAAATAACTATTTAATAGTTATTTTGATTTTACACCTTTCTTGATCCTCATGAAATAATTAATAAATCATTTAAGAGGTTAATTATTTCTAAATAAAGATATGTGACCATTTTGAATATATTTTCCCTCTCCAAAAATATAATTAAGTATTCCTAATGGTTAGATATTGATTTCGTAAATATTATTTTATTATTTTCCATTTTCGATATCAACCCAATGCATTGTTATAAATAAGAGAGTTTTCTATTCATTCTTCACCATGATCATTATCATTGTCACCACTATCTTCTGTTGTAGCGGCTACAACACCCTCCAAAATTTTGGCCTACACTCAAATTTTGGGGCCTACTGTAGATCCTGTGATCAGTCATTCCTTAGTCACTTCATGATTTCAAGCTCCCTTCTTGGATCTCAAGTATCGTTCACACTTTTATCTCTATATAGAAAGTGTTGTCTTCGGGCATGTGAATTATCACTTATCATGAAAAGGGGAGTTTTTGTTTGCTTCAAGGGGAAATATTTGTGAAAATTAGTTGTTCTCATCATATAAACATGTTCCACACTTATTTCCAAAGTTTCACATAGTATTACACAAGTGTTGTCATTATCATCACAAAGTTTATCTTCGATGTTGCACTTGTGGTAAGTTGCCACAAAGGCTGTTGCATTAAGGGAAGTATGTTTTCATATCTTCTAGATGATCTACATTGTGTCACAAAGTGTCCAATTGTGTGGTCACAGTCAAGCTCTATCATTGTTCACATTGGTTTCACTGATCCCACACTTAGTCGAATTTTGGAAGATTACTAGCAACCTAGCCTCATCCAACCTTCCTAAACTGCGCACTTTGTAGTCTCAGCCCTCAAGCACCAATCTTGTTCCTTGGCACTGCGCAATGCTTAGTCTCTGCCTCCCAAAACCTACACATTTCACAACCTGAGTGCTCAAGCCCAAGCCTTGACTCCAAGAACTACGCAATCCTTCTCCCAACCCAGACATAACTCTGCAGTTACACAATCACTAAACCTCATTTATCATCCAGAACTATGCAGTTGGGTGAACCAATGCCTAATATTTTAGCTCATATCACTCAACCCCAAAACTACACAATATTATCCCTTAGTCCAACCCAGTCACTGAGCCTTCTCCCTTGACTTACTACGTGTTCCGGCTCAGGCAATGGATTATCATGGAGCATATTAGACTAGGGGTTTATCAGACTGATGTTGTCTTGTCATGAGTTGATTATAGATATAGGAATTCTACCATGATATGGCAAGATGACGAAGAAGGATGACATACTAGATTCCACTTAACGAGCTGAGGATAAAATATAATCATCACATAAGAAATATACCAAGGAATCGTGGGGTAGGATAGAAGATCAGAGATCAGGACAGCATGAAGACTCTATCTAATTCACAATCCTTTGGAGGGTAGGTATGAAGAAAAAACTCATCTTTCATGAAGTTGAAATACACCTCTTTGTGTAGTATGAAGGACAACTTATCATTGTTATATCACTATGTCTTTAATGAAATGTATGGTAACAAACAATTAAAGTGATTCCATATGTTTTATCTAAGAGTTTTTCTCCCTTTTGCAAGATAAGCAAGATGTCTTTTTGCATGCTTGTTGTCACACTTTATGCATAAGCTAATTTTGGTGGTTTCAAGGGCCCATATTTGTGTCTATGATTTTTCCTAACCATATAAAAACATGTCACACTCATTCACAAAGTTTTGAGCGTTGTCATACAAGTGTGGTCATGCTCATCGTGAAGTGTATCCAAGATGTCGCACTTGTTGTAACTAGTCATGGTGTGGTCAAACATGCATTTGTATTTTTTATGTGTCATGGGTGAGCTATGTCGTTGATTTTTCAAGTATTCTAAGTGTTAGATTGTTGTTGAAACCTCATTGCTTCACACATTAGTCCCATTGGTCAAATGCTTAGTCATCTCCAAAGAGGCTTCCCGACCCTTCAACTTGACTTCATCTGACTTGTCTGGACTATGCATTATCTAGTCCCAATCCTATAGAAGTTAATGTCACCCTTGAAGATATGTAGTGTATAGTTCCTACCTCCAAGGGTTGTTGCCCTCTGTAATTCCTGATCCCAAGCCCTAACCTTCACCTCTAGAATTGCACAATCTTCTGAGACATCCTGGTGTAAACTATGCATTGGGTAAGAACAAGCATCAAGATGTCTTCTTATGCTCTTGAACTGCATAATCTAGTTGAATACCAGCCTCCATTCACCTACATAAATGCACAGGAGCTTCTCCCATGGGTCATTCCCCTCATCCTAACTCACTATCTCTCAAAACTGTACAGAGAATGTCACTTAGCCCATCCTAAACTACACAGTGCATAGTTCCAGGCCTTAAGCCTTAGCCTTGGCTCAGTCTCTTGACCAGAATGCACCATCTTAGTCTAGGAGGTTTTCGGGTTGATGTCGTCTCGTCATGAGTGAATTGTAGATACAAGGACCTGGTGGGATGATGAAGAAGGAGATGAAGTAGGAAGACATGCAAAAGACATTCTTGTAGTTGATCATGCAAGCTAATCTATCGAGGAAAAGCAAAGGGACACCAACTTGTGATCACAACCCAAGACTTGAGATAATTTGAAGATTCATGTCACCAAGCCATGAGGAGGTGGAAGACAAGGGTATTCTTAAGAAATTATCATTTACAACAACAAAATTGGCTTGACATGACCATATCACTCAAGCAGTTCATATCAGCAATGCCATGTCATGTCTTCTCATTATATTTAATATGAAAATTCATCATTGCGGACCATGTATATTGTATTAGTTGTAAAGTGGAAATCCAAAGGAGACATGAATAATATGGAGAGTCATGTAACCTGAAAAGTCATAGGAATTCAAAGAGTAATGAGGGTAGTCAAAGAGTCAAAAGGAGGGGAAGCATCACCCCTTTGGTTATATATACTCCCTCGTTGTTTAAGCAAGGGGATTTTCACCTTGGCTCCTCCCACAAGGCATTAGAGAGACAGGCTAGCTCTTTTGAGGAGCAAGCAGTGGCTCCAACACTCCAATACTAGAGCTAGTGGTGTTCATTGTATCAATGTCTCTCATAAATTTTACTTAATATTAGAAGCCCTCTGGGTTATCCCATTCTTCATGCGTGGATTATGGATATTTGCAAGTTTATTCTATGAATTTTTTAATTCATGTTTGCTTTCTCATGTGTTAAAGTAGTTGAGGTATTTCGATTATTTTTCCACTCATATTACTAATAATGTGTTGTAATTTTTTTTAACGTTGTCGCATCCTTGTAGACTACTCCACTGGATACTGGATATATCCTCCTTTAAACATTGGTTTCATGATAGTCTCATCTATGTGGACTATTCTGCTTGATGTTGTATGGGTACTTAATGCTTAAGTGTGTCTCTACAAGGGTGTTACTACTACCTCCCTCTTAGGGGCTCACCTCTCCTTCCTACTGCAGTGAAATAACTAAGACATATATGCGATTGACCAATCACTAGGCATACCCACCTTATTGTTCGAAGGCACATTTTCATCCCTCTCTTTTGATGACAATTAGAGCCAAGGCATATCTGTAAGATATATGGCAACTGGGCCATTGTATTAGATGGGGCTCGAATCCCAAATGATGTGAGGTATAATTGGGACTTCATTTCGAGGATACCCCCTTGGTTAACAGATTTCCAACACCATCAACATATGGCGCTAGAAGGAGGGGCAGATGAAAAGTTGAGCCCATTGAATATGGTTTGAACCTCTTATCTAAAATGGATCATACACAAATCATACTATCGGGGTGTTTCTCCAATTTTTCCCTTTATCAATTTTCAATGCCCGATGAGCCTATTGATTAATTTTCCCAGTTAAAGTTTGATGGTGAGGATGGAACATCCATAACCAAGCTCATTTCCATTTTTCTTAATTCTTTTTAATCTTACAAAATCAATGATGAAGAGTTGACTTGTGTGCTCTTCTTCCTCACCCTTGAAGGTTGTGCTAATAGATGGTTCCATACGTTGCCACCTACTTCCATTCATTCCCTTCATGACTTCCTTGGGGAGTTTCATAAAGCCTTCAGTGGGTATAATTACCCAAATGTTTGTAAAAGAATAAATCTCTTAAGAATGGATCCTAATGAATCAGTTGATAATTTTTCTCATTGATTTCTTCACCTCTGTTATGAAATTCTATAAAAATATTTGAATTGGGAATTCTTGACACAAGAGTTTGAGTGCTTGGTTCTTATCGCTTCACATGGTGAACCTAAACCCCCAAATTTTTCTGCTTCCCCAAATCTTGTGAATCCTGAGACACCTCTAATTTCAGAGGAGGAATTTATTATTCCTCTTCCTTTTCCAATTCTGATAAGGGTGCCTCTTTGCGATTGTAACAAAGTTTATAAGTCCACAAATCAAATTCCCAATCCATATTTTCATTCTTCTCCTACCTTTGATGACTCAAATTTAATGGAGGAAATTCCAGAATGGCTTATGAGGCCTATGGTGGAGAATAATTCCTCCACTATGTAAGATGATGTCACTATTTATAACTCTAGTCTCGAATTTGATTTGGATTTCTGCTATCCTCTATCATCTATAGACCATGACTCTTTGTACCATGATCCACTTGAGAAATCTATTCCACTAGCTATTCTTCCACACTCTCTTGATTTTTGTGTTGTTGTTCAAATTGAAATGAGGTACAAGGAAGTCACTCTACACAAGTAGAGGAGCAGGAATGTGAAGGTGCTTTCAATATTTCTTATGTTTTTCAAGCTTATTCATGTCAATATGATGTGATTCCATTATTGGATGATTAACAATATTCCAATCTCAGTAGTGAATCAAATTTAATCAATTTTTTTCGATCAATCCATAGCGTTGGGAAAAATCACTTAGATGAAGATAATTTTGCTGGTGTACGCAGTAACGAATGCCCAAGTGCATCATCTGAACTTTCAGTTTCTCATGAAGATCTTACCTTTGATCCAAAGTCCAATTCGGTTAAAGAAGATGTGTTCATAAAAAATTCATCTTCACCTGATTGCCCCTTGTGTTCTACTAGTTGCAATGCATCTACCTATGACAAAGATACTCCATGTTCTTCAGTTTCTTCATCCAATGAGTTATCACAAGTTGTTATGGTTGGCCATGATGAGATTGAAAACAATCAAAACATAAAGTACCCTTCCCATCCCTCATCATATCTTTTCTCACATGAAGACATCTCTTCAAATTAGCTTGCTCACGAAATTTCCCCGATTCATTTATCTTTAAATTTTATATCAGAAGAGCCTTTCCATTTGAGTAATCTAATTGTTGAAGTTGAAAAATCTGGTGAAACTTGTGACAGAGATGGCTTCCATCTAGTGAGAAGTATTGAAACTAGTAACAAAAACTATCCTCAAACCATGCATGATATGGTTCAAGCTTCAAAATGTGATTCTACAATCCTAGGAAGTTCTGAGACCTTCCAAGGAGTCGAGGCACTTCAACTTCTATTGATGGTTATGTCAGGATATTAGGACTTTGGTAAGCCCCCCAAACTAATTCAGATTTGGTTTCTCTCACAAAATCCTTCCTTTTGCATGGTTTCATTTAGTGTAAATATCTTTCTCAAAGATGTTTGGTATTTCAAATGTAATATTTCAAACTCTCAAGATTTTACTTATGACCAAACTCAAGAATCTTTTTTGGTTCATTCGTCTTCATGCAAGTCTCTTGTAGCAAACTCGGGTTTGGAATGTGTAACTCTCGTGGATGTTGATCATTCCAAATACCATCTTTGGAAGAATAAATCATATATATCATATGTATTTCATGATGAGAAGCTCCCAGCTTTCCTTATGAATATGATATCTCAAATATTTTCCTTCATTGCACCGAAAGCCTCTTGAGTGCGAATTTTTGCACAACTTATTGTGCGAATCAATATCCTTTCTATTCATTCCATCCTGACTGGGGTCATTTATCTATTGTACTAGCCTCCTTTCCTACTTCTCCCAATGATTATGATGCTAGCACAATGTGTCACCAGTTACAAATAAATGGAATCTCACATTCATCACACGAAGAAGATGATTCTATTATTCAAAACGTTCGCAAAACTGTTCAAATTGATTTATCTTTGTGGATCAATAACAAGGAATATTATGATTTAATCATATCATATGACCATTCTTCTGTCCTTGATTACTTTCATTCAACTTATCATTTACCCATAAGCACATCCAAGGACAGTAGTTTTACATCTCTTGACCTTCATCGTTCAATATCTCACTGTTCATATTTGCGTCGACTAGTTGAAACACTTCAGCCTTCGTTGATAGTTATGTTGGGTCCTCACTCTCTCAACGTGAATGCTGAAAATGATCAGATCTATTTTCCCATACAAGATTCTCATCATAATCCCATGCTTCTAATTGAAAACTCATCGTTTCAAATATTTCAAGAGGGTTGTCATGAATTATACGATCCAATGCGGCTAAATTCTTGGAGAAGTCTTACCTGGAAAGTTCTGGCATGAATAACAAGTTACGATCATCCCTTGCACTTTCTAAAGAGTACATTGTAAATGGGGGCACATCAACAAGAATCTTCCAAGGTTTGTTGAAAGATGGTATTCATCGGAAAGGTAAGAATGCAAATTGGATGAAAGTAGTGATTGTGACACATCTTTCTGTCCATAGGCAATACCTTCCTTTTCTTGTGAAATATATTCAAGTTCTTATCTTTACTATTGCACATTTATTTATATTTGTTTTAACTAATCGTATCTATGTGAACGAGGTTTGGGAATAACTATGGTGGCTTCACTAGAAATTTCATTATACATGACCCGGACCTTCTAGCTGTTAGGTTAGGAGTAGGATTAATTGCATCCTAGTTTTCCCTCTCTTGCACTCATTTTTCACTCGTTCTGTGTAGGCTATCCTTGTTTCATTTTTTGGTTTAACATCATGTTTTCTTTAGCCATTTTTTTTTCTTTTCTTCTGGTTTTATTTCTTTGTTTTGTGTTTTCTTTCTTTTCATCTTGTTTTATTCGTTGTTGAGTTTCTCCTTTAGTTTTCATCATGAATAAGTGTTGTGCCTGGACCTATTTTGGCTTCTTAGTATGTGTGTAGCTTAAGTCTAAAGATTATTGTGACACTACAACATTTGGATGAACCTCTAGCCACTCTTATTTTGTTTCCTTTGTCTTTTGGTAGATGAATTTCTAACGGAAAATATGATAGGTCCATAAGGAGATTTTTGGTCCAACCATGAACCTGTGTCTATCTAGAAAGCCTTATACCTATAGTTGGTTCTTATGTCTATGATTCATGCTTATCCAACTAGTAGAGAAGGGGAAGGGAAAATATAAAGGAGCAAACCTAAATCAGAGGTCTTTATACACTTCTATGAAGGAAAAACCTCTACTTCTCTCAATAAGTCAGGATCCCTCTTCCACCCAAAATGAATAAGTGCCAATGCACATTCCTCTTTTAAAAATAAATAAGTAAAGGAAAAAGAAGAGAAAGGCTTCTTGTGCAGAGTGGTGAAGCAGGAAACTCCTTTGTGGTACTTTCTAGGCTTGCTTGCAGCGAAACAATGTTTTTATTCCTATGTAACTTCATCTGGGTACTGTCCAAGTCTGTTGGCAATGCATCAACACTAGAGATAAAAAATTATACTTTGAAAATGTTAAGCTCGTGAGCTACACTACCTTTCCCAACTTGAAAAACTGTGATATTACTAAATCGCATGTTGCGTTGAACCGATAAGGTATAGGGGGAACCATGTCTAGTCACGGGGCAAGTGGAAAAGGCCAAAGTGATCTACATGATGAATCAATACTCCCCAAAGAACCAAGGCCCTCCAAGAAAGAGAACCAAAACAACGAAGCTAGATTCTATTAGTGTGTCACCAACTGGTGTAGTGGCTGCAACACCCTCCAAAATTTTGGCCTACACTCAAATTTTCGATCCTACTATGGATCCTAGGATCAGTCATTACTTAGTCACTTGATTATTTCAAGCTTCCTTCTTGGATCTCAAGTGTCATCCACACTATTATCTTTATATATCAAGCGTCAACTTTGGGCATGGGAGTTATCGCTTATCATGAAAAGGGGAGTTATGGTTTTCTCCAAGGGGAAATATTTATTAAAATGAGTTCTTCTCCTCATATAGATGTGTTTCACACTTATTTCCAAATTTTCACGAACTATTACACAATTGTTGTCATTATCATCACAAACTCTATCTTCGATGTTGCACTTGTCATTAGTTGCAACAGTTATTGCATTAAGGGAAGTATATTTTCATATGTTCTGGATTATCTACGTTGTTTCACCAAGTGTCGAAGTGTGTGGTCATAGTCAAGTTCTATCATTGTTCACATTGGTTACAGTGATCCCACACTTAACTGAATTCTTGAGGATTCTTAGCAACTTAGCCTCATCCAATCTTCCTAAACTATGGACTTCGTAGTGTCAACCCTCAAGCAGCAATCTTGTTCCTTCTCACTGCTCATGCTCAGTCTCTACCTCCCAGAACTACACAATCCTTCTCCCATCCTAGACAGAACTATGTATTTACACAATCACTCAGCTCCATTTTTCCTCCAGAACTGCGCAATTGGCTAAACCAGTGCCTAATGTCTCATCTCATCTCACTCAACCCCAAAAATGTGCAATCTTATCCCTCAGTCTATCCCAGTCACTTAGCCTTCCCCCTTAACCTATTACTAGTTTCGGCTCAATCAATGGGTTATCATGCAGCATCTTAGACTAGGGGTTTATCAGACTGATGTCATCTTGTCATGAGTGGATTGCAGATACAGGAATTTTACCATTTTATAGCAAGATGATGAAGGAGTTAAATAAGGCGAACATTCTAGATGACACTTAAGGATTTGAGGAGAAAAGATAATCATCAAATAAGAATAAAAAAGAACCCTGGGGTATGATAGAATATCGGAGATCAAGACTGCATGAATATTCCATCTAATTCACAATCCTTTTGAGGGTGAGTATGAAGAACAAAGCCCATATTTCATGAAGTTGAAGTGCACCTCTTAGTGTAGTATGAAGGATATCTTATCACTATTATATCAATATGTATTCAATGACATTTATGGTTGCAAAAATTGAAAGCGATTCCACGTGTTTCCTCTAAGTGTTTTTCTCCCTTTCACAAGATAGGAAAGATGTTGTCTTTTCGCATGCTAGCTGTTGCACTTTATGCATAAGCTCATATTGGTGGTTTCAAGGGCCCATATTTGTTTTTATTATTTTTCCTAACCATATAAACACTTGGCACACTCATTCAAAAAGTTTTGAGCGTTGTCGCACAAGTGTCATCATGGTCATCCTAAAACGTATCCAACATGTCACACTTATCGTAACTAGTCATGGAGTAGTCACACATAGGTAGTTGTATTTCTTATCTGTCATCAATGATCTATGTTGTTGATTGACTAATTATTCTAAGTGTTAGATCATTTTCCAAGCCTCATCACTTCAAACAGTATAAGTCCCACTGGTCAAACACTTAGTCCTCTCTAAAGTAGTTTCCCGAGCCTTTAACTTGACTTCACTCAGCTTGTCCGGACTGCACATTATGCAATCCTAGTACTTTAGCAGTGACCTATACCCTTAAATATATGTAGTGGGTAGTTCCTACCTCCCAGGGTTGCTATACTTCGTAATTCCTCAACGTAATACCTATCTTTCACCTCTAGAATTGCACAATCTTCTCAGACATCCTCACCTAAACTATGCATTGAGCAAGCATAAGAATAAATCTTCCTTATTATGCTCCTAAACTGTGTAATCCCATAGAATAAAAACCTCCCTTCACCTTTAGAACTATGCAAAAGATTCTCCCAAGGGACATTCCCATCATCTGAACCCACTTTCTCTCAAAATTGTGCAGATACTATCACTTAACCCAGTTAGAACTGTGCATTGTGCAGTTCCAGACATCAATCCTTAGCCCTCATTGATGGGTCTTTGAAATGCACATTCATGGAGCCTCCCTTCCCAACTTGTAACTCAGTTTTGGCTCAGTCCCTACACCATAATGCACCATATTAGGCAAGGAGGTTTTCAGGATGATGTTGTCTCACCATGAGTGAATTGAAGATACAAGAACCTGGTGGGATGATGAATAAGGAGATGAAGGAGGAAGACAAAATACATTCTCGTAGTTGGGCATGCAAGCTGATCTATTCGGGCAAAGCAAAGGGAAACCAACTCATGACCAAAACCCAAGACTTGAGATCTTTGAAGATTCCTATCACCAAGCCATGAGGAGGTGGAAGACAAGAGTATTCTAAAGCAGACATCACTGAAAGCAGTAATAGTGGCTTGACATGACCATAATCAAGCAGTTCATATCAACAGTGCCATTTCATGTCTTGTCATGGGTTGTCATATGACCATGTATATTGTATTCATTGTAAAGTGGAAGTACAAAGGACACACACATTATATGGAAAGTCATGTAAGCTGAAAAGTCATAGGAAGTCAAACAGTCATGAGGGTAGTCAGATATTCACAAGGAGGGAAGCATCACCCCTTTGGTTATATAAACTCCCTCATTGTATGAGCAAGGGCCTTTTCACCTTTGCTCCTCCTGCAAGGCATTAGAGACATGGGATAGTTCTTTTAAGGAGCAAGGAGTAGCTCCAATGACCCACTATAGGAGTTAGTGGTGTCCATTGTATCAATGTGTTTCAGAACATTTACTTAATATCAAAAGACCTATGGGCTAGCACATTCATCATGCATGGATTATGGATATTTGTAAGACTATTCTATGAATGTTTGTCATTCATGTTTGCATTCACATGTGTTAAATTAGTTGAAGTATTTCGGTTATTTTTCCACTCATATTATCAATGAGAATGTGTTGTAATTGTTTTTAATGCTTTCTCATCCTTATGGACTACTCCCCTGGATACTAGACAAATCCTCCTATACACATTGGTTTCATGACCATCTTATCTATGTGGACTATTCTGCTTGATGTTGTATGGGTACTTCCTGCTTAAGTGTGTCTCTACTATGGTGGTACTAGTACCTCTCTCTTAGAGGCTCACCTCTCCTTCCTCCTGTAGTGAAAGAACTAAGACATATATGTGATTGACCCTCACCAGGCACACCCCCCTTGTTGTTTGAAGGAAACTCTATTTTTCTGATAGTTAGAGCCAAGTAATATCTGTAAGATATATGGAAACTTGGCCATTGTACTAGATGGGGCTCCTATCCCAAACAGTATGAGGTCTAATCAGGACATCATATCAGGGAGACCCACTTGGTTAACGAATTTCCAACACCGTCAACACGTCTTTTGGCATTTGATCTCCCACTAGAGTCATACATATTGTTTTTGGTTTTTCCACATATTAAGAGAGAGAATCAATCATTAAAGCATTAACGACATCAAAGGACCTGTCCGACAAAGGGGGATTTGTAGATCTCCTTCACCGAGTGTTTGTTACTGGGAAATCTAGTGTCTATGTAGAGCTACTAGTGCCACTAAGATGGGTAGCTATCTTAGAAACAAACAGATTAAAGTTACTTTCTTTTTCCTTTATGAGAGAGAGATGGGAAAGAAGTAGAGAGTACCAACCTCAGTCTTCCACTTGGCTCCTTGCTTGTATCCTTTCCCCTTTGACAGAATCTCGCCACTTCTTCCTTACTTGTCCAGCTTCAAATAGCACCTGTAGATTCACAAAAGCATAATACCATCAAAGCATAGAGATATTTCACTGTAAACAATATAGGATCAGATATATATTGACCATATAAATTCATATAACAACACAATATTCAAAGATACACAAGAACATGGAGGAAAACTCAAATAGCTTTGTTAGTAAAAGTTGTAGAAGAGAGGATTACAACCACTTGGTCTGACCCAGCACCATCCTCCCAGCTTAAAAGCCCTCTTCACCTCACACAAAGTAGGATCACCCAACAATGTCTTCAAAGAGAAGCCAACAGCACCTCTTTGCAAATTACCAAATTCCAACCTCTGGATCTCTACGATGAGGGATCCATTTATAGATATTTGCAGCAGGGTGAGTTAGCTTCTGGGATTTTGATTAGTCTCATCTCTCTGGTAGTTCTTGGTTCCACTTGGAGATTTTAGATCTCTTACTCATCCCTGGGCGAACTCATGGAGGAAAGTGTCAAATGAGCAGCTTCTAGAAGATTCTTAGGTTCTCCACTTAGCAAACTTCTTGTTCCATTTGTCTACTCTCGCACATCGCACCCTACAGAAGGGCTTTCCAGTATGCATCGCACCTTTTGCATGTGGCAGGTGAGATGGATCACACCCTTTGCAATGGGCAGTCTGTATGGTCCTGCTTTGACGAGTTCTGAGTAGATTTTCATGGAAAACTTCTGGGAGATGATGTAATCAGCTGACCTTGCTCCTTTAGGGTATGAAACAACACTTCTATGGATTTAGAATCCCTTGGTTTATGGACATGTATGACTGGGGTGCAATGCCCAAATATGTCTATAACAGTTGCCCCTTAAAGCATGAGGTCCCAAATCTTTTGATGTCGGGTGAAATGCTTTGTAGTGAGGATCCAAGGTTTTTCACACTGGAAAGTTACCTATAATAAGATACAATACAATACATTATATTCATAATATTTTCATGATCTAGCTGAGGTGGGCATTCCCATTCTCAGATTTGATAAATTCATTTTCATGTACATAGGACAGACAACCGTCTGTGTGCAGACTGATGATTCTGGTAGAGTCATCATCTCTTAGTTTAGATGATTATCTATGCAGCAATGATGTACATTTGATGTCTTTATTTTCATGAATATACCGCAGCCCGGATGGATGAAACTAGATCCGGAGTCTTCAAAACTCATTCAATCTTCACCTGAAAGTAAAATTCGATCCATGTTAATAGATGTTCTGATGTCGAACATGGAAAGACATCGCTTGATTACCAGCCAATGATGTAAGCTGTTAATAGACATGAGAGAAATCACCGATAATGATGATGACCCTCAAGGTACTGTAGTACAATTCACGTGGTGTGAATACATGAGTTGATGTCGAACACCACGCAAAGTCTTTCGATCGAAGGCCATTAGTGTGAACCTGTCGCTGGAAGTGAGAAACTTGCCATTGAGGCATGCAAGTTTCAAAGTACTGGAAGGGTTTTCCCTAGGTCAGGTTCTTGGATAATGAGCTGATGTCGACAAGAAGTGACCCACCGTAGGAGGGAATTAATGGATCCCACATCTACGACATGAAACGGAGCAAATGATTTTTGTAGAGGTGAAAATGATCTGACGATACAAGGTTCAGGGTGGCGGTCATGAAAGAATGAAGCGTGAAGGTATTGTAGCAGATGAGACACAAGCTGGTTAGGTGAATTCTCTGAGTGAATTCTCTTGAACATATCAACGACATTGACATGGATTGGTAGCGTTAACCCCAAAAGTGGATGGTACGGTGGACCAATGGTGATATGACCGGTGAATGGAAGAACCCAACCCGACTCAATCACGGTGATGGAGTGAAAGTGTCATGTTCAAGAGCGACCTACCACCAATAAATTTTCTTCAAGTTTTCTTCCCAATTTTCCCCAGTCATTTCTTGCCAGTACCTCTTTATTTTTGTCAAGCTTGAGGAGGATAACATATGCTTGTTCTATAATTTTCCCTTCAGGCAAACCCGTCGCTATGTATTAACAAGCCTAGCGACAGTGAAACTCATTCTTGTCTCAACGGAAAAGTTTGTCGCTATTGCTTTAACGATTTTAACGACAAGGATAACTCGATCCTTTTCAATTTTAGAGAGTCTGAAAAGAGATGGAAAGAAGACTCCAATATTCCTTTTCCGTAATATAATCCCTTAAGTCCGAAAAGTATAAAACAATGCAAAAGGGATGACTTTTCGATAGTTTTAACTAGCCGAACAAGACAAATGCTTGATCTTTTTGTGTAATAATCCGTCGGGTCCAAAAAGATTAAAATCTAGAGGAGGGATAGCACTTCCAATCACTTTAACAAGTTGGAGAGGCCAATTGCTCAGAAATCTTTTCATATTTTACGAGTCAGAGGAAAAGAGCTTAAAGGAGACTCGTTTTTCGAGGAACGAGTGATGTTTTCAGATAGCAGCTAGTTCTGGGTAAGATTTGGAACTTTCCAATCATGGCAGTGTAAAAAGGTGGCTAATAGGATCACTCGTTGCAGCTATTCCTCAAAAGGGGTAAACAATCAAATGGAGGCAAATGATTGGCTAAAATAGAGTGGAGGTGATGGTAAGAACACGACCAAGGCTCAAAAGTTGAAGATAGTCATTCACAATGGTTTTTTACCAGAGGTGGGTTCATTTTTTAATGAGCTTAAACTCTGGTGGAACATTTGCTCATTTCTAGGTTTAATTTTTAACGAGCTTGAACTTCACGTAAAACGACTCGTGATAATGGTCATTTATATTAGATTTATCGTTAACACTATGTTCTTTTGACGATTGTACTACGTGTTCAATTGCTCCATCAAATTGATTAGAAATGAGGACATATGCTCGAAAAATGAGTAAAAAATCTAATACCCTACTTAAATTACGTGAAAAGTAATGTACCCCTCATTTTACCATCTCATTCGGAGTTGTGACTGTTGGAGCTCTGGAGGTGTTTTCCCTTTTGATTTTTACCAGCTGATTCTAGGAGATTTTGTGGACGATTTTCGATGTCGTCTGGACTAGGTAGGAGCTAAACCTAAGCTCTTCAATTGCATTCTTTCCTTTTTGAATTTTGAGCATGTTTTCCTGCTTTTCTGGTCCCCTAGGGTTTGAACATTTCATTATGCGCCCATCGTACTTAGTGTATATCAAAAGGTACGATGCATCTTAAGCTATATACTAGCTAGGATGTATGCATCACATTGTGTACCTAGACAGGGTGCGATGGGCGTAAGGAGGAAAACATTTGCATTTATTTTTCATGGAAATATTGCTTGTTTTTTTTCCAAATTAGGACCCTGACTCTTCTCTTGTTTATTTTTTAGAGATTCATCAAAGAAAAATGGTTGTACATGGCATGAACGTGAACATGAAGAAGAGGACATGGTTGCCCTACATGATCTGGTATGGTAACCCCATTGTGGAACTGTGGCTTGCTGAAGTTCTTTCGCATTTCCAGCGTGAGGCAACAAATCAACTTGTTGCAAATTTCCTCGATGCATGGGATCCTCCCAACCAAGTGTTCCAGATAAGAGGCAAATCCATCCCCATGACTATTGAGGACATCTACTTTTTGACTTGCTTATCAAGGTGTGGTGCCCCTCTCTCACTATCAGGTTCTGCCCGTGGGGGTGAATCCGTGAGGGATTATATACGCTGATACTGTAGGGCAAGATCTGAACCGAGCAAGGATGGTAAGATCAGTATCCGAGATGTCACCAACCAAATTTTGAGGACTATTCTATTCACCTTTGCTAGCTTGGCTGGTAGTGTGGCCCTTCACTTGGCCAACAAGTCCTATATGTAGTATGCCTTGGAATTTATCGAACCCAAGGTATTCAACTGGTGTGATGTAGTACTTCTAGTTTTCAAAGAACATCTTACCAAGGTGAAAAACAGAAGATCTAAGAACTTTGGCTATGGTTCTATTCTGACTGCTTTCACCTTGGAGAAGATCCCACTGATGCAGCCATAGTACATTTCACTTGGCCTACCACCATCGGCTGAGGCACGGATGTATAGATGCGTCGACCTTATGACTAGACATGCTGGTCAACCGCAGGTTTCATTCTCTGATGCCTTATTTGAGTGGTTCAACAGTCAGCAGATGGTTTATGCCGAGTATCCATATGTTGGGATGGATTTCTGGGGTGACCCGGATCTGGTGTTGTTGGCTGGAAAACAGTGGGGCGTCATAGGTAAAACTCTCTGACCATATCTCTGTTTATCGTTTTCATAATGTTCTTTTGCTTTTCAAATGTTCATCAAGAATAATCAGAACTCATGTGATTATGTAGATATTGGGCCAGTGCGACCAGCAGCGCACCCGAGAGGAGCAGCTGCCATTCCAGCGGGAGAGGCTGTAGGGAGGGCCATTCTTTGTGACCTGGATGTATCTGAGACCCTTGCAGTGTTGCAGGAGTAGATTGAGGGTCTCACCCTTGGTATTCCAGATGTGAGGACTGATGAGCTTCCTCTGCGATTAGAGCATCGTACCACTGGTGTGCCGAGCCGATGGACCAGGCTCTTATGCATGATTGCATAGGCAGTGACTAGTTATCATGAGCACCATTAGATTAGGATGCCCCCTTTCATTTTGAGTTTTTGGGTCATATGACCGATTTTTTCTTGGACACAAAACAATATGTACAAACTATAAACAGTTATATATATATTTTTGATTTTCGGAGATTTATTTTAGTTGAGTTATATTATCCTGATGTAGTTTATTGATAAAGTGCGTTTCTTTTACAAATGTTGAAAATGTCTATCTAACACATAATTTGCTAATGAATTGGTTAATGTGTTTAATTTTATGGAAATATGTTGATATTAAATAGAATCAAATTGTCTTTCCAAAATCTTGACCCTTAGGAACATGCGATATATAGATAGATTCTGAACGGAATAGATGCCTGTAAGCTGTAGAATGATGAGCTGTGAGTTTAGCCTAATGACAAGTCGGCGTATGCCATGCGCGATGGCATCAGAGAGGAGTTCTATCAACGCGCTATATTCAGAGATCTTGTTCGTTGAATGACCAATACACACCCCTCTGAAACTTACTAACTCGCCACTTGGATCAAAGATGGCCCAAGCTACAGAAGGTAGGTTCCGCGCACTACAACTCGCCTTATCGGCATATCCAACAAATGATTCCAATGGGTTCGACATCTGCAACAAAATGAAAAAGTGGATTACCTAACAAAAACGATCACTCTTAATGAACAAAAATGTAACAAAAGCAAATGAAGAGATTACTATGCTGAGTCAAGCATAGTAATGCTTAAGGTACAACCCGTTTCGAGGTTGCGATAGCGGAATTCTGTCATAATATACTAGCTCATAGGCTCCTTTTGCTAATACACGCTTAAAAATATAGGGACCCATCCACAAAGACTGGAATTTACCTGCTCCCAATTTATCAGATTCCTGATCATAGAGCAAGAACAGGTCACCTTCCGAGAAAACGCGGGGTTTGACATTCTTGTCAAATTACGCTTTGACTTGTTTCTTATGCACTTCGTTAGCCAAGGTGGTGTTACGACGAGTTTTATCCAATTGGATTAATTCTAAGAAATGAGCTTCTTCCTCTGAAGTTCTAGGGAGGAGGTTGACTACGAGCTTGAGAGATGAAATCTCACACTGAACTGGTAAGATTGCTTCCAAGCCATACACCAGCTAAAAGGGTGTAAACCTGGTCGCATTTCTTACTGACATCTGGTATGCCCACAAGGCTAAGTATAGGATTAGGTGCGAACTCCGTTTATGGACTCCAATCATTCTTTGCAACATGCATTTCAGGACTTTGTTGATCGCTTCAACTTGCCCGTTCACTTGTGGATAATACGGAGTAGAGCTGTCGTGGGACAGTCCTAATTTGGCGGCCAATTCAACCATCATGTGATTGCGGAAATGCGATCCATGATCTGTGACTATAGCTTGTGGAACGCTGAACTTGGCGACTACATGATTGAAGAAGAAAAGAGTGGTTGTTTCACCACTATTGTTTAATGTAGGTAGCGCCTCAGCCCATTTCATAAAATATTCAACTGCGACTATAATATACCCATGCCCCCTGGCCGAGGTGGGGTTACATTGCATGAAATCTATGCCCCATTTGGCGAATGTCCCAACAACAACTACTGGCTTTAGAGGTGCGGGTGGTATTCTGGTTTTGTGGTTGAAGATTTGACAAGCATGGCAACTTCTGACTGCAGTTATGCAATCTTGGAACATTGTTGGCCATAAGTATCCTGCTCGTAAAAACTTTTGTGCCGTAGCATAACCAGATTGGTGCCCCCCACATGCACTTGAATGACAATCATTCAGGACTTTTTTGGCCTCCTCATGGGTGAGGCACCTCCGCAGAACAATATCGACGCCACGTCGGTAAAGCGTATCACCGACGATCATGTAGTCTTTTGCTTGGTATCGAGTACGTCGCTGTTCTGAGTAGGAGGTATTAGACCTATATGTTTGGGTCTAGAGATAAATGATTATATCTCCATACCACTAATCGCTTGAAGATATCAGAAACAAAGATTCATCCATGATTGTTGCTTTGGATGTTGAATCATTGGACGGCGATGGGAAATCACATAGTAACTTTGTGAAAACTAGAGCTTTCTTTGATTTGGATTTTACGAATTCCAGATTAAACTCTTGCAAAATTGCTATCCATTTTGAATATTTGCCCCCAAGCAACTGTCACGACAAGATATAAGTCGTGGGGTTGCAATCTAACAAAACGGTAGTTTTTCGAAAGAGAACATAGTGTCGAAATCTCTGTATTGCTTGAACAGTTGCAAGAGCTATCTTTTCAATGTATGAGTACTTTCTTTCTGTATCATTTAAGTTTCGACTTAAATAATAAATAGTATGCTTGATTCCATTGTCTTCTTGAACTAAAACCATTGCGATGGTCATATCTGCTGCAGCCAGATACAGGTTAAAGTATTTTTGATAATCAGGAGCATACATTAATTATGCTTTTATTAGGGATTCCTTTAGAGCATCAAAGGAAGCTTACACGACCTGTTCCCAGTTAAAGGGTACTTCCTTTTTCAAAAGACACATATAACCTTTAGAAATTTCAACATAATTTGGAATGAACCTCCTCAAAGAGTTTGCTTTCCCTTGGAGTTTCTGAATCTGAAGCAAATTTGAAGGTGGAGGCAAATCGATGATTCCCTGAACCTTACATGGGTCGAGACGAATTCCATCCTTAGAAACTACACAGCCAAGTAAATGACAAGAACCAACGCAAAACACACACTTGTGCAGATTGTGTCTTATTTTGTAGTGTCGGCAACGTAGAAATATTGCTCTCAAATGCTGTGGATGATCGGTCTGCTTTTGCGAGTGAGCTGGAAGATCGTCGAGGTATGGTTGAACAATGTTCTTGATGTCATGGAAGGCATAATTCATTGCCCTCTGAAAATTTGCCCCTGCATTCTTTAAACTGAAAGGTAGCTTACGGTATGCGAATGTGCCCCACAGAAAAATAAATGCAGTGTTGGACTAGTCCTGTGGGTGGATATTTATTTGATTCCAGAAAATCCATCCATAAACGAAAAGATTTCGCATCCAGTGCATTCATCAATTATCCAGTCAATGAAGGGTATAGGATAGTTGTCCTTTCGACAAGCTTGGTTTACATCCATGTAATCAACACACACTAATTGTTCCTTTCTTTTTCATCACAAGAAAAATGTTTGATACCCAATCAGTTAGAGGAACTGGGTAAATGAAACTAGCATGAAGAAGTTTTTCAACTTCTGCCTTGATGGCAGTAGCTTTCTTTGGGTGCACCTGTTGAAGCCATTATCTTACTGGTTTGACATCTGGATACATCTTAATTTCATGTTCAACTATGCTCGAGTCGATGCTGGAATTTCTTCATATGACCATGCAAAGACATCTCTAAACTCGCCAAAGAGAGCATAATATACTTCCAGTTCTTAAGAAGAACAAGATTTTCCAACATGAATAATTTCTACAACATCTGGTTTAGTCGATATGTCTATGGTGATAATTTCTTCAATATTGGACAGATTTCGCTTGGAATCCACCTGTTTACAATATTTGATAGAAAATCAAACACTGATGGATGATTAAGGTCACTGGAGCAATCTTCGTTGTAATCCGAAGGATGGGAACAATGGTGGTAATCTTCCCATGGTGCCCCCTGCATGTTCATTAATTGAACGATTCCTTCGTCTGTAGAATGTACTTGTGACCAAGGATCTGAAGAGGTACCATACTCCTTAGACCTATCTACCCAAATGCTTGATGAGCATTCATTGGGGTTTGCCTCCCATGCTGAGAACATTGATTGCTACAATATTTCTATTGGGCTTGGAGGCAACACCTGGTGACAATCCATGCAAATATCATTTTCGGACATCTTCTGAATGGAAGATACCATATTGCAAGTTCCCACCATTGCTACTTCCTCCATGTCGTTTGGAGGCAGTAGGGAAAAAGTAACCATCAACGTAGGGTCTTTTAGTAGGCCTACTCCAATATTTTGAAGCGACTGAGAGCTTCTGTGGATCATCGGAATGCTTCCCGTAACTTACGAACTGTTGGGGAGGAATGTCTGTTGGTCGACGATTGTAATTCCCCCTTGAAAGGGAAATGAAATATTTCTGAAGTATGTCGACACAATGGCAGCCATAGCATAAATCTAGGGCCTTTCCAGGAGGATGTTGTAATCTAGGTTTCCATCGATAACTTCCACATCAATTTCTATTGTTTTCCCCCCAGTTCGACTTGCAAGTTACTTAAAATCCCGTATGGATTGTATGTTCGTCCATCAAATGCTTTTAACGTCATCGACGATTGCGACGAGGGTGGTGAGCCTAAAGTTTTCCAGCAACTCATGGACATAATACATGTAGATGCCCCCTCATCAATAATTGTTCGATGAACGGTTTTGTTGAGGGCTTTCACTTGAATGAGGAAAGCGAGTTGAGCTAGTAACTGTGAGTCATATACTTTATGTTTAAAGGCCACAAGATTGGAATCCGTTGGGTCAATCCAACCTATTGTTGATAATAAAGCTTGCTTCTGGGAGGGGCAATTTTGCAGTACCTCAAGTGTCAACATAGCGGAAGGCAATTGGGCCAGGTCCTCTACTATATTATAATTTTGTGCCGCTCTAGCACGAGGATTAAATGTTGATTTGTGTACAACTCCCTTTGGTGGCTTTATCATTAGCTCAGGAATGATTGGTGGCACAACTTTGGTCGAAGTTGTTGTCGAACTACTAGTTTGATCAGTAGCCTTGTTGTTCGACAACTGTGGATTCCCGTAATATTTATTCCTTGTCGATATCAAAGCATCATTTTTCTATTTTGAAATGGACAACATAAGGACTTGGGATGGGGAAGCATTGTCACTAGCAACTAGATTGGTTCCTGGGTTCATAAATGGATCAGTCAATACTGTTGAGGCTTTTGGATTCTTAAGGAATTTCTTAACTTCAGCTTTATATGGACAATGTCTCATCCAATGATCCTCATCGCATATGAGGCATGGCTGAGTAGGTTTCTTTTTCCCAGAAGGGTTCGCAGAAGATTTTTCAGGAGACGAATCATACTATTTCTTCTTTTTTCTCTACCCTTTCTTCTTGCCTCCTGGTTGCTTTGGTTCTTTGCCTTTGTCAATTGACACAGCATTAACCTCCGAGGCTAGAATTTCTTCATTTGCATTTTGATCAAAAATCTTACAAGCATTATTGGATGTATCCTTTTTTCAATTTCGTGCTTGTTGTACCTATCATGCCATTGCTGGCATGAGAGTCTTTATTTGATTTAGGAGGAGGAGGAACAAAAAAATTTGGTCTAGGAGCATCAACGATTTTGTCGTAGAGCATTCCAAACTGAGTATAGATCAATTCTAGATATTGCGCATGAGCAATAACGTACTCTTCAGTGATGACCCCTCCCTTTTCCACATCTTCTGTAATAGAAGGTAACAATGACTTAATAAACCATTCAGCTAGCAGCTGATCAGGAATATATGTTTTCATCATTCTACGACGACGTCACCATTCATGAATATGATCGGATATATGAGTGGTTGTCGTTTGTTTGAAATCAGTAAGAAGCTATGTTCTTGTTTCATACCTTATTGGTAATTGAAAATGTGTTAAAAAGGTTGTGGCGGGGCCTAGTATAGGGGCCTAACATGCCTGGTATAGTGACACCATGTATGCAAACCCATAAATGCAGTCCGTTTGAATCCTATATGTAGTGCCCAACGAGATTGGTAATTCACCATTTCCTTTCTCTAACTGCATTCTTTATTAATTCTTCCCATAAGAAGACAACCATAAACAAAAAATGGTGAACCAAATGGTTTCATACTTTGAATGACGACGTCGCCATTCAAGAAAAGATAGAAAAGATAGATCAACGCCTTAGAATTTAGCCTCTTCGAGGGGGCAACCTCCTTACATTACATAAATGAAAAATTCTTCAATGATACAAATGAAAAGACCTCCTTTCTATATATAGGAGTCTATGGGGTCATAACATAATCAGAACCGACATAACAATAATAATGTAAGGGAACAATAATAACAATAATGGTTTCTATGGGGCACGATACTAACAATATGGGCACTACATGGGTACATCAATATAATAAGTGGGTTGTACTAATAACAATCAAGGGTTACACTAGTAGTACAGGGGCCTAACATGCCCCTCTCCTTCAAAAAGAGTTGTCCTCAATGCTTGAGTAGTTCTTGATGCTTCTGTATAAAATTCTTGTCCTCCCATCTGGAATCTTCAGTGGGTAAGTTCTTCCACTTGATGAGATACTTTGAAATTGATCGATTTCGTCACTGTTGGGTTCTTGTTTTTGTGACTGCTCCAGGTTCCAATATGATTTTTCCTTCCTCTTCATTTTCTGGCAATATTGTTTGAATTGGGATCTTTTGCAAATTTTGAATAAGTGGCCATACTTCTTTGTCCTTCTTCCATTCATCCCTTTCTTTGTTTATCCAATCTGGTTGGATAATAGAAATAACACAAAACAATGCTTCCACATCCTCATCCTTGAAGAGTCTTCCCATTCGGTAAGGTCGCCATTTTTTAAGTGCATGTAGCAGTAAAAATACCCAATCATCTACATCAAAACACTTTTCACTACGATGTTGAGCTACCTGTTGTTTCATCTGATTTTGCACCGAAGTGGCGTTATCCTTTAAAAGTTGGAGAACTTGTTGTTGATGCTCGATGTGATCTTTCACTGCTTGAACCTTTTTCTTCTTGATATGTCCTTCTATCTCTAGAGTTTGGGGAGTGGTAATTTCTTCCAATCCTTTACAAGATATGGTTGGATTCATTTCTTGATGCTCGTTGTGATCTTTCACCTCTTGAACATTTTTCTTCTTGATATTTCCTTCTATCTTGATAGTTTTAGGAGTGGTAATTTTGACCAATGAATTACAAGATATGGTTGGATTCACTTCTTCTTTCTCGATGTGATCTTTCACTTCTTGCACCATTTTCTTCTTGATATGTCCTTCTATCTTGAGAGTTTGAGGAGTGGTAATTCTTGCCAATGCTTTACAAGATATGGTCTGATTCATTTCTTCTTTCTCTGGGGTGGGGTCCTGGTGTATATATTATTCTTTTGATGTTTCTTGATCCTTTTCTTCCTCCTCTTCATATTCTATGTAAAATAATTTCTTCTCAGCACACTTATGACCTTTAGTGCATTTGCTATCACAATTTTAACAAAGCCCTTTTTCTCTTTTTTCTTCCAATTGTGTGGTGTAACCCTTGTAGGTTGTGGAAGGCTAGGAGAAACAACACTTCCATCTTTATAGTTGTGAGGGGTATGCTTCCTGGTTTCCATAATTTTGCTTTCCACTATGTCACAAAGCCCTTTTACTCTTTCCAATTGTTGTGGTGTTGCTCTAAAGAAGGTGTTGCTCTTTGTATCCTCATAATGTGCTATCATTTCCTCCGTGAAAATTGACTACGTAACAAGTTGTTTATGAGAACAAAGCCCTTCCTACCATAAAAAGTGATCCGGTTCTAAATACGAAGATGCAATACATACCTTTTGTAACAGTGGTACACCATGTAGATCAAAATATTGGTCGATCTGAAGTATCCAATTTACGGGATCCTTGCCATCAAACTTCCTCATCTTGCTTTTTCTTGATTTTAGGAGCTTGATCTTGAAACGATTGTAACTCTGTACTTGCGGATCTTTAAGTTCTGAAATTGCAACCTATAGTATCCCTCTGTGTTCTCTTTCCAATGCCACCAATCTGATCCAAATTGGATTCTCCAAGAAAGAGTTATGCACAATCTCCCAAGATGACCTGATTATAGACCTTTCCAGAAGAGCGAACTTGTATGAAGTTCCACGTGTCACTGTTTCGACCTTTTTCACTAAAAAATATATACAAGAAACTACAGTCCATCCTCTTTTTGTACCCTTTTACAAAATTTCAATCCGATGCTCAGAGAGAAAGTTATGACGATTTTCCCCTGGTCACCTGTTTGGAATGTAATTTAGGAGTCTTCAAAAATACCAACTTCCTCAGATCATATCTCCACAAATATAGCATGAAAAGCCCTGAAATTCGGACCCGAGATTCAATGCGATTTCTTCTCAAATGGGTTTTTTTAGCTTCTGAAACATCACAGAAAAAAAGTTATGGCGAAAATTCCATGATGACCTATTTGGAGCAGCGAAACCCTAGAATCCAAAGCTCTGATACCAAATGTTATGAAACCAGCTCAAGAAAAGATAGATCAATGCCTTAGAATTCAGCCTCTTCTAGGGGGCAACCTTCTTTACATTACATAAATGAACAATTCTTCGATGATACAAATGAAAAGACCTCCTTTCTATATATAGGAGTCTAAGGGTTCATAACATAATCAGAGCCGACATAACAATAATAATGTAAGGGCACAATAATAACAATAGTGGGCTTCTATGGGGCACAATACTAACAATATGGGCACTAAATGGGTACATCAATATAATAAGTGGGTTGTACTAATAACAATACGGGGTTACACTAGTAGTATAGGGGCCTAACAAGGAGGAATCACCCAACCTACGATGAAAGCAACAGTTACCAGGCTTTACGACGCCGGAATATGTCTCTAGCCTAGACTTCTAAATGTTGTGCGTTAGGTTCCAAAGTGTTTTTATGTTCATTAAATTTATTTTATAGTTGATCTTTCTTAAGAAATTTTCCTTTCAGGTTCACCGCGTGATGTAGATATACAATTCCTAAAATGCAATCTAAGATGATAAAAAATCATTTAATCTTCTTTGTGCAATGAAAATCCTAGCTACTAAGGCAAGAGAAACGAAATCCTTTCAACATAGAGCAGAGAGCACACACTAGATGCACTGTCCTAAAGCAAAATCAACAAGAAATCTAAATGCAAATGCACGTGCAATGTATTTGTTTTCTGCTTTCTTAATGTGTGAATGACAAAAAGAATGCTAAATACAAATCTGAATTATCTCTTCTTTCAAAGCGACAGTACTAAAATTTTTATTTTCAAAAAACGACAGGAAGACAAGATGACACTTTGCAATTTTGAATTGAAAACTGCTTTTGACACTTGAAATACTTATAAATTCAGATCAAATACAAGAGTAACAGTGTGATCGACTATCAAAAATAGAAGTATTCTTTTCCTTGACTGAAAACAACACTTGCGACACTTTCAAATAAAAAAAACGACAATTCGATTAAGCTACTTCTTTGTAAAAGAGAATTGTAAATGGCACACAATACATAAAAACATTCACAATTATTTGTATTACAGAGGTTGGATGATGCAAAGAAATTGGGTTTCAAGAGTGGTCTACTGATCACAGACAACAAAACTCCTGAATAAAACTGAAGACAGTGAAGAAGTAACCAAAATTTGAAGGTAGATTTAGTCTTGTCTTATCATTGCACCTGTAACACAGGGAAATAGGGATGCATCCCATGTACTGCACATGGGAGGTGTGATGAATCCAGATTGCCAAGAAGACAGGGTGCGATGGTCCAGGGACGAGACTTCAACTTGGTTCTTGGTCACAGTTTGCAGTTTAGTTCATGGATTTAGGCCGAGCAAATGATAGTCAATAAATACAAAGTACAGGGCTGATCTAATGAGGTTACTCAAGCTACCTCTAGGGAACTTAGGATGTTTGCAAGTTAATTTTTTAGTTCATAAACAAACCCGGAGATTGACTGAAGCAACGTTTATCTACTTTGCACTTGCATAGCAAATGCAGTTCGAAGGCTAGCTGGCTTAACTTCAGGCTTCGTTTGTGGTTTATGAATCAAACAAATAGAGACAAGCAATCAAACTAATCGCTCCCTAGCGGAGTTGCCATTTTGTTACTGGGAAATCTAGTGTTTATGCAAAGCTACTAGTCCCACTAAGACGGGTAGCTATCTTTGAAACAAATAGATTAAAGTTACTTGCTTTTTCCTTTACGAGAGAGAGATGGGAAAGAAGCAGAGAGTACCAACCTCAGTCTTCTGCTTGGCTCCTTGCTTGTATCCTTTCCCCTTTGACAAAATCTCACCACTGCTTCCTTACTTGCCCAACTTCAAAGAGCACCTGTAGATTCACAGCAGCATAATACCATCAAAGCATAGAGATCTTTCGCTGTCAAAATATAGGATCAGATATATATTGACGATATAAATTCATATAACAACACAATATTCAGAGATACACAAGAACATGGAGGAAAAGTCAAATAGCTTTATTAATAAAAGTTGTAGAAGAGAGGATTACAACCACTTGGCCAGACCCAGTGCCATCCTCCCAGCTTGAAAGCCCTCTTCACCTCACACAAAGCAAGGTCACCCAAAAATGTCTTCAAAGAGAAACTAGGAGCACTTATTTGCAAATTGCCAAATTCCAACCTCTAAATCTATGGGACGAGGGATCCATTTATAGATATTTGTAGCCGGGTGAGTCAGCTTCTGGGATTTTTATTAGTGTCATCTCTCTGGTAGTTCTTGGTTCCACTTGGAGATTTTAGATCTCTTACTCATCCCTGGGGGAACTCAGGGAGGCAAGTGTCAAATGAGTAGCTTCTAAAAGATTCTTAGGTTGTCCACTTAACAAATTGCTTGTGCCATTTGTCTGCTCTCTCTCATTGCACCCTACAGAAGGGCTTTCCAGTATGCATCGCAACCTTTGCACTAGGTAGTCTATATGGTCTTGCTTTGACCAGTTTTGAGTAGATTTTCATGGAAAACTTCTGGGAGATGATGTAATCAGCTGACCTTGCTCCTTTAGGGTATGAAACAACACTTCTAGGGATTTAGAAGCCCTTGGTTTATGGACATGTATGATTGGGGTTGCAGTTCCGAAATATTTCTATAACAGTGTTATCAATAAATCTTATTATTCATTCAAAAATATTTCCATATTGAGTTATTACATTAGGTTTCTATTTTTGTTTAGTATTTTGGATTACATATATCCTTTTATTGCAAGTTTTTCTCATTTTATTATTGCAGATCTGAAGTGTAAGTAGCCACAAATTATTTTTAGGGTCATTTGTCACGAGTGAATTAAGTGAAGTATTTTTGGTACACCTTCCAAGAAATTTCATCGTAACAAATGGAAAGTCCACTAGGTTTATAGCTACATTTTTTGTCAACAAATAGTGACTCCACTAGGTCTATAACTACATTTGTCGTCAACAAATGGGGACTCCACTGGTGTAGTAATTTAGTTTCTAGGTGACTGTAGCTTCAGTAAATTCCAGGGTTTTATGCAGTTATTTATAGCCTCTCAATTTCTATCTACAACTTTATTTTCTTTTTCTGTCAAATTTTCTGATTCTGGTGGTTTTCTGGTTCTTTCTGCGTGTCACAAGTACCAAACAAGTAGGAGATGGAAAAATATGTGCGAGAACTACCAACTAAGAGTCCTCAGAGAAAAATACACTTTTCAACCCCAAATATGTATTATATAGTGCATTTTTTTTCATATATCTACATTTTCCACTTTTTCGAGGTCAATACCTATGTTTTGGATTTTTTTGAGAAATTTTCAGATTTTTTTCTAGGTTTGCCAAGAGTGTTGTGTGTGGACTGGAAAGGGTTTCTTATCTCTATTTTAGTCTCTCCTAGGCCTAGATTCTCTTAATTTTTCTCTTTGAGGAAGGAAAAATCCCCTTAGGGTTTAGAGTACACCTCCACCTTTCTAGGAAGAGATTGGTTGGGTGAGGAGTAAAGGGTTTCAACATTTTCAACCACTAGTTTTCAAGTTCTGTCCATTATTTTACAACATGCTTGGATAGGTTTATTTCACCTTTTCTCTATTTAGTTTGGGTTTTTCCTTTCCCCCTTAGGATCCCCTTGACTATCCTAGGTTTTGGAACTTCATACCTATCCTTTACAACATTTTTCACATCTGATTTGTTTTGTGTGTCTACACCATTTACAATAGATTAGTTTCTTTAGATCTCAGTCCCTTCGAAATTATATATTTTATGCCTTTTATGCGTCTTTGAGTAGCTTGTATGCCTTCTCTTCCTTAGTTGTTTGATAGCCTTTTGGGTGGGGTTTTGTGTGCTTGTTTTTCTATCATTTTCAATGTTATTTATAATCTTTAAACACGTTATTTTTAGCAGCACATTTCATCATAATACATTCTCAATTAACTCATCCACTTGACACATCATTTTCACAAACTCACACCCTAAGTAGACGTGAGCTTGGTTAACACCACCAAGCCTAGACTTGAAACACTACACCTTAATAATTCAACACACATAGATTAAGCCCACTTGGGCACCAAGGCCAAACAATATGTGTAGTTTAGATGTAGGATCAATGGGATAAGCTTCCAATAACACCCATCAATCACTTACACTGAGACATAGAATTTGACATATTAGGGAGCTTAAAATCCTTCGCCATCCCACAGTTCAAAGGAAAAATGCGTCAGAAAATTGATTCAGAGGGGGTTAGGCTAGGTCATCGTGGGAGAAGTTCTCCTTGGGGCTACCCAACTCGTGGTAGGGAATCTTGTGTGGTGGTTGATCACCAAGAAGCTCAAGACTCGACCACCCCCGTGGGATGAAGGTAACCATACTTACCAATCTTAGGAAATTGTTCTATAGGATAGGTTGGGGGAAGCATTTGGTTCTCTACCCTACCTTTCTCATGACAAATCTTCTTGTGGGTATCAAATTCTGTCAAGTAAGAAGTTCTTTGGAAGGCCATCTAAAATAATAGATTTAGGATTGTTGAGGATTTATATCACCTATAGGTTAGATGTATTTTTCTTTGATAGGATGCTCTTGCTTGTATTAGAGTAACATCATTGATATAGTTAGTTTACACTTGGAACCACTACACTAGGTTTTTTCTTGATTTTTATTACTCTTTATCTCCCATCACCCTTTAGTCCTTAGAGTCATTATTTTCTTGACATCATTGTGCCCCCCAGGAGTTTGTCACGGTGAATTAGAGGCCTTTGTCCTTAGTTTTTGTTAGGACATTCTACTCCTCCTCATCAAGTTAGAGTTCATCCTCCTAGTCATCCTTTGAGTCCTCATTCTAACTCTTGTTCTATTGATTCTTCCAGTTCTTCCTTTGATTCTACATATTCTCAACCCCGTACCTTCACCATATCAGGCGCTAACGTGGGTGCAGGAAGCCAAGGTGGTAACCCAGGTACTAACTAGGGTAACCCCATGAGTGGAACCTCCACTAGTGTGGTCACTCCTACTCCATTTATTCCTTTTATGGTTGGTTTGAGTCTCCCTTATTTCAACCAGCTCATCAATGACCCTCTTCTCCATGACCCCAATTGGCTAGCTATGCTTACCAAGCTTCCTTCCGACATCCCTAAGTTTGAAGGTAATACTAGAGAAGATCCCACAAATCATGTTCACTTATTCCATAAGTGGTGTTAATCCTATTCTCTCACTAAAGACTCCATCCATCTTCACCTTTTCCAACGCACTCTTACTAGAACTACTACTAAGTGGTATGTTGATCAACCTAGGGCCACTCATTCCACTTTCGCAACTCTTTCCAAATAATTTCTAGCCTATTTCCAAATACCTCTCCATTATGACACTGGTACCAAACTATTGACTTCTTTCTGTCAAACTTCTGCCACTCGCCTATCTGACCATGTTAAAGATGGCGTACAAGGAGGAGCATATATAAAGATCTTGAATTCGAAGACCGTCTCTATATGGATTGGTTCCTTAGATAGATTTTAGCCCCCATTTCTAAATATGTCACTTCTCACTTCCCCAAATTTGAGGAAGATTCACTCCAAGGTAACCTTAAAATTTGACCTGATCTATGCCCAATCAAGACATGTCTATATTGTCATTATTGATCTACCTCGGCCTGGTGCTACTAATGCACCAAGAGCATCTCATGTTGTTGATGGTATCGTTGGATCCATTTCAAACCCTCAAATAAAACCATATGCTCCACCTTCGATGAGTTATGGTCAACCCTATGGCGGACCAGTTCCTCTTACACCTATCCGCCCCACCCAATCTTTCACCTAGCAACTCCTATTCAGGTCCCAACACGTCATATGCACATCCCCATCTGCATCAAAAAATACCAGGGATAGTTGTTGCTCCACCTATCTATCCTAATGTCACCCTATATCCTTACTACCATATGCACTACCTTGCACTCCAGCCCCGCTGGCACTAGCACCCCAGGACCCCATTCCTCCTCCACCTCTACCACAAAAACAACCTACTCCTCAAGGTGAAGTGTATGCTTAGAAGAGCACACCCAATCCCCCCAACCTCAAGAAACAAAACAAGGGAAAAGGTAACTAGAACCAACAATCTCAAGGTAATCAAGGTAACTAGGGTCCACCACCGAATCCACCTAAGGGAAACCAGCCTAATCCTACAACCCATCAATAGAGCGAATAGGCCAAGCAAAAAAAGGCTCTTCGTACAAACAAACCTTGTTCCTGTTGTGGCATATATCGCCATTATACTCATGACTGGCCCATTTTACCTCATATGCATCAAGTATGGGAAGCTCAAGCAATAACTTCTAGAGGACAACAACCCATAACTTCACCTCCTCATCCTCATGCTTCATCTCAACCAACTGTGCTTACCAATCCTTTTCCTCACCAAGTACATTCAACTACTCAACCTACACAAGGTCATGTAGCTCCCGAACCCCCCCATTTGGTCACAATGATTATCATGGAAAGTCGACACCGAACAAGTAAACCTTCAAACTCTATCGTGCCAATATGGCAAGCCACCTGCTAAGTCAGTGACTAAGTCCCAATCTCAAGTTTCCATTGAGCCTCTGTCATCATCAAATGGTGCCTTACATATCCCTTCATCTACAGTAGATTTTATCACCAATATCCCCAAAGTTCCATTACGTTGAAACATTTCTTCTTCTAAAGCCGCCCATAATTATAGCATAGTAGATGAATTGGCGCAGTCTCCTACTCCCATGTCAGCACTGGAAGTCCTCTAGATGTGCCCATCCCAATGGGGAGATCTACTCTCTTATTTGGATGTTGTTGGCCCTTCTAAAGATCATATGATTCTATTTGACGTTGACAAATCAGAACATCCCCCCTTCCTTTATCCGTTGCATTTCAAATACAAGTCTCCATAAGAAACACAGTCGTTCAGCGGTGTATCATAGAAAAAGGTGTGCCCACTTGTGCATTGGATGATAGTGTTTGGAAGCAACTTGGTTCCCCTAACCTGTCCCCATCCACCATCACTCTATGTGCTTGGGACAGTCATTGCTTGTAGCCCCTCGGATTATATCACAACTGTCCAATTACTCTTGTCAACAAGACTGTTTCCATTAACATTGAGGTCATTGATGCCCCATTATATTTTAACATCCTTTTGGCCCATAGTTACACCTATTCCATGTCTGATGTTACATTTTCAGTTTTTTATAAGATGTGCTTTCCTCATAATGGAAATATTTTCATTATCGATCAGTTGACTTACAATGATCGTAAGTCTCATACTTCCCCTCAGTCCAATATCTCATCGATGACTAGAAATAAGGCTTTCTCATCCCTCACCAATGTCTCTCTTGGAGTCTAAAAATATTCCACCTTCCTTGGTTCTTATTATGGTACACCGCCTACCCCTTTTGAGCCTATCTTGTCTAGTGTTTGCATGCTTCAAGCATTACGAGCTTCTCACAAGAAGTCCGGTACGTCTTCACAGCAGTCAACACCTTCACAACCTGTTGTTCCTAACTCAACCCAACCTTCAGGTATTACTCCTCAAGGTCCACTTCCTTCTGCTGGTATCTCTCCCACTCCTTTCCAACCCAAAACCATTCCCCCAGGTCTTAACCATCTTGTAGTCGTTCCCCCAAGTCATTACCCTTCTGGTCATATACCTTTCTTATTCTTACCTCCTATAATTTATTCTACACCTATCATGGCTACATTTCGTTTATCTGACATTACCTTTGGGATCCTAGTTTGGTATATTGATCCTCCTGCAAACACTCCTACTGATCAACTCAAACCTTACACTGCTTTGAACTCAGTTCAACTATCCCTTCCTTTGCTTCAGTTCCACAAGAACCTCAACAAGAACCTATTCTTGTTGCAAAAGCATCTTGTGAGGGGGGAAAAGCCTAGAAAAATGGAACTAAGGACAAGTCACCCCAACCAACTACATATCCTCCTAAGCCTCCAAATCCTACTCCTCCATGTGGTTTGCGTGATGTTGTTGATCATGCCACAAATAATTGTCTTGATCTCCCTAATATAAAGAATGTGGTCTCTGATACCTTTCCCGACTCTAAAATTCTTGAGGTCCATGTCACCTTACCTGAGTCAGGCAAGAAGAGCAATTCCTTACACAGTAATCACCCTTGTGATTTTTGTGATAACTATGGCCATTATTCTTACCATTATCCTCATCTCAAATACTTTCATGACACACTTCAAGTGCTTCGCAAGTTAGATGATTCTCATAATGATTACATCTCTCCTCTGCCTATGGGTTCCTGTCCCACTATTATGCCAAAACAAGAGGTCTCTCAACCACCCATCGTGATCCCTCCTCCCAATTTCGAGATCACGAGTAGTACCACCCCTATTCTCTACCTATCATCATCCATGGGATTGATCTATTGGGATTTTCTTGATGTTTCTTATTGTGATTCTTTCAAACCCTCTTTAACAATCACTTGGGTCTCAACATTGGTAGATGTCACATCTACTAGTCATGCGGCCACCCCTTTTGAAAATGTGCATGTGAACCATGTTTCCCATGATGATTATTGGTTCAAATGCCCTTACTTCAATCCCATGAGCTTGAACCACATCCACCTTATGGCCATTACACTGCCACATAATTTTTGGGTAAGGGGTCATCTACTTTTGAGAGCCTTGGAGAAGTAATTCTCCCCAACCCTCATAGTGCATCTTGTAGTGTCAACTCTAGGCACATCCTTCCTCCCCATTTTTAAGAGCTTATATAGTCCCACATCACTCCAAATCACCATGGGGATGATCAAATTAATAATTCCTACATTTTACATCAACAATCCAGTCCCTTAGACATTATTGTTGGTCAACCGCAGTGTCATTTAGGTGAGAATCAATTAATTATATCTGAAGCCACTCTTTGGTATAGTGACACTATGTATGTGAACCCATAAATGCAGTCCATTTGAATCCTATATGTAGTGCCCAACGAGATTGATAATCCACCATTTCCTTTCTCTAACTGCATCCTTTATTCATTCTTCCCATAAGAAACAACAAATGGTGAACCACATCATCAAAGTGTGTTTAGAGTCAACTATTATAAATACATTCATCTAGGGGGCACCCATGCCCCTACATCTCCTCATCATTCTCTTGAGGATATCTTGCCTATTGGACCAAATGCTTGAATCCCTTATTTTAACACCTGGAACATAATGGCACTCCACAAATGCATCTAGCTAGAGGGTATCATTCCCAACTTATCAATCCCCTCCATCATCATATTTTGTGGGGGCAATATCTCATGCTTGGGTCATGGTGGCCCCTGGTCACCTTCTCACTTGATCAACATCAGTCTCGTCTTACACCCCAATGATCTAGGTATGGTCGATTATCCTCTCATTCCTTGGATAGTTTGTCCTACCAACCTCTCTAGCGAGCCATATTCATATCAGATAGAATAGATGCTTGATACCATGTCTTCAAATATTCTACTTTATGTGATACCACATTTACCACCTAGTCGCCATGTTTCACTTGATGGGATAGGATGATCCTAGACCTTCATTAGTAGTTCATCCCTATATTCCTCTCTTACATTGATTCTTCTCCAGGAACCATCCTTCCAGGAGGCATTAAGGTCATTTTTAGACAAGTAAGTCTATTTACTTGAATGTCGCATGTCCAAATTTTAACAGTTCTCTTTTCCACTACGATATCCTCAATATTTATGGCATTCTCTTCTTCTCCAAATTCTCCAATAGCTCAATTTGAAAATGAATTGGATTTGGGGGAAAGAAGCCCTTTTAAAGGGGAAAGACTTAGTTTTTATGTTGTCCATTGTGGCCAAATCGTAGCTCAGTTTGACGAACTATCAACACTATTGGAAATCTTTCACCAAGTTCTCTAATGGGTCTCCCTTTATTTTTGGTAATTTGACACTTCACTGGGAAGCCATATTTTCCATGATGTCTCACTTTGCGGCATATTAAAATCGAATTTCTTAATTTGAGCCACTTGTACTCCAATACCACTTTATATTTGCACTGTTTGACTTATGAATTTATTTTCATCATGAGTAACCATAATTTACTCATGCCTTTATGGTCCCCTCTAGGCCTCCCCCATGTGGCAACTTCATCAAGTCACCCTTGTTCATAGCATCGGAGATGAGTCACCCTTGCATATATGGATTCTGTTTCGAGTCCCCTTAAGTATAGTTACAATGTTCCATACATATTTGTGTCACATTCATCCCATCATGCTCATATTTGGCCTCCAACTATACTGCTTCATCTTTGAAAAGCCTTTGTCTGAGTAATTGACCATCCCCTCTGGAATCGAGTCAGTCGCTGCCAGGTAAACCATGCATATTATGCTTTGACAAGGGAAGTCGTCAACCCACCACTCATCTTATGTCCTTCCATCATCAAGTGTGGTGTCAGTCCATCAGTCACTTTCCTATGATCCCTCGTGCATTTGTTGAGGATTGCACATTACCTTAACTATGGCAGGCCCTCTTTTGTTGACTTCAGCACATTTATTACAGAAGTATGGTGTTGGGAGTGGGATCCCCCAAGGGTAGTTTTGGGGCTAAAAGCCCATGTTTGAGTTAAATTTTGTAATAAAATGGTAAATTCTCCACATTTTATGGTCGCAGAGCACGAAGGTGTTATGTGTCATAAAGGGTAGTCCGCCCTTAGTTTTGTAAAGTAAATTCGGCTGTAAGAATTCTAACCATGGTCTGTGGACCATGGGATTGTATGAAAAGAGCTAAGATCTAAGTAGTTTTAAGGAGAGATATTAGGAATTATGGAATAGAGTCATAGCTTTGAAGCAAGAAGTCTAAGTCTTGGGTCATAGCGTAGGTAGAGGTTGTGCAACTGGGTGCGCAGAGGCCTAGGGTAGAAGTCCACAGTTGAGTGCACGGACCCCTGCAGTTGTGTGCGTAGGGTGGACAAAGTCTATAAACACTTGGAAGATATTAATACAGAGAAATATTCTACAATTTCTTTGTCATTGTTCTGTTGATGCATCTGGATATTTTATGTATGAATTTCCTTTATTGTGCTTATACAATGTGCGAATGAGTGAAATTACATTCAATAATTAAATGCATTTACGAATATCTCTTTACATGTTGTTAACCTTGAGTATTTGATAAAATAAGAAATTCACTTGGATTAACTGGGGAATTTTCATGACTCGCCGCTATAGTAGCGCGAAAGTACCTGAGAAAAAGTTTGGGGTTGCATGAAGGTCACTTCTATCCTTTCGCGAAGGTATTGAAGGCTGGAATAGAGGGTTTGTCTTACACGCCCTAGAGCAAAGAAACCTACATGAAGGTAGGGATAGAGGGAATTAAACGACATCACAACCATATCAGGGTGCGGAAACTTGGTTCCAGCATCACCCCATACTGCTTCGGGTGAGACTTCATTCTGCGCTCTGCGAGCTGATGCTGAAAGGGCCAGTAGTGTAAGGATTTATTTGGCTATTTAACATTGAACCTGGGTTAGGCCCCCTCAATCCAACAAATGGTTCTATTGCCAGGACAGGGATCTACATAAGAGATGTGTGATGTTGTATCACTAGAATCCAACTAAGAAAGAGATTTGATACTGGTTGGACAGGAAGATCCACGAATTCGTGGCACAGGAGAATAGAAACTCGTGACTGACGAAGGAAAAGTGTTTGGATAGATACCTGTATATAGAAATCCATGAGATCTTTTTCTGATCCTTTCCAATTTAGTTGTACGAGTGGATCGCGAAGCTAGTAGATAGCCAGGGAAGGTGGAAACTTGATGGTGCTATTGTTTGGACCCCGAAGCTAATACAAAAATTAGAAGCATCTGAGGACAAGATCACTTGTGCTATTTATCATTGGCTCAATCACGTCATAGGAGGATTTGTTAATGAATTCATAGTCGACACCTTAGTCAGCTACAGCGAGGTGGAGTGACGCTTTTTCAAAGGACCGCGAGGTAAGTATGTGAAATATTTGAATACTTGGATTAAAATGCTATTGTGTGAAAAATGGGTTATGCAGCTACCTTGATGTTTGGAACTATGTGAAGTAGAAAAACTTGTAGGAACGAAGGAAAAAAGGGTCCGAAGTATAGCCCATTGATTTTACCTTTGAGAGATGACGAGGAAGGGATAATGAAGGTTTCTCCACGAAGCACTATTCAGTTAATAAGACAAGGATTTCCATGAATACCACCTCTGCCCACATCACCTCCAACTTCGCCTGTACCATCTCCACCTCCACCACAGTTCAGTATGGAAAACGCAGTGAAGCTGCCTTTGTTCAAAGGCTTGGGAAATGAGGACCCAAACCGATTCTGGTTTGCTGTGAAAGCTGTATGGGAAGCTCAAGGTGTTACATATGATCATATAAAGAAGGCAACATTGGTTAGTGCCCTGCAAGATCACACGCTAACCTGGTATATCAAGTACTCGAATGATAACTTGAATGTTGGAGTGGAAGACATATAGACAACACTGAAAAGAGGGTTCAATAGGCCTAAATCTGAGGCACATTTGATTATGGAATTCAAAGAAATCACAATATAACCAGGTGAGACGCCTTGAGAACTTGATCAGAGGTTGAAGTGTATAATCCGCAAAGCCAACATGAATTTGACATATGGACATCATCGCTAGTGGTTTGTGGATTTTCTACTGCCACACTTAAGGGTCTCGTTGTTGCAGCAGAAGATAAGAACTCAAGTAGAGGCCTTGGAGATTTCCATGAGACTACATGAAACACCAGTGCAAGATCCTAACCTGGGGGTTCAGCAAATCCATGCACAACTGAAGAATCTATTCCTTGAGATGCAAAGTTTGAAGCAGGACAGGACGGTTCAACTAGAGGTGTGCGAGGAGGTATGGTGCTTGAAATGCAAGATTCGGGGTCATGAAAAATACCATTTCCCAGTCTTTGTGAACTATATTGCAGGAGGAGGACCGATACCTTTGAGGCCAGAGGCTCAAGAAGGACCGAGCATGGGGACTGCATTATGGTGCACTATGTGTTAGGTAGCAGGAAAACATGCCATGGATAACTGTCACTTATTGCAAAAGTTTGTATAGGCACCGCAACAACTGTTCTGCAAATTTTTTAGATCAGTAGGGCATGATGAGAATAATTGCAAGTGTTATGAATTAATGATGGATAGAACTCCTACCTATAAGGTTCAAGCTGAAACACGACCCCTGACCAGAGTGTAGGGATGGCACGGACAAGATTTCAAGGGTGCGGATGAGGTTGAGGCAGAGGAGGACCTAGCAGAGGTCGAAGATAGTTGATCTGCTACAATTGTGGAGGACCAAGACACTATTCCCATGATTGCACTAATCCAATGCGTCCATCGTGCAAATATTGTATGTTGTTTGATCATGAAATGAAAGATTGTCCTTCACTAATAGCAAGGATATGTGACAAAGGGGCCCTACCACCTCTGCTGACTCAGAACCTATAGATGATTAGGTCTGAGCCATGTGAAGTAGATCCAAACATAAATATAGTGATAAGGAGTGGAATCACGATAGGAAATGACACAGGGAAACAACCAAAAGACAGTGCGTGGGTCTACAAATCTCTTGCGAAGGAGGCTGATTTTGGTTTAGAGTGTGCACGCGAAACATTCATGGAATCTAAGAAGAGCTTCGATGAGGCCTCCACCTCAGGAAGCAAGGATAAGCATGATCAGGTGATGGACCCCTCTATGCTTAAAAATTTCCTTGAAACCTATATGAATTTATTGTAATAGTAAGGCTATCAAAGTGTTACAAGAGCTCATCAATAGATGTACTGGAATCGCGCTGGGTGAGCTATGCGTGGTATGAAATCTTGGCAAACATAAAACAAGGACGGGACAAGAGATGAGACTGACCGCACAGATAGGAGAGTATGAAATGGAGAAGGTTATTTTGGACCTGGGGTCAGATGCGAATGTCCTACTGAAATAGACTTGGGAATGGATGGGAAGACCCGCACTGCAATAGTCTCTGATTCAGCTAAGGATGGTGAATCAGCAAAAGATCATCCCCATGGGGTGGCTGCAGGGGGTTACTATGGATATTGAAGGTGCAAATGCGCTAGTTGATTTTGAAGTAATAGGGATAGTGGTTGACAACAATCCTTATCCTGCACTCCTGGGAATTGACTGACTACTGATATGAACGGGGTAATCAATTTGAAGAAGAAAAAGATGATCTTCGAGAAGAAATCATTACACGTAATATTACACGTCGATCCTGCTGAAGGATTGCATTATATTGAGCTAGTCTGCGATTATGAGAGCGATGATGATCTAGACTGTATCTATAAGATAACAGCACGAGACCAATATTGGGTGAATCCAACAGCGGATGGATGAATTGCATCGGATCACAAAAGTTCATGCACCTTGGACTCTGATGAAGAACTAAAGCTCTAGAAGAATCAGTTACATGAAGTAACTACGCTGAGCTGTAACATGATGACCTAGTCGCTGCGCTGTGTGTTGTTAGAGCTAAGAAATTTTCCTACTTATGATGGCTTGAATGAGGTAGATATCATTTTGGATGCATTTGAAAGGGAGGTACCAGAAAAGAAGAGCTTCCAGGCATTGGACTAGGCTCTGCGCACTAGGCCCGCAAGATGGTGGGGTATGCATAGAGGAAGCTTTGATGATTGGCGCGAATGTAGGAGGATGATGAGAAAACGACTTGGGAAGCCTAAGATGTGAATGATAGACAAGTATGATGGGTTGTAGGAGTTGCATACCCACGTGTCGCAGGCTGGTATGGTGTTTACCAGCCTGGCTATTGGCACTTCAAAGGCAATTGATATGCTGCGCACAAAGGCTTCCAGTGTGATAGTGTTGCCAGATGGAGCATTGGCCACAGAAAATAAGGCTTATAGTCCTACTATCAGCGCATTGAAGGGAGTTGAGTTGAACCTGGAATCACTTCCACACGAAGCACTCCACCTCTTGCAGGATGGAGTAATTGCAGAGTTGAGGACTCGTAAGCACCATGCCCTCCAGGTGATCAGTGAACCATGGATTAACAATGAATAGATGGCCCTTCAAAGAAATGATGCCATCATCGCTGAGACTGAGGCGACTAACCAGAGCAAGAAGATTATGAAGGTCATTAAGGAGGCATGTAGAATGGTCCCAGAGTTGGCCATTCCAGAGGAGGAGACAGTTTAGGTCTAAATCCATAAATTGGCCACAGGGGTGCATGATACTTGGACTGAGATGGCACAGGTTCAGCTAGAGAAGAACCTGTAGATTACAGAGCTATAGTTGAGGGCTCAACCTTCAACACTACCAGAGGTAAAGAAACAGTAGGCAACCGCTATCACAGAGGCAGTCGCAGCAGTGGAAAGTGCAGTAGCAGACAGCACGTAGTTGTTCAAGAAATCATTTGAGGTCTTGAAAAACTTGCAAGAGGACCCAAATATACAAAGGCTATAGACTGAAGCATGCGAACTCCAACAACGCTATGATGAAGTTAAGGGAACAACATGAACCATCATGCTGACATAGAGGCTAGCTAAGCTACAGGATGCCAAGCAGCTGAAGGAGCAGGTGGACATAGCGTTGCACAAGGAAGCAATGCAGAAGGCATGACTAAAGCTCTCGCTGGAGGAAGCTTATGTAGTCATAGGAAATATTGAAGGCAAGCTTGCGACTCTAAAAGTGACGCAACAAAAGCTTTAGGCTGACAACACAGGATCAGTGACCAAGTAGGCAGTGGAAGATGCGAAGTAGGTGGAAACTCAGTGCATGGCCAAGGTTTTGGTCATATGGTTCGAGTTGGATGGGCTTCGTGCAAAGATCTCCGCACTTGCCGAGTGACTAGAGGGCGAGTCACGATGTTTGTGTTGGGGCCCTGTTGGGAGCGGGATCCCCTAAGGGTAGTTTTGGGGCTAAAAGCCCATGTTTGAGTTAAATTTTGTAATAAAATGGTAAAGTCTCCACATTTTATGGTCACAGAGCACGAAGGTGTTATTTGTCATAAAGGGTAGTCCACCCTTAGTTTTGTAAAGTAAAGTCGGGTGTAAGAGTTCTACCCATGGTCCGCGGACCATGGGATTGTGTAAAAAGAGCTACGATCTAAGTAGTTTTAAGGAGAGATATGAGGAATTATGGAATAGAGTCATAGATTTGAAGCAAGAAGTCTAAGTCTTGGGTCATAGCATAGGTAGAGGCTCTATAGGTGAGTGCGCAGAGACCTAGGGTAGAAGTCTACATCTGTGTGTGTAGGGTGGACAGAGTCTGTAAACACTTGGAAGATATTAATAAAGAGAGATATTCTGCAATTTCTTTGTCTTTGTTTTGTTGATGCATCTGGATATTTTATGTATGAATTTCCTTTATTGTGCTTATACTATGCACGAATGACCATAGTTACATTGAATAATTGAACACATTTACGAATATTTGTTTACGAAGTGTTAACCTTAAGTATTTTATAAGATAAGGAAGTCACTTGGATTAATTGGGGAATTTTCATGACTCACTAATATAGCAGCGTGAAAGTACCTGAGCAGCAGGTTAGGGCTACACAAAGGTCACTTGTATCCTTTCGTGGAGGTATTGAAGGCCAGAATAGAGGGTTTGTATTGCACGCCCTAGAATGAAGCAGCCTGGACGAAGGCAGGGATAGAGGGAAGTAAATGACATCACAACCATCTCAGGGTGCCAAACTTGGTTCCAGCATCCCCCCATACTGCTTTGTGTGAGACTTTGGTCCGCGCTCTGCGGGCTGATTCGAAATGGATAGTAGTGTAGGGATTTGTTTGGCTATTTAACACTGGACCTGGGGGAGGACCCCTCAAGCCAACATATGGTCTAGAGGGTGGTGTACCTTGGTTCGAACCTTCATCTTTGTTTGGTGCCTTGGAAGAAGAAAAGGGAATCACCATTTCACTTTGGCTTGGTTGTTTCTCACGTGCTCGACGCTAGCTAATTATCGCACAATTAGGAGTCGTACACTTGATGGTACGGTGATCCATAAGATTATACCGGTTATTCCTGGGTGTGTGTGATATGTTCCAGACCTCGTGATGGGTTGAACCTTCAAGTATCCCCCCACATGGCTAGATGTCCGCATATTTTGATCCAACCTCAGATGTGGTTCCACAGATTTTATGGGTTCGGTTTCAGCTGCTTTTAGCACCCACAACATGAATCTATCCTTCAGGGGCATGATTTCTCATGTACTCAGATGTTGCTATATTCAGTCTCAGCCTATGTCTCTCCAGGCACTTTATGTATATGGGATGAATTCTATTAATTTTTAGCCCATTGATGCCAGCATATCATGTATCATGTACTTTTATGCTTAAACCCACATTGTTGGGTGCACCATTATTATTTGTACTAAGTTATCTCAGCGGGTATGGGTATGCCTCCCTCGCCTCATTTGAGATCATGTACCCCCAAAAAGAGGAGACTTATATCCACTTAGTAGGTCTCACCCCCTCCATTCCTATGTCCTGCCTTGAGTTGCTTCAGCTCTCTCTCTATCTCTCTCCCCCCTTTGGTGTCTCGTGAAAGTTTATCCTACAACATATTTCGGTCATATGATTTTCTCTTGATGCATGTACATTAGGGGGCAATCTGTTATCACCTAAAAAATGATCACCTAACAATTTATAACTAGGTGGATCAAAATACACCATGTAGGATTAATTTTACCACAATAAAATCGCTTTCACCATAGGAAATAATTTAGTAAAGCATTTTTATTAAATTATTTATGTTTAAAATTAAACAACCCCTTGAGAATAATTGAATAAATCATTATTTATTTAACTTTCTCTAGGAATAATTATTAAATCATTATTTGATAATTATTCCTTGTCACATCTGACTAAATCCCATAAAAATAATTAAATAATTCACTATTTATTTATTATTCCTTAATTCTATTTTTTTTAATAATTGTTAGATCACTATTTAATAGTTATTTCAATTTCACATATTTCTTAATCCTCACAAAAAAATTAATATATCATTTTAATTGTTAATTATTTCTAAATAAATATATTTGACCATTTTGAATATCTTTTCCCTCTTCAAAAAATATAATTAGTATCCCTAACAGTTATATCTTGATTTGGTCAATATTATTTTATCATTTTCTATTTTCAAGATCAACCCAATACTTTTTTATAAATAAGAGGGTTTTCCATTCATTCTTCACCATGATCATTATCATCATCACCACTATCATCTTCTGGCATTTGAGCTCCCACTAGAGTTCTACACAGTGTATTTGGTTTTTTCACATATTGAGAGAGAGAATCGATCACTGAAGGAATAAGGACATCAAAGGACCCATCCCACTGAGGGGGAATTGCATACCCTTTTGTATATCTCCTTCACTACGTGTTATCAATAAAGATTATTATTCATTCAAAAGTCTTTCCATATTGGGTTTTTACATTGGATTTATATTGGTGTTTTCTATTTTGGATCACATATATCTTTTTATTGCAGGTTTTTTCTTGTTTTATTATTACAAATCCGAAGCGTAAGAAACCACAAATTGTTGTTAGGGTCACTTGTCACCAATGACATAAGTGAAGTGTTTTTGGTACACCTTCCAAGAAATTTCATACCAACACCTTGAGGAATTTTCCCATCTCCACCCACCTATCGATCTCTTCTAAGAGAAAACCATCGCCACCCCCAACCCTTGGGAATTTACACGATGCCACCTCGCCTAGTTCCAAAACCATCTAGTAATCCAAAGCTCAACCAATAAAATGAATACCATTTGTTGGGAACGGGTTCCCCCAAGGACAGTTTTGGGGCTACAAGCCCATTTTCTGGGACAATTTTGTAATAAAGCTGTAAAGTCTCCTCATTTTGTGGTCGCAGAGCACGAAGGTGTCAAGAGTCATAAAGGGTTGTTCGCCCTTATTTTTTAAAGTGTAAATTCGGCTGTAAAGATCCACCGATAGTCTGCGGACCATGGGATTGTATAAAAAGGAGCTAAGTAAGTAAGCTCTAAGTAGTCTTTGGCGAAGAGCGAAGAATGAAGTGAAGAGTCTTGGTAGAGGAGTCTAAGTGTTTTGGGTCTTAGTGTAGGTAGAGGCTCTGTAGATGACTGTGCAGAGGCCTAGGGTGGAAGTCTACAACTGAGTGTGCGGACCCTTGCAGATGTGTGAATAGGGCAGATAGAATTTGTATTAATCTAAGGATATCAATAAAGAGAAGTATTCTGCAAATTTTGTGTATTTATTTCTTGTTAATGCATCTGGTTATATTGTGTTTTGGGTTTAATTTACAATGTTCATGTGATGCGCGAATGTAGGGGATTATATTGGTTAATTGAACATAAGTAAGAATATCAATTTACGCGGTGCTAACTATGGTTGATTAGTAGGATAAGTAAAACACTTAAGATAACTTGGGAACCTATACAATACACTATCATAGCAGTGCAGAAGTACCTGGATCACGGGTTAAGGCTGCGTGAAGGTCAATCGTACACCTTTGCATAGGTACTGAAGGGCGGAATAAAGGGTAAACTGACAAATCCCTAAGTGCTTAGTGACCTGCACGAAAATAGGAACAGAGGGTATCAAACGACATCATGACCATCTCAGAGTGCGGAAACTTGGTTCCAGTATCCCCCCTTACTGCTTCAGGTGAGATTTTAGTCCGCACTCCACAGGCTAATGCTGAAAGGGCCAATAATGTAGGCATTTGTTTGGCTAACTAATGTTGAACCTGGGTCAGGCCCCACAAAGACAACAAATGGTTCCGTTGCTGGGACCAGAATCTACATGAGAGATGTGTGATGTCATATCACTGGAAGCCAACTAAAAAAGAGGTCAAAGACTGGTTGGATAGTAAGATCCATGAATTCATGATGCAGGAGAATAGAAATCTACGACTGACAATGGAATAGTGGTTGGACAAGTACCTATATACAGAAATCCACGAGATCTTTTTCTGTTCCTTTCCAGTTGAGTTATATGAGTGGATCATGAAGCTAGCGGATAACCAAGGAAGGTGGAGACTTAACGATCCTATTTTCTGGACCTCAGAGTTAGTACAGAGACTGGAAGCCTCTGCATATAAGATCACATGTGTTGTCGATCATTGGCTCAATCACATCATAGGAGGATTCATGACTGAATCTGCAGTCGATACCTCAGTTAGTTACAGCGAGGTGGAGTGGTGCTTTTTCAAAGGCCTGCGAGGTAAGTACTTAAAGTCTTTAAATACCTAGATTAAGATGTTATTGTGCGAAAAACAAGTTATGTAGCTGCCTTGATGTTCAGAGCTACACAAAGTGGAAAGACTTACATGAATGAAGGAAGAAAGGGTCTTGAATATAGCCCACTAATTTCACCACCTTTGGGTGATGAAGAGGGAGTAGTGCAAGTTTCTCCGTGAAGTGCAGTTCAGTTATTAAAACAGGGATTCTCACAACTGCCACCTTCACCTACACCACCTCCAACTTCACCACCATCACTTGTGACTTTGTCCACACCACTGCCACCTCCACCACAGTTCAACATGGCGAATGCATTGAAGCTGCCTTTGTTTAAGGGCTTGCGAAATGAGGACTCGGACGAGTTTTGTTTCGTCGTGAAAGCTATATGGGAAGGTTAGGGCGTCTTATATGATCACATGGAGAAGGAAACATTGGTTAGTGCTTTGCAGGATCGTGCGATAACTTGATACATCAAGTACTCTAATGATAACCCAAATGCTGGGTTGGCAGAGATCCATACCTCACTGAATAAAGAGTACAGTAGGCCTAAATCCAAGGCACAGTTAATTGTGGGGTTCAAGTAAATCACAATAAAACCAGGTGAGACACCTTGGGAATTGGAACAAATATTGAAGTGTAAAATCCATGAAGGCAATATGAACTTAACAGATGGATAGCGTCGCAAATGGTTCGTGGATTTGCTCCTGTCTCACCTAAGGGTTGCACTGTCACAATAAAATATTACGACTTAGGAAGAGGCCTTTGAGATTTCCATAAGACTACATGAACCACTGATACAAGATCTGAATCTGGGGGTTCAGCAGATCCATGCACAGTTGAAAAATATTTTCCTTGAAATGAAAAGTTTGAAGCAGGACAAAATAGTTTAACCAGAGGTGCGCGAAGAGATATGGTGCTTGAAATGTAAAAGTCAGGGGCATGAAAAAGACCACTTCCTAGTATTTGTGAACTATACTGTAGGAGGAGGAATGATGCCTTTGAGGCTAGAAGCCCAATCAGGACCAAGTGCGGGGCCTGCATTGTGGTGCGTTATATGTCAGGTAGTAGGGAAGCATACAACTGATAATTTCCATTTGCTGCAGAAGTTTGTACAAACACCGAAAAAACTACTTTGCAACTTCTACAGGTCAGTAGGGCATGATGAATGCAATTTCTGAAGTTACGAATTGATGATGGACAAAACACCCACCTATAGAGCTCAGGCAGAAACGTCGCCCCTTCACCAGAGCGCTGGGATGGCGCGAACAAACTTTCAGGGGCGCAGATGAGGCCGAGGCGGAGGAGGACCTGACAGAGGTTAGGGACAACTAATCTGCTACAACTGTGGAGGAACAGGACACCATGCCCATGAATGCACTAACCCGATGCGTCCGTCATGCAAATATTATACTCAGTTTGACCATGAGACACAGGACTATCCTACACTGATAGAAAGAATATGCAACAAAGGGGTGTTGCCACCACAATTGACTCAGAACCTGCAGATGATGAGGTCTTAGCCTCATGAGGAGGATCCAAATGTGAATATACTGCTCTGAAGTGGAATTGTAATGAGCAACGATAAGGGGAAACAGTGCAAAGATAGCGCATGGGTTCACAAAGCTCTGGCGAAGGAGGCTGAATTTGATTTGGAGCGCGCACACGGAATGTTCATGGAAGCAAAGAAGAGCTTCACTAAGGCCTCTACTTCAGGGAGTAGGGATAAGCTTGATAAGGAAATGGACCCTTATATGCTTATGACCTCTCTAGAGACCTGCACGAAGCTATTGCGCGATAGCATGACTATGAAGGGGTTAAAGGAGATTATAAATAGATGTGTCGAAAACACTCCGGTTGAACCACATGTTGTACGGAAGATTGGTAAGCATAAAGCAAGGACAAGACGAGAGATGAGACTAACCACGTAGATAGGAGAATATGAAATGGATTAGGTTATTTTGGATCTAGGGTCAGACACGAATGTTTTACCAAAGCAGACTTGGGAGTGGATGGGAAGACCTGCGTTGCAATGGTCTCTGATTTAGTTAAGGGTGGCCAATCAGCAAAAGATCATCCCCATGGGACGACTACAAGCAGTAACTATAGATATTGAAGGTGCAAGCGCATTGGCTAAGTTTGAAGTGATACAAATTATGGATGACAACAACCACTACCCTGTGCTCCTTAGCATTGATTGGGCTACTGACATGAACAGGGTAATCAACTTAAAGAATCGAAAGAATATATTTGAAAAGAAATCGCTCTGCGTAATAGTACCCCTAGATCATGCTGAAGGATCGTGCTATACTGAATCAATCCGCGATTACGAGAGCGATGGCGATTTAGACTGCATATACAAAATAACAGCGTGATACCATGTTTGGGTGAATCCGATAGTAGATGGACAAATTACATGAGATCGTGAGAGTTCCTGCACCTCAGACTCTAATGAAGAATTAAAGCACTAGAAGAATCAGCTACATGAAGTAATCACGCTGAGATGTAACATGATGACCCGATCACCGCACTGTGTATTGTCAGAGGTAAGAAATCTGCCCACTTATGATGGATTGAGATGTAGATGTATTTTTGGATGCATTTGAGAGGGCAGTACCAGAGAAGTAGTGCTTCCAGGATTTGGATTGGGCACTATGTGCTACGCTCGCAAGATGGTGGGGTACGCACAAGGGTAGTTTTGATGATTGGCGTGAGTGTAGGAGGATGATGAGAACACACTTTGGGAAGTGGAAGGTACGAATTACAGATAAATATGACAGGAAGGATGATCTGTGGGCACACTTGGCCAAATGGGCTAAGGCTTATGGAGCAAAGCCCCAACCTGAATGGGTGCACTTGTTCTGTCATACCTTGGATGTCATCCCAATGAACTTGTACTTGGAGACAGAGCTCTGCCATGGTATAGGTGAATGGGATATTCTATGTGAATGATTCATAATGATGTTCAGCTTTGAAGACGGGTTTGACTATATTGACGAAGTGCTACAAGAAGTAAAAGTAGTAACCTTTAGGATACCATGGGATCCTTTGGATCTTATTCAACTCGATTGGACTACTCAGTTGAGCCACATGCTAGAATGCTATAACGTGACTATTGAAGAAGAAGAGGAGGATCCATGAAATATTAATATCCCTGAAACCAAGGGTCATCGCGAGGTCAAGGGACAACAACTTGAGAATCTTGATATAACCACGCCACTGAAACTGAAACAAGTAAATATTGGTACGGAGGCAGAGCCCATATTCACGAAGATTGGATATTACTAGGATGGTGCGACAATCGATAAGGTCGTCGAATTGCTCTGCGAATACCAAGACTTGTTCCCTACCAAGTTTACAAAGCTAAAGGGGATAATAGGAGACCTAGGTGTTATGAAGATCATGTTAAAACCTGATTTGAAGAGGGTTAAGCAAAGATCTTACCACTTCAATCTGAAGTATAAGAAGGTCCACTTGGAGTTAGATAAGATGCTCGCAGCAGACATCATCAGGGAAAATTTTAAGAACCCCACCTAAATTTATATGCATAATAAATTGGCGAATCTCCATGGTATATAGGAAAAATGGAAGGCAATTTTATCAATAATATAATATGTATATATAATTTTTTGGGGAATCTCTCACCAGGCATGGCGAATATTTTACTCAATTATAAAATCTTGTAAGATCTTGGTATTACCATGGGTCAATACCATGGGTTATCATAAACATGGAGCTTAAAAATTACTATTAGTAATTTATAAAAATTAATAAAATTAATAGTTGATTTTTATTTTTTTTTTATTTTAACCAAGCTAAAATGTTTAACATACATTAAATTACAACATCCACTTTTACTCTTGATCCACCCCTCGAGAGGGTTTTCATTCTATGCTAGTTTGCATATCACGATATTTGATACCTCTCGGGGGTTAGTAGATCCAGAGTAAAGATGGATCTTTTATTAATACCAATATTAGGGTTAATAATGTCTTTTTGCATGGTATTAATAACAATCTAGTCCATCTTATTTGTCCCATAGTATTTTTCCCATAGGTTTCACCTAAATATAACACATTTTTTGAGTGTTCGTAAATATAAGGTGACTTATGGAGTAAATATAAAAAAAATGTTTTATTTGTTTACCATACCTCTCGTTTATTTATATTTTTATTAATTTACCATACCTCTTTTACAAATATGGTATTTGGCCCATAGGATTCACTTAAATAAAACCTCTTTCTTGAGCCTTCATAAATAGAATGAGGGTTATGGACTAAATATAAAAAGAGGTTTTATTTATTTACCATACATCTAGTTTATTTATATTTTTATTTATTTACCATACCTTTTGAGTAAGTATAAAAAGAGGTTTTATTTATCTACCATACCTCCACTTTACTTATATTTTTATTTGTTTACACCCTTGCATGTATATAAGGTGACTTATGGAGTAAATATAAAAAATGTTTTATTTATTTACCATACCTCTCATTTATTTATATTTTTATTAATTTACCATACCTCTTTTATAAATATGGTATTTGGACCATAGGATTCACTTAAATAAAACCTATTCTTGAAAATGGGCGAATGGATTCACTTAAAATAAAATCTATTCTTGAAAATGGGCGAATGGAAGGTTGTAACTCCTAATTTCAAGGGCTAAATTTACCTTTTTTACCCTCTCCCTTAAAATAGGGTGGGCTATTTGAGGTGATTTGTAAAAATATACTATGATACAAATTATTCGCCCACTAAAAATTTAAAACCCCTTAATTTGCCAAAGGGCAAACATTCGCCCCTAAAATTTTCTATGGACATCATTGAGCCCGTAGAAGAATCTGATTGGGTAAGCCCAATGGTGGTAAAAGAAACGAAGAAAAATAATGAAATACAGATATGTGTAGATCTCAGGAAGTTGAATGGCTCTTGCGTACATGATCCTTTCCCGAATTTGTTCAATGATGAGGTATTGGATATTGTAGGTGGCCAGGAAGTGTACTCCTTCACTGATGGGTTCTTTGGGTACCATCAAATTAAAATTGTGCCTAAAGATAGAATCAAGACAACATTCGCGACTGAGTGGGGATGTTTTCAGTAAAATGTAATGTCTTTCAGATTGAAGAATTCACCTACGATTTTTTCGCACGTAGTCAATGTTGCATTCAAATAATTCATTCATAAGTTTCTAGAGGTGTACTTTTATGACTAGACTATGTTTGGGTTGGTAAAATTCCATGTGGCAAGTTTGCGCCTGATGCTAGATACTTGTTGAAGGTACCATATTGCACTCAATCTAAAGAAATGTCTGTTTTGTGTTCCTTTTCAAACTCTGCTGGATCATGTGGTTTGTAGATAGGGAGTGATGGTAGATCCCACGAAGATTGTAGTGATACTTAACTTGGAGGGGCCAAGGAGTGTGAAACAATTGCGTGCAACCTTAGGACATACTAGGTATTACAGGAAGTTTATCAAGGGTTGTACCCAAATCACCGCGCCTATGGAGAAGTTGTTGAAAAAGGATGTCACGTTCTGTTGGAGTGAGGACTGTCAAAAAAGCTTGGATGTATTGAAAGGAAAAATGGTCATTGCACTGATTTTATTCTTCTCGGATTGGAAGAAGGAGTTTCATGTACATGTAGATGCGTCATGTATAGCACTGGGAGCAGTATTGACATGAGTTGGCAAGGGAGAATTGGACCATCCTATAGCATTCGAAAGTGAGAGGTTATCCAAGGCTAAGAAGAACTATTCCACCACTGAACGCAAAGGGTTAGCCATGGTATATGTGCTCCATAAGTTTATACACTATTTGCTGGGTGGACATTTTAAGATGTATACAGATCATTCTGTATTGAAATACCTGGTCAATAAGCCTGTTTTGGGGGGGAGAATTGGTAGGTGGTTTTTATTGTTCCAGGAGTATGATTTTGAGGTTACTGTGAAGCCTAGACGATTGAACGCAGGTCCAGACCATCTATCATGCATTGAAATGGGGGAAGAGCCCACTCATTTGGAGGAGGGATTTCCTGATGCATAGCTATTTGCAATGTACATCGTGGATGGTCACTTTGAAGACATCATACACTTCCTAATGAAAAGAACCGCCTCGGAAGGCTACATAGTCCAATAGAAGAATGAGTTAGTGGTACATGCAACATACTTTTCTATCATTGTCAGACATCTGTACAAAATGGGGTCTGATGAAGTATTATGACAATATGTACCAAAGTTTGAAAGGAGAAATATCTTCATGAACATTCATGGGGGTCCCACGGGAGGCCATTATGCAAGAAGAGCGACTATAAAAAATATTCTATGTGCAGGGTTGTGGTGGCCAACCCTTTATCAGGATTCAAAACCTTACTGCAAGGCATGTGATGTGTGTCAAAGGACTAGTAGGCCATCACAGATAGATGAGCTACCTCTGAACCCACAGATGATGTTACAACCTTTTTAGAAATGAGTGATAGATTTTGTGGGACCCATTCAGCCCCAAGGAAAGAAGACGAGAGTGAAGTACATTATCACCGCAACTGAGTATTTGAATTGATGGGTGGAGGCACAGTTTGTGAAGGATTACACAGGTGCGACTGTTGCAAAGTTTCTCTTTGAGTATGTACTGACGCGATTTGGGTGTCCAAAGATTTTGATGAGTGATAGTGGTATGCACTTTCTGAATGAAACGATCAGTGTGCTGACAGAGGAATTTCATATATATCACCAGAAAAGCATGCCTTATCACCCACATGCTAATGGGATAGTGGAAGCATTCAATAAGGTGCTATAGAACATGCTGACCAAGGTTTGCAATGCTCAGCGAAGTGATTGGGACCTATGCATACCCACAGTTCTATGGGCCTATCAGATGACATGCAAAAAGTACCAGCCATATCTGTAGGAGTTGCTGATGGAAATGTGTATCCTGTTTCCACAATATCCCAAACTTCTGTACCAAGAGATTGAAGATAGGTAGTGATTCTTACCTTCCAATAGATGAAGTTGCTCCCATCAAAACTTGGTGGCCTGATTGATGCTTCTTTTTCGTAGTTTCTCATGATGATAGATATTCCTTCAAGCGATCAAGCTTCTTCTAAAGGACTTGCTCTGATACCAATTGTTGGAAATAATACTGAGAGGGGGGGTGAATCAGTATTATCAAATCAATTAATTTCTTTTTCACAAATAGATTTGTATATGCTACTTCAGCTATGTGAAACTGCATATATACGCTACTATGTCTAAAGAAACCAACGTATATCAGAAAACTTAAGATTCATTAATTGTTTGATCTTTAATCAGTGCATCAGTACTTCATTAATCATAAGAATAGTAAGCAGGAGCATTAAAACAAAATAGATCATCACACACATGGACACAAATATATAAGGTGGAAACCCAATGTGGGTGAAAACCACCTGCTGCAATTTGTCTCTATCTTCTTTTAAATTAGAAACTTCCTTTTACAATGATTTTGTACTGGTGCGGTCTTATACCAGTACACAGGCTTCTACCTACAGAAGGCTACAACCTTCTCTCATTCTCCAGCTTCTCCTGGAAGGGAGCTACAACCCCCTTAGCTCTTGTACTAGACGATCATTTTACTAGTACGTAGGTGCTGACCTACAAAAGGCTACAACCTTCTCTTTTCTTCCAGGGACCACGTTTCATAAATTTTCAGATTGGATCCATGAATATCAATCAAACATTAAGTATATCTATGTTAACTAAACTCCTTTGTACAAACAAATACTAAATCAACCAATAAATTCTCAGAATGTTGTAACCAGAAAATAGTACCAGTAACCAAACACCAATTCTGAACCCAGAACACTACAACAATAAACAGAAGCAGCTAAAACATATTTCATGAGATGTAGGCTACTTCAATATGTTGAACTTGCGTGCATACACTTCTGTATTAAGGCCAACCAGCGTATACACTATTTTAAGATAGTGAACCAACGTGCATACGTGCCTCTGTTGCGCTGAACTTGTGTAAAGATCTATAAACGATAATTTACACTTTTCACTTATTCAGACATCAATTATACCCAGATTATCATATTTATAGATCACATCATGCACCAAATATAACAGATCAAAAATTACACAAATAAACTTCTCTTCAAGCTGCCTTAAGATTTTGACCCCTCAATAGAACTTATCCTTCTCCTTGCGCTCAGGTTCCTCGATTCAGATCTAGTTATGCACCATAACCCAATGACAGTATTCTAGATCTTGCTCTTCATAAGATATTCAATAATTCAGTTATTACCTTGCCAAATGATCTACTTCCCTTTTTATAGTCTTAGGCCTTACTCAAACCATGATCCAAAACCATAGAGATCCAATACTAGGGACTCAATACCTGGGTTCAACACTTTGGATGCAATACCAAGGACCAAAACCATAGGTTCAAATATGTCGGACTAAATACCATGGACCAACCATAAGTTTTCCCACATGTACATGATTTTCTTTGCATGAAAGTCTGTGCATACGTATACACGCCTTTTGATCGGTACACCTGCGTGTATACATGATTTTGTTAAGAGGAACCTATGTATACCTCAATTTTTTTAATTCTGAGAGCCTGAACTATGACTTGACCTTTGAGTGAGTTGCCATCAAGGACAACACCTGTGCCATAGTGCCAAAACTGTGCCATAATTGGCTGCTCTCTGACTTCCAAGGGCGTGGATGGTTGCGCCTTTAACTGCAGCTCGATGATCTGAAGATTCAGCTCCAGCTGAACCGTGGTCGCTTCCTCCCTAGCCTCGTAGACTCAGGTTGCTAACTTGTGGATCTGTACCTCTACTGGTATATCTGCTTAGATGACTACCTCCGAGATGCGTCGATAAGCATCGTCTACCACCTGCACCAACTATTGATTCTGCGACACCAATTCGTCGTGCTGCAAGCTGAGCTGTTCCATGTTTATATTTTTCTCATTGAGAACTTGGATCACACAACTTTGACATTATCCCATCCTATAGCAGATACAATTTCTCATGTGGAAGGGCAACTAGATTAAGGCCAAGGTCTTTCATCATGTTAACCGAAAATCTATCATTCTCGTTCGCTGCTACTAGGGACCCTTCCAGCAACACTATTGTGTTTTCCATTCGTGTGTGCAACATCTATTATGCTTTCAAGGATCCTACTGCTAGGTGGGTGGAAAGGGTACCCACCTAAGGGGAACACACCTATAGCTCCTATAGCTGCGCTCTAAAGGCCCCCAACATAGTCTAGTGCTCCTGCATAAAATCCTGAAGGGCCTCATTTGTGACATCGTGAACCATCTCGCTGATGTCATGCAGATCACCTTCGGTTAAGGTGATTGGGTCAATGGCCAATTTCGAGGCATTAACATTCTTCCTCAGTCTTGCGCGCTCTACTGTTTGTGGGTGCTTCTACTGTGTGGACGTGGTCCCTGGGTCCGCACTCCCTTTTGTTGTTTCTTCTTCCTCTACATCTTGCCCTTGTGAAGACGTTGCTTGGCCCTCGTAAGCCTTCGCGGTTGCTTCCTCTGTTGCCTATGTTGCTGCTGCTGCTTTTGCGGCCTTTTTCTGCTTGGTATCTTTCTGTGCCGCTTCCTGCACTTCCCGTTCCTCAGCTGTTGATGTTTCCTTCCACCTTTTATCGGCCAATTTTGTGACGTGCAACTTGGTATCGTCCTTCTTCTTCTGCGCTGCCATCCTCTCAAGTTCTGCAAGATCTGTGGTGCACCATTCTGGAGGCCATGCCTCCAAGACCTTGAAAATGGAATCGTCAATGGATACAAAAGGTAGCTTCATCCACTACTTCACCGAATCCTTGTGCGCCCTGATAAAAATGTTGTTCATATCAGCTTTAAAGTCTGCAAAAATTTGTAGACTATTGCACATCGTGGTTGACAAACGCAGCTTCCGCTTGTTCCACATCTGGATGTTCCTCTCCATGAGCACCCAGAATATCTCTGTGTCACGTATCCTTTTCACGTCCTCTGTGGACCAGAGCGAAGCGTACTTCTTGGCCTCCGGTAATTCTCTGTCAATGTTGGGGAATTGACTGTCCTCCGACAGTTCCCCTGTTACGAACACTATGGATAGTAACAACCATGCATAGTGGAAGATTTTACCCTACTCCTGGGCTTCATGACAATTCTTCAAAAATTCATTGCAGAGGAATTCAGACTAGTTGAACTGGACCCCCTCCACACACTATTCGGCTAGTGCGATCATTGGCGCTGGTACCTCATCGGTGTGAAGCTTTCGCGTAAATTTGCCTACGGGGATCTGGGTGGCTACACAAACTACTTTGTGCTTGATGCTGGAGATGGCGTAACCGCTCTTCTTCTTTTCCATCTTATATTTTGTTTTCATGGCTTCCGCAAGGGCCAAACCACTGCCCCATCCTTCTGCTATGGTCGCGAGGTCATTTCCTTTGTAGGGGAGCTGGGTAATGCAGTGAATTAGGTCTGTCATGATGGGGATAGGCTCTTCCAACCATAGATACCCATCATGCACTAGGCAGAGCAACTTCCTGATGATAAAAATGGTGATTGGCACGTGGTGGAAATGTGGCACCCATAGTAAGTTCAGCAGCCCAGCGTTTTCCACACCGCATAGCCACTTCCACAGCTTTAACGTTGTAATCACCCCCACAATATTTTGCTTCATGAGATTCCTGGTCTCCAAGTGAGGGAACTTCTCAGAGTCAGCGAGGTCCCACTCTTCAGACTTCATGGTTGGCATGCGACCTAGGTGCATGCCTTCAAACACAATGCCATCTGGGAGGAGCGGGGTCTAGAGTGAACTCTTGTTTTTGTCCAGTTCCTTTTGCACTTTGGTCTTCCCTTTCCGTAGAGGGACATATGCGGGCAGCTTTTTTGCAAAGTGTTTAGGTTGAATATCCTCCTCCATGCCTTCGCCTTCTTCCTCCTCGATGATAAGGGCCTACAATATCTTCTTCCTCATCTGTTTCTATCATGACAAATTTCCCTTTACCTACCTTTGATATATTCTGTGCACCAGGTTCCTCAGGGACATGCATACAGGGGCCATTTCCTGTTTATCCTTCTTGGGCCTTGGCGTATGCAGTGATTTAGGGATTTTTTCGACAATCCCAGTGCCTTTTGGAACATCCTCCATAGTTAGGGCCTACACTGCCTCATCGACAATCACCTCTTCTATCCCCAAATTGTCCTTAGTAGCTGCCATTGTATCTGGGCTTTAATATGACACTCTCTAATTCAGGGGCTTAATTATCGCTCGGCTCTCAATGCTCAGGGCTCTGCTCAATCGCTCAATTCTCAAATGACCAAGGGTTGTTTGTTAGGCAGTCCTTTGTGTTTTATAGCACCTTCTGAATTCAAATTTTACCATTCCCCCCAATTTCGGTCCATTAATGATTTCTTGGCGACAGATTTTCCCAAATATTTCCCATAAATTGTGTCTTAAATGCCCATCGCCTACTCCACTTGGCCTAAATTCGATCATCCCATCATAAATAGTGACTTCAACGGTCACTTTCTGGCCAACCCACATGGCAGCGCAACCCTCCGTGTGCGGTCGCGGACCCTATGGCGCTCTGCTTCTGCATGCATCCCCAATATTGCGTAGCTCTCGAGCAGAATAGTTTATAGTCCCACACTTCCTTTCAACTCCCTGGAGTGCTAAGACTATCCTTCCTGCAGCTAGTCAGGTGGTCACACCAGCCATGTGGGGCTCCATCCTGTCCTCCACCACAATTCTCAATGAATACCCATATTTCGTTGTTGTGGTTGAAATCGCGCACTACACCACTTGCAACGCGCTACCCTAGTCACTACGCTTGGGGATATGTGGTCCCAGCCAAGGCAGCAAACTAACCAATTCACGATGATAGTTCTCAAACCTGTTAGTATGATCATATGCACCTTGCCTATACATATGTGGTTCTTCGATGAGAAACTCTTCCTTTATCTTTTCCTGTAGCTTCTTGACCTCCATGTCCATCACTGTGCTTCTCTTCCTTAATCGTATCCTTTCTTTTTCAAGTTCATGGATACTAAAGTTTCCCCATCAGATTTCTTCCTCAAGTCCAATGTGTTCTGTTTCTTGTTGCTGTGTGATTCCATCTTTTTGGGCTTCGTGAACCATCACATCTACAGGTGCTACTATGTGCAGACTAGGATTTTCACACTTTATATGGATTACAACCTCTATTTCATACTTTAGCTTCAGAAGTGCTTCCACGGCCAGGAATTTTCACATGGTCCTATAAGCCCATAGAACTGCTGATATGCGCAGGTCTCAATCATTGCATCTCACATGGTGGACTGCATTCAATACTTCACACACTTTGTCAAAGGATTTCACGCGGATAATCTTTGGTGCATTTTTGGTGCACTTGGTCTTATCATACTTCATCGTTCGTACTCTTGTCTTGCCCGCTCTTGCTCGTTGGTCCTGTTTCCTATCGCGAGGACGGTGTGCGTTTGTGCATGTTTCGTACCATATGCCTATACCCATCTGGAGAGGTGGGTGCATATGCCTTCTTGTCTATCATGTCCGGCTTTCATCAACATTCGAGGCTTTCCAAACCATATGAGCATCATCCTTCTACATTCCTACCAATCCTCAAAATTATATTGGTGTGTACCCCACCATCTTGCGGGTGTAGCATGCAACACCCATTTCAGAGCATCAAAACTCTACTGTTCTGGTACTTCTCTTTCGAATTTGTTCAGGAAATCAACTACTGTAGTTAGTCCATCATACATAAGTAAATCTCTTGCCTCTATTGCTACACAAAGTAGTGAATTTATCATCATGTTGCAATTGTGTGTGGTTACCTCATGTAACTGATTCTGCTATTGTTCTATTTCCTCGTCTGAATATGATGTGCAGGAGCTTTCGTGCTCCCAAAAAATCCTGCCATCCACTGTAGGATTCACCCAATCCTGCTCCTGAGCAGTTATCTTGTAGATATAGTCTAGATCATCGTCGCTGTCACAGTCATGCACTGGCTCTGTGTAGTGCGATCCTTCCATAGGTTCTAAGGGTACCACTATGCACAGTGACTTTTTCTCAAAAATCATCTTGCGCTTCTTTAGATTTATCACTCCATTCATATTAGTGGCCCAATCTATTCCGAGTAATGTGGGACAAGCAGGGAAAATTTTAAGAACCCCCCCTAAATTTATAAATATAATAAATGGGCGAATCTCCATGGTATATAGGAAAAATGGAAGGCGATTTTATCAATAATATAATATGTATATATAATTTTTTGGCGAACCTCTCACCACGCATGGCGAATATTTTACTCAATTATAAAATCTTGTAAGATCTTGGTGAGTCTTTCACTAAATAATAAAACTTTGTAAAGTCCTAGTGAATCTTAGCATAGGCTCCATGCTGGTTTAATTCCCCCATTTAAATAGGCTACATTCGAGGTGAATACCATGGGTCAATACCATGTGCCATTTTGGTGAATACCATGGGTCAATACCATGTGCCATTTTTATTTTTATTAATTCTAATATTAGGGTTAATAATGGTTTTTTGCATGGTATTAATAACAATCTAGTCCATGGTATTTGTCCCATAGTATTTTGGCCATAGGTGGACTATTTGTCCCATAGTATTTTGGCCATAGGTTTCACCTAAATATAACCCATTTTTTGAGTGTTCGTAAATATAAGGTGACTTATGGAGTAAATATAAAAAAAAAAAAAAAAAAATTGTTTACCATACCTCTCGTTTATTTATATTTTTTTATTAATTTACCATATCTCTTTTACAAATATGGTATTTGGCCCATAGGATTCACTTAAATAAAACCTCTTTCTTGAGCCTTCATAAATAGAATGAGGGTTATGGACTAAATATAAAAAGAGGTTTTATTTATTTACGAAACGTCTAGTTTATTTATATTTTTATTTATTTACCATACCTCTTGAGTAAGTATAAAAAGACGTTTTATTTATTTACCATACCTCCACTTTACTTATATTTTTATTTTTTCACACCCTTACATGTATATAAGGTGACTTATGGAGTAAATATAGAAAATGTTTTATTTATTTACCATACCTCTCACTTATTTATATTTTTATTAATTTACCATACCTCTTTTATAAATATGGTATTTTGCCCATAGGATTCACTTAAATAAAACCTATTCTTGAAAATGGGCGAATGGATTCACTTAAATAAAACCTATTCTTGAAAATGGGTGAATGGAAGGTTGTAAGTCCTAATTTCAAGGGCTAAATTTACCTTTTTTACCCTCTCCCTTAAAATAAGGTGGGCTATTTGAGGTGATTTGTAAAAATGTACTATGATACAAAATATTCGCCCACTAAAAATTTAAAACCCCTTAATTTCGCCAAAGGGCGAACATTCGCCCCTAAAATTATCCTTGGGGACAAGGATTGTTGTCATCAATAATCTCTATTAATTTGAAATATGCAAGCGTGCTCACACCTTCAATATCTACTGTTATTCCCCGTAATCTTCCCATCCGTAGGATCTTTTGTTGGTTTGCCATTCTCAATTGAATATGAGACCATTGCAATGCGAACTTGCCCATGCGCTATCATGTCTACTTTGGCAGAATGTTTGTGTCTGATCTTAGATCCAAAATCACTTGATCCATTTCATATTCCCCAATTTGTGCAGTCAATTTCATCTCCCTACCTATTCATTTCGCGTGCTTTCCAAACTTCTAGACTACGCGTGGTTCTCTAGGTCCCGCACATCTAGTGATGAGCTCTTGCAACGCTTTCACCACTTTGATATTATGCAGCAGCTTCATGCATTTCTCTAGAAAGGTAATGAGCATTGATGGGTCCATCTCTAGGTCTAGTTTGTCTTTACTACTTGAAGTGGAGGCCTCCATGAAGCTCTTCTTAGCTTCCATGAAAGTCTCCTTCACACTCTCCAAATCGAACTCTGGCTCCTTTGTTGGAACCTTGCGAACCCAGACACTCTCTTCAGGCCACTTTCCCTTGTCATCTCCTATTGTGATACCACTTCGGAGCATGATTTTTACATTCGGGTCCTCCTTGCGCAGCTCAGACTTCATCATTTGTAGGTTCTGAGTAGGGGAGGCTGGAGTGTTCCTTTATTGCGTAGCCTCGCTATCAGTGTAGGGAAATCTTCTGTCTGATGATCAAACTGGGTATAATATAAACATCATGCTCTCGTCGGATTCGTATAATCACGGGCATAATGCCCTGGCCCTACATAATTGTAACATATCAGCTGTTCGTGACCCCTTCCTAGTCCCACTCCACCTCGACCTTGTTCACGCCCCTAAAACCTAGTGTGCGCCATCCTTGCATTTTGATCGAGGGCTTGCATTTCGGTTTGAACCTTGTACGTAGGAGTCTGATCCATCATCAGTTCATAACTTCTATAGGTACGTTCATCATGGCCTACTGACCTGCAGAAATTGTAGGATAACAGTTGGGACGTTTGCATATACTTTTGTAATAAGTAATAGTTATCTATAGCATGCTTCCCTCATATCTGACAAATCGTGCACCATAATGCAGGCACCGCACTTGGCCCTTCTTATGCCTCTGGTCTGAATGGAATTGGCCCTCCTCCCGCTAGGTAGTTCGCGAAGACTAGACAATGGTCCTTGTCATGTCCCTGGCCTTTGCTCTTTATGCACCATACCTCCTCATGTGCTTTTGGGTGAGCTGTCCTGTTTTGTTTCAGGCTCTACATCTCAAGGCACAAATTCTTCAACTGCGCATGGATTTGTTGGACTCCCAAATTAGGATCTTGTATTGGGGTCTCGTGCAGCCTCATTGTGATATCCAAAGCCTCGACCTGAATTGACAACTTTTGTTGTGAGAACACATTCCTTAGATGCGGCGTTAACAATGCTACAAACCATGTGTGGTGTTGCCCATCTGGAAAGGTCATGTTGGCTTCACGAATCATGCATTTCAGTCTCTAATCCAGCTCTAAGGGGGTCTCACCTGGAAGCATCACAAATTCCTTAAACTCGATAATCATTATGTCTTTGATTTTGGTTTGCTAAATTCCCTGTTTAGTGCAACTTGGATATCTATGATCCCTGGATTTGGATTGTCATTAGAATGCTTGATGTACCACATCAGTGCATGATCCTACAAGATACTAACCAGTGTTTCCTTCTTGATATTATCATCTGTGACTCCTTGCACTTCCCATATAGCCTTTACTACGAACCAAATTTTTTTTGGATCTTCGTTCCCTATTCCTTTGAATACCATAAACTTTATAGCACTTGCCATATTGAACTGTGGTGGTGGCAGAGGTGGTGTGGGAGAAGATGGGGGTGAATATGGCGAAACTAGTGGTGGTGTAGGTGGGGGTGGTATGTGCAGAATTCGTTGCCATATCAGGCTGATCACACTTCTGGGTGAAAATTTCGCGAGATCTTCCTTGCTTTCTCACAAAGGTGAAATCAAGGGACTTGTCTCAAATTCTTCGCTACTTTCGTTTCTGTAGATCCTCCCAATTTGCGTAGCCCAAAACATCAATTTACTCGCATAACCTGCTTTTCACATAGTAGAAATTTTTAATCTAAGTGTTCAAAGATTTAATCTACTTACCTCACGATCCTTTGAGGAAGTGTCGTTTTGCTTCACTACTGACGTGTCTGCCACAAATTCAGTGATAAACCCTCCTATAATTCGATCGAGCCAATGGTCCACAGTGTGCGCAATCTTATCTCCTAATGCTTCTAGTCTGCACACCAACTCTGGGGTCCACATAATAGGTTTGTCGAGCCTGCACCTTCCTTGTCTATCTGATAGCTTCACTATCCACTCATACAACTCAGAGGGGAAGGATGCAAAGAAAATATTCATGGATTTCTGTATATAAGTAGTGCTCTAACCACTGTTCCTTCAATACTCACAAATTCCTATTTTCCTACGCTTCGAACTCGTGAATCTTTCTGTCCAACTAGCCTTCAATTTATTTCTTTGTCGGATTCCAGTGACACGACATCAGACATCTCTTCTGCAGATCCTGGTCCTGGCAATGGAACCGTTTGTTGGCTTATTGGAGCTTGACCCAGGTATGGAGGTGATTTAGCCAAACAAATCCTGGTACTATTGGCCCTTTCGGCAACAGTCCATGGAGTGCGGATTGAGGTCTCACTTGAAGTAGTATGGGAGGGTGCTAGAACCAAGTTTCCACACCCTAGAGATGTATGATGAGTTTAAGAGGTTTGTGGTTTGACCCTTCGCACACGTCACTATGCACACTTTCCCTTACCTCGTAGAATAAGATGCTGCCTTCGCGCAACCCTACTCGGGGGCCTAATTCTACTATTAACCAATTCCTTACTAGTATTCCAATGTTAGTTGATTATCTTAGCCTAGTTGTATGCGTTAAGTTAGACTTAGCAATATAAATCATTCATATAGATGCGCATAGTAAATAAACAATGTATTTTCAATTTATAACAAGCATGCATTAATCCAAGAATAGATGTATAGAATTATGATAAAACTTCTCTTTATTATTTTCTTCTTTGATTACAGACTTGACTCGGCCCTGCGCACTTAGCTAAAGACTACTAGGCTTCTGCGCATTTAGATGTAGATCCTTCTCCTACTCTACGACCCAAGACACACTTAGTCACTTATACTCTATCTTCTTGCTTTCTTCTTTTTTTTCTTCTTCTTTTACACTTAGAGCCTCGCTCTATTTATACAATCCCATGGTCTACGGAACATGGGTAGGCCGACATTATATTACAAAACTAGGGCAGACAACCCTGTGACTCTATCAACATTTTGCGCTCCACACCCATAATTCGCGGAGTCTTTACAACAATATTGGGTCAAAACTTGGGCTTTGAGCCCCAAAACATCCCTTGGGGGGATTCCATGCCCAACAGTTATGTTGAAGGTTGAATTAAGAGAAAAATCATAAATATAGTGAATATTTTGTTGTAAATAATGTTTTTATCATTCTTCGGAAAGAATATATGTGACATATAAAAGAAGATACGGGATAATGTATAAACAAATATGGGAAAAACTTATTTGTTAGTGATTCTAAATTAATCAAGGAAGATTAACCACCCTTGGAAATTGTCTTTGAAGCCTTGGGTCATTAAGTAATCATTAGAAAATAGTAGTGCTCCAACTATCAAAAGATTCACTAAGTCAAATGCAATTGAGATATGTAAAGTTTAACATTGTCATTGGCTAATGTTAATTGTAGGTGTCACATATCTAGTAGTGAATCATTTTGAAACACCATTCATCATAGTGGGGGTGTGCTTACCATTTTGTGCATCTCCAGGCTATGGTTTAGATAAGCCTCCCTCACCTCATCGATAAGCATTGTACATTAGCTACTACCAAGTTAAAGGCACCACTGCTTGAGTGCAGTGTTGATCAAGGCATCAAAATAATCACCAACCTGCTTATATTCATGGTTGTAGAAGTAATAAATAATATTAACAAATCATAAAACATGAAGTTGATAATAGAAGAAACAAGAAGAGTTGTAAAGAAAGAAGCCGCTTATGTTATTCTTGGTCATTAGATAGTTTCCCAAGGCAATACTTTCCTTTCTAATTACCAAAATTAATTAGCATATATACTCATTTAGTTTCCAAATGGAGAAGGAGACAAGCCATGCCATTTAGTCAATTGCGGGATTTTATTCACTAGTTCATAGAGTAGCCCACCCTTCACTTATAAAATAACTTGGTATTAACCAAGGTGGAAAAGACACTAGTTTACCTCATTAAAGTGACCATTTATGTCCTAAATTTAGATTAAAATCCAGTGACAAAACCTATTTATTCTCTATCAGCATATGCGGCTTACCATGTTTAAGTTGAACAAGCAACAATGCAAGCATACAAGTCATTCCGATATGTAAGTTGAGGAAGGTGTATGTGTGTGTGTTTCCTTTTGAAAAGTAAAAGAATTAAAGCAGATTGAACCAAAGAATATTGCTACTAAATTAGGTTTTTTATACGGGATATCAAGAATTCATTGTACCTATTATCACCCAAAAATTTCTTACACAACTTTATAGGTGATTACCAGAAAATGTCATTAATACACTAAGAGAAATGTCATCCAGGACAATGAATCAATAGCCTTGAGGTAGTAAAGAAAAAATTAAAATGTGGGTTTTCGTCATCCATGCAAATCCAATCAATTTGGGGTGATATCCATGTTTGTCTCTTCAATACTTGTGTGGATCCATAGAAAGAAATAGTTCATTAATGAATGATGCAAGAAATAATGAATATATCATCAAAAGGAAAGTACCAAATGCAAGTCAAACTATTTCATAGCTATAGTACATTCCGTGATAATTACTTTGGAAACTCAAGTCTCTTATCATGTCCCTTTCATGCATGGAAAACCACAATGGAATTGAGCACTATTCACACTACATAATAGTTTTAGTGAAGGTTAATAAAAACCTATAAATAAGAGTCACGTGTAACCATTTAAAGAAGAGAAGTTGAATGCAAATTTATTTTCCCCATGTTTCAAGAGAATTCCTAAGAATTTTGAAGATCCATTGTAGTAACAGTTTTTTCCTTAAAGAGTTGCTTCACCATCGTGAAAGCTTGCAACCTTCTTGTAGAAAGAGAGAGAAGTTGATGTAGGAGCATATTTGGCCTAAACCCATCCACAACAATTGATTAAATTAGTAGTTTATGGGATGAAATAAGAGTGTTTTGAATCTACTTTGTTGTTATGGTGCTGCAACTCCACCTTGCTGTAATAGTGTTGTGACTCCACCAATGTTATGGAAATGTTACGACTCTACCTTGTTGTGTTATTATTGTGGATCTAATTGCTATGACAATGTTGAAATTATGCCATTTATGTTACAATGCTACAACTCCACCATCGTTGAAACATTGTTGTGATTGTTTTGATAGTGTTTTGATTTCACCATTACTATTGTAGTGATGCACTTTTACATTGTTGTTATAGTACTACAAATCTTCTACAAGGAAATAATGACTATATTGGGAAATGTATGAGTAAGTACAAATATTGTTTAGTATCCAAGGAAATAATTAATGGATTGGGAAATGGATGAGAAAGTTGAACCATTGTGACTATTCAATATGCGACGAAATGATGATTGGATTGGGAAATAGATGAGGAAATTTCCTAATTGTCATTTAAAATCCAAGAAAGGACAAAAGGGAAGAAGAGATCGTTATGCTAGAAAGGAATCGAGGAATAGAGAGAAGGTGAACAAATAGTTCTGTCCAAGGTGAAATAGATGATGCATATGTAGAGTCATAGCACAAAGTAGGAATGCACACAAATTATAAGAATAAATTGGTGTATACATGAATAAGAAATGAAAATCATGTTCTTGTCTCTAATCTTGTTTCCTTTAATTTCTCAATTTCTCACTATGTGTTAGTCTTTAAATTCTATTAGCACTTGCATATAAGTAGTTATGTGCTCGTGGACAGAGACCAAGTTCTTGTAGTTGGTAGTGTACATGGCATCTAGTCACCTACATCAAGTGGTATTAGAGCTAGTTTAGGCCCTTGAGATTGGTTTCTTTTTAGTTCTTTTGTAGTTCATGGTTGTGGAAGGACTTGAGAGGGATCTTTTAGTGCAACTGTTAGAAGGAAAATTGTGAGAAACTAATCATGGAAGAGGCTTGTGAAATCTATTTTAGTTGAGTGCCACTAAAAAATGTATGGGCATGCCACCATATAGAGACTAAGAAACATTAGGAGGTGTGAGGAACCGAGAGTTGGAGCAGTTGAGAAGGAGAATAGAAGATCTAAAGACCAAGATACTTGGGGATGCCAAAGTAGACTGCCAAAAGATGAGATTGAAGAAGAGAGAAACGCTAAGGAAGTTGATCCATCAACACGTTTGATATCCTTTTTAATGACATAGGTAGAAAAAAGGTGGAATTTTCATGCTATGATAGCAATTTAAAGGTTGATACTCTCATAGATTGAATAAGGAAGCTTGAAAGGTACTTTGAGTATGAGAATGTTCAATACCCGAATCACATTCCATTTTCCATCAAAAATTTAAAGGGGTATGCAAAAATTTTGTGGGATATGCTACAAAAATATAGAGTAGACAACCAATAGGAGAATATTAGAACTTGGAGGAAGATTTTGAGAAAAATCAAGAAGTTCTTACCTGTTGATTACCAATAAAAATTGTGTAAAAAAGTAGAAAACTTAAGGAAGAATGAGTTGATTTTCCTAGAGCACAATGATATTTTTTTTTAAATGACACTTAGATTAGGGATTAAAGAAACAAAATATCAAAGAGTGGAAAGATACATGAATGGGTTAAAATATAATATTTAAGATGAGACGAGCATGCATTTATTGTAGGATATATATGAATCCTATGAAGTTTTCTTGAAGGTGGAAGAAAATATTGATAGTAAATCACACCAAAAATTTCAAGGGAAAGGACCTAGAGGTATGAGTAGAGTGATTATTGCTAGAGTTAATGAAAGGGAAAAAAATCCAACGCTAGCCAAATTAATATAGGATGGAGTGGCACTAAAAAAAGAAGATGATTTAGATGAGGAAGTTCAATCATTGCGAATATTCAATATGTAAGGGAATAATGTGGATCAGGAAATATATGAGGAATTTGAAATTACATGTTTGTTCAATTTTCCACTTGTCATTTAAAGGCCAGGACTAAATCAAGTGAAGGCTAGAAAAATAAATGGGTAGAAGTGATTGTGAAGATGGAAAGGAATGGATAAGTAGAGAGAGGATGAACAATTGGTTGTGTTTGGGGTGAAATAGAAGGTGTTTAAGGAGAGTCATAGTGCACAATATGAAATTACATAGATTGTAAGAATAAATTATTAGAAACAATGGAAACTAGGGCACTACTAAGGGGGGGGGGTGTGAATCAGTTGTGTGACCAAACATACAACTCTTGACAATTTATGATTTTCAATCACTTTGGAAACTACTCATGTAATTTCAAACACAACTCAAGCATTTAAAACATAACATCATTGTCACCATCAAGAACATGTGTAACATATACATTAGACATCAATATTCCTTTTATTTCTTTGGAGAATACAAGATACAATTTGACTACATCATTGCCCCACCAGCCACTACTTTTAGGTTTATCAACTGCTATGAAAGGAACTTCTATCCCTACTAGTTTATCATTCTTTACTGAAAAGGATTGTTTCCCTTTCTTGTTTAGCAACTACTGTTGAAAGGACTCTTTATTCTTCTTGTTTATTAGCTACTACATAAAGGAAATCTCTCCCTTAGAATGCAAGTTATCACTTGATGTCCCTATTGATCCATCTTTCATCCATTTTCAAACTAGAACCAATAGACCACTTCTTTCATAACAAATGAAATTTCTTACCTCAAATTCTCACAAAATCCACTATTAAACACCTTCATTAATCCTCGATTACTGATAAAACACCAACTATACCAGAAATAACTGATGACTGATCGAATCACCAACCATACATACCAGCAACATTAATACTTACCATAAAATCACATTTTACAAAAACACCAATCACCAATTTATTCTCTACTTTCTCAAACACCTTTAAGATGCCAAGATTGGTCTCTAATTCACCTTTGATGCATACCAAAACTATGCATCTCATTCCACCAACAAACTTCCACTCTCTTTCCTTGGTTATTCAGATTATGCTTATAAAGAATTCTGGATTGATATTTTTGGTAATTTAACCTAGTTATCTTACACTTTTATCTTTGCATGAATCTCTTATTTTTTTCCTTTTTCTTGTTAAATTGAGTCATTTTCATCTAATCTTCAATTCTTCTAACTCACCTTACCCGTTTCTTCTTGAGAAACTAAACTTGACTACTTAAATCTTCCATTTTGGATTTTTTATAAGTTTCTTAGAGGTCTTCTATTTTTAGAGAGTCCCAAAATTTATCTAAACTACCAACTCTACCACTTAATTGTTTGTTTTGCTAGTGATGTCTCCAAATCATTCATGCCTTCACTTTTGTAATTTTAGCATTGTCGGTATATTTTGCATAAATGCCAAATTTAAAGCTGCTAATTTTGTTAGAAAATGTAACTAGGTTTGGTCTTCATAATTGTATTTGTACTTTATGTAAAGATCAAAAGACGAAAAATAATATTATTTTGTAAGGATGGGTTTCATGCTCAATTTAATTGGTCTTCTATGTCAAGCATGATCTTCATACTTCTAGTTTTTATTGAGTCAAAAAAATAATTTTCATAAGTCAAAATATTGTATTAAAGTCAATTCCCATTTGGAATTTGAAACGAAAGTGGAAAATTAAATTTAATTGAGTCATAAAATCATTTTTGTACCCTCAAGCCCAAGTCGGCCCTGCCTCATCAAGTTGGCCCTGGAAGGGGTAATTAGACCTCCTGAAGGTGTATAAATAGAAACAATTTGACTTCATTTGGAGCATCTCAAGAAAGTCCCAATTTTTGTGTCAAGAAGAGTGAAGTACAAGCCAAAAGGAGGAAGAATTCAAGGAAGAGAGAGAGAAGATCAAGGAGGAAGAAAAATTATTATTTTCCCCTAATTTCTACTTTAATTCTCTCGCATGTGTGAAATTTCTAGAGTTGTTGTAGGGATTGAAATTGTATATCTAATGCAGGTACGGAATTCTATTGTCGGGGGTTTAAATTTTGTTGTTGGAGCAGATTTGGAAGGTTTTGACTTCAGTTAACTATGACTTGTTGGAAAATATTGGAAGAAGGGATGAATTGGTTCTTGTTGGAGGTCTTGGTCTTATTGTTTGGCTCTTGTATTTCTCATTTGATCTGATTCTATAAGAAGAGAAAAAAAATTATTGGTTTTCCCCTTGGAGGTGTTATGCCCTAGATTAAAGGCTACATCTTAAATTCACTATCTTTTGTGATATTCATGGTTTATGGTTTTAGTAATTGTCTGATGAAAGGAACATAATAAAAATTAATAAGAAGGCAACATAACTTCACAAGAAATTATCAAAGTAAAGATAAATCATCCCAGTTTCTGCTCCTATTGATTTCTCAACATGGTATTAGAGCTAAGGTGAAGAAGGAGGTAGCTTGAAGATCACTCTTGTTTGCATAAAATGGAAGAAATTCATTCAAGATACCTTAGAGGAAATCATGTGTAGAAGACACTAGAAAGGACATAAGAAAGGGTACAAGGAAGTAGACTCAAAAGTTTGTCTTGAAGGAAGGCTACTATATTAAGCTATCATCTCTCTCTATCCATCATTGGTGTCTTTTGCTTACATCTTGAAGGAGGAAATTGATCTCCCTCTCTTGGTAGTTCCTTAATTAACATTTCAGAGGCTCTTTAGAAGAAAAATTTGTAGTAAGGCATCACGAAGGGAAGTATCGAGAAACTTGGGAACATCATCTAAACTCTTTGAAGAAGCTTGAGGTCACTATTGTTCCAGGCATCCTAGAAGTCATCATTATAGGACATCTGTTATGAAACTAGCTCACAGAAAGATAGAAAAGATAGATCAATACCTTAGAATTTAGCCTCTTCGAGGAGGAAACCTCCTTTACATTGCACAAATGAACAATTCTTGGATGATACAAATGACAAGACCTCCTTTCTATATAAAGGAGTCTAAGGGGTCAGAATATAACCATAGTTGACCTAATGATAATAATGTAAGGGCACAATAATAACAATAGTAGGTTTCTATGGGGCACAATAATAACAATATGGGGACTACATGGGCATAAAAATATAATAAGGGGGTTGTACTAATAACAATAAGGGGTTACACTAGTAGTATAGGGACCTAACATGCCCCTCGCCTTCAAAAAGTGTTGTCCTCAATGCTTGAGTAGTTCTTGATGCTTCTGTATAAAATTCTTGTCCTCCCATGTGGAATATTTAGTGAGTAAGTTCTTCCACTTTATGAGATACTCTGAAATTGATGGATTTCGTAGTTGTCGGGTTCTTATTTTTGTGATTGCTGCAGGTTCCAATATGATTTTTCCTTCCTCGTCAATTTCTGGCAATATTGTTTGAACTGGGATCTTCTGCAACTTTGAATGAGTGGCCACACTTCTTCGTCCTTCTTCAATTCATCCCTTGCTTCGTTTATCCAATCTAGTTGGATAATAGAAATAGCACAAAACAATGCTTCCACATCCTCATCCTTTCTTGAGAGTGCATCTGCAACAATATTTTTATTCCCTTTTTTGTAGATGATTTCAAAGTCATAACCCAACATATTTGTCACCCATTTTTTCTATTCTTCTAAATATAATCTTTGTTCTAAAAAGTATTTAAGACTATCATGATCCATTTTTGCCTTCAAGTGTCTTCCGATTAGGTAAGGTCACCATTTCTTAAGTGTATGTAGTATTTCCAACATTTCCTTCTCATAAATAGTTTGCTTGAGATGTAGTTGTAAAAATACCCAATCGCTTACATCAAAACTTCTTTCACTACGATGTTGATCTGCATGTTGTTTCACTCGATTCCACACCAAAGTGGTGTTATCCTTTAAAAGTTGGCGAACTTGTTGTTGATGCTCGATGTGATATTTCATTGATTGAATCTTTTTCTTCTTTATATGTCCTTCTATCTTGGGAGTTTAAGGAGTGGCGATTTCTTCCAATGCATCACAAGATATGGTCGGATTCATTTCTTAATGCTCGATGTGATCTTTCACTTCTTGAACATTTTTCTTCTTGATATGTCCTTCTATCTTGATAGTTTGAGGAGTGGTAATTTCAGCTAATACATTACAATATATGACCGGATTCATTTCTTCTTTCTCTATGTGATCGTTCACTTCTTAAACCTTTTTCTTCTTGATAAGTCCTTCTATCTTGAGAGTTTGAGGAGTGGTAATTCTTTCCAATGCTTTACAAGATATGGTCAGATTCATTTCTTATTTCTCTGGGGTTGGTTCTTGGTGTATATCCTCTTCTTTTGAAATTTCTAGATCCTTTTTTTCCTCCTCTGCACAATAAATGTAAAATAATTTCTTCTTAGCACACTTATGACCTTTAATATATTTGCTATCACAATTGTAACAAATCCCTTTTGCTCATTTTTCTTCCAATTGTTGTGGTGTCAACCTTGTAGGTTGTGGAAGGCTAGTAGAGACAAAACTTCCATAGTTATAGTTGTGAGGGGTAGACATCCTTTTTTCCATAATTTTTCGTTCCACTTTTCTTTTCAACTTGAATGCCTTTTCCAATGAATCAGGTTCCCAAAGATGAACCTCATGTTGAATGTTATCCTTTAAAGTACCTATGGAGACATCAATCCTCTGCTTCTCTAGAATACCATTTTCCCTTATATTCAATTTTTGAAAGTCCTCAATGCGCTCTACCATTGACCACTTTTGTTTGAGATTTATCAATTGGCTAAATAAGGTGTTGCTCTGTGTATCCTCATAATGTGCTATCATTTCCTCTGTGAAAATTAACAACGTAACAAGTGGTTTATGAGAACAAAGCTCTTTATACCATAAAAATTGATCCTATTCTAAATATGGAGATGCATTACGTATCTTTTGTAATAGTTGCACCTCATGTAGATCAAAATATTGCTCCATCTGTAGTATCCAATTTACGAATCCTTGCCATCAAACTTCCTCATATCGCCTTTTCTTGATTTTAGGAGCTCGATCTTGAAATGACTGTAACTCTGTAATTTCAGATCTCCAAGTTTTGAAAGTGTGTCCTGCAATAGTCCTCTAAGTTCTCTTTCTAACCCCGTAATTCTGATCAAGATTAGGTTCTACAAGGAAGAGTTATGTCAAAGCTCCCACGATGTCCTAACTATAGACTCATTCAGTAGAGAGAACTTGTGCAAGGTGCCACATGTCACCATTTCAACCTTAGGACCTGAAACCAATATACAAAAAACCAAAATCTGTCCTTAAAAAATTTCAATCTGATGCTTAGAGAGAAAGTTATGACGATTTTACCAAGGTCACCTGTTTAGGATGTAATTTGGGAGCTTGCAAAAACCCTAAGTGTCTTGGATTGTATCTCAGAAAATATAGTGAAGAAATATCTGAAATTCGGGTCCAAGATTCATCACAATTTTGTCTCAAATGGGTTTTAATTTCAGAGTCTGCACCTTCGTAGAAAAACAATTATAGAGAAAATTCCACGATGACATGTTTGAGGTGGAATTATGGAGTTTTACAAAACCCTTACTTCCTTAGATCATATCTCCGAAACTATAGCGACAGAAGATATGAAATTTTGACTTGAGGTGTAGCACTATTTTAGCTTAAATGGGTTTTTGTTTCAGCTTCTGAAACTTTGTAGCAAAAACATTATAGCGAAAATTTCAAGATGACCTGTTTGGAGCAACGAAACCCTTGAATCCAAAGCTTTGATACCAAATGTTATGAAACCAGCTCACAAAAAGATAGAAAAGATAGATCAACACCTTAGAATTCAGCCTCTTCGAGGGGTAAATCTCCTTTACATTACATAAATGAACAATTCTTGGATGATACAAATGACAAGAACTCCTTTCTATATATAGGATTCTAAGGGGTCATAATATAATCAGGGCCGACTTAACAATAATAATGTAAGGGCACAATAATAAAAATAGTGGGCTTCCATGGGGCACAATAATAACAATATGGGGACTAGATGGGAATAAAAATACAATAAGGGGGTTGTACTAATAACAATAAGGGGTTACACTAGTAGTATAGGGACCTAACAACATCTTTGAAGTCTCTTGGATTCTTGGAAACATCAAGGTATTTTAAGATATCCTCATTAGTAGGGAACTCTTGTATCAAATAAGTATTACATTATTCTCTATGGTACAATATTCAACTTGAATGACTTCATTTTGTAAGGAAGGAGATAAGCTTGATGGGTCAACAAACTTTTGAGTATGGAAGAAAATAATAGACCTAATACTTGTAAAAAATGAAGTCATGGACTACGTTCTAGGAAAAGTTACAAAACCATAAAAGGATAAGACTCAAGAATTGGCCAAGTACATTAAAGGGGAAGTGAGGGCTCAAATGATTCTCATTGAAACCATGAAGGATCATCTTATTCCATTTGTTTCATATTTGAGAACATCTAAAGCAATCTATGATCAGTTGGTGAAATTGTAATCAATTAACAATACAAGTCATAATATATCACTAGGAATAAACTTTATAATACAAGGCTAACAATGGATGAAGACTTGGCCTCATATCTCTTAAAGGTACCTAAATTGAAGGGTCAATTACAAGTACTTTCATACTCAACGCATTACCTCCCGAATGGAGCTATTTTGTGACAAGAATTTACTCAAGAGAGGACACTCCAAAACTTGATGAGATATGGTATTTATGTATGCTAGAAGAGAAAATATGTAAGGAAAAGGATGACACTAAACCACATAAAAAATATTAAGCTTTTTATGTTAAAGTAAAGAATAAGGAATAGAAGTTTGGAAAGTTTGAATCCCATTAAAGGAACGAAAAAAATAAGCCATGAAGAAGTCAAGATATTTCCAAAGCACAATTCTTTGGATGCAATGAATATGGAAATTTTAAGAATGATTGTACCAAATATCCTCAAAATATAAAGAACAATAAGGGGAAGGAAAGAATTGGAGCACAAGCAGCTGAAGAAAATGAAGAACCCAAAATAAGCCAATGAGTGAGGATCCTAGGGATCTTTATTATTGAAGAACTCCTCTATTACCAAGTTTACTTATAGTTTGTTTATGCTAGTTAGAGTACTATGTGTATCTACATTTTTAGAGTTTTGGTTTCCGAATCATGGTATCATGGAAAGAAGCATCAAGCATTGAAAGGATTTGTAACACACTCTCTTCCCAGGTCCACCCAAGCAACCTGCCAGCTAGGGTAACCATGTAATGAAAGAGGCTACTATAAGGGATTCAACCTCCTTAGTGACCTTAAGGAAATGGAACCGATGGAACATATCAAACAAACTCATCCACATCAGCAACAACACCCTAAGGAGACATCATAACCACTTAGACATCCTGTCCTTGATTCCCATTGACGATTTAAGCCTTTTAGCCCCTAGTCCCTCTCATGATATAGGCATGACAACTTCCAACAACCCAAAGTCGTTCTCATAGGCCTATGTGCCAATGGTTGTGTACTTTTTTAATAGACCTGTGCCAACGACCCCAAGATTTGAGCCACTTCCCAGAATCTCGGCCTCTGCCCAAAACTTGTTAGAACCTCTAGAATCCATCAAAGACATGATAACAATGCTAATAAATCAAAAATCAACCTCAAGAGGGTCTAACATTCTGTCAAACACTTAGGATCAATGCAACCCATAGGTTTAGGATACAAGACAGAACATAAATGACTGAAATAACTTATGAAAAATGATGAGAAGGATCACATCCTTTTCCATTGAACTATTATATCATCATTTAGGTCTTCCACCCATCAATTTAACAATTACAAGTAAATACATGAAATAACCATGACATGAACCAATCATTTAACCATGCTTATAATCAACATAAAACCATATAAATATCAGAGATATGACAACCATTAAATACACATATAAATGAGTGAAAAAGTAAGAGAAGTTAGATTTTATTAATAATAGGAAAATTTGACCACGTTCAAGACTTCGACATACCACCTAACCATAGAGATGGATGAACTAAATCTCTCTTTCAGGCAGTGACCCCCGTGCCATATTCCAAGCATGAATGTGGGATCTCATAGAAAAACCAATACAAGAATAACTAAGGGAATTGATCTGGATTTAAATAGGAACGCAACAAATTACAGAGATATGCTTACAAATAGAAAATGGAAATAAACAGCTAGGGTGACGTTAGCTTATCTCTGAGAAGATATGCAGTGGCTACATGCCTTTGAACTGTGTTACAATGAGGCTCGAAGGCCTATTTATTGTTAAGAAACAATGGAAAACCCTAAACATCCAAAAACCTAACCCTAGAAAATGAAATGCCAAACTGTGGGCCCCGTTGGGTAAATTGGTACTTTAACTTCCTGGGGTCGTAGCTTTGGCATATGATCTATGTTTGACGCACACAATATCTTGTTAGAAAGATCTATCCGAGAAATACAAATTTGGGAAGAGCAACATTAGTCCATGGGTCCATGTTGCTCCCAGTTTTCCCAAAAAACGTCGTTTAGGGCCTCAAAACAGCTCCAGACATTCAAGACCCGAAAAACTGCTAAAAATAATAAATTGTGATACAATTAAGGAAACTGAAAAGCTGAAAGAAACAATGGTGGGGCTCCAAGTGGACTTGGCAGGTGGCCACCAATATCCACCTAGATCATTACTCCCCCCTTAGGAAGTAGTGGTCCCCATTGCGTTGAGTTCCTCCATGAGATGAGGAAACTTCTACTGAACTTGGTCCTTGGTGAGCCACTTGCCCTGGTGAAGGAGTTGGCCTGCATTGACAACTCGATACAGTTGGATAGTCTGCTAGCAAGTGTGCTTGATCTGTGTGTCCATGATCTGATCAGTTGCAGCTTGTTCCATGCAATCTAGATTTAACTCTATGGGTATGAGCTATTTTGTAATGTCGAATGTGTCTAGTAATGGTGGAAAGTATGGCTGAAGGTGGTCCACATTGAACACTGGGTGCAGGCCAAGGAATGGGGGAATGCTGAGCTTAAATGCATTGTCTCCCACAGCCTCGGTGATGGTGTAAGGACCATATCGAAGTGGTATAACTTTCCGATAGGATTTGGTAAGGCGTTCCTTTTGCAAATGCAACCCGACTTTGTCACCCATCTGAAACTTGTGTGGCACCCGATGTTGATCATGTCACCGCTTGTACTTGGCATTTGATTTCTCCAAAATGTCATGGACCTGTTGACAAATATGTTGGATGTGCTCAATGAAGTTGTTTTCCTTATCTGTTTAGACTGGACATGAGCTGAATCCACTTGAGTAGATGCAAATGGCATGGAAACATCAATGGGACATAGTGTCTAGAATCCCAAGCCCACCTGAAAAGGGCTTTGGCTAGTCAAGCTATGGAGAGCCTTGTTGTAGTTGTGCTAAACATAGGGGAGGCTCTCATCCCATGTGTGTGGATGCTTTGAGTTGTACATGCACAGAATGTGTACGATCATCTTGTTGACAACCTCTGCCTAGCCATCAGTTTGAGGATGGAAGGATGTGGACTTCGTGAGTTTGGTGTCCAGCATCGACCAGAGACTAGACCAAAATGTATTGAGGAACCTGTTGTCTCGATCTGAGATGATAAACGATGGGATCCCAAAACGTACCCACACTCGTTCAGAGAAGAGTTTATCAGTGGCTTTTGTTGTGATATCCTTCTTACAAGCCGCCATGATGTCCATCTTCAAGAACTTGTTGATGACCACAAAAACACAGTCGTTTCCATGCTTAGTGGAAGGAAGGCCTGACATGTAATCCATGGAGATGGATTCCCAAAGTCGACTAGGGGTAGGTATCAGGGTATAGAGGCCTTGCTTCTTTATGGTTAGTTTGGAAATGGCGTAGGTAGTGCATGGTCTGATGTGCTTCTCGACATCTTGTCGAAGATTTTTCCAATAGAATACTTCTTCAGTACTGCCACGATTTTCTTGACCCCAAAATGCCTAGCAGCTCAACTGTAGTGTGCTTCCCAAATCATCTTGGCACACTTGCTTGAAGGAACACAAAGTTGACCCAACTGGTATAACAGGGCAACCTAAAGGTGAAAATCTAGAACATTCCTACCCTCCAAGAGTGTTTGGTATGTGTGGCCAAATTTTGGGTTGCTTTTGTAGAGAAGTGGCTAATCAGAAGTCTCGTTCCCACAAGAGTTGAGCACAGTGGTTAATGCCATGATCGGTGGTTGACTGAGGCAATCTGCAACATTATTGGTGCTTCCCTTTTTATACTTGATATTCAAATGGAACTGTTGCAGGTATGTGGACCACTTCTGATGGTGATCATTCTGCAATTTCCCTTGGGTCTGTATGAACTAGAGGGTTCGGTGGTCTATGTGGATGACCATTTCCTTCCCAAAAATGTAATGTTTCCATTGTCGGCAGGCCTGCACAATGGAATACATCTCTTTGTCATAAGTGGGATACTTCCAGACTATGTCTAAAAGTGTCTCACTGTGATATGCCACTGGATGCCCGTGTTGAGTAAGGATTGCCCCAATAGCATAGTCAAAGGCATCTGTCTCGACCTCAAATGGTTGTTGCAAGTCTGGTAATGTGAGCACTAGTGTTGAGCAGAGGTGATATTTCAACTCTATGAATGACTTCTGTTGAGATTCAGACCAAAATATTTTTTCTTTTGCTCCTTACTTGGTGACTTGACTCAAGGGCCAAGTGATATGAGAAAATCCCAACACGAACCTGTGGGAGAAGTTGGAAAAACCTAGAAAGCTATGGAGCTCTGTTAGAGTGTTTGGAGAGGGCCAATGCCGAATGACTTGGATCTTCGTTGGATCCACATGCACCCATGTTTATTAATAATGTATCCAAGATACTGAACCTGGGTCATGCCAAAAGTGCATTTCTCCAAATTGGAACATAACTTGTGTTGCCGGAGTGTTTGGAGAACCTGTAGGATGTGGTGGAGGTGCTCTTCCCAACTCTGGCTGAAGATCAGGATGTCATCCAAGTATAATACTACAAATGAGTTGGTGAATGGCTGCAAGATGTCATCCATTAGCCTCATGAAGGTTGCATGAGAATTCATCGATCCAAAAGGCATAACCAACCATTTGAAAAGGCCCTCGTTGGCTTTGAAGGCAATCTTCCACGCATTGGAGGGTTCGATTGGTACCTGTTGGTATCCTGACTTCAAATCGATCTTGCTGAAATATTTTGCCCCGTTCAATTGGTCCAGGAGGTCATCAATCCATGGGATCAGGTACCTATTACGGACAATGATATTGTTCAACGCCCGATAGTCAATACAGAGTCTCCAAGTCCCATCCTTCTTCTTTACCAACACGATCGGGCTCCCATAGGGTGATGAACTCGGACGGATGTGACCTTTCTGCAGCAGCTCCTGAATCTACCTCTTGATTTCATCGTTCTCCGGAATGAAGTGCTGATAGATTGGTCCAATGGGTAGCGGTGCACCTGGGGTCATATCGATGGAGTGCTTGACCTGACAGTGTAGAGGAACCCCTAGCGGGGAGGTGAAGATGTCCTCGTACTCCTTCGTGACCTTGTCCATCTGTAGTTGTCGTATGGAGGGCCCTATCTGGAGGTCGTGGCCACTGTCTTCTTCTTTCCTTGATGACGTATCATCAGGAAAACAAATTTCCCTATTTTGGAAATGAGCCTACTACATTGTTTTGTAGTAACCAAAGAGATGGCGGTAGGCAATGCTACCTCTGGTATCATGTACAACTTATTTCCCAAAGTAATAATAACAGCACGGGGCCTTGATTCATACACATCATGTCACTTCCACAAGTATGGTTGTCCTAATAATACATCACAAAATTCAAGGGGGGGGGAGTAATGTCACACAATACCTCATCCGTGAAGGGCTTGATGTTGTATGGAAGGCAACACTGGTGGCTCACGCGAAGATCTCGTCCTTGGTGAAGCCACCCAATGGTGTATGGTTGTGGATTTTCTATGGTTGGTAAGCCTAGCCACTTCACAACCTCTGCCGAAATGAGGTTCTTTTGGCTCCCGCTGTCGAAAATGAACTATATCGGGGATCCCTTTACCCACATCTAGGAGTGGAAGAAATGCTCCTCCTCCTCTGGATCTTTGGGTTCCTCCTTCTGGATCTTCGTGGTGGAAATAGTGGTGTTGGGCTCTGCATCGATAATCTTCTTCCCTTTGTCATTCCCCTTGTCTGGTTCTGACTCAGAGTTGGAACATGCATCTGATTCTGAAACTTTTAGCTTAGCCACCAGTGACTTCTTGGCCTGACACTCACTTGTGTTGTGAGTGGAGCTCTTATGGAACTCACACCATTTTCTCGTGTCCTTTTTCGGCTTCGAGATGCTATTCTTTGCTTACAGCTTTGGTGGGTTGTCTTGGGCTGCTCCGCCTTGGATTTGTCCCTTTTTCTACGGTTTGGGGGAACTTTTCCCTTGCTTTGGATTCACAGATTCAAATTCTCGCTTCTTCTGTTTAACTTTTGCTCGACCTTGTTGACATATCGGTATGCCATGCCGAGTGAGGAGATGTTCAGGAATTCTATTTCTTCTTGGATGTACTTGTGCAGGAAGCTGTGGTATTTTAGTATCAAATGCTGCTCCGAATCCTTGATACCCAAGTTTGTGTAGAGGGTATGGAAAATATTGGTAAACTTCGACACGTCTTGGTCCCTTCCCTACCACAACGTGGTCTACTTTATGTATTGATCCTCATAGCTTTCGATAGGGTAGTACTGCTCCTTGATGGCATCCCGGAATGAATTCTAGGTGGGTGCAGCTAAAAATAGTGAGCTGGTACTTTCATCCTTCTAATTGCAATAGGTTTCCTACCAGTCCTTGACGTGGGGGGCTACTTTGAGAAGAGTGAAAATAATCTTTTCCTGACTGGAAAATTCATGAATAGAAAAATAACCCTCTAGCATATTTAACCATTTATCGACAACATCTGCGTCTATCTGACCCTCGAATATGGGGATTTGAAAATTAACTTGTACCTTAAACGGTGTGGTGTTTCTAGAGTAGCTTTTGAAAGCCGGTGCGTCGCCCCTGGGTAGCCGCTGAAAGATCTAGGCAAAGATGTCCATCATAACATTCCTTTGTCACTCGAGGGTGTCTTTGAACAAGATTTTGATAGGATCTCCTACCCTGCCATATTTCTTTCCATCTACCATGGAAGGCCGTTGGGAATTGCAAGGTTGGTCTGGCAAAGGTTTGACAAGTTCAAGCCCTAACTCCTTATATCCCAACCTCGTTGGGGACATGCAAAGAAAAACAGAGAAAAATCCAACCGCTCTGATACCACTGATCTAGATTTAAATAGGAATGCAATGAATTACAGAGATAACCATAAACAAAGAGATGCAGTGGAAATAATACTTCATTTCATTAATGTAAAATATTGATATATGCTTACAAATAGAAAATGGAAATAAATAGCTAAGGCGATGGTAGCTTATCTCTGAGAAGAGATGTGACAGCTACATGCCTTTGAACTGTGTGACAATGAGGCTCGAAGGATTATTTATTCTTGAGAAACAATGTAAAACCCTAAACATCCAAAAACCTAACCCTAGAATATGAAACGCCAAACCGTGGGCCCCATTTCGGTAAATTGGTACTTTAACTTCCCGGGGTCGTAACTTTGGCATATGATCTATGTTAGATGCACACAATATCTTGTTAGAAAGATATATGTGAGAACTACAACTTTGGGAAGAGAAACATTAGTCTATGGACCCATGTTGCTCCCAGTTTTCCCAAAAAATGTCATTTAGGGCCTCAAAACAACTCTAGACATTCAAGACCCGAAAAACTGCTAAAAATAATAAACTGTGCTAGAATTAAGGAAACTGAAAAGCTGAAAGAAACAATGGTGGGGCTCCAAGTGGACTTGGCAGGTGGCCACCAATATCCACCTTGTTCATGAATCCTGAGTTTAAACCACCTCCACCCTCACCAAACTATGATCACACCAAACTGGTGCTCCAGTGACAACCGAACCGAACTTGGAATGCCATTGAAATCCATCACTATACTAGAGGAATTTTCGATCTCCTTGTCTCTCGGGCTTTGTCACAATCTAATCTTAGATCACTAGGCATAAACCCAGACCAGTCTCTCAAGCTTTACTGCAATTCAAACCCATATCACTAGGCCCTAACCTGAGACTTCACCCTCATGTTTTACTGTGTATCCCGCTAAAACCAGTCAAAGGATTCCTAGGCCTTTGGGAATGAAAATTGAGAGCACCTTTGCCCCAGATTTTGAAATCCATCCAGGAAACCAAAGGTCAAAACTGAGTTAAACATCCCAACATACCATGGCATCTGAAAAAAGGAAGGGCTATGCTAAAACCATTTTCATAACCTAGAAAAACCATGCCACCAATAACAAGAGAACCATACACCAATAGGCATAGCCATGCATGTCCAAACCAGCTAGGAAATAACGCATGCAAAAGGTTACGTGCAATTATTCCTGCAAAAGCTTCCTAATCCTGCTCTTCTTCCTTGATCCTTTCTTTCCTTCCTTTCTCTTTTCTTGTTTTTCCTTCCTTGATCGAAAGCTAGAATGCTCCAAGGAAAATCTAAGTCACCAAGAGTGAGAGATAGAGAGAGAATAATGAGACAACTCCAAACTTGAACCGACAAAAGGTTATCAACTGATCCTCAGAAGCCTTTTTATTAATGAGGCCTCTATTTTCTTCATTTTCCATTATTTTCCTTCAATTTCATCCTCACATGCAACCTGTGACCTTTCACCTTACTTTTCTCCTATTTTCCTTTATTTTCATTAATAAATGTGCCAAAAATGCCTTTTTTCCTTTTAATTCCTTTGCCTTAGCCTTTGCCAATTTTCCTTAGATAAAACACACATCCAGTGATGCCCACTAGGATATCTTTACCTTGTTGGGTTGTGTTATATCCTTTCCACAAATATTAGGTTGGGCGGACCTACATATGGTTTTGTGCATGATATTTCGCACATAGTTTTGGATGCGATGGTTTTTGGTCCATGGTTTTGGACGGAATGGTTTTCGGTCCATGGTATTGGATGCTTCGGCATGTATAAATATGTATTGTAACATTGAAAGGAACATAATGAAAAAGCAAATTGGTAGTATCGGTTTTGGGATCCAGGGGAAAATCTCAGTATATATATGTTTTATGTGTTATGCTCTTGCATTGTTTCTTTTCTGTGTTTTAGAATTCGTATGTAGGTACTTTTTGTACAAGGTTTAAACCTACGTTTTGTATCGGGACGCCTTTGTTGCTGAGGGGTTTTGTTCGGGCCTGCGGTAGACCCTGTTCAGTGGAAGATTTGCGAGATCGATTCTAGTGGTGAAAGAAGATGGTGGGCAGTGGAAAGATAGAGATTGAGAAATTTAATGGTCATATTTTTGAGTTTTGGAAACTCAAGATGGAGTATCTGTTGGTGGATAAAGATCAGTGGATCACAGTAGATGCAGGTACTAAATCAATGGGAATGTCCGATGAAGAATGGAAGAAGTTAGATTGGAAGGCAAAGAGCACAATATGATTGTGTGTCTTAGATTTAGTATTGATTAATGTATCAGGGGAAGCTACGACTAAGCTTTGTGGGACAAATTAGGGACTTTTTACCAATCTAAGTCTCTGGTGAATAAACTGTTCCTACAGAAAAAGATGTACAAGCTGAGGATGAAAGATGGAGGCTCAATGACAGAGCATCTGAACGCATTTAATATTGTGGTAAGTCAGTTGTTATCTATTGATATTAAAATTTTAGATGAAGTTAAGTGCATCAGTTTGTTGTGTTCGCTACCTGATTCGTGGGATAATCTAGTTATTGCAATAGGTAGCAATACAACTACTTTGCATTTTGATGAAATAGTCTCACCCTTGTTAACGGAGGAGATGAGACAGAAAAATATGGAGAGACAAAATGGTGATGCGTTGTCTGTACAAGGTAGAACAAAAAAAAAAATATGTCATCGAGTGGGAGATCTAAATCTAGAGGGAGATCTAAATCTCCAGGAAAACCTATAAAGGTGGTGTTCGGGAAATGTAGAAAGGAAGCACACTAAAAAAGGGAATGTAAATCTAAAGCTCTTGATAAAGGAAAGGGATCTGATGATACTCATTCTGCAGAGGCGAGAACCACCTCAAAAGAAGGTGGGGATGTGTACTTGGCTTCTTCAAGTACACATGTAGATCACGAGGCATGGTTGATTGACTTAGATGCATGCCTTCACTTCATTCCCCATAGACAGTGGTTCTGCGAGTATGAGAAATATGATAAGGGTGATGTCTTCTTGGGGGATGACAGGAAGGCTAGAATCATTTGTCGTGGAAAAGTAAAGTTGAAGTTGCAAGGTGGAAGGGTTAGAACACTTCCGGGTGTTTTGCTTATTCATGCATTAGCTAGAAATCTGATTTCTATAAGCAAGCTGGATGATGCAGTATAAAAATAGTGTTCAAGAAGGATACTGAAATATGGTTTGGGGGGCACTAGTATTGATGTGGGGAGTTCGAATTGGAACTCTGTACAAGCTGCAAGGTAGCAATGTTGTTGATGGGTTCAACAGTTCTGTGGTTCCTGAAAGTGGAGCAAAGAATCTAGTTGTCTCTAGAGAGAAGACCACGTTGTGGCATCAAAGACTTGGACATATTGGAGAGAAGGGCCTTCGAATATTTCATGGTAAAGGTATGGTAGAAGGTACGAGTAATAGCTCTCTGCATTTTTATTTCTGTGAAAATTGTGTATATGGGAAGCAGAATCGGGTGAGTTTCCCCTCTGGTGGTAAGAGGGCAAAAAATACATTCGAGCTTGTGCACAGTGATGTGTTTGGACCTATGAAGGTTCCATCACTAGGTAAGTCTGTGTACTATGTATCATTTATAGATGACTTCTTAAGGAATACATGGATATATTTCCTTAAGAAGAAATATGAAGTCTTCGACATTTTTAAAGAATTTAAGGCTTTGGTGGAAATCTAGACAGAAAAGAAGATAAAGGCGCCGAGGACAGATAATGGTGGAGAGTTTTGCAGTAAGGAATTTGAAGAATTCTGTAAGAAGTGTGGTATAGCATGGTAGAAGACTACTCCATATACACCTCAGAAAAATGGAGTTGCAGAAAGAATAAACAATATGTTGATGGAAAGGGGAAAAATGGAGTTGCACTATGTTGATGGAAAGGGGAAGAAGCATGCTCAGTGGTGCCAGGTTAGGACAGGAATTTTGGGCAGAGGAGGTGGAGACAACATGTTACCTGGTCAACAGATCACCTTCATCAGTGTTGGAGGATTAGACTCCATAAGAGGTATAGACTGGTAAGAAGCCCTCTATTTCACATCTAGGGTTATTTGGATGTGATGCATATGTACATGTTCCAAAGGAGAAATGAACCAAGTTGGATAGTAAATATGAAAAGTGCATCTTTATTGGGTATAAGGATGGTTTAAAGGGTTATAAACTTTGGAACCCAGTAACAAGGAAGGTTGTGTACAACTGAGATGTGGTGTTCACAAAGGTGAAAGATGTTATTAAACATGAATTGCAACCAACAGAACCTGAGAAGATAGAGTTTTAGCTAAAGGAGGAAGAATCAAACTCTACAGCATAGGAGGAATTAGAAGATGAAGAGCCACAAACTCCAGGTGTGAGAGGATCATTTTGAGAAAAAAGGTAGCTAGAAAGGTATAGTCCATCTGCTTTCTGTACAAGTTTTGCTTTATCTTTTACTGATGATGATGCCGGAACTGTGAAGGAAGAAGTAGATTCAGATGATGTAAAACTCTGGAAAGAGGCCATGGTTGATGAAATGGCATATTTACACAAAAATGAGGCTTGGGATCTGGTGGAGTTGTCGGCTGGAAGGAAACCCATTGGCAGCAAATGGGTGTTCAAGAAGAAGACAAATGCAGAAGGAAAGGTGGACAAATACAAAGCTCTGTTGGTAGCAAAAGGTTATTCCCAGGTGCCAGGAATTGATTTTGGTGATATTTTTTCTCCTGTTGTGAAGGTATCTTCTATTAGATTACTTTTATATGTCATTGATGCTTTTGATTTTGAGGTAGAACAGATGGATGTGAAGACAACATTTTTTCACGGGGATCTAGGAGAGGAGATCTACATGAAGCAACCTGAAGGATTTGCAGTGAAGGTTAATAAAGAACTGGTATGCAAGTTAAAAAAGTCTCTGTATGGGTTAAAACAGTCACCAAGGATGTGGTATCAGAAATTTGATACATTTATACAGGGACTAGGCTTCACCAAATGCAAATCAGATCATTGCGTGTGTTTTAAATTAATTGGTGACCATGTTATTTATCTGGTCTTGTATGTGGATGATATGTTACTAGTTGGAAATGACAAAGAGATTATCCAGGATTGAAGACCCAATTGTCCTCCAAATTTGAAATGAAAGATATTGGTGCTACACACTATATTTTGGGCATGGAAATTAAAAGAGATCGGGTAAAGAGGAAGCTCTAGTTAAACTAGATGAAGTATGTTGAGACAACACTACAGAGGTTTAATATGCAGGATAGTAAACTGGTGAAGGTTCCTATTCCTATAGGTGTGAAGTTATCTGTTGAACAGTGTCCCAAGACACAAGAAGAGGAAGAGGAAGAGGACATGTCCCGTGTTGCATATGCAAGTGTAGTCGGTAGCTTGATGTATGTGATGGTCTATACTAGACCAGACATTGCACATGAAGTGGGAGTATTGAGCAGGTTTATGTCAAAACCAAGGAAGGAGCATTGGACTATAACGAAGCGGGATTTCAGGTATTTATGTGGCACTAGTGATTATGGTTTACGATACCAAGGAAGACCAGGATTGGACAAAGTGTTGGATATCCATGGCTTTGTTGATGTAGATTGAGCTAGAGATATAGATTAAAGAAAATCTACAAGTGGGTATGTGTTTAACCTATTTGGAGGTGCATTCGGTTGGATGAGTAAGAAACAATCTGTAGTGGCACTATCAAATACAGAGGCAGAATACATGGCAACCACTCATGCAAGCAAGAAATCAGTTTGGTTGCAGAGATTGTGTTCAAGTATGGGGTTAGTAAAGGGAACTATAAGGATAGTCTATGATAGCCAAAGTGCAATATTCTTTGGCAAAGAACCCTGCATATCATTCAAAGACAAAGAACATTGATTTTTTGTATCACTTTTTGAGGGATATGATAGAATACAAAAAGGTGTTGCTAGTAAAGGTGGACACTTTGAAGAATACTACAGATGCATTGACAAAATCTGTGAGCTTTGAGAAGTTCTCTTGGTGTAGAGAAAGAATTGGCATTGCAGGGTTGGATAACTGACTAAGATCTCTTGTGGCCCCATGTGGAAAGAAAACAACAAGTGGGAGAATGTTGGGTTTTGTTATATTCTTTCCACGATTAGCCCACATAGTTAACCAGGGGGTTAGAAGCGGGGAGGAGCACCCCTTTCGTTGCACCGATTTTGTAGCGGGGGGAGTCATAGGGGGTTTGATGGGTGCAGGTAACCCCACTTTATGGGGTTCGGGGCAGCGCCCTGAAAATTTTGTTTTTGGACCCTATATTAAGTTGGGCAAACCTACCTATGGTTTTGTGCATGATTTTTCAAACATGGTTTTGGACATGATGGCTTTCGGTCCATGGTTTTGGATGCTTTGACATGTATAAATATGTATTGTAATATTGAAAGGAACATAATGAAAAATCAATCTGGGAGTCCTGGTTTTGGGATCTAGGGGAAAATCTCTGTGTATATCTGTTTTATGTGTTATGCTCTCGCATTGTTTATTTTCTGTGTTTTAGAATTTGTATGCAGGTAGTTTTTGTATAGGTTTAAAACCTAAAGTGGTGATGTATTCTTGGGGGATGACAGGAAGGATAAAATCGTTGGTCATGGAAAATTTAAGTTGAATTTGCAAGGTGGGAGGATTAGAACACTTCCGGGTGTTCTGCATATTCTTGCATTGGCCAGAAATCTAATTTCTGTAAGTAAGTTGGATGATGCAAGTGTAAAAAAGTGTTCGAGAAGGATACCTGCAAGATGGTTCAGGGAGCACTAGTATTGATGTGGGGAGTTTGGATTGGAACTCTATACAAACTACACGATAGCACTATTTCTGATGGGTGCAACAGTTTTGCAGTTCCTGAAAGTGGAGCAGAAAATCTAGTGGTCTCTGGAGAAAAGACCATGTTATGGCAGCAAAGGCTTGGACATATTGGAGAGAAGGCCCTTCGAATTCTTGATGGTAAAGGTATGGTAGAAGGTATGACTAATAGCTCTCTAGATTTTGATTTTTATGAAAATTGTGTATATGGGAAGAAAAATCAGGTGAGCTTCATCTCTGGTGGTAAGAGGGCGAAACATATATTAGAGCTTGTGCATAGTGATGTGTTTGGACCTGTGAAGGTTCCATCACTGGGTAAGTCTATGTACTATGTATCATTTATAGATGAATTCTCAAGGAATACATGGATATATTTACTTAAGAAGAAATATGAAGTCTTTGAAAAGTTTAAAGAATTTAAGGCTCTAGTGGAAAACCAAATAGAGAAGAAGATAAAGGTGCCGAGGATAGATAATGGTGGAGAGTTTTGCAAGAAGGAATTTGAAGAATTCTGTAAGAAGCATGGTATAGAATGGTATAAGACTACTCCATACACACCTGAGCAAAATGGAGTTGAAGAAAGAATGAACAAGATGTTGATGGAAAGGGAAAGAAGCATGCTCAATGGTGCCAAGTTAGGACATGAATTATAGGTAGAGGCGGTGGAGACTGCATGTTATCTGGTCAACAAATCACCTTCATCAGCGTTGGAGGATAAGACTCTACAAGAGGTATGGAATGGTAAGAAACCCTCTCTTTCACATCTGAGGGTATTTTGATGTGATGCATATATATATATATATATATATATATATATATATATATATATATGTTCCAAAGGAGAAAAGAACAAAGTTGGATAGTAAATCTAAAAAGTGCATCTTTATTAGGTATAAGGATGGTTTAAAGGGTTATAAAATTTGAAATCCAGTAACAAGGAAGGTTGTGTACAACTGAGATGTGGTGTTCAGAGAGGTGAAAGATGTTATTACACATGCAGTCCAACCAAAGGAACTTGAGAAGATAGATTTTGAGCTAAATGAGGAAGAATCAAAATCTACAGTAGAAGTGGAATCAAAAGATGAATATCCACAAGCTCCAGTTGTGAGAAGAGCAGTTCGAGAAAGAAGGAAGATAGAAAGGTATAGTCCATCTATTTTCTATTCAAATTTTGCTTTATATATTACTGATGATGATCCTAGAACTGTGAAGGAAGAAGTAGATTCAGAGGATGGCAAACTCTGGAAAGAGGCCATGGTTGATGAAATGGAATCTTTGCACAAAAATAAGGCTTGGGATCTGGTGGAGTTGCTGGTTGGAAGGAAACCCATTGGTAGTAAATGGGTGTTCAAGAAGAAGACAAATGAAGAAGGAAAGGTGGAGAAATACAAAGCTCAGTTGATAGGAAAAGGTTATTCCAGGGTGTCAAGAATTGAGTTTGGTGATATTTTTTCTCCTGTTGCCAAGGTAGTTTCTATTAGATTACTTTTATATGTCACTGATGCTTTTGATTTTGAGGTAGAACAAATGGATGTGAAGACAACATTTCTTCACTGGAATCTAGAAGAGGAGATTTACATGAAGTAACCTGAAAGCTTTGCAGAAGGGTAAGAAAGAAGTGGTATGTAAGTTAAAAAATTATTTTTATGGGTTAAAATAGTCACCAAGGATGTGGTATCATAAATTTGATACATTTATACAGGGACTTGGCTTTACCAGAAGCAAAGCAGATCACTGAGTGTTTTTTTAAATTAATTGGTTATCATGTTATTTTTCTAGTCTTGTATGTGGATGAAATGCTATTGGTTGGAAATGACAAAGAAATTATCCAGGATTGAAGACCCAATTGTCCTCTAAATTTGACATGAAAGATCTTGGTGCTGCAAACTATATTTTGGGCATGGAAATTAAAAGAGATCATGCAAAGAGGAAGCTCTAGTTAAACTAGAGGAAGTATGTCAAGACAATACTACAGAGGTTTAATATGCAGGATGGTAAACTGGTGAAGGTTACTATTCCTATAGGTTTGAAGTTATCTATTGAACAATGTCCCAAGACACAAGAAGAGGAAGAGGACATGTGCTGTGTTGCATATGCAAGTGTAGTCGGTAGCCTAATGTATGTGATGGTATGTACTAGACCAGACATTGCACATGCAGTGGGAGTATTGAGTAGGTTTATGTCAAAAATAGGGAAGGAGCATTGGACAACAACGAAGTGGGTTTTCAGGTATTTGTGTGGCACTAGTGATTATGGTTTGTGCTACCAAGAAATACCAGGATTGGATAGAGTGCTAGATATATGTGGCTTTATTGATGTATATTGGGCTGGAGATCTAGATCAAAGAAGATCTACGAGTGGGTATGTGTTTAACCTATTTGGAGGTGCATTCAGTTGGATGAGTAAGAAACAATATGTAGTGGCACTATAAACTACAAAAGCAGAGTACATGGCAGCCACTCATGCAAGCAAGGAAGCAGTTTGGTTGCAAAGATTGTGTTCAAGTATGGGGTTGGTACAAGGAGCTATAAGAATAGTCTGTGACAACCAAAGTGTAATTTTGTTAGCAAAGAACCCTGCTTATCTTTCAAAGATAAATCACATTGATGTTCAGTATCACTTTGCGAGGGATATGATAAAAGACAAAAAGGTGTTTCTGGTAAAGGTGGACAATTTGAAGAATACTGTAAATGCATTGACAAAATATGTGAGCTCTGAGAAGTTCTCTTGGTGTAGAGAAACAATGGGAGTTGCAGGGTTGGATAAATGACTAAGCTCTCTTGTGGCACCCTGTGGAAAGAAAAAAACAAGTGGGAGAATGTTCGGTTGTGTTATATTCTTTCCATGACTATCTGACCTAGTTAACCAAGGGGTTAGAGGGGGGTGATCCAGGTGGATATTGGTGGCCACCTGCCAAGTCCACCTGGACCCCCACCATTGTCTTTCTCAGCATTTTTAGTTTCCTTAATTGTAGCACAACTTACTATTTTTAGCAGTTTTTCGGGTCCTGAACTTCCGAGCCGTTTTGAGGCCCTAAACGACGTTTTTTGGGGAATCCGGGGGCAACATGGGTCCATGGAATGGAATGATGTTGCCCGTTCTAACAATGATAGTGCTCAGATAGATCTTTCTAATGAGCTATTGTATGCGTCAAACGGAGATCATGTGCCAAAGTTACGACCCCAGGAAGTTGATGTACCAACTTACCCCCAAACGGTGCCCATAGTTTGGCGTTTCATCTCCTAGGGTTAGGTTTTGAAATGTTAAGGGTTTTCCATTGTTTCTCAACAATAAATAGGCCTTCGAGCCTCATTGTAACACAGTTCAGAGGCATGTAGCCATCACATTTCTTCTCAGAGATAAGCTACCATCGCCCTAGCTGGTTTATTTCCATTTCTGATTGTAAGCATATTTTAGTATTTTCCATTAATGAAATGAAGTATTACTTCCGCTGCATCTTTGTGTATATGGTTATCTCTGTAATTTGTTGCGTTCCTGTTTAAATCCGGATCAGTGGTATCAGAGCGGTCTGCTTTTTCTCTGTTTTTCTTTGCATGTCCCCAACAAGGTCGGGATATAAGGAGTTAGGGCTTGAACTGGTTGAACCTTTGCAAGACCAACCTCGCAAATCCCGACGGCCTCCCATGGCGGATGAGAAGAAAGACGAGGGGGCAGGAGATCCCATCAAAATCTTGCTCGAAGAAGCCCTCGAGTGACAACGGAACGCGATGATGGACATCTTTGCTCAGATCCTTCAGCGGCTACCCAGAAGCAACGCATCGGCTTCCAGCAGCTACTCTAGAAACGCCACACCCTTTAAGGTACAAGTTAATTTTGAAATACCCATATTCAAGGGTCAGATAGATGCAGATGTCGTAGATAAATGGTTAAATCTGCTAGAGGGTTATTTTTCTGTTCATGAATTTTCAAGTCGGGAAAATATTGTTTTTGCTCTCCTCAAAGTAGCCCCCCACGTCAAGGACTGGTGGGAAACCTACTGCGAGCAGAAGGATGAAAGTACTAGCTCACTATTCTCAGCTGCACCCACCTGGGATTCGTTCCGGGATGCCATCAAGGAGCAGTACTACCCTGTCGGGAGCTATGAGGATGAATACATAAAGTGGACCACGCTGCGGCAGGGAAGGGACCAAGACGTGTCGGAGTTCACCAATCTTTTCCATACCCTTCACACAAAGTTGGGTATCAAGGATTCAGAGCAACATTTGATACTCAAATACCATGGCTGCCTGCACAAGTACATCCAAGAAGAAATACAATTCCTAAACATCCCCTCGCTCGGCGTAGCATACCGGTATGCCGTCAAGGTCGAGCAGAAGTTTAAACAAAAGAAGCGAGACTTTGGATCTGCGAATCCAAAGCAGGGGAAAGGTGCCCCTAAACCACAGAACAAAGGACAAAGCCAAGGCGGGACAGCCCATGACAACCAGCTGAAGCTGCAAGCAAAGAACAGTGTCGCGAAGCCGAGAAAGGACACTGGAAAATGGTGCGAGTTCCATAAGAGCTCCACTCACAACACAAGTGAGTGTCGGGCCAAGCAGTCACTGGTGGCTGAGCTAAAGGTTTTAGAATCAGATGCATGTTCCGACTCTGAGTCAGAACCCGATAAGGGGTATGAAAAAGGGAAGCAGATCATTGATGCGGACCCCAACGCCACTGTTGCTACCGCAAAGATCCAGAAAAATGAACCCGAAGATCCAGAGGAGGAGGAGCGTCTCTTCCACTCGCAGATGTGGGTAAAGGGCTCCCCGATATAGTTCATTGTTGATAGCGGGAGTCAAAAGAACCTCATTTCAGCAAAGGTCGTGAAGCGGTTGGGCTTACCGACCACAGCACATCCACAACCATACACCATTGGGTGGCTTCACCAAGGACGAGATCTTCGCGTGAGCCAGCAGTGTCGCCTTCCATACAACATCAAGCCCTTCACGGATGAGGTATTGTGTGACATTGCTCCCCTTGAAGTTTGTGATGTATTACTAGGACAACCATACTTGTGGAAGTGACATGCTGTGTATGAATCAAGGCCCCGTGCTGTTATTATTACATTGGGAAATAAGTTGTTCAGGATACCAGAGGTAGCAACACCTGCCGCCCTCTCTTTGATTACTGCAAAACAATGCAGTAAGATCATTTCCAAAACCAGGAAATTTGTTTTCCTGATGATACGCCCTCAAGGAAAGAAGAAGACAATGGTCGCGGCCTCCAAACGGGGCCCCTCTGCATGACAACTACAGATGGACAAGATTGTGGAGGAGTACGAGGACATCTTCACCTCCCCGGCAGGGGTTCCTCTGCACTGTCAAGTCAAGCACTCCATCGATCTGACCCCAGGTGTGCCGCTACCCAATGGACCAATTTATCGGCGCTCCATTCTGGAGAACAATGAAATCAAGAGGCAGATTCAGGAGCTCCTACAGAAAGGCCACATCCGTCCGATTTCATCGCCCTGTGGGAGCCCGATCATGTTGGTACAGAAGAAGGATGGGACGTGGAGACTCTGTATTGACTATCGGGCGCTGAACAAGATCATTGTCCGTAATAGGTACCCGATCCCGCGGATTGATGACCTCCTAGACCAACTAAAGGGGGCGAAATATTTCAGCAAGATCGACCTGAAGTCGGGATATCACCAGGTACCAATCGAACCCTCCGATGTGTGGAAGACTGCCTTCAAATCCAAGGAGGGCCTCTTCGAATGGTTGGTCATGCCTTTCGGATTGACGAATGCTCCTGCAACCTTTATGAGGCTAATGGATGACATCCTGTGGCCATTCACCAACTCCTTTGTAGTAGTATACTTGGATGACATTCTGATCTTCAGCCAGATTTGGGCAGAGCACCTCCACCACATCCGACAGGTTCTCCAAACACTGCGGCAACACAAGCTATGTGCCAATTTGGAGAAATGCACTTTTGGCATGAACCAGGTTCAGTATCTGGGATACATCATTGATGAACAGGGGGTGCATGTCGATCCAGCCAAGATCCAAGTCATTCGGGATTGGCCCTCTCCAACCACTCTAACAGAGCTCCGCAGCTTTATAGGTCTTGCCAACTTCTACCGCAGGTTTGTGTTGGGGTTTTCTCATATTTCTTGGCCCTTGAGTCAAGTCACCAAGGGCGGGGCGAAAGCAAAATTCTTTTGGTCTGAATCTCAACAGAAGGCATTCAGGGAGTTGAAGGATCGCCTCTGCACGGCACCAGTGCTTGCGTTACCAGATTTACAACAACCATTTGAGGTCGAGACAGATGCCTTTGACTATGCTATTGGGGCAGTCCTTACTCAACATGGACATCCAGTGGCATATCACAGTGAAACACTTTCAGACACAGTCTGGAAGTACCCCACTTATGATAAAGAGATGTATTCCATTGTACAGTCCTGCCGACAATGGAAGCATTACATATTGGGGAAGGAAACGGTCATCCACACAGACCACCGACCTCTGCAGTTCATACAGACCCAAGGGAAATTGCAGAATGATTGCCATCAGAAGTGGTCTACATACTTGCAAAAGTTTCACTTGAATATCAAGTATAAAAAGGGCAGCACCAATAATGTTGTAGATTGCCTCAGTCGACCACCGATCATGGCGCTAACCACCTGCTCAACTCTTGTGGGCACGAGACTTCTGATTGGCCACTTCTCTACAAAAGCGACCCAGAATTCGGCCACACATACTAGACACTCTTGGAGGGTCGGCAGGTTGCAGATTTTCACCTCCAGGATGCCCTATTATGCCACCTCGGTCACCTTTGTGTTCCTTCAAGCGAGCGTGCCAAGATGATTTGGGAAGCACACTACAGTTGGGCTGCTGGGCATTTCGGGGTCGAGAAAACAGTGGCAGTGCTGCAAAATTATTTCTATTGGCCGAATCTTCGACAGGATGTTGGGAAGTACATCCGATCATGTATTGCCTGTGCCATTGCCAAACCGGCCATTAAGAAGCACGGCCTCTATACCCCGTTGCCTACCCCTAGTCGACCTTGGGAATCCATCTCCATGGATTACATGTCAGGCCTTCCTTCCACTAAGCATGGAAATGACTGTGTTTTTGTGGTCGTCGACAGGTTCTCGAGGATGGGCATTATGGTGGCCTGCAAGAAGAATATCAGAGCAGAAGCCACTGCTAAACTCTTCTTTGAACGAGTGTGGGTGCACTTTGGGATCCCACAGTCTATCATCTTAGATCGGGACAGTCGGTTTCTCAGCACATTTTGGTCCAGTCTCTGGTCAATGCTGGACACCAAACTCACGAAGTCCACAGCCTTCCATCCTCAAACTGATGGCCAGACAGAGGTTGTCAATAGGATGATTGTGCACATTCTGCGCATGTATAACTCAAAGCATCCATGCACATGGGACGATAGCCTCCCCTATGTTCAGCATAGTTACAACCGAGCTCTTCACAGCTCCACTGGCCATAGCCCTTTTCAAGTGGGTTTGGGATTCCAGCCACTATGCCCCATTGATGTGGCCATGCCACTTGCAACTACTCACATGAATTCAGCTCATGTCCAGTCCGAAACAGATAAGGCCACCAGCTTCATTGAGCGCATCCAACATATTCGCCAGCAGGTCCATGGCATTCTTGAGAAATCAAATGCCAAGTACAAGCAGTGACATGATCAACATCGGGTGCCACACAAGTTTCAGGTGGGCGACAAAGTCTGGTTGCATTTGCAAAAGGAACGCCTTACTGGAGCCTATCGGAAATTGAGACCACTCCGATATGGTCCTTACACCATTACTAAGGCTATGGGAGACAATTCATTTGAGCTCAGCATTCCCCCATTCCTTGGCCTGCACCCAGTGTTCAATGTGGACCGCCTTCGGCCATACTTTCCACCATTGCTAGACACATCCGACATTGCAGAACAACTCAAACCCACAGAATTAAATCCAGATTGCATGGAACAAGCTGCAACTAATCGGATCATGGACACACAGATCAAGAACACTCGCCAACAGAATATCCAACTGTATCGAGTTGTCAAAGCAGGCCAACTCCTTCAGCAGGGTAAGTGGCTCACCAGGGAACAAGTTCAGCAGAAGTTTCCTCATCTCATGGAGGAACTCAACGCAATGGAGACCATTGCTTCCTGAGGGGGGAGGAATGCTCTAGGTGGATATTGGTGGCCACCTACCAAGTCCACCTGGACCCCCACCATTGTCTTTCTCAGCATTTTCAGTTTCCTTAATTGTAGCACAACTTACTATTTTTGGCAGTTTTTCGGGTCCTGAACTTCCGGAGCCGTTTTGAGGCCCTAAACGACGTTTTTTGGGGAATCCGGGGGCAACATGGGTCCATGGAATGGACCGATGTTGCCCGTTCCAACAATGATAGTGCTCGGATAGATCTTTCTAATGAGCTATTGTACGCGTCAAACGGAGATCATGTGCCAAAGTTATGACCCCGGGAAGTTGATGTACCAACTTACCCCCAAACGGGGCCCATAGTTTGGCGTTTCATCTCCTAGGGTTAGGTTTTGGAATGTTAAGGGTTTTCCATTGTTTCTCAACAATAAATAGGCCTTCGAGCCTCATTGTAACACAGTTCAGAGGCATGTAGCCATCACATCTCTTCTCAGAGATAAGCTACCATCGCCCTAGCTGGTTTATTTCCATTTCTGATTGTAAGCATATTTCAGTATTTTCCATTAATGAAATGAAGTATTATTTCCGCTGCATCTTTGTGTATATGGTTATCCCTGTAATTTGTTGCGTTCCTATTTAAATCCGGATCAGGGGGGTATAACCCCCCCCTTCGTTGTGCCGATTGTGCAGTGGGGGGTCACAAGGGGTTTGAGGGGGGGTTTTAGCCCCCCTCCATGGGGTCTGGGGTAGTGCCCCGGGGAATTTTTTTTTGGACCCTATATTAGGTGGGCAGACCTACCTATGGTTTTGTGTATGGTTTTCACACAGGGTTTTGAGCGTGATGGTTTTCTGTCCATGGTATTGGATCCCTCAGCATGTATATATATGTATTATATCATTGAAGGGAACATAATGAAAAATCAATCTGGTAGTCTCAGTTTAGGGATCCAGGGGAAAATCTCTGTGTATATTTGTTTTATGTGTTATGCTCTCTCTATTGTTTATTTTCTATGTTTTAGAATTCATATGTAGGTAATTTCTGTACAGGGTTAAAACCTATATACCCAACATTCAACTTGTAATAATTGTCGCTTAACCATGATCTTATCTTTCCTTTATTAAATTTTATTACATGAAAATTTCACCAAGGCTGTTACAAAAACCTCCCCCTTGGGGAACATCGTCCTTAGTGTTAAACTACACCAAGACCTCAAAAAAAGCACTGAAAAGCAAACATACTACCCATGGAGCTTTATAACTTTGCCCATTGTAGTATTTACAATGAAAGACCTGCTCAAAAGAAAAACATCATAACAACATGACAATATAACAACCATAATAACATGACACCCATACCGCTTATTGGAGCTTTATAACTTAGCTCATGGTTGTATTTACATCCATATACATATACATACATATACCAAAACATCATCAAAACATATGGCAAACATATACCAACACCAAACCAAAACGACTTTGCCTCAACCGAAAAACAATGAAGGATATAGGGCCTGCATTTGATCCACCATCTCCCATGTAGCTTCTTCAGGCCCAATGTGTTTCCACTGCACTTTAACTTGCTATATGGCTTTGTTCCTGAGCATGAGATGCTTCCGCTGTAATATGCACTAAGGGCTTCAGCTGGAACTCTCCTTCTTGCTCCACCTGCAATACAGACCAATCAATAACATGATCAACATCCTTTACATACTTATTAAGAAATGAAATATGAAAAAGATCATGGAATTTCACTGTTGGAGACAGTGCAAGTCGATATGCCATTGGTCCAATCCTCTCAACAGTCTCGAAATGCCCACAATATTGTGGTGCTAAATTGGCACATGAACCAATCCTTAATGAGATTTTCTTGGGCTTGATGCACAAATACACATGATCCCCAACATGAAACTCCTTGAACACCTTGTGTTGATATGCATAACTCTTCTATCTATCCTCTGATGCCTTCAGATTCTTCTTTATAACCTTCATTTCCTGCTCCATGTCTACCAACATGTCTGGTCCAATCAGTACCTTATTCACTAGATCACTCTCGTTGATTATAGTGTTACAATTTCGCACATACAACGCATAGAAAGGACTCATCCTCAATGAATGTGTTGTAGCTGCTATAACCACCCTCCAAAAATTTTCCTTAGCTTTGTTTTGGAGTCTCCCTACGAACCTTTCACAGTAGCATGTCTTGCCTTGTCAAGTACACAATCTTCAATGATTTTCTTGCAGAATGAGAGCATGTCCATCAAAACTTGTTACATCCCCATCACACGTTGTTTCACTGGACTTGGTCCAGTTGCAGGTTGAGCAACTCCCTCAAGAAATTGTGCAATTTTATCTGGCAGCTTGCTAGGCTCCAGAATTGTGCAAATATTCCTATCACTGTTCACTGGAAAAATTGCACAATTCTTCCCAACAAGACTGCTCAACCCAGAAATTGCGCAATTATGGGTAGCAGTCAGCTGCTCTGCCTAGAAATTGCACAATCCCTCTGGGAAGCCAGCCCAACTCCCTCCCAGATATGCACATTTTTTCCTCCCAGTTGAGCAGACTATTGCATGTTCAATTGAGTTGACCAGTTCCCCCCGAGACTGAGCAAAATTGATTTGCATGTATGAGTTGCTTCATCAAAGGAAGCATGCAAATGAATCCCTTGATTTAGGGATCTACTTTTAGTAGTTGGAGGTTTCCTATAAGAATCGTTTCAGAAACCTCCCACCAAGTGTCACTCTTCCTAGATTTGTGGCATGCATGTCACATCTTTGATTTGATCAAAACTCATGAATCGTACACTACAGAGCTCATTCCTCGCATCGACCTTGCAGCTCTGACATCCCACATTGCATCTAGGATTCATCGACACATTCAACTCAATTGTTTTGGGGTAAGCTTGTTTCCATGTCTTGTGTTTCATTTCTCTCACTTTTTGTGTTTTGCTTTGTGTGATTGTTTTTTCTTGATTTCAATGAGCGCTTGCTGCCATTTTGATGCATGTTAGCTTGTAGAACCATCATTTCAGTCTTCATTTGCATCTCACTGTTGTTACATGCATGACACTGTTTTGCATGCACGGTCATCGTTGCATTGGATCACTTCACACACATGCATGCTTTCCTGTTTTTTGAATCTGCACTTGTTGTTTGCATGAATGATCATTCACTCTTGTTTGCAGTCATCTTATCATGCCTTCACACTTCTCATGTTTTCAGTTACCGGTCGGCAGGACTAGGTTTCCTTGGTTTGGACCGTACCTTGCCTAGATAGCATTGTGCATTTCTAGAAGTGAAGGCTCCGCCTTCCCTCCAAAAATTACACAACTCTAGCTAGGCACTGACTTCCTGGCATGCATTGTGCAATTCTTGGAGCCAATGTCCTCTTGGCCCTAAAAATTGTGCAATGTAGTTTGCTGGTTTCATTTCACTGCTGACTGAAATTGCACATTGTGTAATTTTAGTCCTCAACAGGATAGGTTGGACTATGCATTGCGCAGTTCCAGTAGTCAGTCAGCCTACTAACATCCCGAACTATGCCTCGCATAGTTTTGGTAGTCAATCTCCCATCCTCGCGATGGAAATTACGCAACCTTCATGATCCATAACACATGTATGTTGCAAGTCAGTTCTCAAGTTCGTTTTGGTTTTCAACTTACAGATTTCTTACCATGAGTGTTTCCAGCCTCCAGGTATCGCAGGTGTTCATTTTCCTCTTAGCAACACAGGCACAATGGTTTCCAGGAGAGAAGAGTTGAAGACACCGTTCAGAGCACACTTGGGGATGTAGTCGATTAAGTGTCTATGAACTTTCCTACCCATGAAGACATCGAGTTGTTTGTAGACAAGGAAATCAAGATATGATGGCAACAACATCACAACAAGAAGCACCATCAACAACAATAGAAGGTAGAAAACCTATATGCAATGAATACAAGCGGAAGGTTGTGGATGCAAGCTTAAGCAGATCCACTTGTGATTAAAGCAACTTTGGAGACTCAGGCTATGAGGTGACAGCATGACATGAAAATCGCGCGAAGGCAGAGAATGTAATAGAGAAGGAGTTGCATGTGCTAAAGTAGCAACTCAAGGAAGAATAGGAGTTGCATAGACAAGAGAATGAGTTGCAGTAGGAGCAGGTACAATAGGGGGCACAACATGCACTCACGGATGAAACTGCACCCGTACACGTTATATATCCATCCCAGCAGCTGGTATGGAGCAGACAAGGCAAGCAGTGTTGTTGATCATGCATGTCACTGTGCACATGCATGCGATCCCACCCATTTGGCACACTCACTAAGGAAAAGACAAGAAGTAAGTCCGACTGGAGTTGAACATGTATCTCGACAAGTGGATATGCACAACCACCATCACATGCTTGGAGAGCAGTGTAGACACTATGGATCAACTTGTTGTTGGTCTGGTCGCACTAGGAAGACCATGTGCATGCTATTAAATGAGTTGGACAGAGGAGACGCATTAGTGCACCTAGATGCAACGAAAGGAAGAGTTTTCTTTAGCAAGATGTCACCGTTGAGTGCACGGACACCATCACTGACAACCAATCTTGGCATCAATTGATCACCTTCTACCACCACAAGCATCTAAAAGAGTTGGTCTCACCACAACAGTTTGAGTGTTAGTGATGTCTTGCATGTCAAATCAAAGAAAGACCCAATTGAGATTGGAGTTTAGGGACAATGTACTATCAATTGTATAATCATATGAAATCAGAGGAAGGCCTATGAGGATTGCGCAATTCATATTTGTGGAATTTATCAATTAAATATGGGCTAATTCCCAAGGGAATATCACAAGGAAATAAGAGCTTGGTAGGTATCAGAATTGGCTAAGTATTAGCTTGAGCTTGTCTGAGAAGCAGTGATATAGATAGAGATAGTGCAGAGGTTGCTAGGGCTTGAGCAAAGCATTGTAATCTTCTCATATTTTCTAATTAATGCAATATGCAGATAGCAGGGATTTTTAGCTAAGACTTTCCCCAGAAAATCATTGTTTTATGTGTGATTGAATTCTTTGTCTTTTATGCATTGTGATTTAATCGATCACTTATTTTTTCTGCTGATGATTAGAGTAGATTCAATTCAATTTTTTTATCATATTACAATCTACAGTTTGAATCTACTAGGAATTTATAAATGGTATCAAAGCTATATTTGTAGAAATATTTACACAAGGATATTTATTATTTAAGAACCCCTCCACCACTAGGTTTACTTACAATTTGTTTATGCATTTAGAGTAGCATTTGTAGTTAAATTTGTAGAGTTTTGGTTTTTGGAGCATAATATCATGGAAAGAAGCATAAACCACTAAATTATTAGATTCTACACTATGAGTTGCATCTAATTGGTAGCAATCATTTTGCAAGGATAAAAGGTTTTGGATCATCTAGTACTCTATAGCTCATGCAGTCACTTTTTGGCATCATGAAAGAAAGAATGAAAGGATCACAAACATCCCTAACATTAGTTATGAAGGCTATTTTTGTTAAGGGAATAAATCCCCTAGAGCTTTGGGTCAGAAACCCAACAGATCAAGAGTAATCTACAACAAGAAACATGCATATAACTCAGGCAACATGCTTAAATGATGAAACTATGCAAGGATGAATGTACCCGGATGTCCTTCGTTTGGGTAGTTCCAGCAAGGGTTCAAACCCTATGCAACCCCTGATGATCTTTGACTCTACAGATCAACCAATTTGAATACACATAACAACATATAGATAAAGAATTTTAATGAAATCAACTTTGTATCATATAAGTAAATGGTTAGTTACACATCAAAATAATCATTAATACATGAACCATAACAATAACATCTGATGCATAAACAAAATTAATTTTAGGAACAAGACAACGTTTCCTTTTATTGTAGAAAACTATAATAAACAAGGAAAGAGTTCATCTGAGTCTTCTCCTTCTAGCTCCAAGCGAAACCATCCTCCAGGTCCATCCAATCCCAGTCTTCAATAGCCTCCTTCCACAACCAATACCATGATTTCTCAAGCAAGTGGGAGAAGATGAACACTCAAAGAAACAAGGTTTCCTGAACTTGGGGAAGTGCTTGAAGCACAAGGATACTTCAGACTTGATCAGGGGATAATCTCAGTATAGTAATTCTATCTCTTCTCTCCTCCTTAAGGCCTTCCCATTGAAGTCTTTTTATACTTCTCCCAAATTATTTTTTTAGTTGGAAAACAGTTGGGAACAGTTGGGCCACAGGCACTAGGAGGTAATCAACAGGTAAAACCTGTGAACTCTGCCCATAATTAAGGAAATTTATTTTTTTAAGTGTTTTAACACATATACGTGGGTTGGGTATTGACTAACCCGCGTGTACACACTTTTATCACAAGGAAAAGTAGCGTACATGAAGTAAAACACTATTTTTAAAAATATTTGGACCAAGTCTGGAAGGAGGGGTTGCCCTAGACCATAAACCAAGCATCACAAAGAATATATAAGGTTAGAAGGGGTACATTATGGCCGAAATGTATTACGTATATGGAAAGGAAACTTGTCAAAAACTGAGAAGGAATTCACCAGATTTCTACTTTCCAAGCCATAGAAAAGAAGATCAGAATGAAACGACTGTCTTAGGCAGGCATACCCATGCTCAGAGAAAGTAAAGCATATCTGCATATCAAGTACAAGCGGATCCACTATGTATATAAGTATAAAATACTAAAAGTACATAATGGATCATCTAATCGTGATCAAACAAGTACATGTCTGAATATCACATATAAGAAGATGATCAATGAAGCTGAAAGATGAAGCTGATCACTGATGTCAAAAACTGATCCCAATAGTACCAAAGGAACATGATGGAATAAGATGATACTAGATCACAACTCGGATGCTAGCATATAAGATGTTGCTGTGAAGGACTGAACATATAATGTGGAATGGTGTCAACTAACAGTAATAGGATCAATTGAAAAGTGAACCAAAGAATGTTGATGCAACCCGAGGTCTTCATCGACCACCGTGGTACATTTCTACACAATGGGAATAAATGATCTGAAGTCAACTATGTGAGAAATCATTTGATTACCAGTCATTGATGTATACCATTAACAAATGTGAGACTATAATGATAATGAGAGTCAAGGTACCTAGTACAATCTAACAAGTGCGAATGAATGAGATAAGGTCCAAAACCTGGAAGAATCTACCAATCAGGGGACAATGATGATTTCCCACTGTTGATAGTGAAGGATCTGCCACTAATGACTGCAAACCCTAAGGCACTGCCAAATGGACTCTAGACCTTTGCCCCAGAGCAATGAGTCGTAATCGATAGGGAAAGATCCACTAGAAGGAAGGAATTAAGGCATCCTTCATCAATCTAGCGCGAGTGTAACCTGAAGGCCAATAATGTGGAAGGAATCAGATGAAGAAAGATGTAGTAACCCAACCAAAGCATGTTTCTGGTGTACACAAGATGTAGCTAGCGCATGATAGAAACCCTCTGAACCAACCAATAATGAAAGCTGACACAGAGGTGAGGAATCCACCAATAGGGTCAAATGGAAACCAAGGCATTGCGCAAATCCCAATGTGTGATAATGAAAGCTGATGTCGAACACAAGGGAAACCACTCAGTCAAAGACTCATGATACTGATCGATGATGAGCACAAGGTGACTTATCAATAACGAAAACAGGGCCAGGGTGCGGCTCTAGGCCTACCCTCAGATCAATTTGTCGCCCTCGATAAGGACAAGACCCGCCAACAAGAAGTCAATGGAGACCTTCTCAAATCAGCATGAGCAAAGGACCAATATAACTGATGTGATGAAAAACAAGACACTGACAACCAGGGATGACCGACTGAAAAATAGGTCAAGAGACACCATAGAGAGGCCGACTCAGGCTTACTTCCCTTGAAAAAAAGCACAACTCAATGGTGACTATGTGGCAGCATATGATAACTTTGTATCAATTTTTCATGCAGGAGGCATGAATGAACTCTCCATATGATTGGAAGAGATAACCAATCGGAGGATAACTGACTCAATGTTACACTAAAAAATGTCACCTTGACTACTTACAGTTAGTATGGCTCAAATCAACAGTCATGCTACCCCTTTTAGGCAAGTCTCATGCCTCTGTTATCCATCTCAAACTCAAAGAAGAGAGAAAGTCTTGTAAAAACTATGTTTATCTCTGGGGTCGCAGGTTCTCTCTAGCCTTACCTGCGGGGACGCTGACCATGTTCACAAAAGCTGCGTCCATGGACGCTCTGTATGTTAAGGGACAGGTGCGTCCTTCTGTAAAAGGCAAAATGCGCGAGTTTCATCTTAAAAAAGTTACTTGTGGTTACTTCTAGAACATTCTAGAGGTCGGTTTGATGAAATGGATGCGCCTCCAGTTGGTTCATGTATCTCTATTAAGAGGGAACTTATCCCATCAATAAGGGAGCTATCCCACCCATAGAGGGGGATGATCCCATTGATAGTGGACCTGAATAACCTCTTTACAACACTATAAGTAAAGACATTGAGCCAGAGGGAGGAGAGGTTGGAGCTATACATTTTCTTTGGGTAAATGCTGCAGGATTTAGGTCTTCCATTAGAACCTTTGTGAGGAGAGATTGTCTTTACTTGATTCTACTTGGAAGTGGGTGAGCTTTGTCAAAGTAGAGGAAAACCCTTGATGGACCCTGGGAGGAACTTGCACAACACCAAGGCCAGGTTGTAAGAGTTTCTTTGTTTCGTTATTAATACAAACTGGTTTATTTTTCTCAATAGCTTGTGTTAATGAGTTATTTCATGTGTTCCTTGGTCTGCATGTTGAATATATGTTTTATTATATGAAATGCAAGTGCTTGGTAATTGTTTGATTGTTTGTGGTTGCAGGAATTGACTTGAAGGAGGAGCTCATCCGGATTGGCAAGGACAAACTACAACAACAGCGTTTTGGAATAAGGTAAGCCTAAACACTCGTAGTTTTCATGTTATAAAAGATATATTTAGAGAAAGATCACTCCATTTTGTCTTGTTTGTCATTAGAATGTCTTAGACTTCTAGGAAGGTCAGCCGTGTCCGCACCCTTGACCAATTCCGTGTGACAAATTGGCGACTCCACTGGGGAATCCATTAATGAGAGAGTCTTTTCCTTTATGTGAACTTTGCTTTGAGAAAATCATTTTTATTTTCTGGTTTTTGACTGTGAGAATTAGTATTTGGGTGGCTTAGCTTTAGATTTAGTTAGATTTGGTTTTTCTTCATTTTTCCAGAAGGACGCACCCTCTGAGTACTGCACAGTGCGTCTTTGGACGCGCTGTTGCCGTTTGCACAGAGCGGGCCCGCACCTGTGATAACGGGTGGCCTGCGTCTTCCTGTAAAATTTAAGAAAATTCCATTTTTGCTTTAAATTGCTTTTAGATTTTGATTTTCCTTAGTGTTTTCTGCCCAGATCCTTTAGTACCCTGTCAAAAATTTTCACCTGAACTTGTTTTGTGAGCTTTGAGTGTTTTAGTGGATTTCAACGAAGTTTAGACCTAGGGTTTGATTTTTGGATAGGTTCTGTAGTGACTTTGATAGTAGAAAGTTGTCCAGCCTTAGATCTCTCTGGTTAGTCAACCTTCTTAGAAGTCGGGCCTGTCGTAAAGTCTCCTTGTGTGAGTAGCTTGCCATTTGAGTTGTTTTGGGTCAAATTTCGAATTGCTTGTTTATAAAGTATTGATTTCCATTTTACAAAAAGAACAAAAAGATTAGAGTTTTGTCTTGGCTAGTTTTTGGTTCTGCAATAAGCTAGTCCTTGATTTGATTGTGATCAAGTAAAACACCTTAGAATAATCATTGTTAGTTTTGGCCTAGTTAAACTTGCTTAGAATAAATTTGCCTTTAGTTTGCTTATGAGTGGATTTTCATAGATTTTAATAGTCGTTAAGATTGATTTTTGGTTATATTAGATTTATTTGCTTTATTAAAAAAAAATACAAAAACATCTTCTTAAAAAGTCTTGTTTCAAGTAGCTTTTTGTTTTTGAAAAAAGAAAAGAGTTTTTTCGTGCATGTAAAGAGAGGTTATGTTTTTATTCTTGGAAAAGAAAAACGAATTGTTTCTTTGATTGTCTTCAATTAAGAAGTTGCTTTTATAAAGATTGCATCCTCTCAACTTTTTAGTTAAAACAATTCATCGAAAAAGCAAAGTAGTGGGTAAATCATCCTAGGTGCATTTTGTAGTGGATTCGAGTCGAGTCAACACACCACTGGTTTCACTTCCATCACCTTTTGACTTAAGAAACAACCTTAAAAGTAACGCTTAAATTAAAATCAATCTAGTAATTTTTATTTTCTAGGGCTCTAAAGCACCAACATAGCTTAGGCTAGGGTCTTGGAGTAGGTGAGTACTTAACTCTCCAAGACTACAAAACCAAACAGATAGTCTATCTTGAGTAGAACAAATCCAATTGTTTCAGTTACATTCTGGGAAAGCTCCTCTTAAAGGAGAAGCACGAGCTCGTGTCCGAACCAGTGAGGGGATCATTCCTCCCTCGTTGGGAACGACGCCACACAGTACGTATTACAAACGGTAAACCTCGGATAAACCATTATCGAGGAGCCAGGGGTCACTTATCGGTAAACCTTGGATTACTGTCAAGGAGCCGGTAAGGGGATTGAGCTTGTTACTCTGCCCTTGCGTGCTGTCGGAGTTTAGACTGTTCCCCTAGGTATAATTGTTGTGATTGGTAACCTTAGTGGCCATAATATCTAGGATTCTACCCAAGGTGACGGTGGAGGGAAGGTCCCACTGTACCTGGAGCAGACGTCGGCTATACTAACTTGGATTTTCTGGGGGGTTCGCTTCACTTCGAGACGGTTAAAGTGGAGGAACTTGGTCCAGTCTATTCATTAAGCAGGTTGTCGGCGTAACTGTTCCACCCGCCATTTCTGTACTGAATCCTGCGAGGTTGGACCTAATCACCAACTAGCGCTTTTGGTCCGGAAGATACTGTTTGTGTGTGGTTTGACGCTCTAGATTCTTTAGGCGTGTGCTTCAAATTTGTTTGCTTCTTTAGAAGACTTTAGGTGGTTTGATTTGAAATTTTTACTTTGTTTTCGTGTGTTGTAATTAAAAATCATTAATTGTGGCGGAATTACCGAGACGGTCCCGTCGAATTGCGGGCCAGTCTCCTGAAGTTGTTTCTGTGGCCGAATTGTTGAGAAGATCCCGTGAACTTAGGGGTTCACCTCCTCAAGACGACCCCAGTAATTTAGAAGGTTTAAAGGTCCTTGTAACTCCTCCTAGTGACAGTAGAGTAGGTTCACCTGAAGAAGGAGAATCTTCCTTGGTAGTCCATCCAGATTACCAAAGTTTAGAAACAGGTTACAATCCCGAAGCTGTTACAGTTTCCGAGCTTGCTGGTAGTTTTTCATCTGCCAGTGAAACAGGCGAAGAACCTGAAATTTCCGAACCTGTTACTCCAACTCCTAGTGTTCCTGATTCACCAAGAATAGAAAGAATTATCACCGAAAATCTTCCTGTTGGATTAATTGCTATAGAAGAACTTGTTCCAGAGGAAGAAATAGGCGTTTCTGATTCTGAAGATCTAATTACCCTTGATCTAAGGGAGCGTGAATCCATCTTTTACAGTCCTCCTAGAAGTGAATCTTGGTACCTTGCATTAACCAATTTTTTAGACAACTCAGTAGGTTTTTCTACACCTCGTACTCCTTTTTCACCTAGAGGAATTCATACTCCTGTAAATATGTCTGGTCAGTCATCTGTGTTTACGCAAAGTCCTGAATCATTTTTACATGGCGGTCCTTCTGTTCCTACTGGGTATCAATCACTTTCTGGTACCTTTGCGGGAGCATCTCCTCAACCCATTGATCATGGGTTATTAGTTGGAAACAGTGGTAATGTACCATTGAGTATAGGTGATGTTTATATGATGTCAGGTTCAACTCCCATTAACCAACCTCAAGGTGGCCAATTACCGCCTGGGGGGCAACCTTCGTTAATGCCTGGGGGGCAACCTCAAGGTACTTCATTCGTGTCTGGGGGGCAACCTCAAGGTCAGTACGCTCCTATGGGGCAATACATACCTCAAGGTCAACCCCAGCCTCAATATGTACCCCAAAGTCAACCTCAGTATCAATATCAACCTCAAGGATGGCAACCTCAAGGATGGCAACCCCAAGGGTATCAACCCCAAGGGTATCAACCTCAAGGATACCAACCTCAAGGTCAAGGTCAACCCCAGTACTCGTATTTACCTCAAGGTTATCAACCTACGGGTCAATACCCTGGTCAAAGTTATCAACCACCTCAAGGGCAACCATATGGGACTGCACCTTACAATTATCAACCCTATCCTCAATACGGCTATGGATCTCAGTATCCTCAACCTGTTACGAGTCAATACCCTGGAATGTTAACGTGGGATCCGTCACAGGGTCAACAGATGTCGCAACCAAGTATACAGTCGGTACCTCAAGCAGGACAACCTGTAGTTCCTGGTCCACCCCAGCAACCGCAACCTGTCCAGTCAAGTGTTCAGACCCCTGTAACTTCCGTAGTTACTCAGCCGCCAATTGCACCTGGTACTCCACCTCACACGGCTGCAGCAACTACCGCTACATCTACCATGCTTACTTCTGGAGTATCGGCAGCTCCGGTTTCTACTGTCCCTGTAACCACTCCTCAGACATCTGTACCGTTGTCTGGATCTACGGTTCAAACCACAGTCCAGATGCCTGTAGGCCAACCTGGTACAAGTACGGTTGTTACTACTCAACCTCAATTTGTTCAACCTCCGTACCAGGGACAGTATCAACCTGGGCAAGCTGCCCAACAACCGGTTTACCAGTATCAACCGTATCCTGGGTACACTTATCAACAACCTCAGCAACCCCAGTACGGTCCGGTTAATCCTGGTTTTCCAGGAGGATATAATATCCCAAATGCGACTCCTGTTCCTAGTTATCCTAGATATCCTCCTCCTGGGGCTGGTATTGTGACTCAGAGTTTTAGAGATCCTAACCGGCAGTTACCGTTTATTGCGACTTTAGATTTACCCGACTTGACGCGCCTAACGAATGATCCAATTCAATATCTTCAGTTCTGGCCGCCAATGCCAAATAAGTTGCCCAGCGATATACCCAAGTTCGAAGGTAAGTCTGGAGAGGATCCGTCTAATCACGTGATGACTTACCACCTCTGGTGTGCTTCAAATTCCATCTCAGATGATTCCATCCGCTTACGTCTTTTCCAGCGTACACTCATTGGTCTCGCGGCCAAGTGGTACATTGAGTTACCACGGGCCTCTTTTTACAACTTTAGCCAGTTAGCTACCTCATTCTTAACTCATTTTCAGTTACCAGTCAGATATGATAACGGTACAGAATTATTAACTTCGCTAAAACAATCGACATCCACGTACATTTCTGATCACATTCATGAGTGGAGACGTCGAAGGAGATTAGTGAAAGTTTTTATCCCGGACCAAATCTTAGCTGAATGGTTTGTCAAATCATTATTACCAAGAATTACTGAAGATGTAGCTAAGGCCGGAGTAGTTACTGAGGAGCAAGTCATTGCTCAGGCACAATACCTTGACTTAGTTTACACTCAGTCGGGTACGTTACACGAGAAAATTCCGGATCTTCCAAAGTCAAACCAAATCGCTGCTGCTCCTTCGGGATCTCATGCCGCTGATGGTATGATTGGTATCGTGACTACGAAGAGCAAGAAGAAGTCTTCCAAGGCTTCAACTACTCCAATTATCACTTTGCCTGATTCTCCGACAGGAGAGTCTTCTCCTGAACTCACCGCCGACATTCACGCCGTAGAGTCATCTACGGCCAAACCAAAAAACGGTGGAAAGAAGAAAGGAAAGAAGAAGGCCAAAGCAGACAAGGCTCCAAAGGAGAAAACGGAAAAGTCGGAAACCAATGACGAAAAGCGCAAACCTCGATATCCTTGTCTCATTTGTGAAGAAGATCATTTTACGAGAGATTGCCCTCATCGGGCCGAGGTAGTGAAAATAGTCAAAGGTTCTCCCACTCCTGCTGTGTTAAAAAATCCATTTCCAGAGCAGGAGAATAAGATGATAGGTTCTTCTTCGAATGCCAGTGAAGAACCCATTTTGATGATGTCTCATGTCAGGATTGCGACTCGATCGCAAGATTATGGTAGTAAGGCTCCTGTTGATGGTAAGGAAGCAGAATCTTCTCACTCTAACCCATCAACCTCAGCTCCTGGTTCCGATCCACTACAGATCGAAAAACCTAACCCAGACTTAGTGATTAAGCCGCCCGCCAAGGGTGTACTTCGAAGGTCTGCTTTCAATCCACATGCGAGAGCAGCCCAGAATTACAACATTGTTGAGGACTTAGCTGTTTCACCTTCAGCAATGTCGGCACTCGAAGTGCTGCAATCATGTCCAGCGCAACGAAAATTGCTTTTGTCGGCTATCGGAGCTGTCGATGTTCAGGACCCGAACCTAATGATCTTTGATCTAGAAAATAGTACACCACGTCTCCCCCATCAAATGGCTTTCCAAATCCCAGTGATAGTAAAAAACAGGCCTATTCATCGGACTGTGATTGATGAGGGAGCTTCTACGTGTATTATGTCAATTCAATGTTGGAGATCGCTTGGTTCTCCTTCATTGAACCAATCCCCCACCATCCTTAAGGCCTTTGATGGCCGTGGGTTCCGTCCGTTTGGTATTCTACAAGAATTGCCTATAGGGGTCGAAGGTAAAACCGTTAGTCTGGATGTGGAAGTGGTTGATGCCCCCCTAGACTACAACCTTCTCTTGGGTCGAAGTTGGTCATATGCTATGACAGCGGTCGTTTCATCGGTCTTCAGAGTAATTAAGTTTCCACATAACGGTAAGATCGTGACTATTGATCAGCTGACATACTTTTCATCCGACCCAGCCTCTTTAGAGAGTATTCAACATGTTGGTAAAACGACAATCCCTTATAGGGACATTGGTGTAGGTTTAGTTAAGGATTCCGGTTTACTGGGAACTTTTCCTCTCCCTCCACTCAACGTAGACCCTTCGTTTGCAACAATTCATATGATCACGTCAGAAAACATTATTTATGATGATCCTTGGTATGTTCCATCTGACTCTGAGCTAGATTCGTTCGGTGATGTTATGCCGTTGAGTCCGTATGAAATTGCTTATGAAGCTCTTATGTCTTTTACCGATTTTCATTCAACTGAAACCGACCAAATGAATGTGGTCAGTGAAGAGTCACTTTTCACCTCACCCTTAGAACGGATAACGTTTCCCGAAGACGTGTCATCTGACGAACGACTTCGCGAAATCCTAAGTGTAGATGATCTACCATGGGAAGATCTCCATCACAGATCTTCGTTTTTACCTAAGGGCGATGCATTTGAAAATGATTTTTCATCTATCTTTACCGCTGAATATGTCAAAGACGCTCAGGATCCAACGAAACATTCTGATTCAGAGTTGAATTTAGGGAATATTTCTCGTACTGTTCCCATTGATATATCAGTGAAGCCCGGAATCGAGGAGAACATTCATATAGGTGCCTCATGTACAGAAGAAGAAATCCAAACTTACAAGGCCCTATTCCAAGAATTCCGCGACGTGTTTGCCTGGTCTTACGAGGAAATGCCAGGAATCGATCCTGCCATTGTTGTTCATGAAATCAAAACCTACCCGGATGCTAAACCCATTCGGCAACGGTTGCGTCAGATTCACCCTCGAAAAGCGGCTGCAATTAAAGCCGAAGTCGAAAAGCTGTTGAAAGCAGGTTTCATTTATCCGATCCCGTTAACGGATTGGGTATCGAATATTGTTCCCGTCAATAAAAAACAAGGAACAATAAGAATCTGTATCGACTATAGGGATATCAATCGAGCTTGTCCAAAAGACAACTATCCTACGCCTTATATCGATCAAATTATTGATGATTGTGCCGGAAGTGAGATGTTTTCCTTCATGGATGGTTTCTCAGGCTATAATCAAATCAATATTCTACCTGCCGACCAACCAAAAACGGCATTCATTTGTCCATGGGGGACATTTGCTTATTGCAAATTACCTTTTGGGCTTAAGAATGCCGGCGCTACTTTTCAACGGGCGATGTCTTATGCATTTCATGACATCAAGCACATTGTGCAACCCTATCTCGATGATTTGCCTGCTCATTCTTTACATCGAGCTGATCACCTTGTCCATTTACGAGCAATCTTTATGAGGTGTAGGCATTATCGAATTCGGTTGAATCCCCACAAGTGTGTTTTCTGTATAGAAACAGGTCGATTGCTGGGATTTGTTGTTTCAAAAGCCGGCATTCGCGTCGATCCCTCGAAAGTCGAGGCTATCATCAAATTGCCTCCTCCTTCGAGTTTGCGCCAACTCCAAAGTTTGCAAGGGAAAGCGAACTTTTTACGCCGATTCATCCCAAACTACGCCGAGGTCACTAAAGGTTTTACACGGTTGTTGAAACAGAACGCACAATTCTTTTGGGACGAGATTGCCCAACAATCTTTTGATGCATTAAAACACGCGTTGACCCATGCACCGTTATTGCATCCTCCCAACTACAACCAGGACTACTTCTTATACCTCGCAGCTTCGCATTCCACCATTGGAATGGTGTTAGTTCAAGAAGATGAATTCAAAGCAGAGCATGTGATATATTATCTTAGTAGAACCTTAAATCCCACTGAGTTAAAATATTCGCATGTGGAGAAATTGGCCCTGGCAGCCGTTCAAGCTGTCCAACGTTTTCATCATTACATTCTTCTCCGCAAAACTACAATTATTTCGGATTGAAACCCTATGATTTATATTTTGACAAAACAACTGCTAGGGGGCAAGTACTCTAAATGGATTGTTATCCTGCAAGAGTTCGACTTGGAGTTCGAGAAGTCCAAGTCTAAGAAATCTTTAGTTTTTGCGGAATTGATGTGTGATTTCCCGAGTGCTGACACAGAGACTGTGGCAGAAGAGTCCATTGCGGACGAATCTTTGTTTCTTATTAGCACTTTAGATCTGTGGTATGGGGATATAATCATCTATCTCCAAACCCAAACTTTTCGGCCTGAAGCTTCCAAGGAAGACCGTCGAAAAATTCGGTTTCGATCCCAGCAATACAGAATTATTGGAGATACACTTTATCGCCGGGGGGCAGACTTAGTTTTTCGACGTTGTTTAACTCACGAAGAGGCTGAGAGAGTTTTGAATGATTGTCACTCTGGAGCATGTGGCGGTCATATGTCTGGGTATGCCACAGCTCAGAAGGTGTTGCGCGCTGGCTATTTCTGGCCGTCTATGTTTAAAGATTGTATCCTTGCCGTCAGAAAATGCCACAACTGTCAAGTGTTTGATCGAAAGATGCGCGCTCCACCTGCTCCTCTCCACCCTATAATTGCCGCTGGTCCATTCGCCAAATGGGGTATTGACTTTATTACTTGTAACCCTCACTCGGCCCGGGGGCATGCGTATATCATCCTCGCGGTTGATTATTTTACTAAATGGGCCGAGGCGATGCCTACATTCGACGCAAGCGGCAAGACAGCTGCAGTTTTCGTATTCAATCATATCATAACTAGGTTTGGTGTCCCACAAGCAATCATTACTGACCATGGGAGCCATTTTCGAAACGTCATGATGACTGAGCTTACAAGCCAGCTTGGTTTGCGCCACGATAGCTCTACTCCTTATTATCCGCAAGCCAACGGTTTGGTTGAGTCAATCAACAAAGTTCTAGTCATCATGATTCGACGGATCATTGGTATCCATCGAACGAATTGGCATAACATGTTATTTTCGGCACTATGGGCATATCGAACTTCAGTGAAAAATTCAACAGGTTTCACCCCTTTCCAGCTAGTTTATGGCTTAGAAGCTGTGTTACCTATTGAATGCGAAATCCCATCACTTCAAATGGCTGTCGAATTACTTCCAGCTACTTCCGAAGAGGAGAAACGGTTATTATACTTGGCTAAATTAGATGAGACTCGACGTGACGCTACTTTAGCTATCGAGACTCACGCGAAACGAATGAAAGCTCAGTACGATAAAAATGTAACCCCTCGAAGTTTTTCGGAAGGAGACCTAGTACTATTATATGATCAAGCTAACGATAAGCTAGGTGCCGGAAAATTCGTTCCCATGTGGCATGGGCCCTACATTGTAAAGCGAAAGCTAGCAAAAGGGGCTTATGAGTTAGTTGATTTTGATGGGGACTCTTTGGGTAAACCCAGAAATGGACTTTACCTAAAGAGGTATTATGCTTAAAATGATGGGTATGGAGAAATTTTTAGATAGGTTAGATTTCCTTTCTAGCTAGCAAGTGTGTTAGTTTAGTCAGTGTGCTTAGCTTAGCGAGTGTGGTTTTTCGTCATTATTCTGGCTTATCTTGGTTTTACTCTTGATATTGTAGATGTCGACGCCTCTCCAAACATACATTGGATTTGCTGATGGTGCTTGTCGTAATACACGGAATATCTCTTCCGCAGCTTGGGTTATCTATTCGCCCTCTGACGAGTTAGTTTCTATGCATGGGGTAAGCCTCGGTCAAACAACGAATAACATTGCAGAATACAGTGCAGTGGTTGAATTATTATCCGAATCTATTTCATTTGGAATTCGACGTTTGATAGTGAGGTTAGATTCTGAACTTGTTGTATTACAGCTTAATAGAGTTTATGCCATTAGAAATCCTGTGTTATTAAGGTTGTTTTTGAGAGTGCGTCTCTTGGAACGTGAATTTGATTACATTGAATATCAACATATTCCAAGGTCCCTGAATACATTAGCAGATGCAATTGCTTCTCGAGTGTTGGACAGACATTTATAATAATCATGCAAGTAAATTTAAAAACATTTCATCATATATGTTAAACAAGATAAGCCGGTAATAGTGATATATATAGATAGAAGTGTGTCAAAAAATATATACATCGTCTTCGATCATAGGTTGAAAACACCTTATGATCGGCAAAATGATAGTACAAAAAGTCAAAAATGTCACATGTGGCTACAAAAGTGACTAGTCAATCACTGGTGGTGCTCTCTGTACGACACCACTGCGCGGGCTACCTTACGCAAAAATCTCCTAAACGGTCCAGGGACCGCGACTACAAAACGCTGAAGCCTGATAGGAATGTCGTCCATAGTAGTCTCAGGTATGTCTACCGTGAGACGCTCTAGATCATGCTCCAACTCAGCTAGTACGTCTGCAGCCGCGTCCTGTGGGGCCGGTACCGGTGCAACTGGATGTAGTCTATCATAAGGCCGGAGGTTGGCTGGACGCTGTGGACCAACATCTGCATTTTGAAAAAGTTTTACTATTAGTTTTGAGACGATATATATAAAAAATACAAAAAATACATAATTAGGAAACTTGTGAAAATAAAAGTACCTCTGTCGTCCCATTGTTCTCCCTGTGGAAGAACCATGTCCGGATCACCTCTGAAATCCATTCCGGCATACGGAAAGTCCTGTATCACAAAAAGCTGGCCCTCTAACCAGTCAAAGTAACTATCTGAGAATCGAACCACTGCCGCACCCTCGTCAGGATGCCGGGCCATCACCGCAACCCATCGAATCAGCTTTGGCTCCCGAGGACCCAAGATATCAACAGTGAGTTGCTGAGGGATCAGCATTGGAACTCTCTCCAAGGCAAAGCTCACGACTATAGGCCCATATCCAAAAGTCTTTAGTCATCCGTTCTTTGCCTTGGTCAGTTGGCTCTTCATATGAGCCGACACAGCTTCACACCAGTTGAAAATGGTGCCTTGGTAACAGTCAATTGCCATCCGCATTTGGGATCCGGAAGCAATGTGCAAAGCGGCCGCGCCGCAAATTCTGGTGACCGTGAACACAATGACTTTGAGTTCAGGCAGAGTGATGTGTTTTATCTCTATGCCTTTTGAATGGTGAGCCCCACGTGTGCACCAATCCTCGCGGAGACTATCAAGGGATTGGCCACCCGGCCTAGTCCCCGCAAGATTGAGTTGCTCGCCTCTGTTTGGCAAGCCAGTGAGAAAGTATACATCCGAGGGCTCTATCTCGAGCTGGTGCCCTCCTATGTAAAAGCATTGTTCTTGAACGTTCCATCGCTCAACCAGCCATTCCAAGAATCTTACCTGGCCCCTCATGCCCGGTATGGTCCAATATTTGTATAACCCGCATGCTCTTAGGGCATCCAGAGAAGGTTGGTGATTTATTGCAGCTTCATCTTCCTCTACATGCTCTCTCTCTCTCCAGTCTAACATGATTAATGCCCTGCATATCAAAAAAGGCAATTAGAAATTGATTTGAGGATTTTTGGTAGCTTTTTGGGGGAGTTGGGGTTTTGAAATGCGCACTTCTCGGAAGACGCACCCCAGCTTTGTAGCACAGGGCGTCCGGACGCAGCTGGCCTGAAGGCGGGCTGCGTCCCCCGACCATTTTCCCGTATGAGAAAAAGTCGGGGGACGCAGGTCACCCTAAGGGCACCTGCGTCCGCCGAGAGGCGCATTCCAAAACCAAAACCCCCCCAAAAAAATGAAATTAAGACCTAAAAATTAATTCTAAACGGATAGAAATGCAGAGTAGGATGTGTGAAATACCTGGATGAAACGGCGTTCGATTCCGACGGTCAGATTTTCCGCAGCGACCACGGGAAGTTTCTTGTCAAAAGCTCCTTTTTCAACCTCCAAAGTCAAACGGTAAAAATGACATGGTAAAAGGTCTTTTTATAGGTTTTTTAGGTGAATTAGTTCATTTTTTACCATGAAAAGATGTTTTTCGACGTATTTTTGCCTATTTTAAACAGGTATGAGTAATGTGTTGCTTTTGTACAGGACAAAAGGACTTCGAGGGAAATTGTCATTTTTCACAAACAAAATATCAGAGTCATCTTTTAAGCCCTTTTCTGACTCCTAAAACATGAAAAGATCGCCGAGTGTTTCTTTTTCACTCGTTAAAACGGAATTAAAAGACGGTCCCCTTTTAGCTCTTTTCTGGCCATAAAATCAAGAAAAGATTGCCGGGTTTTTGTCGTTTCAAACTCGATAAGGAAATAAAACGACGTGTCCTTGATCGCTTTTTACTTTTCAGGTCGACGACACTATCATGAAAGTACTCCTTGGTCGCAAGATCAAGCGGTTCCCCCAGGTATTATTTTATACTTTTTCGGGCTTGAGGGACACAAATTTACGAAAAAGTTCAACGTGGAGTTTCCTTAAGTTTTTTCAGACTCTCTAAAATTGAAAAACGCCGAGTTGTTCCTATACTGGGCTCGTTAAACTTTTACAGTAAAGGACCTGTTCAATTACAAACAGGAACGAACCACTCCTTCCTAGGGTTCGAATTTAAACTAGGTTGGACTCGTCCGAAGGATGAGCTTATAATCAAGCATATGTTATCCTCCTCAAGCTTGTTAAAAATAAAGAGGTACTTGCCAGAAATGGTGGGGGAAAAGAGAGAAGAATGAGCCTATTTGTTACCTTTATTTCAAAAGAAACTTTATTACCACTCTTGAACACGACACTTTTTCATTCACTTGGGTTGGGAAATCTTTTACCTCACAGTTGACCAAATCACTTTGAAAGTCTTTAACCGGGTTCCAGGGATTAACTTTGAGTTATTCGTCACCAAATCATCTGTCGTGTCGTTATGTGTTCAAGAGGTCTGCAAGCAAAACTTTCATCTGCAAAATACTTGTCATCCATTTGACTATCCCTGAGTCAGTCCTTACAGCAACATTTCTTCAACTTGAACAATGATTTCGTGTTGCAGGCTTGCCTGCAACGAGTCACTTTCTATCGACATCGACACATTATCTAGAAAGATGACTTAGGAATCGACAGTACCTTGAAGTCTGCATGCATCAATGGTAGGTTTCTCGCCTTTGACGACAGTTTACATCATTGACTTTCGATCAAAGGATTCCGTGAAGTGTTCGACATCAAAACATCTATTCACATTTCACGGGTTGTGCTTGGTACTTTGAGAACCATTGACATTACTGGTGGTCTCTCTCACGCTTGTTAACAGTTCACATCATCGACTGGTAATCAAGTGGTTTCTAACATGTTCGACATCAAATCATTTAATCACATGGTTAGAATCGTACCAATTCGGGAAGTAGAAGTGAAGACCCTGGATCTAGTTTTTACCATCCAGGCTGCGAGGAGTTTTGTATTCATTATCTATGTAGACTAATCATAAACAGATGGCTGCGTCCATACTGTGTCTACAAAAGTCTATAAAAATGATGTACTGCAAGATCATTCCTGTATCAGAATAGTTAGTCCATTAGTTAAAGTTTTGAATCTGAGTATGGGAATGCCTACCTCAGTGATGATATAATCTTATACATGTATTTTGTGTTGAAAATTGCAGGTTCCAACCAGGTCATCCACAAGACAATCCTTGAAATGATAAAGCGCTTCACCCTTCCTAGAATTACAAAACCCTAATCTATTCCAGGCTTCGCACTTTAGGGGGCAATCTGTTACACTAAAAAATGTCACCTTGACTACTTACAGTTAGTATGGCTCAAATCAACAGTCATGCTACCCCTTTTAGGCAAGTCTCATGCCTCTGTTATCCATCTCAAACTCAAAGAAGAGAGAAAGTCTTGTAAAAACTATGTTTATCTCTGGGGTCACAGGTTCTCTCTAGCCTTACCTGCGGGGACGCTGACCATGTTCACAAAAGCTGCGTCCATGGACGCTCTGTATGTTAAGGGACAGGTGCGTCCTTCTGTAAAAGGCAAAATGCGCGAGTTTCATCTTAAAAAAGTTACTTGTGGTTACTTCTAGAACATTCTAGAGGTCGGTTTGATGAAATGGATGCGCCTCCAGTTGGTTCATGTATCTCTATTAAGAGGGAACTTATCCCATCAATAAGGGAGCTATCCCACCCATAGAGGGGGATGATCCCATTGATAGTGGACCTGAATAACCTCTTTACAGCACTATAAGTAAAGACATTGAGCCAGAAGGAGGAGAGGTTGGAGCTATACATTTTCTTTGGGTAAATGCTGCAGGATTTAGGTCTTCCATTAGAACCTTTGTGAGGAGAGATTGTCTTTACTTGATTCTACTTGGAAGTGGGTGAGCTTTGTCAAAGTAGAGGAAAACCCTTGATGGACCCTGGGAGGAACTTGCACAACACCAAGGCCAGGTTGTAAGAGTTTCTTTGTTTCGTTATTAATACAAACTGGTTTATTTTTCTCAATAGCTTGTGTTAATGAGTTATTTCATGTGTTCCTTGGTCTGCATGTTGAATATATGTTTTATTATATGAAATGCAAGTGCTTGGTAATTGTTTGATTGTTTGTGGTTGCAGGAATTGACTTGAAGGAGGAGCTCATCCGGATTGGCAAGGACAAACTACAACAACAGCGTTTTGGAATAAGGTAAGCCTAAACACTCGTAGTTTTCATGTTATAAAAGATATATTTAGAGAACGATCACTCCATTTTGTCTTGTTTGTCATTAGAATGTCTTAGACTTCTAGGAAGGTCAGCCGTGTCCGCACCCTTGACCAATTCCGTGTGACACTCAATAACAAGGTTAAGGCGTACCTAAGTCAAACTAAATCTCACCCAAAATGGAGGAGATACTTTTTTTTGACTGATTTGTTCAAGGGTGATACAACTGACTCTAGCTGCCAACAATATATGGAAATGTTGTTCCATTCCCACTCTTTTTTGGAATATATAATTTTTTGTTTTTGTCTTTTTCCTAGAGCTAGAAAAAGAATAAAAAAATGCTATAGTACAGTGGAAAGAACGAGTGTCAGTGAAACAGGTGATCTAGTTCCTGGGATGGGAACAATCCTATGCTCAATGCAGGGAGGTGAAACTAGTCAAGGACACTCAAAGGGATGTTCCTTCCACAGGTCAAAGGGTGTGTCAAGTTGCAGAAACTAAGGGATTGCAAGTTTGAGTTTGCAGAAGACATGGTCAAAAAGTGGCTTAAACATGAGTCCAAGTGAAGCCAGTTCAAGGCCAAAAGGTGCAAATGATCAAAATGCAATGCAGTAGTACAACTCAACACAAAGGAGCCTCTAAGGTATGAGGCCAAAGTGAAGCGAAGAAGCAAAGAAGAATGAGTCTTCAATGCAAAATTCATGGCAGGACTAAAGAGGACTCCCAAGCCTACTCAATATAACAACATGGGAAACAAATGCCAGTGAAGTGCTAATTACAATTCCCATGTAAAGGATAGCTCTACCATCGTGTCATGATTCCAAAATAGGCGAGTGAACATGGTTTACTAACCATAACACGATGGGATCGACCCTATGGCAAGTGTATCGACAAGTGGAGGCTAGTATGAAAAATGCAATGGAAAAAATGGTTTCCCTAACCTATATTCTAGTGAGTAAATGATACCTGCCATGATGGGTCAGTGGTCATGGAACCGATGTGAAATTCTGAAGAAGCATCCAAAATGTCCTAAAAAAATAACCTATTCCCGACAATCCAAGCTCAAAAGTTAAAAGACTCATGAGACAAAAAAATCAAGTTTTGAAAAAATTTGACATTTTTAAAGCTTATAAAATGACCTTTTGACTTACCATTTGTACCATTTGTGTTGAGAGCAAAATTTGTGGAGAAAAAAGAGCAAACTTGCCCCCAAATAATTGGACCATTCAAATTGGATAAAAATCATCAAGTAACCCCCAATTCAAGCTTGCATTACTTTATGATTGTTTTTAGAAATTTTATTAAGGTTTGACTGTAGGAATTTATGTTAAAAATTTCAACGCGATGTATATGCGGGTTGGATATTATAAACCGGCATGTACACAGGCCCTACAAGTGACTGTGTGTGAAAGGGGCCACATATGCGTGGTTTGAAATTCAAACAGAAAAATCTAATGGTTGAAACTCAATTTTCTTTAGGATGAAAATCACATGGAGAGAGAGGGAGCATACTACTATTGATAATGAAGTTATGAATGATCTGCATGCCTTAGATGCATTGAGGGGATGTGGCTTATTGAAATTTTTAAAAATGCCCAATATGAAGGCCAACACTCTTTTGCTTGAAATGTTAATCCACTATTGGAGTATCGAAGATGATGCATTTATGATTGATCAAATGCCTTTGAGGATAGAGGTGGAGGATGTTTACTTTATCACTGGACTCTCCCGGAGAGGAGAAGCGTACATTCGACTGGCCGGACATGAGGTAGTCTTTCAGTAGAGGACTATGTACATATATACTATCTGGGGCATTCAGAAAAAATTGGAAGTTGGATTCCAATAAAACATGTGGAGAGATTATCCCTGAGGATTCTATTGTTCACCATAGCCAGGATAAACGGATCAGCCTCATTGCACCAAGCTTCATGAGTATCCATGAGCTTGGCTGTGGAGTGCCTCACCACTGCTTTTGACTAGTGTACACCTCTTCTTACCAATATGAAGAGGCAGTTGTCATCCATTCAGAAGGGGCATACCAAAAATTTCAGAGTATTAGTCTCTATCAGTAGCCCTCGAGATCCTTGGATGGGTAGCTGGGCCGACCTGATGAAACACCTTAGAGGCAGGGATGTGCCAAGGATTGCTTTTGATGATGAGTTCTTCTCCTAGTGGGAACAACAAATCATCGCTGTGGACAACTATCCCTATGCTATCATGGATTTTAGAGGAGATTCGGACTTGGTGCTGCCACCAAACGCGTATGAGGAGAGATAGGTAACCATGCTTTAAGTTTTATCAATTTTTAAGATTTTTTGTGTTTTCTAAATATGAAAATGAACTTAGAAATATTTGTGATGGGATTAAAATACTGACATAATTATAATGTTCCAGATGTGGGTTCGGCTAGACCAGATGGCTTTCCACAGCATAGGCATCATGGAAGAGGTACCGAAGAGGCGACTGCTGAGATAGAGAGGCTCTTATATGCAGTCCAAAGAAACTTGGTGAGATTGACTCACTAGGTACCGATGGTGGCCATAGAAGACCTACCTGAGGAGATACAATGCCGCGTGGTAGGAGTACCATGAGATTGGGTTCACATACTTCGGTATGTGGCCAATGCACTAGTCACCTTCTTAGCCACTCATCCTAAGATGGGTCGTTAAATAGACTGGACATGATTATGGGAATTTAGTCTTGATTTTGTATATTATTTTTGAAACACTTTATGTACACACCGACAGTTTTTATGATATATATATACAGTTCCAAATTTTTGATGTTTGTTTTCATCTTGATGAATGATTGATATGCCAATCTAATGCTTGATTAGCGATAGAATCCGCTAATGAATTTTCAGATCGTGGAATGTGCAAATATGTAATATAAACAAATGACCTTTGCAACACCCTCACTCTCAAGAATTGGCGATATAAATAAGGATCCTGAACCTGATAAATGTTATTTAATTGTGACACTACCAGCTATAAGTCAAGATACACAACCAACAAATCAATTCCGTAAGAAATAGGTTTGAATAGTAAATTAATGATGACAGTATAATCATCAATATTATTTGACCTAGAACCAATACATACTCCCCTTGACAAGATAGATAATAAATCACCCAAGTTGCAGCAGTGAGATTCTGAGTGTGCCAACTAGCACCATCGGTGAATCCGAAATAAACCAAGTCATCCATCAACACTTTCCAAAGTAGATAAAAAAAGTGTCGATATCACAAAAATTCTTGATAAAATATGTACAAAAATACAAAATATACAAAGAAGCCATTCCTCAGTTGTAACGTAAGAAAATTACTTCTTGAGGTAAAGCCCATCTCGGGGATCTGCCAACTTGTTTCCTTCAAAATTGACTAATTCATAAGCCCCTTTTCCTAAAAATCGTTTCACTATAAAAGGACCATACCACATAGAATTTAATTTGGCTACCTCCAAGGCATCTTTATCTTGGTCATAGACCAAGACAAGGTCACCTTCATAAAAGATTCGAGGATGGAAGCTTTATCGTATTGATTTTTAACCCTTTTCTTATGAGACTCATTGATTATGGCAACATCTTGAAGCTACTCATTGAGATGTTCCAAATGAAGGAGGCGCTCTTCGAGACTAAAGGTCTCGGGAAGGAGCTCAATAGCTAGCCTAAGGGATGGAATTTTGCACTCAACAGGAAAAATAGATTCTAGCTTATAAACTAACTAAAAAGGTGTAAAACCAGTGGCATTCTTTAACGAGGTTCGATATGCCAAGAGAGTCGGATACAACATGATATGCCAATTGGAGCGATTTTTTTCAATTTTCCTTTGCAAGATCATCTTGAGGGACTTATTCATGGCTTCAACTTGCCCATTGGCCCAAGGATAATATGAAGACAAATGCTCCTGTCGGAAGCCCAACTTAAGAGCCAATTCTGTCATCAGTTGGTTCTAGAAATGATTGCCATGATCAGTGACAATTTCTCTCGGGATACCGAAACATGAAATAATCTGATTGAAGAGGAAAAATGTTGCTATCTTACTATCGTTTTAATAAGTATGCATGGCCTCAGCCTACTTCATAAAGTAGTCTACGACCACTATAATGTACTTGTGATTCGCCACTGAAGGCAGATTACAAGTAGTAAAGTCAATACCCCACTTTGTAAAAGGATAGACAATGATAACAGGGAAAAGAGGAGCTGGATGCGTGGGCATCTTCCAAGTATAGACTTGACGAGGGTGGTAATGTTTGACCGCTTCAATACAATCTTTGAAAATGGAAGGCCAAAAGTAGCCAGCACACAAGATTTTCTAGGTTGTAGCAAGCCTTGAAAGATGACCACCACAAGCTCCACTGTGGAAATCATTGAGCATAGACTCTGCTTCCTCTAAAGTTAAACAACGCCTAAGGATTGAATCAACCCCTTGGTGATATAATGTATCACCAATGATGAAATAGTTCTTAACGAGGTGACATAATTTTCGACATTCATCCTTAAAGGGAGCAGGAGGGAACTTCGAAGTCTGGAGATAGATTATGATATCTCCATACCAGGGATCTTGTGAAGAGATGAGGAATAGATGTTCATCTCGGAAACTTTCCTCATAAATAGTATCTTCTTCACAAGGTAGCTTGAAAATTAATTCTGCAAAAAGCAAAGATTTCTTAGACTTGGCTGACAAGAACGCGAGATCAAATTCTCGTAAAATAACAATCCATCGATTGTATTTTCCCCCAATCACTCGCCTACTGAGGACAAATTGGAAAGGATTGACCACTGCTAAGACGAATGTTTTTGGTAGTAGAATATAATGACGAAGTCGCTGGATAGCATGAATAGCTACCAAGGCCAATTTCTCAACCAGAGAATAGTGTAGTTCAGGGCCTACCAAGCTTCCACTCAAGTAGCAAATCACATGCTTCGTGAGATCATCATCTTCGTGAACCAAAACCATACGTATGGTTGATTTTGCGGCTGCAAGATATAAAAGGTAATATCTACCATAATTTGGTGGAATCAAAAGTGGGGCAAACATTAATGCTTGCTTCAAGGCTTCAAGGATCGTTGCGCAAAGTCATCCCATAAAAATGGAACTCCCTTCTTCAGCAAACGCATAAATCCTTTAGTTATCTCAGCGTAGTTTGCTATAAATCATCTCAAAAAATTTTCCTTTCCCCGAAGGCTTTGAAGTTGTCAGATGGAAGACGAGAGAGGAAACTGAATTATTGCCTCAACCTTGAAGGGATCAAGTCGAATCCCTTCAGTTGATACAATGAACCCTAACAACTAACTAGATGTAACCGCGAAAATGCACTTGTTCGGAGTCAACCGGATCTTGTAAAATCAACATCTCTCAAAACTAACTGAAGGTGACTGGGATGATCAATTCTCTTTTGAGAACGAGCAGCTAAATCGTCCAAGTATGCTTCGATGACATACTTAATGTCGTGGAAAGTGTAAGACATGGCCCGTTGAAATGTAGCTCCAGCATTTTTAAGACCAAAAGGCATCTCTTTGTACGCAAATGTACCCCAGGGACAAATGAAAGTTGTCTTATGCTAGTCTTTTGGACGAATAGATATTTAATTATAACTAGAGAATCTGTTCGTGAATGATTAAATCTCATTACCGCACATTCATCAACTATCTGATCAATAAACAATGTGGGGTAATTGTCTTTCGGACAAGCTTTGTTCAAATCCCTAAAGTCAATACACACTCAGATCGTTCCTTGTTTTTTATCAACTAGGACTGGATTAGAAACCCACTCTGTGAGAGGAACGAGGTATATGAAACCTGCCTTGAGAAACTTTTCTACTTCAACTTTAATAGTTGTTGCTTTCCTAAGATTGACCGGCCGAAGCTTCTAATGAATCGGCTTAGCATTTTCATATGTTTTTATCTCATGCTGAACGATGGATGGATCAATACTAGGCATTTATTCATAAGACCAAGTGAATACATCTCGAAACTCCTTAAAGAGGCCAGTGTAAATTTGAATCTCTTCAGGGGAACACTCGGCTCTGATGTAGACATTTTCTATCACATTAGAGTTCCTAGAGATGTTTATTGGTACGATTTTTGACATAACTGACATATTACCTTTGGCACGTATGTATGCTGGATCCAAAGGGTTTGAAACCATACAAACATCGCTAGTAAGCAGATTGGAGAACCTGGATTCGACTTCCTACAATGGGGGGAGAAAATGTGAATGATTGTGCAAATATTCCCATGGTCGATCTACACCCATCGTTGCTTCTAAGATTGCTTCCTCAGATGGTAAAATTGTATCTAAGCAATCCATAGTAGAAGTAGAGTGAAGGGCCCAAGCTAGAGCCACATCACCATCTAACTCTTCCTATGAAAAAGGAGTAGGATGGTCATCTGCAGAGTTAATGATGGATTGATATCTAAGCTCTGCTGCAGACATAGGGAATGCCATTCCACCAACCTGACCTTCATCTAATGTGGTTGTAGGTGAAGGTAAGGTCCAAGGGTCTGAAAAATAATGAGTCCGCAAGAACTCTTCCCGTGAAGACTCTTTTGAGGATGAAATGGAATTTATTTTAACTATAGGAGTGGGAAGATCAAATGTACCCATCAATGAAGAATACATTCCAACTCCAAGATTCTCGATAGGTTGACAGGGGTTATCCACCAACAGAACAGTAGAGTTCGAAGTTGCACGAGGGTCAACTGGAGAATAATCCAATTGATCAATTTTAACAATTCCCCCCTCATGAGGAAAAAAATGACTCGAAACATAGTCGAAACTACAACATCCATTTCATAAATCCAATTCTGTCCTAAGAGGAGATTGTAATCTAACTTGGCATCAACGATTTCTACTTCGACATTAATGACCTTTCCTCCAACACATATAGGAAAGGTCGGGATAATCCCATGTGGCCTATGAGAATGTCTGTCAAATGCTGTCAAGAGAGTGGGTGAAGGAACATCTGAAGGCGATCCAATGGCCTTCCAACATGACATAGACATTATGCATGTGGAAGCTCCCTCATCTATAACTATTCGAAAAATATTGGTTTTCCGGTAATTAGACTTTATTTGAAAAACCATATGAGGAGGAAGTCTCTTTCTGACATTGAACATATCAAAAGTGAGCACTAAATAATTGTTTGGATCGACTACCCCGACTGCTGAAAGCAAAGCACTTTGTTGAGCAGGACACGACTGGAGTACTTCTAAAGCAAACATAGTGCAAGGACTTTGAGCCAGATCTTCTACAATGGAGTAGTTCTCGGCTACCCTAGCATTAGGGTTAATCATCGTGCGCTTGGTGGAACCTTTCGGTATCTGAGGTATAGACTCGACAGAGGGTCACTCAATATTAAGTGGATCCATAGTTTCGAGAACAGATTTATCCTTAGATGTTTCTACTTCACCATAATCCCATGACCATGTAGCCACATTGACATTAGAACTCATCATGAAAACATTTGAGGAATTGTCCCCTTCCTGGTTGCCCCTAGCAGAGGTACCGAGATTTGAGTTCATGCTAGAAAGTAACTGCTACCCTTGGGGGAAAGGGTTAGTTAAGACAGCTTGGGAGCTAGAAGATCCTTGCTACACTAGCAAGCTCTGGGCATCTTGAATGTTCGAGCAAAGACAAGTCAAATGATCTCCACTACACAACTTGCATGGAAATTTAACCTTATTCTTAGACTGTTTTATACCCTCACCAGCATCGTTGTCAGGCTTGTTCGCATTACCCTTCCCATCCTGATTCTTCTTTTTACCTCGTCCCTTATTCTTCCCATCAGAATTTTGATTTCCTTTGGGGTTAGAGGCCTGAACAATGTTTATGGAAGAAGGTTGGGAAGGCGAAGGAGTAGACGATGTAGCCTAATTGGAATAGCACTTTGTAGAGACAACTGCTACAATTGGTTCAAAAGGTTCACCGCATTTGCATAAATTGATCCAACTATACCATCAACATGATGGCTTGGCTTTGGTTTGGCTATATCAACCGTGGATCTAAGAGCATCAGGCAAGATTTTCTGAAGAGTCCTAGACTGAGAATATATTAGTTCTAACTACTTGGCATGAAAGATAGGCTGCTCTTTCGAATAAATGCCGAACATAGAAACATCCTTGGAGATCTCAGTTTGTAATGATTTTAAAAGCCATTCGAGACGAAATTCAGGTGGAATTTCAGCTTTGATGAGCCTTTTTCTACATCCCCATTCCTGGATATGATTCGAAATGTGAGTAGCCATGTCCTGATGAAAATTGGCCAGAAGTTCAGTTCTGGCTTCGTAATGGACAGGCAACTAAAAATGGTTTAAGAAAATGTTAACCAAATCGATGAAAGAAGTAAAAGTTCCCCTTTCCAACTCTATATACCACTTAGCTGCATTCCTAGTTAAGGTGCACTATAATAATCTCAACCTGATCGAATCATTAATCAGGGGTTAGATGAGCACCATAAATGGAATGTGGTTACATGGTCACCTAAGTCTTCACCACTCTTGCCTTTGAATTTTGGAATATTCGATGGAATTTTGGTTGGGACTAGAGGCCAAGCCGAATTGTATCTAATCGAATCGTTTGTCAACTTAGTCAAGTCTGGCAGATTAAGCGTGGCCAGAAACGGAAGTCATGGAGGACCTTGGGGATTCCACCCAGATGGGGTGGGGTTCCCAAAAGTATGAAAAGAATGACCTAGATTTTGAAACACACCAAGTTGCTCGAAGTGACTGGTAGAACCTGCCAGACCAAAAGGTGACCCTTGTGGTCTAGCAGAACTTGGAGTTTGACCAATTCCAAATGGAAAGCCTTTGTAAATGGTAAATTTTCCCCCTAACGATGTATTGTAAGGAGCTGATAGCCTCTGGTAAGGGTTCCAAGCATTAGCTAAGGGTGAAAAACTTTGAAATGAATTGACCGAGGAATACGACACAATCCCTTGTTGGTCGAAAAACTGATTCCCACATCCTATCCCACTAATCGCAAGGTTTGTACAACTCTGAAAGGGGTTACTACCTTGACCTGTGAAAGGAAAAGGCATAGACCCTACTGTTGGATTGGAATGTGGTATATGACCACTTCCAAATGGGAAACCTTGAAATGAAGCTGATCCACTCATCATGGATTCGGAGGCAGTTAATGGTACATTCAATGGAACTGAAAGAATACCTTGAGAGGGCATTCCAAAAGGGAAGAATCCTAAACTAGATGCATTAGCTTGGGAACTTCCACTCATCGATGGAATGGAAGTAGACCCAAATAAGGATGTGCTAGTAGTAGACCTAAATAAGGATGTAGAAGGGATGGAAATAGTTCCTCCCCCTTGCACAGATATGGGAGTCTGCATACTCCCAACACTCGTGGTGGATGCCATGCTTCTAGCAGTGGTCATTGAAGGGATAGATGTGTGTGGACCTGGGCTCGAAGGCATGTGAGTTAGAGTTCCAACATATAACAATACCTCTGGATAATCGGAAGGAAGAGGAGAATTCGAAGCCGCAACCAACTCTAAAATCTCTTCTACTTCAATACTGTATTCTGACTGGAAGAGCACTCAAGAAAGAACTATTGTGTTCCTCTCTAACTTTGTAGTAGTACCGGGTCTATCTTGTGTAATAATGCCCCCAAGTAGAGGGTCAATATCTGATGCACCAGCTACCACTAGTTGAAAACCACTGGCAGAATTGCTCCTACACCTTCTGGAGAAGGCTCTAGACTCACAGGTGAAAGCCCACAAAGTTTACGGGATCATCAAGGTGGTCTGTTAGCCACCTTGAATTATTTTTATAAGATCTACTTAAAGACTCAAGAAAATTGAAATCTAGGCTGACTAGGAGCACAAAACACTCACTATAAATGTCCCTAAAGGAATCAACAATCAAACAACTTCCAAGTATTTCTGCTCCGGATGATTAGGATTAGACACCAAAATACAAGAAAGTGAAAAATAAGGGTCTTCGGAAAATAGACTAGGGTAATTATTCCCCGGGTCTACTAGTGAAGGTATCAGAGGTAGTTATGCTGACCTCTAGACAACAGCCTTTGTTGGTGCAAGCCCCCAAGCTTTGCAAGGGTGTCGTCTATAAGTACTACTAAATGTGATGCAACGTCAACCTCAAGTGCCACGGGATTCCCCTCCGTAGCCACCTGTGTAGATCCCTAGGATGGGCAACTATAGACACCAATGCGTATCAGAAGTTGGGTGGAACAGTCGTGAGTTAAGATCTGACAAGTAAGAGAGGGGGTATCTCTCGTCCTTAACTCCTAGTCACGGAGCTTTCCTGGTCTCCCTAATGCTATTGGATTTCACTCTTTAATCACACTTCTACATTTTACAATTTAGAGTGGCCTTGGAGAGTTTACTCTCCTCTCACCTAATCCAAGGCCCTAAATAAACCTAAAATTTTTTGGTGTATATTGATTGACAATACAAAAAGTTCTAGTTTATTTTATTAAGCACTTGATTTTAAGTGGCTGTTCTTTTAAGTCAAAGGGACAATATGGAAATGAAACCGATGGTGTTTGTGTGACACAAATTTTTTTAATGAAAAACTAACTTATATGCAATGCACTTGTTTTTTCTTCGATGAAAAGAAACTTCTACTTGGGTTTTAAGAAACTTCTATAAAGCAAAAAAAATTTCCCTTTCTTTTCTTCGCAGACTTCACACTCACAAAAACTAAAAAGACTATTGATTCTTTAATAATGCAAAACTACCTTAATGCAAAGTGTACATGATAATGCAAGATTCTAGATCACTCTAAAAAGAAATGAAAGAAATTGTTTATAAGCCAACTTTTATGTTTGAAAGGAATATGAATTTTGAATACAAAATATTTCCCCAAACAAGAAGGACTAATCACATTGATCACAATTCACTCTCAAAAACCAAAAGAAACCAAAAGCAAATTTGGAAAAAGATGCAAAGATTGAAAACAAAGCGCAAGGAAACTTTGTAAGTTACCAATTCGACACAAATGAATACTTGAACAAAAAGGTGTTTCAACTTGCACTAACCGATCCAAAATCAACAAAAGAGCTTTAAGAAACTGACCAAGAAGTCAGGAAAGACACACTTTCAAATTCATCAACAAGAAACTTTCGGAAAGCAAGAAAAAGGTGTATGGCCACAAAATGGTGGAAAGCAAAGCAAGTATACCAATAATGAAGTTTGACAGAAAGATTGAAAGCAAAATTTTGTTCTAGAAGACCAAAACAATCAAGGACCTCTATAAGAAGCCTTGTGCATTCAAACACAGATCACAAAACTCACTCTAAAGCAAACCTAGGCCAAGAATTTTTCAAATTAGAAGAGAATTTGAAATAGTAAGCTCATTGGTAATGAAATTGTAAAGATAGAAACTGACCACTCAAAAACCACACAGACGAATAAACAAACCTTTTTGGAGAGAGAAATTTGAAAAAAGAATGAAAAAAATGGTATACGCGATTGTGTCCCTACACAGGTGCACATACACGCGCTTCTAATAAAAGAAACGTATATGTTGTTTTAGTTCACAGAAAAAAGCATGTGTATGCTTCTGTAAACAAACAAAGGTGTGTATATTAAGTTTTAGAAGAAAAAGAAAAAATGAGGCATGATGAAAAAGATCAGACTTGAGGTCTAAGTTCCTACAAGAGCAGGTAATACTGACACAGCAAGCAAAAAGAGAATTGAGCCCTGATAGACACTAAACAACCCAAACTAGGAATAACAAGATTGTTATCCCCAATGGAGTCGCCAATTATGTTAAGGGAATAAATCCCCTAGGGCTTTGGGTCAGAACCCGAACAAATCAAGAATAATCTATAGCAAGAAACATGCATATAACTCAAGAAACATGCTTAAATGATGAAACTATGCAAGGATGAAGGTACCCTGATGTCCTTCATTTGGGTAGTTCCAGCAAGGGTTCAAACCCTCTGCAACTCCTGATGATCTTCGAATCTACAGATCAACCAATTCGAATACACATAGCAGTATATAGATAAAGAATTTTAATGAAATCAACTTTGTATCATATAAGTAAATGGTTAGTTACACATCAAAATAATCATTCATACATGAACCATAACAATAACATCTGATGCCAAAATCGATCTCAGGAACAAGACATCATTTCTTTTTATTGTAGAAAACTATAATAAACAAGGAAAGAGTTCACTTGAATCTTCTCCATTTGGTTCTAAGCGGAACTGTCCTCCAAGTCCGTTCAATCCCAGTCTTCAACAACCTCCTTCCATAACCAATGCCATGATCTCTCAAGCAAGTGGGGGAAGATCAACACTCAAGGAAACAAGGGTTTCCTAAACTTGGGGAAGTGATTGAAGCACAAGGATACCTCAGACTTGATCAAGGGATAATCTCGATATAGTAATTCTATCTCTTCTCTCCTCCTTAAGGAATTCCCATTGAAGTATTTTTATACTTCTCCCAAATTATTTTTTTAGTTTGGAAATAGTTAGGAACAGTTGAGCCACAGGCACTAGGAGGTAATCAATAGGTAAAACCTGTGAACTCCGTCCATAATTAGGAAATTTTTTTAAGTGTTTTAACACATATACACAGGTTGGGTTTTGACTAACCCGCGTGTACACGCTTTTATCACAGGGAAAAGTAGCGTACAGGAAGTAAACACTTTTTTTTAAATATTTGGACCAAGTCTAGAAGGAGAGGTTTCCCTAGGCCATAAACCAAGCATCACAAAAACCAAGGGTGATATTTGGAGCTATAACACTTTTCTATGTAGAAGAATCTTTGTAAGATGACAAAACTATATTACTACTAGAAAAATTATGGAAGCTAGCATTGAATAATATTGTGGGTATGAAGATAATCATATTGCAATGTGAATTGAGCATTTCTAATCTTAAAAAAGGAATCTTATCTTAGACATCATCTTCAAGAAAAGTTGTTTTTCATTCAAAAGGAAGAAGACAATATAGCATTATGAAGGAAGAGGTATGCATATCCTAAAATATCTTCATTAGGAAGTAGAATTCATATCTTCATAATTGTAAGGGATGGTTGCATAAACATGCTTAGTAGAATAAGCATGGCATGCCTTTGAGAAGATTAGATTGGAAAACACTTTTCCTTTTTTACTGCTCCATACATAAAAGCATGATGATATGGTTTGATTACAAATAACTCCTCCATACGGTTATTAAATATATAGAGGTATGGTAGATGGGCATAATACATGATGATATTGATCAACATCCAAATATAGTCTCTTGGAAAATGAAATATAGATAACTTCAGAGGGAGATGCATAAACTTTTATAGTTATAATTTTGAAGCTTGAAAGGAAAAAAGCATAAAGAAATATTCTAGTATGAACTTGGACCATGCAAAGGGATGTTGATCTTAGAAGAATCTGGTAGAAACACATGAAAAATTGAGTAAAAGGAAAATCATCACTAGTATTGGTGGGAAAAGTTCCCTAAGGTAAGGGTTGACAACCTCAACCTAGCAGAACAAGATAATCAACAAAGAGCAGTCAAGAAAGCATGCCAAACATGTGAATTAGTAAATGTAGACTTGGAAACATATCTAAAGATATTGAAAAAAGGACTCTAGACCTTATTTTTAGAGAAATGAGTTGGAGTTGATGGGAAAAGATCCACTAGAAGGAAGGCATTAAGGCATCCCACATCAGCTAGCATGAGCATAACCCGCATGCCAATAATTTGGAAGAACTTGGAGGAAGAGAGATGAAGTAAGCATTTTGAAGTGCGTTTCCAACATACAAACGATGTGGCTAATGCACAAAAGAAATACTCTGAACCAACAAATAATGAAAGTTGAGACAAAGGTGAAGAATCCACCAATACGGTCAAATGGAAAGCAAGGTATTGTACAAATCCCAATTTGTGATAATGTAAGCTAATGCCGAACAAAAGGGAAACCACTCAATCAAAGACCCATGATAGTGATCTATGTTGAGCACAAGGTCACCTATCAATGATGTAAATAGGGCCAAGGTGTGACTCTAGTTCTACTCTCAGAGCAATTGTCGAAGTTAATAAGAGAAAAATCGCTACTAAGAATTCAACGGGACCTCCTCAACTAGCACGAGAGAAGGACCAAATAGCTAATGTGATACTAGAGATAACTTGATAGACCAGGTATCGTTGACATAAATAAGTCAAGAGACACCACATAATTGCCAAGAACAAGTTTACTTCCCTTCAACAAAAGCACAACTCAATGTGACTTTATGGCAGCATATGATAACTTTGTATAAGTTTGCAATGCAGGAGGCATTAACACATTCTTCATGTTATTCGAAGAGATAACCAGTTGGAGGAGGAGTGACTCATGAACAATGTTATGGCTCCCCTAAAGCCAAAATAAGTCCCATCCCAATTGAGGAAAGACTCATTTTAATTTCTTTGTTCAAGGGCGACACGACTGACTCTAGCTGTCATCAAATGATGAAGAAATTGTCTCGTTCCTACTCTTTTTGGAATCATTGATTTTTTTTTTCTTTTTCATATTTAAAGCCTAAAAAATATTAAAGTAATGCCTTTAGTATAGAGGAGAGAACTAGTTTCAAGGGAAAGTGCACTAGTTCCTGGGACTAGAACAATCCTATGTTCAATGCAAGGTGGTGGATGTTGGTCATCGATACTCGGGGGATGTTGTTTCCATGGAAAAATAGGTGTCCAATCATAAATGATAATGAATGCATGGTTTGAAGTTGCAAAAGTTCATGGTGTAGATTTTCTTATACATGATTCCAAATGAATCTGGCTTAAGGAAGAATGATACAAGTAGTCAAAATGAAATGCAATAATAAAACTTAACACATGGGATCCTCTATGGTATAAGGCTAGAAAATAGTGAAGAAGTAGAAGAATGAAGCTTCAACGTAAAGTCATGATGGGACTAGATAGGACTCCTGAGCCCAAAAAAAAGAGTTCAACATGGGTGCCAAGTGACAACAATGTACTATATAGGGCACCCATGATAAGGTAGGATCCTACCAAACAAGTTATGACACTTCTAAGAAGTGAGAAGGTTTTGTGTCACATCTTGGTGGGGTCCATCCTAAGGCTAAAATAGAAAAGGAAACTGATAAATGGAAAATGCAAGTAGAGAACCTAACCTATATGCAAGTTTCGAGAACCAATACATGTAAGAGAGGATCAATCATAAAAATTCCCAAAGGAGAAGTCTTCAAGGTTTTGTAGACATAATTAGGAACATTAGGGAAGAAGTTAATACATCCCATATATAAAATTCAAATAAAATCTTTTGTTATAGAATAAAAAACTTGAAAATGTGTACCTTATTTATACAATATGGTAGAGGGAGCCACATAGTCTTGCACCTTACGCATAATAGTTCTTCGGGACAAGCCCCTTGTGGGACTCAGGCCAAGGAATCGGTTGGTAGCTAAAACTCATGGCTTCAAAAATTTATTGCTGTGAAGGAAAATCAACATCCAAGAAATCATGAGAACCATAAGGATCAAAAGAGGGAAACAAGGGGTTCCATGCCCCCATAGGAGAAATCACTTGATCAACTACCAGGACCAAGTCTCGAGAAGGAAAATAATAGTTCAAAGTATCCTTCTTAGAAGCAATTGAGAATTGAGGATAGAATGCCACATAATTCACACGTGTCAGGGTAAAGTCTACTTAAACACTTGGAACATACCAAGGGGTATTCTAAGCTAAGTTCAAATTAGGATGGTGATTATCAAACAAAAGTTGATCAATAGTGACAGTATTTCCATTATGAGGAAAATACATCACTCCAAGGAGTGAAGACACCAAAACATTCATAGTATATTTGTAATCATGCCCAAGTAGCATATTAAAGTCTAAAGGGCGATCAACTACCACCATATTGATTATGACAATCTTCCCACCTCAAGTAATAGGCAATTGAGGAAGAAAACCCATAGATTCACCAGTTCCTTTATCATAGGCTAACAACTAACTATTAGTTTCCAACATCTTTGGAGAAACCAAAGGTTTCCAAGTCGAGGAGGATGTAATAATTGCAGAGGATCCTTCATCCACCATACATCAATAAAAAATTGTGGAATTAACCCTAACCCTTATTTGGAAAGGTGCAATAGAAGGAAGACAAGGCTGAACAAGATTATCGCAATAAAAGGGAACACTCCTAGAACTTGGAGCGGGTACCCTCAAAGAGACCGACATGCCCCCTAGACTAGAAGAATCTAAAATAAAAATCAAGAAGTCTATATTATTAGGCACTTCACCCCCCAAAAGAGTAGCAGGATCGACCAAAGATTGCATTGGCTCGACCACTTCATCAACCAATGGTGGATTAGAATATTGAGAAACCACAATAGATTCAAGCATAAAAGAACCTTCAGACTCGGACTACAACCTTTGTACCACTAAAATATTAGGGCACAAATGAGTAAGATGATCTACCTCACATATCTTACAAGGAACTTAGGTTTAAATCTTTTATGCCTAAGTTTCTAATGAACATCAATTCCCCCAACATGACTAACAAAGTTGGTGGAGAGTCTCCAACATGTCTTCGAGATGCTATTGACTCTTTCTTGAGAGAGATAGGACTTGTACCACCAGTCCTACTCACAGAAGCAGGTGATTCAACAAAAATATGACCCATAGAGGTAAGATAGTATGGCTTGTAGTGACTAGACTTATGCCCCCATCATGACTTGTAGTGGTTGAAGGTTGATCTCCAACATGACTAGTAGAGGTTGGTGATGATTCATGGAGATAATTATTATTCTTCTTATTATTTCTCTTTCTCTTCTTTTTAGATTTTTTATCACAAAATGATGGAGGAATAGTAATTCTAGATCTCTCTTGTGAAGAAGATTAAAAATTAACACCCATTTGATGCCCTTGAGATAAAGCATTCATTTGAGAATCTTTAAGAACATTTGGAATATTCAGAGTGGACCACAACCAAACTGGTAGTCCAACATTCAATCCAAGAATATTCAAAGTGGACATCAAGGGGGTACCAAAATTTCCAAAGAAATTAAAAACACAAGGATCCCGTTTGGGAGGGGTCCCTTGGTTGGCCTCCATAGGAATATTTGCCATACCCAACTTATACACAGATCCTTCCCTTACGAGATTGTTCAAATGAATTTTCAAGGAAGAGAGATAGACAATCAAACCTTTGTCCTCAAGAAGGAACTCCATAATTTCAAGAGAAATATCAAAATCATTTCAATACTAGTGGAGTGGTTGGTTAGTCACTCAAAATAAAAGGTCCAAAGGTGATAAGAAAAATTCCACCTAAAGCCAATTAAATACAAAAAGAAAAGATCACTCCACTATAAAGTCCTAAATATACAACCAAGGAAGCAACTTCCAAGTACATCCTCTTTGGGTTGTTAGGGCTGGACACCAAAATACAATAAAGTGAAGAAAAGGACCTCTTGAAGGTATTTTGGGAAGATAGGGTCCCAAGGCTACTAGCGAAGGTATCAAAAGTAGTTACGCTGACCTCCTGAATATAGCCTTAGCTAGTGCAATTACCTAAGATTTGTAAGGACACCCTCCAAAAGCATCATGAATGTGATGTAACATGTGCTTAAGGTAAAATGGGAATCCCCCCCCCCCCCCCCCCACAGTCACATATGTGGTCCCTAGGAAAAGAAACTAAGGTCACTAGTTCGTAATCATAAGCCGAGAATAATAGCGTGGGAATGTGATACAACAAGTAAGAGAGGGGGTATCTCTCTTTCCTTATCTTCACACGTCCTCGTGATTAACTCATGTATTAGAAGAGATTTCCTAGAAAACTTAATGATATTGTATTTCCACTCTTTAGTAAAATTCTATACTTTCAATTCAAGTGACCTTAGAGAGTTTACTCTTTGCATACCTATTCCAAGGCCCTAACGCTCTAGACTAGTTGATGTTACTATGACAGAAATAAAAAGCCTAGTTCACTTTAATTAAGTGCTTATTTTAATTGTTTTTTATTTAAGACATAGGGAAATGGAAGTGCAAATTATGGTGCTTTTATGTGAAAGAAATCATTAAAAAGCCTAGCTACATGAAAATGCAACTCATTTTCTTAAATGAAAAGTGATTTATACAAAGGTTATATGAGGAACTTAATAAATAAAAACTCTTATATATTTATTTATTTTTTACTCACACATTCAAAAACTAAGAAAAATAACTAAATGATATCTATAATGCATCCAACCTAATTCACACTAGTATGGAAATGCAAGATTCGAAAGGAGACTGAAAGGTAAAGGCCAATTATAGAATCAAAGAAGCAAATCCCAAGACAAAGAGAACTCCTCAACACAAAAAGGAATTTTAACCTTATAATAAGAATTAACACATTTGCTAAAAACCAAAAGACTACAAAACCAAGAAACAAAAGAAATGAAAACAAAAAAAGAAAATGTTTTCTTTTTCTTTTTAAAGATTTTAAAAAATTGGAAGTTTCAGAAAGTCAAATCAAGCATAAAATTCAAGACCAACAACAAGCAAGAGTCTCAAATATCATATTCATGAACAATCCCAAAAATTAAAAGACTAATGTGAATAAGAGACTAAAACATATTGAGTGATTTGGTCAGGAAGATACAAGAAATTCTAGAAATCAGAAACATTTCAGAGAACTTAAATCTCTCATTTACTCAAGAATTTAAAACAATTTTCTCAAACAACCAATGAAAATAAAAAACAAGCCAACTTCAATATTGTAAAAGAAACAATCAAGAAAACTGGGTTATAAAAAAGTTACAAGAGCAACCAACTGTCCCAACATCACATAGCAACCAAAAAATTCCCAAGGAAAGTATGAAACCAAATTTTAAATACAAAAAGCTTCAAAAACTACCAATCCTAGGTTGACATAGGATTTCCACAAAATATATGGAAGAAATCAACAACAACTAATAAAAATATAATACCAAGCCCCATTCAAACTAGAAAGACACGAGCAAACATAGTCAAACCCCCAACAAAAGATAGAAATGAAAAAAATCAGTTTTTCAATATGTATGCGACTTGGTAACTCCAGAAACATATGTGTATGTGACTGTTTATGAAGAAACTAGAATATACACGTGTTTCTTTATAATAAAACACATATGTACGCTTCTGTAGACAAAAAAAAGAGAGTATAAATGGAAAACTAGGTAAAAAATGAAAATATAGTCCCGATCCAAGGGATCAGGGTGGATGACCAGATTTCCTAAGAGTCAAGAAGGCTAGAAAAACCAAGAAACAACAAACCAAAACCCATGTCATAGAATTACAACCCTTCTAGGAAATAATTGATGGTATTCCCCAGTGGAGTCACCAATACTGTTGGCAGGAAAAGTTCCCTAAGGTAAGGGTTGACAATGTCAACATAGTAGAACAAGATAATAAAAAAAGAGCAGTCAAGCAAGAATGCGAAACATGTGAATTAGTAAATGTAAACTTGGAAACATACCTGTAGGTCATATGTTTGATGATGTTACTATAGGGTCCAAACCCTTTGCTTCCTCCATAATCAAGAAGGCTGGTAAGCCAATTCAGAGAGGCATATACATGATATATAATTCAATGTGCATACATAAAATATATGTTAGATCATTAAATCTAAACATACAAATTGATATTCGTGATACAATAACATATTAGAACAAGATATGAGCTCCTATATTAATAATCTAACAATAGGTACAAGAAAGGTACAACCTAATCCAAGCCAAATCACCGACAAAGCTTTCCTTTGGATCCATATAGCCCCAGCCATGAAGAAAACCTCTCTAAAAGGTGCAAGGAGATGTTGTAAAGATGATGAACATCTCTGCAAAGGAAACTAGGGTTTCTATATAGACTGGGAGTGCAGGACGCACGAGAAAATCAAACTTGCTATGGGAGAAAAATGGGTATAATGTCGACAACCCTTCTCTTATGTACTTTATTCCTACCAAGGGGTGTATATATACCACCTGAAATTAGTTAATTCAATTATTCTACAGTCTTGTAGGTGGGCTCTCAGTAAAACCCGTGAACCCCGCCAGAAAAATAACATATTATTTTATTTTTTCATATTTTAAAAGGTATACATGGGTAGGTAGTTATATAACCCATGTATGTATGCACGTTTGAAAGGGAAGAGTCATGTATGGAATTTAAAATATTATTTATTAATATAAGATCAAGTCTGCATGGGAAAAGGCTTCCCAAGACCATACAAGAGAATCAAGTCTTCAAGAGTTCTAAATGATGCTATAACAACTGGGTAACTCTGATATTCATATGAATGACTTGTTTGAGATATGATTTGGGTAAATGAAAGAACATGTTGTAGAAGTATAATTTGGAAAGATAACAGTTGAGATAATATATCTACAATTGTTTGGTTTAAACTCAAAAAAGCATGGATTTAGTGGACAACAATGGTTTTGGCTTAGAATTATTTTTGTTAGAAATGTGTACATATTGAAGGCAGAGGAAGTAGAATGTCACGAGATAACCTATTGGCCATGTTGGATATGATGATATTCACTTTCCCAATAAACAAAGGAATCCATTATTAGCTTTACATTGATTGGTTTTGCAAGATGATGTTGACGATGAAGATGTTATAAATGATGATGAAAAGTGATGTAAAAAGGATGATGGAAAGAACCCTGTCAGGAAGGAAGATTGAGGAAACGTTTGGCTCCATAACATCCAAGAAGGTCAAACTTCATGTATGAAATGAAGATTATAAGATAAGGATCCCTTGCAAATACTATTATTATTTCCACAGAAGAATAGGTAGTTGATGCATGAGACAAAATGAATCTTATGTTTGAGATTAGATCAGAGTTGTGATGATGTCTCCCTAGCTGAGAGGGAGATAGAATCTACTCCTTGTTTGAAAGAAAATGAGGATTGCATTCCTGATTGAGAGGGAGTGATATGGGACACCATATTCTCCATATGTTTCATACACTAGGTGAGGACTAACCATTGTATGTCTAGTGTAAGGAACTGGGAGGGAGAATGGAAGATTTGATAAGAATTTGGGACTAAAACTCCTTGAGGATTGAGAACCCAATATAGGAAGCAGTCCCATGGATCGATACTCTTTAAGGATATGACATAATATCCAAGACAAGAGTGGTTGAAAAGGATCGATATTATTTAAAGATTGGGAATCTGAAAAAATAATAAGCATGAACGTATATACCTAGTGAGCATTTGGATGGGGTATGTGCCTTGAGAGGCTATGGTGGTGTTCACGTGTGTGCCTCCCAACATTGTGCTCTAATCTTGTGAAGAGTTAGAGATTGTTAGTAAAAAATGCCTTATTATGTTGTTATTTGACAATGTTGGTCATGATATTGATGCTTAAGAGATGTATTATCAATATGACTCTTCTAATGAGAATATTTCAGTTTGAGAGTATCCTTGTACATGTTATGGAATTATTAATACCTCTCTAGTTAAGAGGGAGTGTTAGAAAATGTAACTAGGTTTGACATTGATAATTGTATTTGTACTTGTATCATTGTAAATTTTATGTAAAGATCAAAAGAAGAAAAATAAATATTATATTATAAGCATGGGTTTCATGATTCTAGGTCAAGCATGGGTCTAGGTCAAGCATGTTCTTCAAGATTCTAGGGTTTATTGAGTCAAAAGAATATTTTTCATAAGTCAAAATATTGTATTGAAGTCAAGTCCCATTTGGACTTTGAAAATAAGGTGGAAAAATAAATTTAATTCAGTTATAAAATTCATTTTTCTACCCTCGACATGAAGTCAGCTCTGCCTCATCAAGTTGTCCCAAGAAGGGGTAATTTGATGTCCTAGATGTGTATAAATAGAGACAATTAGAATTCATTTGGAGAATCTCAAGAAATTCTTTATTTTTGTGTCAAAAAGAGTGAAGTACAAGCAAATAAGAGAAATAATTCAAGGGAGAAAGTGTGAAGATCAAGGAGGAAGAGAAATTGAAGTTTTTCCCTAATTTCTTCTTTAATTCTCTCACACGTGCAAAGTTTTTGGAGATGTTTCAAAGGAAAAAATTGTAAATCTATTGCAGATCTGAAATACTATTGTTGGGAGATGTTATCACTCAGAATTTTCCTTAGAAGTTATCAGAAGAAGTAAGAAACCAAGGTAACGACAAACCAATATTTTAAGTATAGGCTCTAGCCAACCTATGGCTCAGAGTGGGCTCTCTCTATATAATTTAGCTTTGTTTTTCTAGGATTTTAGGCTAGTTCTTAATGTTCATTGGGGTTTTGGTTTTGAATTGAAGGTTGGGTGGTGGAATTCTTGGAACAGATGGATAGAGCAAGGTCTTTAAGTCGTTGGGCTATGGAGTCAACAAATGGATAGCAGAACTAGATCAATTCATTAAAGGGAATGTTCATAGGGTAGGCTAGCAAAGTAAAGTGCAAATCTTTAGGTTGAATGGGTGAAATGATCCTAACTAGGGTGAGAGAACACTTAAGAATTCTTAGATCGGGGTTAAAATGAGGAATATAGGATAATCATGAACAAAGGGCAATTAAGAATCCTTTTTTATAGACCACAAGGAACTACCTAAACTAAGGAGCAATCAATAATTCCTTAACTTAGATTAGTGAAGAAAACATTCAGTATGCATAATAGTCAAAACAGAGTGCAACTAAGCAATCTCTGAGATATCATTCCATGTTACAACATTCATATTTTTAGAGATACAAGTAAGATTGTGGAAAAATTTAAAGAAAAATAACATTGAACGTAAGAGAATACTTATTTGAACTTTGCTTCACACAAGAATCCAGTGAAATATTTGATCTTTATTCCTTGATCCAGCTCGCTGATCTAGTCATTGATACAATAGAATTTCAGACTTAAGAACAAGAAGTCTATAGAAATGTTTTGGAATCCACCCTACATACTTTGAATTGTGAAGTATTTATACAAAAAATTGTTATAAAATATCCCAAAACAAACTTGAGATTTATTCTAGGAAGTATAAATACCTTCTTGCAAGAAGATAGAGACAACTAATGAACTATTTCATGTTGTCCCTTTTATTATGGTTGTTTTGGCCTTTATTGTTGAAGTGTAACCTCTTATGCTAGCTTGTTGTTGTAGTGTTTCACACTAGAGTCTTCTTTAACTTTTACCTTTGAGCTGATACTCTTTGATCCTGATGCACTTTGACCCTGATGTGTTGTTTTCACCTGTTTACCTGGCTGTTTTGTTTTTACTGTGCAATAACTTTTTGCTTGTAAATTTATCACAGTAAATCATTCATTGTATCCCACCATTCTACATCAGGTAACTTTACATTCATCATTCTTCTATATATTTCGTCAGCTTCAGTATACCTGGAAAAAATGGGCTTGGTAAGGAATAAATTTTTTATCTCATGCTTGAGGAAAAATAAGTTCTCAAATGTGTTGTACAACACTTTTCCTGTTGGCAAGGCTTTCATGGATAAAGTGCTTGCTTGTTATTTTTCCAACTATATGAGTCTGGTATCATAGTCCAACTGTGTCATGAGTTTTTCATTAATAACCATAGGACTGGGTAGACCTTTCTCCCTCAAAATCTAGAATTTAGCCATGAACCTATCAATGGCTAGCTACATATTGTGGCACTTTTCTTCCAAATTAAGCATAAGATTCCTTTTGGAAAGGACCTTTCTTATTTCTAAAATGGTCATAGTCCTATCTTCTATATTTAGCTCATGGAGCTCATATCTATTCTTTTTGTTGCAGAAGTGGATGACTCTATTGACATCCTCTGGCTTATCTCCCAACTCCTCCAATTTCTGGATAACTTCTATAGCTATCTTTACTAACTCTGTTTGTTCAAAAATAACTTGAATTGAGGGCCAAATATCCTTGACAGAGTCAATGATATTGGCCCACAATATTTCCCTAGTTTGCCCCAGGGGTTTCTCCAGTGTCAAGTCTTTCTCTAAGATTTTAATCCTTTCACTCATCCTTTGGGCCTTTTGTGCTTCTTCCTTTTGTTTAATTTGGGCAAGTTTGCAGTCAGTTTCCAAACTAGCAACCTTTTCTCTTACCTATTCATTTTAGTAGCCTGGATAGACATCTCTTCCATGGCTTTAATTAGTTCTACTGCTTTCTCTCTTGATGCACCTGCTGCTAATGTAGATTTTGTTGTTGCTGGCAAGGTTGTTGCAAGTGGAGCTGTAGGTGCCAAAGATGCTGCTAGTGTGGATGGCACTGCTGTGGAGACTGTAGGGATAACAATTGTTAAAGAAGTGGCCACATCTACTTGTTTTCATTGGATTAAAGCATCCAATTCATTTTTTGTCTCTTTTAGTTGATCATTCAGCTTTAAGAATAAACTCATTAGTTCTTCATGTCCCTGCTGGTTTGGGTTTCTAACTAGAGGTGAATGTTGATTATCCCACTTGGTTTTCCTTTCTATGTTATTTATTCTATCCATTAATCCCTCCATACTTTTAGCTAAATTATCTATTTTGATGTCAGATGGTGAAGCTTCATCTTTAGTAGTTCCTCTCTTTTCATTTCTAACTCTAGCTCTTTTAGCTATCAAATTAGCTTCAACACTAACAGCTACACTTTGCATTTCTTATAATGTAGGGGCGTTTCTTTCACTAAGTTGGAATGCCATATCTATTTCAAATCCATCAGGGAAATTTATTAAGGCTAAGTCAAGTGGGGGTCTAAGATTAAATCTAGTGCAGTAATATTGAACAGTTTCATTAGGTCCCCTTCTAATATTTTCATATTTTGAAAGGATTTGCAGGGGATTTTTCTTCTTTTCCCATTTGTTTAAAAATTGTTGATGAAATGATTCTAAAATATCAATACTATTATCAAGTAATTCTCTAAACCATTTCCAAACATCACCAGCTAAAGTCTAAGAAAATAGTCTCATTTGGACATCCACAATATCAATTTCATGTAGTTCAAATTAATCTGTCATCTTATGGACATGGTGTTGTGCAGTGTAGTGTCTAGTGCCATCAAATTGAACAATTTTTCTTTGATAGTCTATTGGCATAGCACCAAGTGGTGCAGGTAAAACAAGAGGAGCATATCTTTTTGTCATGGCTATAGGCCAAGAGGGGTTCAGATGTGGATGAAGAACCAGGACTAGTAGGTGGTAAATGGGATATAATAGGTTGGTAAGGGAGTGGAGGTATAAATGGGGGTGGAGAATGGACTTCATAAGTTGAAGGGAACAATGGTGAACTGAAAGTGGTGGACAATTGTTTAGAAAGCTCAGGCATCTTAGCAGTACTCAGGGATGATCGTGGAGAATTTAGAATGTATTCATCAATTGACTGGTTGGATTTTTGGACTTCAAGGTCTGCAATGAAATCAAGGTCTAGAACAATATCGTATATTTGACTTTCAGAATTTGACTTAAATAATGACAAATCAAATTTCTCATCAAAGGGAATATCTTCTAAAAACAACCACTCATCAGGACGTGAATTAGCTTTAATCAATGGCGTGAGACTAGCTGAACTTTATTCTTTTTTGGATTTTCTTGAAATCGGGTTGGGATTATCAATACTAGGACAGGGTTTGGATCTGGGTTAGCCCTAGTATAATGAGTTCTCTTTGAAGCCAGAATTTCAAAAATTTTCTAATTGTTTTCTTTTGTGATATATTTTAAAAATAACTTATGATAAATTACCTTAAGAGGCTCAAAATGCAGTTTCAAAATTTTCTTAAAGATTTATTAGGACTGAGGGTTTGAGTCCCTAGTATGGTTGCCACTATGTTATCACTCAGTATTTTCCTTAGAAGTTATCAAAAGAAGGAAGAAACCAAGATAACCACCAACCAACATTTTAAGTATAGTCTCTAGCCAAACTAAGACTCAGAGAGGGCTCTCTCTATATAATTTAGCTTTGTTTTACTAGGATTTTAGGCTAGCTCTTAATGTTCATTGGGGTTTTGGTTTTGAATTGAAGGTTGGGTGGTGGAATTTTTGGAACAAATGGATAGAGCAAGGTCTTTAAGCCGTTGGGTTATGGATTCAACAAATGGATAGCAGAATTGGATCAATTCATTAAAGGGAATGTTCATAGTGCAAGCTAGCAAAGTAAAGTGCAAATCTTTGGGTTGAATGCGTGAAATGATCCTAACCAAGGTGAGAGAGCACTTAAGAATTCTCAAACCAGGGTTAAAATGAAGAACAAAGGATAATCATGAACATAGGGAAATTAAGAATCCTTTGCTATAGACCACAAGGAACTACCTAAACTAAGGAGCAATCAAGAATTCCTTAACTTAGATTAGTGAAGAAAACATTCAGTATGCAAAACAGAGTGCAACTAAGCAATTTCTGAGATATCATTCCATGTTACAACGTTCAGATTTTTAGAGATACGAGTAAGACTGTGGAAAAAATTAAAGAAAAATAACATTGAACGTAAGAGAATACTTATTTGAACTTTGCTTTACATAAGAATCCAGTGAAATATCCAATCTTTATTCCTTGATCTAGTTGGTTGATCCAGTCATTGATACAATAGAATTTCAGACTTAAGAACAAGAAGTCTATAGAAATTTTTTGGAATCCACCCTACATACTTCACATTGTGAAGTATTTATACAAAAAATGGTTACAAAATATCTCAAAACAAACTTGAGATTTATTCTAGGAAATACAAATATCTTCTTGCAAGAAGATAGAGACAGCTAATGAATTGTTTCATGTTGTCCCTTTTATTATGGTTGTGCTGGCCTTTATTGTTAAAGTGTTACCTCTTATGCTGGCTTATTGTTGTAGTGTTTCATGCCGGAGCCTTATTTAAATTTTACCTTTTAGCTGATACTCTTTGACCATGATGCACTTTGACCCTGATGTGTTGTTTTCACCTGTTTACCTGGTTGTTGTGTTTTTATTGTGCATTAACTTTTTGCTTGTAAATTTATCACAGTAAATCAGTCATTCTCTCCCACCATTCTACATCAGGTAACTTTACATTCATCCTTCTTCTATAGATTTTGTCAGCTTCAATATACTTGGAAAAATTGGTCTTGGTGAGGAATAAATGTTTTATCTCATGCTCGAGGAAAAATAAATTCTCAAATGTGTTGTATAACACTTTTCCTGTTGGCAAGGCCTTTATGGATGAAGTGTTTGCTTGTTCTTTAGCCAACTATCTGAGTCTAGTATCATAGTCCAACTATGTCATGAATTTGTCATTGATAACCATACGATTAGGCAGACCTTTCTCCCTCAAAATTTGGAATTTAGCCATGAACTTATCAATGGCTAGTTGCATATTGTGGCACTTTTCTGCCAAATTAAGCATAAGGTTCCTTTTGGAAAGGACCTTTCTTATTTCTAAAATGGTCACAATCCTATATTCTATATTTAGCTCATGGAGTCATATCTATTCTTGTTGTTGAGGAAGTGGATGAGTCTATTGGCATCCTCTGGCTTATCTCCCAACTCCTCCTTCACTTTCTGGATAACTTCTGTAGCTATCTTTACTAACTCTATTTGTTCAAAAATAACTTGAGTTGAGGGCCAATATCCTTGACATAGTCAATGATATTGGACCATATCATTTCCTTGGTCTTCCCTAGGGGTTTCTCCAGTGTCAAGTCTTTCTCTAAGATTTTATTCCTTTCACTCATCCTTTGGGCCTTTTGTGCTTCTTCCTTTTGTTTAAGTTGGGCAAGTTTGTAGTCAATTTCCAACCTAGCAACCTTTTCTCTTAACCTGTTCATTTCAGTAGCCTAGATAGACATCTCTTCCATGGATTTAATTAGTTCTGTTACTTTCTCTCCTAATGCACTTACCGTTGATGTAGATTCTGTTTTTGTTGGCAAGGCTATTGCAAGTGGAGTTGTAGGTGCCAAAGATGCTGATAGTGTGGATGGAACTACTGTGGAGACTATAGGGATAATAGTTGTTGAAGAAGTGGCCACATTTACTTGTTTTAATTGTATTAAAGAATCCAATTCCTTTTCTATTTCTTTTAGTTGATCATTCAGCTTTGAGACTAAATCCATTAGTTCTTCATGCCCCTGCTGGGCTTCTAGAACTTCCAATGTTTGTGGATGCTGCAGCTGAGGTATTTTTAGTTGTTTCTTCAATGCAACTATATCATCTTTCTTCTTCTTAATAAGTTGTTCTATGGCTTTTATGTCCTTGGGATTGTGTCCAAATTCGATCACTAAGTCCTCTAAGGACTTGATCCTGGTATCCTTGGCCTATGAGGAGGCCTTCTCTAACTGAAATTGTTCTGAAATGTTGTTTAAAGAGTTTTGTAGCTGGTGAGAAGCTATGGCTTTACTTGTCAGGGTGAAGTATATCATTTATCCAGCCTGTTTGTGTAGTTAAATCTAGTTTATGGGATGAATATCCTTGGCCAACACTTCAAAGTCTACCTTTTTAAAATCAAATGCTATCTTTGGCTGTGGAGCTGTAGGTTTGATGAATTACATTTGCAGATTTCCCTCTTTAATGTCAAAGGCTAACATTATCCTTGTTTGATTGGTGGGAGTCAAATTTAGGTACTAAGCATAAGTTTGGGCCTTAAGCCTCTCATTTATTGCTTTGATTTCCTTATATCTTTCCTTGATGTCCTGGTCTCTTTTAGCAGGTCTGCTGAATGAGGACACTTCCACACTAAGATGCCTTTCCAACATCGTAGTTTGTGATGTGGAAGGATCTTGCATGCCTTCAAATGGAGTGGTAGGCCTACTTCTGTTTCCTTCTGTGTTGGTGATCTCAGCGGAACCCTCTGTATCCTCTTGTTCAAAGACATGATTCATTTTCTGCCTTTTTTCTTGGTTTGTTTCTAGCTGAGCGTATGAGGTTTCTCTTGGTGATGTAGTGGCCTCCTCCCTACTTCTCTTTAGGTTATTCTCCTCATTTTGAGGAGTGTGCATAACTGGAGGGGTACTCATGGTTGTCTCTAGTTAGTTTGATTGCTCTCATACCTGCAGGAAAAAACCCTCATCAAGTTGTCTTTCTGAATCAATGACAACATTCTATATGTATACCTTGGTGTTGTCTTGGTCCGCTAGGGTACCTTCCACCCATTCTGTTTAGTTGGCATAGGCTTCTATTTCAGGTATGGGATGGTGAATGAACGGTCCTAACTTGAAATTTTGTCTCTTCTTTGTAATGAATTCCAAAGGGTCATATCTCCAAACAAAAATCCTTTGGAACTTCATTCTCTTCATAATTAGGTCTGCTTCTTTGCCTACCTCCTTAGAGTTGCATATGAAGGGGCCTAGTTGGTCTTTTATTTTGAAATTGGCATTCTTCTTGGCATTGACGAATTTTACCTCATCTGCATTGATGTTTTTTCTATAGTATTCTAATGCAAACAACCTCATGGGGATGTATCTTGGTAGCTTGTACGGTGCCGGCATGCAACCGTAGATTTTAATTTCTATATGGTTCTAATAAAGGTACCAGTCACCTACTTTGGTATGCTTGGAAAGTTGTAGGACTCTCTTTATTCCTGGGCTTATCCTAGGTGGAGGATTCCCAATGAGCATGGTGATGAGGGGATGTACAAAATAATTTATAAAGTCTGAGTAAGTATACGGTGATCCAAACTCATGAAAAAGTGGGGTCCAAAATATTATAGATCTTTGTTGGCCCTTGGTGTCAAGCTTCTGAAGGGTGAATGTGTTATAGACATTTTTGTGCCTAACAGCATGGAGCATGAAATGTCAATAATCTGAGGGATCCAAAGTCCCTAAACATGTTGTTCTTACCCTTAGAGGAACAAGGTCAGCAAACCACAGCACTGAAAATCAGTTCTCCACCTGAAAACACTCAAAAACAGGCTATTTCTGGATCATGTCAGCTGCTCCACTGAGCATCTGTGCTGAATGTCAACTGCTCCACTCTGTACCTGCGCTGAATGTCAAATCTAATGAAGGCTACCTGCGCTGGGCGAGATTGGCCAAGTGGCACAGTCATTTTGCAAGGTGTCAACTGCCCAGGAAGCTTCCAAACTGACACTTGGGTCAAGGAATTTGCCTTGTGATGAGTAAGAGGGTCTTGGTCTCCAAGTGGAAGAAAGAATCTCCAAGTGGACTCAAGAACTGAAGATTAACTAAAGTGGGAGAGGACACTAGTCAGCTTCATGCCAGTCTCCAGATGACTCATCTTTTCTCCAAAACCCTATATATAGATCTCTCTCATGAGGTCTAGGGAGGCTAGAATTTTGTGCAAGTAAGGAAGTGCTGTTGGTTTGAGTATAGAGCTATTGGGTGTTTTGCTTAAAGGAGGTGAAGAGGAGATTTCTTTCAGCTGGGAGGTGTTGCTGGATTGGGCCTATTATGGTTGTAACTCTCTCAGAACTTTACTTCTCTTATCAATAAAGTATTTGAGGTTCTTCTATATGCATGTGTCTTGATGATGAATTGATGCTTGTATATTTGGTTTATGCTAATCCTTAAATCGATTATGGATGCACGCTTCTTGTAGTTTCCTTTTCTTGTGCTTTTACAGGATCTGTGTGCAGTTGGGTCGGTGGAAGAGCAAGGAGCTAGGAGCAAGCAGCAAGGAGGGAAGACTGGATCGACTATTAGCGCAAGATAACGGTTTGTAGATCATCCTTTTCTTCCCTCTCTCATCTCATAAAGAAGAAACTTTGAATAGCTTTGCATTCAGTTGTTGCTGAAGTACTATCACCTTCAGAGTGGGATAGGGGCATTCTGCATTAGATACTTTTCCCAACAACAAATTGGCGACTCCACTAGGGATCGTATCTTGTTGGTTGTTTGTGTTTTTTCTATTCATTTCATAAACACAGGGAGTACCGAATCGAACTGCATTTGGATCTTTCAAATGCAAAGTAGAGGGCAGCTACTCTAGCTCAGTTTCTGGGCAAGTTTATGATTTGAAGAGCTGATCCACAAGGACTCCAAATAGATCTTAGTGATAGCTTTTCATCCTCCTTTTCATCCCTTAGTGTGTCCTTGACTGATAGCTTCTGATTTGGCCAAAAACTGTGAATTTTTGAGAAATCTGTGACCCGGAAACTGAGAAAAACGAAAGTTTGAATCTTCAGTGCAGGTGCTGTGAAGGCAGTCTGCATTTCAGCGCAGTTCCCGAAGGGGCTACCTGCGTTGAATGTCAAATTGACAGTGTACCACCTGCGCTGAACCAGTTTTGCCTAGTGCTACTAGGGTTCCCTGCTGTTCATTGCCCTGTTTTCACCCTTGTTTTTGCAGCCTATTACCAGTCAATGTACCTATCTGAAACCAACTTTCCTTGCCACTATTCCGCCTCATTTGTATAAAGAAACTGTATTTGTTCTTTGTGTATTTTTTATATCATTTGCAGTTTCCCGTAACGAAAGTGAACTAGTCTTGCTGTGGCCTCTTAGATCTAGACCTGTGATAAGTGTCGTTTTGATCTTAAGAGTTAGTTTATTTGCTGCTCATAGCTGATTGAGATTTTGCTTTCGTCATATGGTTTGAATTTATAAATTTCTAGTGTCGAAACAAGTAAATCTTAAGGTGTCTTTTGATTGTGGACAAGCTTGTTTGCTTTCACTTGAAATTGAATTCGAAATTATACAACAGCTTTCTTTTTTTATTACATCAACATTAAGAAAGAGAAAAGAAATGCGTGCATTGTGCATGTGCATTTTGACAGCTTGCATGTTGATTTAGGAAAAAATGCATTAGTGTGTGCTCTATGATCTGTGTGAAAAGATGTTGTCTTTCTTTTCCCTCAGTAGTTAAGATTTTCATAAGTCGAAAAGATTGAAAAAGCTTGCTTCTCATCTTAGACTGCATTTAGGAATTTGTATCAAAACATCTCGTGGTGAACCTTGAAAGGCAAACTTTAAAAAGATCAACTTAAAATATATTGAATGAACCTAAAAACGCTTTGAAACATAACGCAAACACATAGAGGTCTAAGTTAGAGACGTGTTCCGGCGTCGTTAAACGTAGTGACTGTCGATCTCAACGAAGGTGGGTGATTCCTCCTGAGAGTCGGTGGAACTAATACGGACTTGTGCTCCCACGTACCGTCACGTATATATTGGGAGACCCCTATAGGCATATATCTTTTATCCATAGGAAGTCGTGTCGACCGCCCTACTGATCGCAATGCAGTGAACACAGCATTCACGAAGATCGACCACCCGTACCGTAAAACGTATTCTGTGGTTTTGCGAAAGGTTTGGCACACCCTCTGCCTAGATCTCCAGAGTAGTTTCTTTTGGCCTTTTTCAAACTCTATAACCGAAAAAGTCCATCCGAGCATTTGTCACTTCGGGCTCGTTAAAACATCGAAGGAGACTAGAGTCATCTTTAGCTTTTTCTCGACTCTTTAAAACTGAAAAAGCAAGTTGTGTCTAAAGCGTCGTTATAAAATTTATTTTAAGCAGAATAATCATCACCTTTCCCTCGTTGATCTTCGAAGTTAGTTCACCACAAGTGGAAGTTCCTGTAGAATCGCTAAGAAATCTTTTGGATAGACTAGATATGTCTGAACAACCGTCGACATCTAGGACTGTGTCGTCCGACACAGCAGCAGCAGAGCCTCCTACTGCTACTCCAACGATGTTCGCTGGTATACCATCTGTCCCGGCAAATTGTCAACAACAAGCCGGAGTTTAATTAGGGACAACGACATGGTTAGTTCCTATTTCTTCATCCGGATTATCATCTAGTATTTCTTATGTTGAAACTCAACAAATTGATCCAATGTGTCTTCAAAGGCCAATTTACCCTTTAAGTACTGGATTCCACCATATGGAGGGCAGTATGCTCTTTCATTGTTCCCTCCCAGAGAACAACCATATAGGAGTTTACAACAAAGTTCAGGTCAAACTGGAATTACATCCAGCGGTTGGGTACCAATACTGCCTCAACAACCAGGGGTTGTATATTCAATGCAACCAGTACACCCTGTGTCGAATATTCCCACCATACCCGCTATAGTGAATGTGTCGCAAGTACAAGCTCCACCTGTTGTATGTCAACCCCAAGTTTCTCAGGTTGCAATACAACAACCTCTTGTCTCAACGACTCAATCACAATCTCAGGGTAGTGCCTCCTTATCTGGAGTGACTCAGGCTCAAACACGTACTGTGACTCCTCATCCCGGTCAATCATCCAGTATTGGTCAACAGCAAATGGTCCAAAAACCAGAGCTGGTTCAATCTCAACAACCGCCATTCCAACAATCATATCAAGGACCTAAGCAACAAGTCTTTGTAAGTAATGGGCAACCATACTATAATGGTTATGCCCATCAACCTTGTCAAAGTTGACAGCATTATGCTGGTCTGCAAAGACCCATTGCTCAGGCGATACCATCTTATCCTGGATATGCTTCGCCTAACCTGAACCAATAGTTGCCCTTTGTAGCAACTCTAGAATTATCAGATCTAAACCGACTGACGAATGATCCAATTGCTTATGCCCCTTGGTGGCCAGCGATTCCGCATAAACTTCCGTCAGATATTCCTAAATTTAATGGAAATCCGGGTGAAGATCCGTCGAATCATGTGATGACATTCCATCTATGGTGTTCATCGAACACTCTGAATGATGATTCGATAAGACTTCGCCTCTTTCAGAGGACGTTAACGGGTCCAGCGGCAAAATGGTACATTGAATTGCCTAGAGCTTCGTTCGACAACTTCAGTACCTTAGCCACAACCTTTCTAACCCATTTTCAATTACCGATAAGGTATGAAACAGGAACAGAACTCCTTACCAACTTCAAACAGACGACTGCCACCCACATATCTGATCATATACATGAGTGGCGACGTCGTCGTAGGATGGTAAAAATGTACGTTCCCGATCAGCTATTAGCTGAATGGTTTATCAAGTCATTACTTCCTGCCATCACGGAAGATGTGGCAAAGGGGGGGGGTCGTAACGGAAGAGCAGGTTATCGCTCGTGCGCAATATCTGGACTTGGTCTATACTCAGTCTGGCACGCTCTACGACAAAATACCTGACGCCCCTAGACCGGAATTCTCAATTCCTCCTCCTCCTAAATGAAACAATGACTCTCACGCCGGCGATGGCGTGATTGGCAAGCACAAAATTTATAGTCAAAATGCAAATGAAGAACTTCTTTCCTCAGAAGTAAATTCCATGTCGACCGACAAGGGCAAACAACTGAAGCAACCATGGGGCAAGAAGAAAAAGAAAGGGAGAAAAAGGAAACCCCCAGCAGGGTGTCATATATGCGATGAGGATCATTGGACGAAAGATTGTCCACATATAGCTGAAGTTAAGAAACTCTTTAAGAGTTCAAAAACCCCAGCAGTATTGACTGATCCGTTTCCTAATCCAGGTCAAAATCTGGTTGCTAATCAAAATGCTTCTCGATCCCAAGTGCTTATGTTGTCTACCTCAAAGCAGCAAAATAATGCTTTGACGAGGAATAAGGATTACAGGAATCCAAAGCTGTCGAACAACAAGGCTAATGAACAACCTAGTAGTTCGACAACAACTTTGACCGAAGTTGTGCCACCAATTGTCCCTGAGCCAATAATAAAGTCGCAAAAGGGAGCAGTACACAAATCGACATTTAATCCTTGTGCGAAAATAGCACAGATAGAGGACCTGGCACAATCACCGTCCGTTATGTCGACACTTGAGGTACCGCAAAATTGCTTCTCCCAAGAACAAGCTTTATTATCAGCAATAGGTGGAATTGACCCAATGGATTCCAATCTTGTCGCCTTTGATCATAAAGGATATGACCCTCAGTTACCAGCTCAACTAGCTTTCCTTATTCAAGTGAAAGCCCTCAACAAAACTGTTAATCGAACAATTATTGATGAGGGGGCATCTACATGTCTTATGTCGATGAGTTGCTGGAAAGATTTAGGCTCACCACCCCTGTCAAAATCGTCAACGACGTTAAAAGCATTTGATGGACGATCATACACTCCATACGCGATTTTAAGTAACTTGCAAGTTGAACTAGGGGGCAAAACAGTAGGGATTGATGTTGAAGTAATTGATGGAAACCTCGATTACAACATCCTACTTGGAAGACCATGGATCTATGCCATGGCCGCAGTTGTGTCGACCTACTTTAGGAAGATTGCATTTCCCTTCCAAGGAGGAATTACAATCGTCGACCAACAAACTTTTCTCCACAACAGTTCACAAGTTACGGGAAGCATTCCAATGATCCATGGAAGGAATCATTTGCTCCAAAATATCGGAGTAGGTCTCCTAAAAGACCCTTCCTTAATGGGTACTTTTTCCCTACCACTCCCAAGTAATCTGGCGGAAGTGGCCACAGTGGAATATGAAACCTTCTATGTTTGATAAATAAGGAGTCAGAGGACAGTTCTTATCTTGTGTCAACCTCATTAAAAAATGAAACAAATCCCCTTTCTCAAAGGTAAACCTTCATTCCAACCACCGAATTGAATGCAATGAAGCTTGGGGGGCATGCACCTCGATTTGCGTTATTATGCTCGGGGCATGTGAACTTATCACCGAGCAGTTTTAGCACATAGTTCATGCTCGTTAAAAAATAAACATAAGATTGAGCAGTGTTTTTGCGCATTCAAGCTCGTTAAAAAATGAACCCATCTTGGTAAATAACCATTAAGTATGTAACCTGATCAACCATAAAAGCCTTGGTCGTGTTTTCCACCTGCCACCTCCACTTTCATTTGGCCGATCGTTCACCTCCATATGATTGTTTACCCATTTTGAGGAACAGCTGCGAAGAGTGATTTCACCTAGCCATCCTTGTGACACTACCGTGATTGGAAAATTCCAACCTGTACCTGGAATCAGCTGCTATCCCTGTTCATCACTCGTTCCTCAAAAGACGAGTCTTCTTTAAGCTCTTTTCAACTGACTCGTAAAATATGAAAAGATTGCCGAGTTTTGGCCTTCCAGCTCGTTAAACGACCGGAAGAGCTATCCCTCCTCTAGATTTTAATCTTTTTGGACCTGAGGGATTATTGCACAAAAAGATCGAGCGCTTGTTTTGTTCAGCTCGTTAAAACTATCGAAAACTCATCCCTTCTGTATTGTTTTATACTTTTTCGGACTTAAGGGATTAGATGACGAAAAAGGAATTTTGGAGTTAACTTTCTGTACCTTTTCAGACTCTCTAAAAATGAAAAGGACCGAGTTTCCCTATCGCTAGGCTCGTTAAAACATAGCGATGGGCTTGCCCGAAGGGCAGGTTATAGAACAAGCATATGTTATCCTCCTCAAGCTTGAAAAAAATAAAGAGGTACTGGTCAGAAATGACTGGGGAAAAATTGGGAGAACCTCAAAACTTTAATGGTAGCAAGTCGCTCTTGAACATGACACTTTGTCCTCCGTATCACATCGGGTTGGGTTGTTTTCATTCACCGGTCTCATCACCATGGTCCTCGCCAAACCATCCACATTTGGGGTAATGCTACCAATCCATCACATCAGTGTCGTTATATGTTCAAGAGATGTTGTTCAGAAAGAGTCAGCCGTGTCCCATCCACTGCCATACATTATCCTTCATCCACCCATGATCGCCACCCTGAATCATATTTCACAGATTGTTTTCACCTCCACTAAAATCATTAGCTCCGTTCCGTGTCACTGATGTGGGATTCATTAAGGCCCTCCTTTGACGGATCGCTTCTTGTCGACTTCAGCTCATTATCCAAGAAGTTGATCTAGGAACAACCCCCTCAGTACTTTGAAGCTTGCATGCCTCAATGGCAAGTTTCTCACTTCCAGCGATAGGTATACATCAATGACCTTCGACCAGAAGATTTTGCGTGGTGTTCGACGCCAAGTCCTTTATTCACATCACGTAAATTGTACTGCAGTACCTTGAGGGTCATTTTCATTATTGGTGATTCCTCTCGCGCTTGTTAACGGTTTACATTATTGACCGGTAATCAAGCGATGTCTTTCCATGTTCGACTTCAGCGCAATTCTCACATGGATCGACTTGTACTTAGAGTGAAGATCGAATGAGATTGAAGACCCCGGATCTAGTTTCATCCATCCGGGCTGCGATATATATTCAGGAAATATAAAGACATTTGATATGTACATTATTGCGGCAGATGATCATCCTACTCAAAGGATGATAATTTCAGCAGAGAATTATCAGTCTACCACCAGACGATCGTCTGTTCCATGTACCAAAATGAATTTATAAAGCTGAGCATGGGAATGCCCGCCTCAGCTAGATCATGAAAGCAGAATGAAAAATAATGTATCGTATTGTATTTTATTACAGGGCACCTCTCAGCGATTGAATGAACTTCGGATCCTCCTGACAAAGCATTTCACCCGATAAACGACCTCATACTTTAGGGGGCAATTGTTATAGACATTTTTGTGCCTAACAGCATGGAGCATGAAATGTCAATAATCTGAGGGATCCAAAATCCCTAAACATGTTGTTCTTACCCTTAGAGGAACAAGGTCAGCAAACCACAACACTGAAAATCAGTTCTCCACCTGAAAACACTCAAAAACAGGTTATTTCTGGATCATGTCAGCTGCTCCACTGAGCATCTGCGTTGAATTTCAACTGCTCCACTCTGTACCTGCGTTGAATGTCAAATCTAATGAAGGCTACCTGCGCTGGGCGAGATTGGCCAAGTGGCACAGTCATTCTGCAAGGTGTCAACTGCCTAGGAAGCTTCTAAACTGACACTTGGGTCAAGGAATTCGCCTTGTGATGAGTAAGAGGGTCTTGGTCTCCAAGTGGAAGCAAGAATCTCCAAGTGGACTCAAGAACTGAAGATTAAATAAAGTGGGAGAGGACACTAGTCAGCTTCATGCCAGTCTCAAGATGACTCATCTTTTCTCCAAAACCCTATATATAGATCTCTCTCATGAGGTCTAGGGAGGCTGGAATTTTGTGCAAGTAAGGAAGTGTTGTTGGTTTGAGTATAGAGCTATTGGGTGTTTTGCTTAAAGGAGGTGAAGAGGAGATTTCTTTCAGCTGGGAGGTATTGCTGGATTGGGCCTATTATGGTTGTAACTCTCTCAGAACTTTACTTCTCTTATCAATAAAGTATTTGAGGTTCTTCTATATGCATGTGTCTTGATGATGAATTGATGCTTGTATATTTGGTTTATGCTAATCCTTAAATCGATTATGGATGCACGCTTCTTGTAGTTTCCTTTTCTTGTGCTTTTACAGGATCTGTGTGCAGTTGGGCCGGTGGAAGAGCGAGGAGCTAGGAGCAAGCAGCAAGGAGTGAAGACTGGATCGACTATTAGCACAAGATAACGGTTAGTAGATCATCCTTTTCTTCCCTCTCTCATCTCATAAAGAAGAAACTTTGAATAGCTTTGCATTCAGTTGTTGCTGAAGTACTATCACCTTCAGAGTGGGATAGGGGCATTCTGCATTAGATACTTTTCCCAACAACAGAATGGGAACTTATCAAGTTGATAATATAAGAACATATGATATAAGACTGAGGAATACTTGAAAAATCTTTCATTGCTCATTCTAAGAAATTGTTCATGCATCCTATCATCTATAAATTGGGCATAGTCATAAATGACAGCAAGAGGCTGTCTCGGAGTGTAGATGGACATGAAGGCAAGGATTAACTCATCAATGTATTCACTAGTGGTGTACCCCAAAACACAGGATATCATGGCTACAATGTTCTGGCCCCATGGGGAAAAAATAATAGCTACATATGGAGAGGAATCCTTAGGGATGTGTTTTTCTTCCCTGATTAAGGTTTGGAACAATTGGGCCAATGTTGCAGAACTAAGCTTGGGATACTGGTCCAATAGGTCTCCAATTAAGAGGGGAGTCAGGTTTGGCCCTGGTTGGAGCTGCAACATTTCATTAATGGACTTAGCAGTGATGGTGAAGAGGACCTTCTAGTCAAGAGACATTATGGTTCTGTGGCTAGGGGCATAGCATGCATAACACATATGGACAATTTCTAGAAATATGTGAACTTGGGGGAACTGGTACTTGGGAAAGTTTGACTCCCACAGGCCAATTTCATCAGCATGGTTAAGATATCTATCCCTACTTTGGCAATGTACTTTGAGAAGGGGCTCTATAGCAGTGGTAACTTTTATTTGGAAATCTTTATCAGCTAAAGGAAGGTGGTCCAGGTCCAAATAGGGGGTGGTAATGGGTCTCACGTTGATGGCGATGCGGGTAGTGATGCTCAGTTCTTGTGGATTTGAGTGTCAAAGGTAATTAAGAGTTTTTAGGGAAACAATGGTTTTGCAGATGGTTATGGCTTAGAGTGTAAAAAGCAAAGTAAATTTGATATTTTTCACTTAATTAATAGTGTTACGAGGGTAAACTTACTTGGAATTTGACAATGGAGTTGGTTTTCCATGGTTAAATACCTGGAATTGGGTGAAATTAACTGTAAATGGTGGTTGATGGAGGCTGTAGAGGTTCGTACAGTTCTGGTACGGGCTGGTGAATGAACTGGGCTGTCTGCAATGTCTGTGGAGAAACGGTGGAGGTCTATGAGCAAATTTTCTATTTGCAGGGGTTGCAATGGTTTTTTGAGTTCTCAAATGGAAAATACTCAAAAAGAGTGAAAAGAGGAGTAATTGGGCTTTATAGGAATATTTTGGCGGGTTCATTAATTGATGAACAATAGGTAGTTTTTTTCATTATACGGGAAGGTGGTTTAATGGGGGCATCGCACCGCTTTTGAGAGGGAAGTGTTTTTTGGGAGAGGTCTCTCGATTCCATTCATCATTTGACACGTCACAATTGGGGTCAGGAGGAAAACCACCTTATTGGGTGGGTAAAGGGCGAACATCGGGCTGGGCCAATATGGACGTAGGCCATTAGATGTGGGGAAAGGATGATCAACAGTGGTCGGGCGATGGAGCTACGCGGTGGTTTACACAAAAGGTTTTCGCGTGGGTGGGGGGGGCATGGGTCTAATCACCAATGGTATAGGATTAGATTAACACTTAATCTCATTGGGGGCACCTTAATACATGATTAAGGACAAAGGGCGAGATTTTAATAGGTATTTTTGGATATGGGGTAGTCATATAGTTTATAACTAAATGAAGGGGTGGGGTTATTTTATATAAAGGAGTTAAATATATATGGGCCAATGGGTTTTTCCGGAATTTAATATATTTTAATTAAAAAGTTAATATGAGGTGAAATGAGTGGAAGATGTATTGTACTTAGGTATAGGAAATATTATATGCTTTACATACATTTAGTACTTAGGATAAATGTGATTTGGGGGGTTTTTTGCATAAAATATGTTTATCATGGGGTTTCCTAGGCAAAAAGAATTTAACTTTAGGAAAAGGGGTTATGTGAGGGGAATGAATTAATTGCAAGGGAATTTAACACCTTTCCTTCTTAAGTCATCAAGCCAAGGGTCCGGTTCCACCAGAAGTTATAGAAATGCTCTGAGCCTTTTTGAATTAAAGAACTATAGGTATTAATATTTTTATTATGAAAGGGAAATTAGTGAGTGTTTATAGGGTTTAAAATGAATGAGGGGATGTTAAGTAAACGAAATTGTGAGCCGGTGTTTTTGCTTTGTCCTATACTTATGCATTTTTTGAAAATTGCATTTAAGATAATGAGATTAGTGCTTCTGTATAATCACATGATATTTGTACAACCTTTCTACTACTTACCCACTTACTCATCCTACCATTTTTCTTCACTTTATTAGGGTGCGTTTAGGCTAGCAAACCGTTATCAATCTTTTTCTTTTCTTTTACAAAGTAAACTATCTAATTCTAACCTTATATCATCCAAGGGCTCAGATTAAGCTGGTGATTTCCTTTTATTTACTCTATGTGATCTGCCAAGATTACACTGTTACAAATTTTATTCACTAACTATAAACATAAAATTCAAAGTGTGGTATAATCAAGATTAAACAGTTTGATTACCATGGATTGTGGCATGAGTGACAAGCTGCACACAATCATTATTATGCATAAAAGTAAATAGAAGTGGCATTTTGACTTGCACACTTTCATGGTATCTTTTTGTCTTTTGGGGTTCATATATTTTTCATTTTTTGACCTTTACCTTCTTTTTGTCCTTTGATTATTCTTTTAGGAGGTACCCTTGTTGTAGGGAAAAGTATCCGATTCGGATGACCCTATCCCACTCTAAGGGTGATAGTACCTCAGCAACAACTGTAAAGGAAACTACTGAAGGTTTACTTCTTTATGAAAGCAAAAGAGAATGAAAGAATGCACTAACCGTTGCCTTGCGCTTAATGTCGAATCCAAACTCTTCTCTATGGCTGCTTGCTCCCAGCTCCTTGCTCTATTGCTGGCCCAGCTACAATGAGATCCTGCAAAATAGCAAAGAAGGAAACTACAAGCAACATGCAATCATAACTGATTCAGAGATTAGTGTAAATCAAATATACAATCATCACAATATATCATTGAAACAAGAGCATATAGAAGAACCTCAATAGCTTTTATTAATGAAGAAGTAAAGGTTCTGAGAGTGTTACAACCATTGAAGGTCCTAATCCAGCAACACCTCCCAGCAGAAAGAATTTCTCCTCTTCACCTCCCTCAAGCAATCACCCAATAGCTCTATAGTGAAACCAACAACATATCATTACTTTGCACAAAATTCCAGCCCCTTGAGCTCATAGGAGAGAGCTCAATATATAGATGAATTGAGAAGGGATGAGTCAGCTTGCAACTGATGTGTAGCTGCCTTGTGTCCTCTCTCTCTTCAGTTGATCTTCAGTTGATCTTCAGTTCTTGAGTCCACTTGGAGAACCTTGCTTCCACTTGGAGAAACAGAGCCTCTGACTCATCACAAGGCGAAATACCTGATCCAAGTGTCATTTTTGGAAGATTCCAGAGCAATGACTCAGTGTGCCACTTGTCCCATCTCGCTCAGCACAGGTGGCCTTTGTTCCACTTGCTTTGCAACGCAGGTACACCATGGAGGAGCTGAGTTTCAGCGCAAAAGCCTAGTGGAGCACCTGCTTTGATTTCAGGATTGCTTGTTTTTGAGTGTTTTCAGGTGGAGAACTGATCTGAGAGCTGTTGGTTTGCTGACCTTGTTCCTCTAGGGGTAGGAAAATCATGTTTAGGGAACTTTGGATCCCTTGGATTATTGACAATTCATGCCTGTTGCTGTAAGGCACAAAATTGTCTATAACAGATGCCCCCTAAAGTATGAGGTCGTTTATCGGGTGAAATGCTTTATTGAGAGGATCCGAAGTTCATTCAATCTATTGAGAAGTGTCCTGTAATAAGATACAATACAATACATTATTTTTCATACATTTTCATGATCTAGCTGAGGCGGGCATTCCCATGCTCAGCTTTATAAATACATTTTGGTACATAGAACAGATGATCGTCTGATTGTAGACCGATAATTCTCTGCTGAAATTATCATCCTTTGAGAAGGATGATCATCTGCTGTAATGATGTACATGTCAAATGTCTTTATGTCCTGAATATATATCGCAACCCGGATGGATGAAACTAGATCCGGGGTCTTCGATCTCTTCCGATCTTCACTCGATGTACAAGTCGATCCATGTGAGAATTTTTTGAAGTCGAACATGGAAAGACATCGCTTGATTACCGGTCAATGATGTAAACCGTTAACAAGCGCGAGAGGAATCACCGATAAGGATGATGACCCTCAAGGTACGATAGTACAATTCACATGGTGGGAATAAAGGACTTGGCGTCGACCACCATGCAAAATCTTCTGGTCGAAGGTCATTGATGTATACCTGTCGCCGGAAGTGAGAAACTTGCCATTGAGGCATGCAAGCTTCAAAGTACTGAAGGGGGTGTTCCTAGATCAACTCCTTGGATAGTGAGCTGATGTCGACAAGGAGCGATCCGTCAAAGGAGGGTCTTAATGAATCCCACATCAGTGACACGGAACGGAGCTAGTGATTGTGATGAGGTGAAAACAAACTGTGATGTATGATTCAGGGTGGCGGTCATGAAATGGATGAAGGACAATGTATGGCAGTGGATGGGACACGGTTGACTCTTTGCAGAACCACATCTCTTGAACATATAACGACATTGATGTGATGGATTGGTAGCATTACCCCAAATGTGGATGGTGTGGCGAGGACCATGGTTATGAGACCGGTGAATGAAACAACCCAACCCGATGTGATACGGAGGACAAAGTGTCATGTTCAAGAGCGACTTGCTACCATTAAAGCTGTGAGGTTCTCCCAATTTTTCCCCAGTCATTGCTGACCAGTACCTCTTTATTTTTGTCAAGCTTGAGGAGGATAACATATGCTTGTTCTATAACCTGCCCTTCGGGCAAGCCCATCGCTATGTTTTAACGAGCCTAGCGATAGGGAAACTCGTTCTCGTCTAAAGACAAGTTTGTCGCTATTTAATCATTATAACGAGTCTAACGACAAGGAAAACTCGGTCCTTTTCATTTTTAGAGAGTCTGAAAAGGTACGGAAAGTTAACTCCAAAATTCTTTTTTCGTCATCTAATCCCTTAAGTCCGAAAAAGTATAAAACAATATAGAAGGGATGAATTTTCGATTTCTTTCACGAGCCAAACAAAACAAGCGCTCGATCTTTTTGTGCAATAATCCCTCAGGTCCAAAAAGATTAAAATCTAGAGGAGGGATAGCTCTTCCGGTCCTTTTAACGAGCTGGAAGGCCAAAACTCGGCAAACTTTTCATATTTTACGAGTCAGTGAAAAGAGCTCAAAGAAGACTGGTCTTTTGAGGAACGAGTGATAAACAGGGATAGCAGTAGATTCCAGGTACAGGTTGGAATTTTCCAATCACGGCAGTGTCACAAGGATGGCTAAGTGAAATCACTCTTCGCAGCTGTTCCTCAAAATGGGTAAACAAACATATGGAGATGAACGATTGGCCAAATGAACGGATGGAGGTGATGGCATATAAACACGACCAAGGGCTTTAATGTGGCTGTCAAAGGTTACATTTCTCAAGGTTATTTACCGGTTCATTTTTTCTGGATGAGCTTGAACTGTAGGGAAAGATTGCTCACAACTTATGTTTATTTTTTAACGAGCATGAACTATGTATTAAAACTGCTCGGATTCTTGCGTTTATTTTTTAACGAGCATGAACATTACTAAAACTGCTCGATGATGCCCCCAGCATAATAATGCAGACGAGGCATATGCCCCCTAAACTTTAAGGGGCAGTTCATTTTTTAATGAGGTTGACATCGTAAAGAACTGTCCTCTTGACTTCTTATTTCATTTTTTAACGAGGTTGACATGATATAAGAACTATCCTCGTAACTTTTAGATCCATTAAAAATAGAAGGCTTCATATTCCGTTGCACCCATCTCCGTAAGATTACTCGGCGGTGGTGGGGCAAAAGTGCCCATTAAAGAAGGGCCTTTTAGGAAAATTACTCCGATATATTGGAGAGGATGATTGCCTCCATGGATCGTTGGAATGCTTCTCGTGTTGGATGGCGGCACAACTTCTGTCGAAGTTGTTGTCGAACTGCCTGGTCGACCTTTTCTCTCGCCATTCAACGACTGTGGATTCCCATGGCTTTTGTTTAATGTTGAATTTAAAGCATCATCTTGGCGCTTAAAACTTGACAACATCATAACTTGTGATGGGGAAGCATTTCCACTATCAACCAGATTCTGACTCGGGTCGGGAAATGGATCAGTCAACACGGCTGGAGTGTGCGGATTCTTTACGAATCTTTTAAACTCAGCTTTGTACGGGCAATCTGCCGTCCAATGATCATCGTCACATATGTGACATCTCCTAGGCGTTTTCCCCTTTCTACGAGGAGTTTTTCGAGGAGATGACTTTCTTTGATCTTTCTTCCCTCCGTTTTGATTCTTCTTGCTTCCTAGTTGATTGGTTTCTTTGCCCTTATCTGTCGATACGGCATTTACTTCCGAAGCAAGAACTTCTTCATGCGCATTTTGATTCGAATCCTTACGGGCCTTCTTTTGATTGGTCCTTTTCGGATTCGTGTTTTCCGTGCTAATCACGCCATCGCCGGCATGAGAGTCACTATTTGATTTAGGAGGAGGAGGAGGAATTGAAAACTCTGGTCTAGGGGCGTCTGGTATTTTGTCATAGAGCGTGCCAGACTGAGTATATACTAAGTCCAAATATTGTGCACGAGCGATAACCTGCTCTTCTGTTACGACTCCCCCCTTTGCCACATCTTCCGTTATGGCTGGAAGTAACGACTTTATAAACCACTCAACTAAAAGCTGATCGGGAACGTATGTTTTAACCATTCTTCGTCGACGTCGCCACTCATGTATATGATCTGATATATGAGTTGCGGTTGTCTGTTTGAAATTAGTCAATATCTCTGTTCCTGTTTCATACCTTATTGGTAATTGAAAGTGGGTTAAGAATGTCGTGGCAAGGGAGCTAAAATTGTCGAACGAAGCTATAGGCAATTCTATATACCATTTTGCCGCTGGACCTGTCAATGTCCTCTGAAAGAGGCGAAGCCTTATCGAATCGTCATTTAAAGTGTTCGACGAACACCATAGATGAAATGTCATCACATGATTCGACGGTTCTTCACCTGGATTTCCATTGAATTTAGGAATGTCGGATGGAAGTTTGTGCGGAATCATTGGCCACCATGGGGCGTAAGCAATTGGATCATTGGTTAACCGATGTAAATCAGGCAACTCTAAAGTCGCCACGAATGGTAACTGTTGATTCAAGTTAGGTGAAGCGTAACCAGGATACGATGGAATCGCCTGAACAGTTGGTCTTTGCATACCAGCATAATGGAGTTGATGTTGGTATAATTGATACGGTTGATGGACTTGACCACTATAAAGTGGTTGATTTTGACCATTTTGGATATATGGTTGTCCAGTATTCGCAAAGATTTGTTGTTCAGAACCTTGGTACACTTGTTGGAATTGTGGCTGTTGGTATTGCACTATCCATGGTTGTGATACCATGGGTTGTTGCGCTACACTAACCATTGGACCAAGATGTGAGGTGATTGTACCCGATTGTACTTGTGTCGCCCCACCAGTAGGCGATTGTGGTTGGGTCGCAGGGTCAAGGGGTTGTTGCATGAGAACCTGAGAAATCTGAGGTTAACATACAACAGGCATTGTTTGAACTTGCGACACGGTTCCAATAGCCGGTGTAGTTGGGATGTTCGTCACAGGTACACACTGTTGCATAGAATATACAACTCTTGGTGGTTGGGATAGCATAGGTACCCAACTACTCACTGCAATTCCACCATAACTTGAATAAGGTTGAGAACTCCCGTATGGGTACCCTCCCGGAGGGGGTAATGAAAGGGCATACTGCCCCCCATACGGTGGTAATCCAGAACTCAAGGCAATTGATTGTCTTGGAGGACTGAATGGCCTAATTAGATTCCCAAAAGGGTCAATTTGATGAGTCTCACCATAAGAGTTACCAGACATTACTCCGGAACAAACAGGAACAGACCATACTGTCGAGATAGTCTCTTGGTGGACTCCTTCTAGCGACTGAGAGCTAGTTGGGACAGATTGTATGCCGGCGAACATTGTTGGATTTGCAGCAGGTAATTCTGCCGTCGCCGTGTCATTTGACACAGTCCTAGATGTCGACGGTTGTTTAGACATTTTTAGTCTATCCAATTGATTGCCTAGTGATTCTACAGGAACTTCCACTGGTGATGGACAAACTTCTGTCGTAGCAGGAAATATAGTGACCCCTACTCCATAATGAGTTGGAGTGGATACTTGCGGTTCCTCTATAATTTCCTCTATCGCAATTAGACCAGGTGGAAGAGGAAGACCGTCAGGTCCGTAATAGATTTCCGGTGCCGAAGAAGGGGTTGTATCAACAACGACAGATGTTTGAGGAACAAAACTCTCTGGACCAGTTACAGATGGAACTGGTTCAGTTATACAAGTATTTGCCCCCAGACTAGGATCGGTATTACCGTCCTTTTGTGGTGGTTGAACTTCTTCCACGATTGTGGATTACTCGATCAACTAAAATATAAAGGGGAAAATTTGTGTTTCCGATTTGAATGAATTTTATTAGACGCTTTTAAACATAACTTTGCTTTTTCATGTTTTAAGAGTCGAGAAAAAGCTAAAGATGACTCTAGTCTCCTTCGATGTATTAACGAGCCCGAAGTGACAAATGCTCGGTTGGACCTTTTCAGTTATAGAGTTTGAAAAGGGCCAAAAGAAACTGCTCTGGAGATCTAGGCAGAGGGTGTGCCAAACCTTTCGCGAAACCACAGAATACATTTTACGGTATGGGTGGTCGATCTTCGTGAATGCTGTGTTCACTGCATCGCGATCAGTAGGGCGGCCGACACGGCTTCCTATGGATAAAGGATGATTGCCTATAGGGGTCTCCCAATATATATGCGATGGTACATGGGAGCACAAGTCCGTATTAGTGCCACCGACTCTCAGGAGGAATCACCCACCTTCGTAGAAATCGACAGTCACTATGTTTAACGACGCCGGAACACGTCTCTACCTAGACCTCTATATGTTTGTGTTATGTTTCAAATGCGTTGTTAGGTTCATTCAGTATATTTTAAGTTGATCTTTTTAAAGTTTGCCTTTCAAGGTTCACCACGAGATGTATATGACAAATTCCTAAATGCAGCCTAAGATGAGAAGCAAGCTTTTTCAAATCTTTTTGACTGATGAAAATCTTAACTACTGAGGGAGAAGAAAGGCAAATTCTTTTCACACAGTTCATACAGCACAAACTAATGCACTTTCTCCTAAATCATCATGCAAACTTTTTCAAATGCAAAATGCACAATGCATGTATTTTCTTTTCCCTTTCTTAATGTTGATATATTACAGAAAGAAAGTTGTTATATAACTTTGATTTCGATTTAAAGCGAAAACAAACAAGTTTTTCCAAAATCAAAAGACACCTTAAGATTCACTTGTTTAATCACTGGAAATACATGAAATCAAACCATAATGACGAAAGTAAACAGACTAATCAGCTATGGACAGCAAACAAGCTAACTCTTTAGACCAGCAAAATGCCTAACACAGGTTCAGATCTAAGAGGCCAAAGCAAGACTAGTTTACTCTTCGTTATGGGAAATTGTAAATGATGTAAGAAATACAAAAGAACAAGTACAATTTCGTTATATAACAGAGGCGGAATGATGGCAAGTAATTTTGGTTTCAGAACTGGTACAAGACTGGTAACTGGCTGCAAAACCTATAATGAAAACAGGCAAGAGAAAGGGAGGAAACCCCAACTGCACTAGGCAAAATTGGGCCAACGCAGGTGCTGCTCAGCCAGTCTGGCTCTCAGCGCAGGTAGCCCCTTCGGGACCTGCGTTGCAAAGCAGGTAGCCTGTGTACTACCTTCTTTGGAAAACGAAAGTTGCGTTTTCACAGTTTCCGGGTCACAATTTTCTCAAAAATGCACAGTTTTTGCTCAAATCAGAAGCAATCAGTCAAGCACACTCAAAGGGATGATTAGGAAGATGAAAAGCTATCACTAAGAGCTTACAAGGATCCATGTAGATCAGCTCTTCAAATCATGAACATGCTCAGAAATGAGCTAGAGTAGCTGCCCTCTACTTCGCTTTTGATATAGTCAAAAGCTTTTCAATTTGGTACTCTTTTGTTCAGGAAATGAATAGCAAAATACTACAAACACAATCAAACAGATACGATCCCCAGTGGAGTCGCCAGTTTGTTGTAGGGAAAAGTATCCGATTCGGATGACCCTATCCCACTCTAAGGGTGATAGTACCTCAGCAACAACTGTAAAGGAAACTACTGAAGGTTTACTTCTTTATGAAAGCAAAAGAGAATGAAAGAATGCACTAACCGTTGCCTTGCGCTTAATGTCGAACCCAAACTCTTCTCTATGGCTGCTTGCTCCCATCTCCTTGCTCTATTGCTGGCCCAGCTACAATGAGATCCTGCAAAATAGCAAATAAGGAAACTACAAGCAACATGCAATCATAACTGATTCAGAGATTAGTGTAAATCAAATATACAATCATCACAATATATCATTGAAACAAGAGCATATAGAAGAACCTCAATAGCTTTTATTAATGAAGAAGTAAAGGTTATGAGAGTGTTACAACCATTGAAGCTCCTAATCCAGCAACACCTCCCAGCAGAAAGAATTTCTCCTCTTCACCTCCCTCAAGCAATCACCCAATAGCTCTATAGTGAAACCAACAGCATATCATTACTTTGCACAAAATTCTAGCCCCTTGAGCTCATAGGAGAGAGCTCAATATATAGATGAATTGAGAAGGGATGAGTCAGCTTGCAACTGATGTGTAGCTGCCTTGTGTCCTCTCTCTCTTCAGTTGATCTTCAGTTCTTGAGTCCACTTGGAGAACCTTGCTTCCACTTGGAGAAACAGAGCCTCTGACTCATCACAAGGCGAAATACCTGATCCAAGTGTCATTTTTGGAAGATTCCAGAGAAATGACTCAGTGTGCCACTTGTCCCATCTTGCTCAGCGCAGGTGGCCTTTGTTCCACTTTCTTTGCAACGCAGGTACACCATGGAGGAGCTGAGTTTCAGCGCAGAAGCCTAGTGGAGCACCTGCTTTGATTTCAGGATTACTTGTTTTTGAGTGTTTTCAGGTGGAGAACTGATCTGAGAGCTGTTGGTTTGCTGACCTTGTTCCTCTAGGGGTAGGAACATCATGTTTAGGGAACTTTGGATCCCTTGGATTATTGACAATTCATGCCTGTTGCTGTAAGGCACAAAATTGTCTATAACAACCCTCTTTACATTTTTATTTTTTTTTTTATATGGAAAACATTTGCAGAAAGCAAAGGTATGTACAATATTACAAGTCTTAACCTTAGTCATTCAAAATTATGACGCCTATTGGTATAGGAACCTAACAGGAGCCAAAATTTTGTTGCTATAGTAGATTTGGAAGGTTTTGAATTGAGTTGAATTGAGTTGACTTTGACTTGTTGGAAAATATTGGAAGGAGGGTTGAATTGGTTCTTGTTGGAGGTCCTGGTATTATTGTTTGGGTCGTGGATTTATCATTTGATCCAAATCTATAAGAAGAGAATATTTTTTCTAGGTTTTTCCCTTGGAGGGGTTTTTCCCTGGCTTGCAGCCTACATCTTGTGTTCACTGTCTTTTGTGATCTTCATGATTTATGGTTTTGCTAAGATTTGATGAAAGTAACTGATAGTAAAAAGTAACAAGAAGGCAACATAAATTCACAGTAAATTATTAAAAGCAAAGATAAATTACCCCAGTTGTTGTCCCTACTGATTCCTAAACAAACTCATACAAGAAAAACATGGTGAATAACACCAGAATAAGTTTTTGACTCATTTCATGCACAGCCCTAAAGGGTTTCACTAAAATGGTAGCAAATATTACTTCGTCGACCCATATCTCTTGAAGCTATATCCTTGAGGGCTTATTTTCCCTTAAAAACTCCTATATTCCTTTGGTCACCAAAACACGCGGAAATGCCACAAAAACCATGACCTGGGCGTGCTTTCCCATCATTTAATAGAACTGTTACCTATCAGAAAATACTCCATCTCCTCAATCCATTACCATAGAAATTGTCCTTTGTGTGCCTTTGTTTTTCCTCTGGGGTTGAACCTTCTAGGATTTTCCTTCTGGTTTTTGTCTTGCAAGGTTTTTCCTTCTAGGTTTTTTCTTCTAGGTTTTTCTCTGGGATTTTTCCTTTTAGGTTTTTTCCTTTCGATTTTTTTTTCTTCTAATTTTTTTTCCTTTTCAGTTTTTTTATTCTAGGGTTTTACACTATTTGGTGCCATTTGAGTGGTGACATGTGTCTCTCAGATTTTTCCCACTAGGGTATGCAAAAGAGTCAAATCTACATGCTATGTGTCCTATGTACTAACACCATGCTAACATCATCATGGGAAAATAAAATTTTGCCACGCATCCTCTAGAGAGGAGAGAGAAAAGGGTTCTAGGCTTTTTTGTTTTGTAACAATTTTTTTGTTAAAGTTAAAAAAAAAAAAACCATTGGGTTCAAGCCCTTTTATACCTTTGTTGCCCAACTCTTAATTATCTCGGGCCATTATAAATTGTGTTTCACATTTATCTTCTGGGGAAGGATATCCTGGGCTGGGTTTGTGTCATACCATGATTCAAAACATGTGTACACTTTTGAAACCTTCCAGGGTTCTACTCTTAGGATGAAATGACACTGGGATCTCCTATTTTAATACTCTACTCCAATAATAAAGCCTCATGCCACATGTTTTCAAGCCACATCTTCTTAATGCCTACGCTATCTCGATTTCTCCCTTACACGCTCAACTTTGAACCTTTTAGGGAAGCCTCTTGTCACGGTGAGATGTTATGTGGGGCTCCACTATTGACGAAATAAAACACTTGTCGTTGCTTCATTGTTTTCCACATTTTCCCCATCGTTTGAATAGTTGCTATGTGAAATACCCCGTTGTCTTTGGGGAAAGTTCCAAACTTAACTTGCTCCAAAGGTTCTTTAACCACTTTAGCTATTCAACTTTGACTTTTGGGGGCAGATAAATTTTACTGGCCCTAATTTTGAATCTAGGAGGTCGTTTATGATCCTCCACATACTATTGGAAATCTATTTTAGAGCTCTTTACGTACAAGTGGGTTTCAATTGTAATGGAAGTGATATGCCATATAAGAAATGGCTCCAAATATTCTTTACCTTCTTCACCATTCTGCTTGGAAACATCTGAGATTTTCCTTGGCCATACATGTGTTTATCTTAATTCTTCTTGTAGTCTTCTCTTCTTTTTCCATTACAATAACTTTGATCTGGATATGCCACCATTGACTCTTGTCATTATCTTTGTTTCCTTTTCCATCAATGACAACATCATCAATGCTTTTCCTTTTCCATAAATTAAAACATATTTCCAACATTAATTGGTGTGTATATGAACAAGAAATGAAAATCATTTTTCTATCTCTAATATCATTGCCTATAATTTCTCAGTTCCTCAATGTATGTGTGTATGTGTTAGTCTTTAAAAAAATTTCAGAGAAGTATATGTGTGTTATGTGGGAATACATTAGGTCCACATAGTTGGTAGTGTACAAGATTATGTGGTCACTTGAGCCTGTTGTGGGGAAAAATGCCTATGCAGGACGATCCTATCCACCTAAGGTGTGACAGTGCCTTAGCAACAAACAGATATAGCTATTCTGGTTTCTTCCTTTATGAAATGTGAAAGAGGGGAGATCGATAGACTTACCGTTGTCTTCCGTTTGTCCCTCGATCTAGATCCTCTTCTCTTTGGGTGTTCACAGCTACTTGCCTTTGAGCTTGCTCAAGAGAACAGCTACTTGATTCCCACGAGATCACAAGAGAACAACTACCTGTGACAAGAGAACAGCTACTTGCGACAAGAGAAGAACACAACACAAAGGCAGATATTCATATTCACAAATGATTCAGGATTATAAGTAAATCAAATACACTAATGCAATCATACAAATACAACAGTATATAGGAGAAAACCAAGATAGCTTTATTGATTGATAACAAGGTTCAGGAAGAGATACAACCCAGAGGGCTCCAATCCAGCATCTCCTTCCCAGCAGAATGGAATCCCTTCTTTAGCTCCCTTCAAAGCATTAAGCACCCAATGTTTCCAGTCTCAAACCAACAACAATTCTTTGCAATAACAAAATTCCAGCCTCTAGATTTCATGGAGGAGAGATCTATATATAGTTATTTTGAAGAGAGGATGAGTCAGCTTGAGATCTGACTAGTTTCCTCTCCCTCTCTCAGTTCTTGAGTCCACTTGGAGGTTCTTGCTTCCACTTGGAGATTTGGAACCTCTTACTCATCACCAGTCGAATTCCTTGAGGCAAGTGTCATTTTGGAAGCTTCCTGAGCATTGACACATTGAGGAATGACCCTGCGAGATTTTAATAGGTATTTTTGGATATGGGGTAGTCATATAGTTTATAACTAAATGAAGGGGTGGGGTTATTTTATATAAAGGAGTTAAATATATATGGGCCAATGGGTTTTTCGGGAATTTAATATATTTTAATTAAAAAGTTAATATGAGGTGAAATGAGTGGAAGATGTATTGTACTTAGGTATAGGAAATATTATATGCTTTACATACATTTAGTACTTAGGATAAATGTGATTTGGGGGGTTTTTTGCATAAAATATATTTATCATGGGGTTTCCTAGGCAAAAAGAATTTAACTTTAGGAAAAGGGGTTATGTGAGGGGAATGAATTAATTGCAAGGGAATTTAACACCTTTCCTTCTTAAGTCATCAAGCCAAGGGTCCGGTTCCACCAGAAGTTATAGAAATGCTCTGAGCCTTTTTGAATTAAAGAACTATAGGTATTAATATTTTTATTATGAAAGGGAAATTAGTGAGTGTTTATAGGGTTTAAAATGAATGAGGGGATGTTAAGTAAACGAAATTGTGAGCCGGTGTTTTTGCTTTGTCCTATACTTATGCATTTTTTGAAAATTGCATTTAAGATAATGAGATTAGTGCTTCTGTATAATCACATGATATTTGTACAACCTTTCTACTACTTACCCACTTACTCATCCTACCATTTTTCTTCACTTTATTAGGGTGCGTTTAGGCTAGCAAACCGTTATCAATCTTTTTCGTTTCTTTTACAAAGTAAACTATCTAATTCTAACCTTATATCATCCAAGGGCTCAGATTAAGCTGGTGATTTCCTTTTATTTACTCTATGTGATCTGCCAAGATTACACTGTTACAAATTTTATTCACTAACTATAAACATAAAATTCAAAGTGTGGTATAATCAAGATTAAACAGTTTGATTACCATGGATTGTGGCATGAGTGACAAGCTGCACACAATCATTATTATGCATAAAAGTAAATAGAAGTGGCATTTTGACTTGCACACTTTCATGGTATCTTTTTGTCTTTTGGGGTTCATATATTTTTCATTTTTTGACCTTTACCTTCTTTTTGTCCTTTGATTATTCTTTTAGGAGATACCCTTGTTGTAGGGAAAAGTATCCGATTCGGATGACCCTATCCCACTCTAAGGGTGATAGTACCTCAGCAACAACTGTAAAGGAAACTACTGAAGGTTTACTTCTTTATGAAAGCAAAAGAGAATGAAAGAATGCACTAACTGTTGCCTTGCGCTTAATGTCGAACCCAAACTCTTCTCTATGGCTGCTTGCTCCCAGCTCCTTGCTCTATTGCTGGCCCAGCTACAATGAGATCCTGCAAAATAGCAAAGAAGGAAACTACAAGCAACATGCAATCATAACTGATTCAGAGATTAGTGTAAATCAAATATACAATCATCACAATATATCATTGAAACAAGAGCATATAGAAGAACCTCAATAGCTTTTATTAATGAAGAAGTAAAGGTTCTGAGAGTGTTACAACCATTGAAGGTCCTAATCCAGCAACACCTCCCAGCAGAAAGAATTTCTCCTCTTCACCTCCCTCAAGCAATCACCCAATAGCTCTATAGTGAAACCAACAGCATATCATTACTTTGCACAAAATTCCAGCCCCTTGAGCTCATGAATGGATGAAGGATAATGTATGGCAGTGGATGGGACCCAGTTGACTTTTTCTGAACGAATTCTCTTGAACATATGGCGACACTGATGCGATGGATCGGTAGCATTACCCCAAATATGGATGGTATGGCGAGACCATGGTGATGTGACTGGTGAATGAGACAACCCAACCCGATTGTGGTACGGAGGAAAAGTGTCATGTTCAAGAGCGACCTGCTACCATCAAAGTTTTCTCGATTTTCTCCCAATTTTTCCCCAGTCATTGCTGACCAGTACCTCTTTATTTTTGCCAAGCTTGAGGAGGATAACATATGCTTGTTCTATAACCTGCCCTTCGGGCAAGCCCATCGCTATGTTTTAACGAGCCTAGCGATAGTGAAACTCGTTCTCGGCTAAAGACAAGTTTGTCGCTATTTAACAATTTTAACGAGTCTAACGACAAGGATAACTCGGTCCTTTTCATTTTTAGAGAGTCTGAAAAGGTACATAAAGTCAACTCCAAAATTCCTTTTTCGTCATCTAATCCCTTAAGTCCGGAAAAGTATAAAACAATACAGAAGGGATGAGTTTTCGATAGTTTAAATGAGCCGAACAAAACAAGCGCTCGATCTTTTTGTGCAATAATCCCTCAGGTCCAAAAAGATTAAAATCTAGAGGAGGGATAGCTCTTCCTGTCCTTTAACGAGCTGGAAGGCCAAAACTCGGCAATCTTTTCATATTTTACGAGTCAATTGAAAAGATCTTAAAGAAGACTCGTCTTTTGAGGAACGAGTGATAAACAGTGTTAGCAGCAGATTCCGGGTACAGGTTAGAATTTTCCAATCACGGTAGTGTCACAAGGATGGCTAGGTGAAATCACTCTTCGCAGTTGTTCCTCAAAATGGGTAAACAATCATATGGGGGTGAACGATCGACCAAATGAAAAAGTGGAGGTGACAAGTGCAAACACGACCAAAGCTTTAACGGCTGATGATATTACATTCACAGTGGTTATTTACCGGGTAGGTTCATTTTTTAGTTTAAAATGAGCTTAAACACTGGAGGAAACTCTTGCTCACTGCTTATATTTATTTTTTAACGAGCATGAAGTCCGCGTTAAAACTGCTCAGATCTTGCGTTTATTTTTTAACGAGCATGAACTTTATGCTAAAACTGCTCGTTTATACCAGTCATATGATAAGAGTGTCTCATCAAGATTCTATTTTTTATGGAGCTTCATCTCACTAAGCTTTGCTCCGCATCCTCTCTTTATGCAAGTTAGGAAATGGCTAACCCAAAAAACAGATAAATAACCGCTCTTTGCTTGCACTCCAAAAGGTTTGCATGCCCCAAGGTATAAAGTATGACTTCAAAGTTACCTCTACTTCAATTCCATCGAAACTTTCGTTTCACCGGGAGAGGCCTACCTCTTTCAGGTTACCCAAAGATTGTCTCGTTAATCTTTCAAACAAAACACTTCCTCGGCAATGACTACCGAAATAGACAGAGGTGAGTGATGATACCCGCCCTCTCACATAGCTTTGACAAGAGAATCTTATTCCAGAACAACCCCTCTTCCAACCACGGACGGGGTACGGACTAGTCATATTCTCCCGCGGAAACCTACCCTATACCCAAAGTTTTCCTGCCGACGCAGGCCAGGACGCATGCACCCTGGGTTCCAATCATATCCTCCCGGATTACTCGCGCTCATCAGGAGGACGGACCGTTGGTTGAGACACTTCTTGCGTGTATAGACCATTTAGGGATGGTACATGACTATTTGCGATGCGTGATCCGGGAAATGAAAGTTGGTCCACGAGCTTGACCACTCTTCCTTCATGCGGAAAACACATTACTCTAAAGAGTGAGACAATAGCTCCCATGCAATATATATAGTCTCGTCCAAGGAGTAGGTTATAATCCAAGGGTCCTTGAATGACCATCACGTTCATTTGAACGGTCTTCCCTTTCAATGTTATAGGCACATTGGGGAGGATCCCTAAAGGTTGACTGGTTCCTTTATCAAAACCTGATAGATTTCTCATTTCAGGTAAAAGCACTGGCGAACCAAGCGCTTTCCAAGCAATAGAGGAAAGGATACTCACAGATGCCCCCTCATCAACGATAGTGCCAGCGATTACCATTCTATATATTTGAACGATAATTCTGAATTGTATGCTTGCTGGCAACCGGGGTCTGCCTAGTTGGTTCCAGTCAAAGGACACAACCAGGTTGCTTGGTGGTGGGACCGAATATACGGTCGGATATCGCTCTGACGAACTTCCTTCCTGCGGTAAAGGAATGGTGGCATTGCCCCCTTGTTCATCAGAGTCAGTGTTAATGAAGAGAATTTGGACGGTGTCATCTTTATTCTCCTCTGTGATGGTATCATTTGAAGATAGAGCCTCTGAAGGCAAAACCGGGTCAACTGCCGTATCAACCTTTTGACTTTCGTCAGGCATGGATCCAGATGGTTCATCTTCAATGATAGGTGCTTCGGCTGACCACCTGGGTGGGCCAGCCGGGTTCTCAACTAGTGAAGGACTTGGCAGGAGTTTTTGATATCTAGGAGGAAGTTGCGCTCGTAAAATCGGGCGATCTTCCAGAACTCTTTTTGCCTCGTCTAAGAAGGGACAACGGTGGATGGCGTGATCGCCTTCACACAGCCTGCAGGGAAATTTAGCTTTCCCGCTCTGTCCTGGGGTTTCACTCCCACTAGTTGATGGTGAGCAGTCGACATGGCTATCAGAGGTCGATGCTACCGAATTGTGCAAACGGGGGGACCAGTCCCTTAGTATCCGGGGGATACAGGAACAATCTCTATGGAAGTGGTCTCCCTTGCATATGACGCATGGAGATTTAGGCCTTACGAGTGTTGTGTGTGGATTTTTGTTAGATGACACTTGTTTGCCCCCAGTCGCCTTAGGCTCATTCTTCTTCTTTTCTTTCTTCTTCTTCTCCTTCTTCTCCTTAGGAACTCGGTTTTTTGTTCGACCAGTTCCATCAAGCGAAGAGGAAGGAGGGGAGGAAGATGAAGTGGAAGGCTGGGAGGCAACTCTTGTCTGATCTAACTGTTGACTCGACTGTTCAGAAATGGTGGTATTCTGAACGACATTGATTGAAAAGAGCCAGACTGGTAGGCCAATTGTCAGTCCTGGAAGTGACAATGTGGCCATGTGGGGCGCATCAACATCTCCCCTAGAGGAGAGGGACTAGGATTTCCACCAAGAGGAATTCCTTGGTTGGTGTGCTCCATCTTTTCAACCTAAAGATCAACGCAGGATTAAAGGGTGATTGTTCCGTTTAAAATAAATTGTTAACGACGCTTTAGAAACAACTTGATTTTTCACTTTTAAAGAGTCGAGAAAAAGCTAAAGATGACTCTAGTCTCCTTCGATGTTTTAACGATCCCGAAGTGACAAATTCTCGGATGGACTTTTTATATTATAGAGTCTGAAAAAGGCCAAAAGAAACTGCTCTGGAGTTCTAGGCAGAGGGTGTGCCAAACCTTTCGCAAAACCGCAGAATACTTTTTAAGGTACGGGCGGTCGATCTTCGTGAATGTTGTGTTCACTGCATTGCGATCAGTAGGGCGGTCGACACGACTTCCTAAGGATAAAAGATATATGCCTATAGGGGTCTCCCAATATATACGCGACGGTACGTGGGAGCACAATCCGTACTAGCACTATCGTCCCTCAGGAGGAATCACCCACCTTCCACGAGATCGACAGTCACTAGGCTTAACGACGCCGGAACACGTCTCTAGCCTAGACCTCTATGTTGTGCGTTATGTTACAAAGCGTTGTTAGGTTCATTCAGTTTATTTTAAGTTGATATTTTTAAGGTTTGCCTTTCAAGGTTCACCACGAGATGTATGATACAAATTCCTAAATGCAGTCTAAAGATGATAAGCAAGCTTTATTATCTTTTCAACTTTGAAAATCCTAGCTACTAAGGGAAAAGAAAGACACCATCTTTTCTCAAAGAGCAATCAGCACACTCTAATGCACTTTTCCTAAATCCAACATGCAAACTATCAAATGAAAAATGCACAATGCAGGTGTTTGTTTTCCGCTTTCTTAGTATTAATGCCTACAAAGAAAGCTTTTTGCACAACTTTGAATTTGCTTTTAAAAGATCAATACCAACAAGTTCACTTTCTCGAAATCAGAGAAGATAGAAGAGATTACAACACTTAACGATTTTCGAAATAAAGACTTGTTTTGACACTTAAAAGAGACAAATTCAAACCAATAAGCAAAAGTAAATCTATAATCAATCTGCAAACAGCCAATGAACTCTCTTCTAAGATCACAATCAATCAGATCTAAATCAAAGGCTACAGGATGACTACTTTACTCATGCAAAGGAAAACTGTAAATGACGCCACAAACACATAAAAACATTCACAGTATTTTTGTACAAAAGGAGGCGGAATCTAAGCAAAGAAAAGGAGTTATCTGACTGGTACCTATGCTGGTTAAAGGCTGCAAAAAACAAAGATCAAAATAGGGCAACAGAGAGCAGAGAACCCCAGATGCACAGGGCCAAACTAGTTCAGCGCAACCTCAACACTAAGGATTTGACATTCAGCGCAGGTAGCCCTCACGGGACCTGCGTTGAAATGCAGACTGCCTTCACAGCAGTTGCGCTGAAGGAGAAACTCTCGTTTCTCCTGGGTTCTGGGTCACAAATTGCTCAAAAATCAACAGTTTCAGGCCAAATCAGAAACACAAGCAAGGTATAATCAAAGGGATGCTTTGAAGGCTACTAAGATCTATCATAAGGATCATCAAATCATTTGTGGATCCATTGTTTAGATCATAGACAAGTCTAGCAACTGGATCAAGGCAGCAACTCTCTACTTTGCATTCGGGAAAGATGCAGTTCGATTGTTGCCGTCAAGTCTATGAAGTAAACAAATGACAGAAACACAAATGAAATGAATAAACAAATTCTCCCCAGTGGAGTCGCCAATTTGTTGTGGGGAAAAATGCCTATGCAGGACGATCCTATCCACCTAAGGTGTGACAATGCCTTAGCAACAAACAAATATAGCTATTCTGGTTTCTTCCTTTATGAAATGTGAAAGAGGGGAGATCGATAGACTTACCGTTGTCTTCCGTTTGTCCCTCGATCTAGATCCTCTTCTCTTCGGGTGTTCACAACTACTTGCCTTCCCACTTGCTCAAGAGAACAGCTACTTGATTCCCACGAGATCACAAGAGAACAGCTACCTGTGACAAGAGAACAACTACTTGCGACAAGAGAAGAACACAACACAAAGGTAGATATTCATATTCACAAATGATTCAGGATTAGAAGTAAATCAAATACACTAATGCAATCATACAAATACACCAGTATATAGGAGAAAACCAAGATAACTTTATTGATTGATAACAAGGTTCAGGAAGAGATAAAACCCAGAGGGCTCCAATCCAACATCTCCTTCCCAGCAGAATGGAATCCCTTCTTTAGCTCCCTTCAAAGAATTAAGCACCCAATGTTTCCAGTCTCAAACCAACAGCAATTCTTTGCAATAACAAAATTCTAGCCTCTAGATCTCATAGAGTAGAGATCTATATATAGTTATTTTGGAGAGAGGATGAGTCAGCTTGAGATCTGACTAGTGTCCTCTCCCTCTCTCAATTCTTGAGTCCACTTGGAGGTTCTTGCTTCCACTTGGAGATTTGGAACCTCTTACTCATCACCAGTCGAATTCCTTGAGGCAAGTGTCATTTTGGAAGCTTCCTGAGCATTGACACATTGAGGAATGAGCTTGCCACTTGTCCAAACTCGCTCAGCGCAGGTAGCTAGTGTTGGAGTTGACATTCAATGCAGGTAGCCAGTGTAGTAGTTGACATTCAGTGCAGATGCTCAGTGGAGCAGTTGACATGATCCTAAATTGACTTGTTTTTGAGTGGTTTCAGGTGGAGAACTTCTGTGAATTGTTGTGGTTAGTTAGCCTTGTTCCTCTAGGGGTAGGAACAACATGTTTAGGGACTTTGGATCCCTTAGATTATGGACATTTCATGCTCAATGCTGTAAGGCACAAAAATGTCTATAACAGAGCCAGTGTTCCAAACTTCATCAAAGGAACCTCCCTAGGAAGTTTTATATATGACTCACAAAAGCCATCCAAACATTCCTTGATGTCTCATTCACGACCCTTGTTATTCTCCATAGGAAATAAAAGGAGTTTTCTTCCATTTTCAATGTTTCTCTGTTCTTGTTTATATTTATATGTTGTTTGTATTCTCATGCATTGTTTCTTTCTTTTTATTACATATGCAATCTTTTTTCCATTAAACTTACTACTAATTATCTTTTCGTTATTGTAGGTTAGTAACCACCTCTTACAACAAAGTAGTTTTGATCACCCTTTTGGCCAAAAACACACTACAATATCGAATTTTATTGCATTGAAATAGTTTTTAGAAGAGATGTTATATGTTATGAAAATATCTCATTCAATATGTTTAATTTGACATTTTGTAATATTTGACTTGTGAGTGATATTATGTTTCCAACCTTTTCGTCAATGATCCTATTATGGTTTCTTCTTTAAATGATGATGGTGAAGATGAAAATCATGCTTAAATTTCTCACTTTCCTCCAGTTTATTCCATTGAACATGAACCTGCACCGATATTTCTCGTCCCATATGGCTTAGTACAACATGAGATGAGACTAGTCATGTTGCCAACAATCCTGCACTTTAGTGTCATACACATTCATAGTTATAGGAGCCTCCTTTATTTTTGCTCAAGTTTTAGAGGGTCATTTATCTATAAACATTTGTTGAAATATTTTTGCCATCTACATTGATACTAAACAATGAATGAGGAATATCACTCCTTAATTGTTATCGCACAAAAAGTGATCACTTAGTCAAAATTACTAGGTGGATCAAAATATGCCACGTTAGTATGGGTTTTACATGTTAGCCTACTGTTGCGACAGATATTCATTTTTCATGATTGATATTTTTACATGCCAAATATGTCATACTTTGCATGCTGAAGTGTTCCATATTTCCAAAAAGAGGTTAAAGAAGACACTGTGAAAGTGTGCCAATCCAAATGCCACTACTGAATTCCAATTTTGATGACTCAACCATTTTTTTCTATAAAAGGGAGGGCCAAACAACTTAAACTTGGTCTCCCTAGATTTCAATTTCTTGTTTTAGAATATAGAGAATGATATCTGTCCAAACAGTTTAATCTTGGCAGATTTGTAGATAGGTAGAGAATCAAAGGAGCCCAACTGCTTAATCTGGGCCCTTGGCAGAAATAAGTGTAGACATAGAAAGGATAACAGAAAAAAAAAAAAAAAGAGAAAATTTGTAAAGCTGGGTCTGCAAGTCTAAGTGTACCCAAACCAAAGAGAAGAAAAAATGTCAGGATGGTAGGCTGGGTAGGTAGTGTTTGAGGTTGCAGAATGATGATTCATGATCAATTTTGTGTTTCTAAGTGTTATATCTTTGCAGATCATAGCCATGATGCAGTTCTCATCTGGAGGAAGCCAAGCTGGACATAACTAACTCCCCTGTTCATTCTTATTCCCCAAATCACTCACTAATTTTCCCAAAGAGGTCAAGATATACTTGATGCATCTTAGTCATCATTTTCCACATCATTGGCCTTGATGAAGATCTGCTTTACTCAAGGATTTCCATTCTTCTATTACAAAGTCCTATTCCCCCAAAATGGCCTAAGGTTCCTTACCTTAGCTCTTTCTCATCATCTCCATATTAACTCCTGACTATATTATATAGCCCCCTATCTACTTCCCCCTCCCCTACTAAATCTATACTAAATAACTCCCATATATACATACCCCACCCTATAGCACTATAGCTATGTATTTATCAGTTCTGGGACATAATAGTCCACCTGGGACTATCATGAACCCGTCTGCGTCCTAACAGGAATTAGTGTGACACCTGGTCATGCTAACAACCCTTTTCCCTAACCCTAGCCCTGAAAAACCCTCTTTTCCGCCCTTAACCTAAAGTTGTGTGCATAAAACATTAACCTCGCTCGTTAAACAACCCCATAACCCACATTTCCTAAGTTCTAAACCCCCCCCGCCGCACCGTATGAAGATTGGCATATTCGCGCGCTCGTCCATTATTCTCCCGCCAGCTCCGCGCTCTGTCCACCGTCAGAGTGGGCCCTCCCCATCTGACAGCTCTCGGCGTTTTCGGAGGCGCCCCGCTGCTTGGACGTTAGCTTCTGATGGCGAGGCGGTTTTTTCACCGTACCCAAAGACACTTGTCCATTTCCTATTGCATCAGAGGGGCTCTGACGAATACCGCCCCCATACAGAAAGTGGTCTGATGAAACCGCTTTCCGCCTTCTGTATGCGCGCCTCATGTAACCTATCCTGTTCTACGTGTCTACCTCGTCACCATGCCACATCACCTGCACAAACATTGGCCCTTTGCCGAGTCATCCTGCCATGTCATCCACCGTACATGCTGACCTCATCCTGCCACGTCACGCTCCGTACCCAGCTCGCCAATGATGTCATGCTGACGTTATAGTTAAAAAGCGCCAAAAGTGTCAAATTATCATAAAAATGCACAAATCGACCGTTTTTTGTCATTTTCACTGCTCAGTTCTGGGAGCTCTCTGCATGCTATTTCACGTTGTTTTTCCACCTAAGTGCAAAATTTGATCAAACGAGCTACTGCCACCCGAAAATTTGTCGCCATTGCTCTCCATTGCACCTGCTCATTCGTTACCAGTGCCTTAAGTCCAGGTATTTACTCGAAACAACGCCCGTAACCCTGTTTTTATATTTTCTCTCTGCAAGAATTGCCAATACACCAAAATTTACCTGGAGCACATCGACACATGTGACCTTTTCCTCTCTGCCTCACCATATAACTCAGTTGTGGCCAAAGCTCGGCGTCTCTGTTGTCTCTGACAAAGATTCCATTCATAGCTTCAAAATCCAGCTCCAATTTGTCCGCAGAACCGCTAAAGACAGTCTGCTAAAGCCCTCCAATTTCCTCCCTCTCAGTGAATTTATTACAGAACCTTCCACACTCTGCATTTCATTGAATTCTGCTCATCAAAACATATCTACACAAAGCTTAAAACTCTGAGCTCCTGGCCTGGAAAACCATCATCAGAATTCTGGTCTTTGCTGAAATACTGGCCTAAACCAGCTGTAATTTTTGTCGAAGCATGGAGACCCCAGTTGCCCTGAATATTGCACCACTGAATGCTCCACATAGGGACTTGGAATGGCTGCCCCTAGCCATCAAGGATTATCAAATGAAGGAAACAGTTGAAATAAGAGACAAATATCACATTGAAATTGTCTGTGAAATAAGGAGAAAACACAGAAGCGGTACTGATGACATGGGTATCTGGGAGTCCAACCTACCCATCTATTATCTTCCACAAGTGAATGTATTCCCAGACTTTATCCATCAGTGTTGTGAGCATTATGAACCCACTCAAAGAGCAGTTTTGGCTCCATCTGTGGCTGCTTTGTTTCACATCACCCCTCAATCCATAAATGAGATGCTAAGCTTTGAGCCAAGAAAACCTCTGGTGCCCCTTTCTATGAATCTTCTACTTAACCAAGGCACTAAGCTGCCCAGCTTAGAGGTCGCAAGAATTGGCAAATTATTCATGCTCCCAGATTACCAGCCCCGACAACCTCCTCCTTATCTACATGTCTAGTTCAATGAAACAGGGAGACTGCTAGTAGATATGATATCCTACATCTTAGGATTCAATACCAGTGAGTATGTTGATGAGGTTATCTTGGTAATGCTATCCATGTTCACTCCAGGGCACCCCCCGCTGTCCAGTATGATTATGCCACCTTCATAGCTAACAAAATTCATGAGCAATTCATGAACCTGGAGAGAGAAAGGGTGTTTAAATATACTTCCTACACATATCACTTGTTGTTGTATTATCAACCTGATAGTTTCCCGGTCTTCCTAAAAAGGTTAGATGCTAAGGGGAGGCGAAGGACCGTAATACTTTGGTCATCGATTTGCCACCATTTTTATTACTCTCCATACACCTACTGTGAGTTCATTGACCTGTTCATATACCCAGCTTCCTCCTTGCTAGTGAGCACTACTCTCCCTAGACTCACTGATGAAATGAAAAAAATCCTGCAACTTTCCAAGACCTAAAGTATTGGAGATTGGCATTTTTATCAACACCACACAGTAATTAGGATTTCTGGGTGTGAGTTGGCCCCTTACAGACTGCCTGTAGATGTCCCCATGAGACTCTTTGCCTTGGAGTACTTCTGGCAGTTTGGAAATGCAGACATGCTTCACTTCTATGGCAAAAGAAAAAAGGCACAGCTGAAAATCAGGCATCAATTGGGCCCATTTATTTTCAATAAAAGAGAAGAATCTTGGAAGGAGGCAGACAAGATGTTGAAAGAATTTCTGTTATTAAAAACAAGTTTTTACTGGGCACCTTATGACCCAAATCACTTTATCAGCCTTAGAAGAGTCAAATACAAGCTTGCAGCATATGAACACTGTGATATCCCCCAAATTGAACAATTTGCCAACCAACCAGAATGGGTAGAGGGCACACTAGTTGAAGAACTGTCTGAGGAAGAGATAACAGAAAGAGCAATCAAAAACCTTGAAAAAGCAGTTGACTTGGAATCTTTTGGATAGGTGTCTTTTGCAGCTCCTCGGTAGCTTGGAGTAGGCACCTCATCTGCCATGGCCCCCCAGCAACCATCTCAACAGACTGTCCCACCAGCAGCAACAGACAAAAGTAAAGAGGTAGAGCACTTAGAAGAGCAAGTGCACCATTTAGGACAGCCAGAGAAAGTGGCGGATCAACCAGTTTCTACTGATGAAAAAAGTCAAGGGCAAGACTTTTCAACACAAACAAAGGTAACAGAAATTCCGGTGTTGCAGACACCCATCAATGAGGAGAGAGCAAAGAAAAGGGACAGACAGCAAGAAACACCTCCAGGCACATCCACAGAGTAGCAAGGGGAGAAGAGACAAAGGTTAAATCCTTTTTCAGAAGAAGAAATGCCAGAGACAACCACTGAAAAGCAGGTTCCTCCTAGCATGGAGACATCGGCCAGCTCATTTCAGTAGGATCATGAGAGACAACGGGGCGTGGAAGTATCATCTGCAATACAACAAGGCCGACAGCCCTCTCACATTAAAAAATCATTTACTGATATAAAGGCTAGGAATGAGCTAGTGAGAATCCAACTGTATAATCAGTTAATAAGGATGGCTCCCACCTACCAGCAAAGACTAATGGCGGCCTATGATATCCAAGGAGGCAAGATGACCCTTGGTCACTTCAGGCCTACAACTCAACAACCCCAATCAGCTGTTGATTACATTAGAACCAATCTGGAGGTGTTTGCCAAGGATATACATCCAATGGACCAAATTGAATTGCACAAGCAGACAGGGGAAATGCTATATTCTACCCTAGCAGATAAGACATTACTAGCTCACAAATTGCAAAATTCTTTGCACAACACTGCTGCCCAACTTAAGTTGGAAAAGGCTTCCTCACAGGCCAAGGACAATAGAATCAAGTCCTTGGAGGAGATTATCATAGAGATGGGACATGATCCCTCTAATCCCAAGGGCGTGCAAGCCCTATTAAAAAAGAGGGATGAAGACATAGTTTCCCTTAGGAAGCAAATCAAACTGTCATCTACATTGCATCTTCAGACTACATAGGTAGCTCAACAAAAAGAGGAAAAGGATGTAGTAGCTTTACTCATGACCTTGCATAAAAGGTTGGCAAAAATAGAGACTGCCTTGGAGGCAGATTTACAGGGAAGACAGGGAGAGTTGGCCTCTCAGCCAATTCAAATAGCTCAGATCTCCACAGCCATTCCTCCCATGACCAGCACAACAATCCCCCCTATCACTCCAGCAGCAGAAGCAGGTACCTAAATTTCAGTACCAACTACAACAACTACCTGAACACCTACAGATAAAGACACCAGCTTAAAAATGGACAATATGATGAAGGAAATTGAAGCTCTGGAATTGCAAATGACAGAGTTGAGACAAACCAAGGAAAAGCTGGCTATAATTGAGGCAAAATATGACAAATCAAAGCAGGAGGTAGCTGAGAAAACAAGAGAGGTCAAAGCCTTAGAAAAAAGAATAAAATAGCTAGAGAAAGAGCTCACTTTTGATAGAACTCTAGCTGATATAAAGAAGATTCTATGGGCCAAAATCGGCCAATCCATTACAGACCAGTGGCAAGCCATTGAAACTATTCACGAGCAAATGGAGTTGATAAATTTGGCTCAATTCGAAAACCAAAAGGCCAGAGCATCTTTGAGAAATATGCCCGAGGAAGCAAATAGGATGATCCAATTCTTGAATACTTGAACCAAGGGGCAACTGGCAGCATTAGGAATCAGTAGCAGGACTGAAACTATCTTGCTAATAAAAAAGGTGTTAACCCTTAGGAACTTTGGGCAGGCATTGGACAGAAAATGCCAAGAGATGCAAGCTGAGGTGGATGAGTTCAAGGCAAAGATCATGGCATTGCATAGCAGAGGACTGCCAAGTTTGTTAACCAGTGCCGGAAGACTGTTGTCACATGACCTTTATGCTAATAGAGTCAATATTTTTTCTGCCAAACAAATCACAGCTTCCTCCAGCACTTCAGAAGGAACAGGGCCTCCATCAGGACAGAGTGTTTTTAATAAGTTAGAAAATCTATTCTACATTGCACAAGAGATAAATCACTTGTTCGAATTCCAACCCACCTTCCATAGGTTCACGAAGGCTGAGGAAACATTGATAAAGTTACAGAGGCATCAGTTGTCTACGGAGGACTGGTGGAAGGGGATAAAAGAGATATTGCTCAGGTGATTTGGTTTATTAATTATTTTTTGTCAAGTTACAGGTCAACATATAGAAATGGCAAGATACACCTGTCAAAGGTAGATCGACATGGAGAAAAATTGAAATGATGATTACAGCTCATCCAATGCTAAAAAGCCAAACACACAAGACAAAGATCTAGGCAACAGCAGGCAACATACCAACATCAGGGGACGCACGCTAAAATAAATGCACAACAAGCAGCCCACCCACTCAACCTACAAAGTCAATGGTTTTCTGACAAAAACAGACAGCTAGCAAGCTAACATTAACTGTAGTGTTAAATGTTTCATTTACTCCCTGGCAGGAGTTGGTGATGTAATTTATTGACTGAAGAGTCATCACCTAGATATTTTGTGACTTCCTTTTTTGTATATATACAACCTCTTGCACTGTAAAAGGGGTTGATCGACTGATGTATTCCGGAAAGACTTGCACTTTATTTTTGATATTTTTTCTATAACCAAAGACTGCATACAAGCTTGGAGAATGGACTGTTGATGTGTGATTAATGTTTCTGAAGAGTTAAATGAAGAATTCTTGTGCTGCAATATGATACAATAAGTCTCCCTACCTCTGTTATTTCATTTTCATACATACTCAAGTCACTTAACAAAAGATTGGTATAGAATTTGCTTTGCTACACTCTATGCCCAGGCTCTGTTGCTTATTAATGTTTTTCTTCTTGAACTAGACATAAATACGAATTCTGTTATGGCTCATGTTTGATCTATTTTCGCATATGAATGACTGTCATCTAGGAATTCTTAGCTTCTCCCAGATTGAGTTCATTCATCTTCCTCCTGCTAACCTGTTTGAGAGATTCTTTGCTGCGTCTCATTCTTTAGTCCTTATTCATCCTTATAAACTTGCAAAGTTGTTTCATGAACAACTACCCTGCTCCTCATCCTTTTCGTGATTAAGAAAGCACACCAACAGTCTTACTCCATGACCCCATGCCCAATGGTTTGAAATTTACCACCATATGCCTTGCCTCTCTACTTGAAACATCATTTTTCCCACCAAAACACAAACAAAGCACAAACAAAAATCCCTGAACTCAATAGCTAGCCTAAAATCATCATCAACAAAGCTAAATCATAAAGAGGGAGCCCTCTCTGACTGCAAGTGGGCTAGAACCTGCAGTCCAAAGTTGGTTTGTGGTTAACTCGGCCGTATCCTTCTGGAGCTTAAGGACAACCTGAGTGATAACATTACACATTAAAATCCACTTTCAACTAAGGAAATAACCTAAGGAACAACATTTCTAAATTTATTTCCATTAATTTACCCATTTTCATGAGAATAACCAATAAATTTATTAGTTTTATGTTATTCTCATAATTTTACCCATTTACGTGAAATAATTTAATTATTTTTACTCATTTTAATATTTCCCATAGAAATAATTGTTGGAAATACTAAGAGGCAGGTGAATCAATATTTCTTAGCAATTAGTAACTTATTAATCTTTTCATAGCATTAGTTATTATTCAATAGTATTCAAAATAGTAAATAAACAATACACAATGAACAAAAGAGTTTTTAGGTGGAAAACCCCCTCTAGGTAAAAAACCATCGAACAATTTTCTATAAGTTCTTTAAATATTTAGCCCCGACTGAAAATAAAGCTACAACTCCATAGAACTCTAGAAAATAATTATTCTCTAGCACCTGCTGGAAGGATTCCCCAACACCTTAGGTTTTATCAACAATTAGTCGAATGGATGCACCAACACCCCAGCAAGCACCAAATTTCCCTAGCACCACCATACCACCCTAAAATGAAAATTAAATTAAAGGAAATTTGAAGTCTAAAATGGGCTTCCTAAGGAATATTATAAAATAATAGCAGAAATAATGAATTAATATTAGTTTACATCATCATATTTTAGAAGGAAAAAAAAAAAAAACTTTTTCAATTCGTATTTTCAACTTATCTCCATGCGATTGTAGTCAAATTTCTAGTGGTAGGACTCATTATATGTAGTGTTTAATTCCTCATCCAAGGAGTACCCATGTTGCATACTGTCGATGGATCCTGCTACACGAAAAATGAGAAGTACATGAAGAAATGTGATTGCAATCAAGTTTTCTCATGTATTTCTCATATTTTTGTGTAACGGGGTCCATTGAAAGTATGCAACATGGGTACTCCTTAGATGAGGAATTAAATTGCGCATCCAACGAGTGATCCCACTCAAAATTTGAGTAAAACTGTAGGGAGATAAGTTGAAAATACGAGTTGAAAAAAGTAGTTTTTTTATTTGTTTATTTTTTTATATTTTTACTTTTTTACTCCAAAACTGGTATATCAGCCCCCATGGTTGACATCACCATCTTGAATCCTATTGGTTCTTATAAAGTTTATTTTGGATTCACATTTTTTTTTTAGGCCCATTTTAGACCTAAAAATTTCTCTAATGATTAATTACAAAAATTGTGGATTCTCGTACCAGGGACCATGATCACTTACAATTATATACAATGATATTCTTTGGCTGGAAAAATAACCCTAAAACTAAATCCCTTGTCCCAACAATACAGTTTAAACCCTTGTAACAACCACAACCACTCTAACCCAATAACTCTTACACTTCCTGTACAATTTTTTTACAAAATTTCACAAGACTTTGAGCTTACATACCATAACAAGTACAATGATTTGAACTTATGAATGAAAGCCTTTTGTTAGTGTGAAATTCCTTGGAATATGTACGAAAAACAGTTCACTTAAGTCACCAGGTGACAAGTGACCCTAACAACAAGTTGATGGCTGCTAGCAATTCAAATCTACAACAAAAATAGAAAACCTACCATAAAAGTAGAGACGATCCAAAATAGAAAGCAACAATATAAAATATCCGATGTTATACCCCAATTTTAAAGACTTTGAATGAATAAATCTTTTATTTTTAACACCTAGTTAAGGAGATCTATAGATGGGTCTACAATCCCCCTTCCATGGGATGGTCCTTTGATGTCCTTGATGCTTCAAAAAATGATTCTCTCTCTCAATATGTGAAAATCCCAGACAAAATGTGGAGAACTCAAAATGGGAGCTCAAAGAAAAAGGACAATAATATTGACAATGATTATGATCATGGTGAATAATTAATGAAAAACACTCCTATTTATAGCAAAGTATGGAGTTAATCTCGAAAATGGACAATAATAAAATAATATTAACCAAATTTGATCTAACTACTTGGAATACTTTATTATGTATGGAGAGGGAAAATATATTTAAAATGGTTAAATATCTTTATTTAAAAATAATTAACAAATAAAATGATCTATTAATTAATTTGCAAGAATTAAGAATGGCATGAAATCAAAATAATTAATACATGGTGATTTAATAATTATTCTATTAACAAAAATAATAAAAATTAAACAAATAGTGATTTATTTAAATATTCCTAAGGGATTTAGTCAAATGCGACAAGTAATAATTATTTAAATAATGATTTAATAATTATTTCTAGAGAAAAATAAATAAATAATCATTTATATAATTGTTCTCATGGTTTTTTTTTTAATTAAATTAGAAAATAATTTAATGAAAGTGGTTTACTAAATTATTTTCCATATTGAAAGTGATTTTACTATGGTAAAATTAAATCTACATGGTGTACTTCGATCCACCTAGTTAGAAATGGCTAGGAGATCATTTTTTGGTGATAACACCTTTGATGTTGATGATGAGACTCGTGCTTCTGAATATCCTTTAATATTGTGAAATGATGAGGGTGTTTTTCCTTTGATGATGTGATTACACCATTCTTGGTGATAAGATTGTGTTGTAGCCAAGGTGGTCCTATAGGTGCCACTTTTATTTCTTGAAACTGTTGTAGATCACCCGCTCTAACAATGATGATGATTATGTCGTCACTAATAATCATTGAAAATACGCTTCTATCTAAATAAATTATGTCCTTGTAATAAATTATACATATACTTACCGCAACCACCCTTATCTACTAAATTAATATTAAAATATTCTTAGGTAGAGTGACTGCTCTTGTCCTTCTAGGCTACCGAATAAGGGTTTTCTCTTCTTCTTCTTTTATTGTTAAAGGTGAATGGTACATTGTATAGAAATGAGTGTAATACCTTACTTTAAGGTTACTTCTCCATTAAATCACCGTCATATTAGATATTAAAGACCATCAACCAATGAATGTATGCCATGTCACCACCCCATGGGGTTTTAGCCCAAAAAATGGGGCCTCTAACTTGAAATTTCAGTAGCTCCCAAAACGTGAAGAACTATGTGGTGTGCCACATACCACTGAAAACATATTTTTGAGGAGAATTCAACAAGAATTATTTTTAATCGAAAAATCAATAGTTTCCATGTCATATTTGTCAAAAAATGTGGAGCATATCTTGGTGTTGCTTGGGTTGACATCAATGAAAACCACCTATCAACAATCTCCCCCTTTAGCATTGATGGAAACACATGTACTCTCTCTATGATCATGACTTCCCTTGACATCATGCGTACAACCTTTATGATGGAATTTATCACACCCTTTGACAACAATGGCAGAGGGTGACTCTTCTTGACAACTTTCCTTCTCCTGTGGACCCGTAACTTGCCTCCACTCCCCCTGTCAACTTGGATAGATGAAAGCATACTCTAATGGGAACCTGGGATAGTTCCAAGTTTTTGGCAAAGATACTCAAATTTCTCACGCGACAACGGTTTAGTGAAGATGTTGCTAATCTGGAAACTCAATGAAAAATTTCGATCATTGGAATAGATTCCTCATTTTGAGAGGACCAATTTTAACTTTTGAAGAACTAGATTCAGATAAGGGAAACTCAAATTTTGAAGTGAAGCTCACAATATGACATTTGATTAGGTCAGTCTAGAGGAAAACGTGTCCCTCCTCCAATGCCTATAAATACAAATCAATAAGATCATTTGGACATCAACATCACATGTAATTTCTTCTTCTTTTAGAGTTTCATTCTATTTGAAATTGAAGGTTTCAAAGGAAGTGTGAAATTGTCATAGAAAGTATGAACTTTTCATAGGTGTGAAGCTATCATTGGAAGTGTGAAGTTGTCACAGGAAGTTCAAAGGTTTCACTGGAAGTGCGAAGCTATCATAGGAAGTGTGAAGGTTTCACAGGAAGTGTGCATGACGAACATGAAGTGCACGAGTATCTTTGATTGCCTTGAATTTGACCAAATTTGACTATTGGCACATATTTTGGATATTAGTTGGTAGGGTTGTTGAAAAAGTCAAAACTTTGACTTTGATTATTGTTTATGGAATTGGGCTCATTACACTCTTTGTTTAACATATTATGGCAATCTAATAGAAGAATAATTTAAAAGGGTTCTCCCCCTTGTGGGGTTTTCCCCTAGTCTTTGACCAATTTGGAGTCTCTTGTTGATGCCCTTAATTATCTCCTTCTATCATTGCATTTATTTTTCTATCTTGAATTACTATTGAATATTGGAATAACTAGTTGTTATTGGAAAATATTACTTGTTGAAGGATTGATTTGGGCTAAAGTGATTGAAATAGCATAGAGTAGTGGAAAATTGACATGGTATTAGAGCTAAGGTGAAGGACAAGCCCAAAGGAGACAAGAGTTGAAGCAATCATCTTTGGAAAAGTTGAAGGATAATATCTAATCAAGTCCATATGTCTACCTCTTACTTCAAGGAAAATGAGAAGATAGGTGATTCATTTAACTTTGTTGTTTGGAATATTTGGTTGGAAATCATATCAGATGATAATGATGTCTTGGAATACATTCAACGAAAAGTTCTTAAGTGTCCAGAAAATGCTCCAGCGAATACCAAGAAAAATTACAAGAAAGGTGAGTTGAAATTAAAGAAAATTATTGTTGATGGTTTTCAAGATCATTTACTTGCCTATGCTGGAAATTTTAACGGATATGTATGATAAGTTCACCAACATGTATGAAGTTAACAATTTTAATGAAATCATCTCCTTAGAAGATAAAATCAAAGATATGAATATGAATAAAGGAAAATCGTCACAATCATATATCATGAGAATACCTCATCATAGAGATCAATTTCAAAGAGTTGGGGAAACTATGTTTGAGAGGGAATTGCAGTTGTTAACTCTTAGAGGTTTCCTTCCTATCTCGGAAACCTTCATTACCACTATAATAAATAACAATAGTTTCCCATCATTTGATGAGATAATTGGAAAACTTTCTCAATAATGATCAAGGATGATCTCATAAGGTAACATTCAAAAGCATGAAGAAGGAGAGCTCGTTGATTTCATCACTAACAACAAGAGAAATAAAGGAAAATGTGGTTCATAAAGTTTAAGGAAGCCTCATCCTCAAAATTAAGATAGAAGGAATGGAGACAAGGAATCATCACACATTGAATGCTACAATAGTCATAAGGAAGGTCACTAAGCTCAAAATTTTCTTGAGAATAACAATGCTCCATAAGAAAACAATAGAGACAAGCACACCAGGTTCAATAATTGAAGAAGAGGAGATGATCGAAGGAATGATCGTAATCAAAGATATTAAAGAAGGAGAGGAGATGTTATGGATGATCATGAAGATTACCACCATCCTCAAAAAAAGTCAAGAAATACCAAGTATGAAATTAATGTTGCTACTAATCAATGTGAATATATCCTTATTTTTTCACTTTCTAGTTCCTCTCCCCTAGATAATTGGGAGAGTTGGTTGGATGATAGTGGGGCCTGTCATCATTTCTCTGGGTATAAGGAGGTTCTCTCTAATTTGGTAGAGAGGCTGTCAAATTTGAAGATTATTTTTGGAGACAACTCCACTCATCCTATTAAGGGCTTTGGTTTTGTTAAATTTCATTTGGACTCTGGGGATCTATTTTTCTTCATGATGTGATGTATGTGTCGAGGTTGAAGATGAATTTGGTATCTATATCTACTTTTGAGGAGAAGGGAATGATATTTTCCTTCATTCAAGGAAAATTAGTCACTTGGCTTGTAGGATCCCCTATGAGAGATTCTTTCACACTGGGATCTTGATTTTATGGACTCTCTAGAGTCACTGGAAGCGCCCTTCTAGAGATGGTCCATGACACTAATCATCAAAGTGAGTTGTGGCACCGAATATTGGCCCATCTAAATTATTAATCTCTTCCAAAATTGAATTTGGTCTCTGGGATTCTTGATGTACAAGCTCAAAATGATGGAGTATGTCTAGTATATGCATGTGGAAATAAGACAAGGGGATGATTCCCCTATAACAAGAATAAGACAAATGAAATCCTCCAACTCGGTCATTTTGACATATGTGGATTGATGCCCACACATTCTCATGGTGGCCATCTCTACTACATTACCTTCATAGATGATTTCTAAAGGATGACATGGATATATTACTTGAAGCATAAGGATGAGGCCTTCGATTTGTTCAAGGACCTCAAGGCTTTGGTTGAAAATCAAACAGGGAAGAAAATTAAGACCTTCAAGTCTAACAATGGAGGAGAGTACATTTCAAATGAATTCATAGGTTTTTGAAAAAATGAAGGCATCAAGAAGGAGACGATTGTGGCATATAATCCCAAACAAAATGGAGTGGCTGAGAGAAAGAATGGGTATATTGTGGAATCTTCTTGAGCCATACTCCACGATCAAAAGCTGTCGAAGTTCCTTTGTGATAAAGCACCAAATACAATGGTATATGTTCAAAATGAGATTCCTCTTCAAGAATTGGACAACAAGACTTCCGAAGAAGTATTCACAAGTGTCAAGCCTAACATTGGTCACCTCTTTATATTTAGTTTCCCTATATATTTCCACGTGTTTAAAGGAAAAAGAAACAAGTTGGAAGCCAATGGAAGAAAAGGTCGATTTTTTGGGTATTATGAAGATTACATAGAACTTAGAACATATATTTCTGGTCAAAGAAAGGCTAAAATTAGTAGGGATGTAATGTTCGATGAAATTTTTTTCCATGGAAAAGCAAAGGACCTTCCTGTGCCTCCTCCCCTTGAGAAGGATAGTGATGATATGGATATTTTGGAGGGTCCTTCTATGCCTCAATATGAGAGAGGCATTGTTGGTGATCCCATGGATCACATGGACCCCTTGGATCCTCCTCCATGTGATCCACTTGCTAGGAAGAGGGCACTTTAGCTTCGTGACACATTACAGGATGTTGAGAGACTCATTCCCACCAGAGGGAATTTTGGAGAAAGAAATAAGTTGTATGAGTATCAGGCATATGTTGCAGTGATGAGAAATATAACTTGGAAGAAGTTGTGAAAGAACAAGTTTGGAAGGATGATATGGACAAAGAATACGACTCAATTATGAAGAATTACATATGGTATGTTGTGACTTCAAAATGGTTATTCAAGGTCAAGCATGGAGTTGATGGAAGTATTTAGAAATGTAAGGCAAGGATTGTGGCAAGAGGATTCTGCGAGAAAGATGGAGAATATTATGATGATATATTTCTCTTGTGGCTAAATACACCACCATTTGTTCAATAGTTTCCCTTACCGTTGTAACAACCCTAGGTAAAAATCCATGTAAATATAAAAATATAAGACCACAGTCATGGGGCACGTATTCCAAGGTGAGTGGTGGGAAAAACATTCTAGTGTGGGTGTTCATTGGTTTATTAAGGATTTGGAAAAGCATAATGGAAATTTTGACACACTTATTTATGAAAATAATGGAAATTAGGATGAAAGGAAGGTGAAAGGTCACAGGTTTCATGTGAGGAGGAAAATAAATGAAAATAATGGAAAACAAAGAAAAGAGAGGCCTCATTGATAAAAAGGCTTCTGAGGATCAGTTCACAGATTTGGTTAGTTCATTTTTGGAGCTCTCTCATTATTCTCTCTCTCTCTCTCACTCTTGGAAACTTAGAGTTTTCTCAGAGCACTTTAGCATTGGATCAAGAAAGGAAAAGAAGGCAAGGGGAAGGAAGGAGCCAACAAGGAAGAGCAAGATCGAGTAGCTACAATAGAATTATTTACAGGTATAAACTTTCATGTGTGTTTTCCTTGCTATATTTGGAATGCATGGTATTGCTTGTGGTTCTTTGTTGTTACGACATAGGTTTTTCCAGTTGTGACAATGTTTTTAGAATAGCCTTTCAATTTTTGGATAGTCATGGTGTGATGGGGTTCTCATGTTTTGGTTGACCTGGATTTCCGAATGGATTCGAAGCTGAGTGAGGTGGATCTCTGAAAGAAAGAAAACATGGCCTAATGATCCCTAAACCAGACTATGGATTGTGGTAAAGCCATTGGGCTAGTGACCCCTGAACCAGACTATTAGTTGTGGTAAAGCCAAGTATTTTGTGCCTCGGTGGGCCTAGGAATCCTCAACGGTTAATGGTGGGATATACTTTAAAGCATAGAGGTGGTTTCCCTTGATTAGGCCTAGGGATATTTTTTGGAGAATGGTGGGATATACTGTAAAGCCCAAAGGGTACAGTGTTGGTTTAGGGCGTAGTGATTACTGGATCGAACTGTGGATTGTCATAAATCTTGAGAGACTAGGAGATAGGATAATTATTGATGGTGTAGGTGGAGGAATCCGATGGCATCCATTCTTGTGGGGGTCTAGTGATCAGGTGGAGATCATGGTAAAGCATGTTATTACATGTTTATTGTTTTGGCCTAGTGATCCAATGTGGATTACGGTAAACCCTGGTTTCTATTGATGAGGGTGAGGTGGTTTAGCCTTGGGATGCCCTGGTTGGCTCTTTTGGTTTGAGTTCCACATTCATGCTTGGAATATGGCATGGGGGTGATTGGCTGAAGAGAGATTCAGCTCAACAAATCTATGGTTGGGTGGAATATGGTAGTCCCATACTCAGTTAGCTTTGGAATTCATTAATAGGAAGTTCTTTCCTTGGTATGTTATGTCTAAATGTACTAGTTTATATGTGGATTCTATGGATGATGTATCCTTGATATTTCTGTTTTTATTATGCTGGTTATAAGCATGTATTGTGACGGTGATGATGTATATCTCTCCTCATGTTTTGACTTGTAAGTGAATGAACAATGTATCTATGACCTAATAGATGATAATGCAGCTAATGATATAAGGGAACAATGCTTCTTAGCGATTCTCAGATAATTGTGAGAGCCCTATGCTTAGATCTATTTTTTTAAATTGTAGATTACATATTTGTGATATGTTTTATGAAATGCATGTCATGGCTACTAGGGTACAGTCTAGTCCTTCTTGATTTTTTCACAAATTTATCTTTGTTCTGCTCTAAAATTTCATTCCTGAAGGTGTCATTGAGTTTTGAGCAGTGACCTGGGCTCTAGGCCTGAAAAGTGGCACAAATCTCGGAGTCATATGCACATTTATGAGGAGAAAATTCCCCATATGCATGCATATCCTTGTTTTGGGAGTTTCTAGAGCCTCCCAGATGCACCCTTTAATCATATAAAGGAAGCGTCTAGGGGATTGGTGCACTAAAACTTCAACTGGTATCAGGGGTTGGTTACTTGAGTGGTTGGGATGGATCTTCGAAGTTTTGTTGCTAATGTGGAAGGCTTGTGTGTTGTTTTTCCGTTAATTCCACTTCCTTAAGTTGTCTTAGGAGGTTGAATTCAATTATAGTGGCCTCTCCTTGCATGTTTACTGCACTTGGCCAGTTACTTGGGTAGATGTGGGATGAGGGTGTTACAGAGTGGTATCAGAGCGGGTTGCACTCTCTTTGGGTTGTATATGATACCATAGAGTGGTACTAGAGTGAGTTCCGTTATTTCTGGGTGGTTTTTAGTTTCTGTTCTCCTTATGTGATATTTGGTACCACAAAGTGGTATCAAAGCATGGTTCAACACTTGGACTGGATGGGAAGAATGCATTTTTCATGCATGCATGTAGGTGATATATGTGTTTGATGTGTATGCATGGTGATGGTAATTTTTGTAGTGATTTCTTCATGTGAAGGTTGATGATGTTGTTGTTGGGATGCTTTTCTCATGAATGCATGTCAGTTGTATGTGCATTTGTTATGCATGTGAGTGTCCATATATTATTATGCATGCATTGTCATGGTTATAGTTACATCTATACAGTAGGTCAAAAATGCATTGTGAGGTCATTGTATGCATTTTAGTTCATCGTGATGTTGTTGGTTGTTGTGATGTTGATGTGTTGGCTAAGAAAGAGCAGGATATGTAAATCATAAAAGCGAGCTTGCATCACTAGACTTCAAGGTAAGAGAAGATCGTCATATAGATTTGTATGTTGGGATGCAGGTATGTGGTTAATGGTTGTTATAAGAATTAGGGTTGCTTATATACTTTTCATTTTATTATTGTTATGGTTACATGCAAGGTAGATGCTAGTGAATCAATGTGGTCATATGCATATTTTTTGATAATCATGAATGATAGTAACTTGTTGTTGTATGCGTTATGGTCATATCCATGATGGTTATGTTCATTACATTTAAGATCTTGATGTTACATGTATCATGATAACCTAGATTGGTGTATGCAAATCATTATGGTTATGGTATTCAAGTAGGATTCAACTTATTTATGATAGTGTGTTGTACTAATCTAGGCTGACTATGCATATGTGATTGCTATGTATGAATGACAATTGTTTATGAGCTTATGATGTGAGAATGTTAGCTAGTTACTATTATGGATATCATGACCTTATTATGTTTGAGTTGATATGTTGTGAAGTTATATCATGCTAATCTAGATTGATTGTGTAGACAAGATAGCCACCCTTGAGATACATTAATGTATGAGTTTTCTTATGTCACATATTTGGTGTTTGAATGTTTGACTATGTCATTTATTTTGTGTTTGAGTGTTTGGTGTCTAATATGTAGTCTATATGTTGTCTAAATGTCTACTTAATTGAATTATATTAGTATGTGTCTATAATATTTCTTGCCGAAATGATCTTGTTTTAATATGGTTGTAGTAGTAGATATACATTGAAACAGTTGATATGTACTTGAGTGTAAGAAGGTGATAGTTGTAGCATTATGTATTATGACTACTGAATGTGAGTTGATTTTTGAGTATGACATGGTTATTATACTTGGTAATGTTCATTTAAAATTAATATACATGATGTATGGATATTTGGAATGTGAGACTGACATGTGTGAGTAGTTGCAAGGCAACATACCTAGTATTAGCTTGACAAGGTAATAGTTGATGTGTTTATATAACTAACAGTTGGGTGATGTGGCGGTGCATAGTAAGAATCAATTTCAACAAGGAAAAGGTAAAATAAAGTTATTGGGTGAGAATTCCTTTGGATGTGTTTGGAACCCGCAATTCCAAACGAATGAGTGCTTTGCATATAGGAAGTATTCTTAACCTTGAATTTGTATGACATTATGAGGATATGTGTTATATTCATAAATATGTATTTCACAGGTATAACAGTTGGTTCTAGTTATGGATAGATTAGTCAAAGGATTAGAGTCCCTTAATAGATGGCATGGATGTGTTTAGTTACAAGCAACATGCTTGGAACAATAGGTTAATGTAACTGGTGTATTATTATGTTTATTTATGTATTGATAATTATGTGTTTATGGCAATATGATGTAGGGGATTGCATGGAAAAGAGATTGCCATGAAATTCTGAAGAAGGCTCAGGTTGAGATTTCCCTTGGAAGCTTTGGGAACCATGGGGATTGAGTCATGGTGTCTATTGAGAGTCTTATGATTTTGATTATTTGTGCTTGATTTGCAGCTTTGTTTATGTCTAATGTATGGCCATACCACTTTGTCCGTGTTGTTGTATTGTTATCGGTTTTCTTGGTTTTCTTCTTGTTTGTGCTTTTTTCTTACCTTTTATGTCTTGAGGGTCTTGGGAATTGGTTGGGAAAGAGGAAATTTAATGGAGCTCAGGGAGATCTGAATGAAACCTAGTAGGTAATGTAAGATTCAAATGAAGCTTGGTGCATGAGTAAGTGAATTTGAAGGTAAATAAATGACAATCGGTTGGATTGGCTATATCCATTGATGTAAATGGACAATGGCAGTACAGTCATGAGAAAGGTAATGGGAATGGTGAAGTAAATGGATCTGAGGTGTCAAATGACTTTCTACATTGGGAACAATTGTTCTCAATGTTGTGCATGGTGTGCAAAGATAAAGGGAGTTCTCTTAACCTTGACCTTATGTTATCTGGTCATTATGTTACGATCATGATTATGATGATGTTTATATATGTATGTATGTCATTGTCTAACAATACCATGATTGTCTTATGGTAATGTTTATGCATATGTATTTATGTATATATGCATCTATGTCACATTCCGACAGGGATTTCAGAGATCATTCTTGTGGAGGAATGATTTCTTATGTGGGTGAGTGACGTGAAGAGATTCCTGGTTCATGAGGAATCAAGTGGGAAGGGTAGCCTAATATATATCTGAGGTAGGTATCATGTGGATATGAATTGATATTGTATTCTTGCATTATATCTATGTTTATGTTATGGATAGGCGAATGCTGAAAGATACATCAGCGGAATGAAAACATTGTGATCCACAACACGCTAGGATAATCATTAATGGCAGAGAGACATTGTAAGAAAGGATGCCTAGTAGAGGAAGTGTGGTCTTGGATGTGTAGTGCTATTTTTGTGTATATGTTGTGCATATTTTATATTTAGTGATAGTACCTATGGTCTTGTGTGCATATTGCAGATGCAGTGTTGGGTATAGATGGTGTTATGTACATGTTGGGTATGTGGTGTTGTGTACATATTGTAATATGCATGTGATGTATATGCGACATTGTGTGCATATGGTGTTGTGCACATGTTGGATGTGCAATGTTGTGTACATATGATGCTATGTAAATGTTGTATATGGTGTTCTGTACATGTTGTATAAGTGGTACTATGTACATATGGTGTTGTGTACATGATTGTACATGTGGTGTTGTGTACATGTTGTATATGTGGTGTTGTGTGCAAGGGATGTTGTGTACATGTCATGCATGGAATGTTGTATACATGTGGTGTCATGTACATGTCATGCATGTGGTACTATGTACATCTGGTATTATGTACACGTTGTATAGGGGGTGTGGTGTACATGTAGCACTATGTACGCATTGTGAAAGAGGTGTCGTGTACAAGTGATGTTGTGCGAGTGGTGTTGTGTATAGTTGGTACTATGTACATGTTGTACATATGGTACTGGTGTACATGTTGTAAATATGGTATTGGTGTACATGTGGCATTATGCGCATGTCGTACATGTTGTGTTGCAGGAATGTGGTACTATGTATGTTCATTTTGTAGGCGTGGTATCATGACATATGTATTCATTGTGTTGTACTTTGTGTACGTATTGGTGTTGTGTTGTATACTGGGTGTAGGTGTATGTATTGTTATGTGGTGTACTCCAGATGTAGGAGTATGTGTTGTATTGTGTTCAACACTAGGTGTAGTGTATGTGTGGTATGTCAAGTGTAGGGGGATGTATTGCATGGTGTTGTATGTCGTGTGTGGTTGTATGTGTGTGATGCACACTATGTATATGTGTACATGGTTGAGGAGAAGGCACTGGGTGTTTTTCGGGTGTGGAAACTGATCCAGTGTGCATACAAAATAAAGAAAAAGGTAGAAGCTAAGGGTTAAGGATAAGCATCAATATTTTATTTCAGTTTTATTATGAATGTGATTTATGATTATGGTCTATGATGATTACATGTGATCTATGATTATGGTTTATGATGGTTACATGTGATTTATGAATTTGATTTATGATGGTTGTGTTTTGAGATAACCTGATGTGATATGTTTATACATAATGACTTGATCAAAGATGCTAGTTTGACTTATTGTGACAGGAAGCGAACAAAATTGCAAATGTACCTTGTTGTCGAGCCACCAATGAGGTATGATTTGAAGTTATTTCAATTTATTTTCAATATAATGGAAATTATGTGCTTGTTATAGGAAAGAATGAAATTCTCGGTTGGGTGGTTGAAATTGTCTTCAAGAATTAGCACTGTCAATGAAAGGAATTGGAACATGTAGTTGTATGCTAGTAAAGAACATCAGGAGCAAGGCCACTGCGGGACAATGGTACCCAATAGTGTCCATTGATTTCCATGAGCATTCCATGACCAGTACGATGGTTTTGAGGTGGGTATATGTCTTGGTTGTTTCACCTTCTGATGTGAGGAAGCCTCACCACATTATGGATTTCCAGGGATAGGGGATGTCATGGAACTTGGAAGGTGAGTGACTACATGGAAGGGGGTGAACACCAAGGACAGTGTTTCCCCAAGGGGGAGGGTTTTGTAACAACCCTTTTTAGACATCCATGTAAATATAAAAATATCAGACCACGGTCATGAGACACATATTCCAAGATGAATGGTGGGAAAAACATCCTAGTGTGGGTGTTCATTGGTTTATTAAGGCTTTGGAAAGGCAAAATGGCATTTTTGGCACATTTATTTATGAAAATAATGGAAATTAGGAGAAAAGGAAGGTGAAAGGTCACAGGTTTCATGTGAGGAGGAAAATGAAGGAAAACAATGGAAAATGATGAAAATAGAGGCCTCGTTGATAAAAAGGCTTCTAAGGATCAGTTAAGATACTTTTGTCAGTTCAGTTTTGGAGCTCTCTCATTATTCTTCTCTCTCACTCTTGGACACTTAGAGTTTTCTTGGAGCACTTTTGCATTGGATAAAAAAAGGAAAATAAGGCAAGAGGAAGGAAGGAGAAAGCAAGGAAGAACAAGATCAAACAACTACAAAAAGATTCATTACAAGTATTGATACACGTGCATTTTCCTTGCTATATTTTGCATGCATGCTATTGCATGCAGTTATTTGCTGTTATGGCATGGATTTTGCTAGGTGTGATAGTGTTTTTTTCCTAGCCTTGCCATTTTTGGATAGCCATGGTGTGATGTGGTTCTCATGTTTTGGTTGAGTTGTATTGCTGGATGGATTCCAAGTTAATTGAGGTGGATCTCTAAAAGAAAGAACACATGGCCTAGTGATCCCTAAACCAAAATCTATATTATGGTAAAGCCATTAGCCTAGTGAACCTTGGACCGGACTGTGGGTTGCGGTAAAGCCAGGTATTGTGTACCCTAGTGGGCTTAGGAATCCATAAACAGATAATGGCGAGATATACAGTAAATTCTAGAGGTGGTTTCCCTTCATTAGGCCTAGGAATCCTTGTTGGTGAATGGTGGGATATACTCTAAAGCATAGAGGGTGGAGTTTCAGTTCAGGGCCTAGTGATCTCTGGATTAGACTGTGAATTATGGTAAAGCTTGGGAGACTAGGAGATACAAAAATTCCTCATGGTGTAGGTGGAGAATAAAATGGCATCCATGCTTGTTGGGGCCTAGTGATCTGGTGGAAATCATGGTAAATCTAGTTATTACATGTTTATTATGTTGGCCTCATGATTTGCTATGGATTTTGGTATAACCTGGTTTTTATTGATGAGGGTGAGGTGGTTTAGCTTTAGGATGCCCTGGTTGATTCTTTTAGTTTGAGTCCCACATTCATGCTTGGAATATGGCATGGGGTTGATTGGCTGAAGAGAGATCTGGCTCAGCCAATCTATGGTCAAGTGGAGTGTGGTAGTCCCATACCGGGTTGACTTTGGCATTCATTAATAAGAGGTTCTTTCCTTGGTATATTATGTGTAAATGTACTAGTTTATATGTGGATTCCATGGCTGATGTATCCTTGATATTTATGTTGTTATTATGATGGTTATAATCATGTATTATGACAATGATGACGTATAGCTCTCATCATGTTTTGACTTGTAAATGAATGAACATTGTATCTATGACCTAATAGATGATAGTGCATCTAATGATATAAGGGAATAATGCTTCTTAGTGATTCTTAGATAAGTATGAGACCCCTATGCTCAGATTTGTCATATAAACTTATAGATTACATATTTGTGACATGTTTGATGAAATTCTTGCCATGGATAGTAGGGGTCCAGCATATTCCTTGTTTATGTTTTTGTAAATCTATATTTGTTCCACTGTGAAATTTCATTTTTGAAGGTGTCATTGATTTCTGGGTAGTGACCTAGGCTCTAGGACTGAAAAGGTGGCACAAATCCCAGAGTCATAGGCACAGGTGTGAGGAGAAAAGTCCCTAGACGCATGCATACCCATGTTGTGGGAGCGTCCAAAGAATCCTAGATGCATCCTTGTCCATATCAAGGGAGTGTCTAGGGGTTTGATGCACTAAAACTTCATTTGTTCTGAGGGGCTAGTTACTTGAGTGGTTGGGATGGCTCCTGGGATTTCTACTGCTGATGTGGAAGGTACATGTGGTGTTTTTCTGTTGATCCCACTTCCTTAAGGTGACTTAGGAGAATGAATCCCATTATAGTGGCCTATCTTCGTATGTTTACTCTGGTTGGCTAGTTACTTGGGTAGATGTGGGATGAGGGTGTTACAACTGCAAGTCAAGGATGGACCCTTCATCATATGGACATGAAGATGAAGTTCGCCCATAATATGTTAGAGGAAGAATTTTATGTTGAGAAGCTATAGGGATGTGAAGTAGAAGACCAAAATACACACGTTTGTAGGTTGAAGAAGGAATTGTATGGCTTGAATGAATCCCCCAGATCATGGTATCTCTATATATATAGTTACCTAGTGAAGCTTGGATTCACTAGAAGAAGCATTGATCCCAACATCTACTTCAAGATGGCTCTGATGTTCTTAGTGAACACCCATTTGAACATATGCTATGCAATGAACACATTGAGTTAATTTATGACTAATCATCTCCATGCACATTGGATTGTTTCCAAACACATTTTGAGATACTTGCATGGGACAATTACCCTTCGTATGAGATATTATACTAGAGATGTGAGACTTCATGGATATACCGATGCTGACTGGGAAGGAAACATTTTTGAAAAGAAGATCAATTCAAGATATTGTTGTAGCCTTGGATCTACAATGATATATTGGATGAGAAGGAAACAAAATTCCATAGCTTTGAGTACCATTGAGGTAGAGTATATTGTCGCTAGCATGGATAACTACGAAGAAATTTGGTTAAGAAAGCTCTTTGAAGAATTGTTTGAGTAGGTCTTGGACACTACTATGATATATTACAACAACAAGAGTGAGATTCAATTGAAATAAAACCCCATATTTCATGACAAGGGCAAGCACATAGAGATCACATATCATTAAATTTGAGACATGGTGCTAGAGAGAAGCCATTAGATTCCATCACATATCAACAAATGAGTAGATTGTAGATATTATCACCAAGGATTTTGTGAAAGGGAAGTTCTTGGTCTTCGAGAGAAACTTGGACTGATAGATGCAACCCTTCCTAATAAGGGGCTTCGCTAATCGATAACATTGAACATAGTTCTTCGCCCCTTGGTTTAGCTCCTAAGGTGGGAATCGAGCATTGAGGGATCTTGGGGTTGAGGGATCTCTGAAAAATAGGGTATCTCCCCTATTTGTCACCCATAGGGTGTGTGTGATCCTTGTCCATTTTGACAATTCAAGTATCTCCCCCTATCTTGGTCTAGCGAAGTATACCCCAGTTGGCATCATACCCACAAGTTGGGCTTGTAGGGATTGTCCATACCCATCTGGCCAATCGGTTGATGAGGCTTGGGGTTTTGTGATACTTACCTTTGGTAAGTCGTGTTGAGCCTTACCTATTATATAGTGAGTGGTATCTCACCCATTGATCACATAGTGGGATGGTTGTGATCCTTGCTTGGTAAGTTGTATCTTCCTATTGCTCGATATAGGGTGGAAGCCATATGCTCCCCTATGAGACAACTTGGGCTGAGAGTGTCCCATAGGACCTTCCCCATTAACATAGACATGAGATGAGAGTGTCCCATGGGACATTCCTCATTATCCCTAGAGGTTGGTAGTTGTAGCTCCCTAATGATTCTTCTTGTTTATATTTAATATGTTTTAGTGGATAGAGTTGACCAAAGATGGGACATGATTTGATGAAAATATATTTGCAATGATCACATGATGTAGGTGGAATTTCTCCCTAGATGTGAGGGAGTGTTAATTTTGCAGCTCAGTGACAAATTCCAATCATTGGAATAGATTCCTCATTCTAAGAGGACCAATTTTTAATTTTGAAGTAGTGGATTCAGATAAGTGAAACTATATTTTTGATGTGGAGCCGACAATATGAAATTTGATTAGGTTGGCCTAAAGGAATAATTATCCCTCCTCCAATGCCTATAAATACAAATCAAGGAGATAATTTGGACATAATCATCACATATCATTTATTCTTCTTTTGGAGGTTCATTCTTTCTGAAATTGAAGGTTTTATAGGAAGTGTGAAGCTATCATAGTAAGTGCAAAGGTTTCACAAGAAGTACGAAGTTTTCACAAGAAGTGTGAAGGCTTCACAAGAAGTGCGAAGTTGTCACATGAAGTTTGGAGGTTTCATAGGAAGTGCGAAGCTATCACAAGAAGTGAAAATGTTTCATAGGAAGTGTGCATGAGGAACAAGAAGTGTGTGGGTATCTTTGACTATGTTGATTTTGACTAGATTTGACTATTGGCACATATTTTAGACATTGGTTGGTATATTTGTTGAACAAGTCAAAACGTTGACTTTGATTATTGTTTATGGATTTGGGCTCATTGTACTCTCTAGTGAACATTTTATGAAAATCTAATAGAAGAATAACTTAAAAGGGTTGCCCCCCTTGTGGGGTTTTCCCTTGGTCTTTGACCAAATTAGTGTCTTTTGTTGAAGCTCTTGATTGTCTCTTACTATTTGATTCTAGTTATTATTCTATCTTCAAATACTGTTGAATATTGGAAGAACTAATTATTATTGGAAAATATTTCTTGTTGAAGGACTGAATTAGGCTAAAGTAATTGAAATAACACAGAGAAGTGGAAAATTAACAAATGTCAATGATTTTTTCTTTTTTCCCAATATATTCCACTTTGATATTATTCTCGACAACTTGTTCTCTAAAAAAATGGTAATTGATTGTAATGTGTTTTGTTTTTGAAAGCATAATAGGGCTCTTAGAGATACTTATGGCACTAGTGTTATCATAGAATATTAGAATAGGCTCATCAAATTTCTCTTGAAGATCCTACAAGGTTTGTTTCATCCAAAGGACATGTGTACAACAAGTTTTTGCTGCTATGTATTTTGTTTCCACTCTAGATAAGGAGATTGAATATTGTTTCTTGCTCAAACATGAAACACGAAAACCACCTAGATAGAAAGCTACTCCATTGGTGCTTTTATGATCATCAACACTTCTTTCCAAATTTCAATCTGTATAAGCTACAACGGTTAACTCATTTCCTTTAGGATTCCATAATCCATATTATATTGTTCCCTTGAGATATCAAAATATCATTTTCACAACAACAAAATGGGATTCTTTTACTACTGCTTGGAATCGTGCTACCTTTCTAACTTCCTGTATCACATTAGGCCTGGAAGTTGTTACATAGAGGATACTACCAATCAGATATCTATGCATCCTTCGATTCACATCTTTGGATTAGTCATCTATGCTCAACTTGCAACCTATCACTATTGGGGTGATAATTAGCTTGTAATATTCCATCTGAAACCTCTTTAGCATTTCCTTGATATATTTGTCTTGACAACTGAATATTGCCTTGTCTTCCTGAGAGATCTAAAGTTCCAAGAAAAATGTCAACTCACCAATTAACAACATCCCAAACTCACTTTACATGTCTGCTACAAATTTTAATTTTCTTAACCTATCATCATCGCTATAAAAAGTTATATCATCCACATATACTTCAATAACCATCAAGTTGTCATGTTAATTGAAACTTCCTCTCTTGAATCCTTGTTTCTGCAAGTATTTGTCAAGACGAGCATACCAAGACCTAGGAGCATGTTTGAGACAATAAAATGTCTTTTTTAACTTGCAAACATAGTTCTTTTTATCTGTTAGCAAAAATCCTTCAGGTTGTTCTATGTATACCTCTTCTTCTAACTCTCCATTCATAAATGATAATTTCACACCAATTTGATATAATTTGACCTTCCATGAACATGTATAAGCCAAGAACATCCTAATAGTTTCCATTCTAGCAACCAAAGAAAATGTCTCTTTGAAATTGATTTATTTAGCCTATGCATATCCTTTGCAGCCCAACCTTTCTTTGTTCTTGGTAACCTATCCATCCTCATATAGCTTTTCCATGAGAGCCCATTTTGTCCTAATGGAATTTTTATCCTTAGGTTTTGGAACCAATTCCCAAGTATCATTATTCTCAATTCGATCCAATTGTTCATTTATAGCAGGTATCCAATGTTCATCATGTCTAGCTTCTTCAAAGTTGTTCGGCTCAAATGTGGCCAAGAGAACAAAATGAGCTTGTTGTGGTGCATAAAGTTGTCAGTTTCTTCTGGTTCTTATGCATTCATTGAGATCACTAATGATCTAATTTGAAGGATGATTATTTTGATACCATTCTTTAGGGGTCTTTGAGGTTGTTTGTTGTTCACCTTATTGTTCATCACTTGCCTCTTCTTGGTTGGTATTTGTTTCCTTATTCAATTGTGCTTGATATGGGGATTCCTCTTTGACATTTTATAATTCAGTCTCTCATGCCTCAGATTTGTTTGAAGATGAGTTTCTTTATTCATTCTTTGTTCGACGAACTTTGTCAAATGTTACGTTGATACATTCAACTATTCAGTTAAGCCTATCATTGTAACATATATATTGTTTTCTTTTGCATGAGTACCCAACAAAGATGCCTTCATCTAACCGATAATCAAACTTTCCTATTTTTTTTTCTTCCATTTTGATGTAGCATTTGCTTCAAAATACTCGAAAATGTTTGACATTTGCTAGTATTCATCTCCCTAGTTCATGTGGGGTCTTATCACAATTGCTCCTAAGTAATACTCTATTCAATATGTACACGGTTGTATCAACTGCTGAACCCATAACTTGTTATTCAATTTTGAATCATTCGACATGTTTTTGGCCATTTCTCCTACAGTTCTATTATTCTTATCGATAACTCCATTTTGTCGTGGTGTCCTAGTTGTTGGGAACTAACTTTTTATTCCATATTCTTCACAGAAATGCTGAAATTCTTTGGATGTGAATTCGCCACCATTATCCGATCACAAACATTTCATATTCAATTTGGTTTCATTTTCAACCATTTCCTTGAATATTTTGAAACATTCAAATGCTTCAAACTTTTTCTTGAAAAAAATAACTATTTCATCCTAGTATAATCATCAATCATTAACATGAATACAACTCACCATCTAGTCCTTTAGTCTACATTGGTCCACATAGATCAGTGTGTATAAATTTCAATGGTTTTGATGTGGAATGTTCTTTTGTCTTGAATTCAACTCTTGTTTGTTTTCCATGCCTACAATGTTTACACATAGTGTTGGTTGGTTTTGAAATCACTAAAATTTCTCTCACAACTTACTTATAGCTGATTCTAACAAGGTTATCTAATATTACTTGTCCTTTCCATCTATGTTAGAGCCAAATCGAGTATTATTTTTCCAAAAAACAACCTTTAACAACTTCATCTAATGTGTATATGTTGTTTGGAGTCCTAATTGTAGTAGCCAATAGTTGGCCATATTTTTCTCTTCTTATTTCACATTTCTTTGAGTCAAAGAGAAATGTGTGTTCTTGATCAAAGAAATTTTGATTCATATTTTCCATAAGAAGTACATCCTTTGTTGCAGAATCCTTGTTTCCAAGCTTGACTGTACATGTTTCTATAATATTTACAAATCCATCATTTCCAAAAGGCATCATTCCATCTTTTACTTCTTTCAAATATATAAAATTATTCCTATCTCTGGTCATATGCATTGATAAACCACTATCAACGTACCATAAATTATATTTGATTTGGGCCTTTAGAGAAAGAGCACATCTTTTAGTTTTCATTTCCTAGACTTGTTCATTCTGATTCTGTTGTGATTCCCCTAGGGGAGAAATAAGCCTACAATCATTAGCCAAATGTCCAAAATCACTTAATTTATAGAATTCTACTTCATTTCTTAGGTAATAAAACTTCTTGTAAATTTTCTTGTAATTTTTCTCCAAACTTATGGGATAGCCATTCCTAAAGGGTCTTCCAAATTTGCTTCTGTTCCAACCATAAGCATGAAAATATACAACTTGATTTCCAAAATTTCCATATGAATAAAAAAATCATGAATAATGGGCTCATACCTGGGTGGAAACCTTCTTCAGGGAAGCATTCTCCAAGGGTCTTCTTGCTAATTTTGTATATCTTTAACTTTTGGTTATGCTAGGATGCTTCCTTGCTTGATATATCCTTTAGCAATTTCTGCATAGGTTTTATGTCCATTTAATTTTTATATTATTAGGGAGCTTGAACCCTTTTGGAAAGTTTCTCTGTATCCAAGAATAATCTTGTCACTGTATGCCCTTTGACACTTGACGAGCTTATCTAATTCTCTAGAGTTGTTTTCAATTTTTTTCTAAATTCTGCCTCTTTTTTTGCTTCCTTCCGTAGATATACTATTTCTAATTCTAACTCTTATCTTTCCTTGTCACTTTCTTCAAGTTCTCTTCTAAGAGATTCTTCTATTTTTATAGATTATTCTAATTGTATTATAAAGCTAATAATGACTTCCTTTGATTCTTCATTCTTCTCATAGAGGCTCTTTGCATTTTCTTTTTCTATTTTTCGTTTGTCTTCCAAAAATTTGATGTTTCCTCTTTTAGCCTTAAGATCTTTTAAAAATCTGATCATTTCGTTCTAAAATGTGATTTCTTCCATCTTATTTTCTTCTTCTTATTCTTCTTTAGGAACTTATTTCCTATTTTCTTTATCCATGAACAACACTCTTCGTGTGTTATTTTTTTTTTTCATTGTCACTTCCTTCTTCAGAAGAGGAGCTATCTTCTTTAGACATAAATATTTTATTATATCCTTTCTTCTTGCCTAGATTTTTCAATATTATTTGAACCTTCTTCCCTTTACGAAGACATTTAGTTGCAAAGTGACCAATCTCACCAAAATCAAAACACATAAAAGAATTTTATCTTTGAACCTACTTGTTCCCTATTTCAACTTTCTTGAAAAGTTATCTATTTCTTCATTTGAGTATTCCTCTTCTTCTTTGAAACAACTAGAGCTTGGTCTTGATTCCTATTATTTTTCTTGGTCTTCTTAGATGTTGTGAATGTTGCTTCTTGATTAGATGGACCATCTAATTCTTTCCTCATTTCATATGCCATCAATATTCCATACAACTATCCCATGGAGAGTTTTTCTAAATCATCCCTTTCCTCTAACATAAACACTTTGTCATGGAACCTTTCTATAATATATCTTAGAAATTTTTGAAAAACTACCTTGTTATCCACGGGTTCTCCTGATGCTTCTAAAGCATTCACTATTTCATCAATAGGGAGGAAAAAGGATAAAATGTTCTTCTCTTCATTCATTCTTAGCTGCTCGAGTTGTCCTTGGCGGGTTTGTAGCTTAGCCTCCTTTACATTTTTGTATCCTTCATATGTATTTTAAAGCCTTTACCAAATTTATTTTTCTGATTTGAAGTGCATTATTTTCACAAATACAAAGTCTATCACACTAGTCTGGAGAGCATTTTCAGCCTTACCCTAGCTTTCATAAATCCTTTGTTCATCAAGACGTGAGGGACGAGTTGAAGACCATTTTATTCGGTTAATAAAACATTCCAAACATCAAACCCTTGTGCTTTAAGATATGAATTCATATTTCTAACCCATAATGCATAGTTGTTTCCATTTAGTACATGGATTTCTAGCTTATGCCACTCCATGATCTTCTTCTAGTTGTTAAACTAATATTGAAGGAACTTGCTCTAATAAAAAGTGTTAGAAATACTTAGACGGGGTGAATCAATATTTATTAGAAATTATTAACTTATTAATATTTGTAGAGCATTAGTTATTCTTCAGCATTATTCAAAATAGTAAATAAACAATACATAATGAACAGAAGAATTTCTAGGTGGAAAACTCCCTTCGAGTCAAAAACCACCAAACACTTTTCTAATAAGCTATTTAAATCTTCATCCCCAACTGAAAATAAATCTACAAATCCCTAGAACTATAGAAAACAATTCTTCTCTAGCACCCACTAGTAGAATGCCTCAATTCCCTAGGTTTTATTAGCAATCTATTGAATGGATGCACCAACACCCTAGGAAGCACCAACTTTTCGTAGCACCACCCTGAAGTGTTTTCAAGCACCCAAATAAAGGTAACTTCAACCACCTCCCTCACACCACCCTACCACCCAAAAATGATAATAATTAACTACGAAAATTGACTCTCATGCTAGGGACAATGATCCACTTACAATTATATATAATGATTTTGTTTGGCTGACCAAATAACCCTAGACCTAAATCTCTTGTCCCAACAACACAATCTAAATCCTTGTACCAACCACAACAACTATGATGCAATAACTCTTACACTTTCATACAAAAAATTTACAAAATTTTATACGACTTTGAACTTACAAACCATAACAAGTACAATTATTTGAACTACTAAATGAAATCCTTCGATGTTGATGAAGAGACTGATGTTTATTATTTTCCTTTAATACCATGAAATGATAAAGGTGTCCTACCTTTGATGATGTGATTACACTATTATTGACGATAAGGTTGTGTTATAGTCAAGACAGTCCCGTAGGTGCCACTTTTACTTCTTGAAATTGTTGTACATCAACCTCTCTAATAGTGATGATGGTGATTTCCTCACTAATAATCATTACATGTACACTTGTATCTGAAGAAATTCTCTGTCCTTGCAAGAAGTGATACATAGACTTACTACAACCAACCTTAGCTACTAAATTAATGTTGAAAAATTTAACTAGTGTGGGTCTTCATAATTGTATTTGAGTCATGATGTAATGTACTTATCAAAAGATTGAAAAATAAATTTTATTGTAAAATAAATTGACTTATTAAAACATGGGTTTCATTCTTGGGTCAACGGTTTTTAGGCAAAATCACCCATGTAGGCTTCTAGGGTTTATTTCAAGAGTCCTTGTCTTTGTCATCAAGTAAAAGACCCTTCTTGGGCTTCACCTATCAAAAAAGAAATTTATTTTTATGTAAATTAGGTCTTCTATGCCTCCTCCACCAAGTTGGCCTCAACCTGGACAAGTCAACCTCAAATTGGAGCCAGAAATAGCTATAAATAGGTAGCTAATCGACCTCATTTTGGTACATTCTGGAAAAGTTCGATCTCTAGTTTTTGGAGTAGGAAAAAGGTGAAAATTCAAGGAAGAAAGAGAAAAACCCTAGTGAAGAAGAAGAAATCCTGGCAAGGAAGTTTGAAGACCATTTTCTTTCTCTTTTGACTCACTAGTGCGAACTTCTAAAGCTGTTGGGGAGGCCGAAATTTTAGATCTGCAGTAGGGCCAAAATTTTGAAAGCTGGGTGCTGAAATTCTGGATTGTTGCTAGGATGAAGCTGTTAGATAGGAAGAGACCGCTAAAGTTTGTGGAATCATATTGGAATGCTGACTTGATGGTTTTGATGAGGTCTAAGGTCTTGGATTGTCTCAATTTTATTTGAATATATTAGTGGAATATTTTGACTGGTTTTTCCCCCAAAGAGGGGTTTTAGCCCTGCCCAAGTGCTTATATCTGGTGTCATTGATATTCTTGTTTTGATTTGATAGTTTCTTGATGAAAAGAAGATAAAATTACAACATAAAGATAGTTAATAAGACTACAATAATATCATAAGTAATTATCAACATAAGAAAATCTTTCTACCTTTCTGATTTCCAACAAGTAATATTGTAATATTCTTAGGCAAAGTGTCTACTCTTGTCCTTCTAGGTTTCCAAATGTATTGTAGGATAATGTCTTAAAGAACCACTTAAACCGCTATCGTTAGTCAATGATGGTGATTCTAGTTGTTCTGAGTATACCTACAAGATATGCCTTGAACTGCAATGCTCTAAGCTAAAACATAAAATGAAGTCAATAATTGTCTCATTGCATTTAATCCTTGAAGTTGTTCACTAATACAATGGTGAGAATCAATGCCATATATTTACAACGAGACCTCTTGGTTAGTCTTCTTATGCTTAAATCCAAGTGTAAAGTACTGTTGTATCCAAATTTTTAAGATTGTGAACAACCCTTCAACATTCAATGTATCAAGGGTTCAGAACTTAGATCATATTCTTATCATTGTTGCAATCACTCCACAACTTAATTCAACAAGTCGTCTTACAAGGAGATATCACACATGGACATACTTCTTGATAACTACAATTCACATTAATTTACACCATTTGCTACTACAAATATCATTGAGTGTTATTTTTCACTAAGCTCAAGAATGATTGCAACTCAAGACAAGACACTGGTGTATATATATTCTTCATTTTTTGTTATAAGCCCTCAAATATGCAGTTAATATAATTGTTCCTTAAGCCATTTTTTATCACAAACTACCAAGATCAAATGCTCTCATCTAAAGGTGAAATATCTATCCAAGACTATATGTAATTTTGTTCTAAAATCAATTCTGAAAATCAAGCCTTTTAGCTTTGTTTATCCTATAATATATACTTAGAACAAGTGCCAAAAGGAAACATATTGATTCCATGCTTCTTAGTTGTTCTGCAATGGATGCACTAGTAAAAGGGGTAGAAGTTACAGGTAAGTCAAAACCATTGTGCACAACAACCTTATTTCTTTGTTCTTAGTTGATGTTCAAAATTGGAATTGGAAGAACGAAAAAAACCTCCACCTACAATAAATCAATGAATCCTTGGAGATGAAAATAAACCTCGCTAACCTATATAATAATAATCCAACGTAACCTTGGTTTTTGCCCAAAAATTAAATAGTTTATTGTTGATCAAGAGCACTAAGATGAGCCCTAAATGAGTCTCGAAATATTCAATATAAAGATTGCACCTACAATGAAAAGATCCCCAATGAAACACCCAAAATGAAATGAAAAATTAAACCCTAACCCTTCCTAGTGATGTCTTCATTCGTTGTTCAGGGGTGGCTGAAAAATTCTAAGATTTACTTCACAAAATCATTCATTAAAGTGCTTACTAATGGATGGTATAGAGGTTCCTTTTTATAAACAAATGGAGGGATTAAAAGATGAATTTTGGGTAGTTTATGAGTGTCTCCATGAGGTAGAAGTTAAATACCATCAACCAATTAATGTATGCCATATCACCACCCCTTAGGGTTTTAGCCTAGAAACTAGGGTCTCTAAGTTCAAATTTTAATATCTCTCAAATCATGAACAAATACGTGGTTTGCCACATACCACTGGAAACATATTTGTGAGGAGAATCCAACTAAAGTGATTTTGACTCAAAAAATCATGAATTTCCATGTCATATTTGTCAACAAAAGTGGGGCATCTCCTGATGTTGCTTGGGCTGACGTCAATGAAAACCACCTATCAACAATAATTTAATAAATTATCTATTTATTAATTATTTCTAAATATTCTAAACATTCTCATGGAAATAATTTCTCAAATCATTATTTATCTATTATTTCCAACCAATTTACTCTCTCAACTAGAAAATTTTTAATAAATCATTTAGTTATTAATTATTTCTACAATTTTACCCATTCAAATGGAAATACTCGAATAAATAATTTATTTATGGTTTATTTTCATTAATTAAGTCAATAAATCATTATTTTTGAGCTAGTTACCCAAATCATTAACCATGATTTTTTATCTTTTCCCCTCACAAAAAAATAAATACAAAATTACTTAGATATTGATTTGGTTCGACAAATATTTTTTTAATAATAGACCTCGTCAATGCTAGCTAGAATTTTATTATAAATATGAGATTTTTTCCTCATCATTTCACCTTGAACCATTTTCATCGTCCTCATTATGATCCCAGGACATTTGACTTTCTCCACTAGTAATCTCAAGCATTTTTTGTTTTTTCTTCTTGATCCCTCATGCCCATTTTTGAGATAGGGATACCATTACTTATAGATAGGATTGGTAACAAACCCTCCCATGGAGGAGGTATCCAAAACCATTGTTCAACAATATCTTCTCACAAGTGCTATAATTTTGATACAAAGTGATTCTTGGGTTTTATTTGGAGTTTATCACATGTTATATGGTATTGTATTTCTATTTTTTCTCACTCTTATTTTTTGGATTTGTAAGAAAAAAATATGAATTTGTGATCACTCTAGGGTTTAAAAAATAGATACTCACACTTGTTTTTTGTGTTTTTTTTTTTATAACCCATAGTTTAGATCTTTTCTCTACTAACTCTTGCTCCAAAACACACCAACATTAATACTAAATGTCACTTGGGATCTTGTACCTCTTCATAAAGGAATAAAACTTGTTAGATGTAAATGCATGTATAGAATGAAGTATGCATAAAATATTAGTATTATTTGTCAAAGGATTCACTAAAGTAAGGAGCTAGACTAAAAATATTATTAATTTCATTTTGTAGAGTGTTAATATTGATGTTTTTAAAGTGTAAAATTAGATTACGAAAGTGCAAATATTGAAATCCAAAATTGTGAATTTTGATGATTTATTTATTTTTGTTTTTGTTTATAAAGTGTCAACATCATAATCCTACAATGTCTCTTTGGATTTCAATATTTTGAACCTATTTTCTATTGTGTATATATCTAAATCCAAGATTAACATACAATGGTTTTTTTGTATGTGCATGCATGTCACCATGAAATACATTGCTAAATATAAGTACATTAAAGAAATGTGAAAAAATAAAAACATATATTGACAATCATTCTAGTGAATAGTTGTACTTTTAATAAATATTTAAGGTGACACACATTAATGTTTTGTGTTTAAACAAAATGATGACTATAAGTCAATGCTTTTTACCAACTTCCTCATCTTATCTAAACACTATAACTTATTTATTATGGAAAATTTATTCATAAATGTTGGCTTGAAGGGGCATGACCTAGGTTCAACATTAGTTAGCCAAACAATTCCCTACACTACTGGCCCTTTCGACATCAGCCTGCGTAGCGCAGATTGAAGTCTCACCCGAAGCAGTACGATGGGATGCTGGAACCAAGTTTCTGCACCCTTGAGATGGTTGTGATGTTGGTTTATTCCAACTATTCTTGCCTTCATGCAAGTTTATTCACTCTCTTTTCCACCCTTTAGTACCTTCGCGAAGTGTACAATTGACTTTCGCGTAGCCCTAACCAGGGGCTGGAGTTCTTTTGTGTTGCTAGGGCAGCGAACTGCGATATCTCCCAAACTAGGCTAAGTATCTCACTTATCTTATTAACAGATCTTAGTTAGCTTCGCATAAACAAATGTTCTTACTTGTGTTCACTTAACCAATACACTTATACACATTCACGCATTATATAAGCATTAGAACTGAAATTCATACCTAATATAACATATGCATAAATAGGAAATAAAGTCAATACTCCTCTCTTTTAATAATTCTAGATAATCACAGACTCGACTTGCCTTGTGCACTTAACTATGGACTTCTAGGCCTCTATGCACTCAGCTGCAGAGCCTCTTCCTACACTACGACCCAAACTAGACTTCTACTCCAAAGATATGACTCAATTCTTCATCATTGATCATCAATGCCTCTTACTACTTAGAGCTTACCTCTATTTATACTATCCATTGTCTGCGGACCATGGGTACATCTCTTACAACCAAAATTACATTATTAAAATAAGGGTGGACAACCCTATGACTCTTTAACATCTACGTGCTCTGCGCCCACAAAATGCGGAGTCTTTACATTTATATTAGAAAATTGGACCAAAATATGGGCTCTTAGCCCCGAAACTTCCCTTGGGGTATCCTGTGCCCAACAGGCCCCCAACACAAACATTGTGACTCACCCTTGAGTCAGTCTATAGGTGTGGAGATCTTAGCACAAAGATTTCCCAGCTCTGTTTGAATCACTGCAACTTTGGCAGCGCACTGAGCAGCCGCATGTTGGACTTCTTCCACGCATTGTTTGGTGACCACTGCTGCTAAAATGTTGGCCTGAATCCTCTATTGGGTTGCTTGCAGTTGCACGATTTTTTCTTCAATGGAGGTTCTAATTGTAATTTATAAGGTTTTTTGAATTTGAATTCGACTGTTCCTCCCATATTCAACCCATTAATGCTAGATTGGCATAAAATTTCCAAGAATATAACCCATAAAGTTTGCCTTAAATGCCTGTCGCCCACTCCATTTGGCCTCAAACCAACCATCAAATCATGAATAGTGATTTTAACGATCACTTTCTGGCATACCTGCACGCCAACGCAGCTATCTTCGCGCTATCGCGGGCCCTGTGACACTTCACTACTGCACGCAGTCCTGACCTAGCGTAGTTCCTAGGTGTTATCGGGAAATCTAGTGTCCACTCGGAGCTACTAGTCCCACTAAGACTGGTAGCTATCTTAGAAACAAATAAATTAAAACTACTTTCACTTTCCTTTATGAGAAGTAGATAAGAGGGGAACAAAGGACACCAAGCTTAGTCTTGCGCTTGGTTCCTCGCTTAGTTCCTCTCCCTTCTGATAGATCCTTGCCACTTTTCCTTCGTCTACCCAGCTTCAAAGAGCACCTGTGGGATCAAAGCAGCATAATACTATCGAAGAACAGAGATCTACAATCATAAATAATATAGGACCAGATATATATTGACCACACAAATGCATATATCATCAAACATACAACAATGTGGAGGAAAACTTGAATAGCTTTATTAATATCAAGAATAGAAAAGAGGATTACAACCAATTGTTCTGACCCAGCATCATCCTCCTAGCATGAAATCCCTTCTTCACCTCATGAAAAGATTAGATCACCCAACACTATGATGTTGCACCAAGAAACCAACAACACTTCCTTACAAGATACAAAATTCCAACCTCTTGATCTTTGGGATGAGGGATCCATATATAGATGATTGCAGGGGGGTGAGTCAGCTTCTAGGATTTTGATTAGTGTCCTCTCTCTGATTGTTCTTAATTCCACTTGGAGATTGATTATCTCTTACTTATCCCTAGGTGAATTCAGAGAGATAAGTGTCCTGGGGAAGTTTCTGGAAGTTCCAAGATCATCCACTTAGAAAACTACCTCTGCCATTTGTCTACTCTCGTCCATCGCACCCTATATGTGATTGCTATGAGTATGCATCACATCCCCCGTGTGTAATAGGTGTGATGCATCTCACCCTTAGCACTGAGCAATCAGTATGGTCCAATTTTGACCATTTCTGAGTAGTTTTCTGTGGAGAACTTTTGGGATATGATGTAATCAGCTGACCTTGTTCCTTTAGGGTGTGAAGCAACACTTTTAGGGACTTAGGAGCCCTTGTTTTATGGACATGTATGATTGGGGTTGCAGTGCCCAAAAATGTCTATAACAGTTTCCCCCTAAAGCATGAGGTCGTTAATCTTTTGATGTCGGGTGAAATGCTTTATCATGAGGATCCGAAGTTTTTTCGAGCTAGAAGGCGACCTGTAATAAGATACAATACAATACATTATCTTCATAATATTTCTCATGATCTAGCTGAGGTGGGCATTCCCATGCTTAGATTTATAAATTCATTTTCATGTACATAAGATAGACAACCGTCTGTGTGGCAGACTGATGATTCTGATAGAACCATCATCCTTTGATTCGGATGATCATCTGTGCAACAATGATGTACATTTGATGTCTTTATTTTCCTGAATATATCGCAGCCCGGATGGATGAAACTAGATCTGAGGTCTTCAAACTCATCCAATATTCACTCGGAGTACAATTCGATCCATGTGAAATATGTTCTGGAGTCGAACATGGAAAGACATCGCCTGATTACCAGCCAATGATGTAAGTTGTTAACAGGCACGAGAGGAATCACCGATAATGATGATGACCCTCAAGATACTACAGTATAATTTTTGTGGTGTGAAAAGGGACTTCGCATCAAACGCCATGCAAAATCCTTTGGTTGAAGGCCATTGATGTAAACCTGTCGCTAGAAGTGAGAAACGTGCCATTGAGGCATGCAAGCTTCAAAGCACTAAAAAGGTTGTTCCTAAGTCAACTTCTTGGATAATGAGTTGATGTCGACAAGAAGCAACCCGTCATAGGAGGACCTTAATGAATCCCACATCTACGACATGGAACGGAGTAAATGATTTTGGAGTTGAAATTGATCTGATGATACAGGGTTCAGGGTGGTGGTCATGAAAGAATGGAGCGTGAATGTATTGCAGCGGATGAGACACAGGTGAATTCTCTGAGCGACTTCTCTTGAACATACCGGCGACACTGACATGGATTGATAGAGTTAACCCCAAATATGGATGGTGCGATGGACCAATGGTGATATGACCGGTGAATGGAACAACCCAACCTGACTCGGATGCGGAGTGAAAGTGTCATGTTCATCAGCGACTTGCTACCAATAAAGTTTCTTCAAGTTTTCTTCCCAATTTTTCCCCAGTCATTGCTGACCAGTACCTCTTTATTTTTGTCAAGCTTGAGGAGGATAACATATGCTTGTTCTATAATTTTCCCTTCGGGCAAACCCATCGCTATGTTTTAACGAGCCTAGCGACAATGAAACTCGTTCTTGTCTATATGGACAAGTTTGTCGCTATTTGGTTTTAACGAGTTTAACGACAAAGATAACTTGGTCCTTTTCAATTTTAGAGAGTCTAAAAGGGACTTAAAGGAAACTCCAATAATCCTTTTTTGTCATATAATCCCTTAAGTCCAAAAAAGTATAAAATAATACTAAAGGGATGAATTTTTGGTAGTTTTAACAAGCCGAACAAAACAAGCACTCGATCTTTTTGTGTAATATTCCCTCAGGTCCAAAAATATTAAGATCTAGAGTAGGGATAACACTCTCGGTAGTTTTAACGAGCTGGAGAGGCCAACTGCTCGACAACCTTTTCATATTTTACGAGTCAGATGAAAAGAGCTTAAAGGAGACTCATCTTCTGAGGAACGAGTGATAATTTCAGGTAGCAGTTGTTTCCAGGTAAGGTCTAGAACTTTCCAACCATGGCAGTGTCACAAGGATGGCTAACAGGATCACTCTTCGCAGCTGTTCCTCAAAAGGGGTAAACAATCAAATGGAGGTGAATGATCAGCTAAAATAGAGTGGAGGTGATGGTAAGAACACAACCAGGGCTCAAAAGCTGATGATAATGCATTCACAGTGGTTATTTACTGGAAATTGGTTCATTTTTTAATGAGCTTAAACTATGGGGGAAACATTTACTCATTTCTAAGGTTTAATTTTTAACAAGCTTGAACTTCGCATAAAAACTGCTCATGGTGGGTTTATTTTTTAATGAGCTTGAACCCTGCGGTAACACTGCTCGTGGCGGGTTTATTTTTTAACTAGCTTGAAACCTACTGTAACACTGCTCATGGCGGGTTTATTTTTTAATGAGCTTGAACCTTGCTGTAACACTGCTCATGGCAGGTTTATTTTTTAACGAGCTTGAACCTTGCTGTAACGCTGCTCATGATAAGTTTGCATGCCCCCAGCATAATAACACAAACTGAGGTGCATGCCCCCCAAGCTTCATTGAATTCAACACGGTGGTTCGAATGAAGTTTTACCTTCGAGATATTTGAAAGACTCGACTTGGAAAGGGAGTTGTTTCATTTTTTAATGAGGTTGACACAAGATAGGAACCGTCCTCAGAATTCACCGTATTTACAGTATTTGATAGAAAATCAAAAACTGAAGGATGATTAAGCTCACTGGAATAATCTTCGTGGTAATTCGGAAGATGGCAACGATGGTGGTGATCTTCCCATGGTGCCTCTCCTATCATCATTGACTGAATGATTCCTTTGTCTGTAGAGTGTACATGCGACTAAGGATCTAAAGAGGTGCCATATTCCTTAGACCTATTTATCCAAACACTCGATGAGTGTAGACTTGAGTTTTCCCCCTAGGCCAAGAAAATTGATTGCTAAAATATTTCTATAATGGCCATGATCCATGCTGAAAAAATGTTCAGGAATCTTCTAAATCTAGAAGACACCATATTGCAGTTTCCCACTGTGGCCACTTCCACCAGATTGTTTGGAGGCGGTAAGGCAAAAGTCTCCATTAATGTAGGGTCTTTTAGTAGGCCTACTCCGACATTTTGAAGCGATTTAGAGCTTCCATGGATCATTGGAATGCTTCCTGTAACTTCTGAACTATTGGCGAGGAATTTTTGTTGGTTCACAATCGTAATCTCTCCTTGGAAGGGAAATGCAATCTTTCTGAAGTAGGTCGACACAACGGCAGCCATAGCATATATCCAGCGCCTTCCTAGTAGGATGTTGTAATCGAGATTTTCGTTGATTACTTCTGTTATCACAAAATCAAGCACTGAAAGGCTGTTGATCAGGTAGACTTTGTGCAACTATTTCAAACCAGACTTTTGACTAAGGCTTAGCCTCCTTAGCCTAAGAGGGCTCTCTCAAAGGTTATTGATTTTGACTATTGATGAGATGGCTAACTCTTGCAAAGTAAATTTAACAAATATGTTGGCTGGACAGACATTACAAAGACTTCCATTGGGCTTATGGAGTTAAACATTCTTCAGTAAACTATAACACTACTCATACATAGAAGTCAGGGCATGTAATGTTCAAATACTCAAAACAATCTCATAGAAACCTCAGCTTATAAATACACATAGGAAATCAGAGCAGCAAAGTGAATTCTGAGTGATTGTGTATCTATACAACTATAAAAACATAAAGGATAAAACAAAACCACATATCTTGAGCATTTGAAACACCGTACGAATCCTGAGAAGAAAAGCAGTCACTTGTATTACTGAAAATGAGTTTGTACACAAGCCAAAATAATACTCTGTTTTTCCAAATATCGAACCCTCATTACATAAAAGTTTCATCTATATATAGAAACACAAATTTAACTACTTTGAGCTTCCTCCTCCAGCATGAGGGGAGCTCGATGACTGCCACTAATTACCCTTATCCACAATTGAACTAACTCATTAAATACAACAAGTGCTAAACTGGAATTTTAAAGAGTCCTAATTTAACTATAACTCTAATTCTATCCTCCTCGTAGAATGATTCTTTCTTGTTCTCTGACACTTGTCTCCTTTTAGTTTGGTCGGGATGGCTGAGAAAAGGATTCAATTTCCCATACTAGCTTTGGATGCTGAATGCTTTAATGGTTCAGAGATGTTAGGAGAAAACCCCTGTTTTTCCGGTTCCAGTCTTCCACCACTTATACGAAAATGCAGCAGCATGTCTCCAGCTCTTTAATATCCCAAAAATGTAGAGCACCACCATGTTTCTAGATGTGTTGGAGGTTTCGTTGATGGACAGGTGTGCCAGCCAAGTCTCCTCGTATGCAACTCCTTCCAAACCCTAATGACCGGTAATAAAGTGCCTTTACAAGCAAAACTTTAACTTGAACCAAAACATTACACTTTTACAAAGGTACACCTGTCATCATTTGAATGGCTATGCTATCTTCATTTGGTCTCCTAAATTTCCCTCAGATGTTTCCTTTGAAAATCTCTGATTATCCCATCGAACTGTTTGCCTGTATTAAAAACAGCACCTACAGTAGTTTCGCAGTTTCGTAGCGCGCTACGAAAGTACGAAACTGTTAAACAGTTTATCTTTTCCTTGAGATTTTCACTGCTCGGACCTTTAAATTTTTAAACCTTCTTCACATGTGGCAGAGATCTATATGTTCTCAGAATAATAAAACTAAGCGAAATTTTACAAAATTTAGAACAACACCTTTCTCAACATCAGTTAGCAGCTATTTGACCTAGCTGTGCCTTTAAGTCTGCAACCTCTTTCCTTAAAGCTTTGTTTTCAGCTCTTAAATGCATGTTTATTTTTCTAATGGATTTGGCCTATTTGAGAGCTGGAACAATCCATGTGTAAACATCAGCTACTGAATCCACCTGGCTTACTAGGTTTTTACTTCCTCTCAAAACACCTTTTCGATAATTTGCATACCTGACTGCAGACTCCCTAATGGCACTCCCCACCTTGGCAATTTCATTTTTTGCTGCCTCCAACTGGTTTTTTATAGCTATAATGTTGCCTCCTTGGGAAATAATGACTGTTCTATTCTTGTCTTTTTGCTTAATTTTCTCTGCCTCTTCTGTTCTGGACAATTCCTCTGCTACCTCTGTTCTGGGCAATTTTTCAACTTCCTCTGCTCTAGGCAGTTTCTCAGCTTCCCTTACTTGTTTTCTTGTAACAGGTCTTCTTGGTTTGAAGAAAAAATCATCACCGGATTCATCAAACCTCAGTCTTTTTGAAGCTTTAGTTTTCTTAGTGCTTTCTGGTGATGAGTGAGTCAAATCAATGTGCATTGGTTCAACATGCACCGGTTCAACCTGCTCAAACTCAATGGCCTCAAGCAAATCACTCAAGCTGGCCTTAGATATCGGGCTTTCCTCAACAGCCACTGCTTTGCCTTTTTCTTTGCTTATTTGACTCCTTGTCTTAACTCTTGACACTGTTTCAGATCCACTTGGTCCAGGTACAACTTTCATGTGCTTAGCTTCTTCTTTTGATGATGGCTGAGGTTGCTCTTTAATGATCAGTGGCTTCACTAATTTTCTCAATTGTGACTTGGCCTTCTTTTTATCTTTTGCCTCCTTTCGAAGCTCAGCTATTGTTGGTTCTTCAACTGATTTTTCTTTTTCTCTAACCGGCTGTGGAGTAAGACCTGTTTTACTCTTGAAACCAGCCATGAAGATGAAGGAATTCCAATCCTTACCTATTTTCTGAAGACCATCCAAAACCAACAATTTAACCAAACCATGGTGAAATAACGATGTTTCACAGTCATCCTTCCTTAATTGCACTTTGTCACACATTTTTCTTAGACTGCGAAACAAGTAAAAGGGAATATCTATGGATGCTTTGCCAGTAAAATGTAACAGCAACTTGAAGTGGTAGGAGTAGACCTTATTGTATCTCCCCTCACAGGTTAAGTACTTCTGAATACAGGTGAGGAGAAGGGCATAGTGCTCCTTAACATAGTTTCTAGGCACTGCTTTTGTTAGGTCTTCATTCACATAGGCCTCTTTTAAAAACTCTTTGCAGGGGTTCATATCAAACTTAAAGTTCTTAAACCATTCTTGCCCCCCTCTTGGAATCTCATTTACAGTAGCAATTGCCTCTGGAGACACTTGAACTTCTAACATAGCAATTTTAGAATTCAAACCGGTGAAGTTTAAAGCAAAATCCTTTGTTACCTGAGCATGGCCACCCTGCAGCTTCTCACAGAAATTCCAACAGCTGACATCCTTGAACGATTTCTTCACGCCTTCATCTCTTAATGCAAGGTCCAAACCTTCAGGCTTTGTTCTCTGAAATTTTCCAGACCTATGCTCTTTCCTCTCCATTTTGCTTTTTTGAAATTTTTACACAGAGAATGGCCAACAGCTTCAACTCAAAAGGTAATTCATTTTTTTTTAACGCGGGCTCGCTTGTAACCAGGCTCACTTGAAAAACTCGGGCTCGCTTGAAAATTCAAATATCTCATCACACAGGTTGGTCATTTATGCATCATCTACGATCATCATAAAAAATCCTTGCACGGTAAAACCCATTTGAATAATATTTATGTCCATGCCTACAAATCTATTGGTGGAGTGATGGTTAATTAGTGTCTGGGAGGTACGCCCACTGACATGAATGGACGGAAGTGGTGACTCATCAACAGACTTGACCTTTTTAGGAATATATGCTGCAAAACGCACGAATCTACGATTTCGTAGCGCAGTTAGTTATGAATTGGCATAATGCGCTGCGAAACGGCTTGATGCTGACGCGCTGCGAAATTGCTAAACAATGATTACGCTGGAAAACAGACCAATGAGACTGCGCTGCCGAATTACGGAAAGGATCGGTGACATGGATAAGACAAGACATGGCTTTAGCAATCATGATGGAGGATGACCAATAAGATTAGAGGACGATTTACATCAAACACCTTTAAAACTTCAACCCTAAGTAAGAAAAATAGGACAAAAACCATTTGACACCAACTTTTTGATATTTAACTTGGACAAAGGATTATATACATATGTTTATAGTTCTAAGTGATAACAGTGGCTCCACTTGGGATAGTGTGCCCTTGTGGTACACTAAGAACATGCAGTTCCAGTGCCTTTATCCTTTTCTTAAAAACACACACACAGTTGACAAGCATTCCTTTCTAGCTTTGTGGGCCTTCTCCTCGGGCTAAAGCTTTTCTGTTCAGCTTGTCATTTATTTTTAACAGGAAAAATTCATTAAATGGTTATATACAGTGCTCATGAGATTCTTGGCAGACTTTCAGTGATTGTAATTCTTTAAGAACCTGCCATTATCAGGTCCTCCAGCATATGGTGTTCCATCAACTTCCTGCAGAATATAGGTGTTATTTCCATGGAAAGCAGAAATCTGATATGGCCCTTTCCACAAATTCTCAAATTTACCATGTTTACCTTTCTCTTCAATTCTGGCTTCCCATTTCAGGACTTTATCATGAATCTGAAATGTAATCTCTTTGATCTTTTTGTCAAATGCTCCCTTGACCCTTTTTTGATTTTGTCGATGACTATCAAACACCTCACTTCTTTTCTCCTGCAAAGCTATTAGCTGATTGATCGTTAGCTGTATAGCATTTGGTTCCTCTTCTAATCCTTGAATCAGCTTCATTACTGGTACCCCAAGAGATGTTGGAAATATGGCCTCTGCTCCATACACAAGTTCATATGGTGATGTTACAATAGACCTCTTTGTGCAAATCCGGTCAGCCCACAAGGCATACTTTAGTTTCAAATGCCAAGCCTTCTTATTTTCTTGCAGCAGCTTTTTAATAATTCTCACCAGACTCTTGTTTGAACTTTCAGCTAAACCATTTCCCTGTGGATAATAAGCAGTGGAATGACCAAGGGAAATGTGGTATTGATGACAAAAATTTATCATTCTTTTAGACTTAAAAGCCTGAGCATTATCTGTGATAATCTTGATTGGGCAACCAAACCTTGATAAGATGTTATTTTCTAAAAAGGAAATGATTACTGAATCATTTTCTTGCCTGGTGGGTATTGCCTCTATCCACTTTGTAAAATAATCAGTGGCTATGAGAATCCAGCGATGCTGTCCTGATGAAGGAGGATGGATTTCTCCTATAAAATCTAATCCCCACTGCTGGAAAGGTGCTTCAACATAAATAGGAACTAATGGCATTGGCATGAGATTTCTTCTACCTTCAAATACTTGACATTCATGGCATGTGGCTATCTTTTTATAAATGTCTTTAAACATAGTTGGCCAAAAATAGCCAGCTCTTAAAACCTTGTTTGCAGTGGCTTTCCAATAATGATGACCTCCGCAATCCCCTTTATGAAATTCCTCAACCACTTTATCAGCTTCTTCTTCAATGAGACAATTTAATAGAATCCCCCCTGCATCCTTCCAAAACAGATTTTGGTCATATACAAAATACCTGAGGGATTTCAACTTGGTGAATCTAGCTTTGGATTTTGAAAGGTTATCAGGAGCTCTATTATACTGCAGGACAAATGCTACATCCTTATACCACTCTGAGATCAAAAATTTTTCATTAATCTGGACCAATTCTTCTTCATTTTCAGAAATTTCTGAGATTTCTGTGCTTAAATTAATATCAATACAGTCCAGATTTGACTGAGTTAACAATTTGGCTAGGCCTTGACCCTTTACCAACTTGGTGGGCTTGATCTCAATATCATATTCCAACAACTTTGCTATCCACTTCCCCCTTTTTCCATCTGGATCAGCTTGTGTAAGAATGTCCATTATAACAGTATTTGGCATGTATGCAACAATATGAGAGTGTAACACATAAATTCTGAAATCCTTAATTGCTTTGACCAATGCATATGCTTGCTTTTCTAAGATATTATATTTCAACTCTACATTAGCCAATGTCTTGCTAAAGAAAGAAATGAGCTGTTCAGTACCTTGACTTCCTTTTTGTAGTAAAACTCCAGCAATTGTATCTTCAGAAGCAAATGTGAAGATCAGAAACTCCTTAGTAAAATCCGAGTTGATGAGGATTGGTGCTTGAGTGAGTGCCTTTTTGATCTCTTCAAATGAATTCTTTGCTTCAGTTGTCCATTTAAAATCTGCTCCTTTCCTTAACATTTTTGTTATATTTTTGACCACTTCTGCAAAGTTAGGGATAAATCTCCTAACAAAATTCACCTTTCCAAGAAAGGATTGAATCGCCTTCTTACTCCTTGGTAAATCTAACCTTTGAATTGCACTAACTCTATTAGGATCAATCCTAATTCCCTCTTCAGAGATAATATGTCCAAGCAATTTGCCAGAAGTTAAAGCAAAGATACTTTTGGTTGGGTTTAAAGAAATACCAAACCTCCTACACTTTAGTAGGATCCTTTCTAGGTGCTTTAAGTGGTCTTCTTCCTTCTTTGAAAAGATTGTGATATCATCAAGATATACCACCACTGATCTATCCTTTTCTTCAGCAAAAGCAATCTCCATAGCCCTCTGGAAAGTTGCTCCTGCATTCATGAGGCCAAAAGGCATCTTTGCATACATAAATGTGCCCCATGGTGTGTTATAGACATTTTTGTGCCTTACAGCATAAAGCATGAAATGTCAATAATCTAAGGGATCCAAAGTCCCTAAACATGTTGTTCTTACCCTTAGAGGAACAAGGTCAGCAAACCACAACACTACAAATCAGTTCTCCACTGAAAAACACTCAAAAACAGGTCAATTTTGGATCATAGCAGGTGCACCAAAGGCTACCTGCACTGCATCGCAAGTACAACAAAGGCTACCTGCGCTGCATCGCAAGTGCAACAAAGGCTACCTGCGCTGGGCGTACTTTGATATGTGGAGGAATCTTTCTCTCAATGTTCCAGTGCCCAGGAAGCTTCCAGAAAGACACTTGATCATAAGATTCGCCTAATGATGAGTTAAGAGCTTCTAAAACTCCAAGTGGAAGATAGAAACTCCAAGTGAAGAACTGAAGAACAACTGGAGTTGAAGAGGACAACAAGTCACACATCAAGCTGGCTTATCTTCACTCCAAAACTCTATATAAGGATCTCATCCCATGGGATCTGAGGCCGGAATTTAGCGCAAAGAATTGTTGTTGGTTTACAGTTGTGAGCATTGGGTGATTGCTTGAGGGAGGTGAAGAAGAGATTTCTCTCCGTCGGGAAGGTGATGCTGGATTGGACCTCACATGGTTGTATCACCGCCTGAACCTTACTTCCATATATTAATAAAGCATTTGAGGTTCTTCTATTCGCATGTGTTTCAATGATGAATTGTCTTACTTGCGTCTTTGATTTATGCTAATCCTTGAATCATTTATACATGCATGCCTCTTGTAGTTTCCTTTTCTTGTCTTATTTGCAGGATCTCGTGTAGCTGGGCCCGTGAAAAGACTTGGAGCTGGGAGCAAGCGGCAAACAAAGGGGACAGGATCGACCATTTGCGCAAGACATCGGTAAGTGGATCTATCCTTTTTATCTCTCGCATGTCATAAAGAAGAAACTTTAGATAGCTTTGCTTTCAGCTATTACTAAGGAACTGTCACACTTAGAGTGGGTTAGGGTCATTCCGAGTTGGATACTTTCCCCCACAACAGATTGGCGACTCCGCTGGGGATCGTGTCTTGTTGGTAGCTTGTGTATTCTTGCTATTCATCTCTTGAACAAAGGGGGTTCCGAATCGAACTGCATGCGAGTCCTTCGAATGCAAAGTAGAGGGCAGCTACTCCAGCCCAGTGCTGGGCATGTTCATGATTTGAAGATCTGATCCACAAGGACTCTTTTGCTCTTTGTGATAGTGTTCATCTTCCTTAATCATCCTCTAGAGTATACTTGACTGATAGCCTCTGATTTGAGCAAAAACCGTTGATTTTTGAGCAAACTGTTACCCGGAATCTAGGAAGGACGAGAGTTGTCTCATTCAGTGCAGCTGCAACAAAGGCTACCTGCACTGCAACGCAGGTCCCGAAGGGGCTACCTGCGTTGCATCCCTGTTTGACAGTGCAGTACCTGCACTGATCCAGTTTTGCCTTGAGCAACTGGGGTTCCCCACTGTCTGTTGCCCAGTTTTCAATATTGTTTTTGCAGCCTGCTGTCAACCTGTATACCCAGCTGAAACCACTTCTCTTTGCCTTCATTCCGCCTCAGTTGTATGTTGAAACCGTGATTGTTCTTATTGTATTTCTTGCTGTCATTCACTGTTTCCCATAGCGAAAGCGAACTAGTCTTGCTATGACCTCTTGGATCTAGACCTGTGAGAAAGAGTCGTTACGATTCTAAGAGCTAGTTTATTGCTGTTCATAGCTGCTTGAGCATTTTCTTTCGTTATATGGTTCGAATTTCATTATTTCTTGTGTTGAAACGAGCGAATCTTAAGGTGTTCTTTTGATTATTGGACAAAACTTGTTTGCTTACGCTTGAAATCGAATTCAAAATTATACAACAACTTTCTTTTTGTAATCATCAACATTAAGGAAGAAGAAAAGAAATACTTGCATTGTGCATGTGCATTTTGACAGTTTGCATGTCGATTTAGGGAAAGTGCATTAGTGTGTGCTCCATGATCTGTTTGAAAAGATGATGTCTTTCTTTTCCTTCAGTAGCTAAGGTTTTCATAAGTTGAAAGAATTGAAAAAAGCTTGCTTATCATTCTTAGACTGCATTTAGGAGTTGTATATACATCACGTGGTGATCCATAAAGGAAAACTGCTAAGCAAGATCAACCTAAAAAGAACGGAATTTATCTAACAACGCTTTGAAACATAACAAAACACAGTAGAGGTCTAGGTAGAGACGTGAACCGGCGTCGTTAAACATAGTGACTGTCGATCTCTACGAAGGTGGGTGATTCCTCCTGAGGGACAATAGCACTAATACGGACTTGTGCCCCCGCGTACCGTCGCGTATATTGGGGGACCCCTATAGGAACAAAGCCTTTATCCATAGGAAGCCGTGTCGGCCGCCCTACTGATCGCGATGCAGTGAACATAGCATTCACGAAGATCGACCACTCGTACCGTAAAACGTATTCTGTGGTTTCGCGAAAGGTTTGGCACACCCTTGCCTAGAACTCCAGAGTAGTTTCTTTTGGCCTTTTTCAAACTCTATAACTGAAAAAGTCCATCCGAGCATTTGTCACTTCGGGCTCGTTGATACATCGAAGGAGACTAGAGTCATCTTTAGCTTTTTCTCGACTCTTAAAAAGTGAAAAAGCAAGTTGTGTCTAAAAGCGTCGTCATAATAAAATTCATTTTAAACGGAACATAATCACCTCCTATTCCTGCGTTGATCTTCAAAGTTAGTCTTTTGGCATCGTAAGTTCTTGTAGAATCGCTAAGAAATATTTTGGATAGACTAGATATGTCTGAACAACCGTCGACATCTAGGACTGTGTCGTCTGACACAGCAGCAGCAGAACCTCCTGCTGCTACTCCAACGATGTTCGCTGGTATACCATCTGTCCCGGCAAATTGTCAACAACAAGTCGGAGTCCCATCAGGGACGACAATATGGTTAGTTCCTATTTCTTCATCTGGATTATCATCTGGTACTTCTTATGTTGAAACTCGACAAATTGATCCAATGTGTCTTCAAAGGCCAATTTACCCTTTAAGTACTGGATTTCCACCATGTGGAGGGCAGTATGCTCTTTCATTGTTCCCTCCTAGAGAACAACCATATGAGAGTTTACAACAAGGATCAGGTCAAACTGGAATTACATCCAGCGGTCGGGTACCAATGCTGCCTCAACAATCAGGAGTTGCATATTCAATGCAACCAGTACACCCTGTGTCGAATATTATCACCACACCTGCTATGGCGAATGTGTCGCAAGTACAAGCGCTACCTGTTGTAATACAACAACCTCTTGTCTCAGCGGCTCAATCACAACCTCAGGGTAGTGCCTCCTTATCTGGAGCGACTCAGGCTCAAACAAGTACTGTGACTCCTCATCTTGGTCAACCATCCAGTATCGGTCAACAGCAAATGGTCCAACAACCAGAGCTGGTTCAATCTCAACGACCGCCATTCCAGCAATCATATCAAGGACCTGAGCAACAAGTCTTTGTGAGTAATGGGCAACCATGCTATAATGGTTATGCCCATCAACTTTGTCAAAGTTGTCAGCATTATGCTGGTCTGCAAAGACCCATTGCTCAGGCGATACCATCTTATCCTGGATATGCTTCGCCTAACCTGAACCAACAGTTACCCTTTGTAGCAACTCTAGAATTGCCAAATCTAAACCGGCTGATGAATGATCCAATTGCTTATGCCCCTTGGTGGCCAGCGATTCCACATAAACTTCCATCGGACATTCCTAAATTCAATGGAAATCCAGGTGAAGACTCGTCGAATCACGTCATGACTTTTCATCTGTGGTGTTCATCGAACACTCTAAACGATGATTCGATAAGACTTCGCCTCTTCCAAAGGACATTGACAGGTCCAACGGCTAAATGGTACATTGAATTGCCAAGAGCCTCTTTCGACAATTTCAGCTCCTTAGCCACGACTTTCTTAACCCATTTTCAATTATCGATAAGGTATGAAACAGGAACAGAACTCCTTACCAACTTCAAACAGACAACGGCCACTCACATATATGATCATATACATGAGTGGTGACGTCGTCGTAGGATGGTGAAAACTTACGTTCCCGATCAGCTGTTAGCTGAATGGTTTATAAAGTCGTTACTTCCGAATATAACGGAAGATGTGGCCAAGGGAGGAGTCGTAACAGAGGAGCAAGTCATTGCTCGTGCTCAATACTTAGACTTAGTATATACTCAGTCAGGCACTCTCTACGACAAAATACCTGACGCCCCTAGACCTGAATTTTCAATTCCTCCCCCTCCTGAATCGAATACTAACTCTCACGCCAGTAATGGCGTGACTGGCAAACGCAAAATTTCTAGTCAAAATGCAAATGAGGAACTTCTTGCCTCAGAAGTAAATGCCATGTCGAACGACAAGGGAAAACAACTGAAGCAACTAGGGGGCAAGAAGAGAAAGAAAAGGAAAGGGAAACCCCCGACAGGGTGTCATATATGCGATGAGGATCATTGGACGAAAGATTTTCCACATATAGCTGAAGTTAAGAAACTCTTCAAGAGTTCAAAAACCCCAGCAGTATTGACTGATCCGTTTCCTAATCCAAGACAAAATCTGGTTGCTAATCAAAATGCTTCCCGATCCCAAGTGCTTATGTTGTCCACCTCAAAGCAGCAGAATAATGCTTTGACAAGGAATAAAGGTTACCGGAATCCACAGCGGTCGAATAACAGGGCTGATAAACAACCTAGTAGTTCGACAACAACTTTGAACGAAGTTGTGCCACCCATCGTTCCTAAGCCAATAATAAACTCGCCAAAGGGAGTAGTACACAAATCGACATTTAATCCTCGTGCGAAAGTAGCACAGAATTATAATATAATAGAGGACCTGACCCAATCATCGTCTGCTATGTCGACACTTGAGGTAGCGCAAAATTGCACCTCCCAAGAGCAAGCTTTATTATCAGCCATAGGTGGGATTGGCCCAATGGATTCCAATCTTGTGCCCATTGATCATAAAGGATATGACCCTAAGTTACCAGCTCAGCTAGCTTTCCTTATTCAAGTGAAAGCCCTCAACAAGACTGTTCATCGAACAATTATTGATGAGGGGGCATCTACATGTATTATGTCGATGAGTTGCTGGAAAAATTTAGGCTCACCACCCTTGTCGAAATCGTCAACGACATTAAAAGCATTTGATGGACGATCATACACTCCATACGGATTTTAAGTAAATTGCAAGTTGAACTGGGGGGCAAAACAGTAGAAGTTGATGTTGAAGTAATCGACAGAAACGTCGATTACAACATCCTACTGGGAAGGCCTTGGATATATGCCATGGCTGCAGTTGTGTCGACCTACTTCAGGAGGATTGTATTTCCTTTTCAAGGAAAAATTACAATCGTCGACCAACAAACATTTCTCCCCAACAGTTCTCAAGTTACGGGAAGCAGCACAATGATCCATGAAAGTAATCAATCACTCCAAAATATCGGAGTAGGTCTCCTAAAAGACCCTGCCTTAATGGGTACTTTTGCCCTACCGCCAGCAAGTAATCTGGTGGAAGTAGCCCCAGTGGAAACCTACCATGTGAAATCTTCTATATCTAATGGATTCCGAAGATTCCTAAATATTTTGTCAGCATGGATCATCACCCTAATGGAAATACTGTAAACACAGTGGGCCCCGAGGACGGTTCTTATCTCGTGTCAACCTCGTTAAAAAATGAAACAAAGAGCCGCGAGGATGGTTCTTACTATGTCAACCTCATTAAAAAATGAAACAAATCCCCTTTTCAAAATTCAAAGGTAAACCTTCATTCCAACCACCAAGTTGAATACAATGAAGCTTGGGGGGCACCCTCCTTTGACATGCGTCATTATGATGCTGGGGGCATGCATAGATCCGAGCAGTTTTAGCACATAGTTCATGCTCGTTAAAAAATAAACATAAGATTGAGCAGTGTTTTGGCGCATTCAAGCTCTTTAAAAAATGAACCCAGTACCGGTAAATAACCATCTGAGACCGTAAATTCATCAGCCATAAAAGCCTTGGTCGTGTTTGTGCATCGTCACCTCCACCTGTCATTTGGCCGATCATTCACATCTACTTGATTGTTTACCTATTTTGAGGAACAGCTACGAAGAGTGATTTCACCTAGCCATCCTTGTGACACTGCCGTGATTGGAAAATTCCAACCTGTACCTGGAATCTGCTGCTATCCCTGTTTATCACTCGTTCCTCAAAAGACGAGTCTTCTTTGAGCTCTTTTCACTGACTCGTAAAATATGAAAAGTTTGCCGAGTTTTGGCCTTCCAGCTCGTTAAAAGGACCGGAAGAGCTATCCCTCCTCTAGATTTTAATCTTTTTGGACCTGAGGGATTATTGCACAAAAAGATCGAGCGCTTGTCTAGTTCGGCTCGATAAAGATATCGAACATTCATCCCTTCTGTATTGTTTTATACTTTTTCAGACTTAAGGGATTAGATGACGAAAAAGGACCCCTGGAGTCTACTTTATGTACACTTTTCAGACTCTCTAAAAATGAAAAGAACCGAGTTGTCTTTGTCGCTAGGCTCGTTAAAAATATTAGATAGCGACAAACTTGTCTTTAGACAAGAACGAGTTTCCCTATCACTAGGCTCGTTAAAACATAGCGATGGGCTTGCCCGAAGGGCAGGTTATAGATCAAGCATATGTTATCCTCCTCAAGCTTGTCAAAAAATAAAGAGGTACTGGTCAGAAATGACTGGGGAAAAATTGGGAAGAACCTCAAAGCTTAATGGTAGCAAGTCGCTCTTGAACATGACACCTTTTGCCTCCGTAAATATCGGGTTGGGTTATTATCATTCACCGGTCCCTTCACCATGGTCTCGCCACACCATCCATACATGGGGTAATGCTACCGATCCATCACATCAGTGTCGTTATATGTTCAAGAGATGTCATTCAGAAAGTGTCAACCGGGTCCCATCCACTACCGTACATCATCTTTCATCCTTCCATGACCGCCACCCTGAATCATATTTCACAGATCGTTTTCACCAATCATCACTAGCTCCGTTCCGTGTCACTGATGTGGGATTCATTAAGGCCCTCCTTTGACGGATCACTTCTTGTCGACCTCAGCTCATTATCCAAGAAGTTGATCTAGGAACACCCCCTCAGTACTTTGAAGCTTGCATGCCTCAATGGCAAGTTTCTCACTCCCGGCGATAGGTATACATTAATGACCTTCGACCAGGAGACTTTGCGTGGTGTTCGACGTCAGATCCTATATTCACACCACGTGAATTGTGCTGCAGTACCTTGAAGGTCATCATCATCATCGGTGATTCCTCTCGCGCTTGTTAACAGTTTACATTATTGACTGGTAATCAAGCGATGTCTTTCCATGTTCGACTTCAGGAAATTCTCACATGGATCGACTTGTACTAAAGTGAAGATCGGAAAAGTTTGAAGACCCCGGATCTAGTTTCATCCATCCGGGCTGCGATATATTTTCAGGAGATAAAAACATAGACATGTGCAACAGATGATTATCCTACTAAAAGGATGATAATTAAAAGCAGAGAATTATCAGTCTATTATCAGACGATCGTCTGTTTATGTACAGCAAATGTATTTATAAAGCTGAGCATGGGAAATGCCCGCATCGGCTAGATCATGAAAAGAAAGTATGAAAAGATAATGTATTGTATTGTATTTTGTTACAGGTCACCTCCCAACGATTTGAATGAACTTCGGATCCTCCTAATAAAGCATTTCACCCGATGAACGACCTCATACTTTAGGGGGCAACTGTTATAGACATTTTTGTGCCTTACAGCATAGAGCATGAAATGTCAATAATCTAAGGGATCCAAAGTCCCTAAACATGTTTTTCTTACCCTTAGAGGAACAAGGTCAGCAAACCACAGCACTACAAATCAGTTCTCCACTGAAAAACACTCAAAGACAGGTCAATTTTGGATCATAGCAGGTGCACCAAAGGCTACCTGCACTGCATCGCAAGTGCAACAAAGGCTACTTGTGCTGCATCGCAAGTGCAACAAAGGCTACCTGCGCTGGGCGTACTTTGACATGTGGAGGAATCTTTCTCTCAATGTGCCAGTGCCCAGGAAGCTTCCAGAAAGACACTTGATCATAAGATTCGCCTAATGATGAGTTAAGAGCTTCTAAAACTCCAAGTGGAAGACAGAAACTCCAAGTGAAGAACTGAAGAACAACTGGAGTTGAAGAGGACAACAAGTCACACATCAAGTTGGCTTATCTTCACTCCAAAACTCTATATAAGGATCTCATCCCATGGGATCTGAGGCCGGAATTTAGCGCAAAGAATTGCTGTTGGTTTACAGTTGTGAGCATTGGGTGATTGCTTGAGGGAGGTGAAGAAGAGATTTCTCTCCATCGGGAAGGTGACGCTGGATTGGACCTCGCATGGTTGTATCACCGCTTGAACCTTACTTCCATATATTAATAAAGCATTTGAGGTTCTTCTATTCGCATGTGTTTCAATGATGAATTGTCTTACTTGCGTCTTTGATTTATGCTAATCCTTGAATCATTTATACATGCATGCCTCTTGTAGTTTCCTTTTCTTGTCTTATTTGCAGGATCTCGTGTAGCTGGGCCCGTGAAAAGACTTGGAGCTGGGAGCAAGCGGCAAACAAAGGGGACAGGATCGACCATTTGCGCAAGACATCGGTAAGTGGATCTATCCTTTTTATCTCTCACATGTCATAAAGAAGAAACTTTAGATAGCTTTGCTTTCAGCTGTTGCTAAGGAACTGTCACCCTTAGAGTGGGTTAGGGTCATTCCGAGTTGGATACTTTCCCCCACAACATGGTGTAGTGAAAGCTGTCTTCTCCTGATCATTTGGATGAACAAGGATCTGATTATACCCTGAGAAGCCATCCAGCATAGACATCCTTTGTGAACCAACAATATTTTGCAAAATGAAATCCATTTTGGGAAGAGGGTAGTTATCTTTCAGTGAAGCCTTGTTTAAGTTCCTGAAGTCTATGCAAATTCTAATCTCCCCATTCTTTTTCCTGACTGGTACCAAGTTAGCAAGCCAATTTGAGAATCTGATTGGAACAATAATTTTTTCATCAAAAAGCTTTTTCACTTCTTTTTCAATCAGTGGCATCAGAAGGGGATTGATCCTCCTTAATTTCTGCTTAAAAGGCTTCTCATTTTGCTTAATTGGGATGGTATGTTGTATGATTGAAGAATTATACTGTTTCAAATCAGCATAGCTCCATGCGAAAATATCAATAAATTTCTTCATCATTTCAACATATTTGACCTTCATATCAGCTGATAAGAACTTTGAAATCTTGACTATTTTGGGCACAAATGAGTCACCTAAATTGCAGCTTTCTATTTCTTCTTCATTTGCTTGCAATCTTGGTGCTTTAAACACATCATTTTGATCAAATAACTTTTCAAGTGGAATAAGGCCTTTAGGAATTAGGTTGTTTTGTAGTTGCAACACTTCAGTATTTTCCCTTGTATCTGTTAACATATTTTGCTGATCTATTTGATTATGCTCAAACTCTTCTTTCAACTCAAGAAAATTTCTTACCTGCTAATCATCTTCAAAGACTTGCCAGTTTATGATATTATCTGGGATGACTGGTCTATGGCGAACCTTCACTTCATAGCTATCAGAAGAATGTTTAGGAATAATAGAAAGACTAGCTGCAACAACAAGAGAATCTACAATAGAATTTTGATCTCTTGTTTTTATACTGAAGGTATAGGATTGAAATTTTTCCAACAACTCCAACACTAAATTTCTGTAGGCTCTCATCCTTGCATCCCTTGTTTGATATGCACCTTGTACTTGTTTAATAATCAATTCGAAATCTCCACAAACATCAATGTTCTTTGCCTTCAATTCTATCAAGGTTTCCAGGCCTAACACCAGAGATTCGTACTCAGCCATGTTATTGGTACAATCAAAGTTTAATTTGTATGACAGAAACTTACTTTCTTCAGTTGGACTAGTGATCCAAATTCCAGCTCCTGCCCCTTCTTTTCCTGCTGCTCCATCAAAGTACAATGACCAACAGCCCATGATATCTTCTCCTTCTCCTTGTTGTCCTTCCTGACTCTGATTTTCTGCAGGTTTATCTTCTAATTCTCTCCCAACTGATTCATTGAAGAGAATAGCTGAACCAAGACCAGTATCACATGAGTAAATAGGAAAATTCTGAGGCTTTTCTTTACTACTCACCATGTAGGCCATCCTTGTTTCACGGTACAACCTTCTTTGCTCACCAAACACTGGAATAGTGGCATATGTAAGATCCATCTGCATTGTGCCCTTGATTTTGGCTGCCCATGACCTTGAAAGAAGTATTCCAAACTTAGGTGGGATGTCTGCAACAACAATGTCCATGACAGTGGTTTTTGCTGGAATTTGTGTAAGACCCACAACAACATCTTTTATCAAACCAATGCAATGAACTCTCTTGGAATCAAAGGAGAATAAATCCTTATAAGGCCTAGTAATCTCCAACCCCAATCTTTCCATAATTACCTTAGGCATAAGATTATGTGATGCCCCTGAATCTAACATAGCATTATGTAGAGTCATGTCATGGATAGTAATGCTTATGTAGAAAGGAGGAAATTCTTCATTTTGTTCATCCTCAAGCCTTGGACCCAAGCATATAATAGGACTATCTTCTTGTACATTTAGAATATCAGCCACTCCTGGTTGTGAATTCAGCATTTCAACAATTTTGCTCCTGTACTTATCTACCTTGAGAATTTCATTAAAAGGGACTGATATTTTAATTTTGGCAATCTCATTCTCAATATTAAAAACAGAGGTAGACTTGTCACTTTCTTTGGGAGGAGAAGAAATCTGAATGTCCTTTTTGTCAAGAGAAGGATCCTCTTTACTTTCACCTACCTTTGCTTTTCCCTTTTTATCATCAGCTGTCTTTGAGACATTCTTCTTGAACTGTGCTTTGTTTGCTGTAATAGGAACCTCTCTATTCCTGAGATTATACTGCTTTTGCATCTCAAAAATAGCATGCTGATAACCCTTTAAAAAATATGAAGGTTCTTCTTCTGACTTTATCATGCTGGATTCATCATGTTCCTCTTTGGTCAAAAAGATTCCTGACCCTTCTTCATCAAAACAATGAATTGATTCCTAAGGAACTTCAGGTTCATCCTCTTCATCTACCAAATTTTGCTGGAAAGGAGGTCTCACTGGAGGATTTGCCTGTTGATCTCGGTTATCTCTTGGCCTTTGCTGATTTTGAGGTCTCCTAAACTGTGGGTTTCTAAACCGAGGTTCTTGCTGAGCTTGAGGAGCAGAAGCATTCCCAAGGGCTAATCTGTCCATCAATTTCTCCATGGTTTTCATCATTGTTTCAAACTTGTCTTCTTGAGCAGATGTAGAAGGCTTCTCTTCCTCTTTTAATTTAGATTTTTCCATTTTTGATTTCTTAGCAGCAAGCATATTCACCTCTACTTTAATTGCATCATTTTGCATGTCAGCAAGAGAGGCTGATTCCCTTTCTCTGAGTAAAAGGGAAAAATCTGAATCAAATGATTCAGCATATCTCAACTGTGCCAGAGCTCCAGGAGGCTTCAAATGAGCTGGAATAGAATTATAAACTTTGTTAAACCTCTTAGAGAAACTTTGAACAGTTTCCTCTGGAGCTCTCCTAAGACTGTTATACTCAGTAAGGGCTTGGATAGGGTTAGTTCTGCTTCCCCATTTTCTTAGAAAACTATCTTCAAATTCTACCCAACTATGAATGCTTCCAGCTCCAAGGGCTTTAAACCATTTTCTGACTTCCCCAATGAAAGTCTGAGCAAACAATCTTAGTTTTACATCTTCATCATCCACTTCTTCCCTATCAACAAAATCATTAAACCTATCCACATGTTCTTCAGCTGTAATGTCTTCATCTCCTCCCCATGTTGGAATTTGAGCAGCATATTTACTAGGGAGATCATGCAAAACAACAGGGAGAGCTAGAGGAGCATACCTAGCAGGTACAACCATAATGAAAGGAGGAGAAGGAATAACATGTACTGTATGACTAGTGGGACCAGAACTAGTATAAGATGTTGTCTGAGGACTATTTGGACTAGCAGAGGCAGAAGATAAAGTATGAGTACGGAAAGGGCTATTTGGACTTTGTAAACCACTGACAAAAGAACTCCAATTTGGAAGAGGTAGACCAGTTTTAGATTTAAGCAAAACTTCAAAAGGGTCAAGCTCCTTGAGTTTTTTCAAGTCCTCCTCCTCTAATAACAATTCAGAAGTAACAATTTCCCAAAAGTCTTCTTTATCTTTTTGTGACACTAAAGATGAAGTATCAATGCCTTTTTTTTGTAAATCTAGAATGATACCAATAAGTTCTTCTTCATTTTCAGACCTCAACAACACTTCTTGAATTTTATCATCAACAATTTTATCTTCAGGACTTCTAGAAAACTCAGGAAACAAAGACTTTGAAATGTTTGAAGTACCTGGTATATCAGAAAATCTTTGTCTACTCCTTGAGATGATGTTGGGATTATCCACAAGACTAGGTGGGTTTGGGTCAGGATTACTCCTTGTATATCTTCCTCTCGAAGCCACCTTTTGAACTTTAAGATTTAATGGAGTCACCAAGGTAGAATGCAGCCTCGAAAATCTTTCTGAGCTCCTGCTACCTTCAGAAGTTCAGTCTTACAATTTCGGGAATGAGTAATCTTCAGTCTCCCGGCAGACGCACCAAAATGTTATCACAAAATCATGCACTGAAAGGCTGCTGATCAGGTAGACTCTGTGCAACTATTTCAAACCAGACTTTTGACTAAGGCTTAGCCTCCTTAGCCTGAGAGGGCTCTCTCAAAGGTTATTGATTTTGACTATTGATGAGATGGCTAACTCTTGCAAAGTAAATTTAACAAATATGTTGGCTGGACAGACATTACAAAGACTTCCATTGGGCTTATGGAGTTAAACATTCTTCAGTAAACTATAACACTACTCATACATAGAAGTCAGGGCATGTAATGTTTAAATACTCAAAACAATCTCATAGAAACCTCAGCTTATAAATACACACAGGAAATCAGAGCAGCAAAGTGAATTCTGAGTGATTGTGTATCTATACAACTGTAAAAACATAAAGGATAAAACAAAACCACATATCTTGAGCATTTGAAACACCGTATGAATCCTGAGAAGAAAAGCAGTCACTTGTATTACTGAAAATGACTTTGTACACAAGCCAAAATAATACTCTGTTTTTCCAAATATCCAACCCTCATTACATAAAAGTTTCATCTATATATAGAAACACAACTTTAACTACTTTTAGCTTCCTCCTCCAGCATGAGGGGAGCTCGATGACTGCCACTAATTACCCCTATCCACAATTGAACTAACTCATTAAATACAACAAGTGCTAAACTGGAATTTTAAAGAGTCCTAATTTAACTATAACTCTAATTATATCCTCCTCGTAGAATGATTCTTTCTTGTTTTCTGACACTTGTCTCCTTTTAGTTTGGCCGGGATGGCTAAGAAAAGGATTCAATGTCCCATACTAGCTTTGGATGCTGAATGCTTTAATGGTTCAAAGATGTTAGGAGAAAACCCCTGTTTTTCCGGTTCCAGTGTTCCATCACTTATACGAAAATGCAGCAGCATGTCTCCAGCTCTTTAATATCCCAAAAATGTAGAGCACCACCATGTTTCTAGATGTGTTGGAGGTTTCATTGATGGACAGGTGTGCCAGCCAAGTCTCCTTGTATGCAACTCCTTCCAAACCCTAATGACCGGTAATAAAGTGCCTTTACAAGCAAAACTTTAACTTGAACCAAAACATTACACTTTTACAAAGGTACACCTGTCATCATTTGAATGGCTATGCTATCTTCATTTGGTCTCCTAAATGTCCCTCAGATGTTTCCTTTGAAAATCTCTGATTATCCCATCGAACTGTTTGCCTGTATTAAAAACAGCACCTACAGTAGTTTCGCAGTTTCGTAGCACGCTACGAAACTGCGAAACTGTTAAACAGTTTATCTTTTCCTTGGGACTTTCACTGCTCGGACCTTTAAATTTTTAAACCTTCTTTACATGTGGTAGAGATCTATATGTTCTCAGAATAATAAAACTAAGCAAAATTTTACAAAATTTAGAACAACACCTTTCTCAACATCAGTTAGCAGCTATTTGACCTAGCTGTGCCTTTAAGTCTGCAACCTCTTTCCTTAAAGCTTTGTTTTCAGCTCTTAAATGCATGTTTATTTTTCTAATGGATTTGGCCTGTTTGAGACCTGGAACAGTCCATGTGTAAACATCAGCTACTGAATCCACCTGGCTTACTAGGTTTTTACTTCCTCTCAAAACAGCTTTTCGATAATTTGCATACCTGACTGCAGACTCCCTAATGGCACTCCCCACCTTGGCAATTTCATTTTTTGCTACCTCCAACTGGTTTTTTATAGCTATAATGTTGCCTCCTTGGGAAATAATGACTGTTCTATTCTTGTCTTTTTGCTTAATTTTCTCTGCCTCTTCTGTTCTGGACAATTCCTCTGCTACCTCTGTTCTGGGCAATTTTTCAACTTCCTCTGCTCTAGGCAGTTTCTCAGCTTCCCTTACTTGTTTTCTTGTAACAGGTCTTCTTGGTTTGAAGATAAATTCATCACCGTATTCATCAAACCTCAGTTTTTTTGAAGCTTTAGTTTTCTTAGTGCTTTCTGGTGATGAGTGAGTCAAATCAATGTGCATTGGTTCAACATGCACCGGTTCAACCTACTCAAACTCAATGGCCTCAAGCAAATCACTCAAGCTGGCCTTAGATATCGGGCTTTCCTCAACAGCCACTGCTTTGCCTTTTTCTTTGCTTATTTGACTCCTTGTCTTAACTCTTGACACTGTTTCAGATCCACTTGGTCCAGGTACAGCTTTCTTGTGCTTAGCTTCTTCTTTTGATGATGGCTGAGGTTGCTCTTTAATGATCAGTGGCTTCACTGATCTTCTCAACTGTGACTTGGCCTTCTTTTTATCTTTTTCCTCCTTTCGAAGCTCAGCTATTGTTGGTTCTTCAACTGATTTTTCTTTTTCTCTAACCGGCTGTGGAGTAAGACCTGTTTTACTCTGGAAACTAGCCATGAATATGAAGGAATTCCAATCCTTACCTATTTTCTGAAGACCATCCAAAACCAACAATTTAACCAAACCATGGTGAAATAACGATGTTTCACAGTCATCCTTCCTTAATTGCACTTTGTCACACATTTTGCTTAGACTGCGAAACAAGTAAAAGGGAATATCTATGGATGCTTTGCCAGTAAAATGTAACAACAACTTGAAGTGGTAGGAGTAGACCTTATTGTATCTCCCCTCACAGGTTAAGTACTTCTGAATACAAGTGAGGAGAAGGGCATAGTGCTCCTTAACATAGTTTCTAGGCACTGCTTTTGTTAGGTCTTCATTCACATAGGCCTCTTTTAAAAACTCTTTGCAGGGGTTCATATCAAACTTAAAGTTCTTAAGCCATTCTTGCCCCCCTCTTGGAATCTCAGTTACAGTAGTAATTGCCTCCGGAGACACTTGAACTTATAACATAGCAATTTTAGAATTCAAACCAGTGAAGTTTAAAGCAAAATCCTTTGTTACCTGAGCATGGCCACCCTGCAGCTTCTCACAGAAATTCCAACAGCCAGCATCCTTGAAGGCTTTCTTCACGCCTTCATCTCTTAATGCAAGGTCCAAACCTTCAGGCTCTGTTCTCTGACATTTTGCAGACCTATGCTCTTTCCTCTCCATTTCGCTTTTTTGAAATTTTTACACAGAGAATGGCCAATAGCTTCAACTCAAAAGGTAATTCAATTTTTTTTAACGCGGGCTCGCTTGTAACCAGGCTCACTTGAAAAACTCGGGCTCGCTTGCAAATTCAAATATCTCATCACACAGGTTGGTCATTTATGCATCATCTACGATCATCATAAAAAATCCTTGCACGGTAAAACCCATTTGAATAATATTTATGTGCATGCCTACAAATCTATTGGTGGAGTGATGGTTAATGAGTGTCTGGGAGGTACGCCCACTGACATGAACGGACGGAAGTGGTGACTCATCAACAGACTTGACCTTTTTAGGAATATATGCTGCAAAACGCACGAATCTGCGATTTCGTAGCGCAGTTAGTTATGAATTGGCATAATGCACTGCAAAATGGCTTGATGCTGACGCGCTGCGAAATTGCTAAACAATGATTACGCTGCAAAACGGACCAATGAGACTGTGCTGCCGAATTACGGAAAGGATCGGTGACATGGATAAGACAAGACATGGCTTTAGCAATCATGATGGAGGATGACCAATAAGATTAGAGGACGATTTACATCAGACACCTTTAAAACTTCAACCCTAAGTAAGAAACATAGGACAAAAACCATTTGACACCAACTTTTTGATATTTAACTTGGACAAAGGATTATATACATATGTTTATAGTTCTAAGTGATAACAACTTCAACATCTATTTCTACTGTTTTTCCCCCCAGCTCAACTTGCAAGTTACTTAAAATCCCATATGGGGTGTATGTTCATCCATCAAATGCTTTTAATGTCGTCGAAGATCACGACAAGGTTGGAGATCCTAAAGTTTTCCAGCAACTCATCGACATAATGCATGTAGATGCCCCTTCATCAATAATTTTTCGATGAAAAGTTTTATTGATGGCTTTCACTTGAATAAGGAAAGCTAGTTGAGCTGGTAACTGAGGGTCATATCCTTTGTGATTAAAAGATACAAGATTGGAATCCGTTGGGTCAATTCCACCTATCGCTGATAATAAAGCCTACTTTTGAGAGGGGAAGTTTTGCAGTACCTCAAGTGTCGACATAGCAGATGGCGATTGAGCTAGATCCTCCACTATATTATAATGTTGTGCTGCTCTGGCATGACGATTCAATGTCGATTTGCGTACTACTCCCTTTGGTGGCTTTATCGTTAGTTCAGGAATGATGGGTGGTGCAACTTCAGTCAAAGTTGTTGTCGAACTACTAGGTTGATCATTAGCCTTGTTGTCCGACAACTGTGGATTCCCGTAATATTTATTCCTTGTTGATATCAAAGCATCAATTTGCTACTTTGAAATTGACAACATTAGCACTTGGGATGGGGAAGCATTGTCACTAGCAACCCGATTTGTTCCTGGATTTGGAAATGGATCAGTCAATACCGCTGAGGTTTTTGAATTCTTGAAGAATTTTCTAAGCTTAGCTTTATATGGACACTCTCTTGTCCATTGATCCTCATCACATATAAGGCATGGAAGATTTGGTTTACTATCTCCAGAAGGGTTTGTAGAAGATCTTTTAGGGGACGATTCCTCCAGTCTCTTCTTCTTCCTTTTCTTTTTCTTCTTGCCTTCTGGTTGCTTGTTTTCTTTGCCTTTGTCAGTTGATACAACATTTACTTTTGAGGCTAGAAGTTCATTTGCATTTTGACCTGAAACTGTACGGTCCTTCTTCGACTTAGCCTTTATGGTTTTCGTGTTGGTCGTTCCTATCACGCCATCTCCGGCATGAGAGTCTTTGTTTGATTTAGGATAGGGAGGAATGGAAAATTCTGGTCTAGGAGCATTAGGGATTTTATCTTAGAGCGTGCTAGACTGAGTATAGATCAGGTCTAGATATTGCGCACAAGCAATTACTTGCTCTTCAGTGATGAACCCTCCCTTTGCCACATCTTCTGTAATAGAAGGCAACAATGACTTAATAAACCATTCAGCGAACAGCTGATCAGGAACATATTTTTTTACCATTCTACGATGATGTCGCCACTCATGAATATGATCAGATATGTGAGTGGCTGTCGTTTACTTGAAATTGGTAAGAAACTCTGTTCCCGTTTCGTACCTTATGGGTAACTGAAAAATGGGTTAAAAAGGTTGTGGCTAGGGCACTGAAGTTATCAAATGAAGCTCTAGGCAATTCGATATACCATTTTGCTACCAGACCAGTTAACGTTCGTTGAAAAAGGAAAAGCCTGATCGAATCATCATTTAGAGTGTTAGATGAACACCACAGGTGAAAGGTCATCACACGATTCGACGGGTCTTCACCTGGATTTCCATTAAATTTAGGAATATCTAATGGAAGTTTATGAGGAATCGCTGGCCACCAAGGGGCGTAAGTGTTTGGATCATTTGTTAGCTGATTTAGATCTGGTAACTCTAAAGTCACCACAAAGGGCAATTGTTGATTCAGGTTCGGCGAAGCATACCCAGGATAAGATGGGATTGCCTGAGCAGTGGGTCTTTGCATACCAGCATAGTGCATTTGATGTTGATAACTTTGGTAAGGTTGATGGGCATAACCATTATGAAATGGTTGATGTTGGCCATTTTGAATATATGGCTGCCCATTACTTGCAAAGATTTGGTGCTCAGATCCTTGGTAAACTTGTTGGAATTGTGGTTGTTGACATTGCACCAACCATGGTTGTGAGACCATGTGTTGTTGTCCAATACTAGTTGTTTGACCACGATGAGGGGTAATGGTACCCGTTTGACTGTGGGACACTCCAGTTAAGCAGCCACCAATTGATGATTGTGGTGGCATCGTAGAGACAAAGGGTTGTTGGATTGCGACTTGAGGTTGGCATACAACAGGTAACGCTTGTACTTGCAACACCGCCACAATAGCCAATTTAGTGGGGATATTTGACATAGGCAGACTTCGTTGCATTGAGTATACAACTCTTGGTTGTTGAGGTAGTATTGGCATCCAACCACTGGATGTAATTCCAGCATAACCTGAATTCTATTGTGAACTCTCGTATGTTTATTGCCCCCCAAATGGTGGAAATCCAGTTCTTAAGGGAATGATTTGCCTTTGAGGACCGAATTGCCCAAATTGACATTATGAAGGATCAATTTACTGAGACTCAAAATAAGAGATTCCATATATTATTCCAGACGAACAAATGGGAACAGACCATATTATCGAAACAGCCCCTAGGTGGATTCCATCCAACGATTGAGAGCTAGTTGCGATAGGTGGTATGCCAGCGAACATTGTCGGAGTAGTAGCAAGAAGTTTTGTCACTTCTGTGTCAGATGACACAGTCCTAGATGTTGATGGTTGTTCAAACATATCTAGTATATCCAAAATATTTCCCAGTGATTCTACAGGAACTTTCAATAACGGTGGACTAATTTCTGACGAAGAAGGATATAGGGTGATCCCAACTACAAAATGCGATGGAGTACTAGATGGAGGATCCTCCACAATCTCTTCTATAGAAATCAAAATAGGTGGAAGAGGTGGACCATCAGGTCTGTAAAATATTTCCGGTGCCGAAGAAGGTATAAATTCTGCAGCAACAGATGTTTGGGGAATAACACCTTCTGAATCAGCTGTGGATGGGGCCGGTTCAGGTATAGAAGTCTTTACCCTCACACTAGGATCAGTTATACTATCCACTAGAGGCTGTAGAACTTCTTCTGTAAAGGCAGGGATACCAGAAATGTTTGGAGTAACCAGAGTCTCCAAGGGTGTTGGAACACTTGTTCCAACAAGACTAGGGGACTTTGAGCCGGTCAAACGAGTTCATTTGTCCAGAATAGTTTTGATTCTGGAGACAAAGACAATTGAATCATAAGTCTCTGAGAACAATGGGGTTTCAATTGAATTTCTTCCACGATTGCAGATTACTTGATCAACTAAAAATAAAGGGGAAAATGTTCCGAATTAAATGAATTTTAGACGCTTTGACACAACTTGTTTTTTCAATTTTTAAGAGTCGAGAAAAAACAAAAGATGACTCTAGTCACATTCGATTTTTAATGAGCCTGAAGTGGAAAGTGCTCAGATGGACCTTTTCCTTTAAGGAGTCTGAAAAGGAACGAAAGACACTACTCTGGAAATCTAGACAGAGGGATTACCAAACCAATTGCAAAACTGCAGAATACTTTTTACGGTACAGCAGTCAATCTTCTCGAATGCTGTGTTTAGTGTATAGGGTGACAGACACGGCTTCGTATGGATAAAGTGTATAGCCTATTGTGGTCTCCCAATATATACTCAACGGTATGTGGGAGAACAAGTTCGTACTAGCACTTGTCTTCTCAAAGAGGAGGATTCACCCAACCAACAGCGAAAGCAATAGTTTCCAGGCTTTACAACACTGGAATACGTCTCTAGCCTAGAATTCTAAATGTTGTGCGTTAGGTTCCAAAGCGTTTTTAGGTTCATTAAATTTATTTTACAGTTGATATTTCTTAAGAAATTTTTCTTTTAGGTTCAACGCGTGATGTAGATATACAATTCCTAAAATTCAATCTAAGATGATAAACAATCATTTAATCTTCTTTTTGCAATGAAAATCCTAGCTACTAAAGAAAGAGAGACGATATTCTTTCAACATAGAGCAGAGAGCACACACTAGATGCACTATCCTAAATCAAACCAAAAAGAAGTCTAAATGCAAATGCACATGCATGTATTTGTTTTCAGCTTTCTTAATGTGTGAATGACAAGAAGAATGCTAAGTACAAATCTGAATTATCTTTTCAAAGTGACAGTACTAACAAATTTCTCTTCAAAAACGAAAGGAAGATAATGATGACACTTTGCTATCTTGAATTGAAAATTGCTTTCGACACTTGAAAAAATACTAATTCAAATCAAATACAAGAGTAACTATATAATCGACCATCGAGAACAATATAATTATTTTCTTTGACTGAAAACGACACTTGCGACAATTTCAAATCAAAAGATGATAGTTTGATTATGCTACTTTTTTGTAAAAGAGAACTGTAAATGGCACACGATACATAAAATCATTCACAATTCTTTGTACTATGGAGGTCGAATCATGCGAAAGAAGGGAGTTTCTATAGTGGTATACTGATCACAGACAACAAAACTCCTGAATAAAGCTGAAGAGAGTGAGCACAAAAACCAAAATATGAGAGCAGAAGAGGTCTTGTCTGATCAGCGCACCTGCAACACAAGGAAAGTGCGATGCAGCACACCTACTGCACACGGGAGGTGTGAGGCATCCAGATTCCCAAGAGGAGAAAGTGCGATGGTCCAGGGACGAGACTTCAACTTGGTTCCAGGTCACAGTTTGTAGCTTAGTTTAGGGATTTAGGTCAAGCTAATGATTTTCAGTAAATATAAATCACAGGGCTTAATCTAAAGAGGTTACTAGATCCACCACTAGGGCAATTAGAAGGTTTGCAAATCAATTGTTCAATTTATAAAAAAAAACCTGGAGATAGACTGAAGGAGCATTGATCTACTTTGCACTTGCATAGAAAATGCAGTTCAAAGGCTAGCTGGCTTGACTTCAAGCTCCATCTGTAAGTTTATAAAACAAACAAATATAGACAAGAAAACAATCTATTCACTCCCCAGTGGAGTCACCATTTTTTTATCGGGAAATCTAGTGTCCACTCGGAGCTGCTAGTCCCACTAAGACTGGTAGCTATCTTAGAAACAATAAAATTAAAACTACTTTCACTTTCCTTTATGAGAAGTAGATAAGAGGGGAACAAAGGACACCAACCTCAGTCTTGCGCTTGGTTCCTCGCTTAGTTCCTCTCCCTTCTGACAGATCCTTGCCGCTTTTCCTTCGTCTACCCAGCTTCAAAGAGCACCTATGGGATCAACGCAGCATAATACTATCGAAGAATATAGATCTACAATCATAAACAATATAGGACCATATATATATTGATCACACAAATGCATATATCATCAAACATACAACAATGTGGAGGAAAACTTGAATAGCTTTATTAATATCAAGAATTGCAAAGAGGATTACAACCAATTATTCTGACCCAGCGTCATCCTCCTAGCATGAAAGCCCTTCTTCACCTCATGAAAAGCTTAGATCACCCAACACTATGATGTTGCACCAAGAAACCAACAACACTTCCTTACAAGACACAAAATTTCAGCCTCTTGATCTCTAGGATGAGGGATCCATATACAGATGATTGCATGGGGGTGAGTCAGCTTTTGGGATTTTGATTAGTGTCCTCTCTCTAATAGTTCTTCATTCCACTTGGAGATTGATGATCTCTTACTCATCCCTGGATGAATTCAGAGAGACAAGTGTCTTGGGGAAGTTTCTAGAAGATTCCAAGATCATCCACTTAGAAAACTGCCTCCGCCATTTGTCTACTCTCGTCCATCACACCCTATAGAAGGACTTTTGAGTATACATCGCACCCGCCGTGTGTAATAGGTGTGATGCATCTCACCCTCAACACTAAGCAATTAGTATCATCCATCTTTTACGATTTCTGCGTAGTTTTCTGTGGAGAACTTCTGGGAGATGATGTAATCAGCTGACCTTGCTCCTTTAGGGTGTGAAGCAACACTTTTAGGGACTTAGGAGCCCTTGTTTTATGGACATGTATGATTGGGGTTTCAGTGCCAAAAAATGTCTATAACACTAGGTAGTGTAGTTTATAGTCCCGCTCCTCCTTTTAGTTGCCTGGAGTGCTAAGATTGTGCCACTTTCATATAGTCACATTGTCAGATCGCTGGTGTATGGCTTCAAGCGACTGCCATTCACCTTTCCTGGGAAGGGTTCTCCATTAATTTGACTAGTTGTACCGTGCCTCCGTCAGTAATCTCCTTAATAAAATACAACCCTAACCAGTGCATTTTGAACTTTCCAGGGAATTTATCAAAATTACTATCATGCAATAGAACTAGATCGTTTACCTTGAATATGCGCATCTTGACGTGTCGGTCGTGCCATGCCTTTTCATGCTACTTTTAGACCTGTTGGTGAAATCCAACCAAAAATTGTTCTTCTTCGAGCTCATCTAGCTGTGCAAGCCTCTCCTCCAGGGCTCGACAATCCATCATGCCTATGAGCATTGCTATGCGTAGACTAGGCACAATGTATTCCATAGGCATTATGGCTTCCACTCCATAGACAAGCCTAAAAGGTGTCTGTCCCATCAACTTCTTGCATGTTGTCCGATAAGCCCATAAAACTGCTAGTATGTGTAGGTCCCAATCACTTCACTAAGCATTGCATACCTTGGTCAATGTGTTTTCAAGCACTTTGTTGAACACCTCCACTGTCCCGTTAGCCTCTGGGTGATAAGGTGTTCTCTTTTGATGATACACCTGAAATTCTTCCATTAGTGTGCTGATCATCTCATTCAAGAGGTGCGTACCATGATCCCTCATCGAGATCTTCAGACGTCCAAATCTTGTCAGTACATGTGAAAATAGAAACTTCACGGCAGTCATGCCCATGCAATCCTTCATCGGATGCGCTTCTGCCCAATGAGTCAAATACTTCATCGCAGTGATAATATACCTCACACCTCTCTTTTCCTGAGGTTTAATGGGTCCTACAAAATCTATTGCCCATTTTGCGAAAGGTTGCAACACCATTTTTGGATTCAAAGGCATTTTATCCCTCCACGACGGCCTGCCTATTCTTTGACATACATCACATGCCTTACAATATGCTTTTGAATCTTGATGAAGGGTTGGCCACCAAAACCCAGTGCGTAGAATCTTCTTTGTGGTTGCTCTTCCTGCATAATGTCCTCCCGGGCGCCCACATGAGCATCTGCGAGGATGCTACTTTGTTCAAAATCAAGTACATATCTTCGCAGTATTTTGTCATTCCCCATCTTGTATAGATGCCCAGAGATGACAGAGAAATATTCCAGGCACACCACTAATTCGTTCTTTTGCTGGACAGAGTATCCTTCTGGCACAGTTCCAGTTGTTAGAAACTGTATTATATCTTCAAAATGTCCATATGTGATGTGCACAAGAAAGAGTTTTGCATTAGGTAATCCTTCCTCTAAACTAGTAGGTTCCTCCCCTGTCTCGATGCGCGATAGGTGGTCTGGACCCGCGTTCAATTGTCCAAGCTTCATGACAACTTTGAAATCATACTCTTGGAACAATAAAAGTCACCTGCAAATTTGTCCCCCCAACACAAACTTATTGACTAGGTACTTTAGCATGGAGTGGTTTGTATACATCTTAAAGTGGCCTCCTAGCAAGTAGTGTCGATACTTCTGGAGCACATATACCATAGCTAGCCCCTCGTGCTCGGTGGTGGAATAATTCTTCTTTGCTTTGGATAATTTGCGACTTGCAAATGTGATAGGGTGATCGAAGCCCTCTCCACCATCCTAGTACTATCCTCGACGCTATACACGACGCATCAACATGTACATGAAACTCTTTCTTCCAGTTCGGGAAGACAAGAATCGGCGTAGTGACCATATTTTCTTTCAATATATCTAGGATTTTCTTACAATGATCATTCCATCAGAACGTGACATCCTTCTTCAACATTTTTTCCATCCATGCAGTGATTTAGGCATAGCCTTTGATAAACTTTCTGTAATATCCCATATTTCCTAGAGTTGTGCGCATCTGTTTCACACTTCTTGGTGTTTCCAAGTTTAGAATCACTGGGATCTTCACGGGGTCTACCATCGGCCCTTTTCTGCAAACCACATGCCCCAATAGGTTCCCAAAAGAAATGAGAAATATACACTTCTTGAGGTTGAGCGCGATTTGGTATCTTCGACAGGTATCTAGCATCAAGCACAAGCTCGCTACATGGTGCTTAACCAAGCCAAATACAATCCAGTCATCGAAATAGACCTCCAGGAGCTTATGAATATATTCCTTGAATGCCGCAACAACCACATACAAAAATATAGCAGGCATGTTCTTCAATCCAAATGGAACGACACTATATTGAAACCAACCCCACTCAGTCATGAAGGTTTTCTTACTCCTATCCTCCGTCACGATTTTGATTTGGTGGTACCTCAAGAACCCATCAGTGAAATAATATGCTTCTTGCCGACCTACGTTATCCAACACTTCATTTGTGAATGAATTTGGGAAGGGATCATGCACACAAGCGTCATTCAATTTTTTGAGATCCACACATATACTTATCTCATCCTTCTGCTTCTTCTCTTGCACCACCATCAGACTTACCTAATCATATTCTTCCATAGGTTCAATGATGCCTGCTACGAGCATTTTGTCTAGTTCTACGTGGACCTTCTCCTTGTATTTCAAATTTAAGCGGTAAGTCCTCTGCGTAACTGGCTTCACATTGGGCTTTAACGTGATCTTCATCACTCCTCGATCTTCAATTATTCCCTTCAAATCCATAAACTTGGTCAGGAATAAGTCCTGATATTTGCGGAGTAATTCAGTGACCTTATCCATCGTTGCGTCCTCCTGACAGTCTCTGATCTTCACAAATTTGGGTTTTGCATCCATACCAATGTTCACCTACTTAGTTTTCACCAGCGCGGTTATATCAGGGTTCTCAATCTGTGGTCCTTAAAACTTGCGGTGTCCTTCTATTTCTGGAATGTTAATATTCTACAAATCCTCATCCTCCTCTTCAGTAGTTACATTATAACTTTCTGGTGCGTGACTCGGTTGAGTAGCCCATTCAGGTTGAATCAGGTCTAAAGGCTCCTGTGGTATCCTAAAGATGGCCGCTTTCACCTCTTGTAGCACTTCATCAATACTGTCAAACCAATCCTCAAAACTGAAGGTCATCATGAATCCTTCACATAGGATATCCCATTCACCTGTCCCATGGTAGAGCTTTGTTTCTATATACCAGTTCATTGGGATAACATTTAGGGTATGACAGAATAGGTGCAACCACTCAAGTTGTGTCTTTTCTCCATAATCTTGCGTCCACTTGGCCAGATGCATGCGCAAATCATCTTGCCCATCATACTTGTCTATCAGTCACATCTTAGGCTTCCTAAATCGTATTCGCATCATTCTCCTACATTCGTGCCAATCACCAAAGCTTCCTTTGTGCATACCCCACCATCTTGCGGGCGTAGCACAGAGCACCTAGTCGAAGGCCTAGAAGCATTACTTTTCCGACACCTCCCTTTCAAATGCATCCAAGAAGGTATCTACCTCATTTATACCATCATAAGTAGGAAGATGTCTTTCTTCTTTTGACACGTAGCATAACGACCGGGTCATCATGTTGAAATTCAATGTAGCTACCTCGTGTAACTAATTCTGCCATCATTCTACTTCTTCATCTGAATCCGAAGTGCAGGAACTCTTGTTCTACCATGTAATCCATCCATCCATAGTGGGATTCACCCAATCTTGGTCTCACACTGTTATCTTGTAGATACAGTCTAGATCATCATCACTTTCATTGTCGCAGACTAGTTTTGTATAGCATGATCCTTCAGCAGGATCTAGGGGTACTATTATGCACAGTGATTTCTTCTCAAAGGTCATCTTTCACTTCTTTAGATTGATTACCCCGTTCATATCAGTAGCCCAGTCAATTCCTAGGAGCGTAGGGTAGGGACTGCTGTCATTAACAATCTCTATTACTTCAAAATCTTCCAGTGCACTTGCTCCCTCAATATCCATGGTTACTCCCTGTAATCACCCCATGTGTATGATTTTTTGCTGATTCTCCATTCTCAGCTAAATCGGAGACCATTGCAGTTTAGGTCTCCCCGTTCGCTCCCATGTCTGTTTCAGTAAAACATTCGCATCTAATCCCAAATCCAGAATGACTTGATCCTTCTTGTATTCTTCGATCTATGCAATGAGTCTCATTTTACACCTCATCCTTGTTTTATGCTTTCCAATCTTTTAGATTACATACAGTTCTCCTCGCACGGTCCCAGCACATCTGTTGATGAGTTCCTGTAACCCTTTCATAGCCTTACTATCTCACAGTAACTTCATGCAGGTTCCCAGGAAAGTTGTGAGCATAGAGGGGTCCATATTTGACTTAGGCTTATCTTTGCTTCTTGAATTGGAGGCCTCAATGAAGCTCTTCTTAGATTCCATGAAGGTTTCTTGAGTGTGCTCCAAATCAAACTTAGCTTCTTTCACTGGGGCTTTGTGAACCCAGGTACTGTCTTTCGTTGTTTCTCTTGTCATCTCCCATCGCGATTCCACTTCAAAGCACTATATTTACATTCGAATCTTCCTCACATGGCTCAGACCTCAACATCTGCATGTTCTGAGTTAGGGGGGGTGGTAGCGCTCCTTTGTCACGTATCCTAGCTATTAGCATTGGAAAATATGTTGTCTCATGATCAAACACATGCAATACCTACACAAAGGGCGCGTTGGATTAGTGCAATCATGGGCATAGTGTCTTGGCCCTCCGCAATTGTAGAAAATCAATTGTCTACGACCCCTACCAGGTCCTCCTCCACCTCGACCTTGTCCACGGCCCTAAAATCATGTCTGTGCCATCCCTGCATTCTGGTCAAGGGGCTGCGTTTCAGCCTAAACCCTATAGGCAAGCGTTTTTTCCATCATCAATTCATAGCTCCTGGAAGTGTGCTCATCATGTCCCATCGATCTACACAAGTTACAGAACAACCGTTTTGGAGTTTGTGTATACTTCTGTAACAAGTGGCAATTATCTGTGGCATGTTTTCCAGCTATTTGATAGATAGCAAACCACAAAGTAGGTGATGTGCTAGGTCCTCCTTGATCTTCTGGCTTTATAGGCATTGGTCCTCCTCCTGTAAGGTAATTTGTAAAAACTAGGCATTGGTCTTTGTCATGACCCTGACTCTTGCATTTCAAGCACCATACTTCCTCGTACACTTCTAGTCGAACCATCCTGTCCTGCTTCAGACTTTGCATCTAAAGGCATGTGTTCTTCAGTTGCGCATGGATCTGCTGGATTCCTAGATTAGGATCCTGCATCGGAGTGTCATGTAGTCTCATGGAAATATCCATGGCCTCTACCTAAGTTGTTATCTTTTGTTGCAACAATGCACCTCTTAAGTGTGGTAGTAGCGAAGCCACAAACTACTCACGATGTTGTCCATCTGTCAAATTCATGTTGGCTTCAAAAATTGTACATTTCAACCTCTAATCTAGTTCCCAAGGTGTCTCACCTGGTAGCAACGCGATTTATTTGAACCCAATAATCGACCGCGCTTCAGATTTAGGCTTGCTAAATTCCCTATTTAGTGTTTCTTTAATGTCTACTACTCTTGCATTCAAGTTATCGTTGGAGTACTTAGTATACTAGGTTAGTGTGCGATCCTGCAGGGTGATAACCAGTGTTGCTTTCTTTATATGGTCATCTGTAACACCTTGAGCTTCCCATACAACCTTCACTATGAACCAGAATTGGTCTAGTTCCTCATTTCCCAAGCCTTTGTACAAAGGCAACTTTACTGTATTCGCCATATTGATTCACGGTGGTGGTGGAGGTGGTATAGGTGAAGACGGAGGTGATGGAGGTGAAGTCGGTGGTGGTGTGGGTGTAGGTGGCATTTGTGGAAATCCTTGTCTTATAAGATGAATAGCACTTTGCGGAGAGACCTTCATGATCCCTTCCTCGTCCCTCGTGGAGGTGAAATCAAGGGGCTATGTTCTAGACCCTTATTTCCTTCGTTTCTATAAATTCTTCCGCTTCGTGTAGACCCGAACATCAAGGTAACTGCATAACCTACTTTTCGCACAACAACATTTTAATCCAAGTATTCAAAGATTTTACGTACTTACCTCGCAGTCCTTTGAAAAAGCATTACTCTACCTCATTATAGTTGACTGAGGTGTCAACCGCAAACTCAGTAACAAAGCCTCCTATAATTCGATTGCGCCAATGATCGATGGTGCGCATGATCGTATCCTCTGATGCTTCCAATCTTCTCACTAGCTCTGGGGCCCACACAATAGGACTATCAAGCTTCCACCTTCTTCACTATCTGCTAGCTTCGTGATCCACTCATATAACTCAGTAGGGAAGGACGTGAAAAATATTTCATGGGATCTCTATATACAGGTAGTTTTCTAACCACTGTTCTTTTGACAGTCACGAGTTTCTATTTTCCTGTGCCGTGAACTTGTGAATCCTTCTGTCCAACCAGCCTTCGATTTCTTTCTTAGTTGGATTCCAATGATACGACATCAAACATCTCTATGTAGGTTTTGGTCCCAAAAACGGAACCATTTGTTGGCTTGAGGGGGCCTGACCTAGCTTTAGCATTAGTTAGCCAAACAAATCCCTACACTACTGGCCCTTTCAGCATCAGCCCGTGGAGCACGAATTGAATTCTCACCCAAAGCAGTATGGGGGGATTATGGAACCAAGTTTCCGCACCCTTGAGATGGTTGTGATGTTGGTTTATTCCAACTATTCTTGCCTTCGCGCAGGTTACTTCACTCTTTGTTCCACCCTTTAGTACCTTTGCGAAGTGTACAATCGAATTTCATGCAGTCCTAACCAGGGGTTGAAGTTCTTTCGCACTGCTAGGGCATCAAACTATGATATCTCCCAATCTAGGCTAAGTTTCTTACTTATCTTATTAACAGATCTTAATTATCTTCATGTAAACAGATGTTCTTACTTGCGTTCACTTAACCAATACATTTATACACATTCACGCATCATATAAGCATTAGAGGTGAAATTTATACCCATTATAACAGATGCATAAATAGGAAATAAAGTCACAGAAATGATATAACACTCCTCTTTATTGATAATTCTATATAATTATAGACTCGACTCGCCCTGCACACTTAGCTGCAGGGGTCCATGCACTTAGCTGCAAACTTTTATGCCTCTACACACTCAACTATAGAGCCTCTTCCTACACTACGACCCAAACTAGACTTCTACTCCAAAGATATGACTCAATTCTTCATCATTGATCATTGATGCCTCTTACTAATTAGAGCTTAGTTCTATTTATACAATCAATGGTTCATCGACCATGGGTACATCTCTTACAACCAACATTACATTATTAAAATAAGGGCGGACAAACCTATGACTCTTTAACATATACGTGCTCTGCCCCCACAAAATGCAGAGTCTTTACATTTGTATTACAAAATTGGACCAAAATATGGGCTCTTAGCCCCAAAAATACCCTTGGGGGATCTCGCGCCCAACAATAAAATACACAACCTAGGCTAAGAAAGAAGATAACAATTTACCTTCAATGGTTTTAGGTGGAGCAATTGTTATCAATAAAAATTGACTAGTAATTTATGAGATATTACATGATAAAAGTCATTAATAAAAAGTAATTATGATTTTTTTTTTTTTTTTTAGAGTAAGTGTTGCACATCACTTTCATTTTCTCTATTATTATCAACATGTTCATATTGTGCTGCAATTGATTAAGCAAATACCTTTCCCATTTCATCCTACCTTTGATGGCCATTCCCATCTGATGCAATTCACAATGATGGGTGCCATTCTTTCTATTTCAACAACCAATATTGAGTTATTTTAAAAGAAAATTATGAACAAAAAATTGTTTTCTTTTGTTGTTACAATGGGATTCCATGAACCGCTACCTTGTATGTCCTAGTAGTAGAATTTGAATCTTGGTAGAAATTTCCATCTACCTTAGCTAGCCATACTGCACAATGTGGATCTGATAATTGTAATATGTGAATTTATTCCTCGCCATCATATTTTTTTGAGAGAATTCATATTTTGGTTTGTTACATAGAGGTAAAACATAGTGGTACTAAATAATGGGAACATTCTCCCTCAAGTGATTTCATGTGTTTGTATTATATCATGTTGTTGCTTATTTATCAGATTATGGATGGACATGAATTATATCTTGAGTGTTAAATCTTCACAAAAGGTTTTGTTGAATATTTTTTTTGACATTCATGTCAAAACCATGGGGAGACCAAACATGGGTACATGAGACTTGTTAGACTCGGTCTAGTAGCCCTCCATCAGTGATCAAAGCTCTTTGCATTTGCATAAATAGGTGTCTCATCAGTGTCATTCTTTGCATCTCGTTAGGCATGCCATAACCATGATGGAGGAGCTGGTGTCTTTGTCCCCCTCTTGGCACTGCTGGATCAAGTTGTTTCAGTCATTAAACTATTCAATGTTACTTGTCTTTGTTTTTAGGTCAAAATTTTTAGGTCTAGGGTTGAGGTCAAATTTGTCTTCAAGGTCATGTCTCTGAAGTTCAATAAGTGCCCAGCAAGCCAGAGGGATGATTTTCAAAGTGTTTCTTCGAAAAATTTCATCTTGTACAGTTAATTTTCACCTTGGATTTAAAATCCCTGTTTTTAAAGCCAAGGTCATTTCTCAAAATTTGAGGTCATTTCTCAAAATTTGCCAAGGTCATTTCTCAAAATTTTGTAAAAATTGTAAAAATTCAAAATGATTCAAAGGATAGCATGTAACCCTCGCTCCCTTGTCAAGATCCCTCAGATGCTATCCCTGCAAAAATTATCAAAGAAAAACATCAAATCAATCAATTTCAGGACAAAAGGAAACCAAAAAAGTCAAGTTTATAAAGTGTCATGGAAAAACATTATAAAGTGGGGTATGACATGAAATTAATTCAAACAAGGCTATAAAAGCCCTAATCTCCCTCCATCAAGCCTCATTGCACATTCAAGTGATAGAGCAATTGTTTCCAAGAGAGTTTGAGCGAATTGTGTGAGTTGGGAAGGTGCGCGACCCGTTGAACCAGGCGCGCGACCCGTTGGAGGCGCGCGACCCGTCAGGCGCCCTGTGCCAGTGTTAAATTATAACACCCGCGACCCGTTGAAGGCGCGCGACCCATCAGGAAAATTGCTCAGGATTTCAGCCTACAGCTCAGCAAAACGCAATTTTGACTATGTTTGACTTTTGGAGTTGATTTTTATCCTCCTTGTTGTAAATGATATAATTTTATGACACTTTTACACTTATGTATCTCTTCTAGAAGATTCTTTCATGAGATAGGTGAAAATTAAATGAATGAACTGGTTTCCTAGCTTATAGAGGCAAGTTGTTTTGACTGCCTAGTTTCAGTGCTTAGTTTAGAATTGGCTGAAACAGCTCCTAGGATAGTGAGCTCGACCCCTAGAGGCAGGGAAATATGTTGGATGATCTATATTATGTACTCTCTTTCTCATTTTCATGGTTTGACTCTTGAGGGAGAAGCTCTTATTGTATTATTCACTGTATCTCTGCAATTTTTGGCAAAGGAAGACTAGGGTTTTGCAGTCCTTTTTGGGATTCTTGTGGTCACATGTATTGATGGTGTGTTTCTCTTTGTACTTGTAAGTGTGTTATGTGAATCATTTCCTTACTTTTCCTTCTGGAAATTAGGCAAACGAAGTGTTAAAGTAGAATTCATGATTGTCATGCTCTGCTTTTAATTTTGCTTAATATCAATGTTTTCAACTGTTTAAGGGGAATTCAAGGTTATTGCTTACTCTCCTTAACTCCTCAGCAGTCATTCTCATCCATCCATATCTATCAAAGGCATCAATACTGTTTCCTACCTCGCCCCAAAGAACTCCCTGCGAAAACTGTGTCCAATCCCCGCACCCGAAATTGCCATTCCCCAATTTTCCACCAAAACTTTAAAAATCCAAAATTAAACCTCTTGATCAGTTTACTAGCCTAAAATCAGTGTTTCCCTATTGGTTATCTCGCCCATTAAAGATATTTACCGAGATAAACCGGAGAGAGCCCTCTCCTGCCCCGTAGGGCTAGCTAAGAGGCTAAGTGGTTTGATGTTGCCTTGGAGTTTACCTTTTTTAGCCTGAGGTGAAATTCCAAGCGCTAACATACTGGCGACCATACTGGGGAGAACAAACTTGTCTGTTGATTGATGTGTTTGCTTCATAAGTCTTAGACGGAGCCTGAAGTTACGCCAGGTAGCCTTCGAAACGCTTTTGCTTTGCATAAGAGGAAGTAGATAAACGCTGCTTCAGTCAATCTCCGTGAGCTTGTGAATACAACACTTCAATTGCATTTTACCCCAGTTCATTTGTAAAACTCTGAACTTTTGGGTGATTAGTTAAGAGTTTTCACAGGCTGATTGGTTATTTGTTCCTTGATTTCTAAACTGGCTTCCAATTCTGGTCGTTTATTCAAATCTCATTCATGTCCAGTTATTTTTGAGTATCTTGAAGACCTTGATTTTGACGAGAGTTTTGAGTTGTCTTTGTTCAAAACCAAATCTGAAAGTACACTTGATTCTCTAGTTCCTAACCCTGATTTCGTAGCTGCTCTTGAAATTGAGAGACACAATAGATTGGTTGATAATTTCATCCTAAGATCTCTTCAGTCAGATATTCACGCTACAAATCTTGCTGAGTTCGTTGAAACTATATCTAGTCATATTGGATCTACTATCACAGCACATGAGTAGTCTAATCCTCCTTTTATTTCTGTTTCTCCCATAATCACTTATCCCGCATCTACAGTTGGTTCACCTTCTACATCCCATACCACTTCTCCTCCCCATACTCCTCATACTACAGCTACACCTACTCCACCCACTACTCCTAGACCCAATCTACCTAAAGCAATGGCTGCCCGGTTTGCCCCACTTGCTCTTCCCCAAAATCTACATGATATGCCAGCCGATTATCAAAGTAAAATTCCCATGTTTGATGGCACTCCACAGAGTATTTCTGCTCAGCAACATATAGATAAAATGACGACTTTCTTTGATCTATATGAGATAGATGAAGAGGATGTAACTATGCGTTTGTTTGTACAAACGTTTGATGGCGAAGTAAGAAAGTGGTTTAGAGGTTTGACAGCCCAGAGCATTGCTACATTAGAGGCACTTCAGAACCAGTTTCTAGATCGATGGGAAATCAGAAAGGATCCGCTTCAGATCAATGCTGAGTACAACAACCTCAAGCGTAATCATGGTGAGTCGGTCCAGGATTATATTATCAGATTTAATACAGTTTAAAATGCTATTCCAGATGATTTGAGGCCATCAAGAAAGTCAACTCTTCTTAAATTCCCGGATGGTTTTGATCCGGAGATGGCTTACTCATTGAGAGATAGAGATCCACCTACCTTGGAGGATATGCAGAAGATTGTTGTTAGTGTTCAAGTGAATTTGAATGATAAAAGAGCAAGAATGAAGGCCGAAAAGCGAGTCACAATCAAAGAGGAAGCATCCACATCATATCAGCTTCTTCGTGAAGTTGAAAAGCTTAAAAGGGAATTTGAAAATGTTCGTATTGACAAGCCGGAACCGCAGATCCGTAATCCTAATTTCCGAGATGCACAGCAGCCACAATATAGAATCAAGAAGCGTGAAACAAAGGCACAAGAGGCAGCAGTTCAGCAGCAAATGAAACCTCCTTTTCAGCAGAATTTTGTTAGCCAAGAATCAGAGGATGAAGGTGATACGATGGGAGAGGAGAATCACTTCTTCACTCCTGATGATCTGCCCACTTATGTTACAGAAGAGGAAGAATTGGTAAGTCACTCCATCATCCCTCAGGATGAACATTATATCTTGTCAAATGATGCAGCACTTGAAGAAGAATCGGAAGAGTATCAAAGAGGGTACCTAAATGCTTTATCTGCTCAGTAGAGACAATTAAGAAACCGAGTTGTTCCCATAGATCCCATTCAGAAAAGGAAAGATACTTCAGCAAAGAATGATTCAGCTTCCTCACACACAAAAGGAAAAGACATAATTGGTCCTTCAACAAGTCAATCATCATCAACAAGCAAGATAGATCAGCCATCAAATACACCAAGAGATAAAGTTGAAAAAAGAGACAATCCGGCCAAAGAAGGTGAAAAGGTTTCAGTTTTCAGTTTGGAGAATGAAATTTCAAAGTTGAAAGTGTCCATTCCTTTGACGGAAATCATGAAGAACAGCGCTTACCGAGGCCAAATTTCCAAGATGCTGAATTTTGATCCAATGCTAGACACGGTGAATGTAGAAGATGATCAGCCGGAGCTGATTTTTGGGCCTGCTTTAAATGGTGAGTCTCCCGAAAGTGATGTTCCTCCATTCTATATCAGTTTGCGATTGCATGAGTATGTGTTGCACAATGCCATGTTTGACTCGGGAGCTTCACATAATTTGATGCCGAAAGCAATTATGGAAAAGCTGGGACTAGACATCACAAGGAAATATCATGATTTGTATTCATTTTAATCCAGCCGGGTGAAATGTATTGGTTTGATCAAAGACTTGGTGGTGAGTCTAGATCAAATTCCAGCAAAGAATGTTTTGATGGATGTGGTGGTGGCGGATATTCCTCTGCGGTTCAGCATGTTGCTTTCTAGATCTTGGGGAGCCAAGCTCAAAGGTACACTTCAGCTCGATTTTTCATATGCTACAATTTCGGTCTTTGGTCAGATGAGGAAGTTATATCGGGAACAAAAGATGAAATACATGATCACTAGTACAAAAAAGCCAGTTAATCATCCTGTAAATTATGTACATACAGATTTAGAGTCATTTGTTTTGTTTGCGGAGGATTTTAATGAGATAGATAGCCAGTTAGTTCAAGCAGAAGATATACCAGACATTTCAAAAAATTTCAGAGAAATTTTGAGAAAGGAAAGTGAAGAAAGGTCTGATGTCATGAAGCCAACGGCTGAGATCAATGGACAGCAAACAGAAAATGCAGAGACATCACATTTTCAACATTTAGAAGATGATGAGGATGGTCTTTGGACCATGGATTTTGATGGTGCTGTGGGCAGCGATGGTGCTGGTATAGGTGTGTGGATTCGAAGTCCATTTTCTTTCCGAAACAAAGTCCCAAGCAAGGTACGGGTATGTTCATACAAATTGGCATTTGATTGTTCAAATAATGAGGCGGAATATGAGGCTCTCATTGCTGGTCTGAAAATCCTTCGAAAGTTGAAGGCAAAGAAGATAGCGGTATATGGCGACTCCGAGTTGGTTATAAAGCAAGTGAAAGGTGAATTTCAGGCCAAGCATCCTCGTATGCGAGCATATCGAAATGCTATCCTAGATATCTTGAAACTGTTTTCTGAACATACTTTGACATGTGTGCCCCGTATCCAAAAGGGTGTTGCGGACACGTTGGCTAAGGCAGCAAGCAATCTAAAAATCCCCATGAATTCCAGTAATAAGTTTGAGATTTATGTGAAGCACCGTCCTACAGTTCCAGATAATCAAAGATGTTGGCAAGTTTTCCAAGATGACGAAGAAATCAAGGATTTTCTGCAAGTTGAAGGTGATTTCAAAGACATCTCCATAGACACAGAAGTTGAAGGAGTAAATTAGATGGATGTGTTGCAGCTTAAGGACAATTTCATTCCTAAAGGCTTAATTCCTTTGGAAGAATTGTTCGATTAAGATGATGTGGCCCGCAAACCCACCTTAAGTCCTACGGAAGGAGGTGTCGAAGAAGTAAATCTCGAGACAGCTGAAAATCCAAAGATGGTGAAGCTATCGAAAGCATTGTCGCCTAAGGTAAAGAAAGAATATATCAGATTGTTGTCTTCGTTTTCTAATGTTTTTGCATGGGACTATTCATATTTGAAAACTTATGACACAAGTATCATTCAGCATACCATTCCCATAAAGCCAAATCAAAAGCCTTTCCGACAAAAGTTGAGAAGAATTAATCCTAAGTTGCTGCCATTGATTGAGAAGGAAGTCAACAGGTTGTATAAGCCTGGAATCATAGTGCCAATCATATTTTCCGACTGGATTTCCAACTTGGTGCCCGTGAGAAAGAAGACCGGCGAGATTCGTTTGTGTATAGACTTTAGAAATCTGAACAAGGTGTCGCTAAAGGACAATTATCCGCTGCCCAAAATGGATCATATATTGTAGCGGGTAGTTGGGGCATCGAGGATGTCGTTACTTGATGGTTATTCCGGGTATAATCAGATTTTGGTACATGAAGATGACCGTGACAAGACAACATTCACTACTCCATGGGGGACATTTCATTATGCCAAGATTTCGTTTGGATTGAAGAACGCAAGCGCCACATTTTAGCGGGAAATGGACATGGCCTTTGCTAATGAGAAAGATGTCTTTTTGGTCGTTTATCTTGATGATTTAACTGTGTTTTCTAAATATGATGAAGAGCATTTGTTTCATTTGACTAAGGTGTTTCAAAAGTGCAGAAAGTATGGTATTTCGTTGAATCCGAAGAAAAGCCTTTTCGCTATGAGCGAAGGCAAGCTGCTGGGCCATATTATTTCTAAAGATGGCATTCGTATAGATCCTGCACGGGTGGAAGCAATTCAGCAATTAGAGCAGCCCCGAAGCAAGAAGGAGATTCAGTCTTTCAATGGAAAATTGAATTTTCTGCGTCGCTTTATTCCCAATCTTGCCGAACATCTTAGAGAAATAACCAACATGCTCAAAAAGGACTGCCAGCTTAAATGGACCGAAGAGGTGGTAAAGTCTTTCAATTTGGTAAAGTTAATTTTATCTTCAGCCCCAACTCTAATCAGCCCGGATTATACACAAGATTTTATTTTATTTTCATTTGCTTCAGAGCATACATTGGCAGCTGTGCTGATGCAAAAGAGAGATGGAGTTGAGAAGCCCATAGCTTTTTTCAGCCGTATTATAAGGGATGGAGTGCTGAAGTACAATATCATTGAAAAACAAGCATTGGCGCTGGTAAAAGCTTTGAAATATTTCCGTGTGTACATATTAAATTCTCATATTTTAGCTTATGTTCCTAACGCGGCTGCTAAAGATGTTTTGGTACAAGCGAAACCGGAAGGAAAGAGGGGTAAGTGGATCGCTGCACTATTAGAGTATGATGTGGAAATTAAGCCTACTAAGTTGATCGAGGGTCAAGGTCTTGCTAAGTTGATGGCTGAAACAAATCTTCATGTACTTGACATCAATTTGATTGCTACCTTATCCGATGAAGATGAAGAAAATTCAGCTCTACAGGTATTCGATATCTTTGTTTCCTCTCCTTGGTATGCTAATATTGTATATGTGCTTCAAAATTTATCTTCACCCCCTGGGATGCCTCGAAACAAAGCCAGGACATTGAAATTAAAAGCTGCCAAATTTTGTATCATCAAATCTCCACTTTATTGGAAAGACCCCGGTGGCATATTGCTGAATTGTTTAGTCGAGGAAGAAGCTAAGAGAGCTGTAGAGGATTTTCATAAAGATGACTGTGGGGGTCACTTGTTTTGGAAGACCACGGCTAATAAAATCCTAAGAGCAGGTTTCTATTGGCCTTCATTGTTTTCTGATGTCTATAAAGCAGTTAAGACTTGTCATGAATGTCAAATTTTTCAAGGAAAGCAGAAATTACAGCCGTTACCACTCAAGCCCATTGAAATCAGTGCACCATTTCAGCAATGGGGCTTGGATTTTATTAGCAAAATCCACCCAGCATCTTCCGGGCAGCATCGATGGATATTGACCGCCACTGATTACTTCACAAAGTGGATTGAAGCCATTCCCACCCGGCAGGCCACGGACTCGGTAATTATTTCTTTCCTTGAGAATAACATATTGTCACGTTTCGGCTGTCCACATAAGTTGATTACAGATAATGCAGCAGCATTTAAATCAAATAAGATGGTTGATTTTTGCTACAAATATAACATCAGTTTGGGGCATTCGACCGCCTACCATCCGCAAGGAAATGGGCTGGCTGAATCTTCGAATAAATCTCTAGTCAACATCATAAAGAAATTGTTGGAAATCAATAAAAAGAGCTGGCACAAAAAGTTAGTAAATGCATTATGGGCTAATCGGGTAAGTCAAAAGAAGTCAATTGGTATGTCACCCTTTGAACTGGTTTATGGGACAGATGCAGTGTTTCCTACTTCTCTTAGTATTCCGGTAGCAAAGTTGCTTCAAGAAGCTGATGGTGAGGAGGATCCTATGCAATGGTGGATCAGTCAAACGATTCATTTACAGTAGACACGAGAGGAAGTTCTTCAAAATTCCCTTAAGTTGCAAGAGCGCATAAAGAAAATCTATGACAAAAAAGCCAAACCGGATGATTTTCAGATAGATGATGTTGTTTTGAGATGGGATGCCCGAAATGAAGATAAAGGGAAACATGGAAAATTCGAAAACTTGTGGAAAGGTCCCTAAAAAATTGCAGCATACCGTGGTCCAAATGCCTTTCTTCTCAAAGAAATGAACGGTGATGATTGTCTCAGTGGGTCGGTAAATGGCCGGCCGCTCAAAAGGTATCATGCTTGAGCAATTTCTGCTCTAATCACTCTCATTGTAATTACCATTTTACTTTCATTCTGCAGCAAGTGTGAACTGATCTTCCATCTCTAGTCTGGGGCCCGCGGTGAAGGCTATAATTCTGAAGATGGAGATTAGTTGGTGTGAGTTTTTCAGCTTGTTTTAATCAGTCCATTTTCTGCACAAAGTGAGTAGGTTTGTGTCAAAGATTAGTTCAAATTTCAGTCAATTGTCAAAGTCAATAAAGTTGTCCAAATTTGGGTCACATGTGTAAATAATGACTCCATTTCCCAATGATGATAAAGCATTGGTCTGCTCTCCCAGAGGTCTAAGGTTCTTGGTACCTCCAAGGAGCCACCATCCCCATTGGAGCCAATGTTAGAGTCGGTCCAGTAGCCCTCCATCAACGATCAAAGCTCTTTGCATTTGCATAAATAGGTGTCTCATCAGTGTCATTCTTTGCATTCCGTTAGACATGCCATAACCATGATGGAGGAGCTGGTGTCTTTGTCCCCCTCTTGGCACTGCTGGATCAAGTTGTTTCAGTCATTAAACTGTTCACAGTTACTTGTCTTTGTTTTTAGGTCAAAATTTTTAGGTCTAGGGTTGAGGTCAAATTTGTCTTCAAGGTCATGTCTCTGAAGGTCAATAAGTGCCCAGCAAGCCAGAGGGATGCTTTTCAAAGTGTTTCTTCGAAAAATTTCATCGTGTACAGTTAATTTTCACCTTGGATTTAAAAACCCTGTTTTTAAAGCCAAGGTCATTTCTCAAAATTTGCCAAGGTCATTTCTCAAAATTTTGTAAAAATTGTAAAAATTCAAAATGATTCAAAGGACAGCATGTAACCCTGGCTCCCTTGTCAAGATCCCTCAGATGCTATCCCTGCAAAAATTATCAAAGAAAAGCATCAAATCAATCAATTTCAGGACAAAAGGAAACCAAAAAAGTCAAGTTTATAAAGTGTCATGGAAAAACATTATAAAGTGGGTTATGACATGAAATTAATTCAAACAAGGCTATAAAAGCCCTAATCTCCCTCCATCAAGCCTCATTGCGCATTCAAGTGATAGAGCAATTGTTTCCAAGAGAGTTTGAGCGAATTGTGTGAGTTGGGAAGGCGCGCGACCCGTTGAACCAGGCGTGTGACCCGTTGGAGGCGTGCGACCCGTCAGGCGCCCTGTGCCAGTTTTAAATTATAAAGCGCGCGACCCGTTGAAGGCACGCGACCCATTCAAGAATGGCGCGTGACCCATCAGGCAAATTGCTCAGGATTTCAGCCTACAGCTCAGCAAAACGCAGTTTTGACTATGTTTGACTTTTGGAGTTGATTTTTATCCTCCTTGTTGTAAATGATATAATTTTATGACACTTTTACACTTATGTATCTCTTCTAGAAGATTCATTCATGAGATAGGTGAAAATTAAATGAATGAACTGGTTTCCTAGCTTATAAAGGCAAGTTGTTTTGACTGCCTAGTTTTAAGTTCTTAGTTTAGAATTGGTTGAAACAGCTCCTAGGATAGTGAGCTCGACCCCTAGAGGCAGGGAAAGATGTTAGATGATCTATATTATGTACTCTCTTTCTCATTTTCATGGTTGGACTCTTGAGGGAGAAGCTCTTATTGTATTATTCACTGTATCTCTGCAATTTTTGGCAAAGGAAGACCAGGGTTTTGCAGTCCTTTTTGGGATTCTTGTGGTCACATGTATTGATGGTGTGTTTCTCTTTATACTTGTAAGTGTGTTATGTGAATCATTTCCTTACTTTTCCTTCTGCAAATTAGGCAAATGAAGTGTTAAAGTAGAATTCATGACTGTCATGCTCTGCTTTTAAGTTTGCTTAATATCAATGTTTTCAACTGTTTAAGGGGAATTCAAGGTTATTGCTTTCTCTCCTTAACTCCTCAGCAGTCATTCTCATCCATCCATCTCTATCAAAGGCATCAATACTATTTCCTACCTCGCCCCAAAGAACTCCCTGCGAAAACTGTGTCCAATCCCCGCACCCGAAATTGCCATTCCCCAATTTTCCACCAAAACTTTAAAAATCCCAAATTAAACCTTTTGATCAGTTTACTAGCCTAAAATCAGTGTTTCACTATTGGTTATCTCACCCATTAAAGCTCTTTACCGAGATAAACCGGAGAGAGCCCTCTCCTGCCCCATAGGGCTAGCTACGAGGCTAAGTGGTTTGATGTTGCCTTCGAGTTTACCTTTTTCAGCCTGAGGTGAAATTCCAAGAGCTAACAAGACTCAAGATGAATTTTTTAGTATGTTGGAAGTTCATTGTCATTAACATTAAGTTCAGGGTGAGCTTGGATTTTTCCTACAGTTTCATTGTTCAAAAGAGCATGATTTTTTTTTGTTAGATAACCCTTTTAGTGAGATTTCCAATGGTATATAACACTTATTCTAATTCCTAAGGAAGAAGAAGAAACATGCATTTTAATTCAATTAGCCTAGGCATGGTTCCATATAAGATAAGTTTTAACCATGTTTGGAGAGTATACGACCATCCAAGGGTCAAGTAGTGCATGTGAAATGCACATATGTTGGTCTATCTGGATTCACCAAGCTATCTGAATCCATCTAAAAAATAGTAAGGCATCTGAGCATGCAACAAGTTAGCTACTAATGAAAAGGACCAGATAGTAGATTCATGTGAACTTAGTCATGATTCTGACTTAGAGAAGGTTCCATGTGCAAAGGTACATCCCACCATCTAGGCATTCAATACATGCAAGGTCCAACACTTAAAAAAATTCCAGGACTCTAAACATAGGGATCAACGTTATTTTTGAAGTAGTGGATCCAACATCAAATCATTAAGGTTTCAAATCCTATATAGGTTTGGAGAAATATGGGTGTGAAACAAAGTGAATTTTGGAAAAGGGGGTTGGATATCAGATCCCTAGACATGTTTAGATGCATGAACATTTGTTCTTAAATCAAGTTCATAGTATGTTGCCTAGTGTAGGTGGAAATGGGTTCGATATTGGATTTTGCAGGAAAAATGGTGATAACATGGTTTGATTGGATTTCACAGGTTGTTAGGATAAGTTCTTTTGAGCTTAAGACATTGGTTCCAACCCTCAGTCATATGATTCAGTAGGCTTAAAAATAAAAGTGCTAAGATAGAAGTTTTGGGGTTTTAAGTGCCAAATTTATTAAAGGAGTGGAATGACAAAAGTACAAATAGGAAAAATATAAGATATGAATGTATATAATTAGAAATCAAATCATGTGAGAAGTGATTATCTCGTGTTTTCATGTTCTAAAGGTGAAAAAACTTGTTGTACATGATGTTTTCATTGATGAAAACAAGGTGTCATTGATGTCAAAGGGAACATCTAAGATAAAAAATATTGCTTGTGGGTCAAAGTGAAGTAGTATGATAGATGTAAATTTTCATATCCTCATTAAGTGGATTCAAGGAAGCTTATATTTTATCAAAAATTTCATAAGGATGTTAGTCCCTAATGATTTTAAAAACAACATGGTTGACTAGGCCTCATCGAGACCTTTCCTATGATATTTCCAGCTCTGAAAATCTCCTTCTGGATGAAAATTTATAGCCATTTGAAATTCAAGAATAATGAAGGGCCAAAAACTATAAGAAAAAACCCCCAAATTTCATAGTATTAAATAATGTGCAACTCTCAGAGGGATCCATTGTTCAATGAATGTATCAATGGAAGATTGCAAGATCTGATGGTAGAGATGGGTTAAGATATGCACATGTTAATCGAATGAAAATAACCAATCCATATGTTACATGTGGTAGTGCTCTATTGGTCGATGAAATTGACACCTACACAATTAGCATAAGTACCATATGATGACAATTGATTACATCATCATCATGACATGACAACTCTAGAAATTGACACATGGCAGATAGATTGGCATGTTTGGATTCTTCAAAGGACCAAATTTGGTGACACATGGCACTCCTCACAGGTTGTCAATGGCATGATGATGTCATTTTGACATCATCATGTGCATAACCATGGACCCTAGTTGAGGGTCACATGGAAAAGATAAGGTATAATCGCATGGGGTTTGAGCTCAAATATTAAGACAAGGTTGTATGTTATAGTCTCTTGGTTAAATAGGCTAAGCCCCTAGATACACACAAAATGATGAGTTGTATGGAGAAATGGTTTTTAGGAAAAATATTGTGGGGTTAGGGGTGAATCAATATTTTTCTCACTTCAATTTCCAATTTCTTATTCTAATTTGTGTATGCTACTATTATGAAGGAAACTAGCATATATACACGACTACTATTAAGAAGACCCACACATATCTAGATAAATAATATGTTCAAATTTAATTAGTGCATCATTACTTCATTATTGATAAATTAGGATGAAATCATGAGTAATAAGAAGCAGAAAGATCATCAACACATGAGAATCATATAAGTACACCCGAACACCAAGATTTTTAGGTGGAAACCAAATGTGGGAGAAGACCACCACTGATGTTGTCTATGTATTCTTCTTTTATTAAAAGAAAAACTTCTTACAATTTTTTATTAGTGTAGACTCTAACTAGTACACAAGCACCCACCTACAGAAGGAAACAACCTTCTCTTGTGTTCCAGCACCTACTGGAAGGGAGCTTCAACCCCCTGACTTTTTTTATTGACTCCTACTGGAAGGGTGGACCCCTTTTCAAAATATTTCATACAGTATGCACTTTCATCATTAAGTCCAAACCAAGTAACAACTATTAAACCAATCACTGAATCAAATTGCTAAATTACTGAACCAACTGAATCATCAAATCAATCATTGAAGTTTAATCAACCAATGTAACTAGATCAAATCAATCCATATCAAATCAATGCCCAACCATTCATAAGTATACCCTACCATTTACTACTCATCAAAGAAACCAAATGATATCACTGCAAACCCTAATCAAACATATGTCAGAATGTATACACTACTATTCTGAATCATACCCACATATGTGCATGCTTCCCCTAAAGAAGACCTGTGTATAATGCTCAAATTACTGATACCTAAATTTGAATCACTATAACATGGAATCAATCACTAATATTATACTAAATCCATCACAGATCACTGAACCAAATATAGATCACCATACAATAGCATCATCACTAATCAACATTCCATTCCATAACCAAATCAACCCAACTAGTACTATTAAACACAAATTATTATGGGAGACAAATCATCGATAAACAATAATAAATATAACATAATTGATCAAATATCATCAACATCCCATACTACAAAATCATAGCATGTATACATGAATTTTACAAAGCCCATCTACATATGTACATGCTTACCATTCTTAATACCTGTGTATAGATTCAAAACTTTGACAGAATATATATGTGACTACTTAGAAGAAGATACATGTATGTACATGACTTTGCAGAGGAAAACCACCGTACAAATATGAAATCACTGAATCATACCTTGGCTACAACCACAACATCTTTCAAACCCAAATCTTGACATACACACCATTACAGTCACACATTATTATTCCATCATCATAAATAATAAATAGTTTAACCAATATGTATTCATTTCAGATCTATTAGATATGATCCATCTCCAAATTCCTTGGTGCGCACCTATTTTAGATCAAATCAATCATAAAAAAATTCAAAACTTGCATGCCCAACACCTTAATCTCCATATTTTTATATATTATTTCCCTTTAGGTAAATACCTTTGTTATGTTGTAAGTATTCTTTGACAGGATCAAATATTCATTGTCACTTCCAAATACTATGGATCAATACCATGGTAAATACCCCTAGTATTCATAATACCATGGTGCGGATTATGTATGTGACTTCTCTTCACCATACCTACATATGTATGTGAGCTTGCATCATAGGACCCGTGTATACTTTCTCACACCTTATATTTTCCATCTATTTGTCTCTGAACTTATATTCCTTTGTTCATATCAGTTGTAGCACCTGCATAACCATCATTTCTACATCTCTATCAAGTAGGTTTCCATCAAGGAAAATATATTAGCCATAATGCCAACAAACTCCCCCCTTTGGACTTGATTGCAACCACTTTAGTGTTTGGACACCACCACCTGTAAATACCTACAAAACAAATCTATAAATATATCAAAGTAAACACCAGGCTTCTCTCCCAAGACATCTCTCCAAATAGCTAGATTATATGCCCCTTTAACATCAAGGGAAAAGGGCTAACCAATGTTGAATTAAGACTTCTCTTCCCTTGTGTAGAGAGGATCACTATAGGGATGATCTGTTGAAGATGAAGGCTATATACTGACATGCTCCCCCTGAGCATATGTTGAATCTTCTGGAAGATATTCAATGAAGTACTTGACTCTACAATGTAACCAAATGTGACCTTTCCTATCACCAAGGACTCATGCTTACAGCAATCACCCAACATAGTGGGATTACATATTTGACTCAACATTACATCAAATGGCCAAAGTAATGGGATTACATATATAAATGACATGACCTCAATGGTCCATACTTGGCTAAAGTTTACAATGTTTGACAATATGGGTCTTAACATGACCTTTATATCAAGAGACAAACATCATCAATATATAACTAATGCTTTCAAGAATCACCAAGAAACTTTAGTATCACAAAACATAGAACTGAGCATCAATGTCATTAACCAATATATTTAGCATATCTCTTCATCAATGTCAACAAGTAATGAATGAATCATGAAAACATCATCATTTAGAAAGTAGTTCTCAAGCAACTATAATGCCAAAAAATGTGTTATTAGAAGCATAAAAAATTCTCCCCCTAAAACTATGTTGACTATTCATTGTTAGGTTTGGTCATATTCAAATCATCAATCAGTGAATCCATCAAAAGAACCAAAGCAACAATGAAATATTGTAACAACTCATGAACCATCATAAACCAATGTAATTTTCAAGTAAAATCTGAGCATCACCAACAGACTGTAACCAATCAATGTCATAACCATAAAGACAAATAATAACTGACTAAAGGATATAAGAAACTCTCCTTGAGTCTGTCCCATTGTTTCTTCATCTCAGAGAAACATACACGACTGTATAAATCAAAATCTTGTGTATATACACGATTATCCTTCATATAATTCACGTACAAAAGGTAAAATGTAGAAATTTACAATCTCAACTCCCCCTAAATATGAAATACCAATCATAATAATTAGTAGAGTGATGAAGCAGAGATCATTCCTAATTTTTTCTGAGATATTCAAGGGAATCACATGGAAGTGGCTTTGTAAATATATATGTAATTTGTTCCTTTGAAGGAACATATTCCAGTTAGACCCTTTGTTCAAGCACTTGTTCTCTCAAAAAGTGATATTTGATTTGAATATGTTTGGTTTTTGAGTGCATGACAGGATTTTTAAGGATACTTATGGCACTAGTATTGTCACAAAGAATAGGTATAGGTTGAGGACAAATAATTTGAATGTCTTGCAATGTTTGTATTATCTATAGAACTTGAGTACAACATGATTATCCAAAAACATATTCTACCTTAGCGGTAGATAAATCGATGGAGATTTGTTTCTTACTGAACCATGACACAAAGCAAGCTCCCAAATAAAATGCTCCTCCACTAGTAATTTTTCAAACACCAATATTTCCTACCCAATCTGCGTCTATGTAAGTATGAAGTCCAAAGTCTACATTTTTTCCATACCATAGACCAAAACCTTGAGTTCCAAGTAGATACTTGAATATTCTCTTAACTTCTTGGAGATGAGTTTCTTTAGGATTTGCTTGAAATAGTCCAAAAATCCCAACTACATGCATAATGTCTGGTCTTGTACCTATAAGGTAGAGAAAACTTCTAATCATAGATCTATATTATGGTTGATTTACTGAAAGAGAATCATCATTTTGACTAATATTGCATCCTATTACCATTGGTATGCATACCGGCTTGCATTCTTCCATTCCATATTTATTCAAAATATGTTGGAGGCACTTAGTTTGAGAAAGAAAGATACCATTCTCAATTTGTTGAACTTGAAGGCCAATGGAGTATGTTAGTTCACCAAGTAAAGCCATTTCAAATTATTGCTGCATAACCGAAGCAAATCCTTGACTCATAGATTCTAAATTTCTTCCAAATATGATGTCATCTACGTAAACAATGACTATCAAAAGTTTATCTTTATCCATCTTGATATATAAATTTCTATTTGAAGACCCCTTTTTGAATCCTTGTTGTTGAAGGTATCTATCAAGATGATAATAACATGCACAAGGAGCTTGTTTCAATCCATAAAATGTTTTCTTAAGTTTGCACACAAGACTTTTATCATTCTTGAGAATGAACCATTCGTGTTGTTCTATATAGACCTATTCTTCTAGATCCCCATTGAAGAATGCAAATGGCATCCAATTGATATACTTTAAAGCTATGAAAACTTGAAAATGCAAGAAACATTATTATGGATTCAAGTCTGGCTACAAGTGCAAATGTTTCTTCAAAGTCTATTCCTTCGTGTTCAGCATATCCTTTACATACAAGTCTTTATTTGTTGTGAACTACATCTCCATTTTCATTTAGTTTGTTTTTGAACACCCATTTTGTCCCAATAACTTTTTTATGTTGAGGCCTTGGTACTAATTCCCATGTATGATTCTTTTCTATCTGATCAAGTTCATGATTAATTTCCTTAATCCAACATTCATCTTTGCTTGCTTGGTTCACATTTTGAGGTTTAATTGTGGATAGTAAGGCTAGATAACAAGCAGTTCCAACAATAGTTCTTCTAGTTTGTATTCTTGCATCCTTTTCACCTATAATTTGAGATTCAAGATTCTTTTTATGAACATACCTTGAAGGTGTATTTTCTAATGTATTTGTATCTTCATTTCTTTCTTATATTTCTTCTATATTTCCTTCTTCTACAACCTTCTAACTTGTAGTAGGAACATGTTCGTCATCTTCTGGAGCTTCCTTTTTGGTACTTGTGGATGCTTCATCAATCACAACATCAATGCATTCAAAAATATTTTGAAGCCTTTTATTATAGCATTTATATCCCTTTCTTCTAGAAGAGTATCCAAGGAGGATTCCTTCATCAAATCTAGATTAAAAATTTCCAATATTATCATCATTTCTCTTTATGTAACATTTTCTTCCAAAAATTCAAAAATGTTTGAGAGTTGGAGGCTTACCAAACCATAGTTCATAAGGAGTTTTATCATTGTTTACTTGAACATGAGCTTTGTTAAGCATATTTATGGTTGCATGTGTTTCTTCACCCCAGAAGGTATGTAGAGTTTATGATTCATCAAGCATGACACTTGCCATTCATTGGATTATTTTGTTCATTCTTTCTACCACTCCATTTTGTTGAGGAGTCTTTGTTATAGAAAACTACCTTTTGATGCCATGTTGTTCAAAAAAATTGAAAAACTCATATGATATAAACTCTCTTCCTTTATCAGATCTAAGACATTTGATTTTCAAATCTAACTCATTTTCTACTAGATCCTTGAATACTTTAAATTTATCAATGCTTCATCTTTATGTTTAAGTAAGGCAATCCAAGCTCGATTTGGTTTTGTGATCTTGGCACTGTTTTAGGTGAGGTCATGGTAAGGTGAGGGCGGAGGTGGTTTAACCTCTAGATTCCCTTGGTTGTTTATGGATTTCTTTATCCCATGAGATCCCACATTCATGCTTGGAATATGGAAAATGGGTGATTAGCTGAAATAAATATTTGGTTAAGCAAATCTATGGTCGGGTGCGTTATCGGGAAATCTAGTGTCTATGCAGAGCTGTTAGTCCCACTAAGATAGGTAGCTATCTTAGAAACAAACAGATTAAATTTAATTTTGTTTTCCTTTATGAGAAGTAGATAGGAGAGGATCAAAGAATACCAACCTCAATCTTTCGTTCGGTTCTTTGCTTGTTCCTTCTCCTCACCGACAGGTCTTTACTGCTTCTCCCTTGACCACTCTGCTTCAAAGAGTACCTATAAAGTCAAAGAAGCATAACACCTTCAAAGCGTAGAGATCTACAATCATAAGCAATATAGGACCAGATATATATTGACCAAACAAATGCATATACTATCAGACATACAAGAATGTGGAGGAAAACCTGAATAGCTTTATTGATATAAAGATTAGAAGAGAGGATTACAACCCATTGATCTGACCAAGTGTCATCTTCCCAGCATGAAAGCCCTTCTTCACCTCATGAAAAGCTTAGATCACCTAACACTATGATATTCCACCAGGAAACCAACATCACTTCCTTACAAGATACAAAATTCCAACCCCTGGATCTCTGGGATGGGGGATCCATATATGGATGATTGCAGGGAGGTGAGTCAGCTTCTAGGATTTTGATTAGTGTCTTCTCTCTAATAGTTCTTGATTCCACTTGGAGATTGGTGATCTCTTACTCATCCCTGGGTGAATTCAGAGAGGCAAGTGTCACAAGAGAAGTTTCTGGAAGATTCCATGATCATCCACCTCACAAGTTGTCTATGCCATTTGTCCATTCTCACCCATCGTACCCTACAAAAGGGATTTCTAGTATGCATGGCACCTTTTACACTGGGCAGGTGAGATGCATCGCACCCTTAGCACTGAGCAACTTGTATGGTCCAGTTTTGACCAGTTCTGAGCAGTTTTCTATGGAGAACTTCTGGGAGATGATGTAATCAGCTAACCTTGTTCCTCTAGGGCATGAAACAACACTTTTAGGGACTTAGAAGCCCTTGGTTTATGGACATATATGATTGGGGTTACAGCTCCCAAAAATGTCTATAATAGTTGCCCCCTGAAGCATGAGGTTATTAATCTTTTGATGTCGGGTGAAATGCTTTATCATGAGGATCTGAGGTTTTTTCGAACTGGAAGGCGACCTGTAATAAGGTACAATACAATACAATATCTTCATAATATTTTCATGATCTAGCTGAGGCACGAATTCCCATACTCAGCTTTATAAATTCATTTTCATGTACATAAGACAGACAACTGTCTGTGTGGCAAACTGATGATTCTGATAGAGCCATCATCCTTTGATTCGGATGATCATCTGTGCAACAATGATGTACATTTGATGTATTTATTCTCCTGAATATATCGCAGCCTGGATGGATGAAACTAGATCTGGGGTCTTCAAACTTGTCCAATCTTCGTTCGAAGTACAAGTCGATCCATGTGAAAAATGTTCTGGAGTCGAACATGGAAAGACATCGTCTGATTACCGGCCAATAATGTAAGTTGTTAACAGGCGTGAGAGGAATCACCAATAATGATGATGACCCTTAAGGTATGAAAATGCAATTTGCGTGGTGTGAAAATGGAACTTGGCATCGAACACCATAAAAAATCTCTTGGTCGAAGGCCATTGATGTAAACTTGTCACTGAAAGTGAGAAACTTTCCATTGAGGCATGCAAGCTTCAGAGTACTGAAAGGGTTGTTCCTAGGTTGACTTCTTGGATAATGAGTTGATGTCGACAAGAAGTGACTCGTCGTAGGAGGGCCTTAATGAATCCAACATCTATGACATAGAATGGAGCAAATGACTTTTGGAGGTGAAAACGATCTGATGATACAGGGTTCAGGGTGGCAGTCATGAATGAATGAAGTGTAAAGGTATTGCAGCGGATGAGACACAAGATGGGTTGGTGAATTCTCTAATCGACTTCTCTTGAACATATAGGCGACACTGAAATGAATTGGTAGCGTTAACCCCAAAGATGGATGGTACGAAGGACCAATGGTAATATGATCAGTGAACGGAATAACCCAACCTGACTCAATCATGGTGATGGAGTGAAAGTGTCATGTTCAAGAGCGACTTGCTACCAATAAAGTTTCTTCAAGTTTTCCTTCCAATTTTTCCCCAGTCATTGCTGACTAGTACCTCTTTATTTTTATCAAGATTGAGGAGGATAACATATGCTTGTTCTATAATTTTCCCTTCGGGAAAACCCGTCGCTATGTTTTAACGATCCTAGCGATAGTGAAACTCGTTCTTGTCTACATGGACAAGTTTGTCACTGTTGAGCTAATTTGTGTACCTAAATTAACACAATTATTTCTTATCAATCCGGGTTGTTTATGCTTTAAGGCAAGTTCACTATATGCGAAAATCAGATGTAATCAAACCTTGAAAGATAAGTTATTCAAAAGCTTAAATTAATACATCCTACAACTCTAATTCAATTAGTTTAAAAGAGGAAAAACATTGAAATGGTTCTTGACTCAAGAAGTCCACTTTTGCCTCAATTACCACTTAATGAATCAGAGGTTAAAACCAAAAACTTAATATGGATAAATTGTTAATGAAATAATCTCTTAACTTAAGAGACACATAAGGTACTTCATCATAATTCATTCATCTCAATACTAAAATCTCAATAAGAAACTACTTGCATGCAAACAAAGGAAACTAGTTTTAATTCATCATTTTAGTAGAAGGGATGCTCAACTTGAACACTTGTTTTTCCAACTTGATAAAGTTATGAATAAGCTAAGAACTAATGAAATCAATCACCATGCATGAACCATAAATCAATCTGAAATAAAGCTTTGAAAAACCAGTTCTACAATAACCAGATTACAAGAAATAAAACTAGTTAAAAAGGAAGTGTACTTAGCTTGGAATGGGGGCCCTCCACCCTTGCCTTGCACACTTGAGAGGTGATATAAAAATTTTAAATTCAGTCACACATCCATAGCATTGAACAGAAAAATAATAATAACACAAGTCTTCAAATTAACTCTTCAATCCGAAGGTGTCACAGCATAAAAGTATAATAAGTCAATACATAAGCCATCAAAGTTTTGGCTTTTAAATAAGAAGTCTCATGAGACAAACTGATCTATATTCAATCAAAAAAACCCATCTAATCTCATCCACCTATCTAAGTCGAATTCATTACTCCCATCCCAAGAAATATGACCAATCCTATAGAATCTCAAAACTGCCCTATTTCTATGGGATTTCTAAATGACTAGTCATGATTGACTGGCACCAAATGGGCATAATAGAGCTTGTTCTATTCGAACTAAGCATAGCTGGCTTAGTCCTAGTTCCCAAGCTGTCCATCCATGCATTCAATTCGTGCCCAAGTGTCCTGAAACCATATCAACCATAGAGCTATTACGAGAATTTCTGAATCTGCCAATTTTGCACTAAAAACCAAACTTTCATAAAAACTTTAGAAATTGAGAAATTAAAATTAAATACCTGAATGGATATCAGATATACATCAAAATGGGATGAATGAAGGGAAAATGGATGGCAAATAGATGGATTAGTAAGTTTCTTAGAGCAAAAATAAGACCAAAACTAAGGCCCAACATCTCTCCCTTGCTTATCATCAAGCATGTCCCCATGCTTGCTTACTCCTATTTGATCTTCTTCTCTCTGTAGTAGTTGTTGTACCTATAGATGCTTCCTGTTGTGCTGCCCTGACCAAACAATCCAAACCTGTGTCATGTCTTTCCTTGAACAAAGCTGCTTTTACCTTCTGTTTTTCATACTTTTCCTACCACATATTCTTTTCCTTTAGCCATTTAAATGCTTGCTTAGAAAGTAGATCATTTTTCTGTTTCAGTCTCCCCAATTCTTCATTTAACTTTTCATTTGCCTTGACCAACTTTGCATTATATTTCTTATTTTCCTTATTTTCCTCTTTTAACTGTTTTTCCAAGATTTTGCTTATTTCCAATTGGCCAGTTAAGTCCCTGATTCTTCCCAAATTGATTTCTTTCTCAAAATCTTGTGTTGTTTTCATTAATGATGTCGCTGCTGCATCATCATATGACGAATCCCTTTCAAATACTTCTTGTGCAATGTCATTTTCTTCTTGTTATCTTGGGGAATATGTTTCTACTTCCTTGTCTAAGTCAATGGGACTTTTATTCCTAAATCTTCTAGGAATAGACATAACAGATGTTTCATTTTCCTACATGGCCATGTTATTCTGCTATTTTAATTTAGCTCTTGTTCCGGGATACAAGGGTGAATTCATCAATCCTCCGTTTTCCTGCTCTATTTTATCCTGTACTTCATTAATTTGTTCAATGAACTGATTTTTAGACATGAAATCTCTCCATACTATCCCTTGTGACCTCACCTGATACTCAACTAGGATTTGGATCAATCCTTGGTGGTAAATCTGTCCTGCTTTAGGCCTGTGTTCATGTTTTATTGTTTCAACCATTCTCGAGAGGCTCCTATATAGGAAATATGGCAAGTTAATCCTATCCTCTCCCTTAATATGTTGTAGAAGCCTGACATGATACAAGTGGGCAACGCTATATCCTCTATCAAAATTCAAAAACTTCTGGATGACCAAAACCAACTCACCCCATGGTTCATTGAACCATTCCCTTGGTATCCCTTTTGTTCTATCAAAAGTCCCTTTTCGGTTCTTCTCAAGAAAGAAAGTCCATTCTTTCTCCTTGAAGTGCAGGCCTTTGTAACATTTCTCGCCTATCATGGGTAGATCTAAAGCTTGGGAAAGATATTCCTGAGTTACAGGAATAATAACATCTCCTACCCGTGTCTGGTCCTGACTGAAATTATTTATAAAGTCCCTAGTTATCTGTTTAGAGTGGCCATCAAATTTTTGTAAAAAACCTATCATCCCAGCTTGGTAAAGTTTTTCTATAGTTTCTTTCCCCCAGCTCTTTATCTGAAATTTTGGCTCTACTATGGCTGACATTGTTTCTGAAAACCAGTGAATGTATGCTTTTGTTGTTACTAATTTCATCTTGACAATAAAAATTTATAACTATTGTTCTTTTTTCAAAATGAAATTTTGAAAGCAAAGAAGCTTACCTTCCTCCTCACAACAATTTAACTCTGATTTATTTAGCCTCTGTTTACTCTCTCTCTGCAGCAGCACTGTTTTAACTCCCTGTTCAAACACCTGTGTATCCCTGTCAATTCACTAATATCTGTTCTTGTAAACAAAATAGATATGAAAACATTTTTTCATACTGTTCCATGTATGCTCATTACCCTAGACTGTGTATATTGTCACCAAAATCAAGCCATATTTTCACTGTGTATGTACAATCATTAAAAACAAGCAGTGTTTTGACTAGCAGAGCATGTACATGGCTCTCGACCTCATCATAAAAAATTTTAAAATTGCCAAAATGCTCTCGGCCTCATCATAAAAATTTTGAAAATTTCCAAAATGTTCTCGGCCTCAAAACAGAAATAAAAAAATAGCGCATTTAAAATGAGTTTTAAGTGGCTCGGCCCTACTCCCTTTGGCAATCAAAGCTCGGTCTTAAACACATTACACAATAACTAAATCGCACAGTTGTTTTAAGCATGACATGGCTCGTTCGGCCCACATAAACTTCAATTCATTGTTTTGGTGAAAACAAAAATGCACAGCAGCAAGGGTTCATAACAGAGACACATGCCTTAAGTTTTTTTACCATTCGGCCGTTTCCATGCATATGATATATCAGGGATATGAATGAGGAAAGCGCGCAATAAAACAAAATGTGTAATCAAAACAATGCACAGTAAAAAAATGGTGCACATTTCAACCAACAATGTGCATTCAACCAACAGTACCATGCAACAAATAGTGCCATTCAACCAACCACAAACACGCCACAAAAATCACATTTCGGTGCCTCTTCTATTCATAGATTTCGTTGTGATTTACAACACTGCACGCCATTAAAACTTCACATATGATTCCATACCCTAACGTGTTATCCATGCAATGAGTTTACATTCAAATGTTGCACAATTCACTAGTATTTTATGCCATAATTTACGCAGTGAATCAACCGACTTATTGTTGTGGTTTCGGCGTTACCTGGTTGTCAACGAGCACTGAGGAATATTAACCGCCGCTCCAAATCCCTGTTCAATCGTTCAACTGACTGGTGGCAAGGGCAGAATAATGTAACCATTAATAACAGACAGTTCACAACTATACTCCACTGTTTTCCGAGCTTAAACAAACTATTCCATTACCTGAATGAATCCCGAAAATCAGTGATCACTTGCCGTTAAAGCCAAGATAATTTTCCTTCTTAAATCCGCCTACACCCGCTTCACTCTCCTTTTCACTAGTTTGTAGCTCCAAACACCATCGTTCTGAGCTATTCGCCAATGAAGAATAAGGTTAAATAGTGCAAGAATTCAGTCGGTTCATGACTGTTTCATGGGTGTACTGTGCGCTTCTCATTTATTGGTTTTACAGTGCATGGTTGGTATGGGTGTCCTGTTTAACCAGTCACCCGACTGTGTCATGAGGATGGCCGAATCATCATTCTAATTTGAAAGGAATGCGCATAACTCTTGTACAGTCCACTGTCCAATGACAAACAGTTACCATGCCACGGTGTTTACCCCGTATCTGTGTGCTGGCCAGTATTTGTCGTTTTGGTGATTTTGTTTCATTCAGTGCTTAACCTTTGGCTGCATACAATATAATTGCCACCGTAGTGTATTCATTCCCATGCTCCTCATGCGTTCTCATATGCAATGATATTCAATCATGCGTTTTTATTGCCATGGGTTTGATATGCAATTATTATTTAAACAATACCCCGCCGCAATACTCCTAACTTATATGCGCAGTCGTGCCATATGGTTTGCACGTGGCCTTCCCTTTATACATCATACCTTGTATTATATGCGCCCTTCCTTTCATGCCCTAAGTTTATACCATATATATGCTTTGATTTATATCATATATATTGCGCTTTGGGTTATGATATATGTATGACTATAGCACATGCAAACCATTTGGACTATGGCATATATTTTCATATGGCATATATTTGCTTTGATTTTCATATAGTGCATGATTTTTGTTTGTTTTGATTATATAGCACATCTTTATAATTTTAAAATGACCATCTTGGGTCATATTTAAAATTGTCACCATCACTAATTCTTGAGTTGTATGTGCAGGTTGAAAAGTTGTCCCAGTTTGGTCTTTTTTAAGCTTCTAAAGAAAAATACTTAGGGGTTAATGATCATGAAATAAATAGGGAATATGTATGGAGATGAAATGGAATGTGATGTATAAGGGTTATAGGGTATATATAGGGAATATAGGATATGAAATGATAATGAATATCCTCAGGTACTAATTTCAACTTAACAAAGACTAAAAATTTCTACGAAAAATTTGAATTTTCAAGCACAAAATGACTATACATATACTCCCCTAGATGATGTCTGTACAAGTGGGATGAAATCAATTGATCAAATGTTGTAGATGGATTCAAAAGTAAACTTTATTGCTGCTCCTTGTTCTTCATGCTCTGGTTCTTGAATTGTTGTTCAGGTCCCTCTGCAATGCTTATGGAATATGTACATGTTGTTTTGACATTGGCAGGTCTTTCAGGTCCCTCTGCAATGATTTCTTTTTTCAAGTCCCTCTGTTGACAATACAAGTTCCTTCTATACTTCAGCTTTCCAGCTAAAGATCTGGTGCAATTCTCCCCCTTGTTTACGATGTGACTTGTCCTCAAGTCACTTGTCTGTGGAGAGTTCCTGCATTGAAATTATGTGAGAACAGTTTTCCCCTATGAATTCGTGTTTGCTAAGGGCCAGTTTCCTGGTTTTCACTAGTAAACAAATTATTTGTTTTTTTATTATATGTTATATATATATATATATATATATATATATATATATATATATATATATATATATATATACATACATTTTATTCAACTACAAGACTGGAAGATGGCTGAGCCTGTGTGCCATGATTTTCAGTTCTGTATCTTCTATCAGTTGTTTCATAAATGCTTCTTTACTGATAGGCCTATTATAAACTTTGAGCCTATGTCCATTCACTATAAATGAGGTGGAGTCCTGGTCGATTTTCCTTATCTTTACTGCTCCATTGTCAAAGATTTCGTCAATTTCATATGGGCCTAGCCAGTGTGTTGTGAACTTTGCTTTGAAGTCTTTGAATTTGGAGTCAAAAAGTAATGCCCAGTCTCCCTTGTGAAATGTATTTGTTTTGATATATCTGTCGTGCCACTTCATTCTTTGTTGTTGCACCAATGTAGTATGTTCTATGGCTTGTTGATGATGCTCATCCAATTGATTCAGTTCCATGATCTGCTGCTGCTGTGCTTCAGTGAGGTCTAGTCCTAGTTTTGCTGCTAGTCTGTATGTTTGTATCTGAAACTCTATAGGAAATAAGGCCTCTTTTCCATATACTAACTGGTATGGACTAAAACCAGTTGTATTCTTCCATGTGATTCTATAGGCCCATAGTGCATCTTTTAATTTTTCAGACCAATCTCTTCTGTTCAGTTGTACTGTTTTTGTCATGATATTTTCTAGGACTTTATTTGTTGATTCAACCTGCCCATTTGCTTGAGGATGATATGGTGTAGATTTCCTTTGTTTGATCTTGTATTTCTCTGTTAGATCTCGTACCAGCTTTGATGTAAATTGTGCTCCTTGACCTGTTACAATTTGTCTAGGTACTCCATATTTGACAAAGATTTCTTCAAAAAGAAAGGTGACCACTGTATCTTCTGTTGCTCTGTTCAATGCTTTAGCCTCTGCCCATTTGGTTACATAATCTATACATAGTAGGATGTACCTCTTTCCATTTGATGGTGGATTGATAGGTCCAACAAAGTCAAGTACCCATTGCTCAAATGGTTCTATGAGGACCTGTGGCTTCAGCGGCATCTCATCTGATGTGATTGGTCTCCCTGTTCTCTGGCAACTGTCACATTGCTTGACATATTCCTTAGAGTCTTTGAAGATGGATGGCCAGTAATATCCCAATTGCAGCACCTTATATGATGTTCATTTGTCTGCAAAATGACCACCACATGGTTCATCATGACATGCTCTCAAAATTTCTAATATTTCATCTTCTTGCACACATTTTCTAATCATCAGATTTGAACCAATATAAAATAAATCGCCATTTACCCAACTATACCTAGAACTTTCTCTAACAATTTTTCGTTTTTGCTTTTTAGAGAATTGAGTTGGAAATTTTCCAGAAGATAAATAGTTTGCAATGTCTACAAACCATGGTGTTTTTACTGTTATGGAAAACATGTGTTCGTCTGGAAAGTTATCTACAACCAGATTTGGATCGTTGGGTGAATGTATGCGGGACAGAAAGTCAGCCACTTGATTTTCCTTGCCTGGCTGGTCTTGTATTGTGATATTAAATTCTTGCAATAATAGTAGCCATCTTGTTATTCTTCCATTGGTGATGGGTTTATTCATCAAGTATTTGATTTCTGAATGATCTGTACGAATGAAAACTTGATATCCTGTTATATAGTGTCTGAAGTTGTTTACTGCATGTATAACGGCTAACATTTCTTTCTCTGTGACTGTGTAGTTCAATTCTGCAGGGGTTATATTCTTGCTTATAAAGTATATTGCATAATTGAACAAGTTCTCTTTCTACCCAAGAGAGGCACCTATCGTGGTATCAGATGCATCAGTTGATATATGAAATGGCAAAGACCAGTTTAGCCCATGGAGAATGGGTGCAACTGATAATTTTTCTTTCAGAATTTGAAATGCATTTTGACAGTCATTTGTCCAATGAAATTCAATATCTTTTGCTAATAGTTTGAACAGAGGTTGGGCTATTTTACTGAAGTTTTCAATGAATCGTCTATAATAGCCTGCATAGCCTAAGAAACTTCTTACCTCTTTCTGTGTTGTAGGAGGCATTAAGTTAACTAGGACTTGGATTTTTGCTGGATCCACCTTAATTCCTAAAGCGGAAATATGGTGTCCCAGAACTATTCCTTCTGTCAACATCATATAGCATTTCTCATTGCTTAATGACAAATTTGTTTCAATGCATCGTTTCAGAACTTTCTCAAGGTTATTTAGGCAATCACTATATGTATTTCCATAAACTGTGAAGTCATCCATATAAACCTCTACACATTCATGAATTAGATCAGTAAATATTGCAAGCACTGCTCATTGAAAAGTTGCAGGTGTATTGCATAAACCAAATGGCAAAACATTATATGCATAGGTTCCCCATGGGCAAGTGAATGTTGTCTTGTCTTGGTCTTTTGTTGCTATTCTTATCTGGCTGTATCCGCTAAACCCATCCAAGAAGGAGAAAAATTTCTTTCCAGCTAATGAGTCTAACACTTGATCAATGAATGGTAGAGGAAAATGATCTTTTAGTGTAGCTTTGTTTAGTTCCCGATAGTCCACACATACCCTCCACTTTCCGTTTTTCTTTGGTACAATAACTAGTGGAGAAACCCATTGACTATCTGAAATAGGATAGATGAATCCAACATTTAACAATTTTTGCAGTTCCTCTTTCACTATTTCTTTCATCATGGGATTCATTCGTCTTTGAGGTTGCCTTACAGGTTTGAGTTGATCATCTGTATAGATGTGGTGGATACATGTGCTAGGATGGATTCCTTACATTTCAGTATAATCCCAGGCAAAAGCTTTTGAATATTTCTATAATAATGCAATTACCTCTTGCTCTTGTGATGATTGCAACTGGTTTCCAATGTTTAAATGTTTTCCAGGATATACCTCAATTGTTTTTATTGTTGGATTGGAGATTGTGTTTACAGGGAAGATGTCTATAAAATATTTCCGCAAAAGTTTGAACAGTACAAGTTTCTTGAAAGCATTGATTCGAAAGGTTACTTGCAGCTTCATATTGGACTTCTCTAAGTTGCTCTGAAATACTTGGTTCTGAAATGAAAAGATCCATTAAGTCTTTATTCTCTTCTTCTTCTCTAAAATCAAAGAATTGATTTATACTTAAAACTGATTTACTTTGCTGTTTTTCTTGAGTTTCAAGCACTGATTCTAAAGAATTTGATTGTGCAGGTGAATAAAGAGCAATGTGTTTCCTTTCATCTCCATGTGAAATAATCATGCTTCCTGATCTGCATCCTATGAAGGCATCAACAGTAGCTAACCATGGTCTGCCTAAGATTAGAGGATGTCCTCCCAAATTTGTTTTTGGTTGCAAGATAAGGAAGTCAACAGGATACTCCCATGAATCCAAAGAGACTATGATATCTTCTAATATTCCTTTAGGAACAACTTTAGATCTGTCTGCTAGTTCTAAAATTGTAGAATTTGATCTAATGTTGTTTAAATGCAAAGTTTTCATTGTCTCCATTGCCATTACATTTATAGCTGCTCCCAAGTCTATTAATGTGTTTGGTACTGAGAAATTATTTATTGATATAGTAACCATAGGGATACCAGGATCAATATATTTCTCTACTATGATTTGTGTAGACATGAGGCTTGCTAGCTTACCAATGACTTGGATTGTAGTAGGATCCTTCTTCTTTTTCCCTGATTTCTTAATGCACAATTCCTTTATTGTTTTAGCATATATTGGTATTTCTTTAATTGCCTTCAACAAAGGAATTTTTACATAAGAATTTTTTAACTCATCTAAAATATCAAATTCAGGAAGGGTTATTTCTTTTTGTTGTTCCACTAACCTTTCAGGATATGGTGGTGTTTGTGTTGTAATGTTTTTTTCTTTTTGAATTTGTATCTCGGTTTGTGATGTTTCAGGTGATTCTCCTTGTTCAGTTGGTTCTTCTATGATTGGAGGAGAATCCTTTTTAAGCACTTTTCCAGACCTTAGATGGACATCATTAAGAGGAAGAATCGAATATGTGGGAAAACATGATGCTTCCTCTACAGTGTATGCAGATTTGTCCACCTTATTATTTGGATTTGCCATTGGTTGGGCTGGTAATTGAGTTGGTCTGGGTTGATTTGTGGGTAGCTGTAACTGTTGTGGTTGGGTCAACAACGGTGGTGGATTCTGCTGTGGAAATGGCATGGATTGTGGATATGCAGAATGTGTTGTTGAAATGGTATGGATTGTGAATATTGTGGATATGCAAATGGCTGTTGGTATTGTTGATGGTATTGTTGTTGATACTGTTGAGGTGGCTGGTTTCCATAACCATATCCTCTCCAACCTTGTGCAGGTTGTTGTGAATATTGTTGTGGAGGACAAGCTTGCCATGGCATTGGAGGGGTCCAAGGATTTTGAGATGGATAGAGGTAATTTTGTTGAGGGAATTGTTGTTGATTTTGTTGAGGCATCCTAGGTTTCCATGGCCTTCGTGGTGCTACATAATAAAAAACTTCTATTCCTGGCACTTCTTCCATTGAGTTCATTTTCAATTCTTTCAATCTTAGACAATTTTCTGTGGAATGATTTTCTGTACAAAGACCACAAACCTGAACACTATCCAAAGGAAATTCTCTCAATGGATGTTTCTTTCTACATTTGGAACAAAAGATTGCTAGAGCTTGTTCTTGTTCTTCTTTCTTCTTGTTTGCCTTTAGCACATCTACTTGTGTCCCTAATGTACTCAAGAGGTCTGTTTTGAAGTTTTCCAATAAGCTTCCTATTTCAGCTCTCGTTATCCCTCCTGCAGCTGACTTTGCTGCTTTTGAACTTGCTTCTCTTTTTCCTGTTTTTGATCTTCCTCTAGAATATTTTAGACATAACTCAAAAATTTCTTCGAATGGTAGGTTTGAAATGTCTCCTTTACCCATCACATTCAAAATGTCAAGGTATTCATCCCTTACACCCTTGAGAAATATTGTTCGAATGGTTTCTTGATTTAGAGAGTGTTGTTTAGATTTTTGTAGATTATATGCAAATCTTTCCAAATATTCTTCTAAACTTCCATCTTCTTGTTGTGTCATTCCGAATACATCTTCCTTTGAATCTCTAGATCTACAATAAGCTTGATATTTTTTAAGGAAGACTGATCTCATATCATCCCAAGAAGCTATTGTTTGTTCTCCTAAACCCATAAACCATTTTAAAGCTGTTGCTTTTAATGTTGCAGGGAAAATACGAAGTTTATGAATGTCATCAATGTATCCATATGTTCTACATAAAATATCAAATTCAAACATAAATGCATCAGGATCTTCCGTGGACATTCCATAAAAATTTGGCAATACAGAAGGTGGAATATTTTTCATTTTCACTTCTTCTCCTAATATTGCACTTGTGTCTACTATTGGAAAGCCAAAGGTAGCCTCTTGATCATTACCATCTTCTTGTCTTTTCCGATCGTTTTCTATCTTTCTATCATTTTCTTGTTTTTCCTCTTCCTCTCTCTTTCTTCTCCATTCTCTTTGTTGTCTTTCATATTCATATCGTTGTTCAGGAGTGTAAATAACAAATCCATGTCCCTCTTCTGCCATTGGTTAATTTATTTCAATTTTGAGTGGAGATTCAGGTTGTTGAAAGATAAGAGGATTTATGGATGGAAAGACAGGTTGTTTTCCTTTGATAATTTCGTTTTGTTTTCCAGAAATTGAAGATTTTTTTTGCTTTGCTTCCCAAGCTAACAAAGTTTGCCTCTCAATCAAAGTTAATCTTTGTCTAGTCCTTTGTTTTTCTGCCAATTCCTCAATTATTGGATTACCAGTAACTGGGGTATTTGATGATCCTATCCCTATTTGTGGGGGGTTTTTAATAAATCTACCTTGAGGATCTCTATATCTAGGCATAAAGAAACATAACTAAAAAGGGATGTAACTAATGTTTTTTTTGTTTTGAAATTTATCTTTCTATTGACTATGCCGATATTTGCCTCCCCGGCAACGACACCAAAATGTTGAGCTAATTTGTGTACCTAAATTAACACAATTATTTCTTATCAATCCGAGTTGTTCATGCTTTGAGGAAAGTTCACTATATGTGAAGATCAGATGTAATCAAACCTTGAAAGAGAAGTTATTGAAAAGCTTAAAGTAATACATCCTATAACTCTAATTCAATTAGTTTAAAAGAGGAAAAACATTGAAATGGTTCTTGACTCAAGAAGTCTACTTTTGCCTCAATTACCACTTAATGAATCAGAGGTTAAAACCAAAAACTTAAGATGGATAAATTATTAATGAAAGAAGCTCTTAACTTAAGAGGCACATAAGGTATTTCATCATAATTCATTCATCTCAATACTAAAATCTCAATAAGAAACTACTTGCATGCAAACAAAGGAAACTAGTTTTAATTCATCATTTTAGTAGAAGGGATGCTCAACTTGAACACTTGTTTTTCCAACTTGATAAAGTGATGAATAAGCTAATAACTAATAAAATCAATCACCATGCATGAACCATAAAGCAATCTGAAATAAATCTTTGAAAAACCAGTTCTACAATAACCAGAATACAAGAAATAAAACTAGTTAACAAGTGTACTTAGCTTGGAATGGGGGCCGTCCACCCTTGCCTTGCACACTTAAGAGGTGATATCAGAAGCTTAAATTTAGTCACACATCCATAGCATTGAATAGAAAAATAATAATAACACAAGTCTTCAAATTAACTCTTCAATCCAAAGGTGTCACAGCATAAAAGTATAATAAGTCAATACATAAGCCATCAAAGTTTTGGCTTTTAAATAAGAAGTCTCATGAAACAAACTGATATATATTCACTCAAATAAACCCATCTACTCTCATCCACCTATCTAAGCTGAATTCATTACTCCCATCCCAAGAAATATGACCAATCCTATAGAATCTCAAAATTTCCCTATTTCTATGGGATTTCTGAATGACTAGTCATGATTGACTGGCACCAAATGGGCCTAATAAAGCTTGTTCTATTCGAACTAAGCATATCTGGCTTAGTCATAGTTTCCAAGATGTCCATCCATGCATTCAATTCGTTCCCAAGTGTCCTTCAACCATATCAACCATAGAGCTATTACGGGAATTTCTAAATCTGCCAATTTCGCACTAAAAACCAAACTTTCATAAAAACTTTAGAAATTGAGAAATTAAAATTAAATACCTGAATGGATATCAAATATACATCAAAATGGGATGAATGAAGGGAAAATGGATGGCAAATAGATGGATTAGTAATTTTCTTAGAGCAAAAATAAGACCAAAACTAAGGCCCAATAGTCACTATTGGTTTTAACGAGTTTAACGACAAAGACAACTCAATCCTTTTTCAATTTTAGAGAGTCTGAAAAGGGATGGAAAGGAAACTCCAATGATCCTTTTTCGTCATGTAATCCCTTAAGTCCAAAAAAGTATAAAAAATACGAAAGGGATGAATTTTAGATAGTTTTAAAGAGCCGAACAAGACAAGCGCTCGATCTTTTTGTGTAATAATCCCTCAGGTCCAAAAAGATTAAAATCTAGAGGAGGGATAGCACTCCCGGTAGCTTTAACAAGCTAGAGAAGCCAACTTCTGGGCAATATTTTTATATTTTATGAGTCAGACGAAAAGAGCTTAAAGGAGACTCATTTTTTGAGGAACGAGTGATAATTTCAAGTAGCAGCTGATTCCAGCTAAGGTTTGGAATTTTCCAATCACGAAAATGTCACAAGGATGGCTAATAGAATCACTCTTCGCAGTTGTTCCTCAAAAGGGGTAAACAATCAAATGGAGGTGAATGATCAACTAAAACAGAGTGGAGGTGATGATGAGAACACGCCCAAGGCTCAAGAGCTGATGATAATGCATTCACAATGGTTATTTACCAAAAATTGGTTCATTTCTTTTTTAATGAGCTTAAACTCTGGGGGGGAACATTTTTAATTTTTAACAAGCTTGAAATTCTCATAAAAACTGCTCATGCCAGTCGTATGATAAGGACATCTCATCGGTAGATTACATTTTTATGGAGCTTGCACCTTTCGAAGCTTTGCTCTGTATCCTTTCATTATGAAAATTAGGAATGACCAATCCTACAAGTTTAAAGGGTTTGAGAATCTAAAAAATAAGAAAATAAATGGTCGTTCTTCAATTGCACACAAAAAGGTTTGCATGCCCCCAGATATAGTGAAGTAGAGTTTCCAGGTTACCCTTCAATTTGCAGACAAAACATTTGTTCTATCAGGAAAGGCTTACCTTCTCACAGAGGTATCTTATTCCAGTCTAATACCCTCTTCCTATATGGATGGGCGTCATACCAGTGATATTCCTCCCTAGAAACCTACTCTATACCCAGAGTTTTCCTGCCAAAGCAGACCATGGTGCATGCCCCTTGGGTTTCAGTCCTAACCCCCGAATTACTTGCGTTCTTCAGGTGGACAGACTGGATATTGATGAGACATTCCTTGCATAAAATAACCATTTAGGGATGGAATTTGACTATTATCTATGTGTGAGCTGGGGAACGAAAGCTGGTCTACGAGCTGGACCACTCGGCCTTCATGCGGAAAACACATTACTCGAGAGAGTGAGGAGACAATGGCTCCCATGCTATAAATATAGTTGCGCCCAGGGAGCAGATTATAATCTAAAGGTCCTTGGACTACCATTACGTTCATATAAATGGTTTTCCTTCTCAAAGTTATAGGCAAACTTGGAAGGATCCCTAACGGTCGACTGGTTCCTTTACCAAAGCTTGTTAGATTCCACATCTCAGGCAGAAGCAATGGCGAACCAAGCACTTTCCAAGTAGTTGAGGAAAGGATACTCACAGAAGCCCCCTCATCTATGATGGTACCGACCATGACCATTATGTAGGTTTGAACAATGATTCAGAATGGTACAATAGCCGGTAAATGGGGTCTGCCTAGTAGATTCCAATCGAAGGAAACGACTAGGTTGCTCGGAGGTGGGACCGAATAAACGACCGAGTATGACTCTGACGAACTTCCTTCCTGTGGTAAAGGAATGGGTAGATTTCCCCCATGTTCATCAATGTCTGTGTTTACGAAAAGAATTTGAACGGTGTCATTCTCATTCTCTTCGGTGATTGTATCATCTGAAGATGGACCTTACGAAGACAAAACCGAGCCAAATACCGCCTCAACCTTTTGACTTTTGTCTGGTATGGATTCAGCGGGTTTATCTTCAATGATAGATGCTTCGACCGACCACAAAGTTGTGTTAGTCGGATTTTCAACTAGTGATGGACTCAGCAAGAGTTTCTTGTATCCAGGAGGAAGCCACAGCGGTGAAGCGGGATGGTTATCCAAGACTCTTTTAGCTTCATCCAGGAAGGGACAACGGTGGACGGCATGATTGCCTTCGCACAGTTTGCAAGGAAATTTACATCTTCCTTTCTGTCCAAAGACTTCATTTTCACTAGTTGATGGTGTGCTTTGAACATGATCGTCAGAGGTTGATGACACCAGATTATGCAAATGAGACCAGTCCCTTATGATCTGGGGGATACAAGGACAATCTCGATGATAGTGGTCCCCTTTGCAAATGACACATGGAGATTTAGGTCTGGACGGTGCCATGTGTGGATTTTCGCTAGATGATGCATGGTTACCCCTTTTTGCCTTTGGCTCCTTCTTCTTCTTTTCCTTCTTCTCCTTCCTCTTCTTCTCCTTCTTAGTTACTTGATTTTTTGCTTTACCAGCTTCATCAAGCAAAGAGGAAGGAGGAGAGGGAGAAACGCACGAAGTAGAAGGTTGAGGGGTAACTCTAGTATCGTCTAGTTGCTGACTTGATTTTTTAGGAATCATGGTATTTTGAATGACGAAGGTCGAGAAGAGCCATATTGGCATGCCAATCATCAATTATGGAAGTGACAATGTGGCCATATGAGGTGCACCAACATCTCCCCAAGAGGAGAAAGGACCAGGATTTCCTCCAAGGGGAAATCCTTGGTTGGTGGACTCCATTTTCTCAAACTAAGACCAACGAGGGAACAATGATGTTATTCTGATTAAAATAAATTTTAGACGCTTTGACATAACTTGCTTTTTCAATTTTTAAGAGTCGAGAAAAAAAAAAGATGACTCTAGTCGCCTTCGATTTTTAATGAGCCTGAAGTGACAAGTGCTCAAGTGGACCTTTTCCTTTAAGGAGTCTGAAAAGGAATGAAAAATACTACTCTAGTAATCTAGATAGAGGGATTACCAAACCAATCGCAAAATTGCAAAGTACTTTTTACGTTACAGCAGTCAATCTTCCCAAATGTTGTGTTCAGTGCATTACGATCGATAGGGCGACAGACATGGCTTCCTATGGATAAAGGATATAGCCTATTGTGTTCTCCCAATATTTACTCGACGGTACATGGGAGCACAAGTCCGTACTAGCACTTGATGTCTCAAAGAGGAGGAATCACCCAACCTACGATGAAAGCGATAGTTACCAGGCTTTACGATGCTGGAATACGTCTCTAGCCTAGACTTCTAGATGTTGTGTGTTAGGTTCCAAAGCGTTTTTATGTTCATTGAATTTATTTTACAGTTGATCTTTCTTAAGAAATTTTCCTTTCAGGTTCACCGCGTGATGTATATATACAATTCCTAAAATGCAATCTAAGATGATAAACAATCGTTTAATCTTATTTTTGCAATGAAAATCCTAGCTACTAAAGAAAGAGACATGATATTCTTTCAACATAGAGTAGAGAGCACACACTAGATGCACTGTCCTAAATCAAACCAACAAGCAGTCTAAATGCAAATGCACATGCATGTATTTGTTTTCTACTTTCTCAATGTGTGAATGACATAAAGAATGCTGAGTACAAATCTGAATTATCTTTTCAAAGCGACAGTACTAACAAATTTCTCTTCAAAAACGAAAGGAAGATAATGACAAAACTTTGTGACTTTGAATTGAAAACTGCTTTCGACACTTGAAAAAGTACTAATTCAAATCAACTACAAGAGTAACTGTATAATCAACCATCAAGAATGATAGGATTATTTTCTTTGACTAAAAATGACACTTGCGACACTTCCAAATCAAAAGACGACAGTTTGATTACGCTACTTTTTGTAAAAGAGAATTCTAAATGGCGCATAATAAATAAAAACATTCACAATTATTTGTACTATGGAGGCGGAATCATGCAAAGGAAGGGAGTTTCCACAATGGTATACTGATCATAGATAGCAAAACTCTTGAATAAAACTGAAGAGAGTGAACAAAGAAACCAAAATCTGGAAGCAGAAGAGGTCTTATTTGATCAGCGCACCTGCAACATGGGGAAAGTGCGATGCAGCGCACCTACTACACACGGGAGGTGCGATGCATCTAGATTCCCAAGAGGAGAATGTGCGATGGTCCAAGGACGAGACTTCAACTTGGTTCTTGGTCACAGTTTGTAGCTTAGTTTAGGGATTTAGGCCGAGCTAATGATAGTCAGTAAATAGAAATCACAGGGGCTGATCTAATGAGGTTACTAGAGCCACCACTAGGGCAATTAGGATGTTTGCAAATCGATTGTTCAGTTTATAAACAAAAATTAGAGATAGACTGAAGCAGCATTGATCTAATTTTCTCTCGCATAGAAAAAGCAGTTTGAAGGCTAGCTGGCTTAACTTCAGGGTCCGTTTGTAAGTTTATAAAGCAAACAAGTATAGAAAAGCAAACAAGCTATTCACTCCCCAGTGGAGTCGCCATTTTGTTATCGGGAAATCTGGTGTCTATGTAGAGCTACTAGTCCCACTAAGATGGGTAGCTATCTTAGAAACAAATAGATTAAAGTTACTTCTGTTTTCCTTTATGAGAAGTAGATAGGAAAGGATCAAAGAATACCAACCTCAAACTTTCATTTGGTTCTTTGCTTGTTCCTTCTCCTCACCGATAGGTCTTTGCCGCTTCGCCCTTGACCACTCCACTTCAAAGAGTACCTGTAAAGTCAAAGCAGCATAACACCTTCAAAGTGCAGAGATCTACAATCATAAGCAATATAGGACAAGATATATAATGACCACGCAAATGCATATACTATTAGACATACAAGAATGTGGAGGAAAACTTGAATAGCTTTATTGATATAAAGATTAGAAGAGAGGATTAAAACCCATTGATCTGACCCAGCATCATCATCCTAACATGAAAGCTCTTCTTCACCTCATGAAAAGCTTAGATCACCCAACACTATGATATTCCACCAAGAAACCAACAACACTTCCTTACAAGATACAAAATTCCAGCCCCTAGATCTCTAGGATGGGGGATCCATATATAGATGATTGTAGGGATGTGAGTCAGCTTCTGGGATTTTGATTAGTGTCTTCTCTATGATATTTCTTGATTCCACTTGGAGATTGATGATCTGTTACTCATCCCTGGGCAAATTCAGAGAGGCAAGTGTCACAGGAGAAGTTTCTGGAAGAGTCCATGATCATCCACCTCGCAAACTGTCTTTGCCATTTGTCCATTCTCACCCATTACACCCTACAGAAGGTCTTTCCAATATGCATTGCACCTTTTACACTGGGTAGGTGAGATGCATCACACCCTTAGCACTGAGCAACCTGTATGGTCCAGTTTTGACCAGTTCTCAGCAGTTTTCTGTGGAGAACTTCTAGGAGATGATGTAATCAGCTGACCTTGTTCCTTTAGGGCATGAAACAACACTTTTAGGGACTCAGAAGCCCTTGGTTTATGGACATATATGATTGGGGTTGCAGTGCCCAAAAATGTCTATAACAGGGTGGTACGTGGAAGTCCCAAACTTGGTTGGCTTTTGCGTATGTTTAGTAAGAGCTAAGTTTATCTTGGTTTTGATGAGTAAATCTACTTCTTATTATGTGAATTTAATGGTTGTTCTCTCATCATTATTTATTTGGTTATATGTTGGTTATAAGCATGGTTATTTGACAACTCTTAGTCATGACTCTTTCCATGTTTTTACTTGTAACATAATGAATAATGAATGCAATACCTAATTTATTATATGACAGCTAATGTGAGAAGGCAGTGATCCTTCTTGTTAAACAACAGACAAGTTGTCATATCCTTATGTTCAGACTTGCATAAATGACCTGTAGGTTTCATATTTACCAAGTATTTGGCAGAATGAGAATAATGTTTAAACCAAATTAGGTCAAGTCCTTGATCAATTTTGTTATCAAAAGCATTGTCTTCATGTATTTTATGAGTTCTGGAAGTTTCATGGAGTTCCAGGAAGTGACTGGTCCTATCCCTAGAAAATAGCCTTAAATATTGTAGTCATTGGCATAACACTAGTAGAAAAAGGTTACGTTCACACTCAAGCATGCTCATGGGAGCAATTGGGGCTCTAGTTCATAGAAAGGTAAGTTGTCTCAAGGACAAAGGTCAAGTAAGTGTGGGTCAACCCTTGGGGGTCTTGTAGCACTTGAGGAAAGATTGTAAGGTCTTGTTATGTTAACTCCATTTCCTTAAGGTCATCTAGGAGGATGAGTCATATCATAGTAACACTCTGTTTCACATTTACCTGGAGGGATTGTAAAAGTGGGTAAATGAGGGGTACGGGAATTACAGGGTGGTATCATAGAAAGTTTCACTCTCTTTGGGTAAATTATGATGTTTTCAAGGTTACGATTGTCACACACAGGGTCATGGTATACATTTGGTATGGTCATGTATGATGTTGTTACATTTTCATGTTGTTATGTTGTTGATGTGTTGATATGATTATATGGATATGCTTATGATTATACATGTACATGCTAATTTGGATTGATCTTGCATATGAGATAAGCCTACCCTCAATAATAATAAGGTATGGTTTTAATTTTGGCATCTATTTGGTTTAGCTGATATGGTATAGCTGCAAGCAAAAGAGAGTCAAAGATGACGAGCAAAATGGTAGACTATATTTCTCGTGACTCTCCCTACATATTAGTTGGGCAACAAGGAGAAGAGTATTCTCCTGGTGTAGTAGGTACATTGAGGATCTTGAGGCCAGAGATCCGAAGTTGCAAAAAAGACAATGATAGATTGGGTGAGGGCTAGGAAAGACTTGCAAGGGCTCAAGAGAAGCAGGTAGAGGTTAATGCAATGATCCTTCAAAGATTGTTAGAGTTGCAGAAATAAGGACAATTGAGAATAATTCAAGAACAAAAAAGAGAAAACTAATGGAGCCTATGGTTGCAGGTCTCAGTCTAGACACATGTTGGATAGAGGGGACACAATTAGAGTGTTGGCATTATGATTCTGGTGTGGCCCTATGTTACAGGTGTTGTACTTGATGGCAACTCACTCAAGTGGCAATGCTGACAATGCTCTGTTCAGGCTCTCAAAATGTTGGAAATTAAGAGGTACGCAGGTGAATGGTTCAAAAAGTGCGGACCCGTAGGTACGCCGGCCAGGAAGTGTGTTCATATCCGCAGGTTACCCGTTCATGAGGTGCAGACCCCTAGTTCACTCACTTAAAGGCAGAGAAGCGTGCTCACGTGGGGTTTCTTATTTTTGGCCCATGGTATTTAGCCCGCCGTTCTTGATTCTATGGTTTTGGCCCGTGGTATAGGATCTAATTTAGCCCCGGTTTGGATCCCTTGTATTGGTTATTGATGGTTTTGTCCCATCGTGTGAATAAGGGCTTGAATATAAATAGGGAAGGAGATCACTTGGCTAATGTATCTTTGAAAGTTGAATATCTTAAGATCTAAATTTTGGGTTATCAGTTTTAAAAGCTAGATCTAAATCAAGGTAAAATTTGAAGGCGAATCTTTGCCAAGTCGTGATCTCTCGAGCGCATGATCAAATCTGTGGATCTGACTGTCTGTAGTACATTGGAGGACTGTTAATTTGGCCCTAATCAGAGGTTCGCAGGCGATATAAAGCGAGAGTGCGGGGGTACGCAGTACAGAAGAAGGCGCAGTGCGGGTATACGCAACACAGCTAAAGGCGCAGTGCGAGGTACGTAGTACAGAAGAAGTCACAGTGCGGGTATACGCAGTGCAGCTGAAGGTATAGTGCGGGGTACGCATTACAGAAGAAGACGAAGTGCGGGTATATGCAGAACAGCTGAAGGTGAAGTGCGGGTATCCGCAGGTTTATATTGGTGAAGTTGCGGACCTGTTTTGAAATATTTGTTGGCTGCCTGTTTTCTATTTGCTGCTGTGCTCTGGGTTTAGGATACTGGTGTTGGTTTTCTGTTTACAGCATTCTGAGAAGTTCGGGTGGCCCATTGGTTTGATTGTATAAGGAGATTGGTTGATTCACATGTACTTGATGTTTATTTGATGTTCTTAGATCCAGTCTGAAAATTAATGAAAAGTGGTCCTTGAATGAAAAGTAGTAAGGAGTTGTAGCACCCTTCCAGGAGAAACTGGAAAACTAGAGAGAGTCGTAGTTCTCCGCAGGTTGTAGCCTGTGTACCGGTAAAGGACTGCACCAGTACAAAATCATTGTAAAAGAAGTTTCTAATTGAAAGAAGATAGAGACATATTGCAGCAGATGGTTTTCACCCACATTGGGTTTCCACCTTATATCTGGTGTTCTATGGTGTGACTATCTGTTTTTCATGTTCTTGTTCATTATTATGCATAAGTTAATCATCAATATCTGAAGAATAAGTTGAAGTATAAATTTGGATGGTATATTGAAAAGTTTTAATAATACTGATTCACCCCCCCTCTCAGTATTATTTCCAACAATTGGTATCAGAGCACGTCCTTCAGAGAAGCTTGATCGCTTGAAGGAAGATCATTCATCATGAGCAACTATGAGAGGGAAGCATCAATCAGGCCACCAATTTTTTATGGGACAAACTTCAATTATTGGAAGGTAAGGGTTACTGCCTATCTTCAATCTCTTGGTACATAAGTTTGGGATATCATAGATACAGACTACACTTTTCCTTCAGCTACTCCTACAGATCCGGCCGAGAAGAAGAAATATGAAACAAATGCTAAAGCAGTCAATACTCTGCTGGGATGCTTATCTCAAACAGAATTCGTGAAAGTTATGCAATATAAATCCGGAAAAGAAATATGGGACAAGATTGTCTTGAGCTACGAAGGAGATGAACAGGTAAAGCGTGTTAAACTTCAAACCCTCAGGATTCAGTATGAGAATCTTAGAATGTATAATGATGAAAGTGTGGCTAACTATTTCCTTCGGGTATACGAGATTGTTAATTGCATGAAAAACTTGGGTGAAGAAATAAAAGAGGCTATTGTGGTTGAAAAAGTTCTAAGATCATTGTCCCCCAAATTTGAATCTAAAGTGTCTACAATAGAAGAAAATGAAAATCTACGAACTCTTACTATGTCTCAGCTACATGAAATTCTAACTGCCTTTGAAATGAGAAAAGGAGGTCCATCAGACAGGAGAGAAGCTGCCTTTAAGGCTTCAGGCAAAGGGGACTACTATGAAGCAAGTCACGTGCCAGAAGAAGAAGAAGAATCAAATTTTGTCAGAAATCTTCAACGGGGTACTGGAAGGTTTAGAGGTAAGTTACCTTTTAAATGCTTTTCTTGTGGAAGAGTAGGTCATTATGCTGCCAAATGTCCTCATAAGGATAAGATTGATAAAGGAAAGGAACCTTCTAGATGGAACAAGAAATAGAATGCAAATAAGAAAATCTACTACACTCATGAAGACAGTGATGGTCCATCAAATAGTGATGAAGATGAACGAAGTAATGACTATAAAATTTTAATGGAATTTGAAGATGATGATTACATGGATGCTATAGTTGTGGATAGCTTTTATGAAGATATTTCTAGACTCAAGACATGTATAGAAGAAAAGAATGTGATAATTGATACCCTAGAATTTCAAATTGATGAAAAAGAAAAACTTCTTGAAAAGTTAGAATGTGAAATTGTTGGCCTTAGAAAATAAATTGAGAAAAAAAAGGCTATTAATCTTAAGTTTGTCAAAGGATCTGAAACTCTGGATGAGATCATCAATGTACAACATTCTCCACTAAACAAGACAGGTCTGGGATATAATGGAGAAACATCTCAAGCATCCACCTCAAAGAATTATCTTGATGCAGCAAGAAGGAATGAGCAAAAGCACAATGGAGATCACGAGGTAAAGCAGGGACGAATTACATCGCTAACAAACAAAGACTATCAGGTAACCAGGGGCAATTCATCTAAGGGTGAACAAAAGCTACAACCAACCACAGGTAAAATCTTCTCAATTTTCTTCAAAAATGGATGACAATAGAAATTACAATCATTTGGCCGGTAGACTTGATAATTGCAGAAGTTTCTTCAATGGACAATGTTTCTCTTTCCATAACTTTGGTCACAAAGCAGCTCAATGTGTTGCATATAAAACAATCATGACTAGAGAAGCTCAAAAACAAAGAAGTATGACCGGGTTTACAAAAAGGACCTATAACAACTTTTCGGCTCTTGAAAATTAAGTTGAATGTTCTATTTGCAATAACTTTGGTCATGAAGATTTTGAATTCAGGAACAGGTTTCAGCAGACAAAGGAACAAACCTCAAGCACCAAAACATGGAGAATAAAGGAACCAAAAACAGAAAGATGTGGGATAGCATTTTATGCAGAGGGACAAGAAAATCTATGGTACATCGACAGTGGATGTTCGAAGCATATGACAGGTGATAAAGAAAAAATTGAATCATATTCTGCTTTAGAAAAGGGTAAGAAAGTTTCTTTTGGAAATGATACTCCTGTAGCTATAAAAGGAAAAGACACTGCTCAGTTAAAAGAAAAGGTCAAAGCTGGAAATGTTTTGTATGTTGATGGACTGAAGCATAATCTTCTGAGTGTCAGCCAGATGTGTGATCAAGGAACCGAGGTAATATTTAGATCAAATGGATGTCGTGTTCATGATCTTAATACAGGTGAAACAGTGATCAAAGGTAGAATAACTCCAAATAATCTATACATATTTGAAGAAGGACAACAACAATGTTATTTGAGCAAGGATGATGAACATTGGTTATGGCACCGAAGGTTGGGGCATCTAAGCTTTTCACAAATAAGGAAAGCATGCAAATATCAGGCAGTTCGTGGTCTTCCAGATGTCAAAATTCCAGACAACACCATATGCAAATCATGTCAGTTTGGAAAGCAAACCAGAACTAACTTTCCGAAGAAGGAAGGATCAGCTAGCATGCCTCTTGAGCTAGTCCATACAGATGTATGTGGTCCATTTAGGAAAAGGACACCTCGAGGAGAAGAATACTTGATATTATTCATTGATGATTTCTCCAGGTTTGTTTGGTTAGGACTTATGAAGCACAAAGACAAAGCATTCGAAAAATTCAAATCCTTCAAAGCCTTGGTTGAAAATGAATAAGGTCACAAAATTAAGTGCCTCAGGTCTGACAGAGGTGGGGAGTTTACCTCAAATGAATTCTTCGATTTCTGTGAAGAACATGGGATAAGAAGAGAATTCTCTACAGCTAGAACTCCTCAACAAAATGGAGTGCTGGAAAGGATGAACAGAATAGTCCAACAAATGGCTCGTGCTATGCTTGATGAGTCTGGAACTCCTGCAACTTTCTGGGGTGAAGCTGCATATGCTGCGGTTGTTATTCTCAACAAAACAAATGTCCGAGTGAACAACACTTAAACTCCTCATGAGCTTTGGTATGCTGAGACTCCTTCGGTAAAGCACTTCAAAATCTTTGGGAGCAAATGCTATATTAAGAACACTAATGAGAAACATGGAAAATTTTAAGAAACCCCCCTAAATTTATAAATATAATAAATGGGCGAATGTCCATGGTATATAGGAAAAATAGAAGGCGATTTTATCAATAATATAATATGTATATATAATTTTTTGGCGAATCTCTCACCAGGCATGGCGAATATTTTACTCAATTATAAAATCTTGTAAGATCTTGGCGAGCCTTTCACTAAATAATAAAACTTTGTAATGTCCTAGTGAATCTTAGCATAGGATACATGTTGGTTTAATTTCCCCATTTAAATAGGTTACATTCCACGTGAATACCATGGGTCAATACCATGTGCCATTTTGGTGAATACCATGGGTCAATACCATGTGCCATTTTTATTTTTATTAATTCTAATATTAGGGTTAATAATGGTTTTTTGCATGGTATTAATAACAATCTAGTCCATGGTATTTGTCCCATAGTATTTTGGCCATAGGTTTCACCTAAATATAACCCATTTTTTGAGTGTTTGTAAATATAAGGTGACTTATGGAGTAAATATAAAAAAATGTTTTATTTGTTTACCATACCTCTCGTTTATTTATATTTTTATTAATTTACCATACCTCTTTTACAAATATGGTATTTGGCCCATAGGATTCACTTAAATAAAACATCTTTCTTGAGCCTTCATAAATAGAACCAGGGTTATGGAATAAATATAAAAAGAGGTTTTATTTATTTATGTTACGTCTAGTTTATTTATATTTTTATTTATTTACCATACCTTTTGAGTAAGTATAAAAAGACGTTTTATTTATTTACCATACCTCTCATTTATTTATATTTTTATTAATTTACCATACCTCTTTTATAAATATGGTATTTGGCCCATAGGATTCACTTAAGTAAAACCTATTCTTGAAAATGGGCGAATGGATTCACTTAAATAAAACCTATTCTTGAAAATGGGCGAATGGATTCACTTAAATAAAACCTATTCTTGAAAATGGGCGAATGGAAGGTTGTAAGTCCTAATTTCAAGGGCTAAATTTACCTTTTTTACCCTCTCGCTTAAAATAAGGTGGGCTATTTGAGGTGATTTTTAAAAATGTACTATGATACAAAATATTCGCCCACTAAAAATTTAAAACCCCTTAATTTCGCCAAAGGGCGAACATTCGCCCCTAAAATTATCTTTGATGAGAAACTTGGCAAACTTGAACCTAGAGCAGATGAAGGCATTCTTCTTGGTTATTCTCCACACAACAAAGCATATAAGTGCTACAATAAAAGACTTGGAAGAATTATTGACAGCATTGATGTAGTGGTTGATGAAAAGGGATACATTCCTAGGCAAGTAAATCATGAAAATATCGAAGAAGATGAAAACTACCCTCAAAGACAGAATGATGAAGAAGAAGAACCTCAAGAAGCACCAGAGGAACAGAGAAGGATAGAAGAAAAGACTCCATCCAGGTATGTTCAGAAGAATCATCCAGAATCTCAGATTTTGGGGGAGAAAGAAGCAGGTGTACAAACAAGAAGAACAATTGCAGAAGCTTCAACCTATCTGGCATTACTCTCTTCCACTGAACCACAAAATGTGAAAGAAGCATGCAAAGATGAATTTTGGGTCAAAGCAATGGATGAAGAACTTGAGCAGATCGAAAAGAACAACACTTGGGAGTTGGTTCCTAGACCAAAGGATAAGAATGTTATAGGGACAAAATGGGTCTTCAAAAATAAGTTGAATGAAAATGGGGAAGTAATTATAAACAAGGCCAGACTTGTTTGTAAAGGGTATGCACAGCAAGAATGAATAGATTTTGAAGAAAATTTTTCTCCTGTTGCAAGACTTGAGGCCATCCGAATGTTCCTTTCTCTCTCAAGATTTCAAAAGTTCAAAGTATTTCAAATGGACGTGAAATCAGCCTTTCTGAATGGAGACTTAGAAGAAGAAGTATACATTGAGCAGCCAGATGGTTTCATTCTTAGAAATGATCCAAATCTTGTATGCAGACTGAAGAAGGCTCTCTATGGTCTTAAACAAGCTCGAAGGGCTTGGTACTATTGGTTGGACAAATATCTTCATCAACAAGGTTTTCAAAAGGATCAGCAGATAGCAATATTTATATAAAAATTGAAAATGACAAATTGCTAATACTTATTGTGTATGTATATGACATTATCTTTGGCAGCAATGAAGAATTGACATATTTTCTTGGTTTGCAAATCCAACAAAAGGAAGGAGGAATCTTCTTGTCTCAAACCAAGTATCTCAAGCAGATTTTGAAGAAATATGGCATGGAAGATGCAAAACGAGTATGTACACCCATGGTCACAGGATGTAGCCTCAGTGCAAATGATGAATCAGCAACAGTGCATCAACCAACCTACCGGTATATGATTGGAAGTCTACTTTATTTGACAGGTACCCGACTAGACATCATGCATGCAGTGGGAATAGTTGGAAGATTTCAGGCAAATCCAAAGGAAACTCATCTTCAGGCAGTGAAGAGAATTTTAAAATATCTTCAAGGGACTCAAAATTATGGCTTATGGTATCCTAGAGATACAGATCTCACACTTCATGCTTATACAGATGCAGATTGGGCTGGAAGCGTGGATGACAGGAAGAGCACAAGTGGTGGTGCATTCTTTATGGGTTCCATATTAGTATCTTGGTTCAGCAAGAAATAGAGTTCGATTGCCTTGTCTACAGCTGAAGCAGAATATGCTGCTGTTGCATCTTGCTGCACTCAGCTCCTTTGGATGATGCAAACCTTGCAGGATTTTCAAATCACTTGTATACCACCCATCTCCATCTTATGTGATAATACAAGTGCAATCAGCATTTCAAAGAACCCAGTCATGCATTCAAAGACCAAGCACATACCGATCAAGTATCATTTTCTCCGGGAACAAGTACTTGAACAAAAGGTCATGTTGGAGTATGTTCCTTCTAAGGAACAAGTTGTTGATATACTCACCAAACCATTGCCCAGGGAGACCTTTGAGTACCTCAGGCAAAATTTGGGGGTTGTTGATGCGTCATCTTGTTGATTGAATCTCTTCTGATTGTTGGTTGTACGCAAGGTTCATCTGGGGTATATGCGTACATATGCGAATTGCACAGGTTTAGGGGGAGAATATAATACATTGTTGGCATTATGGAGGAAGTACAGAAGGAGATCATGGATGCTGGTCTGAATATTGCTGCAATATGTCTCTATCTCTTTCATGGTCATTTATGGTGTTTGGTGGATTATGGTGCTTCTTTGCAGATCTGGTTTATAGTCAGGGCGAGCATGTTCTTAGGGGGAGCATCACCCTTTTCCCTTGATGTCAAAGGGGGAGAATGACGTTGAGGATCTTGAGGTTGCCATCAAGTCCAAAAGGGGAGATTGTTTACATTATGATTCTGGTGTGGCCCTATGTTACAGGTGTTGTACTTGATGGCAACTCACTCAAGTGGCAATGCTGGCAATGCCCTGTTCAGGGTCTCAAAATGTTGGAAATTAAGAGGTACGCAGGTGAATGGTTCAAAAAGTGCGGACCTGCAGGTACGCCAGCCAGGAAGTGCGTTCATATCCACAGGTTACCCTTTCATGAGGTGAAGACCCCTATTTCACTCACTTGGAGGCAGATAAGCGCGCTCACGTGCGGTTTCTTATGTTTGGCCCGTGGTATTTAGCCCGCTGTTCTTGATTCTATGGTTTTGGCCCGTGGTATAGGATCTAATTTATCCCCGGTTTGGATCCCTTGTATTGGTTATTGATGTTTTTGTCCCATGGTGTGAATAAGGGCTTGACTATAAATAGGTAAGGAGATCACTTGGCTAATGTATCTTTGAAAGTTGAATATCTTAAGATCTGAATTTTGGGTTATCAGTTTTAAAAGCTAGATCTAAATCAAGGTAAAATTTGAAGGCGAATCTTTGCCAAGTCGTGATCTCTCGGGTGCATGATCAGATCTGTGGATCTGACTATCTGTAGTACATTGGAGGACTGTTAATTTGGCCCTAATCAGAGGTTCGCAGGTGATCTAAAGCAAGAGTGCGTGGGTACGCAGTACAGAAGAAGGCGCAGTGCGGGTATACGCAGCGCAGCTAAAGGCGCAGTGCGGGGTACGCAGTACAAAAGAAGTCACAGTGTGGGTATACGCAGAGCAGCTGAAGGCACAGTGCGGGGTACACAGTACAGAAGAAGACGAAGTGCGGGTATACGCAGAACAACTGAAGGTGAAGTGCGGGTATCCGCAGGTTTATATTGGTGAAGTTGCGGACCTGTTTTGAAATATTTGTTGGCTGCCTGTTTTCTATTTGCTACTGTGTTCTGGGTTTAGGATACTGGTGTTGGTTTTCTATTTACAACATTCTGAGAAGTTCGGGTGGCTCATTGGTTTGATTGTATAAGGAGATTGGTTGATTCACATGTACTTGATGTTTATTTGATGTTCTTGGATCCAGTCTGAAAATTAATGAAAAGTGATCCTTGAATGAAAAGAAGTAAGGGGTTGTAGCTCCCTTCCAGGAGAAACTGGAAAACTAGAGAGAGTTGTAGCTCTCCGCAGGTTGTAGCCTGCGTACTGGTAAAGGACTGCACCAGTACAAAATCATTTTAAAAGAAGTTTCTAATTGAAAGAAGATAGAGACATATTGCAGTAGGTGGTTTTCACCCACATTGGGTTTCCACCTTATATCTGGTGTTCTATGGTGTGACTATCTATTTTTCATGTTCTTATTCATTATTATGCATAAGTTAATCATCAATATCTGAAGAATAAGTTGAAGTATAAATTTGGATGGTATATTGAAAAGTTTTAATAATACTGATTCACCCCCCCTCTTAGTATTATTTCCAACATAGAGGTGGTAGATCACTAGATACACCAAATTGGAGGACTCTCATGTATGGGAGTCATTCTAGTTCCTCATCCAAGAGACATCATCACAATCATTACCATAATCATCCTTATAGGAGGGTTGAGTATTTACCTAAGGCGTTCGAGAAAGTGAAGCCTCCTACATTTGATAGAGAGATGAATAACTTAGAACATGCAGAGGCATGGTTTCTTGGGATGAAGAAATTAGTCAAATTCCATATCTTCTTAGAGAACATGAAAGGCAAGATAGCCACCTTCGGTATTAAAGGGAAAGTATACATCTGGTGGGGATGTGAATAATTTCAAGGATATTCAGGAAGAAGAGTTGATTCAGGATGAGGTTGACAGAATCCTAAAAAATAAGTACTTGTTGGAGAGGTACTATGATGAAAAATCTACGTAATTTTATGAACTACAAATTGGTTCTGTGAATAATAATGTGTATACTAGCAGGTTCTTGGAGAAATTGAGATATGTGCCATATCTCAAGGAGGAGAAGGCTAAGATTCAAAGGTTCATCAGTGGATTTCCAATAGCATGTAAAGGCCAAATTGAAGTTTATGAGCCTAAATCATTAGAGGAAGCCATTAGGAAGCTAAAGCATTGTTATGATTAGTCAAATTGCAAATTTGAGCCTAAGCGTGACTTGAAAGGAAATGTGAAAGTTAAAGGGAATTGGTTGTTGTAAATTATTTTTATCATGTCATATTTTCCATTTTATTTTTATGTTGAAAAAATAGAAAAATAAAAAAAAAATATTGAAAAGAAAAGAAATGAAAAAGAAATAAGAAATAAGAAAAATAAGAAAATAGAAAAAATAATTGGTATTTAAAAAAATATATATATGTGAAAAATTAAAAAATATAAAAAAATCCCAAAGTAATTTGACGCACTCATTTAAATGTTTTCATAAATCTGATTAAGAAAGTTAATCCCCTAGGTATAACACAAATAAATGCTAAAAGTGTTAAGGAGGGTCGATGGAGGGGGGAGCGATGGCTAGGGTTTGGAGGCTAGGGTTTCAGGTGGAACCCCGCTCAGGTCACGGGTAAGTTTCTGCAGGAAAGTTTCCGCGTACAGGTGCAGGCGTAGGGGGACTTTCCACGGATGACTGGCAGGTGGAGGTGGCAGTGTTTCTTTTTTACTGTGAAGGATTTACTTAAAGTTGAAACTGCAGGACCCCGTTTTTCCGTTTACTAGTTTTTCGGGTGTAGGCGATCATCATCTTTGTATGCTTGCTGTCGTTTTCCTCGAAACGCACCTCTAAACCATGGTTAATCTGAGTGAGTTGGTGGACTTGGACCCGGAACTGGAGGATATCCTTTCTATGTGGGGTAAGGATCCCACAGTTCAAAATGTTGAGCAGTATTTTGGAGCTTTTGAGCTTTCGAGACAGGCAGTCTTCTCACAGGAGGTAAAACCATAATTTTTAATCCAAGGCAGTGGCTCGAGTAGAGAAACCATCAATCCTCATCACCAGGTCTCATACAAGCCGCCGGAAGGGAAGTTGTGACAGATGGGTCGTCTACAGGCGCAATTTATTTCTGAAAACAAGGATAACCTAGGGTCTTTCCGGCATTTCTCCTTGAAGGGTTTTGAGGATACAGCAAATTTGGGGCTTTCCTCGGGTCTTGGTATTGGAAGGGCTTCTGGTGGGGTTTCTCCACTATCCAGGGTTTCGCTGTCGAAGTTTTCCCCTCTCTCAAAAAATCTCCCAGGTGATGGTTTCGTGGGTCAACTTGACAACTCTGCGGGAGAGCCGGGAGGTTACAATGAAGCGACACATGGTCCTCCATCTTCCGGGAGCCCAACCCATATTATCTCGGCCCCTGTTCAGTCACAGCCAGAGGTAGATTTACCAGCGGATTCGATCCAGGAGGGTCCAGAATGGACGGGCGGTGTCGGGAAAACCAGGGTGCCAGCTGAAGATTCAAGGAAGAAAGGTGAGAAACAAAAACCCCAAGGGCCGATTGGTTCTCAGGAATTAGAACGGGATTTAGTCTTAGGCATGGAAATCTCCACTGAAGAATCATTAGAAGTTGCTGAAAGCACCCTTGTTGAAAGGGCCAGAGGAAAGAAGTTCTCGTCAGCATTTATTCAAGCTTGGGGGGAACAATGTTTTGTTTCGGACAGTCCTCTTCGGTTTGAGGCCCAATGTTTAGCCAAAGGCTGGTTTATGTTTCATTTCGAGGATAAGAAGGATGTAGAATGGGTTTTGGAACGGAATTGGAGCATAGGGAATATACCGGTCCTGATGAAGAATTGGAGCCCCCTCTTCGATGCTCTCAAAGAGAGAACAGACGAATTTCCGGTATGGGTGAGGGCCCCGGGCCTTCCGTCGTTCTTATGGACTGAAGCTGTGTTCAAAGCTATCGGTAATAGATTGGGCTCCTCCCTGGAGGCCGATATGTCCTTTCTGAAGACGAAGAACAGGGAAATGGCTCGCATTATGGTGAGCCTCAACCCGAGCGGTGGCCTCCCTCAAAAGATCAATTTACAGTACAAAGAATACGTTTTCGAGCAGCTCCTCGATTACGAACACTTGCCCTTTCGGTGCCATAGTTGTCATGAGTATGGGCACCTTGCCAAGGACTGCCCTTTGTTCAGAAGAAGGAGAAGATTTCGAAGGACCCCTGTTTTTAGAGAACCGGCATTCAATCGGGTTCCTCCTCCTCAGGAGAGAGCAGGAAATGCGAGCCAGGCAGTTGAAGAAATGGAGACCGAGGAAAACTTGAAAGAGTCAGCGGTGGAAGAACCCCAGCTCCATGAGGTGACCCGGATCAATGATTTTCCGCCGGCGGCAGCAGTGGAGGAGATTACCAAGGATGCAGCGGCAGAACACCTACCCAACAACGATCAGGATAAGGGTATGTGCTCAGGCTCTCCTTCCATCTCTCTTCAAAATCCTGAGCATATTTCAAATTCTATGCAAAATTCACCATCTAATTTTCCCCTTCATAACATGGGCCATAATGAAAAGGTTGAAACTCCAAAAATCATGTCTGATATTGACACAATTTCGGATGCATTACCGTCTCTTGATTTGAATAGTGAAGAAAAGTGGCCTCCTCTTGCTCCCCCATTAATCCATAACCCTTGCCCATATAACCTAAGATCCATGGGGGGGAAATCTAGTTTACCTATTGTTGTTGGGGGTTTAGGACAGTCTCTTGGCCAAAGCTCAGCTAAGAATAAGAGAGGTAGGAAATCAGACCTCTCAAAGGCAAAGTTGAAAGCTAAGCTTGACGTGGATGATGGAAAACAATACTCAATTCCTGGGGTTCTTAGAGCTGTGCAGACCCCCGACCAGGTTATCAAATGATTTTGTCATCCTGGAACTGTACAGGTTTGGCCAATAAACCTAAAAAATTGGCCTTGCGAGACTGGATTCTAAACTCTAAAGCAGACATTGTTTTTCTTCAAGAAACGTTGGGGAAAGGTACTGAGGTGGAAGCTATGTTAAAAACCCTCTTACCGGGATGGGTCTTTACTGCCATTGACTCATCTGGCCACTCCGGGGGTCTTGCAATTGGATACAAAGAAGGAAGAATTAAAGTCATCAATCAGTGGGGGATGAAGCAAGTTCTGGGTATGGAGGTCCTCACACCTGTTTTTTCCCTCCCCTTTTCTATTGTAAACATCTATGGTCCTTGCCAAGGAAGAGAATCGTTCTAGGTAGATCTGTTGGCAAAATCTCTAATGAAGTCTTCTATGTTGATTGTGGGAGGAGACCTAAAATTTTCTATTGGAAGAGCTGAGGCATGGGGACCTTCAGCCAGGGAGGATCCCTTGTCGGATTTCTTTCATAACTTCCTTGAGGACAATAATCTCACAGATCCCTCCCCGGTAAAACTTAAGCCTACTTATAGGAATAGAAGAGTAGGGGAGGATCAGATTGCCAAGATACTAGACCGTTTTCTTCTTTCTGAGGCTCTCATATCGAAATCTCCTATTTTTAGACAGTGGGTGGAGGAAATTGGCAATTCTGATCATTTTCCAATTTTTCTGGATATATCTTCCCCCCCTCCTAAGCCTCCGGCCCCCTTTAAATTCAACCCTTCCTGGTTTCAAGATCCTTCCTTTAGCACTATTTTTAAAGGTACATGGATACACCCGGGTAATAATGTAAGAGAGGACAAAGGTTTTCTGTTCATGGAGAATCTTAAGAGACTAAAAAAAGCAACTATAACATGGGCAAAAGACAGGAAGTTGAAACAAAATGAAGATCTATCCAAAATCAGGGAGGAATTGAAGCTGTTGGAGAGCACTGAGGAGGATGGTTATTAGTCGCAGGCTTTAAAGGATAGAATTATACACCTGGAGAAGCTTCAAAATAAAATTCTTTTAGACAAGGAGGAAGAATGGAGGATCAAGAGCCGGGCAATATGGTTAAAATCAGGTGATGAAAATACTAGCTTTTTTCATAACTATGCAAAAGGAAGAAAATCAGTAAACACCATTTGGAGCCTCAAAGATGAAGAAGGAAGGGAGGTCAGTTCCTTTGCAGATCTTTCAGGCTTAGGAAAGAGACATTTTGAGAGAATCTTCTCTGATCCAGGGGAGGCCACCATAGCTGAAGTCCTTAGGACAGCTCAATGTTTTCCGAGGTTTGTAGAGGAGGAAGAAGCAGAGGAGCTTTCTATACCTGTTACCAAGGAGGAGGTTGAAGCAGCGATGAAAATTATGGCAAAAGACAAGAGTCCTGGCCCTGATGGGTGGACTATTGAACTCTTCCTTTTCTTCTTTGACCTGATAGGTTCTGAAATCACTGATGTTATAGAAGAATCAAGACAGAAGGGAGAAGTCTTCAGGCCTTTTAATTCTACCTTCATAGCCCTCATTCCAAAGAAAGATGACCCGGAGAATTTTGAAGATTTTAGGTTGATCTCCCTGTGCAACTGTATATATAAAATCATAGCAAAGGTGATTGCTATTCGAATCTTTCCTATATTGTCTAGGAACATCTCAGTGGAACAATTTGGGTTTCTAGATGGAAGGCAAATTCATGAAGCCATTGGGGTAGCACAAGAGATTATTCACAGTGTCAGACAAAAGAAAATGAAGGGTGCGGTCTTAAAAATAGATTTATCCAAAGCCTATGATCGCATCAACTGGCTTTATCTTCGGATGCTGCTGACTCATATGGGTTTCAACTATTCTTTCACCAGCTGGATTATGGGATGCATTACAAATGTCAGTTTTGCAGTTCTGATCAATGGCTCAGCTTCCCCTTTTTTCAATAGCCAAAGAGGTCTTAGGCAGGGCTGCCCTTTATCACCGCTCCTGTTCTTGTTAGTGGCAGAAGGTCTGAGCAGATTGATCCACAAAGCCAGAAGAGAAGGGAAGGTAAAAGGTATCGAGGTAGAAATTAACCTCTTTATCACACATTTGCTTTTTGTTGATGACATTTTGATTTTTACAAATGGTTCATCTAACGAAATTAAGGAGTATAAAAGCATTTTTGATCTCTTTTTGAAAGCCACTGGAATGCAGATAAACACTAGAAAGTCACAAATTTGTGTAGCAGACCTTGACAGAAGAGAAAGAGCTAGAATGACCAATCTTTTTACTTTTCCTCTTCAGCCTCTGGACACTCCTTTTAAATACTTGGGGTTCTGGTTAAAGCCAGTAGCATACAAGAAAGAGGATTGGAATTGGCTCATAGCAAAAATAGAAGCTAGAATAAATCATTGGAGTTTCAGGTGGCTTTCCAGAGCAGGCAGATTGACACTCCTCAAATCAGTCTTGTTAGCCATCCCAGTTTACTGGGTTTCTCTAACTTGGGTCCCCAAATGAGTGATGGAGAAAATCAGGAAGATATGCAGCAGATTTTTATGGGCCGGCTCAGCAAAGGAATCATCGGTTCTTCCCTGGGTGGCATGGGATAAGATTGCAAGACCAAAAGAATGGGGTGGATGGGGAATCAAAAGACTCCCCGAGTTCAGTTTGTCTCTGGCAGCAAAGTCCGGGTGGAGGTTAATATCGATGGAGAATCTCTGGACAAAGGTGTGTTACACTAAAAAATGTCACCATGACTATTTACAGTTAGGATGGCTCTATCAACAGTCATGCTACCCTCTTAGGCAAGTCTTATGCCTCTGCTCTCCATGTCAAACTCCAAAAAAGAGAGAAAGTCTTTCTAAATGTATTTATCTCTGGGGACGCAGGTTCTCTCAACCTTACCTGCGGGTACGCACCCAATGTTCACAAAAGCTGCGTCTTTGGACGCTCTGTATGTAAAGGGGCAGGTGCGTCCCCCTGTAAAGGTTAAAATGCGCAATTTTCATCTTTAAAAAGTCACTTGTGGTCATTTCTAGAGCATTCTAGAAGGTTGTTCGATGTGTATTGAGTGCCTCCAGATGGTTCATGCACTCCTACCAAAGAGGAACTTATCCCATCAATAAGGGAGCTATCCCATCCAAAGAGGGGATTATCCCATTGATGGTGGACCTGATTAACTTCCTCTTGAGCACTATAAATACAGCCATTGGGCCAGAAGGAGGAGAGGTTGAAAGCTATACATTTCTAAGGGTAAATGCTGCAGGAATTAGGACTCCCATTTAGAAGCTTGTGAGGAGAGATTGCCATCTTTGCTTATTCTATTTGGAAGTGGGTGAGCTTTGTCAAAGTAAAGGAGAACTCTTGATGGACCCTGGGAGGGACTTGCACAACACCAAGGCTCAGGTTGTATTTGTTCCTTTTGTTACCTATTAATGCAAATGAGTCCATTCTTCTCAATAACTTGTTATTTATGAGTTGTTTCATGTACTCCTTGGTCTATGTGTTAAATATGTTTTATTCTATGAGATTATCAAGTGCTATTTAATCGTTTGATTGTTAGTGTATGCAGGTTTCAAAGTGAAGGAGGAGCTCATCCGGATCAGCGGAGCTGGACTGCTACAACAGCGTTGGATTACAGGTAGGATCTAAACACTTGATTTCCCGTATAGTAAATGCATGTTTAGAGAAGGATTGCTCTTGTTTGTCTTGTTTGTCACTAGAGAGTCTTAGGCTCCTAGGGAGGTTGGTTGTGTCCACACAATCGACTCTTTCTGCCTGACAAATTGGCGACTCAGCTGGGGACTCCATTGATGTGAAAAGTCTTTTCCTTTGTATGAACTTTGCTCTGAGAAAATTGTTTTATTTTTCTGGTTTTGGCTCTGTGACTTTGTCTTTGGGTGGGTTAGCTTAGGGTTAGATTCATTTTGGTTTTTCTTGAGTTTTCCAGTAGGACGCACCCTCTGAGTATTGCACAGTGCGTCCCTGGACACACTGTCGCTATGTGCACAGAGCGGGCCCGCACCTGTTCTAACGGGTCGCCTGCGTCCCCTGCTAAAATTTGAGAAAATTCCATTTTTTGCATTTTTGCTCTTAGATTTTGCTTTTTCTTAGTTTTTACTGCCCAGATTCATTAGTCCCTTGTCAAAGATCTTCACCTGAACTTGTTTCGATAGCATTGAGTGTTTTAGTGGATTTCATGGAAGTTTAAGCCCTAGGGTTTGATTTTTGAGTAGGTCTTGTAGTGACTTTGGCGGTAGAAGTTGTCAAGCCTTAGATCTCTCTGGTTTTGTCAGCATTCTAAGAAGTCAGACCTGTCATAAAGTCTACCTATGCGAGCAACTTACCATTGAGTTGTCCCTTTGGGCAAATTTCGAAGTGCTTGTTGATTGAGTCTTGAATTCCATTTTACAAAAAGAACAAAAAGATTTGAGTTTTGTTTTGACTAGTCTTTTGATTCTGCATTAGCTGGTCCTTGATTTGATTTTGGTCAAGTAAAACAACCTAGAATCATCTTTGTGAGCTTTTGGCTTGTTAGGTTTGCTTAGAGTAATTTCCCTTTTGATTTGCTTGTGAGTCAAGTTTTCATAGATTTTATACCTTTTGAGATTGTTTTTTGTTAAGATAGGTTTATATGCTTTATTAAAAAGAGAAAATACAAAAACATCTCCTTTGAAAAGTTTTGTTTCAAGTAGCTTTGAAAATTTTTGAAAGAAAAAGAGTTTTTTCGTGCACGTAAGGAGTGGTCATGTTTGTACGCTTGAAAAGATAAAGAGAATTGTTTCTTTGATTGTCTTTTCTAAGGAAGTGGTTTTCTATAAAATTTGCATCTCTCAACTCTCTTAGTTAAGAATTTCATTGAAAAAATAAAGTAGCGTAAATCATCTTTGTAGTGGTTTGAGTCGAGTCTACACACCATTGGTTCCACTTCCGCCACCTTTTGTCTTTAAGAAAAACCATAAAATTAACGCTTAAAGTAAAATCGACGTAGTAACTTTTATTTACTAGGGCTCTGAAACACCAATTTAGATCAGGCTAGTGTCTTGGAGTAGGTGAGTAATTAACTCTCCAAGACAACAAAACCAAACAAGTAGCTTATCTTGTGATAGAATAAATCCAATTGTCTCATTTGTACTCTGGGAAAGCTCCGCTTAAAGGAGAAGCACGAGCTCGTGTCCGAACCAGTGAAGGGATCAATCCCCCCTCGTTGGGAATGATGCCAGACATGCACGTATTACAAACTGTAAACCTCAGATTAACCATTGTCGAGGAGCCAGGGGTCACTTGTCGGTAAACCTTGGATTATTGTCAAGGAGCCGGCAAGGGGATTGAGCTTGCTACTCTGCCCTTGCGCGCTGTCAGAGTTTAGACTGTTCCCCCAGGTGCATTTGTTACAGTTGGTAACCTTAGTGACCATTATCTTTAGGATTCTACCAAGGTGACGGTGGAGGGAAGATCCCATTATACCTGGAGCAGACGTCGGCTAGACTCACTTGGATTTTCTGGGGGGTTCACTTCACTTGAGACGGTTAAAGTGGAGGAACTTGGTCCAGTCTATTCATTAAGCAGGTTGTCGGGGTAACTGTTCCACCCGCCACTTCTGTACTGAATCCAGCGATGTTGGGCTTCATCACCAACTAGCGCTTTCGGTCTGGAAGGCTACTGTTTGTGCTTGGTTTGACGCCCTAGATTCTTTAGGCGTGTGATTCAAATTTGTTTGGTTCTTTAGAGACTTTAGGTGGTTTGATTTGAAATTTTATTTTGTTTTCGTGTGTAGTAGTTAAAATTTTTTAGCTGTGGCGGAATTACCGAGACAGTCCCGTAGACTTCGGGGCCAGTCTCCTGAAGTTGTTTCTGTGGCCGAATTGTTGAGAAGATCCTGTAGGCTTAGGGGATCACCTCCTCGAGATGACCCAGGTAATCTAGAAGGTTTAAAGGTCCTTGTAACTCCTCCTAGTGGCAGTAGAGTAGGTTCACCTAAAAAAGGAGAATCTTCCTTGGTAGTCCATTCAGATTACCAAGGCTTAGAGACAGGTTATAATCCCGAAACTGTTACAGTTTCTGAGCTTGTTGGTAGTTTTTCATCTGCTAGTGATATAGGCGAAGAACCAGAAATATCTGAACCTGTTACTCCGACTTCTAGTGTTCCTGATTCACTGAGAATAGAAAGAATTATCACCGAAAATCTTCCTACTGGTTTGATTGCTATCGAAGAACTTGCTCCAGAGGAAGAAATAGGTGTCTCTAATCTTGAAGATCAACTTACTATTGATCTAAGGGAGCGTGAATCTATCTTTTATAGTCCTCCTAGAAGTACTACTTGGTACCTTTCGTTAACCAATTATTTAGACAACTTTGGGGTAGGTTTTTATACACCTCGTACTCCTTTTCCACCTGGAGGTATTCATACTCCTGTCAATATGGCTGGTCCGTCGTCCGTGTTTACTCAAAGTCCTGAATCTTTCTTACATGGCGGTCCTTCTGTTCCCACTGGGTATCAATCTCTTTCTGGTACCTTTGCGGGGGCATCTCCTCAACCCGTTGATCATGGGTTATTAGTTGGAAACAGTGGTAATATACCATTGGGTGTAGGAGACATTTACATGATGTCAGGTTCAGTTCCCATTTCCCAACCTCAAGGTGGCCAATTACCGCCTGGGGGGCAGCCTCAGTTAACGCCTGGGGGGAAACCTCAAGGTACATCATTTGTGTCTGGGGGGCAACCTCAAGGTCAGTACACGCCTATGGTGCAATACATACCTCAAGGTCAACCCCAGCCTCAATATGTACCCCAGGGTCAACCTCAGTATCAATATCAACCTCAAGGATGGCAACCTCAAGGATGGCAACCCCAAGGGTATCAACCCCAAGGGTATCAACCTCAAGGGTACCAACCTCAAGGTCAAGGTCAACCCCAGTATCCGTATTTACCTCAAGGTTATCAACCTCAAGGTCAATACTCAGGTCAAGGTTATCAACCACCTCAAGGTCAATCATATGGTCAAAATATGGGAACTACACCTTATAATTATCAATCCTATCCTCAATCCGGTTATGGATCTCAGTATCCTCAACCTATTACAGGTCAATACCCTAGAATGTTAGTGTGGGATCCGTCACAGGGTCAACAGGTGTTGCAGCCAAGTATACAGTTGGTACCTCAAGCTGGACAACCCGTAGTTTCTGGTCCGCCCCAGCAACCGCAACCTGTCCAGTCAAATGTTCAAACTTCTGTAACTTCGGTAGTTACTCAGCCGCCAATTGCACCTAGTACTCCATCTCAAACGGCTGCTGCAACTACCGCCACATCTACCATACTTACTTCTGGAGTATCGATGGCTCCGGTTTCTACTGTCTCTATAACCACTCCTCAGACATCTTTACCATTGTCTGGATCTACGATTCAAACCACGGTCCAGATGCCTGCAGGTCAGCCTGGTATAAGTACGGTTGTCACTACTCAACCTCAATTTGTTCACCAACCGTACCAGGGACAGTACCAACCTGGGCAAGCTGTCCAACAACCGGTTTACCAGTATCAACTGTATCCTGGGTACACTTATCAACAACCCCAGTACGGTCCGGTTAATCCTGGTTTTCCAGGAGGATATAATATCCCAAATGCGACTCCTGTTCCTAGTTATCCTGGATATCCTCCTCCTGGGGCTAGTATTGTGACCCAGAGTTTTAGAGATCCTAACCGGCAGTTACCGTTTATCGCAACTTTGGATTTACCAGACTTGACACGCCTAACGAACGATCCAATTCAATATCTTCCGTTCTGGCCGCCAATGCCAAATAAGTTGCCCAGCAATATACCCAAGTTCGAAGGTAAGTCTGGAGAGGATCCGTCCAATCACGTGATGACTTACCACCTCTGGTGTGCTTCAAATTCTATCTCGGATGATTCGATCTGCTTACGTCTTTTCCAGCATACTCTCATTGGTCTCGCGGCCAAGTGGTACATTGAGTTACCACGGGCCCCTTTTTACAATTTTAGCCAGTTAGCTACCTCGTTCTTAACTCACTTTCAGTTGCCGGTCAGATACGATAATGGCACGGAGTTATTAACTTCACTAAAACAATCAACGTCCACGTATATTTCTAATCACATTCATGAGTGGAGACGTCGAAGAAGGCTAGTGAAAGTTTTTATCCCGGACCAAATCTTAGCTGAATGGTTTGTTAAATCATTATTACCGAAGATTACTGAAGATGTAGCTAAGGCCGGAGTAGTCACTGAGGAGCAAGTCATTGCTCAGGCGCAATACCTTGACTTAGTTTACACTTAGTCGGGTACGTTACACGAGAAGATTCCGGATCTTCCAAAGTCAAATCAAATCACTGCTGCTCCTTCGGAATCTCATGCCACTGATGGTATGATTGGTATCGTGAATACAAAGAGCAAGAAGAAGTCTTCCAAGCCTTCAACTACTCCTATTATCACTTTGCCTGATTCCCCGACAGGAGAGTCTTCTCCTGAACTTACCGCCGATATTCACGCTGTAGAGTCATCTACGGCCAAATCAAAAAACGACGGAAAGAAGAAAGGAAAGAAGAAGACTAAAGCAGACAAGGCTCCGAAGGAGAAAACAGAAAAGTCGGAAACCAATGATGAAAAGCGCAAACCTCGATATCCTTGTCTTATTTGTGAAGAGGATCATTTTACGAGAGATTGCCCTCATCGGGCCGAGGTTGTGAAAATAGTCAAAGGTTCTCCCACTCCTGCTGTGTTAAAAAATCCATTTCCGGAGCAGGAGAATAAGATGATAGGTTCTTCCTCGAATGCCAGTGAAGAACCCATTTTGATGATGTCTCATGTGAGGATTGCGACTCGATCCCAAGATTATGGTAGTAAGAATCCTGTTGATGGTAAGGAAGCAGAATCTTCTCACTCTAACCCATCAACCTCAGCTCCTGGTTCCGATCCACTACAGATCGAGAAACCTAACCCAGACTTAGTAATTAAACCGCCCGCCAAGGGTGTACTTCGAAGGTCTGCTTTCAATCCACATGCGAGAGTAGCCCAGAATTACAACATTGTTGAGGACTTAGCTGTTTCACCCTCAGCAATGTCGGCGTTAGAAGTGCTGCAATCATGCCCAGCACAACGAAAATTACTTTTGTCGGCTATCGAAGCTGTTGATGTTCAGGACCCGAATCTAATAATCTTCGATCTAGAAAATAGTACACCGCGTCTCCCCCATCAAATGGCTTTCCAAATTCCAGTGATAGTCAAAAACAGGCCTATTCATAGGACTGTGATTGATGAGGGAGCTTCTACGTGTATTATGTCGATTCAATGTTGGAGATCTCTTGGTTCTCCTTCATTGAACCAATCCCCCACCATCCTTAAGGCCTTTGATGGCCGTGGGTTCCGTCCATTTGGTATTCTACAGGAATTGCCTATAGGGGTAGAAGGTAAAACCGCTAGTCTGGATGTGGAAGTGGTTGATGCCCCTCTAGACTACAACCTTCTTTTGGGTCGAAGTTGGTCATATGCTATGACGGCGGTCGTTTCATCGGTCTTCAGAGTAATTAAGTTTCCACATAACGGTAAGATCGTGACTATTGATCAGCTGGCATACTTTTCATCCGACCCAGCCTCTTCAGAGAGTATCCAGCATGTCGGTAAGACGACAATCCCTTATAGGGACGTTGGTGTAGGTTTAGTTAAGGATTCCGGTTTACTTGGAACTTTTCCTCTCCCTCCACTCAGCGTAGAACCTTCATTTGCAACCATTCATATGATTACATCCGAAAACATTATTGTCCCATCTGACTCTGAGATAGACTCATTCGGTGATGCTATGCCTTTGAGTCCATATGAAATTGCTTATGAAGCTGTCATGTCTTTTACCGACTCTCGTTCAACCGAGCTCGACCAAATGAATGTGGTCAGTGAAGAATCACTTTTCACCTCAACCTTAGAACGGATAGCATTTCCCGAAGTCGTGTCATCTGATGAACAACTTCGCGAAATCCTAAGTGTAGACGATCTACCATGGGAAGATCTCCATCACAGATCTTCGTTTTTACCTAAGGATGATGCATTTGAAAATGATTTTTCATCTATCTTTACCGCTGAATATGTCAAAGACGCTCAGGATCCAACGAAACATTCTGATTCAGAGTTGAATTTAGGGAATATTTCTCGTACTATTCTCATTGATATTTCAGTGAAGCCCGGAATTGAGGAGAACATTCATATAGGTGCCGCATGTACAGAAGATGAAATCCACACTTACAAGGCCCTATTGCAAGAATTCCGCGATGTGTTTGCCTGGTCTTACGAGGAAATGTCGGGAATCGCTCCTGCCATTGTTGTTCATGAAATAAAGACCTACCCGGATGCTAAACCCGTCCGACAACGGTTGCGTCAGATTCACCCTCGAAAGGCGGCTGCCATTAAAGCAGAAGTCGAAAAGTTGTTGAAAGCAGGTTTCATTTATCCGATCCCATTAACGGATTGGGTATCGAATATTGTTCCGGTCAACAAGAAACAAGGAACAATAAGAATCTGTATCGACTATAGGGATATCAATCGAGCTTGTCCAAAAGACAACTATCCTACGCCTTATATCGATCAAATTATTGATGATTGTGCCGGAAGTGAAATGTTTTCCTTCATGGATGGTTTTTCGGGCTATAATCAAATCAATATTCTACCTGTCGACCAACCAAAAACGGCATTCATTTGTCCATGGGGGACATTTGCTTATTGCAAATTACCTTTTGGGCTTAAGAATGCCAGGGCCACTTTTCAACGGGCGATGTCTTATGCATTTCATGATATCAAGCACATTGTGCAACCGTATCTCGATGATTTGCCTGCTCATTCATTCCATCGAGCTGATCACCTTGTCCACTTACGAGAAATCTTTATGAGGTGTAGGCATTATCGAATTCGGTTGAATCCCCACAAGTGTGTTTTCTGTATAGAAACAGGTCGATTGCTGGGATTTGTTGTTTCAAAAGCCGGCATTCGCGTCGATCCCTTGAAAGTCGAAGCTATCATCAAATTGCCTCCTCCTTCGAGTTTGCGCCAACTCCAAAGTTTGCAAGGGAAAGCGAACTTTTTACGCCGATTCATCCCAAACTACGCCGAGGTCACTAAAGGTTTTACACGGTTGTTGAAACAGAACGCTCAATTCTTTTGGGACGAGATTGCCCAACAATATTTTGATGCACTTAAACACGCGTTGACCCATGCACCATTGTTGCATCCTCCCAACTACAACCATGACTACTTCTTATACCTCGCAGCTTCGCATTCCACCATTGGAATGGTGTTAGTTCAAGAAGATGAATTCGGAGCAGAACATGTGATATATTATCTCAGTAGGACCTTAAATCCCACTGAGCTAAAATATTCGCATGTGGAGAAATTGGCCCTGGCAGCCGTTCAAGCTGTCCAGCGTTTTCGTCACTACATTCTTCTCCGTAAAACTACAGTTATTTCGGATTGCAACCCTATGATTTACATTTTGACAAAACAACTACTAGGGGGCAAGTACTCTAAATGGATCGTTATCCTGCAAGAGTTCGACTTGGAGTTCGAGAAGTCCAAGTCTAAGAAATCCTTAGTTTTTGCGGAATTGATGTGTGATTTCCCGCGTGCTGACACAGAGACTGTGGCAGAGGAGTCCATTGCAGACGAATCTTTGTTTCTTATCAGTACTTTAGATCCGTGGTACGGGGATATAATCATCTATCTCCAAACCCAAACCTTTTGGCCTGAAGCTTCAAAGGCGGAACATCGAAAAATTCGGTTTCAATCCCAGCAATACAAAATTATTGGGGATACACTTTATCGCCGGGGGGCAGACTTAGTTTTTCGACGTTGTTTAACTCACGAAGAGGCTGAGAGGGTTTTGAATGATTGTCACTCTGGAGCATGTGGCGGTCATATGTCTGGGTATGCCACAGCTCAGAAGGTGTTGCGCACTAGTTACTTCTGGCCATCAATGTTTAAAGATTGTATCATTGCAGTCAGGAAGTGCCACAACTGCCAAGTGTTTGATCGAAAGATGCGCGCACCACCTGCTCCTCTCCACCCTATAATTGCCGTTGGTCCATTCGCCAAATGGGGTATCGACTTTATTACTTGTAACCCTCACTCGGACGGGGGGCATGCGTATATCATCCTCGCGGTTGATTATTTCACTAAATGGGCCGAGGCGATGCCTACATTCGATGCAAGCGGCAAAACAGTTGCAGTTTTCGTATTCAATCATATTATAACTAGGTTTGGTGTCCCACAAGCAATCATTACTGACCATGGGAGCCATTTTCGAAACATCATGATGACTGAGCTTACAATCCAGCTTGGTTTGCGCCACGATAGCTCTACTCCTTATTATCCGCAAGCCAACGGTTTGGTTGAGTCTATCAACAAAGTTCTGGTTATCATGATCCGACGAACCATTGGTATTCATCGGTCGAATTGGCACAACATGTTATTTTCAGTGCTATGGGCATACTGAACCTTAGTGAAAACTTCAACAGGGTTCACTCCTTTCCAGCTAGTTTATGGCTTGGAAGCTGTGTTACCCATTGAATGCGAAATCCCATCACTTCAAATGGCTGTCGAATTACTCCCAGCTACTTTCGAAGAGGAGAAATGTTTATTGTACTTAGCTAAATTAGATGAGACTCGACGTGTCGCTGCATTGGCAATCGAGACTCACGCGAAGCGAATGAAAGCTCAGTATGATAGAAATGTGACCCCTCGAAGTTTTTCAGAGGGAGACCTAGTGCTATTATATGATCAAGCTAACGATAAGCTAGGTGCTGGAAAATTCGTTCCTATGTGGCATGGACCCTATATTGTAAAGCGAAAGCTAGCAAAAGGGGCTTATGAGCTGGTAGATTTTGATGGGGACTCTTTGGGTAAACCCAGAAGTGGACTTTACCTAAAGAGGTATTATGCTTAAATGGTGGGTATGGCGAATTTTTAGTTAGGTTAGGTTTTCTTTCTAGCTAGTATGTTTGTTAGTTAGTCAGTGTGCTTAGCTTAGCAAGTGTGTTTTTCGTCGTTATTCTGGCTTATCTTGGTTTTACTCTTGATATTGCAGATGTCGACGCCTCTCCAAACATACATTGGATTTGCTGATGGTGCTTGTCGTAGTACACAGAATATCTCTTCCGCAGCTTGGGTTATCTATTCACCCTCTGACGAGTTAGTTTCTATGCATGGGGTAAGCCTCAGTCAAACAACGAACAACATTGCAGAATACAGTGCAGTGGTTGAATTATTATCCGAATCTATTTCATTTGGAATTCGACGTTTGATAGTGAGGTTAGATTCTGAACTTGTTGTATTACAGCTTAATAGAGTTTATGCCATTAGAAATCCTGTGTTATTAAGGTTGTTTTTGAGAGTGCATCTCTTGGAACGTGAATTTGATTACATTGAATATCAGCATATTCCAAGGTCTTTAAATACATTAGCAGATGCAATTGCTTCTCGAGTGTTGGACAGACATTTACGATAATCATGCAAGTAAATTTAAAAACATTTCATCACATATGTTAAACAAGATAAGCCGGTAATAGTGATATATATATAGATAGGAGTGTGTCAAAAAATATACATCGTCTTCGATCATAGGTTGAAAAACACCTTATGATCGGCAAAATGATAAAGTACAAAAAGTCAAAAATGTCAAATGTGTCTACAAAGTGACTAGCCAATCACTGGTGGTGTTCCCTATACGACACCACTGCACGGGCTACCTTACGCAAAAATCTCCTAAACGGTCCAGGGACTGTGACTACATAGCGCTGAAGTCTGATAGGAATATCATCCATGGTAGTCTCAGGCATATCCGCCGTCAGACGCTCTAGATCCTGCTCCAACTCAGCTAGTGTCTCTACAGCCGCATCCTGCGGGGCCGGTACCGGTGCAACTGGATGTCTCCTCTCAAAAGGCCGGAGGTTGGCTGGGCGCTGTGGACCAACATCTGCATTTTGAAAATTTTTACTGTCAGTTTTGAGATGATATATATAAAAAACAAAAAATACATAATTTGAAAACTTGTGAAAAATAAAGTACCTCTGTCATCCCATTGTTCTCCCTGTGGAAGAAATGTGTCCAGATCACCTCGAAAATCTACTCCGGCATACGGAAAGTCCTGGATCGAAAAAATCTGGTCCTCTAACCAGTGAAAATAACTGTCAGTGAATCGAACAACCGTCGCGCCCTCGTCAGGATGCCGGGCCATCACCGCAACCCATCGTACTATCTTTGGCTCCCGAGGACCCAAGATATCAACAGTGAGTTGCTGAGGGATCAGCATCAGAACTCTCTCTAAGGCAAAGCTCACGACTAAAGGCCCATATCCAAAGGTTTTCAGTCATCCGTTCTTTGCCTTAGTCAGTTGGCTCTTCATATTAGCCGACACAGCATCACACCAGTTGAAAATGGTGCCTTGGTAACAGTCAATCGCCATCCGCATTTGGGACCCGGAAGCAATATGTAAAGCGGCTGCACCACAAATTCTGGTAACCGTAAAAGCTATAACTTTGAGTTCACGCAGAGAGATGTGTTTGATTTCCACGCCTTTCGCATGGTGTGCATTGGGTATGCACCAATCTGCCCGGAGACTAGCAAGGGATTGGCCACCCGGCCTAGTCCCGGCTAGATTGAGTTGCTCGCCTCTATTTGGCAAGCCAGTGAGAAAGTATACATTAGAGGGCTCTATCTCGAGCTGGTGCCCTCCTATGTAAAAGCATTGCTCTTGAATGTTCCATCTCTCAACCAGCCATTCTAAGAATCTCACCTGAGCCCTCATGCCAGGTATGACCCAGTATTTATATAGCCCGCATGCTTTTAGGGCATCAATGGAAGGTTGATGTTCAATTGTAGCTAAATCAACATCCTCGTGCTCTCTTTCTCTCCAATCCAACATTTTGAGTGCCCTACACACCAAGAAACAATGATTAGAATTAATTTGGGGAAATTTGAATGGTTATTTGTGAGGATTGGGGTTTCAAATTCCGCATTTCACGGAGGACGCACCCCGCGTTTAGAACACAGGGCGTCGGGACGCAGCTGGCCTGAAGGTGGGCTGCGTCCCCCGACCTTTTTCCTATATAGGAAAAAGTCGGGGGACGCAGGTCACCCGAAGGGCACCTGCGTCCACCGCAGAGCGCATTTTGAAACCTAAACCCCCCCAAAAAACAAAACTAAAACCTAAAATACAATTTTAATCGGATGAAAATGAAGAGTAGGAAGTTGTAAAATACCTGGAAGAGACGGCGTTCGATTCTGACGGTCGGATTTTCCACAGCGACCATGGGAAGTTTCTTGCCAAAAGCCCTTTTTTCAACCTCAACAGTAAAATGGTAAAAATGACATGGTAAAAAGTCTTTTTATAGGTTTTTTGGATGAATTTGTTCATTTTTCACCATGGAAGGATGATTTTCGATGTATTTTTGCCTATCTTAAACAGGTATGAGTAATGTGTTGTTTTTGTGCAGGACAAAGGGACTTAGAGGGAAAATTGTCATTTTTCATGAATCAAAATATCAAAGTCATCTTTTAAGCCCTTTTCTGACTCCTAAAAAATGAAAATATTGCCGAGCGTTTCTTTTACACTCGTTAAAACGGAATTAAAAGACGGTTCCCTTTATAGCTCTTTTCTGACCGTAAAATCAGGAAAAGATTGCCGGGTTTTTGTCGTTTCAAACTCGATACGGAAATAAAACGACGTGTCCTTGATCGCTTTTTACGTTTCAGGTCAGTGACACTAATTATGAAAGTACTCCTTGGTCGCAAGATCAAGCGGTTCCCCCAGGTATTATTTTATACTTTTTCGGGCCTGAGGGACACAAATCTACGAAAAAGTTCAACTTGGAGTCTTCTTAAGTTTTTCAGACTCTCTAAAATTGAAAAACGCCGAGTTTCTCCTATACTGAGCTCGTTAAACATTTTCACAGTAAAGGACCTGTTCAATTACAAACAGGAACGAACCACTCCTTCCTAGGGTTCGAATCAAAACTAGGTTGGACTCATCCGAAGGATGAGCTTATAATCAAGCATATGTTATCCTCCTCAAGCTTGTTAAAAATAAAGAGGTACTTGCCAGAAATGGTGGGGGAAAAGAGAGAAGAATGAGCCTATTTGTTACCTTTTGTCTCAGAAGAAACTTTATTACCACTCTTGAACACGACACTTTTTCATTCACCTGGGTTGGGAAATCCTTTACCTCACAGTTGATCAAACCACTTTGAAAGTCTTCAGCCGGGTTGCGGGGATTAACTTTGAGTCGTTTATCACCAAGCCATCTGTTGTGTCGTTATGTGTTCAAGAGGTCTGCAAGAAAAACTTTCATCTGCAAAATACTTGTCATCCATTTGACCATCCCTGAGTCAGTCCTTACAGCAACATTTCTTCAACTTGAACAATGATTTCGTGTTGCGGGCTTGCCTGCAATAGGTCGCTTTCTATCGACATCAGCACATTATCTAGAGAGATGACTTAGAAATCGTCAGTACCTTGAAGTCTGCATGCATCAATGGCAGGTTTCTCGCCTTTGACGTCAGTTTACATCATTGACTTTCGATCAAAGGATTCCGTGAAATGTTCGACATCAACTCATTCATTCACATCTCATGGATTGTACTGAGTACTTCGAGAACCATTGACATTACTGGTGGTCTCTCTCATGCTTGTTAACAGTTTACATCATCGACTGGTAATCAAGTGGTTTCTACCATGTTCGACATCAACTCATTTATTCGCATGGCTAGAATCGTACCAATTCGAGAAGTAGAAATGAAGACCCTGGATCTAGTTTCCACCATCCAGGCTGCGAGGAGTTTTGTATTCATTATCTAAGTAGACTAATCATAAACAGATGGCTGCGCCCATACTGTGTCTACAAAAGTCTATGATTATGATGTATTGCAAGATCATTCCTGTATCAGAGTAGTTAGTTTGTTAGTTAAAGTTTTAATCTGAGTATGGGAATGCCTACCTCAGTGATGATATAATCTTATACATGTATTTTGTGTTGAAAATTGCAGGTTCTGACCAGGCTCTCCACGAGATAATCCTTGAAATGATAAAGCGCTTCACCCTTCCTAGATAATACAAAACCCTAATCTATTTCAGGCTTCGCACTTTAGGGGGCAATCTGTTACACTAAAAAATGTCACCATGACTATTTACAGTTAGGATGGCTCTATCAACAGTCATGCTACCCTCTTAGGCAAGTCTTATGCCTCTGCTCTCCATGTCAAACTCAAAAAAAGAGAGAAAGTCTTTCTAAATGTATTTATCTCTGGGGACGCAGGTTCTCTCAACCTTACCTGCGGGTACGCACCCAATGTTCACAAAAGTTGCGTTTTTGGACGCTCTGTATGTAAAGGGGCAGGTGCGTCCCCCTGTAAAGGTTAAAATGCGCAAGTTTCATCTTTAAAAAGTCACTTGTGGTCATTTCTAGAGCATTCTAGAAGGTTGTTCGACGTGTATTGAGTGCCTCCAGATGGTTCATGCACTCCTACCAAAGAGGAACTTATCCCATCAATAAGGGAGCTATCCCATCCAAAGAGGGGATTATCCCATTGATGGTGGACCTGATTAACTTCCTCTTGAGCACTATAAATACAGCCATTGGGCCAGAAGGAGGAGAGGTTGAAAGCTATACATTTCTAAGGGTAAATGCTGCAGGAATTAGGACTCCCATTTAGAAGCTTGTGAGGATAGATTGCCATATTTGCTTGTTCTATTTGGAAGTGGGTGAGCTTTGTCAAAGTAAAGGAGAACTCTTGATGGACCCTGAGAGGGACTTGCACAACACCAAGGCTCAGGTTGTATTTGTTCCTTTTGTTACCTATTAATGTAAATGAGTCCATTCTTCTCAATAACTTGTTATTTATGAGTTGTTTCATGTACTCCTTGGTCTATGTGTTAAATATGTTTTATTCTATGAGATTATCAAGTGCTATTTAATCGTTTGATTGTTAGTGTATGCAGGTTTCAAAGTGAAGGAGGAGCTCATCCGGATCAGCAGAGCTGGACTGCTGCAACAGCGTTGGATTACAGGTAGGATCTAAACACTTGATTTCCCGTATAGTAAATGCATGTTTAGAGAAGGATTGCTCTTGTTTGTCTTGTTTGTCACTAGAGAGTCTTAGGCTCCTAGGGAGGTTGGTTGTGTCCGCACAATCGACTCTTTCCGCCAGACAAGGTGGTTAAAAGAAAGTATATAGACCCAGTCCCTCTAGAAGATTGGATTCGGAGTCAGGAAAAGAAACAGAAGAATATATCAGTCATTTGGAAGGCTGCGCTGGAGGCCTTCTCTGTGATAGAACAAGGCCTGGCATGGAAAGTGGGAGATGGTAGTCACATCAGAATCGGCAGGGACCCTTGGGTGGGTTGCAATGAAGCTTTTGCTCTGTCTCCAGGTCTCCTCAGACACCTTGACAGTAAAGGAATAGTCACTCTAAACCAGGTGGAGAAAGCAGGCCACTCCACTTTATGGGGTCAGGCATGGAAAAATGATGAAGAATTAGGTTTAAATATCAGATGGAAGAACGAATGGGCCTCCTTCATCCAAGAACTCCACCGTACACATGTCAGACTCAAAAACGAACCTGATAAGCTGATCTGGGCTCAGGGGAAAACTGGAGAATACTATCCCAAAGATGGATACTCCTTCTTAATGAAACAGAAAGGGTGGGATACCCCCGAGTGGTGGTCTAAAAGCATTTGGAAGCTTACAAGTCCAGCAAAGGCCAGGATATTCCTTTGGTGTCTGCTAAAAGGAAAAATCCCAACTTGGGACATGTTACAAGCTAGATACCTTGTTGGTCCAGGAAGATGCCCTTTATGTAAATCAGATGAGGAAACTATTAGACATCTTTTTACATCTTGCACAGTATCTTTAAAGATTTGGGAAGAGCTTACAGTTCTGCTTAATGTTAAAGCTCAGTGGGGGTCAGAACCTTTGGAAGCTGCATGGAGAAAATGGTGGCAGAATTACCTGGATGGAAATTTGAGAAACCTACCTCTCATTTTCTTCTGGGGTGTATGGCTTGCGAGAAACAAATGTTTATTTCAAGATAATATCATCCCCTCATCTGTCATTGCTTCTAACTACGCAGCCATATACTCTGCTACTCCGACCCCTGAAGCGAAAAATCCCCCAATCCGTGACAAGCCTCTTATTATCAAGGAAGGCACTCCTTGGGCCTTTTTTGATGGAGCTTCCCAGAATAACAAGGTTGGCGCTGGGATAAGCATTCATATATCCTCTGATCATTGTCTAAAAGCTTCTGTCGGATTAAGTTCTGGGTCAACAAATTTTGCCGAGTTGTCTACTTTACATCTTTTGCTTTGCTGGCTACTTCAGAGGAACATATTCACTATTCAAATCTTTGGCGATTCACTAAATGTCATTAAATGGGTCAATGGAAATGCGTCTTGTCAAAATCAGATTTTAAAGCCACTGTTAGAAGAAATTTTGTTATTAAAGTCCTCTTTTAACAATTTTCATATCTGTCATATCTACAGGGAGAAAAATGAAGAAGCAGATCAGCTTTCTAAAGCTGGTTTACAACAGGTTTTGGGCAGCTGGTCAATAGAGGAATACTTCCAGGGGCAGAAAAACATATCTCATCAGCCCCCTTTTGCACCTCCTAAATGAGCGAGGATCCCTCTCCTTTCTTTTTTTTGCATACAGATTTTCGTTCTCATGGTCAAAAGTATTTATATCTTTTACAGACTCTTTCACTCATATTTTTTTGTAAATTTTGTCCGGGCAACAAAAAACAGTATATGAAAAACTCTTTATATTTTTCTCAGATCATAAAGTTAATATGGCAGCTTGATGTAAGGGGTTGTTTTCCTTCACAGAAGGAGACCCCAAGTCGTGCACCTAAATGGTATGTATATAACCTCCGGAAGAGGGGAATCGTGATAGTCAGTCATCACAAGACTGAGTCTTGTTTTTGTTTGATGTTTTAAATGCTTTTAGACAGTCCGGAACAGCTCCAGCCGAGCCATCTACTCTGAACAGTGATCCATACAGAATGTAAAAACTTTTTATTATGCTAATGAAAAGTTTTGTTTTTTTCTTCGGAAAAAAATAAGTTAATCCCTTAGTTTATATTAATCAAGGATTAATTAATTATGTTTATTGTAATAAATCATTGATTGATACGATGGATTTGACATTGTTGTCATTATTTGTAATCTCTGTGTGGTTCTTAATGGTCTAGATCATCCCCTCCCCGATCAATGGCATGGGATGCATTTCAGACCCCACCCCCCTGCACTTTTGATGTTTAACCAGGGGGGTTCGAAAAGCATTCTAAATAAATACCACAAGGGGGTACGTGTTTGCATCAAAAAAATTTGGACCCCCCCTAAAAACCACCTTTCTACCACTCCATTCCTACCATCACTTCTGAACACCTTGCCACATGTCCCTCATTCATTTTCCCAACTATGGCATAGTTATCCTTTCATCCAACAACCATTTAACCATTGTATGTGTTGGGACAACGTCCCATGGGGTCAATTTTGTAGTAGTTTTATTTTTTATTTTTGTAAAGTCTCCACATTTTGAGAAGAGAAGTGTGAAGGTCATTAGAAGTCAAGGGCGATTTAGGAAGATCAAATCCCCTTAGTGTGTTAAGTTAAGTTGTTTTGTGATCTGCCCATGGTTTACGAATCATGGTATTGTAAAGAAAGACACTATAAAAGGGAGTGATAGCGAGTCATAGGGGATAATCAATCATTGAAGATCTATGTATGGGCAAGTGATGTAAGTCTCAAGACTCTATTTTTTGTACTTAGGCAAAGGGAAAGGCTCCTGTAGCTATGTGTGCGGAGACATTGGTAAGTCTTCAACTGAGTGCGTGGGCCCTGTTACACTAAAAAATGTCACCTTGACTACTTACAGTTAGTATGGCTCAAATCAACAGTCATGCTACCCTCTTAGGCAAGTCTTTATGCCTCTGTTATCCATCTCAAACTCAAAGAAGAGAGAAAGTCTTGTAAAAACTTTGTTTATCTCTGGGGTCGCAGGTTCTCTCTAGCCTTACCTGCGGGGACGCAGGTCATGTTCACAAAAACTGCGTCCATGGACGCTCTGTATGTTAAAGGACAGGTGCGTCCTCCTGTAAAAGGAAAATGCGCAAGTTTTATCTTGAGAAAGTTACTTGTGGTTACTTCTAGAACATTCTAGAGGTCGGTTTGATGAAATGGATGCGCCTCCAGTTGGTTCATGTATCTCTATTAAGAGGGGACTTATCCCATCAATAAGGGAGCTATCCCACCCATAGAGGGGGATGATCCCATTGATAGTGGACCTGAATAACCTCTTTACAGCACTATAAATAAAGGCATTGAGCCAGAAGGAAGAGAGGTTGGAGCTATACATTTTCTTTGGGTAAATGCTGCAGGATTTAGGTCTTCCATTAGAACCTTTGTGAGGAGAGATTGTCTTTACATGATTCTACTTGGAAGTGGGTGAGCTTTGTCAAAGTAGAGGAAAACACTTGATGGACCCTGGGAGGAACTTGCACAACGCCAAGGCCAGGTTGTAAGAGTTTCTTTGTTTCGTTATTAATACAAACTGGTTTATTTTTCTCAATAGCTTATGTTAATGAGTTATTTCATGTGTTCCTTGGTCTGCATGTTGAATCTATGTTTTATTATATGAAATACAAGTGCTCGGTAATTGTTTGATTGTTTGTGGTTGCAGGAATTGACTTGAAGGAAGAGCTCATCCGGATTGGCAAGAACGAACTACAACAATAGCGTTTTGGAATAAGGTAAGCCTAAACACTTGTACTTTTCATGTTGTAAAAGGTAGATTTAGAGAAAGATCACTCCATTTTGTCTTGTTTGTCGCTAGCGAGTTTATACTCCTAGGGAGGTCAGTTGTGTCAGCCCAAATGACTTTTTCCGCCACGACAAATTGGCGACTCCGCTGGGGACTCCATTAATGGATAAGTCTTTTCCTTTATATGAACTTTGCTTTGTGAAAATCATTTTTATTTTCTGGTTTTTGGCTGTGGGAATTAGTATTTGGGTGGTTTAGCTGTAGATTTAGTTGGCTTTAGTTTTTCTTCCTTTTTCCAGAAGGACGCAGTCTCTGTGTGCTTCACAGTGCGTCCTTGGACGCGCTGTTGTCGACTGCACAGTGCGGGGCCGCACCTGTGACAACGGGTGGCCTGCGTCTTCCTGTAAAAGTCAAGAAAATTCCATTTTTGCTTTAAATTACTTTTAGATTTTGTTTTTCCTTAGTGTTTTCTGCCCAGATCCTTTAGTACCCTGTCAAGAATTCTCACCTGAACTGGTTTTGTGAGCTTTGAGTGTTTTAGTGGATTTCAACGAAGTTTAGACCTAGGGTTTGATTTTTGAATAGGTTCTGTAGTGACTTTGAGCTTAGAAAGTTGTCCAGCCTTAGATATCTCTGGTTAGTCGACCTTCTTAGAAGTTGAGCCTGTCGTAAAGTCTCCTTGTGTGAGCAACTTATCATTTGAGTTGTTTTGGGTCAAATTTCGCATTGCTTGTTTTTAAAGTATTGATTTCCATTTTCAAAAAGGACAAAAAGATTAGAATTTTGTTTTGACTAGTTTTTGGTTCTGCGATAAGCTAGTCCTTGATTCGTTCATAATCAAGTAAAACACCTTAGAATAATCATTGTTAGTTTTGACCTTATTAGAATTGCTTAGAATAAATTTGCCTTTAGTTTGCTTGTGAGTGGATTTTCATAGATTTTGATAGTTGTTAAAAGATTGCTTTTGGTTATATTAGTTTTATTTACTTTATTAAAAGAAAAATACAAAAACATCCTTCTTTAAAAGTCTTGTTTCAAGTAGCTTTTTGTTTTTTTTTTAAAGAAGAAAAGAGTTTTTTTCGTGCATGTAAAGAGAAGTTATGTTTTTATGCTTGGAAAAAAAAATCGAATTGTTTCTTTGATTGTCTTCAATTAAGAAGTTGCTTTTATAAAGATTGCATTCTCTCAACTTTTTAGTTAAAACAATTCATCGAAAAAGCAAAAGTAGTGGATAAATCATCCTAGGTGCATTTTGTAGTGGTTTTGAGTCGAGTCAACACACCACAAGTTTCACTTCCATCACCTTTTGACTTAAAGAACAACCTTAAAAGTAACGCTTAAATTAAAATTGATCTAGTAACTTTTATTTTTTTTTAGGGTTCTGAAGCACCAACATAGCTTAGGCTAGGGTCTTGGAGTAGGTGAGTACTTAACTCTCCAAGACTACAAAACCAAACAGTTAGTCTATCTTGAGTAGAACAAATCCAATTGTTTCAGTTACATTCTGGGAAAGCTCCTCTTAAAGGAGAAGCACGAGCTCGTGTCCGAACCAGTGAGGGGATCATTCCTCCCTCGTTGGGAACGACGCCAGGCAGTACGTATTAAAAACGGTAAACCTCGGATTAACCATTGTCGAGGAACCAGGGGTCACTTATCGGTAAACCTTGGATTACTGTCAAGGAGCCGGTAAGGGGATTGGAGCTTGTTACTCTGCCCTTGCGTGCTGTCGGAGTTTAGACTGTTCCCCCAGGTGTAATTGTTGTGATTGGTAACCTTAGTGGCCATAATATCTAGGATTCTACCCAAGGTGACGGTGGAGGGAAGGTCCCACTGTACCTGGAGCAGACGTCGGCTATACTCACTTGGATTTTCTGGGGGGTACGCTTCACTTCGAGACGGTTAAAGTGGAGGTACTTGGTCCAGTCTATTCATTAAGCAGGTTGTCGGCGTAACTGTTCCACCCACCATTTCTGTACTGAATCCTGCGAGGTTGGGCCTAATCACCAACTAGCGCTTTTGGTCCGGAAGATACTGTTTGTGTGTGCTTTGACACTCTAGATTATTTAGGCGTATGCTTCAAATTTGTTTGGTTCTTTAGAAGACTTAGGTGGTTTGATTTGAAATTTTTTACTTTGTTTTCGTGTGTTGTAATTAAAATCATTAATTGTGGCGGAATTACCGAGACGGTCCCGTCGCATTGCGGGCCAGTCTCCTGAAGTTGTTTCTGTGGCCGAATTGTTGAGAAGATCCCGTGAACTTAGGGGTTCACCTCCTCGAGACGACCCCAGTGTTTTAGAGGGTTTAAAGGTCCTTGTAACTCCTAGTGGCAGTAAAGTAGGTTCACCTGAAGAAGGAGAGTCTGCCTTGGTAGTCCATCCAGATTACCAAAGTTTAGAAACAGGTTACAATCCCGAAGCTGTTACAGTTTCCGAGCTTACTGGTAGTTTTTCATCTGCCAGTGAAACAGGCGAAGAACCTGAAATTTCCGAACCTGTTACTCCAACTCCTAGTGTTCCTGATTCACCAAGAATAGAAAGAATTATCACCGAAAATCTTCCTGTTGGGTTAATTGCAATAGAAGAACTTGTTCCAGAGGAAGAACTAGGCGTTTCTGATTCTGAAGATATAATTACCCTTGATCTAAGGGAGCGTGAGTCCATCTTTTACAGTCCTCCTAGAAGTGAACCTTGGTACCTTGCTTTAACCAATTTTTTAGACAACTCAGCAGGTTTTTCTACACCTCGTACTCCTTTTCCACCCGGAGGAATTCATAATCCTGTAAATATGTCTGGTCCGTCATCTGTGTTTTCACAAAGTCCTGAATCATTTTTACATGGTGGTCCTTCTGTTCCTGCTGGGTATCAGTCACTTTCTGGTACTTTTTCAGGAGCATCTCCTCGACCCATTGAGCATGGGTTATTCGTTGGAAACAGTGGTAACGTTCCATTGAGTATAGGTGATGTTTATATGATGTCAGGTTCAACTCCCGTTAACCAACCTCAAGGTGGCCAATTACCGCCTGGGGGGCAACCTTCGTTAATGCCTGGGGGGCAACCTCAAGGTGCTTCATTCGTGTCTGGGGGGCAACCTCAAGGGTATCAACCCCAAGGGTATCAACCCCAGCCTCAATATGTACCCCAAAGTCAACCTCAGTATCAATACCAACCTCAAGGATGGCAACCCCAAGGGTATCAACCCCAAGGGTATCAACCTCAAGGTTACCAACCCCAAGGTCAAGGTCAACCCCAGTACTCGTATTTACCTCAAGGTTATCAACCTACGGGTCAATACCCTGGTCAAAGTTATCAACCACCTCAAGGACAGTCATATGGGACTGCACCTTACAGTTATCAACCCTATCCTCAATATGGTTATGGATCTCAGTATCCTCAACCTGTTACGAGTCAATACCCTGGAATGTTAACATGGGACCCGTCACAAGGTCAACAGATGTTGCAGCCAAGTGTACAGTCGGCACCTCAAGCAGGACAACCTGTAGTTCCTGGTCCACCCCAGCAACCGCAACCTGTCCAGTCAAGTGTTCAGACCCCTGTAACTTCGGTAGTTACTCAGCCGCCAATTGCACCTGGTACTCCACCTCACACGGCTGCAGCAACTACCGCTTCATCTACCATGCTTACTTCTGGAGTATCGGCAACTCCGGTTTCTACAGTCCCTGTAACCACTCCTCAGACATCTGTTCCGTTGTCTGGACCTACAGTCCAAACCACAGTCCAGATGCCTGTAGGACCACCTGGTACAAGTACGGTTGTTACTACTCAACCTCAATTTGTTCAACCTCCGTACCAGGGACCGTATCAACCTGCGCAAGCTGCCCAACAACCGGCTTACCAGTATCAACCGTATCCTGGGTACACTTATCAACAACCTCAGCAACCCCAGTACGGTCCGGTTAATCCTGGTTTTCCAGGAGGATATAATATCCCCAATGCGATTCCTGTTCCTAGTTATCCTGGATATCCTCCTCCTGGGGCTGGTATTGTGACTCAGAATTTTAGAGATCCTAACCGGCAGTTACCCTTTATTGCAACTTTAGATTTACCCGACTTGACGCGCCTAACAAACGATCCAATTCAATATCAACAGTTCTGGCCGCCAATGCCAAATAAGTTGCCCAGCGATATACCCAAGTTCGAAGGTAAGTCTGGAGAGGATCCATCCAATCACGTGATGACTTACCACCTCTGGTGTGCATCAAACTCCATCTCAGATGATTCCATCCGCTTACGTCTTTTCCAGCGTACACTCATTGGTCTCGCAGCCAAGTGGTACATTGAGTTGCCACGGGCTTCTTTTTACAACTTTAGCCAGTTAGCTACTTCATTCTTAACTCATTTTCAGTTACCAGTCAAATACGATAATGGTACAGAATTATTAACTTCGCTAAAACAATCGACATCCACGTACATTTCTGATCACATCCATGAGTGGAGACGTCGAAGAAGATTAGTGAAAGTTTTTATCCCGGACCAAATCTTAGCTGAATGGTTTGTAAAATCATTATTACCACGAATTACTGAAGATGTAGCTAAGGCCGGAGTAGTTACTGAGGAGCAAGTCATTGCTCAAGCACAGTACCTTGACTTAGTTTATACTCAGTCGGGTACGCTACACGAGAAAATACCGAATCTTCCCAAATCAAACCAAATCGCTGCTGCTCCTTCGGGATCTCATGCCGCTGATGGTATGATTGGTATCGTGACTACGAAGAGCAAGAAGAAGTCTTCCAAGACTTCAACTACTCCAATTATCACTTTACCTGATTCTCCGACAGGAGAGTCTTCTCCTGAACTCACCGCCGACATTCACGCCGTAGAGTCATCTACGGCCAAACCAAAAAACGGTGGAAAGAAGAAAGGAAAGAAGAAGACCAAAGCAGATAAGGCTCCAAAGGAGAAAGTAGAAAAATCGGAAACCAATGACGAAAAACGCAAACCTCGTTATCCTTGTCTCATTTGTGAAGAAGATCATTTTACGAGAGACTGCCCTCATCGGGCCGAGGTAGTGAAAATCGTTAAAGGTTCTTCCACTCCTGCTGTGTTAAAGAATCCATTTCCCGAGCAGGAAAATAAGATGATAGGTTCTTCTTCGAATGCCAGTGAAGAACCCATTTTGATGATGTCTCATGTCAGGATTGCGACTCGATCGCAAGATTATGGTAGTAAGGCTCCTATTGATGGTAAAGAAGCAGAATCTTCTCACTCTAACCCATCAACCTCAACTCCTGGTTCCGATCCACTACAGATCGAGAAACCTAACCCAGACTTAGTGATTAAGCCGCCCGCCAAGGGTGTACTTCGAAGGTCTGCTTTCAACCCACATGCGAGAGCAGCCCAGAATTACAACATTGTCGAAGACTTAGCTGTTTCACCTTCAGCAATGTCGGCACTCGAAGTGCTGCAATCATGTCCAGCGCAACGAAAATTGCTTTTGTCGGCTATCGGAGCTGTCGATGTTCAGGACCCGAACCTAATGATCTTTGATCTAGAAAATAGTACACCACGTCTCCCCCATCAAATGGCTTTCCAAATCCCAGTGATAGTCAAAAACAGACCTATTCATCGGACTGTGATTGATGAGGGAGCTTCTACGTGTATTATGTCGATTCAATGTTGGAGATCGCTTGGTTCTCCTTCGTTGAACCAATCCCCCACCATCCTTAAGGCCTTTGATGGCCGTGGGTTCCGTCCGTTTGGTATTCTACAAGAATTGCCTATAGGGGTCGAAGGTAAAACCGTTAATCTGGATGTGGAAGTGGTTGATGCCCCTCTAGATTACAACCTTCTTTTGGGTCGAAGTTGGTCATATGCTATGACAGCGGTCGTTTCATCGGTCTTCAGAGTCATTAAATTCCCACATAACGGTAAGATCGTGACTATTGATCAGCTGACATACTTTTCATCCGACCCATCCTCTTCCGAAACTATCCAACATGTTGGTAAAACGACAATCCCTTATAAGGACATTGGTGTAGGTTTAGTTAAGGATTCCGGTTTACTGGGAACTTTTCCTCTCCCTCCACTCAATGTAGATCCTTCATTTGCAACGATTCATATGATCACGTCAGAAAACATTATTTATGATGATCCTTGGTATGTTCCCTCTGACTCTGAGCTAGATTCACTCGGTGATGTTATGCCGTTGAGTCCATATGAAATTGCTTATGAAGCTCTTATGTCTTTTACTGATTTTCATTCAACCGAACCCGATCAAATGAATGTGGTCAGTGAAGAGTCATTTTTCACCTCACCTTTAGAACGGATAACGTTTCCCGAAGAAGTCTCATCTGACGAACGACTTCGCGAAATCCTAAGTGTAGATGATCTACCATGGGAAGATCTCCATCACAGATCTTCGTTTTTACCTAAGGGCGATGCATTTGAAAATGATTTTTCATCTATCTTTACCGCTGATTATGTCAAAGACGCTCAGGATCCAACGAAACATTCTGATTCCGAGCTGAATTTAGGGAATATTTCTCGTACTGTCCCCATTGATATATCAGTGAAGCCCGGAATTAAGGAGAACATTCATATAGGTGCCGCATGTACTGACGAAGAAATTGAAACTTACAAGGCCCTATTCCAAGAATTCCGCGACGTGTTTGCCTGGTCCTACGAGGAAATGCCAGGAATCGATCCTGCCATTGTTGTTCATGAAATCAAAACCTACCCGGATGCTAAACCCATTCGGCAACGGTTGCGTCAGATTCACCCTCGAAAAGCAGCTGCAATCAAAGCCGAAGTCGAAAAGCTGTTGAAAGCAGGTTTCATTTATCCGATCCCGTTAACGGATTGGGTATCGAATATTGTTCCCGTCAATAAAAAACAAGGAACAATAAGAATCTGTATCGATTATAGGGATATCAATCGAGCTTGTCCAAAAGACAACTATCCTACGCCTTATATCGATCAAATAATTGATGATTGTGCCGGAAGTGAGATGTTTTCCTTCATGGATGGTTTCTCAGGTTATAATCAAATCAATATTCTACCTGCCGATCAACCAAAAACGGCATTCATTTGTCCATGGGGGACATTTGCTTATTGCAAATTACCTTTTGGCCTTAAGAATGCCGGTGCTACTTTTCAACGGGCCATGTCTTATGCATTTCATGACATCAAGCACATTGTGCAACCCTATCTCGATGATTTACCTGCTCATTCTTTACACCGAGCTGATCACCTTGTCCATTTACGAGCAATCTTTATGAGGTGTAGGCATTATCGAATTCGGTTGAATCCCCACAAGTGTGTTTTCTGTATAGAAACAGGTCGATTGCTGGGATTTGTTGTTTCCAAAACCGGCATTCGCGTCGATCCCTCGAAAGTCGAGGCTATCATCCAATTGCCTCCTCCTTCGAGTTTGCGCCAACTCCAAAGTTTGCAAGGGAAAGCGAACTTTTTACGCCGATTCATCCCTAACTACGCCGAGGTCACTAAAGGTTTTACACGGTTGTTGAAACAGAACGTACAATTCTTTTGGGACGAGATTGCTCAACAATCTTTTGATGCATTAAAACACGCGTTGACCCATGCACCGTTATTGCATCCTCCCAACTACAACCAGGACTACTTCTTATACCTCGCAGCTTCGCATTCCACCATTGGAATGGTGTTAGTTCAAGAAGATGAATTCAAGGCAGAGCATGTGATATATTACCTTAGCAGAACCTTAAATCCAACTGAGTTAAAATATTCACATGTGGAGAAATTGGCCCTGGCAGCCGTTCAGGCTGTCCAGCGTTTTCGTCACTACATTCTTCTCCGCAAAACTACTGTTATTTCGGATTGCAACCCTATGATTTATATCTTGACAAAACAACTGCTAGGGGGCAAGTACTCTAAATGGATCGTCATCCTGCAAGAGTTCGACTTGGAGTTTGAGAAGTCCAAGTCTAAGAAATCTTTAGTCTTCGCGGAATTGATGTGTGATTTCCCGAGTGCTGACACAGAGACTGTGGCAGAGGAGTCCATTGCGGACGAATCTTTGTTTCTTATTAGCACTGTAGATCCGTGGTATGGGGATATAATCATCTATCTCCAAACCCAAACCTTTCGGCCTGAAGCTTCCAGGGAAGACCGTCGAAAAATTCGTTTTCAATCCCAGCAATACAGAATTATTGGAGATACACTTTATCGCCTGGGGGCAGACTTAGTTTTTCGACGTTGTTTAACTCACGATGAGGCTGAGAGAGTTTTGAATGATTGTCACTCTGGAGCATGTGGCGGTCATATGTCTGGGTATGCCACAGCTCAGAAGGTGTTGCGCGCTGGCTATTTCTGGCCGTCTATGTTTAAAGATTGTATCCTTGCCGTCAGAAAATGCCACAACTGTCAAGTGTTTGATCGCAAGATGCGCGCTCCACCTGCTCCTCTCCACCCTATAATTGCCGCTGGTCCATTCGCCAAATGGGGCATTGACTTTATTACTTGTAACCCTCACTCGGCCGGGGGGCATGCGTATATCATCCTGGCGGTTGATTACTTTACTAAGTGGGCCGAGGCGATGCCTACATTCGACGCAAGCGGCAAGACAGCTGCACTTTTCGTATTCAATCATATCATAACTAGGTTTGGTGTCCCACAAGCAATCATTACGGACCATGGAAGCCATTTTCGAAATGTCATGATGACTGAGCTTACAAGCCAGCTTGGTTTGCGCCACGATAGCTCTACACCTTATTATCCGCAAGCCAACGGTTTGGTTGAGTCAATCAACAAAGTTCTAGTCGTCATGATTCGACGGATCATTGGTATCCATCGAACGAATTGGCATAACATGTTATTTTCGGCGCTATGGGCATATCGAACTTCAGTGAAAAATTCAACAGGTTTCACCCCTTTTCAGCTAGTTTATGGCTTAGAAGCTGTGTTACCTATTGAGTGCGAAATCCCATCACTTCAAATGGCTGTCGAATTACTTCCAGCTACTTCCGAAGAGGAGAAACGGTTGTTATACTTGGCTAAATTAGATGAGACTCGACGTGACGCTACTTTAGCCATCGAGACTCACGCAAAACGAATGAAAGCCCAGTACGATAAAAATGTAACTCCTCGAAGTTTTTCAGAAGGAGACCTAGTACTATTATATGATCAAGCGAACGATAAGCTAGGTGCTGGAAAATTCGTTCCCATGTGGCATGGGCCCTACATTGTAAAGCGAAAGCTAGCAAAAGGGGCTTATGAGTTAGTTGATTTTGATGGGGACTCTTTGGGCAAACCCAGAAATGGACTTTACCTAAAGAGGTATTATGCTTAAAATGATGGATGGAGAAATTTTTAGATAGGTTAGATTTCCTTTCTAGCTAGCAAGTGTGTTAGTTTAGTCAGTGTGCTTAGTTTAGCGAGTGTGGTTTTCATCATTATCCTGGCTTATCTTGGTTTTACTCTTGATATTGTAGATGTCGACGCCTCTCCAAACATACATTGGATTCGCTGATGGTGCTTGTCGTAGTACACGGAATATCTCTTCCGCAGCTTGGGTTATCTATTCACCCTCTGACGAGTTAGTTTCTATGCATGGGGTAAGCCTCGGTCAAACAACGAATAACATTGCAGAATACAGTGCAGTGGTTGAATTATTATCCGAATCTATTTCATTTGGAATTCGACGTTTGATTGTGAGGTTAGATTCTGAACTTGTTGTATTACAGCTTAATAGAGTTTATGCCATTAGAAATCCTGTGTTGTTAAGGTTGTTTTTGAGAGTCCGTCTCTTGGAACGTGAGTTTGATTACATTGAATATCAACATATTCCAAGGTCCCTGAATACATTAGCAGATGCAATTGCTTCTCGAGTGTTGGACAGACATTTATAATAATCATGCAAGTAAATTTAAAGACATTTCATCATACATGTTAAACAAGATAAGCCGGTAATAGTGATATATAGATATAGATAGAAGTGTGTCCAAAAATATATACATCGTCTTCGATCATAGGTTTAACACACCTTATGATCGGCAAAATGATAGTACAAAAAGTCAAAAATGTCACATGTGACTACAAAAGTGACTAGTCAATCACTGGTGATGCTCTCTGTACGACACCACTGCGCGGGCTACCTTGCGCAGAAATCTCCTAAACGGTCCAGGAACCGCGACTACAAAACGTTGAAGCCTGATAGGAATGTCGTCCATAGAAGTCTCAGGTATGTCTACCGTGAGACGATCTAGGTCATGCTCCAACTCAGCTAGTACGTCCGCAGCCGCGTCCTGTGGGGCCGGTGCCGGTGCAGCTGGATGTCGTCTGTCGTAAGGCCGGAGATTGGCTGGACGCTGTGGTCCAACATCTGCATTTTTAAAATTTTACTGTTACTTTGAGACGATATATATGAAAAATAAAAAATACATAATTAGAAAACTTGTGAAAATGAAAGTACCTCTGTCATCCCATTGTTCTCCCTGTGGAAGAACCATGTCCGGATCACCTCTGAAATCCATTCCGGCATATGGAAAGTCTTGTATCACAAAAAGCTGGCCCTCTAGCCAGTCGAAGTAACTGTCTGAGAATCGAACCACTGCAGCACCCTCGTCAGGATGCCGGGCCATCACCGCTACCCATCGAACAAGCTTTGGCTCCCGAGGACCCAAGTCATCAACAGTGAGTTGCTGAGGGATCAGCATAGGAACTCTCTCCAAGGCAAAGCTCACGACTATAGGCCCATATCCAAAAGTCTTTAGTCATCCGTTCTTTGCCTTGGTCAGTTGGCTCTTCATATGAGCCGACACAGCTTCGCACCAGTTGAAGATGGTGCCTTGGTAACAGTCAACTGCCATCCGCATTTGGGATCCGGAGGCAATGTGCAAGGCGGCCGCGCCACAAATCCTGGTGACCGTAAATGCAATAACTCTAAGTTCCGCCAGAGCGATGTGTTTTATCTCCACGCCTTTTTTATGGCGAGTCCCTGGTCTGCACCACTCCTCGCGGAGATCATCAAGGGATTGGCCACCCGGCCTGGTCCCCGCAAGGTTGAGTTGCTCACCTCTGTTTGGCAAGCCAGTGAGAAAGTATACATCCGAGGGCTCTATCTCGAGCTGGTGCCCCCAATGTAAAAACATTGATCCTGAACGTTCCATCGCTCAACCAGCCATTCCAAAAATCTTACCTGGCCCCTCATGCTCGGTATGGTCCAATATTTGTACAATCCACATGTTCTTAAGGCATCCAGAGAGGGTTGGTGGTTAATCGCAGCTTCATCGTCCTCTACGTGCTCTCTCTCTCTCCAGTCTAACATGTTTAAGGTCCTGCATATCAAAAGAGTCAATTAGAAATTAATTTGAGCAAATTTGGTGGTTTTTTGAAAGAGTTGGGGTTTTGAAATACGCCCTTTGCGGAGGACGCACCCCGGCTTTGTAGCACAGGGCGTCCGGACGCAGTTTGCCTGAAGGCGGGCTGCGTCCCCCGACCTTTTTCCCGTGTGAGAAAAAGTCGGGGGACGCAGGTCACCCGAAGGGCACCTGCGTCCGCCGAGGGGCGCATTTTGAACCCAAACCCCCCCCAAAAAATGAAACAGAGACCAAAAACTAAATTCTAAACGGATAGAAATGAAGAGTGGGATGTGTAAAATACCTCGGTGAAGCGGCGTTCGATTCCGACGGTCAGATTTTCCGCAGCGACCACGGGAAGTTTCTTGTCAAAAGCTCCTTTTTCAATCTCCAAAGTCAAACGGTAAAAATGACATGGTAAAAGGTCTTTTTATAGGTTTTTTGGGTGAATGAGTTCATTTTTTACCATGAAAAGATGTTTTTCGATGAATTTTTGCCTATTTTAAACAGGTATGAGTAATGTGTCGCTTTTGTGCAGGACAAAGGGATTTCGAGGGAAATTGTAATTTTCACTAATAAAAATATCAGAGTCATCTTTTAAGCCCTTTTCTGACTCCTAAAACATGAAAAGATCGCCGAGTGTTTCTTTTACACTCGTTAAAACGGAATTAAAAGACGGTCCCCTTTTAGCTCTTTTCTGACCGTAAAATCAGGAAAAGATTGCCGGGTTTTTGTCGTTTCAAACTCGATAAGGAACTAAAACGACGTGTCTTTGATCACTTTTTACTTTTCAGGTCAACGACACTATTATGAAAGTACTCCTTGGTCGCAAGATCAAGCGGTTCCCCCAGGTATTATTTTATACTTTTTCGGGCTTGAGGGACACAAACTTACGAAAAAGTTCAACGTGGAGTTTCCTTAAGTTTTTCAGACTCTCTAAAAATGAAAAACGCCGAGTTTCTCCTATACTGGGCTCGTTAAACTTTTACAGTAAAGGACCTGTTCAATTACAAACAGGAACGAACCACTCCTTCCTAGGGTTCGAATTTAAACTAGGTTGGACTCGTCCGAAGGATGAGCTTATAACCAAGCATATGTTATCCTCCTCAAGCTTGTTAAAAATAAAGAGGTACTTGCCAGAAATGGTGGGGGAAAAGAGAGAAGAATGAACCTATTTGTCACCTTTTGTCTCAAACGAAACTTTATTACCACTCTTGAGCACGACACTTTTGCATTTCACCTGGGTTGGGAAATCTTTTACCTCACAGTTGACCAAATCACTTTGAAAATCTTTAACCGGGTTCAGGGATCAACTTTGAGTTATTCGTCACCAAACCATCTGTTGTGTCGTTATGTGTTCAAGAGGTCTGCAAGCAAAACTTTCATCTGCAAAATACTTGTCATCCATTTGACCATCCCTGAGTCAGTCCTTACAGCAACATTTCTTCAACTTGAACAATGATTTCGTGTTGCGGGCTTGCCTGCAACGGGTCGCTTTCTATCGACATCGACACATTATCTAGAAAGATGACTTAGGAATCGACAGTACCTTGAAGTCTGCATGCATCAATGGCAGGTTTCTCGCCTTTGACGACAGTTTACATCATTGACTTTCGATCAAAGGAGTCCGTGAAGTGTTCGACATCAGAACATATATTCACATTTCACGGGTTGTGCTTGGTACTTTGAGAACCATTGACATTACTGGTGGTCTCTCTCACGCTTGTTAACAGTTCACATCATCGACTGGTAATCAAGTGGTTTCTAACATGTTCGACATCAAATCATTTAATCACATGCTTAGAATCGTACCAATTCGGGAAGTAGGAGTGAAGACCCTGGATCTAGTTTCTACCATCCAGGCTGCGAGGAGTTTTGTATTCATTATCTATGTAGACTAATCATAAACAGATGGCTGCGTCCATACTGTGTCTACAAAAGTCTATAAAATGATGTACTGCAAGATCATTCCTGTATCAGACTAGTTAGTCCATTAGTTAAAGTTTTGAATCTGAGTATGGGAATGCCTACCTCAGTGATGATATAATCTTATACATGTATTTTGTGTTGAAAATTGCAGGTTCTAACCAGGTCATCCACAAGTCAATCCTTGAAATGATAAAGCGCTTCACCCTTCCTAGAATTACAAAATACCAATCTATTCCAGGCTTCGCACTTTAGGGGGCAATCTGTTACACTAAAAAATGTCACCTTGACTACTTACAGTTAGTATGGCTCAAATCAACAGTCATGCTACCCTCTTAGGCAAGTCTTTATGCCTCTGTTATCCATCTCAAACTCAAAGAAGAGAGAAAGTCTTGTAAAAACTTTGTTTATCTCTGGGGTCGCAGGTTCTCTCTAGCCTTACCTGCGGGGACGCAGGTCATGTTCACAAAAACTGCGTCCATGGACGCTCTGTATGTTAAAGGACAGGTGCGTCCTCCTGTAAAAGGCAAAATGCGCAAGTTTTATCTTGAGAAAGTTACTTGTGGTTACTTCTAGAACATTCTAGAGGTCGGTTTGATGAAATGGATGCGCCTCCAGTTGGTTCATGTATCTCTATTAAGAGGGGACTTATCCCATCAATAAGGGAGCTATCCCACCCATAGAGGGGGATGATCCCATTGATAGTGGACCTGAATAACCTCTTTACAGCACTATAAATAAAGGCATTGAGCCAGAAGGAAGAGAGGTTGGAGCTATACATTTTCTTTGGGTAAATGCTGCAGGATTTAGGTCTTCCATTAGAACCTTTGTGAGGAGAGATTGTCTTTACATGATTCTACTTGGAAGTGGGTGAGCTTTGTCAAAGTAGAGGAAAACACTTGATGGACCCTGGGAGGAACTTGCACAACGCCAAGGCCAGGTTGTAAGAGTTTCTTTGTTTCGTTATTAATACAAACTGGTTTATTTTTCTCAATAGCTTATGTTAATGAGTTATTTCATGTGTTCCTTGGTCTGCATGTTGAATCTATGTTTTATTATATGAAATACAAGTGCTCGGTAATTGTTTGATTGTTTGTGGTTGCAGGAATTGACTTGAAGGAAGAGCTCATCCGGATTAGCAAGAACGAACTACAACAATAGCGTTTTGGAATAAGGTAAGCCTAAACACTTGTACTTTTCATGTTGTAAAAGGTAGATTTAGAGAAAGATCACTCCATTTTGTCTTGTTTGTCGCTAGCGAGTTTATACTCCTAGGGAGGTCAGTTGTGTCAGCCCAAATGACCTTTTCCGCCACGACAGGCCCCTGTAGCTGTGTGTGTAGGGAAGAACGAGTTTGTAACATAAGATATGAAGCTAATAAAGATTATTTTGGAAGCAATATCTGTGTATCTGTGCCTTTATGTTTACTTCTACATTTTTTGTGTATTCACTCTATTTTCTGCATTTATCATAAGAAACACTTAGTTAATGCGCAAAAGTAGTAGATCTATTAGTGTACCTGAGGTTATCAATGTTTAAAGAAATAAATGTAGAGTTAGAAGTTGTTACCTGTAACTTATCATAATTTCTGTTTTTTAAGGATTAGGGTTTATGAAGGTCTGAATAAAGCCCTAGAAGTAACAAAAACCCATCACACAGACCTCTGGATGTAGAAACCAAGTTCTATCATGCCCCAATATTACCTCGGGTGAGACTACAGCTTGCGCTACGTGGGTTGTTGTTGAAAGGGCTAACAGTGTAGGGTTTTGTTTGTTGGCATAGCTAACTCGGAACTTGGGTCCAGACCCCCTTAAGCCAAGAAATGGTTTCGTTGCTGGGACTAAGATCTGTCTGAGGAATGTGTGATGTCTAATAAATGGTTCCTAACTAAGAAAGAGGTTGAGAAGTGGATAGATTGGAAGCTGCAAAAATTTGTAGCCCAGGAAAACAATATTCCGTGCTTGACAAAGGAAGAGTGGTTTAATAGATACATATATACAGATGAACACATAATTTTCTTCTGCTCTTTTCAGTGTGAATTACACAAGTGGTTTTCTAAATTGGTGACAACCAAGGTACATGCAAGTTGGATAAACCTATTGTGTGGACTCCAAAGTTGGTGAAATGCCTAGAAGCTTCAAAAAACAAGATCGCAAGGGTTGTCGATTACTAGATCGATAACATTTTGGGTGGTTTCATTACTGAGTTTGTGATCAATACATCTGTCAATTATAGTGAAGCTTAACACTGGTTTTTCAAAGGACCAATAGGTAAGTATCTGAAGTCCCAGAAAACTTGGATTAAAATGCTATTATGTGAGAAAAGGGTTATTCCATGGAATTAATATTTAGAAGATATTTGACGGGAACTACACAAAGTGGAAAGAGATTCAGAAGAGATCTAGATTTGGGTGCTGAGTACAGTCCTCTGTTGGGAGCATCTGATAGTGATGAAGAAAGTAGTATTCTGAAAACACCTCTAGCTGCGCTATAGACGGTAAATAAAGGTATCACAAGAATACCACATCCATCCACCCCACCTTTGCCATCACCTCCACCTCACACTCCTACACCTACACCTACACCTCCGCCTCCCCTCCACTTCCACTATTCAACATGGTGAACACTATGAAGATGCATATATTTAAGGTTCTAGGGACAGAAGATGTTGAACAGTTTTGGTTTGTAGCAGACGCTGTATGGAAGTCACAACATATTATAGATGATGACCTAAAGAAAGCGAACATGGTCACAATAATGAAAGATAGAGCAATGAGTTGGTATATTAAGTATTGTTTGACCCATCCAAATGTGATGGTAAAAGAAACAAAGGAAGCACTAAAGAATGAATTCAAGAAGACTAAATCACAAGCCCAATCAATAACAGAGGTCAAAGAGACCTGGCAAAAGGTAAATGAGTCTACGTGGGACTTTGATCATAGGTTGAAATGTCTGCTCCACTAGGATAATATGAAGATCATGCATGACCAACATAAGGACTGGTATATTGCTTCACTACTACCCCATCTGAGGTTGCCACTGTCATAGCAGAAGATTGGAATGCAGGCTGAGGCACTAGAGATTGCTCTAAAATTGGAAGCCTCACCTATTTAGGATACAAACCTGGGAGTACAACAGATTCAGTCATAGTTGGCTAGCCTACATATGGAATTACAGAGCCTCAAGAATGGAAAAGAAGTCAAGAGTGAGCTCTGCACAAAAGTATGGTGTTTAAAATGTAAGGTCCATGGCCATGATAAGGATCATTACCTAGTGTATCATAATTACCTAGTTGGGGGAGGTCTCATTCCCCTGAAACCTGAGAATATCATTGGGACAAGTATGAGTGTAGTATCGTGGTGCGCTATTTGTCTAATTACAAGGAAAAATATGACGAATAATTTCCATTTACTATAGAAGTTTGTGAAAACTCCACAACAGTTGTTCTGTATTTTCTGTGAGTTTGTGGGTCATGACGAATGAAATTGTTGGAATTATGAACTGATGATAGAAAGGGAAACAACATATGAATTATAGATGGAGGTCCATCCTCAGGATCAAGGTGAAACTACAGTGCAAGGAGGATTTCAGGGACGAGGAGGAGGAGCTAGAAGAGGTCGTGGCTAGATCATTTGTTACAATTATGGAGAACCAGGTCACTTTACGCGAGATTTTCAAAATCCAACGCACCCCTCATGTCAATATTTTCACCAGTTTGATCATGTCATAGAATATTGTCTCGTCTTCATCACGAAGATGCAAGAAAAGAAGTTCCGGACTCAACAACCTACTCAGAACATCGAGATGATGAGGTTAGAACCGCACGAAGAGGGTCCTAGTGTTAATATCATAACGCAAAGTGGCGTAGCTACTGGGGAGGATAAAAGGAAGAAACAAGAGGAAAGCATATGGATTTGCAAGGTTGCTGGATTCGAGGTAAATAAATTAAAGGAAACATTTATGGAAGCAAAAGGGAGCTTTGTGGATGTAGGAGATTCTACATCAAGGACTCAAAAGACATGCACGAGGAGGCCTGAAGACGTCAATACTATGCAGGAGGTAGACCCCTCATTTTTAGCATCATTTGTACAAACCTACATGAAGCTCCTAAGGGACAAGAAGGTAGTAGAGAGACTACGAAAATTGATAGATAACTGCACTGGAAAGAATAAGCCACTACTGTAACAGTGCATGGTACCTAAGGTGGAAAAAAGCAAGAAAAGGACTGGTCGTGAAATTAGATTGACTACCCAGATTGGAGAACTCAAAATGAACTAGGTAATTCTTGATTTGGGGTCTAATGCAAATGTTCTACCGAAGCAAATGTGGGAAAGAATGGGAAGATAAGTGCCATAGTGGTCCCCGATCTATTGGAGAACATCCGATCAACAAAATATTATTCCTATGGGGCACATACATGGAGTGACTATGGATGTTGAAGGGATGCACACCATAGCCAACTTTGAAGTGATCAAAATAGTGGATGATAGTATCCCATACCCAACACTGCTTGGAATTCATTGGGCATTTGATATGAATGTAGTCATCAACCTAAAGAACTCTAGTATGACATTTGAAAAGAAAGAACTAAGGGTTATTGTGCCATTGGATCCAGCCAAGGGTGTGCGATATACTGAACCAGTCCATGATTATGATGAGGAGGATGATATTGAGTAGATCTATAAGCTGACTGTACAAGATGAGGATTGGATCAACCCTACAGTGGATGGGTGAATCACGTGGGAGAAGGACAACTCCTGTAATTCAGATTCATATAAGGATCTTGAACACTAGAAAAATAGGTTGCATGAGGTATCATCACTGCGATGCAACATGCTTACTAAGTCACTCCAATGTCTATCTACTGAGGTACCCAATTTACCATATTATGATGATTTAGAAGATGTCAATTTATTTCTAGATAAATTTGAAAGAGATGTACCGAAGGAGCATCATTTCTAGGAATTAGGCATGACTCTATGAGATATGCCTGCCATATGGTGGGGTACGCATAAGAACAACTTTGCAGATTGAAAGGAATATTGAAGAATGAAAAATTTGCGGTTTGGGTATGCCAACACCTGCTTCATAGAGAAATATACAGTGAAGGATGATCCGCATCAACATCTGGCTCAATGGATGAAAGCATGGAGAGAAGAACCACAACTATAATGCCTTCATATATTCTGCCACACATTGGATATGATTTCGATGAACTAGTACCTAAAAACGGAGTTGCGACATGGAACCGCAGAATGGGATGTCCTGAAGGAAAGTTTTCTGCTCACTTTTAGCTTTGAAGATGGATTTAAGTGTATTGATGAAGCATTACATGAGATCAAAGCTGCAATATTCAGAATTCCTAAGGAACCTGTTGTATGGGTGCAACCAGATTGGAGTACGTAGCTGTGCCATGTGCTCAAATGTTACAAGGTGACCACTAAGGAAGGAAAAAAATATTCTAGGAACATCAATATTCCTGAGTCAAAAGGACAACATGAATTTGCAGGGCCTAAGGTAGAAGTCCCTGATATCTCTTAGCCCTTGAAGACCAAGCAGGTGAATATCAGATCGGAAGCACAGCCGAAGTTCACAAACATATGCGACTATTGGGATGAAGACACAATGGACAAAGTTGTGGAGTTACTACAAAATATCAGGACTTTTTTCCCACCAAGTTCTCTAATCTGAAAGGGATAGTAGGGGATCTAGGTGTCATGACGATTACTCTGAAGTTGAATGTGAAGCCAGTAAAGTGGCACCCTTATCGCTTGAATCCTACGTACAAGGAAAAAGTGTTCGGGGAATTAAATAAGATGCTTGTAGTTGGGATTATTGAGCCTATCAACGAATCAGACTGGGTTAGTCCTATGGTGGTTTAGGAAAAGAAGACTCAGGGTGAAATTCAGATATGCATAGACTTGAGGAAGTTAAATGATGCTTGTGTCCACGATCCATTTCTTACGCCATTCATAGACTAAGTGCTGGAGAATTTTGGAGGTGAGGAAGCATATTTGTTTACAAATGGGCTCTAAGGGTACCATCAGATCAAGATCGCACTAGAGGATAGGAGTAAGCCTAACTTTTCTATAGATATAAGTCTTTTGAATTAATCACATTGATAGGATATGGTCGATGATTCAAAGAAATCAATGTGGTCCATCCTCAGGACAAGGTTAGTTGGTTCGAAATCTCAACCAAATCCTATCAATGTGATTAATCTGAAATACTTATATCTACATTATGGATCAAAAAAGTATCAGCTCTAACATTACTACATTTTGTACTAAATGGGGCTACTTCTAGTATACAGTTATGCCTTTAGGACTTAAGAACACCCTTGCAATATTCTCCTGGGTGGTAGTCGCAACTTTTAAACAATTTATTCACAAGTCCTTGGAAGTTTATTTTGATTATTGGCCTGTGTTTGGGTTAGTTAAGAGACATGTTTCTAGTCTTCGCTTCATGTTAGATACTTAACCAAAGGATTAGATATCGCTTAATATGAAGAAATGCATATTCTGCTTACTGTATGGGATACTATTGAGCCATGTAGTATGTAAGAAGGGGATGATGGTAAACCCTGCCAAAAATGCAGTAATTATTAATCTAGAGCCTCTGAAGAATTTCAAACAACTGCACGTAACATTGGGCCACATAGGGTATTATATGAAGTTTATCAAAGCATATTCGAAGATAACTATGCCCATGGAGAAATTGGTGAAGAAGGATGTGATGTTTTGCTGGGACAAGGATTCCCAAAAAATCTTGGACATCTTAAAAGAAAAAATGGTCACTATGCCCATCTTAGTGTTCCTCTATTGGAAGAAGGAGTTCTATGTACATGTAGATGCATCCTGCATAGCACTAGGAGTTGTGATAACCCAACCAGGTGAAGGTGATATCAACAATATGATAGTGTTTTCGAGTAGGACAGTTATAAAAGGAAAAAAATAATTATTCAACCATAGAGCGTGAATGCTTAGCAATGGTGTATGCACTCCAAAAGTTCAGGCACTATTTTTTGGGTGCACACTTCAAAATGTACACATACCATTTTTCTTTGGTGTACCTAGTCAACAAGCCTATGTTGGGGGGGAATCTGTTGATGGTTGTTGCTCTTTCAAGAATATGACTTTGAAGTACTTGTGAAGCTAGGACAATTGAATTCTGGACCAAATCACCTCTCACAGATTTGGAATGGTGACAAACCTACTAATCTAGAGCAAGGATTGTCTGATGCGCCGCTCTGTGTTTTGTACATCGCGGATAACCATTTCATAGACATAATCCAATTCTTGTCTACAGGTATAGCTCCTGAAGGGTATACATCAAAACAAAAGAAGGAATTGGTGGTCCAAGATGCATATTTGTCTGTCATCGTAGGAAACTTATATAAAATGGGGTTCGATGAAATATTATGGAGGTATGTCCCAGAGTATGAATGAAAAAGCATCCTCACTGAAGTGCATGGAGGGTTTGCAGGAGGACATTATGTAGGAAGAGAGACTGCACAAAAGATGCTACAAGGAAGACTATGGTGGTCGACTGTGCATAAGGATTCGAAGGCTTATTGCATGGCATGTGATGTCTATCGTAGAACAAGAAGATTGTTGTGAAGGGGTGAATTTACCCTAAACCCATATGTGTCATTACAAGAATTTGATAAGTGGGCGATAGACTTCGTAGGGGCGATTCAGCCACTGGTAAAGAAGACAAAGTCTAGATACATCATTTCAACAATAGAATATTTAACCAGGTGGGCTGAGGCATGACCTGTAAAGGATTATAGTGCAGCTACAACTGTGAAGTTCATTTTCGAATACAGTTTGTCTTGATTTGGCTGCCCTAAGATCTTAATGATTGACAGAGGCTCACACTTCTTAAATGAAACAATTGCTTCTTTGATCAAAGAATTCCAGATGTGTCACTAGAAGAGTACACTATATCATCCTCAAACGAACGACATAGTAGAAACATTTAACAAAATCCTGGAGAAAGCCTTAACAAAGAGTTTCAATGCGAAGTGAAACAATTGGGATGTGTGCATACCAACTGTTCTATGGGCGTATAGAACTACTTGCAAGAAGTTGATGAGACAAATGCCATTTAGAAGCTATAATTACATTAGAGTACATAGTTCCCATTTTTCATATTTATGCAGTTATCGACATGGCCGATCGAGATACCATCGAAGAACACCGCGTGGAACTAGTTGAGTTAGAAGATTGTTTCTTGGTAGGTTTTCATTAGTAGGTGTAGAAGGATTTTGAAAAGTCATGGCATGATTACCATGTCAAACAATGAAACTTTAAGAATAAAGGTTTGGTCTTACTAAATGACAGTAAGTTCAAAACGTTTCTTGGGAAGTTCCAAATGCATTGGTTGGGGCCATATGTTGTTAAGGAGATTACGGATGGAGGTGTAGTTCAACTCGTGAAGATGAGCAGGGAACTGTTTCCGAGAAAGGTATCAATGGGAGTCGATTAAAATTGTATATGGGTGATCCCACCCCTGTGCAATGAATATATGGATGCGGGATAGTCGTAGTAATCTAGGAAGTTGTAAGGGAGTAAGGTACTATAAACTACACTGCAAAAAGGATGTTTGCGTGAAGTGATGGGGCTATGCGACGATTCAAGGTAAGGTGCAGAGGAGGGATGCGACGAAGGATTTTTACTAAGATGGCAGGTCCTACAATATAGCCTGGCCAAAAAGTGATTGTTAGAAGCACTGTAGTTGATTGGATGGTGATTTTTCCGTTAAAAGGAGCAGGGGGGAAGCATTTATGGAGTATATCTTTCAAAATATTTTTCCAAAGACATATTAATGACTAGGATTTGGAGGGAACAGATGGATTTTAATTCATATTGAGATATAAATATGGCATGCCACTCTACATTTGAACACTTTTCTTCCTCAGCATTTGCCTTAAACTGTTGTGCTTTCATTTGTGTTAAGAAAAATATTGTATGTCTGATGAGGATTGGGAAAGACTTAATGAGAATATTTCACAGCCAAGATTTGCTAATTTAACCGAGTGGCAGCACAAAATATTCATTGAGAAAATGACTGCAACTTGACCTGAGACATAAACACCCTAACTTGTACATAGAGGGTTGCCTACGACAGTGCCTAGGTCACCAAGACCTAAGCCATATGCTTCCACAGTGGGAGATAAGAAGCAGAAAAAGCCTCTACAAGCACCGGTACAACAATTTCCACACAAATACTCGACAAATATTAGACAGAAGGGAAATATGGACCAATCCAGACAACCGATAGATCCCCTAGACTTAGATGAGGAAGAACTAGCTGAGGGTATTAATGAAATTGATGCAGAGGAAGTTGATCCAGTAACGCAGCTAGTGTCCTATATACACCCAAGAAAATCCATGGCTAAAGTGCCCAAAGACCCAGATTCAACGAAGTTCATGGTTTCCACACCTTTGCTGCCGGTGAATGTGCCATTTGAGGGATTTTTTTTGGCATGAGTACCATACTTGAAAATGGAGGATTGGGACCTATGGGACCATGTGAAGTTCCCATAGTTGGAATTGAGAAAGTACTTAAAGAAGGTATACTGTGAAGAGTCAGATGTCAAGTGGCTTGAGCTGATGAAATGGGTAACCAAATTTGGGTGCACGGGGCTACTTAATATGTTGTGGGTACCACACTTTAGCCACAACACTATAAACAGAGTCTGCGTTCATCAACTTTTGATGCTGGTCCATGACAGGTGCCTCTAGTTGGGAGGGCCCATCCTGATCACTAATATGCTAATCCATAGAATAACCTTGTTGTCATATCAAGGAGTGGACCCTACAGAGGAGTTTGTAAGAAAGTCACAAGAGAAGAAATTGGCAGATCAAATGGACAGCAACTTCAAGCTGATAAAGAAGTCACATGACTACGCTATAATTTCCATATCTGATGGCGCAGTGTAGTTCGTTGCACAAATTTTGGCTAGAAGAATCATGCGGAAGTGTCGCGTAGATGAAGTACCACTATCAGTTTTCTCTTTGGCTTCATAGTGCACCAAAGGAGTCCTATATAATTGGGCTCATTACTTATGTCATGAATTTTTGGAGAACTGCAAGAAGGCCCAAGATGAGGTAAAGGCATTCCACTATGCACGATTGTTGTTGTTGATCGCATTGGTGGCATGGAGGATGCTCGAGGAAATGTAGTTCCCTTAGCATGATCCATACCTACTTGAGGCTACGAAGTTTGCTTCACTGTGGGCCACCAAAGATCTCGAGCACATCATGGAGACAATTTTTTTTAGGTTTTATTTGAATCCGAGCTGGGGATGGTGATTAACTAGCGACCGCAGTTATCACCAAGTTTGCACAAGAAATACATGAATGTTGCAAACTTTAGGGCCGATTTTCATAATCTGCACACCTGGGTGAAGAAATACGCCACGCGCACATGACATAATTTGCCATAATTGGTCGTTGAGGATGGTATCTTGGGGGTCGTCAGTAAATGGCTCAGTGACTGGCTTATCCCATCAAATGCCAGTGCAGGAACTATTAAGGCTACTGAAGGTGAAGCAACACAGACCTTGTTAAGTCCACAGTTGTGAGTGCAGAGACCTTGGTAAATCTGCAACTGACTCCACGGGCCCCTATAGCTACATGCACAGGGAAGAAAGAGTCTGTAACAGAGAATATGAAGGTAATAAAGACTATTTTGGCAACAATATTTAGTATCTATGCCTTTATGTTTACTTCTACATGTTCTATGTATCCACTCTATTTTCTGGATTTATCATAAGAAATAATTAATTAATGCATGAAAGTAGTACATATGTTAATTTACTTGATGTTATGAATGTTTAAAGCAATCGATACATAGTTAGAATTTGTTACCTGTAAGTTATCATAATTTATGCGTTTTAAGGATTATGGTTTGCGAAGGTCTGAATAAAGCCCTAGAAGTAACAAAAACACATCACACAAACCTTTGGATGTAGAAACATGATTTTATCATCCCCCAATATAGCATCGGGTGAGACTACAGCCTGCGCTACATGGGTTGTTGTCAAAAGGGCTGACAATTTAGGTTTTTGTTGGTTGGCACAACTAACTCTAACCCTAGGTCTAGACCCCCTCAAGCCAATAGTATTTTCCCCACCAATGTCTAATTTTATTAATGAGATGGGCCAAAATGGTAATTTTCCCAATAAGCTATAAATTATCCCACCACCATTCAAATTATTTTCCTCTCTCCCTTTTGCAATAGTGAAACTCATCCAATTTTCACCAAGCTCGAGTTAGTTGGCATATTAACAAATGGCAAATTTCTTGGTAATTCAGTACACCCCTCCTCAATTCAAAATGTATTCTTCAGAGGGAAAGTCTAAAATAGTAATTGAGAGTCCAATATTTCCCCCTATCATGAATTTAGATGATCTTCCTTTAGTAGAGAAGAAGTAAAAAAATTGTGAAACCTAGTGCAAGTTTGATCTCTATGAACTACACAATTAGGCAAAGTACAAATATCTTGATGCTAGTGATGAATTGAGTATGTGGGACTCCTTCGTGCCTCAATTCATTTTTCCCCAGACCCATTTCTTTCTAAAGTTTTTTACCTGGTATAATTTCAAGTACCTCCCGAGTCATAGGGTTGTTATTGCCCAAAATAATGAAGTTTTGTTCATTGTCACCCTTAAGTCGATTTCCCAAATCCTTCAAATCAATCCTACAGTCTCCTTGCACCCATTTTTGTAGATTCTCTTATGGATATCTACATTCTCTCAGAGAGCTAAAATCTTTGAAACCTTTTTACTTTAAAATTTTGAATTATCAAAAATGAATCCACCTTACTCCTCTTCCATATTTCTAGAGATGTCTAGTTAGGTTTCGTGTCTGCTAGACTATCCAAGTGACTAGTGGATTGATGAAGTAATTTTAGGGTTTTTATTGGTATTTTCACTAGGAGAAAAACCATCTTATATTTTCAATTAGAGTGAGTTTCTGGAAGAATGTATTCATGATCAATTTCTTAAGTTTTCTACTGAAAATGCCTTCAAGCATTAGTCTATCCTTGTATACTTTCTCCTATGCTTCTAAGAAGATAGTTTTAATTTTCCATTACAAATATTAGAGGCATAAGGAAACCCCCAGTCTAAAATTCATTGGATTTCATTGGTAAGGAATAATAAAGAATATTTCTCTTTCTGAGACTATGTAAATCAATTTATACACATGGCCGTATGTCCTTTTAGTAGTGATGTAATTCTAAGGATTTCACATGAAATTAAAAGAATTCTTCACCTCAACAAGCAAACAAAAATTGGATACTAGTATCTTTACTAGAATCACACAGAGATCAGAGTTTATGGATGTGAGTTACCTCCTTACAGGTTGCCTAAATTTGTACCAGTCAGGATTTTTGCACTAGAATATACGAGACAAATGATGAATATGGATGATGTACACTTTGTTTCTAGTAATAATATGTCTTAGTTCGAATTAAAAGCACATATAGGACCATACATTGTCAACACTAGAGAAACAACAAAGGAGGCAGATTCTATGTTAAAGTAAATGAAATTCAAATTGAGTTTCACTTGGTCTTATGACCGCTTGGGAATTATTTATAAATTAAAAGTTGAACATAAGACAACTCCTCATGCACACACACCAAGGCCAGAAATAAACAATATGCCAATCAAGAAGATTGGCAGGAGAATACACTTTAAGAGGCAGAGAAACAAGTTGTTACTTCAACAAATTCACAAACTCTAGTTCCACAGGAGAAAGAAACCAAAAGGATAAGAGAAATTTTATCTCCTTCAGTTTCAAAAATTAAAGAGATAGGCTTTTAGGTGTCTAAAAGATGAAATAAAAATAATACTCAGGGAGAACTTTTTCAAGTAACAAATTCACAAGAGCAGAAAACAATGGTACTCAAAGGTTTACATACTACAACATTTCCAAGGATTGTGGAGATATCCCCAAATTATCCTATGTCATCAATTTCCCAGGGTACATACTAACAAATTATTTTTTCCAGGTATAAAGAAATCAAAATAAAGAATGAGGCACTCAAAGCCACTACATACTCTTGCTTTTTGAAACAAACCTTGTCCACTTAGCACAGTCTTCTTTCTGTGTTGGGCACAAAGAAGGGACAATTTTATCTTGCATTCTTGGAACCCAAGTTCCAGTTCCCAAAGTTACTAATGATTACAAGAAATCTATTTTTTCCTTTGACACTAAACAGATCCATGCAACTGATCAAATTGATTTACACAAACAAACATGTGAAATTATTTATTCCACTTTAATGAGTTTAACCATGGAAGAAATTAAAACTACATGCCTCACTGAATAATATTCATTCACAGTTAAATATGGAGAAGATGTCTTCTATGGCTAAAGATACCAAGATAAAATGATTGGAGGATCTTGTAGTAAAATTAGGATATAATCCTAGTGATGTCAAAGCAAGAGAGGAAATGATAAAAGGTAAGAACGCTAATATCTAGGCACTAAGGAAGCAACTGAAGCTTCTGACTACAGAACACCCACAGGCCAAAGAATTTGGATAGTTGGAGATTGATAAGGAAAAATGTTCAACATGAAAATTGAACAAAACCTCCAAATACAAAAAATGGAAGTTGAAATGGAAACATTATTAAAAGAAAAAGAACAACAACTTAGTTCTTCAACAACTATCCACATAGCAACAACTTCTATTGCAGGTACTTCGACAACAAGAACATCCACAACAACATCTATTCCAACAGACACACAGTCAGGTGATGTGGTAGCATATTTATCTATAACCATGGGAGACTTGACACTCAAAGGTCAAGAAATTGAAAAAATGAGTTTGCAATTGCAGAAACTATAGGAACAAAAACTTAATATTGATAATGCATATGTAGATGAAATACAAAAAAGAAAGCTAACAAAGAAAATAGCTACAATTGAAAGTGAATAGGTAATGTCTTAGACCATTTCTTAAGCATAGGAAAGCATATGGTTATATATAAATGAATCTATGACTGACTTGTGGCCATATATAGAAATAATTTTTGAATAGGAAGAATTGTTACAGAAATCAATGGAAGCAGAGGGAGAGGTGAACAGAGTTTTCGATCACAAAGCAGGAGATGGTACTAAATTAATCAAAATTCTAAATTCTAAAACAAAGGAAGAGATTGAAGAATGTGGAATTAAAGACATAACAGAAACTATCATAAAAGTGAGAAGAGTGTTGACAAAAAGAAACTGAATGCTTCAGCTAGAGAATAAGTGTCATAATCTCGAAGTTCAAATTAAGAAATTTCATAGATGATTTAAAATTTTACGCCAAAAGGTACTTCCAAGTCTACAAAGCATAGGTGATAAGTTAATTCCTCTCGAAGAATATCAACATAAACTACATGACATAGCAGTGGATAGGGAAAATTTTGCAAAACTTAAAGGGACCATCACTGGTAAAGATTTCATGGAGGGTTTGAGTTATGATTTACTAATTCAACATGAGGTAAACCATGTATTCATAACTAAACTAAGGTTTGAGAAGTATATTAAAGTCAATGAAGAATATTGAAAGATAACAAAGTTTTCTATCCCAAATGACGAAATATGGGACAAATTGTGTGAGCTAATCGATTGATAGGACAACAGATGTTTCAGAAGCAGAGAACAGATTTCAAGGAAACAAAAAATAGAACAGGAAATTTATAGCTCCAAGTCATCAAAAATTTTCCTCGAATTATGTGCAAGATGTGAAACTAGTTCATATTTCATATTTCCTAGTTCTGAAGAGACTCTATAAATAGCTTGTAATTCGAAGTATGAAGGGTGAATCCTTGTGATAAGCTATTAAGCATGATTGTAATTCTCTGAAGTATTTCCAAATTAATAGAAGGATTCTAGACTCATTTTGAAGCAGCTTTTGTTCTACTGTGAGTTTTTCTAAGTTTCTTATTATGTTTCCATGTTTAACTATTTCTACAAATGCTTAAAGTTGATAGGAAATATGGGTAAGATAATATTAGATATCAATCTTCCTAAAATCCCATACAAATTTCTAATCAATTAAAGAGATTAATTAACTCAAACTATCTATTTCAATTGATTCCTCTACATAATTTAATTGTTGCTTTCTGTTATTGTTAGATATGTTCTATTTGGATGTAAAAGGTTTTTACATGCATCATATATATATGACAAGTTGAATATTCTATTTGAATGTTTAAGGAATCATATATATCATCTTAAATTCTACCTTTCATAAACAATTTAAAGCTTAATTCTGTTAAATATGAAGAATTGACCCTTTTATTACAAAAGAAATAATTATGATATGCATTTGTTTAGCAGTTTAAAATATTCGTCATTCAAACCCAAAATTAAAACAACATTTTAGATGCTTTGACACAATTACTTAGCCGAGAATTCTGTACAAAGTACAAGATCAGATTGGCATCATTGCCAGGGAATGAAAATTTGAAGTTTCTTTTCCTTGGGACAACGATAAAGCTTCATTCTTAAGGGTGAATAATAAGTTAGTTGGCTAAAATCATTCATCTGGCGACTCCATTGGGTAAACATGGTTTCATACAAGCATACTATGTCTCAGTCTGACTCTAACCTTCAATATCCATTATTATATCGTAAAAGGTTAGTGAGAATTTCCTCAGCCAAACGTAGATTAGAATCCTCTTCTTCTATTCCTACATCTTTTCCACCTAAAACTGTATCACAACCTGATCCTTTTCAACCTATTCCATTTCCTACGTAATTATTAGATCTACCTCCAAAGTGTTAGAAGTGTTATCTAAATGGTTTGACATTCAATCAACTCTATTGGCTGATCAATTTGAATCAATTCAGCTTCCCAATCCTAATTCATAGATACTTGATTCATAATCTAAATTAGGGCTTCAATTACCTGATTTCAAACCAGCTGATTATATTTCTTCTGTGATACAAACCTACCCATCTACTTCTATCAAACCTGAGGAAGGTTTTACTATTTATACCAGTCCTTTGGCTTTTGAAGAAGAAGACAAATCTATTCCAAAAGTTCATAAATTAGTTATCCCTTCTCAATTTATTCAACCCCCTTCTACCTCCTATCATACCTCTTCATCTCAAGTAATATATTCCCAACATCCTTCTTTGTCTTCTCTTTCTTATTCTTCATCATCTTCACCTACATCACCACATTAAATGGTTAGTTTCAGGAAAATCATAACAACTCATTATGCACCATTTGTTGCTCCTTCTATAGCTCAACTTCATCCTTTTCTTGATGGATATCTGAAACATTTACCCATTTTCAATGGGGAAACAATTCCATCTGTTGAATATCATTTAGTTGCATTTTTAGATTTTGTTGATAATCTAAACATCGAACATGAAAATGTTTATACTAGACTCTTCGTCTAGTCATTAGAAGTAAATGTTCGAATTTGAATTAGACAATTACAACCAAATACTATAAATTCTTGGGATGAATTAATAAACATTTTTAAGAATCATCGGGGGATTAAGAAGGATGTTGTTTACTATTTAACTGAATTTGAAGATCTAAAAAGAAGCCCAAATGAACTTGTTGTTGATTTAATCAAGAGATTTAATAAATTATATAATACGATTCCCCCAGATTGTAAACCCCCAGTAAGTCCTGCCAAAGTTGTATTTTCTAAGGCATTTTAAGATGATTTTGTTGTTATGTTTAGAGAAAGGAAATGCCTTTCAGCTTTAGCTTTAGGCTGAAAAGAGAATGAAAGCTAGAGAAGAAGGTGATTTTTCATCAAAAACCAAGGATGAAGGAACTGAAATTGATTAAATCACTTCTCTCCTTAGAAATCTCTCTAATAGAGAAGTAGTATTCTATGTCAAAATTTTGCTGGAAAAAAAAAATTAGTAGCATTACCTCTTCTCCTAATGTTAGTTCAAGCACCCTTTCTACAATGGGGATTAGATTCCATAGGTGAAATAATTACAACATCAAGTAATCAACATAGATGGATTTTAACTGCTACTAACTACTTTAGAAAGTGGGTAGAAGCAATTCCTATCAAGAATGTAATAGATATAGTAGTCATAAAATTCATTGAAGAGAACATATTGTCTAGATTTGGTTGTCCATAACAAATAGTTACAGATAACGAACAATATTTCAAAAGTGTTAAAATGATAGATTTTTTTCAGAAATACTATATTTCATTACATCATTCTACACCTTATTACCCTCAAGGTAATGGATTAGCAGAATCGTCCAACAAAAGTCTAGACAATGCCATTAAGAAGGTATTGGCAGACCATAAAAGGAGTTGGGATAGTCATCTTAAATATGCAGTTTGGGAAAATAGAATATCACCTAAGAGATCTACAGGAAAGTCTGGTTTTTAACTTGTCTATGGAACTGAGGCAATTTTTCCTACACAACTAGCATTTCCAATCATGAAATTTCTACAACAATCATCTGAGGAAGTTGATGATTTTTCAAGGAGGATTAATGAGATCATTGAGTTAAATCAAGATAAAGATGAAGTCTAATTCAAATTTTGGAAATATCAAAATAAGATGAAAATTTTATTTGATGGAAAGGGCGGAGAAAGAGACTTCAGACAAAGTGATATAGTTTTAAGATGGGATACTAGAAGAGAAGATAAAAGCAAGCATGGTAAATTTGACAACTTGTGGTTGGGACCATTCAATATTGCAGAAGTAAGAGGTAACAACACTTTTATTTTGCAGAACCTGGAAGGACAATACTCTTCATTTCCAATCAATGGATAGTACATCAAACATTACATTCAATATTAAAGATGCTTGCAACCATGGTTCATTGTAAATTTCCAACTTTCTTTAAATTTCATTGTCAGAGTGTGATTTTTACAACAAGGATTCCATAGCCCGAGGAGAAGGCTCATGGATCTACAAGTTGCCTGCATCCTACAAGGGAAGCAATCCCCAAATGGAGGCAATGTTGTAACTTATTTTTATCATGTCATATTTTCCATTTTAATTTTATTGTTGAAAAAATAGAAAAGTAAATAAATAAATAAATTAAAATATTGGAAAGAAAAGAAATGAAAAAAAAATAAGAAGTAAGAAAAATAGGAAATGTGAAAAAAATAGAAAAAAAAAATGGGATTTAAAAAAAATATGTATGTGAAAAATTGAAAAAACATTAAAAAATCCCATTGTAATTTGCGGTCTAATTTAAATGTCATCATAAGTCCAATTAACTAAGTTAATCCTTTAGTTTATATTAATTAATTATCTTTATTGTAATAAATTGTTGATTGATATGATGGATTTGACATTTTTGTCATTATTTGTAATCGACATGCAGTTCTTAATGGTCGAGATCATCCCCACCCAAATCAATGGTGGGGGATGCATTTCAGACCCCCCCCCCCACACTTTTGATGTTTAAATGGGGGATGGGGTTTCTGAAAAGTGGTCTAAATAAATACGCCAGGGGGTACATGTCTGCATCAGAGCATTTCAACCCCCCCCCCCCCCTGAAACTACTCACTGCCTACCCCCCCCAAAAAAAAAAACAACCACCTTTCTACCGCTCCATTCCCACTTTCACTTCCACACACCTTAACACATGTCCCTAACTCATTCACCCACTTATGATACCATTACTGTTATAGACATTTTTGTGCCTTACAGCCTCGAGCATGAAATGTCCATAATCTAAGGGATCCAAAGTCCCTAAACATGTTGTTCCTACCCCTAGAGGAACAAGGCAAACTAACCACAGCAATTCACAGAAGTTCTCCACCTGAAAACACTCAAAAAAAAGCTAATTCTGGATCATGTCAACTGCTCCACTGAGCATCTGCGCTGAATGTCAACTGCTCCACTGTCTACCTGCGTTGAATGTCAACTCCAACAAAGGCTACCTGCGCTGAGCGAGTTTGGACATGTGGCAGAGTCATTCCTCAAGGTTTCAATGCCCAGGAAGCTTCCAAAATGACACTTGCATCAAGGAATTCGACTGGTGATGAGTAAGAGGTTCCAAATCTCCAAGTGGAAGCAAGAACCTCCAAGTGGACTCAAATACTGATAGAGGGAGAGGACACTAGTCAGATCTCAAGCTGACTCATCCTCTCTCCAAACATCTATATATGGATCTCTCCTCCATGGGATCTAAAGGTTGGAATTTTGTGATTGCAAAGAATTGTTGTTGGTTTGTGGCTGGAAACATTGGGTGCTTAATGCTTTGAAGGGAGCTGAAGAAGGAATTTCATTCTGATGGGAAGGAGATGCTGGATTGGAGCCCTATGGGTTGTATCTCTTCCTGAAACCTGTTACTTATCAATAAAGCTATCTTGATTTTTTCCTATATGCTGGTGTATTTTGTATGATTGCATTAGTGTATTTGATTTACTTCTAATCTTGAATCATTTATGAATATGTATATTTGCCTTTGTATTGTGTTCTTCTCTTGTCGCAAGTAGCTGTTCTCTTGTCACAGGTAGTTGTTCTCTTGTGATCTCGTGGGATTCAAGTAGCTGTTCTCTTGAGCAAGCGAGGAGACAAGTAGTTGTGGACACACAAAGAGAAGAGGATCTAGATCGAGGGACAACCGGAAGACAATGGTAAGCCTGCCGATCTCCCGTCTTTCACATTTCATAAAGGAATAAATCATAATAGCTGTATTCGTTTGTTGCTAAGGCGCTGTCACACCTTAGGTGGATAGGATCATCCTGCATAGGCATTTTTCCCCACAACAAATTGGCGACTCCGCTGGGGAGAAATTGTTTATTCATTTCATTTGTGTTTCCGTCATTTGTTTACTTCATAGACTTGACAGCAACTATTGAACTGCATCTTTCCCGGATGCAAAGTAGAAAGTTTCTGTTTTGATCCAGTTGCTGGACTTGTCTATGATCTAAACTAGATCCACAAATGATTTGGTGATCCTTGTGATAGTCTTTAGTACCCTCTCAAAGCATCCCTCTATTTATACCTTGCTTTTGTTTCTGATTTGGCCTGAAACAGTTGATTTTGAGCATTTTATGACCCAGAACCCAAGGGAAACGAGAGTTTCTCTTTCAGCGCAACTGCTGTGAAGGTAGTCTGCATTTAAACGCAGGTCCCGAAGGGGCTACCTGCACTGAATGTCAAGTCCTCAGTGTTGAGGTTGCGCTGAACCAGTTTGGCCTTGTGCAGCTGGGGTTCTTTGTCCTTTGTTGCCCTGTTTTGATCTCTGTTTTTGCAACCTTTAACCAGCATAGGTACCAGTCTGATAAACCCTTTTCTTTGCTTGAATTCCGCCTCATTTTTGTACAAAAAGACTGTAAGTGTTTTTATGTGTTTGTGGCGTCATTTACAGTTTTCCTTTGCATGAGTAAAGTAGTCATCCTGTAGCCTTTGATTCAGATCTGATTGAGAGTGATCTTAGAAGAGAGTTCATTGGTTGTTTTCAGATTGATTATAGATTTACTTTTGCTTATTGGTTTGAATTTGTCTCTTTCAAAGTGTCAAAACAAGTCTTTATTTCGAAAATCGCAAAGTGATTATAATCTCTTCTACCCTTCTTGATTTCGAATAAAGTGAACTTGTTTGTATTGATCATTGTAAAAGCAAATTCAAAGTTGTGCAAAAAGCTTTCTTTGTAGGCATTTATACTAAGAAAGTGAAAAACAAACACTTGCATTGTGCATTTTGCATTTGATAGTTTTCATGTTGGATTTAGGGAAAGTGAATTAGAGTGTGCTAATTGCTCTTTGAGAAAAGATAGTGTTATTCTTTTCCCTCAGTAGCTAGGATTTTCAAAGTTGAAAGATTGTAAAGCTTGCTTATCATCTTAGACTGCATTTAGGAATTTGTATCATACATCTAGTGGTGAACCTTGAAAGGCAAACTTTAAAAAGATCAACCTAAAATAAACTGAATGAACCTAACAACGCTTTGTAACATAACGCACAACATAGAGGTCTAGGCTAGAGACGTGTTCCGGCGTCGTTAAGCCTAGTGACTGTCGATCTCGAAGAAGGTGGGTGATTCCTCCTGAGAGACGGTAGCGCTAGTACGGATTGTGCTCCCACGTACCGTCACGTATATATTGGGAGACCCCTATAGGCATATATCTTTTATCCTTAGGAAGCCGTGTCGGCCACCCTACTGATCGCATTGCAGTGAACACAGCATTCACGAAGATTGACCGCCCGTACCTTAAAAAGTATTCTGTGGTTTTGCGAAAGGTTTGGCACACCCTCTGCCTAGAACTCCAGAGCAGTTTCTTTTGGCCATTTTCAGACTCTATAACAGAAAAATTCCATCCAAGAATTTGTCACTTCGGGCTCGTTAAAACATCGAAGGAGACTAGAGTCATCTTTAGCTTTTTCTCGACTCTTTAAAACTGAAAAGGCAAGTTGTGTCTAAAGCGTCGTTAACAATTTATTTTAAACAGAACAATCGCCCTTTAATTCTGCGTTGATCTTTAGGTTGAAAAGATGGAGCACACCAACCAAGGAGTTCCCCTTGGTGGAAATCCTAGTCCCTTCTCCTCTTGGGGAGATGTTGGTGCGCCCCACATGGCCACATTGTCGCTTCCAGGACTGACAATTGGCCTACCAGTTTGGCTCTTTTCAACCAGTGTCGTTCAAAACACCACCATTCCTGAACAGTCGAGTCAACAGTTAGATCAGACAAGAGTTGCCTCCCAGCCTTCAACTTCATCTTCCTCCCCTCCTTCCTCTTCGCTTGATGGAACTGGTCGAATTAAAAACCAAGTTCCTAAGGAGAAGAAGGAGAAGAAGAAGAAAGAAAAGAAAAAGAAGGAGCCTAAGGTGACTGGGGGAAAACAAGTGTCATCTAACAAAAATCCACACACCGCACTCGTAAGGCCTAAATCACCATGCGTCATATGCAAGGGAGACCACTTCCATAGAGATTGTCCTTGTATCCCACGGATACTAAGAGACTGGTCCCCCCGTTTGCACAATTCGGTAGCATCGACCTCTGATAGCCATGTCTACTGCTCACCGTCAACTAGTGGGAGTGAAGCTCCAGGACAGAATGGGAGAGCTAAATTTCCCTGCAGACTATGTGAAGGCGATCACGCCATCCACCGTTGTCCCTTCTTAGACGAGGCAAAAAGAGTCCTGGAAGATCGCCCGATTTTACGAGCGCATCTCCCTCCTGGATATCGAAGACTCCTGCCAAGTCCCTCACTATTTGAGAATCCGGCCGAGCCACTTAAGTGGTCAGCCAAAGCACCTGTCATTGAAGAAGAACCATCTGGATCCATGCCTGACGAAAGTCAAAAGGTTGATATGGTAGTTGACCCGGTTTTGCCTTCAGAGGCTCCATCTTTGAATGACACCATCACAGAGGAGAATAAAGACGACACCGTCCAGATTCTCTTCATCAGCACCGACTCTGATGATCAAGGGGGTAATGCCACCATTCCTTTATCGCAGGAAGGAAGTTCATCAGAGCGATATCCAGTCGTCTATTCGGTCCCACCACCAAGCAACCTGGTTGTGTCCTTTGATTGGAACCAACTAGGCAGACCCCGGCTGCCAGCCAGTATACCATTCAGAATTATTTGTCAAATATACAGAATAGTAATGGCTGGCACTATCATTGATGACGGGGCATCTGTGAGTATCCTTTCCTCTATTGCTTGGAAAGCGCTTGGTTCGCCAGCGCTTTTACCTGAGATGAGAAATCTATCAGGTTTTGATAAAGGAACCAGTCGACCTTTAAGGATCCTCCCCAATGTGCCTATAACATTGAAAGGGAAGACCGTTCAAATGAACGTGATGGTCATTCAAGGACCCTTGGATTATAACCTACTCCTTGAACGAGACTATATATATTGCATGGGACCTGTAGTCTCCTCACTCTTTAGAGTAATGTGTTTTCCGCATGAAGGAAGAATGGTCAAGCTCGTGGACCAACTTTCGTTTCCCGGATCACACATCGCAAATAGTCATGTGTCATCCCTAAATGGTCTATTCATGCAAGAAGTGTCTCAACCCACGGTCCGTCCTCCTGATGAGCGCGAGTAATCTGGGAGGATATGACTGGAACCCAGGGGGCATGCGTCCTGGTCTGCTTCGGCAGGAAAACTTTGGGTATAGGGTAGGTTTCCGCGGGAGAATATGACTAGTCCGTACCCCGTCCGTGGATGGAAGAGGGGTTGTTCTAGAATAGGATTCTTTTGTCAAAGTTACGTGTTTGGCACCAGAGTCATTCACCCTTGTCTATTTCGGTAGACATTGCCAAGGAAGTGTTTTGTTTGAAAGAGTAACGAGACAATCTTTGGGTAACCTGAAAGAGATAAGCCTCTCTCGATTAAAACAAATGTTTTGGCGGAGGGTAAGTAGAGGTAACCTTGAAACTCTATTTTATACCTGGGGGCATGCAAACCTTTTGGAGTGCAAGCAAGGGACGACTATTTATTTTTTAAATTTTTAGGTCCTTCCTTTAAACCTATAGGTCTAACCCTTTAAACTCGTAGGATTAGCCGTTTCCGAACTTGCATAAAGAAAGGATGGGGAGCAAAGCTTAGTGAGATGAAGCTCCATAAAAAATAGAATCTTGATGAGACACTCTTATCAAATTACTGGGTAATCGAGCAATTTTAGCATAAAGTTCATGCTCGTTAAAAAATAAACGCAAGATCCGAGCAGTTTTAATGCGGTCTTCATGCTCGTTAAAAAATAAATATAAGCAGTGAGCAGAGTTTCCTCCAGTGTTTAAGCTCATTTTTAACTAAAAAATGAACCTATCCCGGTAAATAACCACTGTGATCGTAAATTTATCAGCCATAAAAGCCTTGGTCGTGTTTGCACCTGCCACCTCCACTTTTCATTTGGCCGATCGTTCACCCCCATATGATTGTTTACCCATTTTGAGGAACAGCTGCGAAGAGTGATTTCACCTAGCCATCCTTGTGACACTGCCGTGATTGGAAAATTCCAACCTGTACCTGGAATCAGTTGCTATCCCTCTTTATCACTCGTTCCTCAAAAGACAAGTCTTCTTTAAGCTCTTTTCAATTGACTCGTAAAATATGAAAATATTGCCGAGTTTTGGCCTTCCAGCTTGTTAAAGGACAGGAAGAGCTATCCCTCCTCTAGATTTTAATCTTTTTGGACCTGAGGGATTATTGCACAAAAAGGTCGAGCGCTTGTTTTATTCGGCTCGTTAAAGTTATCGAAAACTCATCCCTTCTGTATTGTTTTATACTTTTTCGGACTTAAGGGATTAGATGACGAAAAAGGAATTTTGGAGTTAACTTTATGTACCTTTTCAGACTCTCTAAAAATGAAAAGGACCGAGTTATCTTTGTCGTTAGACTCGTTAAAATTATTAAATAGCGACAAACTTGTCTTTAGACGAGAACAAGTTTCACTATCGCTAGGATCGTTAAAACATAGCGATGGGCTTGCCCGAAGGGCAGGTTATAGAACAAGCATATGTTATCCTCCTCAAGCTTGACAAAAATAAAGAGGTACTGGTAAGCAATGACTGGGGAAAAATTGGGAAAAATCAAGAAAACTTTGATGGTAGCAGGTCGCTCTTGAACATGACACTTTTCCTCCGTACCACATTCGGGTTGGGTTGTTTCATTCACCGGTCACATCACCATGGTCTCGCCATACCATCCATATTTGGGGTAATGCTACCAATCCATCGCATCATTGTCGCCATATGTTGAAGAGAAGTCGTTCAAAAAGAGTAAACCGGGTCCCATCCACTGCCATACATTATCCTTCATCCATTCATGACCGCCACCCTGAATCATGTCACAGATCGTTTTAACCTCCATTAAAATCATTAGCTCCGTTCCGTGTCACTGATGTGGGATCCATCAAGGCCCTCCTTTGACGGATCGCTTCTTGTCGACATCAGCTCATTATCCAAGAAGTTGATCTAGGAACACCCCCTTCAGTACTTTGAAGCTTGCATGCCTCAATGGCAAGTTTCTCACTTCCGGCGACAGGTATACATCAATGACCTTCGACCAGAAGATTTTGCGTGGTGTTTGACGCCAAGTCCTTTATTCACACCGCGTGAATTGTACTGCAGTACCTTGAGGGTCATTATCATTATCGGTGATTCCTCTCGCGCTTGTTAACGGTTTACATCATTGACCGGTAATCAAGCGATGTCTTTCCATGTTCGACTTCAGCGCAATTCTCACATGAATCGACTTGTACTTAGAGTGAAGATCAAATGAGTTTGAAGACCCCAGATCTAGTTTCATCCATCTGGGTTGCGATATATATTCAGGAAAAATAAAGACATTTGACATGTACATCATTGCAGCAGATGATCATCCTACTCAAAGGATGATAATTTCACCAAAATTATCAGTCTACCATCAGACGATCGTCTGTTCTATGTACAAAAATGAATTTATAAAGCTGAGCATGGGAATGCCCGCCTTAGCTAGATCATGAAAGCAATATGAATCATAATATATTGTATTGTATTTTATTACAGGTCTCCTCCCAGCAGATGGATGAACTTCGGACCCTCCCGGATAAAGAATTTCACCCGATAAACAGCCTCATACTTTAGGGGGCAACTCTTATAGACATTTTTGTGCCTTACAGCCTCGAGCATGAAATTTCCATAATCTAAGGGATCCAAAGTCCCTAAACATGTTGTTCCTACCTCTAGAGGAACAAGGCAAACTAACCACAGCAATTCATAGAAGTTCTCCACCTGAAAACACTCAAAAACAAGCCAATTCTGGATCATGTCAACTGCTCCACTGAGCATCTGCGCTGAATGTCAACTGCTCCACTGTCTACCTGCGTTGAATGTCAACTCCAACAAAGGCTACCTGCGTTGAGTGAGTTTGGACATGTGGCAGAGTCATTCCTCAAGGTGTCAATGCCCAGGAAGCTTCCAAAATGACACTTGCATCAAGGAATTCGACTGGTGATGAGTAAGAGGTTCCAAATCTCCAAGCGGAAGAAAGAACCTCCAAGTGGGCTCAAGAACTGATAGAGGGAGAGGACACTAGTCAGATCTCAAGCTGACTCATCCTCTCTCCAAACATCTATATATGGATCTCTCCTCCATGGGATCTAAAGGCAGGAATTTTGTGATTGCAAAGAATTGTTGTTGGTTTGTGGCTGGAAACATTGGGTGCTTAATGCTTTGAAGGGAGCTGAAGAAGGAATTCCATTCTACTGGGAAGGAGATGCTGGATTGGAGCCCTATGGGTTGTATCTCTTCCTGAACCCTGTTACTTATCAATAAAGCTATCTTGATTCTTTCCTATATGCTGGTGTATTTTGTATGATTGGATTAGTGTATTTGATTTACTTCTAATCCTGAATCATTTATGAATATGTATATTTGCCTTTTTATTGTGTTCTTCTCTTGTCGCAAGTAGGTGTTCTCTTGTCACAGGTAGTTGTTCTCTTGTGATCTCGTGGGATTCAAGTAGTTGTTCTCTTGAGCAAGCGAGGAGACAAGTAGCTGTGGACACACAAAGAGAAGAGGATCTAGATCGAGGGACAATCGGAAGACAACGGTAAGTCTGTCGATCTCCCCTCTTTCACATTTCATAAAGGAAGTAATCATAATAGTTGTATTCGTTTGTTGCTAAGGCGCTGTCACACCTTAGGTGGATAGGATCGTCCTGCATAGGCATTTTTCCCCACAACAATTACCCATTCATCCATTGACCATTTATCTATTGTATTTTCCCTGCCAAAGTTTAATTGCATTAATTAGATGCACCAAAATGGTAATCTTTCTGAATAAGCTATAAATCATCCCACCACCATTCAAATTATTTTCCTCTCATCCTTTTGCAACAACGCAACTAATTTGATTTTCATTGAGCTTTAGTCAGTTACCATATCAATAAATGAAAAATTTTGTGGTAATTCAATACATCCTTCCTCAATTCAACATGTCTTCTTTAAAGTGAAAGTCTCATGAATTTAGATGATCTTCCTTTAGTAGACAAGCAATACAAAATTTTTGAATCCTAGTGTGAGTTCGATCTCTATGAATTGCACAATTGGGCAAAGAAGAAATATCTTGATGTGAGTTATGAATTGAGTATGTGGGACTCCTTGTCTCAATTCATTTTTTCCTAGACCCATTTCTTTCCAGAGTCTGTTACCTAGTGTAATTTTAGGTACCTCTCAATTCATAGGTTTGTTATTGCCCAAAATAATGACGTTTTCTTCACTGTCACCCCTAAGTCGATTTCCAAAATCCTTAAGGTCAATCCTATAGTCTCCTTGCACCCATTTTATATAGATTATAATATGGATACCTATCAGAAACTCAAATTCCCTCATAGAGCTAAATACTTTGAAACCTTTTTACTTGAAAATTTTTAATTACCAAAAATGAATCCACCTTACTCCTCTTGCATATTTCTAGAGATGTCTAGGCAAGTTTCATGTTTGTTAGGCTATCCAAATGACCAATGGGTCGATGAAGTAATTTTAGGGTTTTTATCAGTGTTTTCACCAGGGGAAAAACCATCTTATATTTTCAATTATAGTGAGTTTCTGGTACAATGTATTCATGATCAATTTCTCAAGTTTTCTACTGAAAATTCCCTCAACCATCAATATGTCCTTGTATATTTTCTCATGTTCTTCCAAGAAAATATTTTTTGTTTTCCATTACAGATATTAGATGCACAAGAAAACCCCTGGTATGTAATTCGTTTGACTTCCTTGGTAAGGAAGAATACAAAAGAGTTCTCTTTCTCAGACTATGTAAATCAGTTTCTACACATGGCCCTATGTCTTTTGAGTACTGATGTAATTATGAGGATTTCACCTGAAATTAATGTAATTGTTCACCTCAATGAGCAAACAAAAATTGGAGACTTGTATCTTTACCAGAGTTACACAGATATCAAAGTTTGTGGATGTGACTTATCTCTTTACAGGCTGCCTAAATTTGTACAAGCCACGATTTTTGCACTAGAGTATATAAGACTAATGATGAATATGGATGATCTACACTTTTATTCTAGTAAGAATAAGTCTCAACTTAAATTAAAAGCACAAATAGGACCATTTATTGTCAACATTAGAGCATGAGAAAAGTAGGCAGATTCTAAGTTAAATAAAATGAAATTCAAATTGAGTTTCACTTGGTCTTATGACCCCTTGGGAATTATTTCTAAATTAAGAGTTAAACAAAAGGCAACTCCTTATGCACATACAACAAGGCTAGAAATAAAACAATATGTCAATCAAGAAGAGTGGTAGGAGAATACACTATAAGAGGCAGAGGAGCAAGTTATTACTTCAATAACTTCACAAGCTCTAGTTTCGCAGGAGAAAGAAACCAAAAGGCCAAGAGAAATCTTATCTTCTTCAGTTTCAGAAATTCAAGACATAGACTCTTATGTGTTTAAAAGAATAAAGAAAAATAATACTCAAGGAGACCCTTTTCAAGTAACAAGTTCACAAGAGCAGCAAACAATGGTACTGACAGGTTTACATACTGCAACATTTCCAAGGATTGAGGATATATCCCCAGATTCTCCTATGTCATTAGTTTCCCAGGGTACATAGCAACATAATATTTTTGCCGGGTATAAATAAATCAAAAGAAAGAATAAGGCACTCAAATCCACTACATACTCTGAGTTTTGGGAAAAAACCTCATCCACTTTGCACAAACTTCTTTCAACGCTGGACATAGAGAAGGGACAATTTCAAATTGCATTCTTGGAACCCAAAGTTCCATTTCCTAAAATTTCTGATGATTATAAGACATCAATTTTTGGCTTTGACACTAAATAGATCCATGCAGTTGATCAAATTGACTTACACAAACATGTAGGTGAAATGATTTATTCCACTTTAACCAGTTCAACCATAGCAGCATCAAAACTATAGGCGTCACTGAACAATACTACAAGAAAAAAGGTCATTGGTGAGGAGCATGCTTATGATGGACCATTAAGGTTTGTCACCAATGTCACATATGATGATGGTCCTTAAAAAAGTGTTGTTGGAAGTGCATATAGTGATGGTCCTTTAATGTCTATCACCAAATCCATTTTTAGTGACACTTTTGGTGAGGGTTGTTAAAGGTTCGCCACTAATTCTCTCTTTGGCAACACTTCTAGTGACGAACTTTTATTAACCCTCACCAATGCTCTTTTTGGTTGCTTTAGGTGATGTAAAAAACTCTTCATCATGATTAGTCATTCCAATGAATTTTTGATCACACGATGTGCATGCTACTATATTTTTTGTTAAAAGATAATGATTTAAGACCATTTTTGTGGAGTCTTTTTCATTAACTAGCTTAAGGTAATATTGGTTAGACTCAGTCAATTTTTTAAGAAGTAATTAGTGTGTATTATTTCCCTCAAGTATTGAGAATATTATTTTCCTACGAGTCAACACATGATTCATCTCTATTAGGTGTATTATCTAACAAATTCCCTTTAGATAAAGTTCCACTAGCGTGTGTAGGAACTATATTATTTAATACATAATCAGGCTCTATCAATTCTATTAATGAGAGATACTTAGCACTCCTCAACACTCTTTGCACATCTTAACATGTTTTGGCACACACTAACATTCCTTGGCACCTCATATGTATTGGAACATCTTTGTACCTAGAAAATATTACCATGAATAGGATACCCAAGCACATGTTGGCAGACCATAGTATAACATAACACTCTCCTAGCATATGTTGGCATGCCCTGTAGTCCCTAGCATGCCCTGGAACACTTTGCCATGCATTAACATACATTACCACTTAACACACATTGGCACTTGGCATGTATTGGAATCTATTATTAGTGTTCCTAGCATTCCCCTTTTGAAAAATATAAAGTCCTGACTTATTAACCCTCTTATGTGTTCATTTCCTTACATTTTAACTTGGTTCTTCCTTATGTTTCCTTGACACTCCTTGAAACATGTTGGCATACCTTGGCACCCTGCACATCCTAGAATGCATTAGCTTCTGTCATGTCTTGGCATTCCTTAGCACTATTTAGCACATGTTAACACACACTGGAACTCCCTAGCACACTTCAACACTCCTTGACATACCTTGATATTCCATAACATGCCTTACCAATGCTTAGCATACCTTTTCCCTACCTCCTTGGCATGTCAGGCACTCATTGACACTCCATGACACACCCTCATATTCATTCACTTCCATGCATTTTGGCCTAGTTCTCCCTTGTGTTTCCCCAGTACTCCCTCACACGCCTCAATATTCATCAGCACTCTCAGGCACACCTTAGCACTCTTTGACATGCCCTAATCTAGGTGACTCCAGGGACACACACAGGACAAAGAGTGCTAATGGAAGCTTGAAAATCAAAGTGACCAAAATGCTTTCAGACCAAGACCAAAGTGTAGATCTCATCGTCCTGATCACAACAGTGTCAATGGTTCGTCAATTCGAGCTTGTATGAGGGAGAATGAGGTAGTCAAAGTTTTGGTCAAAGTTGGGTTGTGGGCTAGGTTTAAGTGTCCTACAATTTGACCGACCTTGAGGCATGAAACCTAGCTCCTGAAAGGAGGTGAATTTGTTGGATTGTTAATTTGTCTATTAACCCCTATATTAGACAAATTAAAAAAAAAATGTTGTCTATTAAATAAAAAAAATTAAATATATATATATATATATATATATATATATATATATATATATATATATATATATATATATATATATATATATATATATATATATATATATATATCTATATATATATATAAATGTGGTGGTGGGCCACCACCCCTACCATCCCCAAAACTATATTAGCAAAATTTTATTAAATATTGCCAATAGGCCATGACCCCCATCGCCCCCCCCCCCCTAACTACACCATATAAAAATTAATATAAAAAATTGTCAACGGGGTTCATACTCCACCACACTATATTAATATCATATGTTATAAAGGGTGGGCGGGCCACCTCTGGGGGACCCATCCCACCTCTGGTGGACCCAGCCCACCTCTGGTAGACCCAGTCCACCTCTGGTGGACGCGGCCCACACCCGAACACCACCATTTTTTTTAATACAAATGTTACAGAGGCTAGCGGGTATCAAGCCTATGCCAGCCAAGTGGGCTGGGCCGCCACCATGTAGCGGCCCCATACCAACCATTGAACTCAAACAAACACACCCCCCATTTAATACAATGTGTTGTAGAGGTTATGGGGTGGGCTGACCAATAGAGACACGACCACCAAAACAAATATATTTTCGATTTGTAAAACGAAATGTGTATTAATATGGAGGGGTCGGGATTTGACCACTCGACCTCCTCCTTATAATTTAGGATCTTTACCAATCCGCCCAACTGTATACATTATAATATTCACCCACCAAAAACATTATATAAACCCTCATTTTCTTAGTGCAAGGAGGCCAAGGCGTGGTACGGAAACTGAGACACATAATGTTTAATTAATTGATTGCAAGTGGAACCATGAGCCCAGAGAAGAGGCAGGTGGAACCATGATTGGGCGAAATTCTCAGGAGGGTGAAATTTTTGTAGTGTCCAAATTGGACAAATTTTATGTTGATCCTACACGTTGTCGGGTGGATAAATCATTCTTGCGGACAAGACCAATCTCCCTAGTATCTATGAATATCTAGCGACAAACAAACCAAACAAATTCTATCTTTCTCTAAATATGCAATTTATAAATAAAGGCCAATAGATGTTTTAGGCCTACCTCAGGTCCAGTGCTAGTTTGCGGAAGCCACACTCCATTTGTCCAAATGAGCTCCCTTTTAAAGAATCTGCAAACACAAACAGGAACACACATCAAATAACACCTGCATAGCCAATATAATAAACCATATTTATCACGATGATCAAGGAATTCATGAAATAAATCATAGAAGACAATTTACTGAGAAAAATGAATCTGATTGTATTAACTTTAATCAAGGAAGAACTTTACAACCTTGCTGCCTTGATGTTGTACAAGCTCCTTCCAGGGTCCAGCAAGAATCTTCTCTACTTTGACAAGTTTCACTCTCTTCCCAAAGAAGCCAAAAGGTATGTAATCTCTCCTCTCAAGCTCAACTAGGAAGTCTCAATTCCAACAGCATTTACCCTAAAAAATGTTTAGCTTTAAACCTCCCTAGCAACCAGCCCAATGCCTCATTTTATAGTGCAAAGGAAGGAAGTTACTAGGTCCACCTTCAAAGGGATAGAGTCCTCCTTCAAAGGGATAAGCTCCTCTCATCAAGGGGTTAGCTCCTTTAGTCATGGGATGCATGAACCACCTAGGAGCGAACTTGCCACCTCAAGATTCCTTCTAGAAGCATCTAGAATTAATCCAAAGTGAGTTTTTAATAATAAACTTGCGCCTTTTTTACTCTTACAGGGGTCCTCACTCACTCCTTTAGAGACAGAGTAGGTAGGTCCACAGGTAACATGACCAAGGGTTGCAGGACCGCAGGTAATGGTAAGAGAAAGTGCAGAACCAGAGTTTTAGATATTTTCAAAGACTTTCTCTCATTTTTAAGGCTTGACATGAAGAGCTGGGTTTAAGAGTTGCAAAGGAGGATAGTATGAGTGGTGATAGACTCACACTGACTGCAGAAAGTCATGGTGACAATATTTTGTGTAACAGATTTCCCCCTAAAGTGCGAAGTCTGTAGTAGATGAAGATTTCATTTATCATCTAAGAAGAGTGAAGTACTTTATCATTTCGAGGATCATCTTGTGGAGAGCCTAGTTGGAACCTGTAAAAACATTCAATACAAAATACATATATGAGATCATATCATCGCTAAGGTAGGCATTCCCATACTTAGATCAAAACTGACTAGAAAACTAACTAAACTGCTCTGATATAGGAATGATCTTGCAATACATCACAACTATAGACACATGTAGACACAATATGGACGCAACCATCTGTTTATGAATAGTCCACTGTATAATGAATACAAAATTCCCTGCAGCCTGGATGATGGAAACTAGATCCAGGGTCTTGATTTCTACTTCCCGAAATAGTACGATTCCATCCATGTGAATGAATGTGTCAAAGTCGAACATGGTATAAACCACTTGATTACCAGTCAATGATGTAAATTGTTAACAAGTGTGAGAGAAACCACCAGTAATGTCAATGTCTCTCAAAGTACTCAGTACAATCCATGAAATGTGAATAGATTTGTTGATGTCGAACATGTCACGGAATCCTTTGATCGAAGGTTAATGATGCAACCTATCGTCGAAGGTGAGAAACCTGCCATTAAGGCATGCAGATCCCAAGGTACTGACGATTTCTAGATCATCTTTCTAGATAATGAGCTGAAGTCGATAGAAAGCGATCCGTCGTAGGCAAGCCCAAAACACGAAATCATAGATCAAGTTTGAAGGAATATAGTTGCAAGGACTGACTCAAGGATGGTCAAGATGGATGACAGATATTTCGCAGATGAATGGTTTATTTGCACTGACCTCTTGAACACATAACGACACTGCAGATGGTTTGGTGACACTTGACCAAAGCTAATACCCAGAAACCGGCTGAAGACTTTCAATATGGTTTGATTAACTGTTACGCAAAGGATTTCCCAACCCAGGTGAACAAAAAGTGTCGTGTTCAAGAGTGGTTAAATGTTTTTTTGAGACACAAAGTATGAAAAACAAGTTCATTTTTCTCTCTTTTCCCCCACCATTTCTGGCAAGTACCTCTTTATTTTTGACAAGCTTGAGGACGATAACATTTTCTTGATTATAAGCTCATCCTTCGGATGAGTCCAACTTAGTTTAAATTCGAACCCTAAGAAGGAGTGGTCTGTTCCTGTTTGTAATTGAACAGGTCCTTTACAGTTAAATTTTAATGAGTCCAATATAGGAAAAACTCAACGTTTTTCAATTTTAGGGAGTCTGAAAAAACTTAAGAAAACTCCATGGTTGTACTTTTTCGTAAATTTGTGTCTCCCAAGCCCGAAAAAGTATAAAATAATACTTGAGAGAACTGCTTGACCATTACGATCAAGGAGTACTTTTCATAATTAGTGTCTTCGATCCAAAAAAGTAAAAAAGTGATCAAGGACACGTCGTTTTATAACCAATATTGAATTTGAAACGACAAAAATCCAGCAATCTTTTCATGTTTATACGGTCAGAAAAGAGCTTAAATATGACTCTAATGTTTTTTGTTGAAAATGATCAATTTTGCCTGAAAAATCTGATATCCTGAACAAAAACTCAAACATTACTCATACCTATTTAAAATAAATAAAAATGCTTCAAACGTTATCTCTTTAAAGTGAAAAATAAACAAATTAAAAATTCATTTATTCAAAAAAGCTTATAAAAAGGGATTTTGTAAATTCATTTTTACCATTTGACTTCAGAGTGAGAAAGAGAGCTTTTGGGTAAGAAACTTCTTGTGAAGATTGCGGAAAATCCGTCTGTTGGAATTGAACACCATCACCTCCAAGTAATCCACATCACCTTACTCTTGCATTTCAACCATTTTAAATTTGTTTTATGGTTTTATTTTGATTTTTTAGGAAGAATTTTGGTTAAAAGTTCGCTCGCGGGGGTCCACAGGCACAGCACGCGAAACCTGCGGACCCTGACTTTTTCATATGCAGGAAAAAGCCAGGGGCCCGCACCCACTGTATAGGTAGAGTGCGGACCTACACACTGTCTCTAACATAGAGGGTGCGGTCCCTGCGGCATATGTTCTAAAATTCCAAAATTTTCAAATTTTTCCCAAAAAATTTGATTTAAAATGTTCTAATCCACCTTTTCTTTCAATGTAGGGTATACATCATGCTTAGCTGGTGGGAACGAGAGCATGAAGATTTGGATGCTACCACACTAAATCATCAACCCTCAATAGATGCATTGAGGGCATGCGGGCTATATAAATTCTGGGCCATACCTGGCATGATGGCTCAAGTAGACTTTTTGCAGTGGCTAGTGTATAGGTGGAATGTGCAGGACCAATGTTTCATTATTGGTGGCCATCAGCTCGAAATGGAGCCAGAGGACATTTACTTTTTGACTGGTTTTCCTAAGAGAGGTGAACAATTGTCTCTATTCGGGACTAGGCCAGGTGGCTAGTCTGTCGATAGCCTCCGGCTAGAGTTTTGTAACGACCAAACCAAGGACAAAGGGATTAACATCAAAACCATCTCCCATCTTGAACTCAAAGTGATTGCATTTACTGTCACCAGACTCTGCGGAAGCGCAACACTACATATGGCCACCAGATCCCAAATGTAGATGGTAGTAGATTGTTTTCGAGGCACCGTCTTCAACTGGTGCAAAGCTGTGTTAGCTAATGTAAAAGGCCAACTGACTAGAGAAAAAAATGGACAACTGAAAAACATTGGATATGGTTTCTTAGTTGTGATATTTGGTCTAGAGAGGGTCCCAATGTTGGTCCCACAACATCTTTCCGTTGAAGTTGGACTTCCCCGAGAGCCCAAGCTGATGCATTGGGTTACAGTTATGGACCGTCATCCTGAGAGGGTTCAGAGGTTGTTCGATTTCCTCCTGAGTATTTTCATTGGTTGGAGAACCAAGTTTTTGCTATTCAAGATTTTCCTTATGCTGGGATGGATTATCATGGTGACCCAGACATGGCTCTTTCACCAGGAGAGCAATGGGATGACTCAGGTAAAATCATTTTCAACATTTTTCTAATTTAATTTTTTTTGTTTTTAAATCATCCCAAAACTGATAGTAAAAGGTTTCAAATGTAGATGTAGGTCCACAGCGACTAGCCACTCTCCAGCCCTATGAGAGGAAACAACTAGTTGCAGCAGCACCAGCCCCACGGGACAAATCTACAAAGACCCTGGCCGAATTGGAAAACCATCTAGAGCGTTTGACAACAAACATTCCAGAGACTAGCATAGATGACATTCCTCTTAGGCTACATCGCTATGTGATTGGGGTCCCAGGACCTTTCAAGAGGTTCCTTTGTAGGTTGGTGCGTACAGTGGTTTCTTATCATGATCATCACCAGTGACAGGATGATCACCTATTGTAGACTCATATGACATTTTTCTTTTTGTACTATCATTTTTGCCGATCATAAGGTGTTTTTCAACCTATGATCGAAGATGATGTATATATGACACACTTCTATGCTATGCTATATCACTATTACTAGCTATCTTGTAAAACATGTTATGGAATGTTATTAAATTTACTGTTTGATTATTGCAAATGTATACTTAACATTCGAGAAGAAATTGTGTCTGCTAATGTATTTAAATATCTTGGAATATGTTGATATTTAATATAGTCAAATTCACATTCCAAGAGATGAACTCTCAAAAATAATCTCAATAACACTAGATTTCTAATGGCATAAACTCTACTAAGCTGCAATACAATGAGTTCAGAATCTAAACTCACAATCAAACTCCGAATCCCAAATGAGATGGATTCAGATAATAACTCAATCACTGCACTATACTCTGCAATGTTATTCGTTGTTTGGCCAAGGCTTACCCCATGCATAGATACCAACTCATTAGAGGGTGAATAGATAACCCAAGCCGCGGAAGAAATATTTTTTGTATTACAAAAAGCACCATCAGCGAAACCAATGTATGTTTGAAGAGACGTCGACATCTGCAATATCAAGAGTAAAATCAAGATAAGCAGGAATAATGACAAAAACAATCTCTAAACTAAGCACACTTTTCTAATCTAAAGCACACCAGCTAGAAAGAAAACTAACCTAACTAAAAATCTCCACACCAAGATTTAAACATAATATCTCTTCAGGTAAAGACCATTTCTGGGTTTACCTAAAGAGACTCTGTCAAAGTCTACCAATTCATAGGCACCTTTTGCCAGCTTTCTCTTAACAACATAAGGACCATGCCACATGGGTACGAATTTTCCAGCGCCTAACTTATCATTTTCTTGAACGTACAGTAAGACTAGGTCTCCTTCCGAAAAATTACGAGGTGTGATGTTTCAATCGTACTGAGCTTTAATACGTTTGGCATGAGTTTCGATTTCTAGTGCAGCATCACATCGATTCTCATCTAGCTGAGCCAAGTACAACAAACATTTCTCCTCTTCAGAAGTGGCTGGAAGTAATTCTATGGCCATTCGCAATGACGGGATTTCACATTCAATGGGTAACACAGCTTCCAAACCGTAAACTAGTTGGAAAGGAGTGAAACCAGTTGATGTTTTTACTGAGGTTCAATACGCCCAAAGCGCTAAAAATAACATGTTATGCCAATTCGACCTATGAATCTCAATGATTCGTCGGATCATAATGACTAGAACTTTGTTGATGGCTTCAACCAGACCATTAGCCTATAGGCAATATGGAGTAGAACTATTGTGACGCAGGCCAAGTTGATCTGTTAGTTCAGTCATCATAATGTTTCAAAAATGACACCCATGATCAGTGATAATCACTTGTGGAACATCGAGCCAAGCAATTATATGATTGAAAATGAAAATCGCAGCAGTTTTGTCGTCTGCCGAAAATGTAGGCATCGCCTCGACCCACTTGGTAAATAATCTACTGCAAGGATGATATACGCATGCCCCCCAGCTGAGTGAGGGTTACATGTAATAAAATCGATACCCCATTTCGTAAAAGGACCGACGACAATTATAGGGTGGAGAGGAGCAGGTGGAGCACGCATCTTTCGATCAAAAATTTGGCAGTTGTGGCATTTTCAGACTGCGTCAATACAATCTTTAAACAAAGACAACTAGAAATAGCCAGTGCGCAATATCTTTTGGGCTATGGAAAACCCAGACATATGACAGCCACACGCTCTAGAGTGACAGTCATTTAGAACCCTTTTAGCTTCCTCATGAATTAAACAATGTCGGAAAACATAGTCCGCCCCACGATGATAAAGTGTATCTCCAATGATTTTATTTGTTGGGATTGGAATCGTATTTTCCGATGTTGAGATCTTGAAATTTTAGGTCGAAAGGATTGGGTTCGGAGATAAACGATGATATCTCCATACCATGGATCAAGAGTGCTGATTAGAAATAAGGATTCGTCGCCAATGGGCTCTTCCGCCATAGTTTAGGTATCAGCACGCGGGAAGTCACACATCAACTCCGCAAAAACTAAAGATTTATTTGACTTAGATTTTTCAAACTCCAAGTCAAATTCCTGCAGGATTACAATCCATTTGGAATACTTGCCCCCTAGCAATTGTTTTGTCAAAATATAGATCATAGGATTACAGTCGGAAATTACAGTAGTTTTGCGTAGTAAAATGTAATGACGAAATCGTTGGATAGCTTGAACAGCTGCCAAGGCCAATTTCTCCACATTTGAATATTTTAGCTCAGTTGGATTCAAGGTTTGATTAAGGTAATAAATCACATGTTTAGAACCAAATTCATCTTCCTAAACTAACACCATTCCAATGGTGGAATGAGAGGTGACGAGATATAAGAAGTAATCCTGGTTGTAGTTGGGGGGATGCAATAACGGTGCATGGGTCAACGCGTGTTTTAGTGCATCAAAATACTTTTCAGCTATCTCATCCCAAAAGAATGGAGTATTATGTTTCAACAACCTGGTAAAACCCTTTGTTATCTCGGTGTAGTTAGGAATGAATCGACGTAAAAAGTTTGCTTTCCCTTGCAAACTTTGGAGTTGGCAAAGAGTCGAAGGAGGAGGAAATTTGACAATAGCTTCAACCTTTGAGGGATCGACACGAATGCCAGCTTTTGAAACAACAAATCCCAGTAATCGACCCATTTCTATACAGAAAACACACTTTTGTGGATTCAACCTAATTCGATAATGCCTACACCTCATAAAGATTGCTCGTAAATGAATGAGATGATCGGCTCTACATAATGAATGAGCAGGTAAATCATTGAGATAAGGTTGCACAATGTGCTTGATATCATGAAACACGTAAGACATGGCTCTTTGAAAAGTTGCACCGCATTCTTAAGCCCAAAAGGTAATTTTCAATAAGCAAACATCCCCCATGGACAAATGAAAGTCGTTTTTGGTTGATCGGCAGGTAGAATGTTGATTTGATTATAACCAGAAAAGCCATCCATAAAGGAGAATATTTCACTGCCAGCACAATCATCAATTATTTGATCGATATAGGGAGTTGGATAATTGTCTTTTGGACAGGCTCGATTAATGTACCTATAATCGATACATATTCTTATTGTCCCTTGCTTTTTATTAACAGGAACGATATTCGATACCCAATCCGTTAAGGGAATTGGATAAATGAAACGTGCTTTAAGTAATTTTTCAACTTCTGCTCTAATAGCAGTAGCTTTTCGCGGGTGGATCTGACGAAAACGTTGTCGGATGGGTTTAGCATCTGGGTAAGTTTTTATTTCATGAACAACAATTGTAGGATCAATTCCTGGCATTTCCTCATATGACCACCGACATGCTGGATACTTTCAGAAGAGGTTGGGTCAGATGAAAAGTAAGTTAGCTGGTATATAGTTACAATCTTTCCATTATGAGGAAACTTTATAAGCTGAAAGACCAATGAAACAACAACAGTCATAGCGTAAGACAAACTATGACCCAAAAGAAGGTTGTAATCTAGAGGGACATCAACCACTTCCACATCTAGATTAACAGTTTTGCCTTCAACCCTATAGGTAAATCATGTATAATGCCAAAAGGATGGAACCCACGGCCATCAAAAGCCTTTAGAATCATCGGGGATTGGTTAAGTGTAGAAGAACCAAGAGATCTCCAACAATGAATCGACATAATACACGTTGAAGCTCCCTCATCAATCACAGTCCTATAGCAAGGCATGTTTTTTACTAACACTGGTATCTGGAAAGCCATTTGATGAGGTAAGCGAGGTGTACTATTTTCTAAATCAAAGATTATAAGGTTCGAGTCATGAATATCAACAGCTCCTATATCTGACAATAGCAATTTACGTTGTGCTAGACATGATTGTAGCACCTCCAAAGCTGACATTGATGAAGGTGAAATAGCCAAATCTTCAACAATGTTATAGTTATGAGCAGCTCTCGCATGTGGATTGAAAGCTGACTTTCGAAGTATACCCTTAGCGGCCGGTTTGATTACTAATTCTGGGTTAGGTTTCTCGATCTGTAGTGGATCGGAACTAGGAGTTGAAGTTGATGGGTTCGAATTAGAAGATTCTGCTTCCTTACCACTAACAGGACTTTTACTTCCATAATCTTGTGATCACGTTGCAATCCTAACGTGGGACATCATCATTATGGGTTCTTCTGAGGCATTTGAGGAAAACCTATCATTTTACTATCTTGACTAGGAAATGGATCCTTCAAGACAGCAGGCATTTGAGAACCTTTGACGATTCTCGCAACCTTAGCGTGATGAGGGCAGTCTCTTGTAAAATGCTCTTTGTCACAAACGAGACAAGGATAACGAGGTTTGCATTTCTCATCAGTAGATTCCATTTTTTCTGGTTTCTCTTTTGAATTTTTATTTGATTTATTTTTCTTCTTCCCCTTTTTCTTACCACCAGATTTTGATTTGGCCGTAGATGACTCTACGACATGAATATCGGTAGAAATTTCTGCGGAAGAGTCTCCTGTCATGGAATGTGGTAAATTTATGATAGGAGAAGAATTCTTGGAAGATTTCTTCTTACTTTTGGTGTTAACTGTACTAATCATACCGTCAGCGGCATGAGACCCTGAAGGAGCTGCAGTTATTTGATTTTGTTTAGGAAGTTTGGGGATGTTCTCGTGTAATGTACCCGACTGTGTATAAACGAGGTCAAGGTACTGAGCTTGAGAAATTGCTTGCTCTTCAGTAACTACTCCTGCCTTAGCTACATCCTCAGTGATTTTAGGTAATAATGATTTAACAAACCATTATGCTAAGATCTGATTCGGAATAAAAACTTTCACTAAATGACGTCGACGTCTCCATTCATGAATGTGATCTGAAATATAAGTGGACGTTGACTGTTTTAATGAAGTTAATAATTTCGTGCCATTGTCATATCTGACTGGCAACTAAAAATGAGTTAAGAATGAAGTAGCTAGCTGACTAAAGTTATAAAAAGAGGCTCGCGGTAACTCAATGTACCACTTGGCCGCAAGACCAATTAGAGTGCATTGGAAAAGACATAAACAAATTGAATCATCTGAAATGGAGTTAGATGCACACCACAGGTGATAAGTCATCACATGGTTCGACGGATCCTCTCCTGATTTACCTTCAAACTTTGGGATGTCACTGGGAAACTTATTCGGCATTGGCGGCCAAAATGAAAGATAATTTATTAGATCGTTCATAAGGCGCAACAAATCAGGCAAGTCCAAAGTTGCAATGAATGATAACTGATGATTAGGGTCTCGAAAACCCTGGGTCATGAGACCAGCCCCAGGAGGAGGATATCCAGGATAACTACTAATTGGAATTGCATTTGGGATATTATATCCTCCCGGAAAACTAGGATTAACCAGAACATACTGGGGTTGTTGAGGTTGCTGATAAGTATATCCAGGGTATGGTTCATACTGATAGACTGGGTTCTGCACAGTAGGACCGAATTGGTACTATCCCTGGTACAGTTGATAAGTAAATTGAGGTTGAATTGTGACAACCGTACTTGGACCAGGTTGTTCTATAGGCATTTGAACCGAAGTCTGAATTGTAGGTCCAGACTGAGGTAAAGATGCTTGAGGAATTGATGCAGGAACAGTAGAAACCGGAGTTGTCGATACTCCAGAAGTAGGTGGGGTAGATGGAACAGATGTTGCAGTAGTTGCAGCAGTCGTTTGAGGTGGAGTTCGAGGCGAACTAGGCCCAGGCTAAGAAACTACAGAAGGTGCAGAAGTTTGAATAGTAGGCTAGACAGGTTGCTGGGTTGAACCAGAAACCAAGGGTTGTCCAGATTGAGATGAGAACTGCACATTCGGTTGCAAGATCTGTTGAGATGGAGATGAATCCCACACTATGTTCATTCTGGGGTATGGACCCATAGAAGGTTGAGCATATTGAGGACCATAACCGGGTTGAGTGTAGGGTTGATAATTCAAAGGTACATTTCCAGCTCCTTGGACAAATGATTGACCTGAAGGTGGTTGGAAACCTTGGGTTGGGTACTGACCTTTAGTTTGATAACCTTGAGGTACATACTAAAACTGGGGTTGACTATGAGGCATATATTGATACTGGGGTTGACCTTGAGGTACGTACTAAGTCTGGGGTTGACCTTGATGAATATACTGTCCCAAAGGTATGTACTGTCCTTGAGGTTGCCCCCCAGGGGATAACTGGGTACCTTGAGGTTGCCCCCAGGTGATAATTGAGGACCTTGAGGTTGCCCCCTAGGTGGTAACTGACTACCTTGAGGTTACGGATTTGGAATGGTACCTAACATCATAAGAATATCTTCTACACTCAATGGCTTAGTTTCGTTATTACCAGCTAATAACCCTTGTTCAACAGGTTGAGGAGATGCTCTCGAAAAAGTACCTGTAAGTGATTGATACCCAGAGGGAACAGAAGGACCTCCATATAAAAATGTTTCTGGAGATTGAGAAAACATGGATGATTGTCTCGACATATTCAAAGGAGGATAATAACCTCTAGGTGTTGGATGATAGGGAATGTGAGGTGGTGAAAAACTCAGTCCTGGGTTTTCTAGAAAATTGGTCAATGAAAGATACCAATCGTCCCTCCTAGGTGGACTATAAAAGATCGATTCACGCTCTCTAAGTTCTATAGCTGGTTGATTTTCAGGGATAGGTATACCTTCTTCCAGAGTAACAAGTTCTTCAATAGCAATTAGTCCAGAAGGAAGATTTTGGGTAATGACTCTTCCTACCTTGGGTGAACCAGGACTACTGGAATTTGGAGATGCAAATCCTGATGATGGAGTAGTAGTAGGTTCAGTTTCAGGTTCAGAAATTTTGGGTTCCTCGACTAATTCACTAGTAGAAGAAAAACTACCGGTAACTTCGGAAAATGAAACATGTTCAATAATATACCCTAGTTCTTGGACTTGATAATCAAGATGCACAACTAAAGAATATTCTCCTTCTTCGGGTGACCCAACTCTACCGTCACTAGGAGTTACAAGAACTCGTATCCCTTCAAGATGGCTTGGTAAAAACTCAGGAGGTTGGCCCCAAAGTCTACGGGACTGCCTCGGTAATTCAGCCACGATTAAATATTTTAATTACTTCACACACAAAAAAAGAAAAATCTCAATGAAAACCACCTAAAGTCTCTAAAGAACCAAACAACTTTGAATCACATGCCTAAAGAATCTATGAGGTCAAACCACACACAAACGGTAACTTTTCGTACCGAAAACACTAGTTGGTGATGAAATCCAATGTCACAGAATCCAATACAGAAATGGCAGTTGGAACAGTTACCTCGACAACCTGCTTAATGAATAGATTGGCACAAGTTTCTCCACTAAACCGTCTCGAGTGAAGAGAACCCCCCAGAAAATCCAAGTGAGTCTAGTCGATGTCTGCTCCAGGTACAGTGGGATCTTCCCTCCACCATCACCTTAGGAAAGAATCCTATAGATTATGGTCACTATGGTTACCAACGGAAACAAATATACCTGGGGGAACAGTTTGTGATCTGATACACACGCAAGGGTAGAGAAGCAAAGCTTAATCCCCTTGAAGGCTCCTTGACATAATCCAAGGTTTACCAACAAGTGATCCCAGGCTCCTCGACAATGGTTAATCTGAAGTTTACCATTTTTAATACGTGTAAATATGCTATCGTTCCCAATGAGGAAGGATTGATTACCCCACTGGTTCGGATATGACCTCGTGCTTGACTCCTTTAAGAGGAGCTTCCTAGAGCATAGATGTAACAATTGGAATTTATCTCCTACCGCAAGATACAGATACTTGTTTGTTTTTACTATCTTGGAGAGTTAATTACTCCCTACTCCAAGATACTAGCCTAAGCTATGTTGGTGATAAAGAGCCCTAGAAATAAAAAGATTGCTAGACAGATTTTACTTTAAGCGTTTTTTTTATGGTTGTTTCTTAAGTCAAAAGGTGTGGAGATGAAACTTTATGGTGTGAAGACTCGACTCCAAAACACTAAAAATGCACCTAAGATGATAAACAATCCGTTTTCTTCAATGAATTTCTAGCTAAAGAAAGAGTTGAGAATGCAAATGCTTAAAAAACAAATCTTTCCTTAACAAACAAATGAAAAGAAGAACTTTTTGTCTTTTTCAATAAACTCAAAAACGAGACTACTAATTATGCTCACGAAAAAATCCTTTTCTTTTTCAACAATCAAAAACTACAAAAATAAATCCTTTCCAAAAGAGATTTTTTATTTTATTTTATTTTTTTATTTCTAGAAAACACTCAAAACTATTAAAAATCTAATCTTGAGATCACAAATTCTAAAAACCTAATTGAAGTAAAAGCTTACAAAATTGATTTTCAAGGATGTTTTACTTAGTTATCAGCAAACTAAGGACTAACTTGTTCAGAATAACAAATTAATCAAAAAACAACCAGCTTTTTGTTTTCTTTTTAAAAATGAAATCCAAAACTTTCAAAACAAGTTCTTTCAAAGCTTCGCAAAGAGAAAAACGAGATGTATTCCTCACCAAAATCAGATTTTACAAATCGGTCAGACTCATAAGAAGACCAATGAAGACTAGGGTGATCTGAGGTTTCTAAGGCTTCTAAGCTCTGAGTTACTACAAAGACCAAACGAAAAGCAAGCCAGGCACACAAAACTTCTAGAAATTCACCTAAAACCTAAATGCCAATGGAATTTACTCACAAAAAGTTTCTGACAAGACACGTGTAGACCTGGGCAGAGGCTAAACAACATAAACAAATCCTAAGCTTAACTAGATGAAAATATTTTAGTTTTTTCAAAAATTTGACAGGGTCCGCTGTCCCCCGGTATAACCAGGTGTGGTACTGCACTGTGTAGTAAAGAAACAATGTGGGTATGTCCACACTGTGTTACAAACAATAGGTGTGGTCCACTCTCAAAAACGTGAAAAAACAAAAAACAATTCAAAATCTAAAAACCTACCCAATCCCACGCACAGCAAACAAAAACTAGAAACATAGGAACAATTTCTCAAGTCAAAGTAAAAGCAAAGGCAAAAACCAAAAATTCAAGTCCCGAGTGGAGTCGCCATTTTGTCGGGCGGATAAATTGTTCTTGCGGACAAGACCGATCTCCCTAGTATCTATGGATATCTAGCGGCAAGCAAACCAAACAAATTCTATCTTTCTCTAAATATATAATTTATAAATAAAGGCCAACAGATGTTTTAGGCCTACCTCAGGTCCAGTGCTAGTTTGTTATAGACATTTTTGTGCCTTACATCATTGAGCATGAAATGTCCATAATCTAAGGGATCCAAAGTCCCTAAAAATGTTGTTCCTACCCCTAGAGGAACAAGGCTAACAAACCACAGCAATTCACAGAAGTTCTCCACCAGAAACTGCTCAAAAACAAGTCAATTCAGGATCATTTCAGTGGCTCCACTAGCTGTTTGCGCTGAATGTCAAAGCCAACACTGGCTACCTGCGCTGAATGTCAAAGGCAACACTGGCTACCTACGCTGTGCGAGAGTGGACATGTGGCAAGTTCATTTCTCAAGGTGTCAGAACCTAGGAAGCTTCCAAAATGACACTTGCCTCAGGGAATTCGACTGGTGATGAGTAAGAGGTTCCAAATCTCCAAGTGGAAGCAAGAACCTCCAAGTGGAATCAAGAACTAACAGAGGGAGAGGACACTAGTCAGATCTCAAGCTGACTAATCCTCTCTCCAAACATCTATATATGGATCTCTCCTCCATGAGATCTAGAGGCTGGAATTTTGTTATTGCAAAGAATTGTTGTTGGTTTGAGATTGGAATCATTGGGTGCTTAATGCTTTGAAGGGGGTGAAGATAGGAATTCCATTTGCGGGGAAGGAGATGCTGGATTGGAGCCCTCTGGGTTGTATCTCTTCCTGAACCTTGTTATTCATCAATAAAGCTATCTTGGTTTCTCCTATATACTGATGTATTCTTGATATATGATTGCATTAGTATGTTTAGTTTATTTCTAATCCTGAACTAGTTATGAATATGAATCCATGTCTTGTGTAGTGTTCTCTTCTTGTGATCTTGCAGAAACCTCTTGAAGCTGGGCGAGCGAGAAGGCAAGTAGCTGGGAACTCTCCAAGAGAAGAGAAGCTGGATCGAGGGATAAACGGAAGACTCCGGTTAGTCCATTCATCTCTCTCTTCATTCTTAATTCATAAAAGAAGAATACTAGAATAGCTGTCTCTGTTTTTTGCTAAGGCACTGTCACACCTTAGGTGGATAGGATCGTCCTGCATAGGCATTTTTCCCCACAACAAATAGGCGACTCCGCTGGGGAGATCTGTTTATTCATTTTATTTGTGTTTCCATCATTGTTTGTTTCATAGACTCGACATCAACAATCGAACTGCATCTGATATTCCCAGATGCAAAGTAGACAGTTGCTGCTTTGATCCAATCACTGGACTTGTCTATGATCTGAACAATGGACTCACAAATGATTTGATGATCCTTTGTGATAGATCTTAGTACTCCCTCAAAGCATCCCTTTGATTGTACCTTGTTTGTTGCTTTTATTTGGCATGAAACAGTAGATTAAATAGCAATCTGTGACCCAGAACCAGTGAGAAACGAGAGTTTCTCCTTCAGCGCAGACCCAGTGAAGAGATTCTGCATTTCAACACAGGTCCCGTGAAGGCTACCTGCGCTGAATGTCAAAACCACTGTGTTGAGGTTGCACTGAACAAGTTTGCCCTTGTGCAGCTCGGGTTCTCTGCTCTGTTTTGCCTTGTTTTGATCTCTGATTTTTGCAGCCTGTAACCAGCATAGGTACCAGTCTGATAACTCCTTTTCTCTGCTTGAATTATGCCTCCTTTTGCACAAAAATACTGTGAGTGTTTTTATGTGTTTGTGGCATCATTTGCAGTTTTCCTTTGCATGAGTGAAATAGTCATCCTGTAGCCCTTGATTCAGATCTGTTGATTGTGATCTTAGAAGAGAGTTCATTGGCTGTTTGCAGTTGATTATACATTTACTCTTGCTTATTGGTTTGAGTTTGTCTCTTTTAAGTGTCGAAACAAGTATTCATTTCGAAAATCGTTAAGTGTTGTAATCTCTTCTACCCTCTCTGATTTCGAAAAAGTAAACTTGTTTGTATTTGTCATTTAAAAGCAAATTCAAAGTTGTACAAAAAGCTTTCTTTGTAGGCATTGATACTAAGAAAGCGGAAAACAAGCACCTGCATTGTGCATTTGCATCTTGATAGTTTGCATGCTTGATTTAGGAAAAGTGCATTAGAGTGTGTTGATTGCTCTTTGAGAAAAGATGGTGTCTTTCTTTTCCCTTAGTAGCTAGGATTTTCAAAGTTGAAAAGATATAAATCTTTCTTATCATCTTTAGACTGCATTTAGGAATTGTATCATACATCTCGTGGTGAACCTTGAAAGGAAAAATTCTAAAAAAGATCAACCTAAAATAAATTGAATGAACTTAACAACGCTTTGCAACATAACGCACAACATAGAGGTCTAGGCTAGAGACGTGTTTCGGCGTCGTAAAGCCTGGTGACTGTCGATCTCGTGGATGGTGGGTGATTCCTCCTGAGGGACGATAGCGCCAGTACGGATTGTGCTCCCACGTACCGTCGCGTATATATTGGGAGACCCCTATAGGCATAAAACCTTTATCCTTAGGAAGCCGTGTCGGCCGCCCTACTGATTGCAATGCACTGAACACAGCATTCAGGAAGATCGACCGCCCGTACCCTAAAAAGTATTCTGCGGTTTTGCGAAAAGTTTGGCACACCCTCTACCTAGAACTCCAGAGCAGTTCCTTTTGGTCTTTTTCAGACTCTATAACAGAAAAAGTCCATCCGAGCATTTGTCACTTCGGGCTCGTTAAAACATCAAAGGAGACTAGAGTCATCTTTAGCTTTTTCTCGACTCTTTAAAACTGAAAAAGCAAGTTGTGTCTAAAGCGTCGTTAAAATTTATTTTAAATGGAACAATCACCCTTTATTCCTGCGTTGATCTTTAGGTTGAAAAAATGGAACACACCAACCAAGGAATTCCCCTTGGTGGAAATCCTAGTCCCTTATCCTCTTGGGGAGATGTTGGTGCGCCCCATATGGCCACATTGTCGCTTCCAGGACTGACAATTGGCCTGCCGGTCTGGCTCTTTTCAACCAATGTCGTTGAGAACACCACTATTCCTGAACAGTCGAGTCAACAGTTAGACCAGACCAGAGTTGCCCACCAGCCTTCTACTTCATCTAATTCTTCCTCTCCTCCTTCCTCTTCGCTTGACGGAACTGGTAAAACAAAAAGCCAAGTTCCTAAGGAGAAGAAGGAAAAGAAGAAGAAAGAGAAGAAGAAGAAGGAGCCAAAAGCGACTAGGGGCAAACAAGTGTCGTCTGACAAAAATCCACACACAGCACTGACCAGGCCTAAATCGCCATGTGTCATATGCAAGGGAGACCACTTCCACAGAGATTGTCCCTGCATCCCTCGGATACTAAGGGACTGGTCTCCCCGTTTGCACAATTCGGTAGCGTCGACCTTTGATAGCCATGTTGACAGCTCACCGTCGACTAGTGAAAGTGAAGTCCCAGGACAGAGAGGGAAAGCTAGATTTCCCTGCAAACTGTGTGAAGGCGACCATGCCATCCACCGTTGTCCCTTCTTAGACGAGGCTAAAAGAGTTTTGGAAGATCACCCGGTTTTACCAGTGCAACTTCGTCCTGGATATCAAAAACTCCTGCCAAGTCCTTCACTAGTTGAGAAACCGGCTGGCCCACCCAGGTGGTCAGCCGAAGCACCTATCATTGAAGATGAACCGTCTGGATCCATGCCTGGCGAAAGTCAAAAGGTTGAGGCGGCAGTTGACCCGTTTTTTCCTTCAGAGGCTCTATCTTCGAATGATACCATCACAGAGGAGAATAAAGACAACACCGTCCAAATTCTCTTCATCAACGTAGACTCCGACGAACCAGGGGGAAATTTTCCCATTCCTTTATCGCAGGAAGGAACATCTTCAGAGTCATATCCGGCCGTCTATTCGGTCCCACCACCAAGCAACCTAGTTGTCTCGTTCGACTGGAACCAACTAGGCAGACCCCGGTTGCCAGCAAGCATACCATTCAGAATTATCGTTCAAATATACAGAATTGTAATGGCTGGCACTATCATTGATGAGGGTTCATCTGTGAGTATCCTTTCCTCTATTGCTTGGAAAGCGCTTGGTTCGCCAGCGCTTTTGCCTGAAATGAGAAATCTATCAGGCTTTGATAAAGGAACCAGTCGACCTTTAGGGATCCTCCCCAATGTGCCTATCACATTGAAAGGGAAGACCATTCAAATGAACGTGATGGTTGTTCAAGGACCCTTGGATTATAACCTACTCCTTGGACGAGACTATATATATTGCATAGGAGCCATCGTCTCCTCACTCTTTAGAGTAATGTGTTTTCCGCACGAAGGAAGAGTGGTCAAGCTCGTGGACCAGCTTTCATTTCCCGGATCACACATCGCAAATAGTCATACACCATCCCTAAATGGTCTATTCACGCAAGAAGTGTCTCAACCCACGGTCCGTCCTCCTGATGAGCGCAAGTAATCCGGGAGGATATGACTAGAACCCAGGGGGCATGCGTCCTGGTCTGCTTCGGCAGGAAAACTTTGGGTATAGGGTAGGTTTCCACGGGAGAATATGACTAGTTTGTACCCCGCCCATGCTGGAAGAGGGTTATTCTAGAATAAGATTCTTTTGTCAAAGTTATGTGAGTTGACGGGCATCGTCGCTCACCTTTGTCTATTTCGGTAGACATTTCCGAGGAAGTGTTTTGTTTGAAAGATTAACGAGACAATCTTTGGGTAACCTGAAAGAGGTAAGCCTCTCTCGTTAAAACAATTGTTTTGACGGAAAAGAAGTAGAGGTAACCTTGAAATCGTACTTTATACCTGGGGGCATGCAAACCTTTTGGAGTGCAAGCAAGGGGCGGCTATTTATTTTTTAAATTTTTAGGTCCTCCCTTTAAACCTATAGGTCTAACCCTTTAAACGCGTAGGATTAGTCATTTCCGAACTTGCATAACGAAAGGATGCGGGGCATAGCTTTGTGAGATGAAGCTCCATAAAAAATAGAATCTCAATGAGACACTCTTATCATATGACTGGGTATCGAGCAGTTTTAGCACACAGTTCATGCTCGTTAAAAAATAAACGCAAGATCCGAGTCGTTTTAGCGCATAGTTCATGCTCATTAAAAAATAAACATAAGATCGAGCAAATGTTTCCACCCGCGTTTAAGCTCGTTAAAAAATGAACTACCCTGTAAATAACCACAGTGAATGTAATATTATCAGCCATTAAAGCCTTGGTTGTGTTTGCACCGTCACCTCCACTTTTCATTTGGCCGATCGTTCACCTCCATATGTTTGTTTACCCATTTTGAGGAACAGCTGCAAAGAGTGATTTCACCTAGCCATCCTTGTGACACTGCCATGATTGGAAAATTCCAACCTGTACCTGGAATCAGCTGCTAACCCTGTTTATCACTCGTTCCTCAAAAGACGAGTCTTCTTTAAGCTCTTTTCAAATGACTCGTAAAATATGAAAAGATTGCCGAGTCCTTGGCCTTCCAGCTCGTTAAAGGGACAGGAAGAGCTATCCCTCCTCTAGATTTTAATCTTTTTGGACCTGAGGGATTATTGCACAAAAATATCGAGCGCTTGTTTTATTCGGCTCGTTAAAACTATCGAAAACTCATCCCTTCTGTATTGTTTTATACTTTTTCGGACTTAAGGGATTAGATGACGAAAAAGGACTTTTGGAGTTAACTTTATGTACCTTTTCATACTCTCTAAAAATGAAAAGGACCGAGTTATCCTTGTCGTTAGACTCGTTAAAATCATTAAATAGTGACAAACTTGTCTTTAGACGAGAACGAGTTTCACTATCGCTAGGCTCGTTAAAAAATAGCGATGGGCTTGCCTGAAGGGCAGGTTATAGAACAAGCATATGTTATCCTCCTCAATCTTGACAAAAATAAAGAGGTACTGGTCAGCAATGACTGGGGAAAAATTGGGAGAAACTCAAGAAAACTTTGATGGTAGCAAGTCGCTCTTGAACATGACACTTTTCCTCCGTACCACAATCGGGTTGGGTTGTTTCATTCACCGGTCACATCCATGGTCTCGCCATACCATCCATATTTGGGGTAATGCTACCAATCCATCGCATCAGTGTCGCCATATGTTCAAGAGAAGTCGTTCAGAAAAGTCAACTGTGTCCCATCCACTGCCATACATTATCCTTCATCCTTTCATGACCGCCACCCTGAATCATATGTCACAGATCGTTTTCACCTCCATTAAAATCATTAGTTCCGTTCCGTGTCACTGATGTGGGATTCATTAAGGCCCTCCTTTGACGGATCTCTTCTTGTTGACATCAGCTCATTATCCAAGAAGTTGATCTAGGAACAATCCCTTCAGTACTTTGAAGTTTGCATGCCTCAATGGCAAGTTTCTCACTTCCGGTGACAGGTATACATCAATGACCTTCGACTGAAAGATTTTGCGTGGTGTTCGACGCCAAGTCCTTTATTCACACCACGTGAATTGTACTGCAGTACCTTGAGGGTCATTATCATTATCGGTGATTCCTCTCGCGCTTGTTAATGGTTTACCTCATTGACCGGTAATCAAGCGATGTCTTTCCATGTTCGACTTCAGAACATTTCTCACATGGATCGACTTGTAATTAGAGTGAAGATCGAACGAGTTTGAAGACCCCGGATCTAGTTTCATCCATCCAGGCTACGATATATATTCAGGAAAAATAAAGACATTGACATATACATCATTGCAGTAGATAATCATCCTACTCAAAGGATGATAATTTCATCAAAATTATCAGTCTACCATCAGACGATTGTCTGTTCTATGTACAGAAAATGAATTTATAAAGTTGAGCATGGGAATGCCCGCCTCAGCTAGATCATGAAAGCAGTATGAAAAATAATGTATTGTATTGTATCTTATTACAAGTCTCCTCCCAGCATTGGCTGAACTTCGGATCCCCCTGATAAAGCATTTCACCCGATAAACAACCTCATACTTTAGGGGGCAACTTTTATAGACATTTTTGTGCCTTACAGCATTGAGCATGAAATGCCCATAATCTAAGGGATCCAAAGTCCCTAAACATGTTTTTCCTACCCCTAGAGGAACAAGGCTAACAAACCACAGCAATTCACAGAAGTTCTCCACCAGAAATTGCTCAAAAACAAGTCAATTCAGGATCATTTCAGTGGCTCCACTAGCTATTTGCGCTGAATATCAAAGCCAACACTGGCTACCTGCACTGAATGTCAAAGGCAACACTGGCTACCTGCGCTGAGCGAGAGTGGACATGTGGCAAGTTCATTTCTCAAGGTGTCAGAACCCAGGAAGCTTCCAAAATGACACTAGCCTCAGGGAATTCGACTGGTGATGAGTAAGAGGTTCCAAATCTCCAAGTGGAAGCAAGAACCTCCAAGTGGAATCAAGAATTGACAGAGGGAGAGGACACTAGTCAGATCTCAAGCTGACTCATCCTCTCTCCAAACATCTATATATGGATCTCTCCTCCATGAGATCTATAGGCTGGAATTTTGTTATTGCAAAGAATTGTTGTTGGTTTGAGATTTGAATCATTGGGTGATTAATGCTTTGAAGGGGGTGAAGATAGGAATTCCATTTGCTGGGAATGAGATGCTGGATTGGAGCCCTCTGGGTTGTATCTCTTCTTGAACCTTGTTATTCATCAATAAAGCTATCTTGGTTTCTCCTATATACTGATGTATTCTTGATGTATGATTGCATTAGTATGTTTAGTTTATTTCTAATCCTGAACTAGTTATGAATATGAATCCATGTCTTGTGTAGTGTTCTCTTCTTGTGATCTTGTAGAAACCTCTTGAAGCTGGGCGAGCGAGAAGGCAAGTAGCTAGGAACTCTCCAAGAGAAGAGAAGCTGGATCGAGGGATAAACGGAAGACACCGGTTAGTCCATCCATCTCTCTCTTCATTCTTAATTCATAAAGGAAGAATACTAGAATAGTTGTCTCTGTTTGTTGCTAAGGCACTGTCACACCTTAGGTGGATAGGATCGTCCTGCATAGGCATTTTTCCCCACAACATAGTTTGCGGAAGCCACGCTCCATTTGTCCAAATGAGCTCCCTTTTAAAGAATCTACAAACACAAATAGGCACACACATCAAATAACACATGCATAGCCAATATAATAAACCATATTTATCATGATGATCAATGAATTCATGAAATAAACCATAGAAGATAATTTATTGAGAAAAATGAATTTGATTGTATTAACTTTAATCAAAGAAAAAATTTACAACCTTGGTGCCTTGATGTTGTACAAGCTCCTCCCAGGGTCCAGCAAGAATCTCCTCTAGTTTGAAAAGTTTCACTCTCTTCCCAAAGAAGCCAAAAGGTATGTAATCTCTCCTCTCAAGCTCAATTAGGAAGTCTCAATTCCAACAACATTTACCCTAAAAAATGTTTAGCTTTCAACCTCCCTAGCAACCAGCCCAATGCCTCATTTTATGGTGCAAAGGAAGGAAGTTACTAGGCCCACCTTCAAAGGGATACAGTCCTCCTTCAAAGGGATAAGCTCCTCTCATCAAGGGGTTATCTCCTTTAGTCATGGGATGCATGAACCACCTAGGAGCGAAATTCCCACCTCAAGATTCCTTCTAGAAGCATCTAGAATTAATCCAAAGTGAGTTTTTAATAATGAATTTGCGCATTTTTGACTCTTACAGGGGTCCGCACCCATTCCTTTAGAGACAGAGCGGGTAGGTATTCAGGTAACATGATCAAGGGGTGCGGGACTACAGGTAATGGTAAGAGAAAGTGGGGAACCAGAGTTTTAGAGATTTTCAAAGACTTTCTCTCATTTTTAAGGCTTGACAAGAAGAGCCGAGGTTTGAGACTTGCAAAGGAGGACAATATGAGTGGTGATAGAATCACACTGACTGCAGAAAGTCATGGTGACAATATTTTTTGTAACACACGTCTCAGTGACATGAATCTGATGGTGTGGTTAGAATTTCGATATGAGTAGCAGAGTTTCAAATGACCCAGAGGAGAGAATCTTTGAGGAATCTAGGGGGATTCTAAAATATTCCTTAAGCCCTAGATTCTCACTTTGTCAGAATTCATAAATTTGATAGTTGATTTTGAACTATTCGACACCACAAATTCGATGGTGCATTCAGATTTCCATTTGATCATTTCATTTTTCAGTCACTCTTCAAAGTGGAGTGTAGGTGTCATCATTCAACATGCGAGTAGTCATTCCATGAGATACGACGTCGTGAGATTGATGGTACAACCAGCTTTAGCAATTTGACATCCTTATCTTCAGATGGCCCTAGGACGTGAGGTATATGCAGTGCCTTCATGTGCTTATTTTTGCTATGAGATGCATTGTGTAGCACAAATCCCTATTGATGTTCAATGTGGGATCTTCTTTTTTACTTGTCTCATGGTTCCTACTTGATGTGATGTAGAATCATTTGTGGGATGCACTTGTTGTCATGATTCGTCATGTTTTGTTCAAGATACCTTGTTGTTATGATGATGGGATAGTCATGTGTCACAATGTATGTTTTATGTTTCAAATCCATTTTATGCCATGTTGGCGGGATGCTCATTATCATCATGCATGAGTTTAGGTCATACTGATAGGAATCCTTTTTGAATGAGAGTTCTAGCAGCAGAACATCTCTTGGAGCCACTCTTATGTGAGGGAATTTTCCTTGTATGATAGTGACGTCACCACCTATGTTCATCATCACTATTCACAACACTTAATGTAGCGGCCTACACCATCTTGACACTGGGCCCGAAGACATAGTCCCTCCTAGATGAACTCTGTTATCAACGTCCTATTATTTTATTTTTCTAATGATTGTCATGTTCCTTCTTCCTTACAACATGCATATATGTTCCTTTATGCTATTTTAATTGCAGTTCTAACAACATCACGAAAGTAAAATATCTTGGTTAAATCCAGTAGTTGAGTCAACTTGGATCAAGTTTGGTATCAGAGCAGTCTTTGCATGGATGTGAATTGCAAGCGTGAACAATGGAAGATGCAGCAACAGAGGATGAAAAAGCGATGTATGAGACCCATGCTCAAAATTTCCTAAAGGGTGGAAATAATGTATGAATCTCTACAAAAAGAGACAAAGGAAAAGGAGTGATTGCAGCTTTAGTTACGAGCCACGGAAGAGGCCCTGGAAGAACTGAAGAACAATGACCAGAATCTTCAAATAGAGAACGCTGAATTGAAGATGCTTCTACATGAAGAGAAAGAGGAGAAACAAAGTTTGCTATGACAGTTGCAAGCTAAGGACGAGGCCTTTGAAAAGCTGCAGCATGACCCATGTGAGGCAAGAAGTAATTCTATGAATTCATGTATGTGTCCTGATGATGATTTCGTTGCTTTTAAAAATCATACCACAGTAGTTGGCTCCAAATTGTTGAAGAAAATGGGGTATGAAGGAAAATGCTTGGGCATTGATGGCCAAGGTATTGTCAACCCCATCAAAGTAGAAGAATTACCCTGTTAGGCAAGACTTGTGTATGTCAGGAAAGAAGTTGGGGAATTCACTGTGACAACTAGCAAACCAACAACAGATGATGAGAAGCCCTCATCAGTTCTTTCCAAATCGATAGAGGAGGTAAAAGATGTTGATTTCCTTTCAGTTTTGTCTTCACATAGTATGATTTCTGTTGGAGATTTGGATATCCCAATTATAGGGACAAACATGAGGCTCCTTACTAGGAGGCATGAGGAGAAAAAAAATGGTGTTAATAACCAAGGCATAACTCAACCATTGGAGGTTATGCAGAGACCTCAATTTGTAGGTTTGAGATACAATGAGGGAGAATACTTGAAGGTGTAAAATGCTTCCAAGACATCGTTGAAATCGTCAAGGAAAGAGAATGATGGGAACACATCCCCATCATCCCATGGTAGGGAAAGAGCTGAGGCAAGCTCTCATCATAATACTTACACTAGAGATGGAAAGGAAAGGTATAACCACTCTCGATATTCAAATGTTCATTTCTATTATAATCACGTTGTTAAAGATGAATGTAAATCATTGAATAAAAAAAAAATGTACCTTTTGTGGATTACATAACCATACATTTTCTAAGTGTTGGAAAAGAATAGAAACACACAAAAGGATGAGGCATGAAATACCCTCCCAACAATAGGTAAAGAAACATGTCAAGTAGATTTGGAGGAAGAAGATGTATTGCAATCATTGCAATAGAGGTGGCCAACAAAGAGCCACTTGTTGGAGGCTCCTTCCAGAGCAGCACCTTAAAGACAAAGCGTCAGTGCACGAACCAGATGAAATGATTGTTCAAACAATGAATGCGCCACAAGGAGGCGACCCATTCACCTTGATAAGTGAAAAATGGTTTCTAGATATGTTAGCTTGTCATGGTCGTGCGTTTGTAAATCATTTGTTTCATTTTAAAATGTAAAAGTGATTATGTGTTTTCCATCACTTGTTAAGAAACAATGATGTCTGGTCTTATTTTGAGTTGCATGATAAATGGTGAAAGTGATGTTGTGTTTCCATCACTTTTCAAAACAAAATAGTGTTTGGTATTATTGTTGTAAATCACGTGTTGTAGTTATGATGTGTTTTCCATCACTTGTTGAAGCAACAATGATATGTTGGCCTTGTTTTCGTAGCTGGAGTATTGTTTCCATTTTGATGTAAACTTGACCACCGAGTATGTGTTATAAAATCATGGCAAGTATGGGATGCTTGGGTCATTAGTTGGTCATGTAAGTCAAGCATGTAATTTGCAAAACAATGTACTACAAGACACAGAGGTTGCAGGTGTTGTCTCATCGCTTAAGGCTTCAAATAAAAAAGGTGAAGGAGATGGAATCGAAACCTTTTTAGGATTCTTGTGATGTAGACAAGGTAAAGAGAAATTGCAGATTATTTTTCATACTTTTGGAGGACCAAAAGCTCCTCAGTGGGGAAGATTGATCCACGTGGCTCCAAGGACACACACAGGACAAAGAGGGCTTATGGAAGCTCAAAAATAAAAGTGATCAGAATGCTTTTGGACCAAGACCAGGGTGTAGATATCGTCTTCCTGATCACAACAGTGCAAACAGTTTGTTAATCTGAGGTCATATGAGGGAGAGCAAGCCAGTCAAAATTTTGGTCAAAGTTGGGTTGTGGGCTAGGTTTAAGTGTCCTACAATTTGACCGAACCCGAGGCATGAAACCTAGATCTCGAAAGTGGGAAAATTTGTTGGATCGTTAATTTGTCTAATATCCCCTATCTTAAACAAATTAAAACAAAATGTGGTCTATTAAATAAAAAAATATAAATGTGGTGGCTGGCCACCATCCCCGCCACCCCTAAAACTATACTAACAAAATTTTATTTAATATGGCTGACGGGCCATGACCCCTGTCACCCCCCCCCCCAATTGCACCATATAAAAATTAATATAAAAAATGGCCGATGGGCCATGAACCCTGCCGACCCCAACTCCACCCCACCATATTAATATCATATGTTATAAGGGGTGGGTGGGCCACCTCCAGTGAACCCGGCCCACACCCCAACACCACCACCCTGTTTCATGCACATGTTACGGAGGTCGGCGGGCATTGAGCCCATGCCAACCACGTGGGCTGGCCCGCCAATATGCGGCAGCACCATACCAACCATTGAACTCAAACAAACGGGGCCCCCATTTAATAAAATGTGTTGCAGAGGTTATGGGGTGGGTCATCCAATGCGAACCTGACCCACAAAACAAATATAGGTGTAGTTTTGTGAAATGAAAGGTGTATTAATATGGAGGGGTCAGGGTTTGACAACTCGACCTCCTCCTTATAATTCGGGATCTTTACCAATCTGCCCAACTGTCTACATTGTAATATTCGCCCACCAAAAACATTATATAAATCCTGATTTTCTCAATGCAAGGAGGGTAAGGCATGGAATGGAAACCGAGACACATAATTTTTAATTAATTGATTGCAGGTGGAACCATGAGCCCAGAGAAGAGGCAGGTGGAACCATGATTGGGTGAAATTCTCAAGAGGGCAAAATTTTAGCAGTGTCCAAATTGGACAAATTTTATGTTGATCCTACACCTCTCAGCGACACGAACTTGATGGCGCAGTCAGAATTTAGATCTGAGTAGCAGAGTTTCAGATGACCCAGAGGAGGGAGTCTTTGAGAAATCTAGGGGGAATCTAAAAGACTACTTAAGCCCTAGATTCTCACTTTGTCAAAATTTAGAAATTTGACAATCGATTTTGCACTATTCGACGCCACAAATTTGATGGTGCATTTAGATTTTCTATTTGATCATTTCATTGTTCAACCAATTTTCAAGGTGGAGTGCAGGTGTCAACGTTCATCATGCGAGCAGTCATTCCATGAGATTTGACGTTGTGAGATTGATGGTATGACTAGCTTTAGCAGCTTGACATCCTTGTCTTCAGATGGCCCCAGGATGTGAGGTATATGCAGTGTGTTCATGTGCTTCTTTTTGCTATGAGATGCATTGTGCTGCATAGATCCTTGTTGATGTTTTATGTGGGATCTTATTTCTTACTTGTCTCATGATTCCTACTTGATGTGATGCGAAATCATTTGTGGGATGCACTTGCTATCACGATTCGTCATATTTTGTTCGAGATCCCTTGTTGTTATGTTGATGTGATAGTCATGTGTCGCCATGTATGTTTTATGTTTGAGATCCCTTTTATGCCATGTTGGTGGGATTCTCATTATTATCATGCATGAGTTTAGGTAATACTGATAGGAGTCCTTTTTGAATGAGAGTTCCGACAGTGGAACATCTCTTGGAGCCACTCCTGTGTGAGGGAATTTTCCTTGTATGATAGTGATGCCACCACCTATGTACATCATCACTATTGACAATACTTAATGTAGCAGCCTACACCATCTTGACACCAGGGCCCGAAGACATAATCCCTCCTAGACTAACTCCATTATCAACGTCTTGTTATTTATGTTGCTAATGATTTCCATGTTCCTTCTTCCTTACAACATGCATTTATTTTCCTTTATGCTATTTTAATTACAATTCTAACAACATCATGAAAGTAAAAGATCTTGGTTAAATTCGGGAGTTAAGTCAACTCAGATCATGCCTTGCCACTTCATAACATGTGTATGACTCCCAAATCCACATTGGCACTTAGCACCTATTGGCACTTGGCAAGTCTTAGCATGTCTAGCATTCGTTGAGATGCCATGGTATGCTTTGGCATGGTTTAATATTAAAATTTACTTGAGATCAACTATTGGAAAGTAGATGAGAAGTAACAAAGTAATATTTGAAAGTAGATGAGAAGTAACAAAGGAATATTTGGCATTTAGATGCACTAACACTTGGCTCTTGACACCTATTGGCACCTAGTGTTGGTGTGACTAGCATTACCCTATTGGAAAAGGTAAATTCCTGACTTGTTAACCCTCTTATATGTTCATTTTATTTTTGTTTAACTTGTTTCTCCTTTTTGTTTCCTTGACATCCACTGACATGTATTATGAAACCTTTCACATCTTGGCATGCCTTAGCACTTGGCACATCTTAGCATATTTGACATGCCTTCACACTATCTAGCACATGTTAGCATTCCCTAGCACACCTTGGCACTCACACCCTCACAACTAGCCTTACATTTTTCCACGACTTGGGAACTCAATCAAGTCCTTAGCTATTGCATTTAATGTGGCAACGGTCTGCTTCAGCCTTAATAACCTGACCAATTTCACCTATTACATTTAGATTGTGCCTTTTTCACCTAAGAACTACCTATAAATCATATTAGGCCACTCATGTCCAAGATCAACTTATCCCACTTAATAATTTACTAATACAAGGATCACATCTAGCCATGGCCATAAAACAACTAAGCCACATAGCTTACACAGACATTATTTGACATGTATGTGTAGTTCATATAAAAAATAGAGCATTAACTAAGAGTTTGCAAGAACCACAAGATGTAGAAGGCACACTTTATATAAGTCAGTAGAAGCCGAGTGCCCCAAAACTTATACAAAATAATGTACAATATGCAATTTTCTATAATAGTTTAAAACATAAGCATTTGCCCAAAAGGTGCCACATGTCATATAAAAATAATAGCTAAAGGAAAAACAGTGTTGTGACTAGCACACAGTCTCCATTTTTCTAAAAATACTCTGTCGAGCCCCTTATCACAACCGTAGACTTGTATCTTGTAAATCCTATTATGAACTTCTCCTAACACACTTCGTCCTTGGCATACTTGAATTCAGTAACACTCCCTAGAACACACTCTTATTTGTTCATTTCCATGAATTTTGACCTAGTTCTCCCTTGTGATGCCTTGGAACTCCTTAACACTCCTCAACATGCATTGATATTGTCCGACGTGTGTTAGCACGGATTTTCATTCCTTGTCATGCCCTGACCCTCCCTAGATATCATGCCCTCACAACTACCCTTAATTTGCAACTTGGGAACGCAACCAAGTCCTTGCTTGACTACAAGAGCTTGAACAAGTTATGATTACTACAAATAGACTATGTTGTTGAACTATGAAGTTTGGGAGGTACTCCACAAGCCTAGTGAGATCGGTTTGTGTGAGTTTGGCCACAGAAGGATTTGTGGGAAAATAACCCAAGCAAAGGGGTTCTGTACCCAAGATGGGGTTTAAAATATAAAATAAAATTAAAAAGTAAAATTAATATTTCCTAAGGTCTAAGTGGTTAAAACTCATAAGTTCTAGAGGGTTCCTAAGAGGCATAGCTAGGAAAAGCTATTTAGGGAGGAATTAGTATGAAGGCAAGAAAATCAAGTGAGAAGGAGCTCATTCAATCAAGGAGGCTAGGAGAGATGTAATCCTAAAATAGGTTGAGTTAGAGGGTTGAATAAGGGTTGCTAAAGGGAGGCCATGATCATCCACCAAGAGCAATATCATTATGTGAGAGATCACAAGAATGCCACATATCTTAATGGGTTAGATCTAGGAGGTAGGATGACATATTGTTGCTTCTCTTCTGGTATATCGAGCTCAAGAGAGGCGGCTCATGAGAATTTTGGCATGTGATTTTAGTGGCGTTTTTGTGTGAAGGCCACATCAAATTCTGAAATAGAATAGAGGGTTGAGACCTTGTCTTGTGGTAGTTAATAGGTTTCAAGGTCTGTGATAAACACCAACACAAATGGAGGAGGGTTTGCACTAGAATTTAGGGCCAGAACAGAAGTAGCAATAGGTGTAATATTGACTAAGGTAACCGTAGTTTTAGGGTCATCAAGATTTGAAGCTTAGGACAAAATTCTATAAATTAAATGCCCAGAATCTATGGATCCATATGAGCTAGGTCGAGTTTCTTATGGAGGCAAGAGTTATTGTTATTTATATGGGTGGATAGGATTTGTTCTAAAGAAATTAGAATATAAGTATAATTCCCTAGTTAGGGTGGTTTCCTATCATGTTCAGTCCATAAGGTATTCCCTTAAGACTGTGACAAGTATGTGTAGAAGAAGAGGGGTCATGACCCTTAGAGAGAGGTTTATCTCTGCAATACAGACCACAGATCTGGAATATGGTTAGTAGAATTATGTGTGGAGATAACATAACCAAAAGAGGGTGGAACCTTAGTAGAATATTGAACAAAATAAATGTGCCATATGGTGAATGGTTTGACTTAAAGAGGAGTTGACTTTGGTGGAATTCCCATAGCATTTTGGACAGAGGCCTGAAGTAGCATATAAAAATTTAGTCAATGGAATTTTAGTGGATGATTTTTGATCCTAGTTTTATCATATAGAAATGGTTAGAAGGATCATAAGAGGAGTAGTTCATATTTCTTCATAGATTGGACAATATATAAATTGGTACACAAGAATAGTGATTTTGAGACGACTCAAATCACAATTAGGTGGCAGATTTGAAGAGCCCTAGATGAGGGTAGTGTTGCGGGCCCTATATCGGTAAAAGAATTGCTTTTGGTTGGGAAAATTGATGGTATTCCTAGTGCATATGGAGGGTTGTTAGGTGACTGACAAAGAATATCCCTAAGTCTTATACTTGTGAGGGACAACAAGACTAGCAAAAGGGTAGGTATATCTGGCCTAAGGGCGTGCAAATTTTTAAGGACTAAAGTAGAATTCAAGTGGCTAGCGAACTAGCCCTAGTTCACTATATTGTAGAGGATTGAGCCAGTGAGAAGAAGATTGACCTCCATAGCACTAGCCTTGTCATCTTGGAGTAGCAGCATGGAAAAAATGGGCAGACCAAAGATTTGTTCATAAACGGAGTTGTGAACAACTGATTGGAAAAGACTTGCAAACCTTGAAGGGAAAAGGAGGTAGCTAAAGGGAAAAATTTGTTGAGTTGAGTTTAGTAACCTAAAGGAGTTGAGTTCATTGATAGAGGTAGATTGAGGAGTTACAGAATGGGAGGCAAGAGGACCCACTAGATGTGTTCATGGCAGGTGGACTGAAAGGGTTGTATGTGGCCATGATCAACAAGTAGGTCAAGTGTTTTCTTGTTCATGGTATATTAGTTCTCAAAGGGCTAACAACAAGTCTTAGTTTTATTTTGTGTATTAGTGTGATTGTATGTTATATACCTAGGGGGGGATAGTATGGGGTACCAAGGGAGGTACTCAAGGTAATAATGTAATAATGAGATGGGCCATAGTAATAAATAAGGTGGTTAACCCATATCATGTAAGGGACCACAAGTAGTTAATAATAATGTAATGGGCCCATGGTATTAGTTTGATGGTATGAGGGAACCATGGTAATGATCCATGGTATTGTATGTATGATGCCTATATAGAGGCTAGAGACTCCACATGGAGAGAGAGTCAAGGATTATTGTATGGACAGACATATGGCTTGTGGAGTGTTCTCCTTCCTTAAGGAGTGAAGGTATGGTGTTGCCCTACCTTAAGGGTTTGATCAATAAAGAATCATTTCATATTATTTCTGGGTTTATTTGCATTGTATTATATTTTCATATCAGATCTATAATATTCTTGGATCAAATCTATAAAAAGTGGTATCAGGGCACTTTCTTGGGCACAAAAGTGGAGAACTTTTGTGCCCAGAAATAATATGAAATGATTCTTTATTGATCAAACCCTTAAGGTAGGGCAACACCATACGTTCACTCCTTAAGGAAGGAGAACACTCCACAAGCCATATGCATGTCCATACAATAATCCTTGACTCTCTCTCCATGTGGAGTCTCTAGCCTCTATACAGGCCTCATACATACAATACCATGGATCATTACCATGGTTCCCTCATACCATCAAACTAATACCATGGGCCCATTACATTATTATTAACTACTTGTGGTCCCTTACATGATATGGGTTAACCACCTTATTTATTATTATGGCCCATCCCATTATTACATTATTACCTTGGGTACCTCCCTTGGTAACCCATATTATCCCCCCCTAGGTATATAACACTCCACCCCCCTTAGCATGTTTCGTCCCCGAAACATGGGAAGAACACAAATAATAAGATCTACTCAAAAGAGTAGTCCACTGGTACCATGCACGTGCATCTAGCCATCCAAGAGAAAGGTGAACCCTTGATCTCGCTGGTGCCTCGCTCGCTTGAGATGGAAGTTGACCATGGCAACTTTTCTGTGTTGATGTGTAGAAGGTGGATCTTCGCTCCTCGATATCCGTCATACGGGGGTTGTTGTCCTTGTGGCTAATTGGTTGCCATCTTGTTGGTTGTTTTCTTGCGGGGTGATGTGGGTGATGATATGTTGAAGGTTTAACCCACGGTGTCTTTTTCTTTAATTCACCCTGCTGTGGTGCCTGTTGTGGTGTCTTCTTTTCCAATATGACTTCAACCACTAAGCCCTCATCTGATGTACCTGTAACCTTTTCTGCTTCAACCTCTGTTTGTGTTTGATTGTCGATCATTAAAGGCTCATCATCTGATATGTTAGTCCCTGGAACATCTTCTGCTTCAGCCTCTACCTGTTTATTGATGAAAATATCCTGTAATGTAATTTTCTTCTTTTTATACTAGAGCTTCAGGAATTTCTTCTGCACATTAATATTGATAGTACCTGCAGATTCCATCCAAGGATATCCCAAAACAATATCCATATCATCCATCTCTGAGGTATAAAAATCACCATGAAACACATACTTACCCATAGAAAGCTTCAAATCCTTATAAATTTGAATAGCCTCATCATCAACCTGTGTATTTTCAATTTGTTTTGCTGGAACTTGCAATTTTTTTGCCAAATTAACATTGATGAAATTATGCTTGCAACTAGGTATAGAAACAATGATCTTCTCTTTCTAAATCAATCCATGAACCTGCAATAAGGAGACACCTGTAGCAAAAAACCCCTTATGTGTCCCATTCTCCTTTTTTCTAGCCCGAGACCATTTGTCCAAAAAGAGTTTTTCAAATTCTGCATCTGAAAGTTTGGTCAACTACTTGTGGTCAAGTGATAACCACCATTTTTCAGCCTCATCTCTCATATTAAGCTTCATTGGAATCTTCCAACGTGTCCCATGTATGGACTTGTATCTCTGTATGAAATCTTCAATAGTAGGACCATCATCTTTCCCTGTAAAATATAGCATCTCCATGAAGAGGGTTTGAGAAAAATTCACTTACTTGGCGAAAATTTGAAATTGTCACAGTTTCGTCAATATTGCTCAGAATCCCTATTATGACCTGTTCTCAGAAATGGAACAATCATTATGCATCTACCCATGTGATAGAAATCTTGATCCCGACACTAAAATTTCAGATCCGCGCTGCAACTCTTCCGTCGTCACCAATGTGGAGCACCTGGAAGGTATGCTTTTTGACAAGCAATCTAGTGGTTTTTCAATATTATTTCTAACCTTTTTTGCATTATGAGTCTAAAAAAATATAAGGGTTTTGATAAATTGTGTGAAAATGGACAAACGAACCTCAATCACTAATAATTGATGTTTTCTATGTAGAAGGACGCGGAAATAGGGAATTATCGAGTAAAAACAAGAAGCGAAAGGAAAGTAACTGCTGTCCCGTCGACAGGGAACCAGATGCGGACAAGATCAAGTAAAATTAGAGCCGAATAATCCAGGAAAAGAACGCAGGATACCGAGACGGAGAACGCAAGAAGGAAAGAGGAGAACTGAACGATTAGCGAATCCCTCAGGATCTTCGATCCTGAGGGATCGCTGCTTTAAGCTTATCTTTTGTATCTAGACATCTCCGTCATTTCTGTTATATAAAGGTACCACGCCATCGAGCGTGGGGGACGACTGTTGTTATAATTATAAACTCAGAACAACTTTGATCATTAAGTTTTGTAAGATCTGATTTTGTATACTTTTGTTAATGCAATCAATATAAAGGACTTGGTGTTCACTTTGTTTCTGCATCTGAGGTAACTTTAAGTGGTGTACCATTGGTAGCCAAGGGCCCAACTCCGACGGTCACTTGCTGTTGTATCATACGGTGATTTGTGTGGTTTGCTTATTTCTCTTGTTTCAGTAATCCGATATATCTTTTACATGATAGACTATGCTTCTTAATTAATATCTGAATCTGAATAAGTTCTTTAATCCACGTCTCTGTATTACACAAAGTGAATCTATTTGAATTGCATCCATTTCTACAGCAAGATATTGGTATGAATGTTATTATTATTGGATTCATATAAAATAAGTATTTGTGAGGCTTGAAGATAATATCACTTTGTTCAGAAACATAGTCACATCATACATTACTCTCGGATCGCTACAGTAGTATAGAACGCGTACATACATTTGGGTTTGCTGTTCCATTTGAGTTTGTTGTTCCATTTGAGTTTGTTGTTCCATTTGAGATTGTTGTTCCATTTGAGTTGCTGTTCCATTTGAGTTTGCTGTTCCATTTGAGTTGTTGTTCCAATTTATATGATTGACGTTTCCTGTTTATGATAGTTTGTTGTTCCATTTCATTACTGTTGTTTCATTTCATTACTGTTGTTCCATTTGATTACTTCTATTCCATTTTAGAATTGTTGTTCCATTTTACTTTCGCTAATCTGCCTTTATTGCTTTCGCGTGATAGCAGGCCTAAGGCTGTCGTGAGCCCAGCAAGACGCTGCCTAGCTCCCAGACCTATAAGTCCATGCTTTGGTTTTCTTTCTTTATCAGTTTCTAAAGGGAAGGGTTATTGGTTCCGTACCCTTGACTGATCATCTGCCTTGTGTGATTTCATCTTCTGAATTGGTTTAGCTACAGCTTAGTGTTTGTTTCCTTTCAAGTCATTAGAACGCTATACTACCGAGCATTACTTGGACAGAACAGCCTCGGATTGAGTTACTCCTTGAAAGAACAAAACGATCCCGGATTGACTTAATAATGTGGAATAATTGGTGGTGTGAGAGACCCTAGTTATCGCTCTACATTTTGGCGCCGTTGCCGAGGAAGGGGTAATAGCCATTTGTCCTTTATAGAGTAGTGCGCAAATCTGCTAGGAGGGAGTTGGATTTTAAAAACGGAAGGTAAGAACCTGCGTACGGAGCATGTAAAAGCCCTGCTCCACCGTTCGCTCTCTTAGTAGAATTGCTGGTTAAATAGGATTTAGCAGTTTAATTGGAGTGCATGACTAAGCAGAAAAAGTTAGAGAAAGATCAAAAGCCTCCATCCAAAGCTAAGGGGCCGGTGACCCTTGGACGAACGACCTTCATAGACGAAATCTATAATAAAGCTGACTCTCAGCCATCAGTAGGTTATAAGAAAGTCAATTCTAAACAACCTACTAGTTCCCTTCAGGCCTCGGGATCACCATCTGAAGCCTTTGCTGAGGTGCACAGTCGAACAGAGGAGCAAGATTTTCAAGAAATTGAAAATTTGACTCCTGGACCATTGCACGAAGGGACCCAAAGTAACCTTTGTGAAGGAGAAGGAGAAACAGGGGGAATTGAGGAACCTAGATCTCCTATTGAATTAAACCAACCTTTAAATAGCCCGGACAAGGGAAGCGCTGTAAAAATCCTTGTTGAAGGAATTCATTCACCGCAGACAGTTGGGGCCATTATCATCCCTGATCAAGGGAGTGGTGTCAAGACAATCCCTGTTAAGACTACCCCTCCTCAACCAAGGAACACTCTCTTGGAAATTCCTGAAGATTACTGGCATATATTCGATCCCATGGCGCAGAATCAGCCAAACACCCAGACCTTTACATTGCAATATCCGATAGTAGATTCTGCAGCAAATGCGCCCATGAAAGCCATCCCTCTCCAGCATATTCCCACATTTCATGGCCTTACATCAGAAGATCTGGACGCATTCTTGTTCGAATTTGATGTATTATGTAGAGGATACGATTACACCACCGATCCCCAGAAACTGAAATTGTTCCCCTCTACATTAAAAGGGGTTGCGTTAAGATGGTTTATGGGCTTAGGTGGTGGGGTTATTAACAATTGGGATCAAATGAAAGAAGCCTTTTTAAAGAAATATCAAGATTACTATAGGTCGAGAGAACTAAAAGATGAAATCTTTCAAATGTCAGCCAGACCAAACGAAACCTTACAAGAATATGTGGAACGTTTCCAATATAACTTGCAAAGATCCCCTTATGCATCGCTACCTCTGCCTGAAAACGTGTTGAAAACTGCATTAATTAGAGGTATGAAAGAGCAATGGATCGAAACGTTAAACATTATGGGGAAAGGAGACATTTATCAGGAAAATTTTGCTGATATCATTGATCTGTGTATCAGGAGCTCAAGAGGCAGCACGAGGATAAAACCAGCGGAATATGATCGCTTCCCCAGAGATAACAGAACATTAACAGAGGGAGTAACACGGGTGGAACTTGGAAATTTGCTAGAAAATTTTAAAACTGATATCCTGGGAACATTAACTACACAACTTGACATTGTGCAGGCTAAACAGAAGCAAGCCGAGGCGGAGCAGAATCTAGCAGTTTTTTGCCCACAATGCAGGAAGAAACACAGCCACAAGGAATGCCCGCTGGATACAGTCCAAATATGTGCTATCTTCACCAAGGACCACCTGACCGAAATCTGCCCTTCACTTCCTGGTTTGAAGGTAGTATACAAAGAAGCAGAAGAGGAGCCAGAACAAGCATATTTCATTAACCAGCGTCGTCAATGGCAGCCTAGGCAATCAGGTATGTTTTCAGACCCCTCCTCTTCTTTTCAACCCCCACAGTTCAATACTCAGCAACAGAACATGTGGCAAAACCAGTCTCAACCCCCGTTTTCAAATTGGTCACCTCAAATGTTTCCTACTCCGAACCCTTGGATGTCCCAATTTGGTTGGCCAAACTGCCCTTATCCTCCACCATATTGGTAGAATAGTTCCTATCCTCCGCAGTGGACCCCTTCCACTTCGCAAAGCTCATCCTGGCAGACAAGCTGGCCAAGATCGACATATCAGCCAACAAGATCAATCCCACTCCCTCAACCAACTCTGCCAGCTTTACAACAAAATCCCCAGTCTAATCTGAGACCGCAACTCCCAGCCCAACCCAATCCCAATCCTAATAATAGGCCAGTCCAATCCATCCAAATCATAGACACATCAGAGATTGAGTCTGACCTAAGGGAGTGCAACGATCTTCACTTAAGATCTGGACGAATAATAGAAACAGAGGGAGACAAAACAATTTGCGTTGAAGATCAGTTACCAATAGAACAACCCCCACAACAGAAGGATGAAAACAAAGAGCAAAACAATAAACAAGCAAGTACATCCTCTCCTCCTTTCCTAGAACGATTAGTCATATCTCGACCTATACAACCTCCAGACTTCGACATTTTGGGAGAATTACAAAATTTGTATATAAAGATTCCATTCCTCCAAGCCATACAATATATTCCTATATATGCAAAAACCATAAAAGAATTATGCATCAAAAAATCAAGGAGGAATACAAATACTAACCCTAGAGTCCAAGTAGTTGGTACTTTATCCGACCTATTATCAGGAAAAGAGACACCTATCAAATATGAAGATCCCGGGAACCCAATTGTAACTGTTCAAATCTATGGCCAAACCCTGACTAACGCTCTAGTTGACCTGGGAGCTGCAATCAACATTTTGACAACCTCCACCTGCCAAAAGCTTGGCATCACGTCAGTAGAACCTACCTCTACTCTGTTAGAATTGGCAGATCGATCTGTAGTTCGACCAGAAGGTACTCTGAATGATGTCATGGTTTCCATAGATTCCTGGGAGTATCCCACAGATTTCCTGGTAATTAATCCTAAAACCCGACTAGATGGACATCCGTTAATCCTAGGCAGACCCTGGCTTGCTACTGTCGATGCCTACATTGGCTGTCGGCAAGGACACATGACTATAGCTAAAGGACCAGATGTTAAAAATTTAATTTTATATCCTTCAACACAGCCAAGCCTGCCAATGATTAAAACTAACTCTTATCCTGTGTCATATCTTGCTAACAACATCAGATCTCCATTAACTATACAGAAGGCTTTAGACTTTAAAGATCAAACAGAAGACGACGCCATTAACAATTTTATTAGTCAAACTGACGCTAGAACACATATGCAGTGTTTTATGATAGAAGCAGCATTTGACAGTGAGCTAGAAGAAGATCCCTTAAAAGATCCACATGACCAGACAATACCAGTAACTGTTGTTGCCAATAGTAACGTAGTGGAAATTGAAACTGGTAAAACTTTGAATATTAACACCAACCTTACATCAGATCAAGAAATAAAGCTTGTTAATCTGTTACAAAAATACAAGGATGCATTTGCGTGGGATTATCCTGACATGAAGGGGATTGATCCTCAATTATGCACCCATCACATCTATATAGAGAAAGATGCAAGACCTGTCCGTCAGCCACAAATAAGACTCAACCCTCACCTGAAAGAGATAGTAAAAGACGAACTTCAGAAGCTCTTAGATGTTAACTTTATTTACCCTATCTCTGACAGTAAATGGGTCTCTCCCCTTGTGGTGGTACCCAAGAAAAATGGAAAATGGAGGATTTGCGTGGATTACAGGGAGTTAAACAAGGCTACACAGAAAGATCACTTTCCCCTCCCATTTATAGACCAAGTGTTGGACACGTTAGCAGGGAAGAAATTTTTCTCCTTCCTGGACGGCTTCAGTGGATATAACCAAATCCAAATTTCCCCTGAAGACTAGGATAAAACTACCTTTACGTGCCCCTGGGGAACGTTTGCCTATCGAGTATTACCCTTCGGCCTATGTAACGCCCCTGCTACATTTCAAAGGGCTATTCTCAGTATTTTTGCAGATATAATAAACGATGGACTTGAGGTGTATATGGACGACTTCACACCGTATGGGGATGAATTTGATCCAGCTCTGGATACCCTGGAAAAAGTTCTACAATGCTGCATTGCTACCAGACTCTGCCTGAGCCACGAGAAGTGCTACATGATGATGACGGAAGGGCTCATTCTAGGGCACTACATTTCAGCAGCTGGCATCCAGGTAGACCCTGCTAAAATTCAGATTCTTTTGCTCATCCCTACCCCCACTACTCAAACAGAGGTACGTAGTTTCCTTGGATTTTCTGGATATTACAGACAATTTATAGAACATTATTCACGAATTGCAGCACCTCTATATGCCTTAAATGGTAATGTTGATTTCCTGTGGACAGAGAAATGTGACCAGGCTTTTAAAGAATTGAAAAAGTTGTTGTCAATAGCTCCAGTCCTTCGAGGACCAAACTGGAATTTGCCATTCCAGATCTCATCGGATGCCTCGGATACAGCAATCGATGCAGTCCTAGGACAAGAAGAGGATAAGAAGCCATACGCTATTTACTATATTAGCAAAAATTGATCCTCTGCCGAACTCAATTATACTGTTACTGAAAAGGAATTCCTGGATGTAATTCATGCTGTTAATAAATTTAGGCATTATATTACAGGTTATCCTGTTGTGTTATATACAGATCATTCTGCTATCAAATATCTAGCAAACAAACCTGTCACGAATGCTAGAGTAACTCGATGGTTGATCCTGTTGCAGGAGTTCGACATCACAATTAAGGATCGACCCAGCAAGGAGAACCCTGTAGCCGACTTCCTCTCAAGAATACCCAAATCAATCGAAACAACAGCCGTGGAAGATCAATTCCCTGATGAACATCTGTTTGCCATTGCCATTCGAACACCCTGGTATGCTGACGTCGCCAATTACCTTGCAGTGGGTAAGTTACCAAAACACCTAACCCCTCAGGAACGAAAGCAAATTGTTCAAAAAAGCACTCGATTTTCGTGGATTGGAGACCATTTATTCCATACAGGGGCAGACATGCAAATCAGGAGGTGTATTCGAGAGGATGAGATCCTAGACATCTTAAAGGCTTGTCATAATGGACCATGCGGGGGGCACTTTGCCGACAAGAGAACAACGCATAAAATACTACAGGCAGGATACTATTGGCCTACAGTTTTTAAGGACGCGAAAAAGTTTGTACAAGCCTGTGACAGCTGCCAGCGAGCAGGAAAACCTGGTCAAGATGATGAAATGCCTCTGAGACCACAAGTGGTTATTGAGCCATTTGAACGATGGGCTCTCGATTTCGTCGGGCCCATTAATCCACCATCAAACCAGAGGACATACATCCTGGTAACAACAGACTATGTTACTAAATGGGTTGAGGCTGAATCATTAGCTAGGGCTACAGAAGATTCGGTAATACAATTTTTGTTCCATTTGTTTCTACGTTATGGACTTCCGAGAGAAGTAATTACAGATGGTGGACCACAATTTGTTGGAAATAAACTAGCTGCAACATTTAACAACTATCATATCCAACATAAGATTACTACCCCCTACCATCCGCAGGCAAATGGACAAGTAGAAAACAGTAACAAGATAATTGAATCAATCTTAACAAAGACTATCGCATCACACAGGCGTGATTGGGCTGCTCGGCTACCTGAAGCACTGTGGGCTTATAGAACCACATGGAGAAGTACGACAGGCTATTCGCCTTATCAATTGGTGTTTGGGAAACAACCAATCTTTCCTATCGAATTTGAGATCCAAACACTACGAACTGCACAAGAGGTCGACCTAGATCTGAATGAGGCACAGATCAATCGACTACGACAAATCAACGAATTGGATGAGATTAGGCTCTCTGCATTGCAAAACACAGCATTAATCCAACAGCAGCGAGCTAAGTGGCATGATGCACTTATAAAGAATAAAGTCTTCCATGAAGGAGACTGGGCTCTGTTATACGATTCTCGGTTCCAGGATTTCCTGGGGAAACTCCAGACTCGCTGGCTAGGACCATATGAGATCCAGAAGGTGCACGACAATGGGACCCTCACTCTGATCACAATTGACAGTTCTGGACATACGTTCAAAGTAAATGGCCACCGAGTTCGTCTCTATCGAAGACCTCTTACTCGGGAATCCTTTTGTCAACAGCTACAGCAAGATACTGATTTGGAGATCTTAGGAGAGGAAGTGAAATCTTCCTCACCTATAACTTAAGCAACTTGTTTTTCATAATTTGTACATAACATCCTGTACATATGTTCTTTTCATCTTTGTTTGTAGTATTTTGGTTACCTTATTTTGCACAGCACTGGTTTGATTTTGTTGTTCCTTTTCAAAAGGAACAACACTCGTGTGATTCTGCTGTTCCTTTTCAAAAGGAACAACACTTTTGGTGTTTTGCTGTTCCTTTGCAAAAAGGAACAGCACTTTTTGCTTTGTCGTTCCTTTGCAAAAAGGAACAGCACTTTTTGCTTTGTTGTTCCTTTGCGAAAAGGAACAACACTTTTTGCTTTGCCGTTCCTTTGCAAAAAGGAACATCACTTTTTTCTTTGTTGTTCCTTTGCGAAAAGGAACAACACTTTTTGCTTTTCCGTTCCTTTGCAAAAAGGAACAACACTTTTTGCTTTGTTGTTCCTTTGCGAAAAGGAACAACACTTTTGCGTTTTGGAATTTTTGTTGTTCCTTTGCGAAAAGGAACAACACGTTTGTGTTTTGGAATTTTTGCTGTTCCTTTGCGGAAAGGAACATCACTTTTTTGGCTTTGCTGTTCCTTTGCGAAAAGGAACAACACTTTTTGTTTTGCTGTTCCTTTGCGAAAAGGAACAGCACGTGTGGATTTTTGCTGTTCCTTTGCGAAAAGGAACAGCACGTGTGGATTTTTGATGTTCCCTTGCGAAAAGGAACAACACGTGTGGATTTTTGTTGTTCCTTTGCGAAAAGGAACAACACTCTTTGTGCTTTGCTGTTCCTTTGTGAAAAGGAACAACACTCGCATATTTCTTTTTCCAAGATGCAGAATTTGGTTAATTCCGCTATTTCTTTTCCACAAGATAAGTCATTCACATGCTTCACTCAGAGAAGACACCATCAGAACCTTTCTGCTCCTATTTGGACGTTTTGCGATTATGCTCTCCTAAATCCTTTAGATATAGCAATGAAATTATGCAATGAACATAAAGCATGATATACCGAAACCAGCATATCATAAATCGCTACTATTTTAACAGTCAGTATATATAAGAAAACAAGAGGAGGAACATTAAACTTCATCTCCACTGTCATTATATTATTCCCGAACCATGGTTTGGTAATTTTTATCATGTCGATCTCCCTAAAAACTTTCTTGATCATTAATGAGGAATATGAGCAAACGATTTATATCTGTCTGTTGGGATTGTAAGACTTCTTCCACCATTCCCCGCTCTTAAGGAGTGCGGAACCACCCTTATGTGTAATTGAACAAAGAAAAAGAGAAGTGTGATGCAAAAGAAGAATAAAAGAAAAAATAAAAACAAGATATGAAATCGTCAAATGCAGGATAGGGGGTCTCATTCAGAGCCAGCCTACCATGATCATAAGGATGGAAGCGAAGTGGCATTCCCATTACGGCCACCACACCAGGGATATGGTCCAAAGGTAAAATAACAAGCAAACCTTGGAACAGGAGGTCTCATCACGAGCCAGCCTGACCACGTTTCGTGCCTACCTTGTGAATGGCATTATGGTTATTTGGTCACCAAGCCAGCATAATGGCCTGCATTTTGGCAAAGCACTCTTCAGTAGATACACAAAGGATAATGGTTCCGGAGGGTGAGATAAACAACTTTGCCAAGGTTATGAACACCTGTTGGCAGCAGAGCTCTGTTAATGGCATTGGAGTCGTAATATTTACACCAACAGGTATGATATTAAGTCTGTTTGTCTTTTATATCCTTTGCATATATCATATGTCACACCCTGATATAATTATCGCATGAACATTATCACCAATCATGGCAACGGAATTGACAATGACTACTGGAGACTTGGTACAGTTGACAGACGTCCAACCCCTCGGTTCCTCATTATATCACACTGGCTTATCTTAAAAGCGATCCACTTTTCTGCCTCGGTTTCGGTACTTCATTGTCCTTTTACAACATGGCATAATTTCTACCTGCTGTACTTTATGATTTGACTCCCGACTGGCTGCTGCTCCTCTCTTTGATGGCTGGGGGCAGCCTATCAGATCGCGGGGGGGAGGTAACCTCATTACTCCAATGGTTACGTGGCTGCACACCATTCGGGCAAAATAATGACACGATTTAACGGTATGATGATCTCATTCTACGGACTGCCATCCACAATATTTCTCTTTGCTGCATGCTCTGCAAAAATCCTTCCTAAAATTAGCATCGAGTATCCTCTCTGCTCGGTAAATACTGCGAACAGTTGTTGTTTCATTCCCGAGTTTATTTCTGAGAGTAAGCTATGGGCGGGAAGACAATCCGAAGTGAACCACACAAGCTCACCGCGTCCGCTGCTGCCCGCGAAATTCTGGAAAATGCAGGATGGTTGAATTACTTCAACCGCCTGCAAGAATCGAATGAGGCTGTAGCGTTGGAATTCCTGCAAAATTTGCAGGAAAACCACTCTATAGTCGGAGGAAAGCGGATAGAAGTTACGGAGGACATTATTGCAGAAACCTCAGGACTACCAGCTGTTGGACCCAGATGGGATCTGAAGAAGGAAAGACTGCAGAAAGTAATGGAAATTTTCCAAAGGGAAGGCCAAAGTCTGACAGTCAAAGGGAAAGGAGTTCTGCCGACAACACTGGGGGAACCCTGGACCGAGCTGGCGAAGATAGTGCAGAGCTATATCACCTGCGAAGGGAGAAAAGATGTGGTAAGGGCTCATCACTTAAAACTTCTAGTTGTTTTAAAGGGAAAATGTTCTGTAAATCTCCCTGCCCTTTTAAATTCGTTATTACATGATGCGGCCCGAAGCCTGAAGAAGGCTCAGCACACAGATACGGTTGTGAGCCACCACGGACTGATTCGGCTAATAATAAGCCACAGTCTTACCCAACAGCAAAGCACCTGGGAGGAATTGGTCGAAACAGTTAAAGAGGGACTGGCTGTACCACCCCCAAAATCTGAACGAACCTCCAGCACACTGGAACGTTCAGAAAAACGTAAGAAGTCGGCGGCAGAAAAGCATGCTGTTTCGAAACGGAAGCGACCCTCCGATACGCCGGAACGACCAGAGGAACCTAGAGAACCTGTTGGCACTCCCAACCTGCCTGAAAGACCCAGGAAGTCAGCTCAATTGGTTCGAATACAGGGAAGGTTGGAAAAGATTCAGAAAACTGCGGCCCAACCAATTGAAATCGAGGACGAACCTTCGGAAGTGGAAGGTGAATTACCCGAAGGAAATGCTGAGCAATCAGAGGCTGGAACTAACCAGCCAGAAGGAGGAATTGAAGAAGAAAACGCACAATCTATGGGTAGCCCGTTGCAAGACCCTCCAGGAGAAGAGGAATTGGCAGTAGTTCTGGCCAATATGGGAGGATACGGCCAAGCCTCCAGTACAGGAGGCGTCCTTGATGGCCCCGCAGAAGAAGAATTACCCGAGGAAAGGCATGCAGAAGAGGCAGGGGAAGAAAACCTGCCTGGCTATGGCAATGAAGCAGAAGACATCAATTCGGGACAATCTGTCCCCAGGGCGCCGGAAGATGTTCCAGGAGAGGAAGAAGAAGTAAGATTGAAGGCCAAACCCTCTGCCGAGGTAAGGGAAATTGAAAAATTGAGGAAGAAGCACCAGAGGATGCTGGGCACGATAGCCAGACTTCGGCAACAAATTAGAATGTTGAAAGCCAGTCTGAGAATACAAAAAACTGCAAGGAAAAGGAAAAGGACCACGACAGCAAGAACCCCGAGGGTTAGAGTTTGTTTTGATGGACGAAACCCCATCAGGAGACCTACTGTCAAGGAACAGTCTGCTGTTCCAAATGATAATGAGGAACAGGGTGCTGTTCCAATAGAAATTGTTGTTCATCTGGCCCGGAGGAACGAATGGACATTCCAATGGAACAGCAAGAGGCTCCGGTGGTAGGAAGACCGAAGCAACCCTTTGTTCGCATTAAAAAGGAAACGGATAGCAAAGAGGTTCAAACAGAAGCACCCCCCTCGGGTGTAATTCGGGTCCAAAATTCCAAACAACGTAATAAGAAGGTCCAGGTTAAACTTCCAGCTTCTACGGCTGTGTGGAAGAAAGACCCGAAAACCAGAACCTTGCATAAAATGATGAAGGAAGCCCAGCAGGAGGCCGAGCAGTTGCGAGAACAGACGGTCCCCAAGGAAAGATACGAAGAGCTCCAACAGCAACTTCAAAACATCAGTCAGTCTGAGAGCCAGGCCTTTGAAGGATGTCAGAAGGAGTAGGAAAAGGTTGCTAAGGTAACTCGTCGACTAGATAGTGTTGTTAAGAAGATGGACACCTTGTGTTCCTTGTATACTGATGTTTTGACTTGTAGAGCCCCTGCTAAAAATTATGCTTTGTTTTTGCTTGAACGTTATTTGAGATTAAAAATAAAAGCTGTTAGGGCGGGAGCACCTATCCATATCAACACTGTTAATGATTTTATAGACTACTGCAAGCACTATGGAGTTAAAGTTCAAAGGTTGTTATGTGAATTTTACCTGCACAATCTTGTCTTAGACCAGGAAACTGATTTGAATCCTGGCCCTTTCGTTGGCGATATACAATTTCAAGCCTTTATCTCATTTGGGGTGAATCAGTTAAAATGGCTTAAAGCTTACAACATCTTCCAGAGGCAAGAAAATAGTTTAGACCTATGGGTACGAGCTGAACCTAGGGACCCAGCAGCATTATGGAGAGAGCATAGGAGTATGATGAGGATCCCAGGTGTCATGAAGATATTAGGTCCCATGCATGGAGACTTGATCCGAAATGGTCTGGAGTATTTCCTGACTATTAAAGACCATGCCCTCCATGCTGCAAAGTTTCGCTACCGAACCTCTAACCCAAACATCCAGCTCAGGGAACCCTTTAACTTTGAGAATTTTGAATTGGCTGTCAGTCGATTGAGTCTCTATGGGGAACAGATTCTGCGAGCAGGACCATTCTGGTTGGGGTATCGGTTTCGCAGCCCAATTATTTGGTATCCTGCACCTGGATATCAGGCCCTATATGAGATGCCTGCAGATCAATTAGATTAGTTATTTGACCATCTAGTTGCTAATCATGGTTGTCGACCTCTTCGTGAGATCCCTTCTCCGGCCTACTCTCTCACAGCCTTGCATGTCAATTACAACGTTTTCATGAGGACATGAAATAGGGTAAGCAGGGGGGTGTGTGGAGCACCTGGAAGGTATGCTTTTTGACAAGCAATCTAGTGGTTTTTCAATACTATTTCTAACCTTTTTTGCATTATGAGTCTAAAAAAATATAAGGGTTTTGATAAATTGTGTGAAAACGGACAAACGAAGCTCAATCACTAATAATTGATGTTTTCTATGCAGAAGGACGCGGAAATAGGGAATTATCGAGTAAAAACAAGAAGCGAAAGGAAAGTAACTGTTGTCCCGTCGACAGGGAACCAGATGCGGACAAGATCAAGTAAAATTAGAGCCGAATAATCCAGGAAAAGAACGCAGGATACCGAGACGGAGAACGGAAGAAGGAAAGAGGAGAACTGAACGAATCCCTCAGGATCTTCGATCCTCGCTGCTTTAAGCTTATCTTTTGTATCTAGACATCTCCGTCATTTCTGTTAGATAAAGGTACCACGCCATCGAGCGTGGGCGACGACTGTTGTTATAATTATAAACTCAGAACAACTTTGATCATTAAGTTTTGTAAGATATGATTTTGTATACTTTTGTTAATGCAATCAATATAAAGGACTTGGTGTTCACTTTGTTTCTGCATCTGAGGTAACTTTAAGCAGTGTACCATTGGTAGCCAAGGGCCCAGCTCCGACGGTCACTTGCTGTTGTATCATACAGTGATTTGTGTGGTTTGCTTATTTCTCTTGTTTCAGTAATCCGATATATCTTTTACATGATAGACTATGCTTCTTAATTTAAATCTGAATCTGAATAAGTTCTTTAATCCACGTCTCTGTATTACACAAAGTGAATCTATTCGAATTGCATCCATTTCTACAACAAGATATTGGTATGAATGTTATTATTATTGGATTCATATAAAATAAGTATTTGTGAGGCTTGAAGATAATATCACTTTGTTCAGAAACATAGTCACATCATACATTACTCTCGGATCGCTACAGTAGTATAGAACGCGTACATACATTTGGGTTTGCTGTTCCATTTGAGTTTGCTGTTCCATTTGAGTTTGTTGTTCCATTTGAGTTTGCTGTTCCATTTGAGTTGTTGTTCCATTTGAGTTTGTTGTTCCATTTGAGTTGTTGTTCCAATTTATATGATTGACGTTTCCTGTTTATGATAGTTTGTTGTTCCATTTCATTACTGCTGTTCCATTTCATTACCGTTGTTCCATTTGATTATTGCTGTTCCATTTTAGAATTGTTGTTCCATTTTACTTTCGCTAATCTGCCTTTATTGCTTTCACGTGATAGCAGGCCTAAGGCTGTCGTGAGCCCAGCAAGACACTGCCTAGCTCCTAGACCTATAAGTCCATGCTTTGGTTTTCTTTCTTTATCAATTTCTAAAGGGAAGGGTTATTGGTTCCATACCCTTGACTGATCATCTGCCTTGTGTGATTTCATCTTCTGAATTGGTTTAGCTACAGCTTAGTGTTTGTTTCCTTTCAAGTCATTAGAACGCTATACTACCGAGCATTACTTGGACAGAACAGCCTCGGATTGAGTTACTCCTTGAAAGAACAAAACGATCCCGGATTGACTTAATAATGTGGAATAATTGGTGGTGTGAGAGACCCTAGTTATCGCTCTACAACCAAAATTTCTGCAAAAATAGCTGATTTTAAATCAGCGATATCTCCCTCATCCGGACTTCGATTCGACCGATTATTGTTTTGAAATCGGGTATTTTTTCACATAGAATCCAGATCTGCAATTATATGTTTCAGATCTTGTACCGGGACGTCTATATCTGCACCGCAAAATCGCTGCCCTGAAAATTGTCTACAACCCCATTGATTTTTAGATCAGTGATATCTCCTTCATCCAGACTCTGATTGAACCGATTTTTTTTAAATTGGTTATTTTTTTCACAAATAATCCAGATCTGCAATTAGATTTAGCAGATCTTGCACCAAAACATACAGATCTGATCTGCAAACTCGCCGACCCTGAAATCCTGCAAAAATAAAAAAAATTCTCCACTTTTGTGCCCAAGAAAGTGCTCTAATACCACTTGTTATAGACCTGATCCAAGAATATTATAGATCTGATATGAAAATATAAGACAATGCAAATAAACCCAGAAATAATATGAAATTATTCTTTATTGATCAAACCCTTAAGGTAGGGCAACACCATACATTCACTCCTTAAGGAAGGAGAACACTCCACAAGCCATATGCTTGTCCATACAATAATCCTTGACTCTCTCTCCATGTGGAGTCTCTAGCCTCTATATAGGCCTCATACATACAATACCATGGATCATTACCATGGTTCCCTCATACCATCAAATTAATACCATTGGCCCATTACATTATTATTAACTACTTGTGGTCCCTTACATGATATGGGTTAACCACCTTATTTATTACTATGGCCCATCCTATTACCTTGGGTACCTCCCTTGGTACCCAGATTATCCCCCCTAGGTATATAACATTGTAAAGGGCCATGATCCCTAGTACAGGAGCTCTAGCATGTTCTATTATAGTTTGTAATATAACAAAGAATATTTTGAAAAAGTTAAAAATTGTCATGTGCATTAGTTGATTCATTGATGTGTGCAGATTTCGTTGTCCAAAGTAGATGTGTTTTGGCACTTGAGTGTGTTTGCATCAAATATTCTAAGATCAAACCCATATTCTCACATGGTGTGGAAATTCAACATATGCATTGTTCACCTAAGAACTACCTATAACTCATCGTAGGATACTCATGTCCAATCTTAACTCATCCCACTTAACAAGTTACCAAGACAACGCTCATCACAACCAATTGTGCCCATAAAACAACTAACACAATTTACATCTTGACATGCCATACCATCTAACATGTCTTAGAATGCCTTAGTCCCATGTGGCATGTGTTAGCATCCCCTACATTCCTTGGCATGATTTGACACTCCCTAGCACACCCTAGCACTTCCCGACACACATTGGTAGTTTAACCTACCTTGGCACTAACTAGCATATAACCTTGTAACTCCATCCTTAACACACCTAGAACTCATTGACACTCCCTATCACAAACTTTTATTCGTTCATTTCCATGAACTTTTACCTAGTTCTTCCTTTTGTTTCCCTGATACTGCCTATCATGCATTGGCACACCCTAGCACCTGGCACATCTTGGCATGTCACCCTAGCACTCTATCATTCCTTAGCACTACCTAGCATACCTTGTCACTCTCTCCTTAGCCACTTAGAGCTTGTTTACACTCCTAGTCACAAAATTTTGTTCATTCATTTCCATACATTTTGACCTATTTCTCCCTTATCTTTCCCTAGCACTCCTTAACACTCAGCATGTGTCATTACACCCTAGCACCTAGGACATATTGGAATGTCGCCCTAGCCTCTAGCATGCATTAACACTACCTAGCATACCTTGTCACTCCCTCCTTAACACACCTCGAACTCACTGACACTTCCAACCACAAACTCTTATTTATTCAATTCCATGAATTTTGATGTAGTGCTCCCTTGTGTTTCCTTGACACTCCCACCTGACACTTCCATGCATGCATTGGCACATATTGGTCACATACCATCCTAACACTCTAAAATTCCTTACCACTACCAAGCATGCCTTACCACTCCTCCTTATAAAACTTGGAACTCACTGAAACTCCCTGCCACACACTCTTATTCATTAATTTCCATGCATTATTGCCTAGTTCTCCCTTGTGTTTCCATAGCACTTCCTTAACACTCCTTGGCACACATTGGCACACCCTAGCACTTGGCACATCTTGACATGCTTTCCTAGCACTCTATCATGCCTTGGCACTACCTAAAATACATTTTCACTCCCTCCTTAGCACATCTAGAACTTGCTAACACTCCCTATCACAAACTCTTGTTCATTTCCATACAATTGAAACTAGTCCTCCCTTGTGTTTCCTTGACACTCCCTAGCATGCATTGGCACCACACCATAACACCTAGCACATCTAGCCATCTCCTAGCACTTGGAATGTCTTGGCATGCCTAACATACCTTAGAAATTTCTAGCATGTGTTATCACTTCCTGACATTCATTGCACACCTTGGCACTCCCTAGTTGTCATGCCCTCTTAGATAGCCTTACTTTTTTTACGGCCCGGGAACCCAACCAAGTCATTGAAAAAATAGTGGTGTCCCTAGCCCAAAGTCTCCCTTTGTCTAAAACTTCTTTGTCCATCCCCTTATCACAATTGTAGGCTTATCTATTGCAAGTCCTATTATAAAATTATCCTAAGACACTTCATCCTTGAGACACCTAGAATTCACTAAGACTCCCTGGAAAACACTCTTATTCATTCATTTCCATGCACTTTGACCTATTTCTCCCTTGTGATTCCTTGGAACTCCCCAACACTCCTCGACATGAATTGACATTGTCTGGAATGTGTTAGCACACCTTTTCATTCCTTGGCATGCCCTGACACTCCTTAGCTATCATGCCCTCATAACTACCCTTATTTTTTTTAACATTTGGGAACTAGCCAAGTCCTACCTCGACTACAACATCTTGACCAAGTTATAGTTACTACAATTATATTATGCCTTGTTCACCTAAGAATGGCCTATAACTCATCTTAGGCTACTCATGTCTAATCTTAACTCATCCCACTTAACAAGTTACCAAGGCAAGGCTCACGTCCAACCATGGCCATAAAACAACTAAGCAACATAGTCTACATCTTGACATTCCATAGCAACTGACATGTCTAACAATCCCTTGGCACTATGTGGAATGTGTTGGCATCCTCTGCATTCCTTGGCATGATTTAACACTCCCTAGCACATTGTACCACTCCTTGACATGTAATGGCACTCTTAGATGCCTTGGTATTGCCTAGAATATAACTTTGTCATTCCCTCCTTAGCACACTTGGAACTTGCTGACACTCCCTATCACACATGCTTATTCATTCATTTCCATGCATTTTGAACTAGTTATCCTTTGTGTTTTTGTCACGCTCCCTAACACTCCTTTACATGCATTAACACATGTTGGCATGTTTCCTTAGCACTCTAGCATTCCTTGGCACTACCTAACATACCATGTCACTCCCTCCTTAGCACACCTAGAAATCACTGACACTCCTTGTCACACACCTTATTCATTCATTTACATGCATTTGAAACTAGTGCTCCTTTGTGTTTCCATGGCACTCCATAACACTCCCTGACATGCATTAGGACACCCTAGCACCTATAACATATTGGCATGTTCAATTGACCTCTAACATGCCTTAACACTACCTAGCATTCCTTATCACTCCCTCCTTAGCACACCTATAACTCACAAAAACTTCCCATCACAAACTCTTTTTTTTTCATTTGCATGCATTATTTTCACCTATTGCTCCCTTATGTTTCCCTAGCACTCCTTAACACTTCATAGCACATGATTTTCATGGTTTTACCAGTAGGGTTTTAGCAGTGTTGTGGGTCCTACATCATTAAAATAATTGACTTTGGTTGGGCAGATTGATGGCAGTCAAAGTATAGTTAGAGGGTTGTTATGTGACTGTCAAAGAATATCCCTAAGTCTCGTACTTGTGAAGGACAACAAGAGTGGTATAAGGGTAGGTGTATTGGGCCTAAGGATGTGTAGACTTTGAAGGCCTAAAGTAGCAAGTAAATGGGCTAGCTAACTCGCTCTAGTTCACTGTATTGAATAAGATTGATTCAGTGAGAAGAAGGGTGTCCTCCATACCCCTAGACTTGACATCTTGGAGCAATAGTATTGCAAAAGTGGGCAAATCAAAAATATATTCACAAATGTAGTTGTGAACAGTTGATTGAAGACCCTAAGTGTTGCAGACCTTAAAGGACAAAGGAGGTAGCTAGAGGGAAGAGTGTGTTGAGCCAAGTTTAGTAACCTAAAGGCGTTGATCTCATTGATAGAGGTAGATTGAGGAGTTGCATAATTGGAGGCAAGAGGACTTGAAAAATGTGTTCAAGAGACATGGAATGAAAGGGTTGTGTGTTGCCACCATCAACAAGTAGGTCAAGTGTTGTCTTGTTAAGGATAGATTAGTTGTAAAAGGACTAGCACTAAACCCTGGTTGTATTCCTTGTATCATTGTGATTGTAAAGGGTCACGATCCCTGGTATGAGAGCTATAGCTTGTTGTATTATATTTTGTAATATAATGAAGAAGGGTTCAAAAAAATAAAAAATTCTCATGTGCACTAGTTGATTCCTTGATGTGTGTAGATTTTGTTTTGCATTAAAGTAGATGTGTTGTGGCACTTGAGTGTGTTTGCATCAAAGATTCTAAGACCAAACCCAGATTCTCATGTGTCATGGAAATTCAACATATGCTTTGTTCACCTAAGAACTACCTAGAAATCATCTTAGTATACACATGTCCAATGTCAACTCATCCCACTTAACAAGTTACCAAGACAAGGCTCACATCCAACCGTGGCAGTAAAACAACTAAGTAACATAGTTTACATCTTGACATGTTATATCACCTAGCACATCTTAGAATTCCTTGGCACTATGTAGCACGTGTTAGGATCCCTTGCATTCCTTGGAATTACCTAACATATAACCTTGTTACTCCCTCCTTAGCACACCTAAAACTCACTGACACTCCCTATCACACACTTATTCGTTCATTTCTATGCATTTTGAACTAGTTCTCCCTTATGTTTCCATGGCACTCCCTAACACTCCCTGGAATGCATTGGAACACCATGACACCTAACACATCTTGGCATGTTTCCCTAACCTCTAGCATACCTTATAACTTCCTAACATACCTTGTCACTCCCTCCTTAGCACACCCAGAACTCACTTACACTTCCTATCACAAACTCTTATTCATTAATTTCCATGCATTAATTTGACCTAGTTCTCCCTTGTCTTTCCCTTGCACTCCCTAACACTTCTTAGCACATGTTGGCACATCTTGGTGGCATGTTACCCTGACACTCTAGCATGCCTTAACACCGCCTAACATACCATGTCACTCCCTCCTTAGCCTACCTGGAACTTGCTAACACTCCCTATCACACACTCTTATTCATTCATTTCCATCCATTTTGACCTAGTGCTCACTTGAGTTTCCCTACAATTCACTAGCACTCCTTAACACAGATTGGCACGCCTCGACACTACCTACCATACCTTGTCACTCCCTAGTTAGCACACTTGGAATTCACTAACACTCCCTATCACAAACTCTTTTTCATTTATTTCCATGCAATTGAAACTAGTGCTCTCTTGTGTTTCCTTGACACTACCCAACACTCCCTAGCATGCGTTGGCACCACACCCTAGCACTTGGTTCATATTAACATGCCTTAACATTTGGGATGTCTTGGCATGCCCAACATGCCTTGAAATTGTCTAACACGTATTAGCATTTCTTGGAATTCCATGGCACACCTTGGCACTCCCTAGTTGTCATGCCCTTATAGATAGCCTTACCTTTTTCTTGATTTGGGAACCCAACCAAGTCATCGAAAAAAGAGTGTTGTGCCTAGCCAAAGTCTCCCTTTATTTGAAATTACTTTTGTCCAACCCTTTTTACAATCGTAGGCTTTCCTCCTACAAGTCCTATTCTAAAATTATCGTAGCACACTTCATCCTTGGGACACTTAGAATTCACTAACACTCCTTGGCACACACTCTTATTCGTTCATTTCCATGCATTTTTACCTAGTTCTCCCTTGTGATGCCCTGGCACTCCCCAACACTCCTTTATATGCATTGACATTGTCTAGAATTTGTTAGCACACCTTTTCATTCCTTTGCATGCCCTCACACTCCTTAGTTATCATGCCCTCACAACTACCCTTACTTTTTTTGCAACTTGGGAATCCAACCAAATCCTACCTTGACTACAACAACTTGACCAAGTTACAATTATTACAACTAGACTATTCGTTGTTCACCTAAGAACTTCTGATGATACTGATGTTGAATCTCAAATCATAAAAATTAACAAGTTATAAAGAAAAGGATCACATCCAATCGTGGTTGTAAAACAACTGCACAACATAGTTTACATCTTGATATGCCCTAACACCTGGCACGTATAACAATCCCTTGGCACTATGTGGCAAGTGTTAGCATCCCTTGCATTCCCTGGCATGCTTTGGCACTCCCTAGCACATCCTAGCACTCCCTAACACCTATCACACCTAGAAATCATTGACACTCCCCATCACACTCTTATTCATTCATTTCTATTCATTTGAAACTAGTGATCCCTTGTGTTTCCTTGCCACTTGGCTGTAACACACCCTAGAATGTGTTGGAACCAAACACTGCCACTTGACACATCTTGGCATGCCTTAGCACTTGGTATGTCTTGGGATGCCTAACATGCCTTGGAACTATTTATCATGTGATAGTACTTCCTATAATTCCTTGGAACAGCTTGGTACTCCCTAGTTGTCATGTCCTCATAGATAACCTTTTTTTGCAACTGGGGAACCCAACCAAGTCATTGGAAAAACTATGTTGTGCCCAACCCAAAGTATCCCTTTCTTTGCAACTTCTTTGTCCATGCCTTATCAAAACCATAGGATTTCCTCTTGCAAATCCTATTTTGAACTTCTCCTAACACACTTCATCCTTAGGACACCTAGAATTCGCTGACAGTCCTTGGCACACACTCTTATTCATTCATTTCCAAGAATTTTTATCTAGTTCTATCTTGTGTTCCCTTGGAACTCCCTAACACTCCTAAACATGCATTGACATTGTCTGGCATGTGTTAGCACAACTTTTCATTCCTTTTCATGCCCTCACACTCCTTAGATATCATGCCCTCACAACTACCCTTACTTTTTTTAAGACGTGGGAACCCAACTAACTCCTGCCTCAACTACAACATCTTGACCAAGTTACAGTTACTACAACTAGACTATGCCTTGTTCACCTAAGAACTGCCAATAAGTCATCTTAGTCTACTCATGTCCAGTCACAACCCATCCCAGTTAACAAGTTACCAAGTCAAGGTTCACGTCCAACCATTTCCATAAAATAACTAAGCAACATAGTTTACATCTTGACATTTCGTAGAACCTGGCACATCTAACAATCCCTTGGCACTATGTGGCACATGTTAGCATCCACTGCATTCCTTAGCATGCTTTGGCACTCCCTATCACACTCTAAGCACACCTTGACATGCCTTGACACTCTAGAATGCCTTGGCACTACCTAGCATATAATCTTGTTACTCCCTCCTTAACACAATTGGAACACACCAACACTCCCTATCACACACTCTTATCTATTCATTTCCATGTATTTTGAACTAGTTCTCCCTTGTGTTTCCATGGCACTCCCTAGCACTCCCTTGCACACATTGACACACCCTAGCACTTGGCACATCTTGGCATGTCGGCTTGACAATAATATTCCTTGGAAGTACCAAGCATACCTTGTCACTCCCTCTTTATCACACCTAGAATTCACAGACACTCCCTGTCACACACTCTTATTCATTCATTTCCATGCATTTGAAACCAATGCTCGCTTTTTTTCCCTAACACTCCTAAACACTCCTTGGCATGCATTGGTGCAGCGTGGCACCTAGAACATCTTGGCATGTTTCTCTAGCCTCTAGGATACCTTAGCACTTCCAAGTATACCTTTTCGCTCCCTCCTTAGCACACCCATAACTCACTAACACTTCTTGTCACAAACTCTTATTCATTCATTTCCATGCATTAATTTGACCTAGTGCTCCATTGTGTTTCCCTGGTAGTCCCTAACACTTCCTAGCACATGTTGGCACCTGGCACATCTTGGTCACATGTCACCCTGAAATCTAGCATGAATTAACACTGCCTAGCATACCATGTCACTTCCTCCTTAGCACACCTCGAACTTGCTGACACTCCTTGTCAAACTGCCCGCAAACTTATACAAACTGTATGCAAAATTCTCTACAAACAGGTATCTCTTTGAGTTTTTTTCAACAAAAGTGACATAGGTTGATTGGTTGGGAAGCTATAATGTCATCCAACTGGTCTCAGGTTTCATTCGCAATTTGTGGTGGAGGTTACATTGGTTTTTATTATATTTTGTTTTTTTAACTGTTGGGATGAAGCCCCCTTCTAAATCGACATGCCTGGTTGTATGGCCACATGTGACCAAGGGCGTGGGCCATGGGACACACACTCTCCCTAACCCTGCTCCTGGTCCTGTGGTTGACATATGGCATAGGTCTTGGGTGTGGAAGGGTCTTGTGCCTGACCCTATGGAAAACACTTAGGCACAAGTTAGTAATAATTTGGAAGGTTTTCAAGGCTTTCTTAATGCTTTTTCTATACTGCATGGAATTATTTTTATATGATATAGGTTGTATTGCACAAAAAAATATCACGCGATATGACAGAGGCCATAGAATTTCGAAGGGACATGTGATAGACCCTCATTGAATATCATGGGTTGGGAAATGTTTGTCCCATGGCATGTGTCACATTGTCATATCATTGAAAAGTTTGAGGAGGACATGTGGCATGGTCTAATTGGTTGTTGCACCCCTTGTAAACTTTGAGGTTAAGACATGGCACACTTTGGTTCGTTATTGCATCTCTATGGTCTTTGTAGATGTGATAAATATAAGGAAAGGTAATTGCCACAAAATAAAATAGTTTCATCATGCAATTAAGAAATAGAGAGAAAAATAAAGGAAGAGATAAGGGATAGAGGAAGAAAAGAGTAAGGAGGAAGAGGTGGGGGACATAGAAGACATAGGGAAAAGTAGGATGCATAAAAATAAAAATTGAGCAATGTGATATTGTATAGGATAACATTTTCCCTATGTGACATATTGCATAGATAAAATTTTCATGGGCATTGTGTCACATTGTTTAAAAGGCTTCGCATGATGAGAATATTGGTGAGAATGTGATAAAATTATGGAGGAGTAGCTTTATAATCCAATAAGAAGTTAAGAAAAGATAAATGTCTCAACAAGTGTGAACCCAAGGGTGAATCATACTAGTTATGACATAGCATAATACAAATGCCTGGTAAACTTGTTGTCACATCACCATTATGATCATTGATGTGGTTGAGAAAAATAGAACTTTAAGAAATATTTAGAAGGTCATATATTTCTACACATGACTCATAAGTAATCCATATTATAATGGTTGGAAAGTTCTTAATGAGAAAAACATGTATACAAGCTCAAAAGAGACACTATAATAGTACGCATAGAGGAAAAAAATCCATTAACTCACCTCCTTAATGCCACTTAGAGGGATAGGTACATGATAAGAGAATATTAATTATGCTATAATATTAAGAAAATAAAAAACCACTTAGTGGGATGGTTACATGAGAAGAGAATATGAATTTTCCTATCATATTAAGCAAATAACAAACCACTTAGAGGGATGGGTACATGATAAGAGAATATGAATATTCCTATCATATTAAGGAAAAACAAACCCAATAAGTTGTTAAGAAAAGATGAATGTCTCATCAAGTGTGAACCGAAGGGTGAATTATACTAGTTGTGACATGGCATAATATAGATGCATGGTGAACTTGTTGCCATATCACTAGTATGATTGCTAGTGTGGCTGAAACAAAGAGAACTTGAAGAATTTTTTATAAGGTCATATATTTTGACACATGAATCATAATTATGTAAGAATACAATGGTTGGAAATTTATTTTTGAGTAGAACTAATATACAAGTTCAAAAGAGACCCTATAATAGTACTTAAAGAAGAGAATTTTCATTAACTCACCTCTTTAATGCCACTTAGTGGGGTGGGTACTTGATAAGAGAAGATGAATTTCCCTGTCATATTAACCAAAGAACAACTCTTGGATTTAGTTCTCGAGGGTCACATCAATTTCTTTGTTGAAACTATTCCTTCAAATTAGGTTAGATACTAAGATCCTTCCACAATAATTAGATGTATGGATAGTAAGGGGACTAAAAACATCCAAAACGACATTTTAAATTTTTCTATAGTGAAATAATTTTTTCCTTGAGATTTTCAAAGTTTAATTTTGGAAGAGTCCCAAGATGGTTTGAATGGACTTAAATAAATTTCTCATGATATTATTGGATTCATGATATTATTAGTGTAACATCTAGATTGAGACTTAGACTTTTTTCATTAAAGATGATTTATTGAAATCTTTAAAAATAAATTGAACTAAATTATAAAAAGAGAAAAAATATATTTAAAAAAATCACTAAATATATTCTGCTAGGTCACATAATGGAGTGATTGCTAATTTGATTATTGAATGTGGGCCATTTAAGTGGATATTGTAAACTTTTTGACTCCTTTTCAAAAGGAGATATTTTATTATGTATCATATATCGACGACTTATATAATCTATTATGTCTAGAGTAATTGTATTTATTGTATAGAATATATTAGCTAGTTACATCCCCAGTTCCTTACTGCCCACAATTTTACACACTGAAAATACTCAATTCAAACCTGTTTCGAGGGTTTTCTTAAGGTAAGACTAGTCAGAGAATCAAAGATGGAAGGCTGAGCATTGTGGATCTGCTTCACAAAAATGGTTGGATGGATTTCTTCAAAGCTTCAGGTGGACCATAGTTTACTTTATCAGGAATTTTTTTCATATCTCTTGCCTATTTACATAGTTTTTATAATGTATATTCTCATTTCTCAATCCAGATCACATGCATCCATCAAAATTACCGCATATATCTACTTAATTCCTCTTAGATTCTGAATGTTTATCTCGAATAAACAGTATGTGGTGAATTCTGAAATGTTAAATCAAATTCATGTTATGTAATAAAACCCAATGCAATTTGAAAGAAAACCTCTGGATGTTTGGCAATTTTCTACCCTGCAAACCCTCACTTCATTACCATGTTGTCTTAACGAAATTATGAAATTCTATAGATTGACCATCAGAGCTCTCCTGGTAACATTACCCAATGAGATTTGAAATCAACCCTTTTGGATGTTTGGGGATTTTCTATCCTACTAACCCTTACTGCATTAGTTTTGGTGAATTCTGTGGAAATTATCAATAATATTTCAATTCCATTTCAATAAATTATGTAAATCTACAAATTGACCAGCAAGGTTTGGAATCGCTTGGAAAGAAAGACAAGCCTCGATCCAATGAACTTGACATTGACTTTGGCAAGCCAAATGGAATTCCTACTTTGCAAGATCAATTCAATAAGAAGTCAGAGGATACCCAACATCTCCATGGCCTTAAGAAATCCACTTCAAGTTCAATTGCCTCACAGCTTGAGGAAACAATCCAAGAGGCACTTGGGAGATTGTTGCCTAAGGTTTCTAACCCATTGCCGACCCTAGAAAATGATGACTAGATAGAACTTTTGGCTTCCCCTAATCCTACTAGCTGTGGAAGCAGTTTGAGAAACATTGACAATGCTGGAAATGAAAAGGCGTGAATCCTTCAGTATCATTAAGTTTACCAATGAACCATAAATCATTTATAGTAGTAACTCTTCCACTCAAGGGAGTGGATCTGATCCATTTATATCAGAAGGTTTAACAAAGGCTCAAGATGGGGTAGAAAACACAGACATAAATGGTTACAAAGGGCTTCATGAGAAATGAAAGTGTTGACTGACATGATGAAGCTTTCATTATTTCTGCAGTAGTGTTTCTCCTTCACATGTAAATATTAGCGTGAACTAAAGGATTGTTCTCCACTGACTCTTAGGTATTCTCAATCTAGAAACCCTTGTGTTCTGAGACAACTCACCATGGACACACTGTTGTGAATGCTTAGTAGGAGTCAAAAGCTAAAAGTGTTGGACATTTGGGCCAACAATTTCATGGGGCTAGATTCCACAGGGGTCTTTGGGTTGGATGCCATATTCTTTTCGACAACAAATTAATAACCATAATAACCTTGGGAAGTCGCTCTCTACCAAACCTTGTGGTCAGTTTGCCTTGAAGGCAACAGAATTCACTGGTCTCATTGTGCTGCATAATTTTCAGGTACATTTTTCTTCTAGCCTATTTTTCCTAATATGGTACTATTTGAGTTAAGAATAGAATATTAAATTAATTTATTTGGAATAAAACTATAGATCCAATGTGTATAAAGTGAACTTGTTGGTCTATAATATCGTGCTTTTGAGTTAAGAATAGAATATTAAATGAATTTATTTGGTATAACCTACCAGATTCAATTTGTAAAAAGTTCAATTGACCGACTCTATCAATTTAGGATTGGCAATGGTGATAGGTTGGAAAAGAGGTCGAAATTTATCATCTTATAAGATTAAGACTCTACCAATCGCATGTAGCAATCACTTTGTTTTACAAATTTCCACTTCATGTCATCCTCAGCCAGAGATTTGTCTGCTTTGTGATTGGTTTCATGTTGATGGTAGGAATCTATCTGCTCCCTTTTGATCCTGCCTCCATAGGACAGTATTAGTTGCTTATCATCTCCATCTTGGAAATACTTATCTTTCATGCCGATTGCAAGAAGCTATCCGCTCCCTCTCGATTTTGTCTCCATTGGAGAATATTAGCCAGATGTTAGCTCCATCTTTGAAAAGTTTCCAACATGTATTCCTGATCATGACCTATTTATCAAAGCACGAATTTTCTATCATACCCTTTCCTATGGTTTCTCTAAATTTGTCATAGTTATATAAATAGCTCAAAGGTTGTTATCTCATGCTAGGTCTTACATCAAGGATTACTCCTAGGGTTTCTATATTCTCATGTCATCTCTTAAATCCCCAAGCTAGTCTTCTTTTTAGGTCTTTGCCATCTAATTTCCAACAAGGGGTGTCTACTCTGGTGATCTCGATTGACTTTTCTTCCAACCCAGCTCTGATACCATGTTAATTTTTTTTTATGGTTGTATTGTTATTTTCTTTTATAATTACATTTATACACTTTTCATTATTTACATATTCATACACTTCATAACATCATTTGCAACATATGATAATATGTAGAAAGAACAATAATCTTAAAAAGTGCAACAGAAATAAAAGGAGAATCAGAAGAAAAAAACACACACATAGAAACACCAGGATTATTCGAAGACCAAGGAAAAACTCCAAAAGGGGGAAAACCTATAATTTTTCATCTTCTTCTATTAAATATCATTGAAATTTCAATATAAAGGTACAATGTACAAATATCATGATCATCAAGCTACCCAATACCTATACACGATTGGTTCACAACTACCTTTGTGAACAATTCTTATCGAGAGTAAAACTATATTACATTGACATACTGATATGAGGACTACAACATTTACCCCATCACTTCTTCTTGACTAAATGATATAATTGAATTATTATTCCAATAGAGCCATATATATACCATAATTGTGATGTCAACGAAGACAATGAAAATGTTGCTATCCATACAACTGAATTGAGATGCCATATATGACTGATATTATGAAGCCTGCCACATAGGAACCACAGAAACTTGTACACATGACCTTTAGAAGCCATACATAAATATCTTGCAGAGATACCTAGTTGTGCAAAAAATAGATGATTGTGAGTTAAATATTTGTGTAGAGAATCATATAGACTACTGTGCGAAATGGCCATACAAACAGAGATGTGATATCATGTCTGAGGCCATACAACAGAAGTGTGAAGTGATATCATGTCAACTTCCATACAATGGAACTGTGAAGTGATCTTATATCAAATTCCATACAACATAACTTTTCTAGATCCATCTTAAGTATGGAAGATTACGCCATACCTTTGAACCATAGAAAGTGAGATTATTGTTTGCAATATATATATATATATATATATATATATCTATATATATATATATATATATATATATATATATATATATATATATGTATATATATATATATATATATATATATATATATATATATATATATATATATATATATATATATATATATATATATATATATATATATATATATATATATACATATATATAGCTAGAGGGTCATATTATACCAACCCTAGATGTGTATGCATAACATGTCGAGTATGGCGATTTGCATATGAAACCATTACAGCGATGCAAGCCATGTTGAATTATGATGACTGTAATCCACGTTGAATTAGAAATAGAATTGAGATGATTGTAGGATGAAATTGCAATACCTTTGGAATATGCACATAACATAGAGATATCGATTTTTTTCCATATGCATACGCTATGTGATCTGGCCCACAACTTATGCAAATTCCTCCAAAACTTCATAGTCTTGAATACCATGTGAATGTTTCAGAGAAAATACCCAATCGAAGGTTTTAGTGAAAATACCCAAGCAAGAATTGCACATTGAATTCACACCGCCTCTTGTGGATCACCCCAATGGTGTATATATATATATATATATATATATATATATGTATGTATGTATGTATGTATGTATGTATGTATGTATGTATGTATGTATGTATGTATGTATGTATGTATGTATATGTATATATATATACATATATATATATGCATATATATATATATATATATATATATATATATATATATATATATATATATATATATATATATATACATATATATATATATATATATATATGCATATATATATATATGTGTATATATATATATATATATATATATATATGCATATATATATATGTATATATATATACATATATATACATACATACACACACACACACATATATATATATATATATATATATATATATATATTCCATTGATGAAGGGTCTTGACCTTTGGATGAGCTGACATGCACCTATTGAAGTCGATTGAAGACAAACATTAATTTTCAAAAATACTTTTCCCTCCAATAAGGTCAACATAGATTTTGAAATTGAGCCGACATGGAAATCACTAAATATATTTTAGTAATATTTTGGAATCATAATATGGCTAGGTAATTTCCTCTGCCTTCCAAAATTAACACAACTCCCTAGATCCAACTAAAATTTAGCCCTATTGAAAAGGAAACTTGAAAAATCCTACTAATAGGAGACATTTTCATTCCTTTTGATTGATTTACAACCAACCATAACTCCTCTCCTTTCGTGTCTTCCTCTTACATTCTTCAGCAAAAATTCGTTAATATTATATCATAAACACTTTATACATGTAAGCATTACAATCATTTTCCTCGACACATGGGGTACCTTTACGCCTCAACCAATGAAAGTGGACTTAATTCCATGGTACAACCCATCACACTCTAAGATGGTTCTAATTGTCTCCTCAAAACTAGGGCATAACACACCTTACAATGCCAAATGCTTAAGTGATCTCAAATGTGTGGGCATTTTCCTTCATGGAACACATTCTAGCTACTGCTCATCAAACACAATGTAGTAACACCACTAACACACACCAAAAGTCCAAGAAACCCATAAGATGTGGCCTGTGGATGTCGCAAAACAATAATTACTAATATCCTAACCCAATATGTCCTATTTGTTAGATTTGTGTAATTCTCTCCTTATCAAATGCACCTCCTTGACACTCTATGACAAATCTACTCCAATGATCACCTTCCAAGTTCCAACACCTTCTTTTGCAACACGACAAAACCACCTATATATGTTGCAACAACCTTGCCAACTTACTTTAGTGGATTACACATATATTTCACATTTATTCTTCGTCTTGTAAAGTGGTAGTGTCAAGGAGAGGGTATCAAATTTGATCAAGCAATGTTCACTTAGTACCACTGCCAAGTTGCCTTTGTTCAACTCATCAAATGTATTAAGATTGCTTCAAAACTTCTCATAATGCTTAAATTTCTTGTCTACACCTTAAAGTGAGACTACAACCCCTCAACCTCTCTAACTATTCCACATCTTCAACTCTGTTAGAGTCTTCTTAGATGTGCACTCATGCCTCAAGCAGAACATAACACTAGCATCAAAATGTGCATGCTCGTTCCATCTTTTAATTCCTCGTTGAAACCACATTATCACATTGCTTCAAATGAAATTTTCACATCTTAAGGCAAAGAACCTAGTTTGCTTATTACAACCTAAACTATGCGAGTGACTTGGAGAGGACTCAATTTTCTCAAGATGAAAACATAGGGTCTTACAAGATGGGAATTTTCATGAAATTCTTACTTAAGTGATAGTCTATACACATAGACATGCACATGTGATTAACATAGATGGAGGCATGATGTGCAGTAAATAATGAGGAATGCCTCTACTTGTGATGGTAACTTATTTCAAGATGGGGACCTCCATATACATGTTGATTTTCACATGCATGGTTGTGGAACACAAGTGTTTTCCCAACTAATCAGGACTTCCTATTGATTCCTTCATAATGATCTTGTTGCTTGACTAATGAACCACTCCATAAGATGATAAATTACTCATTACATAATAATATGAACTATATCATATGTAAATACTACAAATATTGGTCCATTTCTATCACTTTTAGGACTAGCACAGTGGTTTACAAATTTGTAAGCCTCAAAAGGGCTTGTTGAAACTACTATATTCATACAAATTTTTTACCCTTCTTCTTGACCTTGGTAATGGAATTAGCTATCTTGTAGAATTCTTCTATGAATGTCCTATAATACCCAACCAATTCATTGAAATAATGTAGCTTATGAGCATCCTTTAGTGTTAGGAATTCCATAATGGCCTTGATTTTGACAAGGTCCATGACTATACCTTCTCCACAAGTAATGTGGCCCAAAGAATGGATCTTTGACTAGAAGAAGGAACACTAAGAGAGATTTTAATCATTCTTATTCTCTCCAAGTCACTACAATATCAACCTTAGGTTCTCCTCATGCTCCTTTGGAACACATAAATAAATCAAATTGTCATCTAGAAACACTTGAAAATACTTGCCTAGGTATTTTTTGAAAAACCACATTCACTAGTTTCATGAAGACTACTAAGGCATTCGTAAACTTAAATGGTACCATAATAAAATCATAATTTCTTAATCATGGTTTGAATCCAATATTTTGGATGCCCTTCTAAATTCTTAATTGGTGGTATTAAAATCACAAATCAATCTTTAAGAATATTATGGTCCTTCTCATTTGATCAAAGAAGTCATCAATCTATGAGAACCAATATTGATTCTAGATGGTGATGTTATTCAACCATCTATAGTAACTGCAAAGCTCCAATGACTAATCCTTCTTCATCAACAAAATTAGTAACCTAAAAATGTTGCGCTAAGCTAGTTGAATCCAAAATTCAACAATTATTATAGATGCATATGTAATTCATATAACTTGGGTGAAATTATTTGATAAGAAACCTTGGAGATAGGAATAATCTCGCATTGAGTTCAATGGTGAACTTGAGATCACACATGGGTGGGATACCAAAAATAACTTTTGGAAATACATAAGGAAACTCTAAAAAAACTAGGTGCTCAGTCAGATCTATCATGTCTATTGGCATTATGGTTCAGGTGTTGTCCTTGATGGAAACTCACTCAGATGACAGATCACAGTGCAGCCTGTCAATAGCAAAGAATTAAGGATCAGACTACAAAGAATGAAGAAAAAGAGGTATATGCAGGTTCACCTTGACAAAGGAGCATATACACGTGGGTTAATAGAACAAAAGTCACGTATGATGTACACACGCATTTTCACAAAAGGGAAAGTGCGTACATGTTGGGAAACTAAGTTTTGGTCCGTGGTATTGGTCCATGGTATTTGGTCCATGGTATCTAGTCTGAGGTATTGACCCTAGGTATTTGGTACAAGGCATTGGTCCTAAGTGGTTTTGGTCCATGGTATTGAGAAAGGCCTAAGACTATAAAAGGAGGAGAAGATCATTAGGCCGAGGGTGCAAGTGATGAATATCTGATGAAGTGTGAGATCTAGTATGCAGGTTATGGGTATGTGATGCTTTGCTAAGGATGCACCTACGTGGCAAATGAAGGTTGATGGACTAGGATCATGAAGACTAAAATGCATTATCATTATATGGTATGATCATGAATAGTTTAGATCTGAATACTGATCCATGTCTTATCCTTTATATCTGATGTTCTGGGTATATCTGAAGTAGAAAATCGCAGCGAAGGTATAAGTAAGTATTTTCAGATATGTACGCTAGTTCCATTTGGTAAAAGGGCGTATACACACTAGTTCGACACAGCCAAGTAGCATATACATTATGAGATTTGATATTTGAGGTTGTTGTTGGTTCTAGTGGTTGTTGTATAGTTCTGGGTTCTGCTCTGTGTTCTGGTGACTGTGTTTTGATGACAGGGTTTCAGTGATTCAGTTGTTGGGTGATTCAAAGATTGATAATGCAGATATAGTTGATAGTTGTATTGCAGTGGTGATTGATTTTGTGCTTTGATGTTATTGATGGATCCAGTTTGAAAATTTATGAAACATGGTCCTTGGAAGAAAAGAGAAGGTTGCAGCCTTCTGTAGGCCGACGCCAACGTACTAGTAAATATATCAGTTAGTACAAGAGCTAAGGGGTTGTAGCTCCCTTCCAATAGAAGCTTGAGAATGAGAGAAGCTTGTAGCTTTCTGCAGGTGGGTGCCTATGTACTGGTATGAGTCTGCACCAGCAAAAGATTGTAAACATGTTTTTCTTATATTAAATAAAACAACAACAAATGGATTTTGTCCCGCATTGGGTTTACACCTTATATCATGGTGTTCATGTGTGTTTCTTGTATGTGATGATTTGTTTTGTTTTACTGCACCTGGTTACTGTTTATATGGTTAATGAAGTTCTGATGCACTGATTAAAGATCAACATATGATGAATTAACTGAATCATAAGTTTGTTGGATATACGCTAGTTGCATTAAACACAGTTGCGTGTACACGTGGGTTCCCTTAATTGAAGTAGCATATATGAATCTGATTATGGAAATGAAAAATTTATATATTTTCCAATACTAATTCACCCCCCCCAGTACTATTTCCAACAGTTGGTATCAGAGCAGGTCCTTCAGAAGAAGCTTGATTGCTTGAAAGAAGATCCGTCATCATGAGTAATCAAGAAAGCGAGGGATCCATCAAACCACCAATCTTCGATAGGAGCAAATTTTTTTACTGGAAGATAAGAACCACAGTCTATCTACAATTGCTTGGAACAGATGTTTGGGAAATGGTGGAAGGAGGATATACATTTCCATCATCAATTCCTATAGATACGACAGGTAGAAAGCAATATGAAACCAATGCCAAAGATGTGACTATTTTATTGGGAATTTTGTCAAAATCAGAGTTTGTCAAGGTCATGTAGCTCAAATCATCCAGAGAAATATGGGACAAAATCATTCTGAGCTATGAAGGAGACTCTCAGGTAAAACGTGCTAATATTCTAACTCTCAGAATACAGTATGAAACTCTTAAGATGCATAGTGATGAAAGCATAGCTAGTTACTTCCTATGTATAGATGAGGTTGGCAATTGCATGAAGAATCTGGGTGAAGAAATTAAGGAATTTGTCTTAGTTGAGAAGGTTTTGAGATCCTTGTCTACTAAGTTTGAACCCAAAGTGTCTACCAACGAAGAAAAGTAGGATCTGCAGAATATCACTATGACACAGCTTCACGGATCTTAACTGCTTTTGAAATGAGAAAAGGAGGACCATCAAATATGAGAGAAGCCACATTTAAAGTATCAACAAAGGGAAAAGGGAAACTCAATGAATCAGGATACATTTCAGAAGAAGAATATGAGGTAAATTTGTCAAGAAGCTTCAACGGGGATCTGGAAGGTTTAAAGGTAAGCTACCTTTCAAATGTTTTTCTTGTTGTAGAGTTGGTCATTACGCTGCTAGATGCCCTCATAACAAAGGAAAGATGTCTAAAGAAGGTAATAGAAGTTATTATACTCATGATAATAGTGATGGCTTGTCCAATAGTGATGAATAAAATCAAGAAATTAAACATCTCATGGCATATGAAAATAATGATGTAGAAAAAGAAGAAGTTATCATATTAAATGTTCAGCTGGAGACGGTAACAAAAGTAAGGGAGTAGCTGTAGGATGTAGTGATATCATTAAGAAATGAAATAAATTATCAGAGCATAACAATCCAGAGACTTGAATCTAAGATCCTCTCTCTAAAGGAAGATCTTGAAGAATCAAAGAAGCAGAATGAAGAAGCTCTTGAAGAAAAAGAACATGAAGTTATTGAATTAAGGCAACAAGTGGAAAAAGGAAGAAAAGTTGAAGAAAACATAAAGAATAAATATCTGGAAAAGGAAGAACAACATTAGGTTAAGGTAAATATCTTAAAAGATAAATTATAAGAAAAGGATAAACTGTTATGATTACAAGATAGTACTAATATTTTGGATAATATTCTTAGTAGTCAAAAGTCTCCTACTATTAAAACTGGTCTTGGTTTTCATGAATTTGTTGAAGGAGAATCTAGCTCACAAGGTGAGGCAAGGAACTCTAATGAGAAATCTGAAATGCTCAACAAGGAGATGAGAGGACAACCCCATCAACTACCAAGGAAAGAAATTCTTCAAAGAAAATCTTTTACTCCTAACTATGGAAGTAATAGTCAGTTATTTTCTTCAAAGAATGATGTTGAATGTTTTATATGTCATAATTTTGGACATGTTGCAGCCAAGTGCAGAAGTAGAATGGTTCAAGACCATCACACAAAAAAATCATCAAGTTCCAGGTACTTTAAGGGATATTGTTTTTCTTGCAATATGTTTGGTCACAAAGCTATTGATTGCAATAAAAGGAATATGAAACATGTAAGATGTTATGCATGTAACAAGTTTGTACATAAATTAAAGGAATGCAGGAGAAAAATTCGGACATCAAAGAAAAAGGAACATACATCATCCCAATCCCAGGTATTGAATAAGACATAATTATTATCAAAAAGATGTGGTATAACTCAGTTAGTAGACATAACAGACCCAGGGGAAGCTGAAAGTATAAAACTTCAGTATTCCAATTTCCATACGCAGCTATTATGAAGAGAAGTCACGTATATACATGGGTTAAATGTTGCACAGTCGTGCATATGGTGCTCTGAAGAAAAAGCAATGGGATAGACTTAGGAAACAAAGTCTGATGTGGTTCAGTCATTTATCCACTTTGTTTGATGATGGTATGTGGCACAGGTTTAGGGGGAGCATATGATTCGAATAATGCATTGTTGGCATTATGGTTAAAAGTCCTTGGTGATGATGCTTATGATACATCTTGCTATGACACTTGATATCACATTGTTGGTATTTAGATCATATTCATGGATGATCACTTAAGTGGCATACTATTGTTGGTTGGCCAAGAGAATGGTATTGCAGGCTACAGGTTGCTGATGTTGCTGAGAGATGCTTATGGTGTAGCTCATATGGTGTATGATAGTTGTTGATGACTATCATGGTCTTGTTTAGGTCTTTGGTCTATGTTAAAAATGTCATGTATATCTTTTAAAGACCCATGAGTCATATGATGTAACTTGTAACCCCACTATGCATGGGAAGGATGATGTAACTTCTATTTCAGTCATGTATAAACGTTTGGAATATCCCCACTTGTTTGGGTGGATGAGTCAAAAATGGTGTATCCCCACTTGGTTGGGAGATTGTTGTGTGTATGAGTCTTTGGTGATAGGAAGGTCATTAGTGATGTATAGAGTCACGTTATTCTTTTGTAGACCTTGCATGTGTTTAGGGGGAGCATGGATGGATTGGTACATCTTAGCATATACAAAGGGGGAGCTCAATCAGATATTTCATCATGTACTCAGGGGGGTATGGACATCATAATGTATATCAAACGGAGATAAAGTCTTGGTCTGCCCTTTGCCCTTGATGTCAAAGGGGGAGAGTGGCTTGGTGTTGTTGTTGCCATCAAGTCCAAAGGGGGAGATTGTTGGCATTATGGTTCAAGTGTTGTCCTCGATGGAAACTCGCTCAGATGAAAAATCACAGTGTAGTAGGTAAATAGCAAAGAATTAATGATCAGACTACAAAGAATGAAGAAAAAGAGGTATATCCAGGTTCACCTTGACAAAGGAGCGTATACACACGGGTTAACAGAACAAAAGTCATGTATGACATACACACGCATTTTCACAGAAGGGAAAGCGCGTACATGTTGGGAAACTAAGTTTTGGTCTGTGGTATTGGTCCATGGTATTTGTTCCATGGTATTTTGGTTCATGGTATTGATCCATGGTATCTGGTCTGAGGTATTGACCCTAGGTATTGATCCTAAGTGGTTTTGGTCCATGGTATTGAGAAAGGCCTAAGACTATAAAAGGAGGAGAAGATCATTAGGCCAAGGGTGCAAGTGATGAATATCTGATGAAATGTGAGATCTAGTATGCAGGTTATGGGTATGTGATGCTTTGCTAAGGATGCACCTACGTGGCAAATGAAGGTTGATGTACCAGGATCATGAAGACTAAAATGCATTATCATTATATGGTATGATCATGAGTAGTTCAGATCTGAATACTGATGCATCTATTATCCTTTATATCTGATGTTTTGGGTATATCTGAAGTAGAAAATTGCAGCGAAGGTATAAGTAATTTTTTCAGATCTGTACACTAGTTTCCTTTGGTAAAAGGGTGTATACACATTGCTTCGATAAACCCAAGTAGCGTATACATTATGAGATTTGATATTTGAGGTTGTTGTTGGTTCTAGTGGTTGTTGTATAGTTTTGGGTTCTGCTCTGTGTTTTGGTGACTGTGTTTTGATGACAGGGTTTCAGTGATTCAGTTACTGGGTGATTCAGAGATTGATAATGCAGATAGAGTTGATATTTGTATTGCAATGGTGATTGATTTTATGCTTTGATGTTATTGATGGATCCAATCTGAAAATTTATGAAATTTAGTCCCTGGAAGAAAAGAGAAGGTTGTAGCCTTTTGTAGGCTAGTGCCTACGTACTAGTAAATATATGGGCTAGTACAAGAGCTAGGGGGTTGTAGCTTGCTTCCAGTAGAAGCTCAAGAACGAGAGAAGGTTGTAGCCTTCTGCAAGTGGGTGATTGCATACTGGTATGAGTCTACACCAGTACAAGATTGTAAACATGTTTTACTTATATTAAAGAAAACAACAGCAGGTGGTTTTTGTCCCGCATTGGGTTTCCACCTTATATCATGGTGTTCATGTGTGTTTCTTGTATGTGATGACCTATTCTATTTTACTACACCTAGTTACTATTTATATGGTTAAAGAAGATCTGATGCGCTGATTAAATATCAACATATGATGAATTAACTGAATCATAAGTTTGTTGGATATACGCTAGTTGCATTAAACAAAGTTGCATGTACACGCAGGTTCCCTTAACTGAAGTAGCGTATATGAATCTGATTATGGAAAGAAAAAGTTATTGATTTGCTAATACTGATTCCTACCCCCCCCACCTCTCAGTATTATTTCCAACAATATCCCTTTGTTCATGGTCACCACATGGAAACATTATCACTGTTTTTTTCAATTACAAAGTTGAAATATGTTAAGGATACAACCCTTTTTGTGCCCGCCAGAATCTTCATCTAACCCAAGGCATCAAGGAAGTGAAGAAACTTGTAATTGATACATTAATGGTATCGGAGCTAGGTTGTTTTAACTTTATTTTATAACTCCACAATATTTCCTGGTTGATTTCTTTTTTTTTTATTTTACCAAAGAGCTTCTACACCTTTGCAATATTGATCATCTGAAGATTGTGATGGGAATATTTCATACCCAATAGCTTAATCACAACACCTAGGTGACTTCTCTTGGTTGTAGCCATACAATATCAACTCCTTGGCCTCATTTTCTTGGGTGATTAGATCTCAGTCATTGGAAGAAAATCACATCCAAACTATTGTGGGAATTAGGTGACAAAATTTGTTGAAAGTCGAGGTAAGTCACCTACTGCCACTATTACACCAAAAGCCTTGTATAAGACATTTATTTAAGACAAAATTATCATTTTGTCTTAACTATTTATTTTATATTAAATTACTATTTTGATATTTTAAATTATTTTAAATTAAAAATTGGAGTTGACGTTCTAGATGCTCTTGGAGAAAACTAAAGGTCTTGATTTCTTGGTTGATCACATGATGGGATTGACTACCCCTTTTCCTTTTATTTCCCATTGTTCTTTCTTGGCTACTGAGGGTTTAGCTGCACCAGACTAGGGTTTTCTTCTGTGGAAAGGTGATTATGGTTTTCTCACAGTGAATGGACTCCATTCCTTCCTGTGGTGGAACCCCAATATGCACTGGTAAGAAGTTCTATCGTTTTTTCAAATTCTTCTCTGTTTAAAAGAGGTTGGGAATATTTGAAGGTTTCAATATAGAATTTATATATCAACCATATTAAGGAAACAAGGGAATGAGTTGCAGAATGAAAAAATAGAGATTAAATAGAGGATAAGAAAATAAAGCAAATTCCACTAATAAATAAGAGCAAGAAGAAGCACATAGTGTCATAAATCTCCAAGCCTGAGTATTTTGTTAAAAAGGTGGCCTTGGGTTATAGTTTACAGGTAGATGATATTATAAAATTTCCTTTAACCACTCTTTTCTCAAGGATAGGGTCATCTGGCATAGGACATTGACTAATGTAAATTAATTAATTGTTTGGACCAAGGATCAACAAGGATAAAATTACCTATTGCTGGCTCTAGCTCCCTTCACATAGTCCAATTCCTAGGATTTTCCAGTCTATAAAATATTACAACTATCTCAATCTACCATTCCTCTCCCATCAGGTTGCACAACCCAAGGAATGGGATCCCTATCTTTGTCATGTAGTCCCTCAGGTTATCCCACTTCCCTCTAGGGCTCTAGCATTGACCGGCCAAGAAATATCACTACTGGGGACTCCAAGGGTTATCAACTATAATTAAGTTTATTCAATGACAACCATTTCCCTTTCACATTGTCATAATTTCCACATAGTTTCATGACAACTATTTCCATAATTCTATTATATCATTAATACAACAACCTAAGCTTTGAGAGAAAAATCTCAGGGAAGAATGGATGTCAAAATCTCTTTTGGATGCTCAAAAATCACAGATTATATTTTCATGCATGGGAGATACCATGTGCTTTCATAAGAAGTACATGTCTCTCTCTTAACCACTAATTCCAAATTTCCAAGGTTAATAAGACTTAGGATAACCACAAAGCATGGTTTAGTAAGGCTAAGGTTAAAGAACCAATGGGAATAATAAAATCATAAAATATTTTTCCTTTAGGCCTGTAGGTTTTAACCCCATACAGAAATTACCTGCATACGAATTCTAGAACACAAAAAATAAACAATGCGAGAGCATAACACATAAAACACATATACACAAAGATTTTCCCCTGGATCCCGAAACCGGGACTACTAGCTTGATTTTTCATTATGTTCCTTTCAATGTTACAATACATATTTATACATTCTGAAGCATCCAATACCATGGACCGAAAACCATTGAATCCAAAACCATGGACCGAAAACCATCGTGTCCAAAACCATGTGCGAAAATCATGCACAAAAACATAGGTGGGTCTGCCCAACCTAATATAGGGTCCAAAACCAAATTTTTCTGGGGCATTGCCCTGGACCCCATAGAGTGGGGTTACCTACACCCTTCAAACCCCCTATGACCCCCCCCCCCCCCCCACTACGCAATCGGCACAATGAAGGGGGGGCTCCACTCCCCTTCTAACCCCCCGATAGGTTAGTCATGGAAAGAATATAACACACCCCAACATTCTCCCACTTGTTGTTTTCTTTCCAAAGGGGGACACAAAAGAGCATAGTCATTTATCTAGCCCTACAACACCCATTATTTCTCTACACCAAGAGAACTTCTCAGAGCTCATATATTTTGTCAATGTATCTGCAGTATTCTTCAAAGTGTCCACCTTTACTAGCAACACCTTTTTGTCTTCTATCATATCCCTCACAAAGTAATACTGAACATCAATGTGCTTTGTCTTTGAATGATATGCAGGGTTCTTTGCCAAGAAAATTGCACTTTCGCTATCACCGTCTATCCTTATAGATCCCTGTACTAACCCCATACTTGAACACAATCTCTACAACCAAACTGCTTCCTTTCTTGCATGAGTGGCTGCCATGTATTCTACCTCCGTAGTTGATGGTACCACTATAGATTGTTTCTTACTCATCTAACTGACTACACCTCCAAATAGGTTAAACACATACCCACTTGTAGATCTTCTCTAATCTAGATCTCCAACCCAGTCTGCATCAAAAAAGCCATGAATATCCAACACTCTATCCAATCCTAGTCTTCCTTGGTAGCACAAACCATAATCACTAGTGCCACGCAAATACCTAAAAACCCGCTTCATTGTTGTCTAGTGCTCCTTCCCTGGTTTTGACATAAACCTGCTCAATACTCCCACTACATGTGCAATATTTGGTCTAGTACAGACCATCACATACATCAGGCTACTGACTATTCAACAGATAAATTTACACCTATAGGAATAGGAACCTTCATCGGTTTACTATCCTACAATTAAAACTCTGCAATATTGTCTTGACATACTTCCTCTGGTTTAATCGGAGATTCCTCTTTTCCTGGTCTCTTTTAATTTCCATGCCCAAAATATAGTTTGAAGCACCAAGATCTTTCATGTCGAATTTGGAGGACAATTGGGTCTTCAAATCCTAGGTAATTTCTTTGTCATTTCCAACCAGCAACATATCATCAACATACAAGACAAGATGAATAACATGGTCACCAATTAATTTAAAATACACACAGTGATCTGCTTTGCTTCTAGTGAAGCCAAGTCCCCATATAAATGTATCAAATTTCTGATACCACATTCTTGGTGATTGTTCTAACCCATATAGAGACTTCTTTAACTTGCATACCAGTTATTTCTTACCCTTCACCACAAAACCTTCAAGTTTCTTCATGTAGATCTCCTCTTCGAGATCCCCTTGAAGAAATTTTGTCTTCACATCCATCTGTTCTACCTCAAAATCAAAAGCAGTAGCAACAAATAATAGTAATCTAATAGAAGTTACCTTGGAAATAGGAGAAAAAATATCACCAAAATCAATTCCTGGCACCTAGGAATAACCTTTTGCTACCAACCAAGCTTTATATTTCTCCACATTTCCTTCTGCATTTATCTTCTTCTTGAACACCCATTTACTGCCAAAGGGTTTCCTTCCAACCAGAAACTCCACCAGATCCCAAGCCTCATTTTTGTGCAAAGATGCCATTTCATCAACCATGGCCTCTTTCCATAGTTTTCCATCGTCTGAATCTACTGCTTCCTTCATAGTTCTAGGATCATCATCAATAATAGATAAAGAAAAATTTGAACATAAAGCAAATGGACTATACCTTTCTGGTTGCCTTCTTTCTCAAACTGATCTTCTCACACTCGGAGTTTGTGGCTCTTCATCTTCTGATTCCTCCTCTGTTGTAGAGTTTGATTCTTCCTCCTTTAGCTCAAACTCTATCTTCTCATGTCCCTTTGGTTGGACTTCATGTTTAATAACATCTTTCACCTCTCTGAACATGGCATCTCAACTGTACACAACCTTCCTTGTTACTGGGTTCCAAAGCTTATAACCCTTTAAACCATCGTTATACCCAATAAAAATGCACTTTTCAGATTTACTATCCAACTTTGTTCTTTTCTCCTTTGGAACATGTACATATGCATCACATCCAAATAACCTTAGATGTGAAAGAGAGGGAATCTTACGAGTCCATACCTCTTGTGGAGTCTTATCCTCCAATGCTGATGAAGGTGATCTATTGACCCAGGAACATGTTGTCTCCACTGTCTCTATCCAAAATTCATGTCCTAACCTGACACCACTGAGCATGCTTCTTGCCCTTTCCATCAATGTCTTATTCATTCTTTCTGCAACTCCATTTTGCTGAGGTGTATATGGAGTAGTCTTCTGTCGTGCTATACCACACTACTTACAGAATTCTTCAAATTCCTTAGTGCAAAACTCTCCACCATTATCTGTCCTCAGCACCTTTATCTTCTTCTTTGTCTGGTTTTCCACCAGAGCCTTAAATTTTTTAAACCTGTCAATGACTTCAGATTTCTTCTTAAGGAAATATATCCATGTATTCCTTGAGAAGTTGTCTATAAAGGATACATAGTACCTAGACTTACCCAGTAATGGAACCTTCACAGGTCCAAACACATCATTGTGCACAAGTTCTAATATCTGTTTCGCCCTCTTACCACCAAAGGGGAAATTCACCCAATTATGCTTTCCATATACACAATTTTCATAGAAATCAAAATCCAGAGAGCTATTACTCATACCTTCTACCATACCTTTACCATGAAGTATTTGAAGGCCCTTCTCTAAAATATGTCCAAGCCTTTGATGCCACAACATGGTCTTCTCTCTAGAAACCACTAGATTTTTTGCTCCACTTTCAAGAACCATAGAAGTGTTGCACACATCAACAACCATGCTACCTTGCAGCTTCTACAGAGTTCCAATCCAAACTCCACGCATCAATACCAGTGCTCCTCAAACCATCTCATAGGTATCCTTCTCGAACACTATTTTTACACCTGCATAATCCAACTTTCTTATAGAAATCAGATTTCTGGCCAATGCAAGAATATGCAGAACACCCGGAAGTATTCTAACCCTTCCACCTTGCAACTTCAACTTTACTTTTCCGCAATCAAAGATTCTAGCCTTCCTATCATCCCCTAAGAATACATCACCACCATCGTATTTCTCATACTCGCAGAACCACTCTCTATGGGGAGTGAAGTGAAAGGATGCACCTGAGTCAACCAACCGTGCCTCATGATCTACATGTGTACTTGAAGAATCCAAGTACACATCCACACCTTCATCTGAGGTGGTTTTCGCCTCTGCAGGAGGAGAATCATCAGATCCCTTTCCCTTATCAGGAGCTTTAGATTTATAGTCCTTTTTGTAGTGCCGTTCCTTTCTACATTTCCAGCACACCACCTTTACAGGTTTTCATGGAGATTTAGATCTCCCTCTAGATTTAGATCTCCCACTCGATGAATTATTTTTGTTTCTGTTATGGGGCCGTCCTCATACAAACAAGGCATCATCATTCTGGCTCTCCATATTTTTCCATTTCATTTCCTCTGTTAGCAAGGACGAGACTATTTCATCAAACCGCAAGGTAGTTTCATTGCTGCCTATTGCAATAACCAAACTATCCCATGAATCTAGTAGAGAACACAACAAACTGATGCACTTATCTTCATTTGAAATTTTAATATCAATAGATGTTAACTAACTTACCACAATATTAAATGCATTCAGATAATCTGTCACCGAGTCTCCATCTTTCATCCTCAAGTTATACAGCTTTTTCCATAGGAACAGTTGATTCGCCAGAGACTCAGATTGGTACAAAGTCCCTAACTTGTCCCACAAAGCCTTCGTCGTAGCTTCCCCTGATACATTCAACAATACTAAATCTAAGACACAAAATTGTATTGTGCTCTTTTCCTTCCAATCCAACTTCTTCCATTCTTCATCAGACACTCCTGTTGGTTTAGTACCTGGATCTAATGCAATCCACTGATCTTTATCAACCAATAGATCCTCCATATTGAGTTTCCATAACTCAAAACTATGACCATTAAATTTCTTGATCTTTATCTTTCCATTGCTCGCCATCTTCTTTCACCACCAGAATCGATCTCACAGATCTCCCACTGAAAAGGGTCTACCACAGGCCCAAGAAAAAACCCTCAGCAACAAAGGCGTCCCCTTGAAGCCAAAATAGCTTTGATACCAAATGTAGGTTTTAATCTCGTACAGAAATTACCTGCATACGAATTCTAGAACACAGAAAATAAATAATGTGAGAGAATAACACATAAAACACATATACATAGAGATTTTCCCCTGAATCCCAAAACTAGGACTACCAGCTTGATTTTTCATTATGTTCCTTTCAATGTTACAATACATATTATACATGCCGAAGCATCCAATGCCATGGACCGAAAGCCATCGCGTCCAAAACAATGGACCGAAAACCATCGTTTCTAAAACCATGTGCGAAAATCATGCACAAAACCATAGGTGGGTCTACCCAACCTAACATAGGGTCCAAAACCAAAATTTTTTGGGGCGCTGCCCCAGACCCCATAGAGTGGGGTTACCTGCACCCCTCAAACCCCCCATGACGCCCCCGCTATGAAATCAACGAAACGAAGGGGGGGGATCAGCCCCCCCTCTAACCCCGAAGTGGGCTAGTCATGGAAAGAATATAACACAACCCAACAAGGCCCCAAGCCTCATTTCATTCCTTTCTTGTTGGATCATAACCCCCTGCCCATTGTTTTTCCTTTCTTCTTCTGCAGTATGTGATGTATTTTTATTATGATTCAATGTACCACTTTACATATTCCATTGTTTGACATTTTAGCCATTTATCATGTAGACATATACATTATAGTTCTAGGGATCAAAACTGGGGGTATTACATAAATAACATTATCACCCAACTCCACTTGCATGTCTTTTTGTTCCCTTGAAACATGTTGGATATCTCACAGTTGAATGTGATGTGCTTTGATCCTCCACTGTGCACATGTTAATCAACAATAAAGTGGTATTGGTTGAGAAACAAGAAATTGTGGAGAAGGATGTCTCTAGCTTGGATGCCAACTCATCCACTGTAGCTTCAACACTCATCTCAAACTTCTTTTGCAGCTTCTTCCTTTTTTTGGATATTGGCTTGCATAATGTCCCTTCTTACAACATTGGAAACATGTCACATGGATCATAGCCTCCTCCTTAGAATGAGATGAACAAACCTCTTTTTCCTTGGCCTTCTTGGGTCCTCCTTTAGTCATCCTCCAAATGAGTGGAAGATTTTGAGTCTCTTCCACTCTAATTGACGAATTCTTCTCCAGGACAAAGTCATCCCACAATGTTTCAAAAGTGGGTAACTTAACACGTGCACATTTTCCCTGCACAAAGGTAAGTCAAGATGTTGAGAATCCATTTAGAGTTATCTGAACTAACTCATTTTCATAAACCTTGTTTCCTATGTTTGTAATTTGATCTCTCAACTCGGTGATCTTCATTGGATAGCTTGCTATAGTATTAGCATTGCTCATGTGGTTACTAATGATATTTTCTTCAAAATCATCTTGTGGGATGTGTTCACACTTTGATACAGAGTGACTAAGGCATCATACATATTCTTCCCTGTCTTCTTCTATGAGATGAGAGGGATCAAGTGGTCCTTGAATAAATCAAGGAAAAAATTCTTCTTTTTGGCCACCTTATTATGCTCAACCAACCGAACGGATGGAAATCTCACCCTCGAACTTCCCAAAGGTCCAAGTGCCTATCTTGGTGGCAGATCAACTTCAAGCACTGAAACAAGGGCATTGCACACACTAAAAGCTTTTGACAACTTTGTCTCACAAAAAATAGTCCCATCCATACGTGGATTTTCTGAGAGATTTCATATGCACAACTCTGATACCATGTCAGTTTTCTACACCATATTTCAGATCTTTACTCAAAGAATGAACTTTACAGCTCCTAAAACTTTAACCTTTAGATTGCACCTATCAAAAATTTAGATGAGTATATACTAAAATATTGAAATATTCAGGAGTGCAAAGACTGCATTTCATGAGCTAATTTACAACAACAGATAAATAATGTCTACACGACATAAATTCTGCAATTTGAAAATTATGACAACAAGCTATAACAGCTAAATAGGGCCTGATATACATCATGCAACAATATGAAATGTTCTGGATGGCAAGGATAGGCTCCAAGAACAATCACATGGTTTTTGTATTACTCAGAAAATAAAGTATTATAGTAGCTTGGCATCATGCTCAAGCTCTACACATGTCTGAAAGATACAACACAGACAACTTTGTTGTCTGAAATATTAGTGTGCCCTCTGTCCTTTTATAAGCCAAGAGGAGGGGGTTAAAAAATGACCATTAATGGCCTCAAGGAGTGCACCATTCTTTGATAATTAAATCCCTTAGGGAGTGTAACTCCTAAATTAAATGAAACCCTAAATTCTCCATGGAAAGTGCAACCCTACTTAGCAATTGTGACTTCCAGGCATAAATGTGCCACAGAGGGATGTATGCCCCACTATCTTACAAGAGAAGATGCTCTATGGTATGTTCCCTACCTCATGAATGCACAATAACCCCTGCAAATCCAAAATAGAAGGAAGGGCCCATAAGGCAAATTGAACTCATGAGGACCAACCTTACAAGTGTGCCATCTCTCTCCAATTGTTGTTGTTGTTTGCCAATGTGGAAATGATCTTCTGCTAATTCAAATAAAAACATCAAAACATGCAATTAGAAAGTGGGTATGGGAATATATTTTTTCTATAAAATAATCTTCAACATGATGACAACTGCAACCTTTGTCACATTTCTCTTACAAAATTCACTCCACATACATCCAATATATATATTACAAATGATAGGTAGGGTAAGCAAGGTAGTTGGAAAAATAAAAAATTATAAGTTCCTATAAGATAATCACATGTGGATAAATATGTTTGACCACATGTGATTATTCACATGTGGATAAATTCATGTGACTACATATATAGAACCAGGTTATGTGAACCTAATGGACAAGTAAAATTAGACACAACAGACACACATGTCTAAACATATGTCCTAAAGGGTAACAATAGTCATCCCTCATCAGATTTTGAACATGAAGAAAATTTGTCCCTCTTGTTTTCTTCGGCTCTCTCCCAATGTGTCAAATTCTCTGCCCTTGAATATGGCTGAGTGATTTATGCATGAGATCATGCTCGCCAGTGGACAAGCGTTTCTTGTAGCCCGAAGTTACCAAGATGGAATTCATCTTAATTCACAAGATTGGTTTATTGCTTCCATGGCTCAACATGCCAAAGTGAGCATCCAGTGTTGGATAATTGTCCCCATAGATGTAACAAAGTTTCTCCAACAAAAGAAATTTTGTTGAAATCCATCAGTTGAAAGATTTTACCATGGAGTGGGAGGAAATGACAGCTCAACAACACACCATTTTTTAACAGAAAGCCACCAATCTCTTGGAATTTATTGTTTATTCTATCAAAAGCTTGGATTGCAGCCAACAAAAGGATGAAGACTTTAAAAGTAGAGTCCTTAGTAATTTGGAAACCCTATTTGATAATATGTACAAGTGTCGTCCTGAAAAAAGAGTTTCTATGATAGCCTAAGGAGCTATACAAAAATTGCAAACTTCATCAGCCACTGAAGCATCAAAATTCAAAGGTTTTGACATCTACTTGGATGAAATTTTTTATGACACTAACTCTGTATTTGGATATTCCTATGTCTTATTAAGGACAGTTTTTGTAGTGTTGTTCTTGGATAGTGGAAAATATTGGAAAATATTTTGTATGCTATGTAGGAAGTATTAGAAAACTTTCATGCTCTGATCCAGGAGTGCTTGTAGATTTTGTTTCGATAGTAAATTGGTTTCTGTAGGGTCTATGTTACAACTTACAAGTGAAGTCCTTTGCTTGGCCAAAACTATCTGGCTATTTCGTTGTACTTCTATCTCTTCTTTAGAAGAGATATTATATATAATACATATATTTTTTCTCTTATATAGCTGTCAACCTATATCTATCTTTTATATAATTTTATAGAAATACCATATGCACTGAACTCATTGGTGTTTCTTATTTGTTCTGATTGTCCACATTAGATTGAGTTCTACGAAGACTTTGATGGACAATTTCATAAAAGCTTTGAGTTATATTTTGATTTATTTTTTGCTTTGTTTGGCCATCACTCACAAAGGTACCTTATAAATGCTAACCATGTTTAATTTTTCATATCCACGTTAGAATAGTTTAACCATTATTCTCACTATGATTCATTTTCTTTTGTCCAAAAAGTTTGCTCTTCTGCCCCCAAGTGGGCCAGGTATGGGCTATTATATTTAAGTAAATTGTAGCACGAATGTTTGAGATGAATATTATTTAACTTATCACACTGAAACAAATAAACTTGATTTTAAGTTGAAAAAGGTTCCATATTTAAAGTGTCCAAGGAGAATTACATGCATATTTCTACATATCTAGTGTATTAGTTAGATTTGGATTTATCTTCTGATTTTCTTGGCCATCATATACTAAGGTGTTGTATAAATGCTAGAACCATGTTTAATTTTTTATGTCCTTTTTGACACTCTACAGAATACTTTAGACTGTTGTTCTAAATACTATTCTATTGCTTCTGTCAAAAAGCGCTCCTTTTTTGCCCCCATGTAGGTCAGGTATGGACTCTTATATTTAAGTAAAATTTAATAAGAATGCTTGAGATGAATGTTCTTTAAATTAATGATCACACTTACATAGATAGACTTGATGATAAGTGGAAAAGGATTCCATATTTTATGTCCAAGGAGAATTGCTTGCATATTTCAACATTTCTAGTGTATTAGTGAAGTAGCAGTTGTATCCATTTAAACACTAAGTGACCCAAAGTTGTTACAAACCCCAATGTCACATTATTGTGCTGCAAACCTAGGTTAACATGAGGGGAGGGAGATTTGAACCCTGCACCTCTTCCAATCATTAACATTACCTTTACCAATACACATTTTTTCAATCCTCAGTTAGAAACCATTTCAGATTTGAGCCATGGAGACCTTAGTGAGATAGTTTTTATCTAATAAAGACTTAGAGGGGTGTTTGTAGGTGAAATTTCAATTGTAAAGGTTCCTTGGGTAGCTCATAATGATAAAATCCACTGTTAAATATAAACATGTAGTTGACATCATGTTGACAAGGGTAAAGGTGATTTTTATGTTATTATCTAGGTCAGACACTCTATGGGTGTCATGGCAGGTCAAAGTGGATTTTTCTACACTTATAGTACTTGATAGTGAAACATATCTCAACCTTGAAACTTCCAACAGGAGGAAACAGAGTAAATATATATGTAATTCTGAAGTATAGTAGCCATGTGCTAGGAAAATGAAGAATGACAAGACTATAAAAAAAGGTAGGACTAGCTCAAGCAAAAAGGAGAACCAGAAGTTAACAAAAATGTAATAATACATAAGGATGGTAAGAGATATTTATAGGTTGAAGATTGGGCATGTTTGAAAGTTGGGAATATTTGAAGGTTTCAATGTAGAAATAATGATATATGAACCATATTAAGGAAACAAGGGAATGAGCTGCAGAATGAAAAACATAAATATTAAATAGAGGATAAGAAAATAGAGCAAATTCCATTAAGCAACAAGAACAAGAAGAAGCACATAGCTCCATAAATCTCTAAACCTGATTATTTTGTTAGAAAGGTGGCCTTGGGTTATAGTTTAAAGGTGGCCAATATTATAAAATTTCTTTTAACAACTCTTTTCTAAAGGGTAGGGTCATTTGACATAGGACATTGACTAATATAAATTAATTAATTGTTTGGATCAAGGAAAATTATGTTTTCCACCCATTCTTGGCTATGTAATAATGAATCCCATGGGCCTTTTGTAGAGAAAAAAAGGTTTGTCAATGCCTAAAGCATAGTGGGAAAGATGACATTTTCTGACTATATATTTCTCTCCAACATTTGAGAGAAAAGGCCAAGGACTTCCTCACCTAACCATTTCCTTGCATACTCTTTAATCATTAGATTACATAAGAAAACATCCATTGGGCATATTTTGTCAAAAAATTTGTAAACCTGTTAAACATTTCACCCATATGATTCATCTTTAGTCCATGTAGTCCCACTTGGGCTCTCGACTCTCTCAATATCATCATGAGCAGGGTTTCCCTTTTATAGATTTGAAAGGGTTGCATAGGTATAGATCACAGTAGCCAGCATGGAATCATTTATCCTGATGCCATACGCATGCCATTCTGAACACCTCCTATATTGTCATAAATTCCCCAAAATTTTGAATACCTCTTCTCGAAACAAAAACCCATACTTGTAATTTATGGAAACCCTACCTCTGTCAACACTAAAATACCCTGCAAAACCAAATATTGCTAATTTAAAATAGATTGGGTCAAACTATTGTTCCCTGTTTGTAAATGAATAGTGCAATTGACCCAAAAACTCCATGTTCCTTGTTTGATAATGGTCAAGTAGATGGAAACCATTCCAAAAATTTTCCCCTGTGCTATGTCTATGTGCATTGTCTCTAGCCCATGCAGGCTCAGTGTTGCAATTTGGCTTTGATACCACTTGTAACGTCACTCAATGCTCCCGCTAGGGGACATCACTCACCTAAGCTCCAGATTTCACAAGTTCATTGGAAACATAGGCATAATTTAATCATAATTGCACAAAATCATAAATAATCTAGGCACAATTAACCCTAATGCAAAAAGCAAAAAACACAACATAATCCAACAAACACATAACCATGTAACACTGCCAACAATAGAAATGTATTAATATCATATGCATAACTTAAATTTAACACAGTCAAATCACTAGAATACCAATCCACATCTAAGTACAACATAACCAAATGTGCACATAAACCATTTTAAACACTTATTTGTATGAATTATTCACTGGTTGCCGACCAAAGGTACGAAATATGAAGTATTTTGATCTGTATGAAGTGAGGTGTTGAAATTTCCTACATCGTTATTGTTAATACAATTGTCCATAACGCGTTTTGATGAATCTTCTTGGACCTTTTCTAATTAAATTTTGGTTATGCTCGGAAAGTAGTGAGGGTCAAACACTGGAGGAGGCCAAATCCATTAATATTTCCATCACAACACATCAATGTAGTAGCTAAAAATAGTTCCCCATATTCCTATAATATATTTAAAGTTGACTAGATTTCTTTGTGACTCATTTGGAGGTTATTGAATTACCTCTCTACCATTTTTTTTGTTGTTCTTTTGTTCTTGCATTTGCTTCTATTTTTCTTTTTTTCCTTTGTAAGATTTCCCATGTACCGTGCTGATAATATACAATTTTCATTTGATGTTCAATTTATATGTGATGGTCATATATGCAAAAACTTGTTAATGTGTCTTTTCACAGTATAATTTTGTAATGTATAAATTAAACAAAAGAAAAAAAAAATATTCACATTAAAGTGCATGACTCACCAATTGAATACTCTAGATATGGAGTTCCATCTCCTTTTACACTTTGAGGTGAACACAATAATAAGCCTATTTGTTGGTGCTAAATCTTTCCCCATGATGAATAGGTTCTGCAAGGACTTAGTTATAATAGTTGAACCATTACCACGACATCAAGGATAGATATCAAACATAATTATGTTTGGTCTAAGAGTGAGTCATAGTCTTAGTGCCATTTTGTATCTTGGTTTTTTTAGCATATAATATTTGTCTTATTTAAAATTCATTATTTAATGGTAATATCTACCAATGCTAACATAGAGAATCAAATAAAATTCAAGATGATTCCATTTAAAACTAAAATATTTAAGCCCACGGGAGTGTGGTCTAGAGGCAAGCAGTGAGGTGGTTGGGCTTTTTATTTATAGGGATACCTTGGTTCAAAAGCCCAAAGTGTATTTTTTTATTAGGTAGTTTTTTTGGCTTTGTGGTTCTTGTCTTCACACCCTTTTGCTAGTTGCAGTACTTATGGGAGGACATAGTTATCGTTGAGAGGTAAAGAGTTTTTTCCTTGTATCCATGCAATTGCATCTTTCTATACTCATGATTGGTGTGGCTTTGGAAGTGTTTGAATGCCCCTCGAATATTTTGTTAATGTAATGATTATTAGCCAAACTTTGTGCTTACAATTTTAACACCTATTTAGTGGTTACATTTTAGAATCATTGTTATTGATCATTGTATTTTGACATCTTAAATTAATTAAATAGCAAGAAGCAATCCCAATTAATTTTATACACTCCATAACTAGTTGGATTCAATCATATAGTCCATTATTCATAATTACATCATATGTACTCAATGTTTTTTAACTTTTTGGCATGAAAATTAGCGTTTTAGAGTCATATTTTAATGCTATCATAACATATTTACATGATTCATAAGGTGAGAAATCAATCTTTGGTATAATTACAGATTTTAGGTTTGATAATTATAGGTTATTTATAGGCTATAGATATCATCAAAGTTTCATTTCTAATTGAGTATTCAACTAAAAATATTGAGTATCTTATACGTACATATTTTTCCCTCCACCCACTTTTCATAACTTCCATAACCATTGTAGCTTCGATGTTATTTTGCTTGTTTAGTAAAATATTTGCCAAGACTTTAAAATGTTTTATAATTGATTTAAAGTTGTAAAATTTACAATTTATAGATCGTTGCATTTTGACATCTTAAATTAATTAATAAGGAGAAGCACTCCCAATTAATTTTCTACACTCCATAACTAGTTGGATTCAAGCATATAGCTCATTATTCATAATTACATCATATGTACTCAATGCTTTTAACTTTTTAGCATGAAAATAAGTGTTTTAGAGTCATATTTGTATGCTATCATAACATATTTACATGATTCATAACGTGAGAAATCAATCTTTGGTACAATTGTGGATTTTAGGTTTGATAATTATAGGTTATTTATAGGTTATAGTGTCATCAAAGTTTCACTTCTAATTGAGTATTCAACTAAACATATTGAGTATCTTATACGTACATATTTTTCCCTCCACCCACTTTTCATAACTTCCATAACCATTAGGTAGGGACTTGCAACTTTGATGTTATTTTTCTTGTTTAGTAAAATATTTTCCAAGAGTCTAAAAAGTTTTATAATTGATTGAAAGTTGTAAAATTTACAATTTATAGATTTTCAAGATCTAATATTTTAAAGTATAATTTTTGGAAGGGTGCTAGCTCATTGGAAGAGCATCTGTTTTATGAGGAGGTTGGTGGTTCGATTCCATCATTCCCTAATATTCATATTGAATGGAAAAAATCAGTTTTTAGTGACAGAGGCTCTTTTTACCATCACCAATGAGCTTATAGTGACATTTTTCGACCCTCACCAAAATATGAAATGGTGACAGTCAAAGACCGCCATCATATATATGCATCAATAGTGACGACCATGAAAGGTCCATCACCATAAATCATTGTTGGTCATATGAAATGGTGACGTTCACTATATGTCATTATAATAATTTTTGTGACAGACCTTGAATGTCACCACAACGCCCATACTTTTAGCGATGTGGTCTTTGGTGACGTTATTTTTTGGTGACAAAGATTCTTTTGACCATCACCAATGAGCTTATGGTGACATTTTTCGACCCTCATCAAAATATGAAATGGTGACTGTCAATGAATGTTGCCATATATATGCATCAATAGTGACGGCCATAAAAGGTCCATCAAAATAAATCGTTGTTATTCATATGCAATGGTGACGGTAATTATCCGTCAATATAATCATTATTCGTAACAGACCTTGAATTTCACCACAACACCTATACTTTTGGTGACGCCACCTTTGGCGACGTTCAATTTTTTGGTGATGGAGGCTAATGTCTGTCACCATTACTCATGTGAAATGGTGATGGTCACTATCCATCATTATAAATCATTATTGGTGACGACCCTTGAATGTCACCACAACACCTATACTTTTGGTGATGCCACCTTTGGTGACGTTCAATTTTTGGTGACGAAGACTCTTTTGATCGTCATCAATGACCTTATGGTGACATTTTTTTACCCTCACCAATGTATTTTTTTCTTGTAGTGAAATATTCATTCACAGTTAAAGATGGAGAAAATGTATACTCTGCTAAAGATACCAAGATAAAATCATTGGAGGATCTTGTAGTAAAATTAGTATATAATCCTAGTGATGTCAAATAAGTAGAGGAAATGATAAAAAGTAAGAACATTGATATCGAGGTACTAAGGAAGTAGTTGAAGCTTCCAACTCTAGAACACCCATAGGCCAAAGAATTTGGATAGTTGGAGCTCGATAAGGAAAACATGTTCAAAATGATAATTGAACAAAACCTCCAAATACAGAAAATGGAAGCTGAAATGGAAACATTATTAAAAGAAAAAGAATAACGAATCAGTGTTTCAATAGCTATCCCCATAGTAGCAACTTATATTGCAAGTACTTCGACAACAAGAACATCCACAGCAGCAACTATTCCAGTAGATACATAGTTAGGTGATGTGGGAACAAATTTATCTAAAGGCATGGGAGACTTAACACTGAAAGGTAAAGAAATTGAAAAACTCAGTTTAGAATTGCAGAAACTACAAGAACAAAAGTTGAATATTGATAATGCATATGTAGCTGAAATACAGAAAAAATTTAAGTTAACAAAACAAATAGCTACATATGAAAGTGAATTAGTAATGGCTAAGACCATTGCTCAAGCAAAGGAAAGTATATGGCTAGATACAAATGAATATATGACTATCTTGTGGCCATCTATAGAAATACTTTTTGAATAGGAAGAATTGTTGCAGAAATCAAAGGAAGAAGTGGCAGAGGTGAAGTGAGACCTGGATCACAAACTACGAGATGCTACCAAATTAATGAGAATTATAAATTATAAAACGAAGGAAGAGTTTGAATAATGTGGAATTGAAGACATAACATAAACTATCCTGGAGGTGAGAAGACTGTTGGCCAAAGAAACTTAATGCTTCAACTACAAAATAAGTGTCGTAATTTGGAAGTTCAGATTAAGAAGTTTCACAAAATATTTAACATTTTACACCAAAAAGTACTTCCAGGTCTTCAAGGCACTAGTGATAAGTTAATTCTTCTCGAATAATATTAGCATAAAGTACATGACATAGCAGTGGTTGAGGAAAAATTTGCAAAAATTAAAGGGACCATTGTTGGTAAATCTTTCATGGAGTTGAGTTATGACATAGTAATTCAACATGAGGTAAAACATTTATTCATAACTAAACCAACTTTTGAGAAGTATACTGAAGTCAATGAAGCATATAGAAAGCTAATATACTTTTCTATGCTAATGAGGAAAGATGGTACAAAATATGTGAGCTAATAGAGTGATAGGGCAACAGATGTTTTAGAACCAGAAAATAGATTTACAATAAAGAACAAGTAGAAAAACAACTTTATAGCTCGAAGTCATCCACAATTTTCCTCGCACTCTATGAGACATGTAAAATTAGTTCAGATTTCCATTTTCCTAGTTCTATTTTTGTAAAAAATCCAAATTAGTTGGATTGGATATTTTGTAATAAATCTCTTGTAATTCAAGGTATGAAGGGTTGAACCCTTGTGATAAGCTATTGAACATGATTGTAATTATCTGAAGTATTTCCAATAGTAATAGAATGATTATGGAATCATTTTGAAATAATTTGTGTTCTACTGTGAGTTTTTCTAAGTTTCTTATTATGTTTGCATCTTGATTTGTTTCTACACATGCTTAAAGTTGATAGGAAATCTAGGTAAGATAAGATTGAATATCAATCTTTCAGAAATATCTTGAAATTTTATAATCAATTACAGAGAATAATTAACTCAAACTATTTATTTAAGTTGATTCCTCTGCATTATTCAATTGTTGCTCCCTTTTATTGTTAGATATGTTCTGTTTGGTTGTAAAAGGTTTTTACATGCATCCTCTATACATGACAAGTTAAATATTCTATTTGAATGGTTAAGGAATCATATATATCATCTTAAATTATACGTTTCATAAACAAATTAAAGCTTGATTCTATTATAGGTGAAGAATCAACCCTTCTAGTATAAAATAAATAATTAAGATCTACATCTGTTTAATAGTTTAAAACATTAGTCATCCAAACCCCAAATTAAAACAACATTTTAGATGCTTTGACACAATTCCTTAGCCTATAATTGTCTACTATTGGGAACAAGATCCCCAAGGGAATTTTTTGGGCTTAGAGACCAAATTTGGGTCAATTTTGTAATTCCAATGTAAAGACTCCTCATTTTGTGGGTGCGGAGCGCGTAGTTTGTTAAAAAGTCATAGGGTTGTCCGCCCTTAATTTTGGTAATGCAATGTCAGCTGTAGAAGATCTACCCATGGTCCACGGACCATGGGATTGTATAAATAGAGAGAAGCTCTAAGTAGTTAAGGCAGAAAAACACAAAATGCCTAAGGAAGAATGATGTATGCGCGGATAGTTCTGAAGTGTAAAGTCTAGTTTTGGGTCATAGCATAGGAAGAGGCTCTGCAACTGAGTGTGCAGAGGCCTAGTAGTACGTAGTTGAGTGCACGGACCCCTACAACTGAGTGCGTAGGGCAAGTCGAGTCTGTAATTATCTAGAAGTATTAATAAAGAGAAGTTTCTATCGATTATGCATATTTATTTCCTGTTTTATGCATCTGTTATATTGGGTATGAATTGCACTTCTATTGTTTATATGATGCATGAATGTCTACAATTGTATTTGTTAAGTGAATGCAAGGAAGAATATTTGTTTTCGCAAAGATAATTAAGACCTGTCACTAAGATAAGTAAGATACTTGGTGTAGTTTAGGAGATATCGCAGTTTGCTACCTTAGCAGCACGAAAGGACTTCAGCCCCTGGTTAGGGTTGTGGGAAAGTCGATTATAACAAATCACGAAGGTATTGAAGGGTAGAACAGTGTGCAAAGCGACTTGCTCAAAGTTAGGTTTAGTTGGACTAAATTGACATCACATCCATATCAAGGGTGTGGAAACTTGGTTCCAGCATCCCCCCATACTACTTCAGGTGAGACTTTAGTCCACGCTCCGCGGGCTGATGCCGAAAGGGCCAGTAGTGTAGGGATTTGTTTGGCTAAAGAACTATGAACCTGGGTCAGGCCTGCATAAGCCAATAAATGGTTCTGTTTTTGGGATCGAAATCTGCATGAGAGATGTGTGTTGTTGTATCACTAGACTCCAACTAAGAAAGAAATTGAAGGTTGGTTGGACAGAAGAATTCATGATTTTGCGGTGCAGAAGAATAGAAACCGCAACTATCAAAAGAAGAGTGGCTAGACAGCTACCTGTATACAGAGATCCATGAAATATTTTTGGTGTCCTTCCTACTGAGCTATATGAGTGGATCGCAAAGCTAGAAGATAGCCAAGGAAGGTGGAAACTTGATAGTCATATTGTGTAGACCCTAGAGCTAGTGTGGAGATTGGAAGCATTGGAGGATAACATCACACGCACCATCGATCATTGGCTCGATCGTATTATAGGAGGATTCGTTACTGAGTTCATGGTTGACACCACAGTCAGCTAAAATGAGGCAGAATGATGATTTCTCAAAGGACAACGAGGTAAGTACATAAAGTCTTTGAATACTTGGATTAAAATATTGTTGTCTGAAAAGAAAGTCATGCAGTTACCTTGATGTTCAGGGCTATGCAAAGTGGAAATGTTTATAGGAATGAAGAAATAAGGGTCTAGAAAATAGCCCCTTGATTTCACCTCTGCGAGGAGATGAGGAAGAGCTCATGAAGGTCTCTCCATGAAGTGTTATTCAGCTAATAAGTCAAAGAATTCCACGAATACTATTTCCACCCACACCACCATCAGCTTCACCTCCATCACCTCCATCGTCACCCTTACCACCTCCACCACCACCGTGATTCAATATGGCAAGCACAGTGAACCTCCCTGTGTTCAAAGGCTTGGGAAACGAAGATCCAGAACAATTCTAGTTCATTGTAAGGGTTGTATGGGAAGCGCAAGATGTTACATATGACGATATAAAGAAAGTGATGCTAGTTAGTTCCTTACAGAGTTCAGGCCGAAACATGGCCCCTTGACCAGAATGCAGGAATGGTGCGAAGAGGATTTCAGGGGTGTAGACGAGGCCAAGGCGGAGGAGGACTTAGTAGAGGTCATAGACAATTGATTTTCTACAATTGCAGAGGGCCGGGACACTATGCCCGCAATTGCACAAATCCAGCATTCCCCTCGTTCAAGCATTACATGTTATTTGATCATGAGACAGAAGATTATCCTACACTAATAGCTAGGATATGTGACAAAGGAGTGCTACCACCTCCCCCAACTCAGAACCTGCAAATGATGAGGTCTAAGCCACGCGAGGAAGACCTGAATGTAAACATTGTTGTTATGCTCTTAATCCTGCAAAATGATACCCAATATAGTATATGCGAAGAAAAGATACCCAGAACACAGAATAGCAATGATTTTATTATTCAAAGAGTAATGTTCACTTGCCTCTTCGAGGGGGCAACCTCCGATAGAGCAGAGTTTGATTACAAAATAAGACACGATACCCCTCGCAGGGAGTCTCTATCCTTTATATATGACTCGTACATGCAATACCATGGGCCAATACCGTGGGTTTTATTAATACCATCTATCTAATACTACGGCCCATTTGCAACTAACTGTGGTCCCGTCATTAATTGCGGGTTAACCACTTACAAATATTAATATGGGCTTTATTGACTCTTAACTATGACATGATCAATGACATAAATAAGGGGGTTAGGGTGGGACCCTAACATGCCCTCCCCCTTAAGACTAGCCTTGTCCTCAAGGCTGAAGCTGCGGAAACTGCTGAAGAATAGTGGCTGGTTCCCAAGTTGCATCTTCCGGAGAGGTGTCTTTCCATTTGACGAGGACTTCCTTAATCATGCGACCGCGCAGGTGTTTGTCTCTTGTGTCTAGAACCTGTTCGGGTTGAAACCAGATTGACCCTTCTTCATCCAATTCAAGTAGACTGGTTTGAACTCAGCAATTGTTCCCGATCACTTTCTTGAGGCACGATACATGGAAAACTGGATGGATTTTTGCAGTAGGTGGAAAAGCCAACTTGTAAGCCACTTCTCCAATGCACTGAAGTACTTGGTATGGTCCGTAGAATTTTGGAGATATCTTCTGACAACCCTTGTCTTTGAGTGATGTTTGCTTATATGGTTGTAGCCTCAAAAAGACCTGATCCCCTTTTTGAAATTGGCACTCTGAGCGATGCTGGTCTACCTGTTGCTTCATGCGGTTCTGAGCTTGATGAAGATTCTCTCTAAGATGGGCGAGCATGGTTGCGCGGTGTTGTAGGAGTTGATCCACTGCTTGTACTTTGGAGCACCCCTTGAGATAAGAGGTAGGGGAAGGCAGAAGTTGACCATATACTGCTTCATAGGGAGTCATTTTGGTGGTGGCATGATACTTGGTGTTATACCACCATTCAGCGAGAGGTAACCACTGTACCCAAAGGTGTTGCTTTTCTGAAGTGAAACACCTAAGGTAGGTTTCTAGACATTTGTTGACGGCTTCAGTTTGACCATCTGTTTGTGGATGATAGGAAGTACTGAGTTTTAGTTGAGTGCCTTGTATCTTGAAGAGTTCCTGCCAGAAATTACTGGTGAAGATCGGGTCACGATCGGACACAATAGAAGTGGGCATGCCATGAAATTTGAAAATCTAATCCATGAAATATTGAGCGACCAAAGTTGGTGTAAATGGGTGGGGTAGGGCGCAGAAATGAGCATACTTCGATAGTCGATCCACAACCACCATGATGATTGACTTGTTCCTGGACTTTGGAAGACTTGTAATGAAATCCATAGAAACTTCCGTCCAAATTGATGTCGGAATGGGCAATGGTTGTTGGTGAGCTCCAGTATTGTAACAATAATGCTACAACTCCTGGGGCTTCCTGTCTCTTAATTTTATCAACCCGGTAGTTCGTACAAACTTGGAAGCGGCGGTGCTATATGCACAAGTACTAGCTCTTGTCGCTGTTGTCACTTGGTCAGCTGGCACAAGTCCACTAGGGCTCAAACCAACTTCTATAGGCTCTCAGAAGAAGCTTGCTAATTGATGGATGAAAGCTAATCTCAAAGGAAAGCTACTTTACTTGACAAAAATGAACTGAAAGCAAATCAAAGCATGTAAACCTAGGAAACCCTAATTTAACTAGTCTGACCTCTACAATGCAAGGAATGTAAGTGCAACTTCTACCAATGCTGTCATTACCTCTAATAAGTGAGAATGCATGGATCTAAACTACTTGCATCATGAAAGTTATGTTTTTGTATTTTTCCTTTAAGTGTGTGGAATGATTGTGATCTTGTGCTAACTAGGGTTTGGTTGTGCAGATGGGATGGAGAAGGAAGGAAAGTGTGGGATAGGTTGGGGAGGCTAGGAGAGGTTCCTAGGGATCCTTAGCATCCATCCATAGAGGTTCCTCGCATTCAGATGCTCAGCAACCGAGAGAGTGGCCTTCTACAGGATGGTTGTGGAGGATCCTACAGGATACTCTGTTTTCTACAGGATAGTCCTGTAGGTCTTCTACAGGATGCTTACGAATTGGATTTTTGAGGATGGATGGTTGATGGAAGATGCATGGATGGTTATGGAGGTAGGATGGGGGTCTGAAGTGACCTAGGAACTGATGGATGGAGTGATGAGATGATAGGTGGAAGGCTGACTTGGCTTGAAGGTAGTTGAGACAACAATGGGGAAGAAGGTAAGGTTACTTGGCAAAATAGAAGATGGGAGATGAGGGAACAGACTTGGTGATGGAGTAGCTGATCTGAACGAGGCTCAAATGAACGAGGAGGTGATGAAGATGATAGAGATGCCCTGCACAATGCTTATTCAAACAAATCAATGAATTCTTGCAAACAAACCAAGTCCTAGCTAACTCAATCCAACTGTTAATGAATGAGTAAACAACAGCCTTGTTTGAAAAGAGAACCATATACATCACATGAGAAAGAACATGCCGAAGGATCTAAATGCATACAAACTCCTACCAATCTATTATAAACATGAGAAGCTACTTGAACCATCAAAAGAAACCTAAGTAACAAAGCACGAATTAAATCTAAAGAGCAGATTTTATTATGAGAATGCAGCAAAGACACATAAATATAAACAAGGGAGGTACTGGGCGCTTGAGATGGGCCCAACCCTAAGAGCTACAGCCTCCCATGAAAGATTTAGAGCTGGTGCAAAGCTGGATCCATCTTTATTAATCAAGAAATGAAAAGTACATCAAAACTGTCCATAAGGAGAGCTTGAGCATGAGCTGAAAGCAAAGCTAATCCATGGCCTAAAAATCGAACTACAAGCTAGCTAACTAATGGCTAAAACAAAATGACTAACTAGCTACAAAAATGACTACCAACTAGCTACCAAAAATGACCAACCACTAGCTAACCAAAATGAGTACTAACTAGCTAACCAAAATGAGGCCCCAAGCCCTCTTATTTATACAATTTGAGGACCCAACAGTCCTCCTAAAAGTTAGGGACTTGGCTGCCCAAGACTTGGAGTTAACAGCAGTCCAACTTGACTTGCTTGGCTGCCCTTGAGCTCATTGATTTGGTGGCCTTTGAACTCCGAGCTGATGGTGGAGAATTCGAGGTAAGGGTCCATAAATGAGGGGGACACCTTCCTACAAATCCTCTAGCTTATTCTCCCACGAATTTGGCTGCCAAGTGCTCATTAAGACCTTCAATTTTGTCTCCAAGTTGACCAACAAGGCTACACAAAGCACCCATTAGACTTGTTGGCATAATGACTAACCAAATTCACTCTATTAACATAAAAATAATCAAAAACATACAATAAACAAATGAGAATGGTGGATTAAGTCAAATTAGGAGGTTGAATGAGCCCAAATAATTGTACATTTTTGGGGCTCATCATCACCCCCCTACTGAAAGTGTTGCTCATCCTCTGAGCAACCAAATCTCTCCCCTTGTCTTTGATGGCCTTGGTGACTTTCTTGGCTAGCATCTCAGCTGATTTCTCCTTTGGCTTCCCTCTTTTCAAACATTCCTGTAGAAATTGTTTTGTCTTCCTGTAGAAACAGACTCTGTCTTCCTGTAGAAATCGTTTCAATTGTTTTGGTCCGCTTGGTTGGGGGTTCCTTCTCCTTTCAGCTTGCTGTGGCAACCTTCATCTCCTCCCCCTTTCTGCTCTTCTTCCTCACTGTCTGCTGCTTTTCTTACTGAGTATTCAGCCTTGTTATGAGTGCACAAGTATATTCCTGTAGAAGGCTGAACCATGATCAAATTATGTCCAAACCTTGAAATTTAAATGGCCCATCTGAAAAATGGTAGCTGCATGCAGAGCCTCAGTCAATCTTCACTGACAAGTATATTGTCCGCACAAACCAAAGGCATGCATCGAATTCTATTATACCGGTCAGAACAAAAAATGAGTATGACATGATGGGCATGTAGCCAAAATATGAAATTCTAGAAACAAGTTTTGTCATCTCCAGCTTGGTGAAGAAATAGAATGTGGCATAGAGAAACAAGTAAAATGTTGAGGAGCCTGCAGTCAAATAAGATCTCCACCACCAGTGGTAATTTTTACGGCACAATTCGAAGTAGCACAAGATAATGGTGATCTCTACACATGTAACAATGAGGATCACAAAGACAATGAACAAGAACCCAAATATATAGTAGAAATGATGTAGCCATGTTGAAGTTAATCTGAAGAACAATCCAATGAATACAGCTCCAAAAGGCAGCATGCCTCCAATTGGTATTGAAAAACAAATGGGTTGCATATACCAAGCTTGCTCTAGAATCTGCCTGGGGGTTTGATTGGTCTTCACTGGATCTTCAATTGTAGGCTCATTGTAGCCAAAGTAACTGCTGGCACAGAAATTCCAAACCATAAAAGGACTGAGGCAAACATAGTCTCGAAAGGAACTACATCAGCTGATTTTTTCCATAGTGGTGCATTGAGAATAAAGAAAATGCAAAAGGCAATGCCTAGAAACAAGAATGTGGCCTTCAGCATGTTCCTCCTCTGTTCTGTGCCCCTGAACATCTTAGGTAGACGTGACAATGCATACCCTGCAAAGAAACTCGTAAACATCCATAATAGCAGCATAGCGATCATTAAACTTCCATGGTTCAATGTTCGCATCATGATCATTACAACCATTTCGGAGAGAAATAAATCAACCATCAATGAGTTGATGATAGAGAACCAATTAACTGATTGTGCACACTTCAGTTGAGGACGTGGAAAGTGCAGATGAACAGCAGTTCATGAGTTTTAGCCAAGCCGCCTTGAATTGCTGCGTGATTTGGTGATGTGGTGGCAAAAACATGCACGTCGGCTTTTTTTGAACTGAAGTGATGCTATGAACTGCTGTTGTTAACTAGTTGTCCTCTGCTTGTATTCAATTCCATTAGTTGCACTAGAGTTTAGAATGTCCCCAACTGACTGTGTTTTGTCTTTGAACTTCACGTGAATGACCATGCTGCGTGACTGCCGGCTAAGTTCTTAGGGATGAAAATCAGCTGAACCTCACTAATTCATGGCTTAATCCCACCATTCCATTAATTCATGCAGTTTTCGAATTAAATTTATGCAATAGAGGAATGAGTTTGTCACATACCTCGAAGTGGAATGGCTGCCGTGAGCTCTTTGCTGCTGCCTTCTCTGATTTTGTTGCTGCATGCTTAGTTTTCTTGATTGAATATGGCTTGGCTGCTAATCCTTGATTGCTTTTTTCATGTGCAGGTGTCCTCTGGCCGGATCTGAGTGCATGCAATCAATTCCACGTTCAACTCTGCCCGTTCAAGCTGCTGCTGCTGCATGGTCACAAAACCAGACTTCTTTTTGCCATTTCTCCCAAACGGTAGATCGGTTTGATCTGAAACTTGGTGAGCATGTTACTACCATCGTTATGCATCTCCCATATCAAATTCGTGATCAATGGATGCACGGATTTCGAGAAAATTGGAAAATGGTTGAAGATTTCAGAGCTCGATTTCTCATAAACCGTGCATCGGAATTGGCTGAAACTGCTTGGGTAGGCTACTATAATCCATGTGCATCTCCCCATGAAACAGGTTTTGAAACGGATGCACGGTTATGGAGAAAATGAAAAAATGGCTGATGGTGATGGAGGCTGATTTCTTGGAAACCGTGCACCGGAATTGTATGAAACTGCTCAGGCATGTTGTCATCGACCTTGTACAATCCCCCATAAAATGGTTTGTCAAATGGATGCATGGTTCTCAAGTTATGGCAAAAACAAATTCTGCTCTATGTGTTTTTGGCTTCAAGGCATTTTGCATGTGTTTGCATGGTATGACAAAATGAATTTTTGCTGTGATGCAGGTATGGAGATGATGGAGGATGAGTGGGAAGACTGCAGGAGGACTCTTGAACCTTTGAGGAAGCTACCATGCTTGCAAAACCACTTTTTGAAATGCATGCCTAGTTTCCCACAATTTCTACAGGAAGATCCTGTAGAAGCACAATGAGAGGCACAAGGCGGTGGAAAAAATGATGGATGAAGGCAAGGGATGGACACACAAGTGCTTGTAGGCCTAATCAACAAATTCCCACCATTAGATTCATTTTTGAGATTGAATTTGGCTCGTCCAAAGGTTCTACAGGATGTTTCCTGTAGAAATATAGAGCATCCTGTAGAAAACACAGTTTTGAGGAAATAAGCATAATGTCATGAAAAGAATGATGGAAAAGGGGTGAGGAGTGGACACATAGATGAGTGTAGGCCTCATGGACATATTCCAAGCCTTCAGGTCCTCTTTGGAGATCAATTTGGCTTTTTTTTGTAAGCTTCCTGTAGAAGACAGAAAAACTCGTTTGTCTTTGATTTGAGTGCTCCTCCTATCATGAAACGTCCTCCTTTAACCTGCAATGTCATTGATGTAACATGAAATGGAGATTAGCTTTCTTTTACTTTTTCTTTTTCTCTTTTTTTTTTGAAAAACAACTAGGGCGCCTCATGGAGGTTTTCACCCTAATTGCCTGCCTTAGGCGCCTCCAAGGGAGGTTTTCACCCAAAGATCTTATTCTCTTTTCTCCTTTTTTTTTCCAACCCATTGACCGCCTCATGGAGGTTTTCAATCAATGAGCCAATCTAAGGCGCCTCCAAGGAGGTTTTCACCTTAGATTTCTATTTTCCTTTTTTTTCATTTTCTTTTTCTTTTTCTTTTTTCTTTTTTTCTTTTTTCATTTTTCTACCCTAACCTACTTGAAAAAACAAAATCATTTTCAAGTATAAGAATACTTCCAATGGAGCCATGTGCACATCGAGATTAGAGAAAAAATGATGTGAAGGCTCAAGATGTATGCTTTGACAGGTATCCAGATCTCAGAGACCACATGATCTGGCTTTGGAGGGATCAAACAAAACTGAGGAAGAAAGTACCGTTGCAACTTAGTGACCTTCTGAAACCATATCTCAATATAGCTTTGATATCCTTGGTCATCTTGCTGATTTGGATCATTCTTCATGTCACTTTCTATCATGACTTTCTCATCTTCCTCGTTTTGCTGATCTTTCTCTTGAGTACATGGAGGATTTAATGGTAACCATGAGGGATCTTTCTTTATCTCTGCTTCTGATGTCTTATCTTTATCAAGTGCAGCCCATGGTTCTTCGATCTCCTCTTTTGAATCTTCTTTTGCTGGATGTGATCCTCCAATGCTTTCAATATGATCTCTTTTTTGCAATGCTTTTCCTGAGCTTTGGTGAACATCATTGAGCTCAAGAGGAGTCATTTGCACATGTTGTGCCTCAGCTTTGCAATTGGGTTGAGCTGCTCCATGGTAGGGTTTTGGAAATGGTGGTAAGGGTGGTTGAGTGGAGGTGTGAAATGGAGATGGAGATGGATGGCATTGTGGTTGGGTAGGCATTTGGGGTTGCCATGGTGGAGGAGGAGGCGATGGTTGTGGATGAGCAGGTGGTCAAGGAAAATGAGCGGGATGGGAGTTGTACTGGGGCCTCCACTCCTGATAAGGTGCATTCCACTGAGGCTGTGGATGAGCATAAGAGTGAAATGAATGAGCAACTGGTTGGGCACAATATGGATCTGTGAAGGAACAAGGAGAATATGACGAAGGAGGAGGTGTAGACCAGGAAGGATGAGCAGGGGGACCCCAAGAAGGCATGAAGGTGGCTTGGTAAGGGTCATAATAGGTCTCGGGTGTCCCTTGTAGTTCCTGCTGGTAGGGTATGGGTCCATGTGGCCTCCTTTGGTTCATATAACAGAGTGATTCAGTGGCTCTCTTGGCTCTTTGATATGTAGCTTTGATCCTGGGAAAGGAAGGGCACTGATCTGTAGGATGGTATTCCTCACAGATGAAACACACTTCTAGGGAGTGCATTGGACATTCGTTCCTAGGATGCTTTTTAAGGCACCTAGGACAAAAAATGATCAAAGCCCTCTTGGCTTCTTCTTGCTTCTTTTGGATCCGCAAGGTATCCAGTTGCATGGCAAGAAACTTCCTCATATCACTCTTGAAACCTTTGATCTGATTTTCAAATTCATCCTTGGACAAGATGTTGCTCTCAACATTTCTGCTTGTAGCCATTCGCTTAGAGGAATGCTTTCTTCTTCTCCTCCCCTAGGAGTTCTTCAAATATGTCTTGATGTCCACCCAGGGGTTCTTTCATCACAGCCATCGAAGAAGAATGTTGGCTGTGTGAAGCAGTGGGGGTGTTGTGCAATCATTTTTCTAACTTATCTCTACTCCTACAAGGCATGAAATAGATTGAACTGGAACTAACTATCTTGCGAAATTGAAATGAAAGCAGGAAAGGACTAATCTATTTTGCTCAAATGAAATTGCAAGAATGAAATGCTAGGCTACGCTTGCGAAATTGAAACACTAATCTACGCTTGCAGAATTGAAATGCGGAATTAAAAGGCTATTCTAGGAAAGCAGGAAATGCTAATCTATGAAAGCGGGAAATACTAATCTAGGAAAGCAAGAAAGGCTAATCTACTTTTGCATAAATGAAATTGCATAATGGAAATGAAGTAAACTACTTAGAAGAAGGTTGTAGTAGAAAATAGAAGAATAGCAACAATCACCAATACTCTGCCGCTCCCCCGGCAACGGCGCCAAAAAGATGGTGAGCTCCAGTATTGTAACAATAATGCTACAACTCCTGGGGCTTCCTGTCTCTTAATTTTATCAACCCGGTAGTTCGTACAAACTTGGAAGCGGCAGTGCTATATGCACAAGTACTAGCTCTTGTCGCTGCTGTCACTTGGTCAGCTGGCACAAGTCCGCTAGGGCTCAAGCCAACTTCTATAGGCTCTCAGAAGAAGCTTGCTAATTGATGGATGAAAGCTAATCTCAAAGGAAAGCTACTTTACTTGACAAAAATGAACTAAAAGCAAATCAAAGCATGTAAACCTAGGAAACCCTAATTTAACTAGTCTGACCTCTACAATGCAAGGAATGTAAGTGCAACTTCTACCAATGCTGTCATTACCTCTAATAAGTGAGAATGCATGGATCTAAACTACTTGCATCATGAAAGTTATGTTTTTGTATTTTTCCTTTAAGTGTGTGGAATGATTGTGATCTTGTGCTAACTAGGGTTTGGTTGTGCAGATGGGATGGAGAAGGAAGGAAAGCGTGGGATAGGTTGGGGAGGCTAGGAGAGGTTCCTAGGGATCCTTAGCATCCATCCATAGAGGTTCCTCACATTCAGATGCTCAGCAACCGAGAGAGTGGCCTTCTACAGGATGGCTGTGGAGGATCCTACAGGATACTCTGTTTTCTACAGGATAGTCCTGTAGGTCTTCTACAGGATGCTTACGAATTGGATTTTTGAGGATGGATGGTTGATGGAAGATGCATGGATGGTTATGGAGGTAGGATGGGGGTCTGAAGTGACCTAGGAACTGATGGATGGAGTGATGAGATGATAGGTGGAAGGCTGACTTGGCTTGAAGGTAGTTGAGACAACAATGGGGAAGAAGGTAAGGTTACTTGGCAAAATAGAAGATGGGAGATGAGGGAACAGACTTGGTGATGGAGTAGATGATCTGAACGAGGCTCAAATGAACGAGGAGGTGATGAAGATGATAGAGATGCCGTGCACAATGCTTATTCAAACAAATCAATGAATTCTTGCAAACAAACCAAGTCCTAGCTAACTCAATCCAACTGTTAATGAATGAGTAAACAACAGCCTTGTTTGAAAAGAGAACCATATACATCACATGAGAAAGAACATGTCGAAGGATCTAAATGCATACAAACTCCTACCAATCTATTATAAACATGAGAAGCTGCTTGAACCATCAAAAGAAACCTAAGTAACAAAGCACGAATTAAATCTAAAGAGCAGATTTTATTATGAGAATGCAGCAAAGACACATAAATATAAACAAGGGAGGTACTGGGCGCTTGAGATGGGCCCAACCCCAAGAGCTACAGCCTCCCATGAAAGATTTAGAGCTGGTGCAAAGCTGGATCCATCTTTATTAATCAAGAAATGAAAAGTACATCAAAACTGTCCATAAGGAGAGCTTGAGCATGAGCTGAAAGCAAAGCTAATCCATGGCCTAAAAATCGAACTACAAGCTAGCTAACTAATGGCTAAAACAAAATGACTAACTAGCTACAAAAATGACTACCAACTAGCTACCAAAAATGACCAACCACTAGCTAACCAAAATGAGTACTAACTAGCTAACCAAAATGAGGCCCCAAGCCCTCTTATTTATACAATTTGAGGACCCAATAGTCCTCCTAAAATTTAGGGACTTGGCTGCCCAAGACTTGGAGTTAACAGCAGTCCAACTTGACTTGGTTGGCTGCCCTTGAGCTCATTGATTTGGTGGCCTTTGAAATCCGAGCTGATGGTGGAGAATTCGAGGTAAGGGTCCACAAATGAGGGGGACACCTTCCTACAAATCCTCTAGCTTGTTCTCCCACGAATTTGGCTGCCAAGTGCTCATTAAGACCTTCAATTTTGTCTCCAAGTTGACCAACAAGGCTACACAAAGCACCCATTAGACTTGTTGGCATAATGACTAACCAAATTCACTCTATTAACATAAAAATAATCAAAAACATGCAATAAACAAATGAGAATGGTGGATTAAGTCAAATTAGGAGGTTGAATGAGCCCAAATAATTGTACATTTTTGGGGCTCATCATCACCCCCCTACTGAAAGTGTTGCTCATCCTCTGAGCAACCAAATCTCTCCCCTTGTCTTTGATGGCCTTGGTGACTTTCTTGGCTAGCATCTCGGCTGATTTCTCCTTCGGCTTCCCTCTTTTCAAACTTTCCTGTAGAAACTGTTCTGTCTTCCTGTAGAAACAGACTCTGTCTTCCTGTAGAAATCGTTTCAATTGTTTTGGTCCGCTTGGTTGGGGGTTCCTTCTCCTTTCAGCTTGCTGTGGCAACCTTCATCTCCTCTCCCTTTCTGCTCTTCTTCCTCACTGTCTGCTGCTTTTCTTACTGAGTATTCAGCCTTGTTATGAGTGCACAAGTATATTCCTGTAGAAGGCTGAACCATGATCAAATTATGTCCAAACCTTGAAATTTAAATGGCCCATCTGAAAAATGGTAGCTGCATGCAGAGCCTCAGTCAATCTTCACTGACAAGTATATTGTCCGCACAAACCAAAGGCATGCATAGAATTCTATTATACCGGTCAGAACAAAAAATGAGTATGACATGATGGGCATGTAGCCAAAATATGAAATTCTAGAAACAAGTTTTGTCATCTCCAGCTTGGTGAAGAAATAGAATGTGGCATAGAGAAACAAGTAAAATGTTGAGGAGCCTACAGTCAAATAAGATCTCCACCACCAGTTGTAATTTTTACGGCACAATTCGAAGTAGCACAAGATAATGGTGATCTCTACACATGTAACAATGAGGATCACAAAGACAATGAACAAGAACCCAAATATATAGTAGAAATGATGTAGCCATGTTGAAGTTAATCTGAAGAACAATCCAATGAATACAGCTCCAAAAGGCAGCATGCCTCCAATTGGTATTGAAAAACAAATGGGTTGCATATACCAAGCTTGCTCTAGAATCTGCCTGGGGGTTTGATTGGTCTTCACTGGATCTTCAATTGTAGGCTCATTGTAGCCAAAGTAACTGCTGGCACAGAAATTCCAAACCATAAAAGGACTGAGGCAAACATAGTCTCGAAAGGAACTACATCAGCTGATTTTTTCCATAGCGGTGCATTGAGAATAAAGAAAATGCAAAAGGCAATGCCTGGAAACAAGAATGTGGCCTTTAGCATGTTCCTCCTCTGTTCTGTGCCCCTGAACATCTTAGGTATTCGTGACAATGCATACCCTGCAAAGAAACCCGTAAACATCCATAATAGCAACATAGCGATCATTAAACTTCCATGGTTCAATGTTCGCATCATGATCATTACAACCATTTCGGAGAGAAATAAATCAACCATCAATGAGTTGATGATAGAGAACGAATTAACTGATTGTGCACACTTCAGTTGAGGACGTGGAAAGTGCAGATGAACAGCAGTTCATGAGTTTCAGCCAAGCCGCCTTGAATTGCTGCGTGATTTGGTGATGTGGTGGCAAAAACATGCACGTCGGCTTTTTTTGAACTGAAGTGATGCTATGAACTGCTATTGTTAACTAGTTGTCCTCTGCTTGTATTCAATTCCATTAGTTGCACTAGAGTTTAGAATGTCCCCAACTGACTGTGTTTTGTCTTTGAACTTCACGTGAATGACCATGCTGCGTGACTGCCGGCTAAGTTCTTAGGGACGACAATCAGCTGAACCTCACTAATTCGTGGCTTAATCCCACCATTCCATTAATTCATGCAGTTTTCGAATTAAATTTATGCAATAGAGGAATGAGTTTGTCACATACCTCGAAGTGGAATGGCTGCCGTGAGCTCTTTGCTGCTGCCTTCTCTGATTTTGCTGCTGCATGCTTAGTTTTCTTGATTGCATATGGCTTGGCTGCTAATCCTTGATTGCTTTTTTCATGTGCAGGTGTCCTCTGGCCGGATCTGAGTGCATGCAATCAATTCCACGTTCAACTCTGCCCGTTCAAGCTGCTGCTGCTGCATGGTCACAAAACCAGACTTCTTTTTGCCATTTCTCCCAAACGGTAGATCGGTTTGATCTGAAACTTGGTGAGCATGTTACTACCATCATTATGCATCTCCCATATCAAATTCGTGATCAATGGATGCATGGATTTCGAGAAAATTGGAAAATGGCTGAAGATTTCAGAGCTCGATTTCTCATAAACCGTGCATCGGAATTGGCTGAAACTGCTTGGGTAGGCTACTATAATCCCTGTGCATCTCCCCATGAAACAGGTTTTGAAACGGATGCACGGTTATGGAGAAAATGCAAAAATGGCTGATGGTGATGGAGGCTGATTTCTTGGAAACCGTGCACCGGAATTGTATGAAACTGCTCAGGCATGTTTTCATCGACCTTGTACAATCCCCCATAAAATGGTTTGTCAAATGGATGCATGGTTCTCAAGTTATGGTAAAAACAAATTCTGCTCTATGTGTTTTTGGCTTCAAGGCATTTTGCATGTGTTTGCATGGTATGACAAAATGAATTTTTGCTGTGATGCAGGTATGGAGATGATGGAGGATGAGTGGGAAGACTGCAGGAGGACTCTTGAACCTTTGAGGAAGCTACCATGCTTGCAAAACCACTTTTTGAAATGCATGCCTAGTTTCCCACAATTTCTACAGGAAGATCCTGTAGAAGCACAATGAGAGGCACAAGGCGGTGGAAAAAATGATGGATGAAGGCAAGGGATGGACACACAAGTGCTTGTAGGCCTAATCAACAAATTCCCACCATTAGATTCATTTTTGAGATTGAATTTGGCTCGTCCAAAGGTTCTACAGGATGTTTCCTGTAGAAATATAGAGCATCCTGTAGAAAACACAGTTTTGAGGAAATAAGCATAATGTCATGAAAAGAATGATTGAAAAGGGGTGAGGAGTGGACACATAGATGAGTGTAGGCCTCATGGACATATTCCAAGCCTTCAGGTCCTCTTTGGAGATCAATTTGGCTTTTTTTTGTAAGCTTCCTGTAGAAGACACAAAAACTCCTTTGTCTTTGATCTGAGTGCTCCTCCTATCATGAAACGTCCTCCTTTAACCTGCAATGTCATTGCTCTAACATGAAATGGAGATTAGCTTTCTTTTTCTCTTTTTTTTTTGAAAAACAACTAGGGCGCCTCATGGAGGTTTTCACCCTAATTGCCTGCCTTGGGCGCCTCCAAGGGAGGTTTTCACCCAAAGATCTTATTCTCTTTTCTCCTTTTTTTTTCCAACCCATTGACCGCCTCATGGAGGTTTTCAATCAATGAGCCAATCTAAGGCGCCTCCAAGGAGGTTTTCACCTTAGATTTCTATTTTCCTTTTTCTTCATTTCTTTTTTCTTTTTCTTTTTTCTTTTTTTCTTTTTTCATTTTTCTACCCTAACCTACTTGAAAAAACAAAATCATTTTCAAGTATAAGAATACTTCCAATGGAGCCATGTGCACATCGAGATTAGAGAAAAAATGATGTGAAGGCTCAAGATGTATGCTTTGACAGGTATCCAGATCTCAGAGACCACATGATCTGGCTTTGGAGGGATCAAACAAAACTGAGGAAGAAAGTATCGTTGCAACTTAGTGACCTTCTGAAACCATATCTCAATATAGCTTTGATATCCTTGGTCATCTTGTTGATTTGGATCATTCTTCATGTCACTTTCTATCATGACTTTCTCATCTTCCTCGTTTTGCTGATCTTTCTCTTGAGTAAATGGAGGATTTAATGGTAACCATGAGGGATCTTTCTTTATCTCTGCTTCTGATGTCTTATCTTTATCAAGTGCAGCCCATGGTTCTTCGATCTCCTCTTTTGAATCTTCTTTTGCTGGATGTGATCCTCCAATGCTTTCAAGATGATCTCTATTTTGCAATGCTTTTCCTGAGCTTTGGTGAACATCATTGAGCTCAAGAGGAGTCATTTGCACATGTTGTGCCTCAGCTTTGCAATTGGGTTGAGCTGCTCCATGGTAGGGTTTTGGAAATGGTGGTAAGGGTGGTTGAGTGGAGGTGTGAAATGGAGATGGAGATGGATGGCATTGTGGTTGGGTAGGCATTTGGGGTTGCCATGGTGGAGGAGGAGGCGATGGTTGTGGATGAGCAGGTGGTCAAGGAAAATGAGCGGGATGGGAGTTGTACTGGGGCCTCCACTCCTGATAAGGTGCATTCCACTGAGGCTGTGGCTGAGCATAAGAGTGAAATGAATGAGCAACTGGTTGGGCACAATATGGATCTGTGAAGGAACAAGGAGAATATGACAAAGGAGGAGGTGTAGACCAGGAAGGATGAGCAGGGGGACCCCAAGAAGGCATGACGGTGGCTTGGTAAGGGTCATAATAGGTCTCAGGTGTCCCTTGTAGTTCCTGCTGGTAGGGTATGGGTCCATGTGGCCTCCTTTGGTTCATATAACATAGTGATTCAGTGGCTCTCTTGGCTCTTTGATATGTAGCTTTGATCCTGGGAAAGGAAGGGCACTGATCTGTAGGATGGTATTCCTCACAGATGAAACACACTTCTAGGGAGTGCATTGGACATTCGTTCCTAGGATGCTTTTTAAGGCACCTAGGACAAAAAATGATCAAAGCCCTCCTGGCTTCTTCTTGCTTCTTTTGGATCCGCAAGGTATCCAGTTGCATGGCAAGAAACTGCCTCATATCACTCTTGAAACCTTTGATCTGATTTTCAAATTCATCCTTGGACAAGATGTTGCTCTCAACATTTCTGCTTGTAGCCATTCGCTTAGAGGAATGCCTTCTTCTTCTCCTCCCCTAGGAGTTCTTCAAATATGTCTTGATGTCCACCCAGGGGTTCTTTCATCACAGCCATCAAAGAAGAATGTTGGCTGTGTGAAGTAGTGGGGGTGTTGTGCAATCATTTTTCTAACTTATCTCTACTCCTACAAGGCATGAAATAGATTGAACTGGAACTAACTATCTTGCGAAATTGAAATGAAAGCAGGAAAGGACTAATCTATTTTGCTCAAATGAAATTGCAAGAATGAAATGCTAGGCTACGCTTGCGAAATTGAAACACTAATCTACGTTTGCAGAATTGAAATGCGGAATTGAAAGGCTATTCTAGGAAAGCAGGAAATGCTAATCTATGAAAGCGGGAAATACTAATCTAGGAAAGCAAGAAAGGCTAATCTACTTTTGCATAAATGAAATTGCATAATGGAAATGAAGTAAACTACTTAGAAGAAGGTTGTAGTAGAAAATAGAAGAATAGCAACAATCACCAATACTCTGCCGCTCCCCCGGCAACGGCGCCAAAAAGATGGTGAGCTCCAGTATTGTAACAATAATGCTACAACTCCTGGGGCTTCCTGTCTCTTAATTTTATCAACCCGGTAGTTCGTACAAACTTGGAAGCGGCGGTGCTATATGCACAAGTACTAGCTCTTGTCGCTGCTGTCACTTGGTCAGCTGGCACAAGTCCGCTAGGGCTCAAGCCAACTTCTATAGGCTCTCAGAAGAAGCTTGCTAATTGATGGATGAAAGCTAATCTCAAAGGAAAGCTACTTTACTTGACAAAAATGAACTGAAAGCAAATCAAAGCATGTAAACCTAGGAAACCCTAATTTAACTAGTCTGACCTCTACAATGCAAGGAATGTAAGTGAAACTTCTACCAATGCTGTCATTACCTCTAATAAGTGAGAATGCATGGATCTAAACTACTTGCATCATGAAAGTTATGTTTTTGTATTTTTCCTTTAAGTGTGTGGAATGATTGTGATCTTGTGCTAACTAGGGTTTGGTTGTGCAGATGGGATGGAGAAGGAAGGAAAGTGTGGGATAGGTTGCGGAGGCTAGGAGAGGTTCCTAGGGATCCTTAGCATCCATCCATAGAGGTTCCTTGCATTCAGATGCTCAGCAACCGAGAGAGTGGCCTTCTACAGGATGGCTGTGGAGGATCCTACAGGATACTCTGTTTTCTACAGGATAGTCCTGTAGGTCTTCTACAGGATGCTTACGAATTGGATTTTTGAGGATGGATGGTTGATGGAAGATGCATGGATGGTTATGGAGGTAGGATGGGGGTCTGAAGTGACCTAGGAACTGATGGATGGAGTGATGAGATGATAGGTGGAAGGCTGACTTGGCTTGAAGGTAGTTGAGACAACAATGGGGAAGAAGGTAAGGTTACTTGGCAAAATAGAAGATGGGAGATGAGGGAACAGACTTGGTGATGGAGTAGCTGATCTGAACGAGGCTCAAATGAACGAGGAGGTGATGAAGATGATAGAGATGCCCTACACAATGCTTATTCAAACAAATCAATGAATTCTTGCAAACAAACCAAGTCCTAGCTAACTCAATCCAACTGTTAATGAATGAGTAAACAACAGCCTTGTTTGAAAAGAGAACCATATACATCACATGAGAAATAACATGCCGAAGGATCTAAATGCATACAAACTCCTACCAATCTATTATAAACATGAGAAGCTGCTTGAACCATCAAAAGAAACCTAAGTAACAAAGCACGAATTAAATCTAAAGAGCAGATTTTATTATGAGAATGCAGCAAAGACACATAAATATAAACAAGGGAGGTACTGGGCGCTTGAGATGGGCCCAACCCCAAGAGATACAGCCTCCCATGAAAGATTTAGAGCTGGTGCAAAGCTGGATCCATCTTTATTAATCAAGAAATGAAAAGTACATCAAAATTGTCCATAAGGAGAGCTTGAGCATGAGCTGAAAGCAAAGCTAATCCATGGCCTAAAAATCGAACTACAAGCTAGCTAACTAATGGCTAAAACAAAATGACTAACTAGCTACAAAAATGACTACCAACTAGCTACCAAAAATGACCAACCACTAGCTAACCAAAATGAGTACTAACTAGCTAACCAAAATGAGGCCCCAAGCCCTCTTATTTATACAATTTGAGGACCCAACAGTCCTCCTAAAAGTTAGGGACTTGGCTGCCCAAGACTTGGAGTTAACAGCAATCCAACTTGACTTGCTTGGCTGCCCTTGAGCTCATTGATTTGGTGGCCTTTGAACTCTGAGCTGATGGTGGAGAATTCGAGGTAAGGGTCCATAAATGAGGGGGACACCTTCCTACAAATCCTCTAGCTTGTTCTCCCACGAATTTGGCTGCCAAGTGCTCATTAAGACCTTCAATTTTGTCTCCAAGTTGACCAACAAGGCTACACAAAGCACCCATTAGACTTGTTGGCATAATGACTAACCAAATTCACTCTATTAACATAAAAATAATCAAAAACATGCAATAAACAAATGAGAATGGTGGATTAAGTCAAATTAGGAGGTTGAATGAGCCCAAATAATTGTACATTTTTGGGGCTCATCAGTTGTAATGTGCATGGAGTGTTGACGGTTTCCCCTTTGTGGCGTTGACAGACATCACATTCTGCTACAAAAGTAAGGATGTCCTTTTTCATGCCTTTCCAAAAAAATGATCTTCTGGTGCGAGCATACGTCTTCTAAAAGCCCGAATGTCCTGCAATGGGCGATGAGTGCAATTCTGCCAAAATGCGACCTTTGAGGGTGGATGTTGGGGATATTACGACTCTGTCCTTGTAGCGAAGAATATCATCCTGCCACGAGTAGCCCTTAGTGGAATTTGGATCTACCTGCAATTGAGAAATGAGTTGGGATAGCCCAGCGTGTGAAAACCATTCCTTGCGAGCCTCTTCAATCCATTCTGGAATGGGGAGGGAAATTGCTAGCAGAGTACTTTCTTCCTCAAATTGGCAAGATAATGCATCTGCTACACTATTGTCTTTCCCTTTCTTGTAAATGATCTCATAATCATATCCTAGCATTTTGGAAAGCCATTTATTTTGTTGTGGGGAGGATAGGTGTTGCTCCAAAAAATATTTAAGACTGTGATGATCTGTGCGGATTTGGAAATGTCGCCCCAATAAGTAAGGTCGCCAGGTCTCGACTGCATGTAAGATGGCCATCATTTCTTTTTCGTAGGTAGATTGGCCCAGATTCCTCCCACTTAGTTGTTGGCTTGTGAAGGCCAAAGGTCACCCTTCTTGCATTAAGACCACCCCAATACCGGTCCCCGAAGCATCACATTCAATGACAAAGGATTTGGTGAAGTCAGGTAGTGCTAAGACTGGAGTGGAACACATGGCGTTTTTGAGAGCGGTAAATGCTTGTTGTGCTGCCTCATTCCAGAAGAAGGATTTTTTCTTTAGGAGTTGAGTGAGGGGCTTCGCTATGCGGCCATAATTGCGGACAAATTTACGATAATAGCTTGTGAGACCCAAAAATCCTCTCAAGCTCTTCAAGGTCTTAGGTTGAGGCCATTCTTGCATTGCCTGGATCTTTTTGGGGTCCACCTTGACACCTTCACGCCCCACAATGTGGCCCAAATACTCAACTTTTTCCATGCCAAACGAACACTTGGACATCTTGACAAATAATTTATGCTTGCGGAGCAAGTGTAAAAGTAGATCTACATGCTGAAGATGTGCAACCCAAGTGCCACTATAGATGAGGATGTCATCAAAGAAGACAAGGACAAATTTCCTGAGATATGGTTTGAGAATGTGATTCATAAGACTCTGAAAAGTAGAGGGGGCATTACAAAGACCAAATGGCATGACCAGGAACTCATAATGGCCTTCATGAGTTCGGAAAGAAGTCTTGGGAATGTCGACTTCCTTCATGCGAATTTGGTGGTAGCCTGAGTGAAGATCCAACTTAGTGAAGAATTGAGCCCCATTGAGTTCGTCCAGCAAATCGTTAACCACCGGAATGGGAAATTTATCTTTGACTGTCAACTTATTGAGGGCCCTGAAGTCGGGACACATCCGCCACTCCCCATCTTTCTTGAGGACCATGACCACTGGGGATGAATAAGGACTAGTGCTGGGGCGAATGACACCTGCTTCCAAAAGTTCCTTGACGATTTTTTCTATTTCATTCTTTTGGGTGAACGGATATCTGTATGGCAGCACATTTGAGGGTTGGGCCCCTTAAACCAAGGTGATGCTATGATCATGTTCCCCTCGTGAGGGTGGAAGCTCGTGAGTCTTGTCAAAGACTGGCAGATGGTTATTTAAAATCTGTTGCATCTCAAGATGAATTGGCAGAGACTTGGTTTCAACGACCTGGATGGCATTAAATTGAGCTACCACTTCATGATTGCCCTTTTTTAACAACTTTTCCATCCAATGCAAGCTGATGATAGAGGGGGCTCCTGCCTGGAGTCCACGGAGGGTATGTGTGTAGTTGTTCTGCTTAAAACTCATATATAACTCCTGAAAATCCATTGTGATTGGCCTAAGAGTGCGGAGCCATTCAGCGCCGAGGATAATGTCGCAACCCCCCATGTGTATGGAAAACATGTGGGTTTTCAACTGACAATCCCCCATTTGAAGTTTGACATTTCACAGCGGCCTTCACATTTCATTGTGCCCCCATCCGCAATTTGGACTTGGAAGTTGGAAACTGCTCGTACAAAACAATGCACTGCTTCTGCGATTTTTTGATGGATGAAATTATGGGTACTTCCACTATCAATCAAGACTACTACTGGGCGATATTTAAGAAAACCCCTAATTTTGAGAGTTTGAGGGGAAGAAATCCCTGCCAACGCATGCAGCGAAATAACTGGTTCGTCAGAGACATTCTCCTTTGGGTTGTCTTCTTCTAGCGCCTCATGTTACTCAAGTGGTGGATCTTCCTCTGTTGAGTTGTAGTCAGTGGCATCTATTTGAAAAAATTTGGGCTCCTTGCATTTATGACCTAGGGAGTATTTTTCATCACAGTGGTAACATAGTCCTTGCTTCCTTCTTTCGGCCATTTCCGCAGGTGACACCTTTTGGACCTTAATTGTTTGAGTCGTGTTGTGAACCTGTGGGGACAAACTTTAGCGGGGAAATTTGGGCGACTGTGTTGGGCTGCTAATGCACGTTCCACGTTATGGGCTACCTTGCAAGCCTCTGTCCAAGTGGGAGGGCGGTGCAGTAAGACTTGAGCTTTGATGGCTTCTTTAAGACCACTGATAAAACATTCCGTGTAGAACACATTTGAGATACCCCAAGTGCGGAAGGCTAAGGCTTCAAAAGCTGTAATATATTCATCCACTGTACCTGTCTGTCGGAGCTTAGTAAGACGACCCAAAAAAGAGTCCTCCTGTTCAAAGCGGTCTCGAAGAGCTTTGGTAAATTGGGTCCAAGTCTTAAAAGGTCCATTGCAGCGTTGATGCCATTCCCACCATTGCCATCGTTCATTGTCCAAGTACATGCTCCCCAACATAATATTAGTCGCATCATCTAAGATATTATTCAGTTTGAAATACTGCTCCATTTGTGCTATCCATGCAAACGGGTGAGAACCGTCAAATTTATGCATATCCAACTTGGGAGGTCGCTGACTGGGTGGTGGGTGGGTGTGCCAGACGTGAGGAGAGTGGCTAGACTCACCCTCATTAAATTCATTGTCATTATACTCCTCCTCTTGGGCTTGCTCCTTGCCCTTCGGGATTAATTGCTGGACCTGGAGACATAGTCCGGTAAGCTGCTTATTGATGGATTGGACGGATTTTTCAAGTTCGTCCATTCTTTCATTGGCCATTGCTTGAGCTCTAGTTTCTCCATACACCAACTTGATGAAAAAATTGGGACCGCCTAAAAATTTTCACTAATATTGAATGGTACCACCGTGCTCAGCTCGTCGTCCTGATTTTGATGGGGTAGATCACCAATAAGTGCCCTGGAAGATCTCAGACTTTTTTTTTTTTTGGAAACTCCTAATGGATTTTTACTCCTCCCTGATCAATACTACAGTCGCCAAATCCTCAAAATGTCAATGCGGCCAAAAGTCCTGCGAAAATTATACCTTGGTATAGGAACCCTTCACAACAACTCCGATCTGGTGGATCTGAGAGATCTGAATGGCGGATCGGATAGCTCTGGGGGGCGGAACAGACTGTTGTTGTGGATCAACTAGCTCTAATAGATCGGAATGACTGATCTGCGAACTCGAGACTGCGGGACTGATGACAGCTACTGCTGCACCCCGTTGCACCAGCGGATCTAGAATAGATGATGTGCGATCCCCCGATAGAAAAGGGAACCATGGTATTGAGGAGTGTCAGGTGCTACAGATCGCAATATACTTAAGGGTCTGGCAGTAGTACTCAACCCAATGTTTCAGGGCTCTAACTAAGGAGGATCGACTGTACCCTTAGCCGTACAACCCGACTACCCTATCGTACGGGCGAGTAATCTCTCTAAGTGTTGTTCTCGGTGTACTGTAGCCACAAGACGGCTGACGATTTATCTATGGTGAGGTTTCAAGGGAGCCTAGGGGCTTCTGATATACCCAAAGGGTACGTGGAAGACAGTCCGTGCGCGGTTCTGTCTAATGCGCTACTACTCGAAGGGGTACCCACAAGGGTTACAAGGGAGTCCAACAGACGTGACCACCTCTTGTATTTCTTGCGTGCATGCCTCCCAAAATCCGTAGGTTTATGCGCTCAATGACAGATCTCGTGGTTTAAAGACGCTGGAACACGTCTCTAGCCAATTTTTTTTTTGCTAAGAATTGGAGATCCCACCGGCCCTGGAAAGTGATCTGATACCACTTGTTATGCTCTTAATCCTGCAAAATGATATCCAATACAAAATATGCGAAGAAAAGATACCCAGAACACAGAATAGGAATGATTTTATTATTCAAAGAGTAATGTTCACTTGCCTCTTCGAGGGGGCAACCTCTGATAGAGCAGAGCTCGATTACCAAATAAGACACGATACCCCTCGCAGGGAGTCTCTATCCTTTATATATGACTCATACATGCAATACCACGGGCCAATACCGTGGGTTTTATTAATACCATCTATCTAATACTACAGCCCATTTGCAACTAACTGTGGTCCCGTCATTAATTGCGGGTTAACCACTTACAAATATTAATATGGGCTTTATTGAATCTTGACTATGACGTGATCCCATGACATAAATAAGGGGGTTAGGGTGGGACCCTAACAATTGTGCTTCGAATTGGAATTGCGACGGGAGATGACAAAGGCAAATAGCTAGAAGATAGTACTTGGGTTCGCAAAGTTCTAGTGAAGGAAGCAGAGTTTGATTTGGAGTGTACTCAAGAAACCTTCATGGAAGTTAAGAAGAGCTTCGTTGATGCCTCCACTTTAGGAAGCAAAGATAAATCGGAGCTGGAAATGGACCTATCCATGATGATAACTTTCCTTGAAACATGTATGAATTTACTGCGTGACAGTAACACTGTGAAAGGGTTACAGGAACTCATCAAAAGATGTGCTGGGACCATGCTAGGAGAACCGCGTGTACTCCAGAATATCGGAAAACATAAAACAAGAATGGGACAAGAAATGAGACTTACCACGCAGATCAGAAAATATGAGATGGATCAGGTCATTCTAGATTTGGGATCAGATGTGAATGTTTTATTGAAGTAGACATGGGAGAAAATGGGAATACCTGCACTACAATGGTCTTCGATTCAGCTGAGAATGGAAAATCAACATAAAATAATACCTATGGGGCGATTGCAGGGAATAACTGTGGATATTGAGGGAGCGAGAACACTGATAGATTTCGAAGTGATAGAGATTGTTGATGACAACAATCCCTACCCTGCGCTCCTAGGAATTGACTGGGCCAGTGATATGAATGGGGCAATTAAGTTGAAGAAGAGAAAAATAATCATTCAAAAGAAGTCACTGCACGTAATTATAACCCTCGACCCTATTGAAGGATCGCACTATACGGAACCGGTTCGCGACTATGAGAGTGATGATGATTTACACTGTATCCATCATATAACAGTGCGAGACCAAGACTAGGTGAATCCCACCATGGATGGATGGATTACGTGGGAATGCGAAAGTTCCTGCACTTCGAATTTCAACGAAGAAGTAGAATGATGGCATAATTGGTTACACGAAGTAAATACGTTGAATTGTAACATGATGACCTAGTCGATGCATTGCGTGTCGAAAAAGTAAGAGATATTCCTACTTATTATGGTCTAAATGTGGTATATACCTTCTTGGATGCCTTTGAAAGGGAGGTTCCAGAAAAGCAACGCTTCCAGGCCTTAGACTGGGTACTGTGCGCTATGCCCACGAGATGGTGGGGTACGCACAAAGGAAGCTTTGATGATTGGTGCGAATGTAGGAGAGTGATGCGAGTATGATTTTGGAGGCCTAAGACATGACTGGCAGACAAGTATGATGGGTAGGATAATCTGCGTGTGCATCTGGTCAAGTGGACACAGGCCTATGGAGAAAAGCTCCAATCTGCATAGATGCACACATACTCCAGCTAAAATACATGTTGAATAAGCATGTGTTGGGGGGCGACTTTGCAAATGGATCTTAATGTTGGGAAGAAATTATGAAGGAAGAGAAATCATGCAGAAGATTCTATGCGTAGACGTGTTCAACAAGGTGCACACTTCGCAAGTTGGCACAATGTCAACCAGCCTCACGATCGGCACATCCGTTGCCAAGGAAATGTTGCGCGCTCAAATGACCAAGACAATAGTGCTACCAGATGGAGCATTCGTTACAAAAAATGAGGTCAATAGGCCTATGGTCATCAGCTTTAAAGGAATCTATTTAAACATGGTTGTGCTCCCTCAGGAGACACTCTATATTTTGTAGGATGGAGTCACTACAAAACTATGCACCAGGGAGAGTTGCGTGCTATAGGTAATGAGCGAGCAACGCATCAAAATTGAGTAGTTGAGCCTGTAGTGCAACAAGGAAATGGCGTAGAATATAAAGATAGTGTAGGTGGTGGAGGAAGCCTGCCAGATGGTCTTGGAGTTGGCCATGTAAGTAGAGGAACCGGTGGAGGTGCGCGTAGGAAAGTTAGCAGTAGGGGTACGCAATGCCAGAGAAAAAACGGCCAGGGTTCAGTTGGAGCTGAACCTTCAAATAGAAAAACTACAGTTGAAGCTGCAGCCTTCAACTTCACTAGAGTATAAGGAACAATGCACCACTGTGATCACAACAGCAATGGCGGTGGTTAACAGTGCAGTGACAGACTGAACAAAGTTGTTCGAGCAGTCGTTCGAGGTCATCACCACCTTGTAGGAGGACCCAGACATAAAGCACCTAGAGATAGAGGCATGCAAGCTGCAATAGAGATACGGTGAGCTAAAAGGGACCACAAAGATGGTTTCCCTTACACAAAGGCTCGCAAGGATGTAATAGGAAAAGGCGCTCAAGGAGAAAGTGGATGTTGCTTGGCATAAAGAGGAAGTTTTGAAAGTGCACCTATACCATTACATCCTCCATTGAAGCAAAGCTCGTGCAGCTGCAAGAAACTTAGGAGAGGATTCAGGGTAGCAATTCAATGACAACGGTCACTGAAGAACGCATAGAGGAAGTTCAGTAAGCAGTTTTTCAATGCACTGCTGAACTTGCAGTGATCCAATCAGATTTGGGAGGTCTTCGCACAAAGATCTCTGCACCTACAGAGTGACTCAAGGGTGAGACATGATGTTTGTGTTGGGGGCCTGTTGGGTGCGGGATCCCCCAAGAGAAGTTTTGGGGCTTAGAGCCCAGATTTTTGTCACTTTTGTAATTCCAATGTAAAGGCTTTGCATTTTGTGCGCACGGAGTGCGTAGTTTGTTAAAAATTCATAGGGTTGTTCGCACTTAATTTTGATAATGCAATGTCAGCAGTAGAAGATCTACCCATGGTCCGTGCACCATGGGATTGTATAAGTAGAGAAAAGCTTTAAGTAGTTAAGGCATCAAAACACAAAATGTTTAAGGAAGAATGATGTATGCGAGATAGTTTTGAAGTGTAAAGTCTAGTTTCGGGTCGTAGCATAGGAAGAGGCTCTGCAGCTAAGTGCGAAGAGACCTAATATTCTGCAGCTAAGGGTGCAGACCCTTGTAGCTAAATGCGCAGGGTGAGTCGAGTCTGTAATTATCTGGAAGTATTAATAAAGAGAAGTTTCTATCAATTCTACGTATTTATTTCCTATTTTATGCATCTATTACATTGCGTATGAATTGCACTTCTAATATTTATATAATGCGTGAATGTGTATAACTGTATTTGTTAAGTGAGTGCAAGGAAGAATATTTGTTTTTGCGAAGATAATTAAGACCTGTCACTAGATAAGTAAGATACTTGGCGTAATTTATGAGATTTCGTAGTTCATTGCCTTAGCAATGTGAAAGGACTTCATCCCATGGTTAGGGCTGTGAGAAAGTCGATTATAAAAAAGCACAAAGGTACTGAAGGGTAGAACAGTGCATGAAGCGACCTGCATGAAGGCAGGTTTAGTTGGACTAAACTGACATCACATCCATCTCAAGGGGAAACTTAGTTCCAACATCCCCCCATACCGCTTCGGGTGATACTTCGGTCTGCGCTCCATGGGCTGATGCCAAAAGGGCCAGTAGTGTAGGGATTTATTTGGCTAAGTAACTCTGAACTTGGGTCAAACTCCCATAAGCCAACCTCTATAAAGGATAATAGTGGCCAGTTAAGTGGGGAAGACTTTAAGATGAAAGTGAGAAATAAAATTTGGTTCCTTACAAGAAGTTTAATACAATTGAGAAAGGGCATGGGTCACAACAGACTAGAGGTGATGGTAGAGGACCATTACAGTGTTGGATATGTGGAAAAGATCATTGTAAGAAGGATTTTCCATTGTACTAGGGAGGTAGGCCTTAGATATATATTGCTCAGGAGGCACAAACAATTGGGAATTTCGGTCATAGTATTCCTTGGATTTATGCAGTTTTGGACAATAAGAAGGCATAACACCAGGAATATATTATTGGGATGGATGGTAAGCTTTGTGATCAAGTTATTTCTATTTTGATTGATCTTGGATCTAATTGTAGTTATATTAATCACGACTTGGTGAATAAGTGTGGCTTGAGAAAATAACTGTATGTAGAGTATTGGTTTGTGTAGTTGGTTATAGGTACTAAGAAGAGAATTCATAAATGGGTAAGATCATGTGCATTCAAGTTGAATGGTATGCCCACAACAACACATTTGAATGTACTTCCATTAGGATCGTATAGTATGATTTTGGTATGGATTGACTGTGTCTTCACAGGACCAAAGTAGATTCTTATCGAAAGGCTATTGAGTGCCTAGATGATAATGGGGAAAATAGAATCTTGCAGGGAAAGAAAAAGCCTACATCAGCGAGGATGGTCACAACTATGAAGGCTAAGTGTAGTTATAGGAAAGGGTGTGAAATGTTTGAAGTTCATATTTCTAGTAACAAGGGTAAGGATGTTGAGGATGAATAAATATTCAAGAGGTACCTTGTATTACAACATTTTCGGGATCTGTTTCTATCAGAGATTCTGACATTGCCTCCTTATAGGGAAGTGAAATTCTATGTTGAGTTGATACAAGGGATGGCAACAACATCAAAGGCACCTTACAGGATGAGCACTCCAAATTTAGTAGAGTTGGAGTTTCAGTTGAAGGAAATTCTTGAAAAGGGATACATTAGGCCAAATGTATCACCTTCGGGTGCAATACTATTGTTCAAGAAGAAGAAGGATGGTACTCTCAGGTTGTGCATTGTTTATAGGTAACTGAACAAAGTGAAAATCAAGAACAGGTACCCATTGTCAAGGATTATTGGCTTGTTTGATCAATTGAAAGGAGAAACAATGTTCTCAAAGATTGACTTGAGATCATGATGCCATCAGGTACACATCAAAGAAGAGGACATTTACAAGACTAACTTCAGGACCAGGTATGGGAAATATGATTTTGTTGTAGTTCCATTGAGTTTGACTAATGCTCCAGCTACATTTATGTGCTTGATGAATAGTTTGTTGCATCCTTATTTGGACAAGTTTGTTATTATATTCATTGATGACATCTTGATATATTATAAGAATGAGGAAGAGCATGTCGAGCATTTAGCAACAGTGTTGAGGTTGCTAAGAGAGCATTGGTTGTATGCCAAGCTTAGCAAGTGAAGTTTCTTTCAAACATAAGTGCACTATTTAGGACATGTTGTATCTAAGGAAGGCATAATAGTAGATTTAGAAAAGATAAGAGCTATGATGGAATATGAAACTCGTAGCAATGTGGATGAATTCAAATAATTCATGGGGTTAGCAAGTTACTATAGGATGTTCATCAGGAACTTCTCATGAATTACTTATCCTATTACATCATTGTAGAGGAAATGTGAGAAGTTTGAATGGAAAAAGGAGTGTGTAGCCAATATTGAACAGTTAAAGTAGTTGTTGATGAATGCTCTAGTGTTAAATATTACAAATCTAGATAAAGATTTAGTAGTGTGTACAAATGCTTGAAAGGGAAAGCTTGGTGGAGTCTTTATACAGAAGGGACAGGTGATATGCTATGAATTCGAGAAACTGAATGAGCGTGAGTAGTTGGCAGCTATTATTCATGTGTTGAATATGTGGAGACATTATCTTCTTGGTATGAGGTTTGCGTTGATGAGCGATCACAGTGGGTTGAGATATTTGCTTGACCAATAAAATATGAATGCCAGGAAATCTATATGGTTGGCACCCTTAGTGAATTTGACTTTGAGGTCAGATACGTCAAGGGTAAGGAGAACTGGGTTGTAGATGCTCTCAATAGGAAAGTGTAGTTGAACCATGTTGTAGTAGTGAGCTCATATGGGATATATTTACAGGATCAGATCATATAGGAAGGACAACAGGATGACATGTACAAGGAACTTATGCATAGGTTACCATTATAAAACTTTTGAGGTCTAAAATGGGCCTTCTAAGAAAAATGTACAACCAATTTTTTTTTTATAAGAACCTATAGGATTTAAGATGATGATGTCAACCATCGGGGATGATTCAGCATTTTTGGGGTAAAAAGTAAAAGAGTTTAAAAATAATAAAACTACTTTTTCAACTTGTATTTTCGATTTATATCCTGAAGTTTTTACTCAAATTTTGAGTGGGAGTATTCGTTGGATGAAAAAATTAATTCCTTGTCCAATGAGTACCCATGTTTCATACTTTTGATGGTCCCTACTACACGAAAAAATGATAAATACATGAAAAACGTGATTGAAATCACATTTTTCATGGATATCTCTTTTTTGTGTAGTACGGTCCATCGAAAGTATCCAACATGGGTACTCCTTGGATGAGGAATCAAATTCTGCATCGAACAAGTGTTCCCGCTTGAAATTTGAGTAAACCCATAGGGAGATAAGATGAAAATATGAGTTGAAAAGTAGTTTTTTTCTTTTTTTCCCTCTAAAATTTGATGATGAAATCTAATCTTATTTAATTATTTCCACTATTATTTTATAATTTAATTACGAGGCCCATTTTAGACGTCAAAATTCCCCTAATGAATATGATAGAGGTGATCAAGATGTGGACTATCATCCCACAGAAGATAGCTTGGTGAGATTCATGGAACGGATCTATGTGCCATGTTTTAGTGAACTCAAGAAGCTTATTTTGAGGGATTTTCATGTAAAGTGATATTCAAGTCACCCAAGATATTAGAAGATATTGACAAAAGTGAAGAAGTTCTACTATTGGGCGAATTTAAAGAAGGAAGTGGCAGAGTTTGTGGCTAGATTCTTGGATTGTTAGAAAGTGAAGGAAAAGTGTAAGAATCTAGGTGGGTTACTTTAGTCGGTTCAAGTTCTGGAGTGGAAGTGGGAAGGCATTTACATGGATTTCATTACATGTCTTATGAGGACATCAAGGAAACATTATTCTATCATGGTTTTGGTAGATAGTTCGATCAAGGTAGCTCACTTCATTCGAATAAAGACTACTTATTTAGCTAGTGAGGTAACACTGGTATTGATAAGGGAGATCGTGAGATTGCATGGTGTTTCAAAGAATATTGTACTGGATAAGAATTCCAAGTTCACTTCCAAGTTTTCGAAGGAGTTGTTTGCAAGATTGGGGACATAGTTGGCCTTCAGTACAACTTATCATCCGCTAACAGATGTAGAAACAAAGAGGGTCAACATGATACTAGAGGATATGCTAAGGATGTATGTGATGCATGAATAGAGGATATGGGAGGAGTACCTTCCATTGGTTGAGTTTGCTTACAACTATGGTTATCAGGAGTCACTGAGGATGAGTTTGTTTGAGGCACTATATGGGATAAGTTGTAATAATGCCATCAGTTGGAGTGATACAGTGAACATGGTACTTATTGGACTAGAGATGTTGGTAGACATGGAACAGGAAATGCAGGTTATAAAGAATAATCTAAAGGAAGCAGAGGGTAGGCAAAAGAGTTATGAAGACCAACGTAGGGTATTTAAGGAGTTTCAGGTTGGGGAGCATGTTTATTTGTGCATCAAACCCAAGAATATCTCCTTGAGGATTGGATCATGTACCAAGTTAACACCACGGTATTATCGGTCTTTTGAGATCCTTGAGAGGATTGGACTAGTGACCTACATACTTTCACTTCCTTTGACAATGAAATTGCATGATGTTTTCCATGTTTCATTGCTTAAAAGATACGTAAAGGATGTTGATCATGTTATTGATTGGTCTATATTGTATGTGGAACCAGAAGGATAATTTTAGCTAGAACCTTAGTGCATATTACGGCGGAAACAACTCATGCTCTTGAACAAAGCAATCGAGCAAGTTAAAGTATAGTGGAAGAACTTTGGGCCTAATGAAGCTACATGGGAGATGGCTAATCAAATGCGGTTTATGTATACTTCATTGTTTATCAGTTGAGGAAAAGAAATCTTGGTATATGTACATATTCATGTATGGTTGTTAATTTAAATACTACAATAAGTTGTGTTATAAAGCTCCAATAATCGATATGATTTTCATGTTGTGTTTGTCATGATGGTTTTTCTTTTGAGCAAGTTTTTCATTATAAATACTATAACGAGCTACGTTATAAAGCTCCATGAGCAGTATGTTTTTCTTTTCAGTGGTTTTGATGGTTATAGTTGTCATAGAACACTAAAGGCAGTATCCCCTAAAGGGGAGGGGTCCGTAACAACCCCAGGTTAAAAGTTCATGTAATAAAAGTTAATAAAGGAAATAAGACCAAGGTCAAGGGGCACTTATTCCAAGATAAATTTTGGGAAAAATATCCTAATGGGAATTACTTGTTGTGTTTATGGATATTAGGATATTTCAACACATGGGAAATAGTTAAGTATAACTTGGTCTAGTGTAGAGGTAGCTAAAGTGTGTTTATTTACTATGTACTTTTTTAACTTACGATCCGATGGTCACGATATGTTCTAGACATGAAGTGATCCGACAGTTCATTCTCTCCTCGGTATTACAGACACTTGATTGGTGGCTTAACACCCGATTGGTCGATGATCTCTATTTAAAGAGCATGGAGGGTCATTTGTAAGGTGATTGGTCATGAGAGAAGCTTATATAAATTTTCTTTATTTTATTAATAAATTGCCTGAAGTGGCCGCGTTGGCTCAGGAAGTGGACTATTTCCCTATTTGAGGGTTTTAACCACGTCAAGAATACTAGTGTATTGATCTATGATTTGTTTTTGAGCGGTGTCCTTTGGTGTTCTATTTGAGGAACTTACCCTGTAAATTCCTACATGGTATCAAAGCTATTTGAGGGTCACATCCATTGTTGATCCAAATCTGAAGCCAGTACAACTGCATCCGACTATCATTTCCTAGATTTACTATTTCTGACTACTTTCGAACTAAGAAGACTACCCTATTGTGTTAGGAGAATCTGTTCCATTGAGGAGCCCATTTCATTTCATGCGAAAAGGTTTTCGGTAACTCTAGCCACGTCATTTTTTATATCTGGAGGTATACAATCTTTATTTGCAGTTTTAGTTATTCATCTCTCTATTTATTTGGGTTTATTTAGCTCTGTTTTTTTTATTACTAGATTTATACCTCTCATTCTGTGTATTCTCTTTGTCTCGCGACTCTGTGTGATCTGGGAAAATCAGAAACAAAAAGGAAGGATTTTTCTCATCTTTATGCTCTTTTTATTCACGGCTTAGTGTGATCTCAGAAAATCAGAAACATTGAGGAAAATATATAGTTTCGAACGAAAGCTAACTTCAAGCCATAAGGTTCGGTTTTTTTTTCATGTCCATGTTGGGTTGTGTGGTTTTTTGTTTTGTAGGCAAAAAAATATTTTTCAAGTAAGCACGCACTCCAAAGCTTTAGTGACTAAAATAAATAAATAAATAAAATCCTCCTTCCTCTTTTCAAAAAAGTACTAACCTTTTAAACTAGCTCACTTGGTCCAAAGTTACTTTATGAGAATAGAGGTATTGTTTTCAAGTCTTTCTTTTTCTTGAGTTACTTTTTCAGAAAACACATGTAATTTATGTTTTAAAGTTACTTTATGTAAAAGTGTTCTCACCCATTATAAAAAGCGAGTCACTTATAATTCTAAAGTCTCTTTATCTTTTATTTAAGTTACAATTTAGTGGGTAGCTCATAAAGTACCATTGGAAAAGTGAATTTCACTTATTTATAAAAGTGGTTCACATAATTTTTTTTAAGTGACCTAATTAGATTAAGTTTGGAAAGGAGAGGGGGGTGGAGGGGGGTTAAAAGATATAACATTATTATTCACTTCCGCACATTCACGTACTTCGTCGGCATCTTCAACAAATTTTCTTCAAAAAACCATAACTTCTTCATCCGGAATCCGTTTTCAAAGCCATTTTTTTTAACTGGCATAATTTTTTGAGATATTTCCATTGCAACACTTAGTTTCAACATCTACTATTGAGCCTCAAAACTGCCCTTTCCTTAGCAACTTTTCTCCTCCCTTTTCTTTGTTTTTCCATGAAGAAAATGCATCCCTATCATACGTAACCAGTATACATTGCCTTAAGGGGAACATTTTTGTGATTTACATGTTATGCTTTTATGTTTTGCTATTTGAATAAGTTTTTATCTTTTAGCTATGAAATGCAGCCTATTCTGCAGCTAATCGACTGTTCCGCAACTACTTCCATGCTTTAACAGGTTCTAGGTGACATAAGGAGGAAATAAGTACATGGGTAGCTTGGAAATCTTCATGACATCGATCGTGTCCTATTCACTTAGCCTTGGTCGACAAGAAAGATGGTACAAGACTCTGGTCAAAGGAAAAGTCAAACGTAGAGACCAAAGGCAAACATGACTCAGTTTTGTACACGTTTTGCAGTGATGGGATCAAAAACAACTTCCTAAACCCATGGAATCCAACTGTCGTCTGTGCAACCGAATCCAACAGCCATCATCTTAGATTTATGTCTCCAACAGTCGAGGAAGAGAATTTTGTGTGCCTGTCTACTATATGTTTTTGGCTGTAGCTTAATTTTCTCTACAAACAGTTGTATAATTTTCATATAAATACCTATGTGAAGAAAGAAGAACCAGTTCGAATTTTGCTCATGTAGTAATCTCGGACTACAATTCTGTAATTTTGAAAAAAAAAAACTCATTCTTTGTTTTTAATATGAAGACCGTGTGTTTTATGGATATCTGAAAGCATTTCTGGAGTTTTGATTAAGTACGCATAACCTGAGCAGTTGCAGAGGGCCCCTGCAATGACTAAGGTTTTATTTCATTTTGTTTTATCTTTTCTAGTTAATTGTAAATTCACCATTTCTTTCACAGTGTTCATAATCATTTCCATACTAACCTTGTTTATAATGCAGTCTTTATCATTTTCTTACTAACATAGAATAACTTCTTTCAATACAGAATAGCTTCCTTTTGTTTAATTTCTTTCTAGTTTTTATTAGTAGTTAGAGGTTGAAATGCAGTAGTGTAATGTAGTTTATTTCATTTACTATTTCACTAGTCTTTAAGTTTTCAATTAGACTGATCAGTGCCATTACAGTTCTTGCCATTTTATTACTAGTTTAGTGACTCATGGTGTAGATGAATGTTTCTAAAGAGCCCTTCTAGTTGATAACTCATCTTAAACTAAGTGGTTGAATACTTCATTCATGCAATGAGTCTTTTTTGCATTTTTGCATTTATTTTCTTAGAATAATGAAATACTGAATTCCTCAAAATGTCATCATAAGGAGGTTCTTCGCCCCAAATTGAGAGGCAAAGTAACTAAGCACTTCATTTAGTTTTTCTTCCATAGTAGATTAGTTGCAATTTCATTTTCAGTCTTAGTATTTCATTTAGTTTTGTTTCCATAATAGATAGTTGCAATTTCACTTTCAGTTTTAGTATTTCATTTAGTTTTTTTTCTTGTAATAGATTAGACAATAATTGTAATTTCATTTCGAGTTTTTAGTATTTCATTTAGTCTTGTTTTTTTAATTGAAAAGACAGTAGTTGTAATTTCACTTTTTAAGTTTGTAGCTCATGATTTGGAAATAATGATAAGAGCAGAAATAGAAACTCTGTTTTCATTTCTTGATTAATCTTTTCTTCCAAATCTTACTTAAGCTCTTTTAGTCCTCATCTTTTTAGATTCTTAGTAGTCTTCACAGAAGTTTGATTTAGGATTTTGACAGTCACATTGTAAATCATTAGGGACTAAAGGACCAAAAACCCCCAAAACAACATAAAATACAAAAACAATGAAGTAAGAAGGGTCATCTAGCACATATAGTGCACTACACTTCATCAGTTTACGATACCCAAATTGATAATTTATGTAGAGAAATTTAGGACACTAAATTGACCAAACATTTTGGTGCCAATGCTGGGAAGTGTAACTAGGTAGCCTTATCTCTTACATTCAAAAAAAAAAAAACAGCAACAACAACAAAAAAACAAAACAATGACATGCACAGAGAAAGAGACTTCAGGGGTAGATTTATAGCTAGGGGCAGAAGTTCAATTCCTACAACTCCACCTACTCCACCAAGAGTTAGAAAAGACACACCTCCATCCCAGAATCATACTCCCAGCCATAGGATTCCTAGAATTCAAGGGGCAGAAACTCAATCAGAAAAATCTCCTACTTCATCTACCAAAACAGTCCTAGGAGAGGAACATTTTGAATCTCCAATAGCAGGAATAACCTTTTTCACCTCCACAGGATATCCTATTGTAGTTGAAGAATTAGGAATACTTGGTGAGGAAGAAGAAGTAGAAACTCTCTCCCATAATCCATTAATAGAAGAACCAGAGGAGGAGTGAATAACCTTGCAGGTTGAACCCTATACTGACTTTGAAGAAACTATAATAGCAGAAGAAGGACATGATGGAGAATTCTCACTGTTTAGAGGATGGGGTAGAGGGAGAGGTAGAGAAAATAATGAAGGAGGTAGAGGTAATAATGGAGAAGGTAGAGGAAATAGAGAAGTAAATAACTCATTTGGATTCCCTATAGTGGATGAGGAAACACATACCACAATTAAAAATATCTCACCATCTATCCTTCCAAACTTCTATGGGTTGAGAAGTGAGGATCCCGAAACATTTTTTTTTGAGTTTGAAGTCTTTTGCAAAACTTATGACTATCTAGAAGACTCTCAAAAAATCAAATTATTTCCTTCAACACTAAAAGGGGCTGCTTTGAAATGATTCATGGGGTTAGTCACTCAATCCATTAGAACATGGAATGACATGAAATAGGCATTTTTGGATAGATACTTGGATTATTGTATGCCTACCAATCATACATATGAGGTGTTCAAAATTATGCAAAGAGAGGATGAAAAATTAGAAGATTTGATTGAGAGATTCAACTATAATTTGAAAAGAGCAAAGATGAACAATTTAGCTGAAGAAACTTTGAAAGCTCTTTTGTTAAAGGCCATTAGAGATGAGTGGATAGATATCCTTAACATGATGGGGAAGGGAGATATCTCTCAACTTCCATGGAGTGACATAGGAGAACTATGTCTTCATCTCTCAAGAGGGAAATCTAAAACAGGAAAAGGGCTAAGAGATCCTTCTCTTGTTAGGGCAAACAAATCTGCAACTGGATCTGTAAGTAGGGCAGAAATTGGCAATATTCTTGACGAGTTTAAAACTGACATTCTAGGGAGCATTAGTGAGCAACTAGCACCCTTAAAATTCAAAACAAGCAGAAAACAGAGGTTGATGCTTTAGCCATTTTTTGTCCAAAATGCAGAAAGAAACATGATCCAAGGGAATGTCCTTTAGATGCCAAAATTGTAGAAGCTCGTATGATTTGTTCATAAAGTCATGAAACCAAGGGTTGTCCTTCAATACCAGGTCTTAATGCTATATTTGAAGAGGAAACAATCCAAAATTCTGTAAAATCTCTTTGTTTTGTTGCAAGAAGACCTTGGTAGGGGCCACAAAATTAGGGATTTAACAATTCAATGTATCTTCAGCCTCCACCAAACTAGAATTCTTGGCAGCAACATTGGCCTCAACCTCAATGTCAGTATCAATCTCAACCATGGGTACAAGGGGCACAAAATCCTTATGGGAGATTTTCTCAATATTATCAATATCCTCCATCCTATTAGAATTATCCTCCCCCACAAAATCAGCAACAAAATCAGCGACCACAACTTCAAAATCAGAATCCTCAACTTTCATTGCCATTTTCACAACAACTTCCACAACAAAGTCAAAATCCTCAACTCTTACTACCATTTCAGCAGAAACCAAATCAACTACCTGCCCAACCATTACCAAACCCCGACAATAAAAACCCTCAAAATTCTTTTATGGTAGAAGGACAACAATTTCCAACTTACATGATTACTCCACTAGATCTTAATGATGTTCAACTAAGATCTGGTAGGATATTAGAAAAGGAAATACCTTATGTAGTTATTCAAGAGCAAGACACTTCCGAGGAATATTCCCTAAAAGTCAATAAAGTTTTTGAGGAAACATCTCTCCAAAACCAAAATATTGAAAAGGAAAAATAAAAAGAACCAGTGAATACAACTCCTATCATTGAGCAACCATCATCTATTTCTACACCTCCTTTTCCTGAAAGACCATAAATTGATAGAGGGATAGAGAAACAGATCTTGTTTCCCAATTATGATTTTCTAGATGAATTGAAGAATGTCTGTATCAAAATTCCTTTGTTACAAGCCATTAGAGAAATTCCTATTCTAGCCAAGACAATAAAGGAGTTGAGCATCAAAAGACCAGGAAGAAAATCAAAGGAAACAAAAAGAATTCACCTAGTAGGAAAAATAGCAGACATAATGATGAGAAAGATTTCCATGCAGAAATATGTGGATCCAAGAAGTCTAATTGTCAAGACACATATAAATGGAATTGATATTCCAAATACATTGATTAACTTAGGGGCAACAATAAACATCATGAGTAGACAAACTATGGAACAACTTAAACTTCCTAACCTTACTTACACACCTACCTTACTACAACTTGCAGATAGATCAGTAATCAAACCAGATGGTGTGCTAGAAGATATTTCAGTCTCCTTAGATTCTTAGGAATATCCTGTTGATTTCATGATCTTAACTCCCAAGAATAATCTGGGAGGAAACCCACTCATACTAGGAAGACCTTGGCTGGCCATAGTTGATGCTTTTATTAGTTGTAGATCTGGTGACATGTATATTTTTGATGGTAATTCAACAAAGAACTTTACTTTGTATCCTCCAACAAAAGCAATCACAGAAATAGATGATAAGGAATGGATTGATGATGAAGATGATATTCAGCCTCTCTTTACTATGTCATAAATTAGTGAAGATAGTCAAATATTAAATACATTGGAAAATTTTGAAACATCTTCAGAATATGATCATGAACAATTTTAAGAAAAATCTAATGTTGAATACTTGTCATCTAGGCAGATTTCTCTCTATTCGATGGAAGAATTTGGTAGCTCTACAATTGAAATTTTTCCAGGCAGGACATTGAATATAAACAAAAACTTGGAGAATCTACAACAAGAAGAGCTAACCAAAACATTACAAAAAACATTCTGTTGCATTTGTAGCAGAGTACACCGACATGAAAGGCATTGATCCTAAGATTTGTATCCATCATATCTAAATTGAGGAAAATAGTAGACCAATCAGACAACCTCAGACAAGAATGAATCCAAATCTTAGGGAAATTGTAAAAGAAGAGCTCCAAAAATTACTCAATGTAAACTTCATTTACCCAGTTTTAGATAGCCAATGGGTTCCTCCTTTGGTAATTGTGCCTAAAAAGAATGGTAAATGGAGGGTGTGCATTGATTACTAAGAATTGAATAAATAAATCCTTAAACATCACTTTCCTTTGCCCTTCATAGATCAAGTGTTAGATACATTAGCAGGTAAGAAGTATTTCTCATTCTTGGATGGTTTTAGTGGTTATAATCAAATTCAGGTAGCACCCGAGGATCAAGATAAAACCGTGTTTACTTCTCCATGGGGAACTTTTGCCTACCGAGTGCTTCCTTTTGGGTTATGTAATACACCTGCAACATTCCAAAGAGTAGTACTAGGAATTTTTTCTGATCTAATACATGATTGTGTAGAGGTATACATGGATGATTTTATAGTCTATGGAAACACATTTGAAGAAGCTTTGGAAAATTTGGAAAAAGTTCTTAAAATATGTAAAGAAACAAACCTTTCACTAAGCCATGAAAAATGTTTTATGATGTTTACAGAAGGTATTTTTTTAGGACATCACATTTCAGGAGATGGGATTAAAGTTGACAAACCTAAAGTTGAAGTCATCTCTAAGTTATCAATTCCAAATTGCCAAAAGGATGTTAGAATTTTTCTAGGATTTACAGGATACTATAGGAGGTTTATAGAACAATTCACTAAAATAGCATCTCCAATCTTCAAATTGCTTACAAAAGATTGTGAATTCAGTTGGAATCCTGATTGCCAATTAGCATTTGAAACCTTGAAAGAAAAAATTTCTGAAGCACCTATTTTAAGAGGTCCAATTTGGAAACTTCCTTTCCATATTTCTACAGATGCTTCAGATACAACTCTGGGAGCTATATTGCGAAAAAAATTATTTTATTCCTTATGCCATTTACTATACAAGTAATAATTTGACTCCCACTGAGTTAAATTATACTGCGACTGAAAAGGAATTTTTAGTTGTTGTTCATGCAATTAATAAGTTCAGACAATATATAATAGGCTATGAAACCTTTGTTCATGCAGATCACTCTGCAATTATATATTTGATGAATAAACCTATTACTAATGGCAGAGTTATAATATGGCTTTTACTTTTGTAAGAATTCGACATTACTATGCTAGATAGACCTAGAAAACAAAACACAGTTGCTGATTTCTTGCCCAGGATTCAGAATATCAAAGAAGACTCTCTAGCTAAAGATTTCCCGATGAATATATTTTTGAAGTAACTACTCAAATTCGGTTTGTATATATTGCTAATTACTTGGTTACAGGGAAGTTACCTTCACATTTGTTTCCTAGCGAGAAAAGAAAGATTATTCAAGAAAGTGCAAGATATTCATGGATCACTAACGAATTGTATAAAATAGGGCAAGATCTTATGATCAGAAGGTGTGTCAGCGAAGATGAAATCCCTGATATTCTCAAAGCATGTCATGATGAGCCGTGTGGTGGACACTTTGTTGATAAGAGGACAACCTATAAAATCCTTTCCTTAGGATATTATTGGCCATCCATCTTCAAAGATGCTAAATACTATGTCAGAGGGTGTGATAGCTACCAAAGGGTAGGGAAACTTGCTCCTTCAAATGAAATGCCATTACAAAATCAAGTACTTATCGAACGCTTTGAAAAGTGGGCTTTAGAATTTATTGGACCAATTAATCCTCCATATAAGCAGAAAAAGTATTTATTGGTATGCATTGATTATGTCGCCAAATGGGTAGAAGCCAAAGCATTACTTTTTACTTACGAAAAAATCTGTAGTTAATTTTATTTTTGAGGACATCTTTACTCATTTTGGTGTTCCAAGAGAAATTGTGACAGATGAGGGATCTCAATTCACATCCAACATGATGGAAAGGCTTATGGAGGAGTATAAGATCAAGCATAGGAAATCTACTCCCTATCATCCATAAGCAAATGGTCAATTGGAGTCTATAAATAAATTGATTGAAGGAATCCTCACCAAGACTGTGCATCTACATAGAAGAGATTGGGCAGAAAGGCTTCCTCAAGCCTTATGGGCCTATAGAACTACATGGAGGAACACAATAGGACATACACCCTATGAACTTGTTTATGGGAAACAAGTCCTGTTCCCTATAGAGTTCCAAATCAGAACTTTCAAGATGGCAGTCCAGATGGGGATGGATTTATTAGAAGCTCAAAAGCATAGACTGGAGCAATTAAATGAACTTGATGAAATCAGACAAGAGGCAGTTCAAAGGACTGGTCTAGTCTAACAACAGAGCGCTAAATGGCATGAAAAATACATCAAGGAAGAGGTTTCAAGAAGGATATGGGGCATTGTTACTTGATTCAAAGTTTAAACATTTTCAAGGGAAGTTTCAAACTCAATGGCTTGGGCCATATGAGATTGAAAATGTCTTCAGTAATGGAGCAGTAAGGATCAAAACAATATATGAAAGTCAAGCTCCTCTTCTTGTGAATGGTCATAGATTGAAAATATATCAAAAACCAATCTCAAAGGATTTCATCAAGATCTTCCAGAACAATTATGAAATGAAGTTAGTGAAGAAGAATCCTTCTTATCCACTAACTTAGTCTTTATTTTTCCTATCTTATATAAAATAATAAATTAATTAATTAATTATATAAGGTTGAAAACCAATCACTAATTGGCATGATTATACAAAAAATACAGGGTGAAAATTAGAAGTTTTTAAAACCCCATATTTTCCATTTTCTTTCTAAAAAAAAATGGCAACAAAAAGCCACAATCATTCAGCATTCTGCAAAATTCATTGTCTCATCTCATTTCACTTTTTTTTACTTTTACAATTTCACTTCTTTCCATTGCCATATTTCACTAATAAATTTTTCCTTTCCCAACATTTCTTTTCCATTTTTCATTTATCATCATGTCTTATTTTCACTTACACAGTCATTTCCATTTCATTCATTCATAAGCCATATTTTACTCTCTGTTTCACATTCTGTAGCTATTTCTACATTCTGCAGCTGATTCCGTTCCATAGTTGATCCTGTTCTGCAGCTAATCCGATTCTGCAACAACAATTTGATTATCCAAGCACAAGTTTCCAATTCATAATAAAATCCTATATGAAGGTAATTGAAGAAAAATCAACTTTGAATATCAATCATGCCTAAAGCACCCGTGGAGAAAACATCAAAATATTAGCAATCGGAAGGTAAGGTTCCAAAGGTAAAAACAAAAAATTTATTTCAAAAAGAAATTCAAAAACATAATCTTGTATAACATGTATGATCACATGTCTTCTTGATTAATCATTATGTGATTTGACCACCAAGATGTCTCCACCATATCTCTCATCTTCAATGCCAAATGGTCCAGTGATTCCATCATAACTGATCTCCACTTTAAACTCCATAACTCGTACTTAGTTGGTCCTCCACAACTACATTTGTTAACGGTCGGGTTACTGACATGACCTACCTATATACAACTCTCCAAACCCTGACTGTTTATTATTACATGCCAACTCTTAAGTTTTTCTCTCATATTTACATATTCACTCTGTTTCCATATACTTTTTGCATATAGTCACTCTGTTTCCACACCTTTTGTGTATACAACTACTCTGTTTCCATATATTTCGTATATATAGTTGATTTGTTTCATATTCATAGTCATTCTGTTCTTGGTCATTCTATTCCTATATATCATCCTATTTCCATATCCATAATCATTCTACTTTTGTATACACAGTCTTCTTATTACCATGTACGCAGTCATTTCATTTCTCAGATAGTGAGAGTAGTTTTGAACAGTAGCCGAGAACAAAGGTTATGGGACTTATTGTTATAACTGAACTTGTAGGGGTAAAATACATGGAGGGTTATCCGCCGCTTAAGGGAATGTTACAAAAGGCTGGTTGGTTGTGTTTTATTGAAAAATTCAATGGTTACCATAAGGAAATCAATAAATATTTTGCCAGGTCATTTAGTGGAATGGAAGTGGAAATAGGTGACATCAAATTTGCAGTTATGGAGTCCTTCATAGCTGAAGCAACATAACTCCCAAGGCTAGGAGAAAGTTGGTTCAAAAACAAAGTGTTTTATGATGAATCCTGGAAGGTGATTCTTAAAAACCCAGGTATGGACACTACAATTTTTAGAAAAGGGATTCCAATTTCTGCACTCAAAAACAAATGGAGTAGCGTGTTGTTAATATTGCAAAAATTCATTACCTGTGAAGGGAGGTTTCAGTCTATGTATGTGTATCATATATGACTATTAATGAATTTTCTAGAAAATGGAACCCTCAATCTTCCCTTTTTCCTTTTGAATAGTCTGAGAAGAATGGCAACTAATGTTCAAAAGAAAGTTGAATTAATAGAGACCACTCTATATCACCATGGACTAGTGAAGAATTTAGTTGAATTTCATTTGAGGAGTGTAGGGGATACATGGGAGGACTTTTTGGTAAGGAATTTCTTCCAAGATGATCCAGATTTGTTTGAGGGAAGTCGTGTTAAAATAAGTAGGAGAAAGAAGACCAATCTCACCATTCAAAACACCCCTAAAACTTCATCATAGAAAAATGATGAAGAAGAACCAATCTCTGAAAAATTAACAGAGATCAGAAAAAAGACTAAGCAGAGGAGAAGAATGCAAGAAAGGGTTGAAGAAATCAACAAGGATATTCCTGAACCTTCATCACCTAAAGAGGATAAACGATTGCTTTCTGAAAGACTAACCAAGATCAAGGAAGGGATCAAGAAAGATAAGGAGAAAGGAAAGAGGAAAAATGATACAAAAGAAGAAAACATAGGCTTCCAAAACTTGAGGAGGAGTTCTAGACTCTGAGGCAAAGTGAAGAAGGTGAAATCAAAAGAGGCCCAGTTTATAAATTTAGAGGAAGAAACTCCAGCTCATTCCCATAACAGTATTCCATATGAACAAATTCCACAGAACTCTCCTCTACAAAATTTTGAACGCAGCTCGAGAAGAGCTTCTACTGGCATTGATCCAATACAACAACAAATCTATGACTACATAGAATCATTAGAGAAAAAGATACCTCAGTAGACCTAGGGACTTCATCTAATCCAGAGCAGCCTACCACATCACAAGAAACACTAATTAGCTCTCTCAAACAAGAGATCTATGAGCTAGAAATTCTAAACAAGCACATCCAAAAAGAAAATGAAAATTTGAAGGAACATAATAAGGTGGATAGAGCTATTCATGATAACACCATGCTACACTTGAGATTATGGCACAAGAAGAATAGAAAGTTGAAAAAGAAAAATAAGAAGCTGAGCAGGGCACTTATTAACCTCAAGTACAGATTGCTCATGAGGAAGCAAAGGATGGCAGTTGGTGCAAAGAAAAGAAAGAAGAGGAAGTTGGATGTGTTGGCTAAAGTATCAGAACAAATGCAGTAGGATGAGGAAGTTCACAATTTTGATTGCATGGGGACATGCCATAGTCTTGTAGTGGGGGTATGTTGAGCCTCAAAATTGCCCTTTCCTTAGCAACTTTTCTCCTCCCTTTTCTTTGTTTTTCTATGAAGAAAATGCATCCCTATCATAAATAACCAGTATACATTGCCTTAAGGAGAAATTTTTTGTTATTTACATGTTATTCTTTTATGTTTTTCTATTTGAATAAGTTTTTGTCTTTTAGCTACGGAATGCATCCTGTTCTGTAGCTAATCTACTATTCCGCGACTACTTCCATGCTTTAACAGGTTCTAGGTGTCAAAAGGAGGAAATAACTACACGAGTAGCTTGGAAATCTTCACGACATGGATCATGTCCTATTCACTTAGCCCTAGTCGAAAAGGAAGATGGTACAAGACTTTGGTCAAAGGAAAAGTCAAACGTAGAGACCAAAGGCAAACTGGACTCTTTTTTGTACATGTTTCACAGTGATGGGATCCGAAACAACTTCCTAAACCCACAAAATCCAACAGTCGTCTCTACAACTAAATCCAACAACCATCATCTTAGATTTATGTCTCCAGCTGCCAAGGAACATAATTTTGTGTGCTTGTCTACTATGTGTTTTGGCTGTAGCTTATTTTCCTCTACAAACAATTGTATAATTTTCTGATAAATACTTGTGTCAAGAACGCAAAACCAGTTCGAATTTTTCTCATGTGTTAAGATCAAACTATTATTTTGTAATTTTGAAAAAATACTCATTCTCTATTTTCAATATGAAGACCGTGTGTTTTATGGATATCTGAAAGTGCTTCTAGAGTTTTGATTAAGTATGCATAACTTTAGCAGTTGCAAAGGGCCCCTGCGCTGACTAAGCTTTTATTTCATTTTGTTTTATCTTTTCTAGTTAACTGTAAATTCACCATTTCTTTCATAGTGTCATAATCGTTTCCATACCAACCTTGTTATATAATGCAGTCTTTATCATTTTTTTACTAACACAAAATAGCTCCTTTCAGTGCAGAATAACTTCTTTTTGTTTAATTTCTTTCTAGTTTTTATCAGTAGTTAGAGATTGAAATGTAGTAGTGTAATGTAGTTTATTTCATTTACTGTTTCACTAGTCTTTAAGTTTTCAATTAGACTGATCAGTGCCATTACAGTTCTTGCCATTTTATAACTAGTTTAGTGACTCATGGTGTAGATGAATGTTTCTAAAGAGTCATTCTAGTTGATAACTCATCTTAAACTAAGTGGCTGAATACTTCATTCATGAAATGAGTCTTTTCTGCATTTTTTCGTTTATTTTCTTAGAATAATGAAGTCAAAATTCCTCAGTTCTTTCCATTTTATTACTAGTTTAGTGATTCATGGTGTAGATGAATGTTTCTAAAGAGCCCTTCTAGTTGATAACTCATCTTAAACTAAGTGGTTGAATACTTCATTCATGAAATGAGTCTTTTCTGCATTTTTGCATTTATTTTCTTAGAATAATGAAGTCAGAATTCCTCAAAATGTCATCAGAAAGAGGTTCTTCTCCCAAAATTGAGAGGCAAAGTAAGTAAGAACTTCATTTAGTTTTTCTTCCATAGTAGGTTAGTTGCAATTTCATTTTCAGTGTTAGTATTTCATTTAGTTTTGTTTCCATAATAGAAAGTTGCAATTTCACTTTCGGTTTTAGTATTTCATTTAGTTTTTTTCTTGTAACAGATTAGACAATAATTGCAATTTCATTTTCAGTTTTCAATATTCCATTTAGTCTTGTTTTTGTAATTGAAAAGACAGTAGTTATAATTTCACTTTTTAAGCTTGTAGCTCATGATTTGGAAATAATGATAAGAGCAGAAACAGAAACTCTGTTTTCATTTCTTGATTAAACTTTGCTTCCAAATCTTACTTAAGCTCTTTTAGTCCTCATCTTTTTAGATTCTTAGCAGTCTTCATAGAAGTTTGATTTAGGATTTTGACAGTCACATTGTAAATCATCAGGGACTAAAGGACCAAAAACCCTCAAAACAACATAAAATAAAAAAAAATGAAGTAAGAAGGGTCATCTAGCACATATAGTGCACTACACTTCATCAGTTTATGATACCAGGCTTGATAATTTATGTAAAGAAATTTAGGACACTAAATTGACCAAACAGCTACAACTTCAGTTTCTATTAAAATAGAAATTCCGTGTCAATTTATTCTTCACAGCACCAACTACTTCCAATGGTTATCCTACATTGTGGATTTACTTAGAAGTAAAGGTCTTTAAAAAATAGCCTTAGGCCAAGAATCTAAACCTAAATATGAAGATAAGTCAGCCAAATGGGAAAATAGGCAAGATCAAGCACATGGGTTGATAGGGATGTCTATTTCTCCAGACCTTAGATTCCATATTAGAGAACTTGATACCCCTGATGAAGCAATGAAACAGCTCAATAAATTTTTTGGAATTAAAAATGAAATTAGAGCCCATTAACTTGAAAATGAGTTGCTTATGTTGGACCCCAATATTTTTCTTCTATTTAATTTTTTTTGTCCAAGTTCAAGACCCTTAGACTTCTCTTGGAAGGTGTTAAGGTTAAGAAAGAAGATGGTAGCCTTATTTATTCCATTGTTTCAAAGTTAGGACTAACCTACTCTATGTTTGTTTCCACCTTCCATTCTACTAGGGAAGCCTTTATTTCTTAAAAATCTACAAGCCCCCATATTTTTATGCCTTTTGTGATTATTTAATAAGAGAACAAGAAAAACTCTTACTTCTTGGTCTTCTTAATCTTGGCAACTCTTCTAAGAAAGCCTTAGTCGCCCAAAAATAACCAAGTTCAAAGAATCCTAAGAAGCAACATCCTAAAAAGAATGGTCCTAAACCAACCAAGGGTCCTAAGCACTTTCAATCTCAAAATGAGAAATCAATTCAACAAAATGACAGGCAAATAAAAACAAAGGGAAGAAGACTAATAGACGTTGTAACTTTTGTAATCAAGATGGCCACTTAGAATCCAAATGCTTTAAGAAGATGGATGCCTTGGAATCAGCAATGAAGAAGCATAACATCCATTTGGAGCACTCTTCAACTTCAACTTGATTTTCAGGAATAGTACTTTCTACATGTGGTTGTCAAGCATCTCGATCTGGTTATGCACTAAATGTATCTTCTTTTTCTTATTCTCATGAGAGGCTCATTGATTCTGGAGCTTCTTATCACATGGCAAAAAAAAGCCATGTTTTCTTCTTTAAATGATTGTAACACCAAAAACATATATGTTGGTGATGATAGATCTCTTAGTGTTGTAGGGACTGGAACTATTAATCTAGACAATGGTCAATTTAATGATGTATTATATGTTCCTACCTTATCCTACAACCTTCTATGTGTATATCAGATAACTCATTCAGGTGAAGGTAAAACCATTGAATTTTGACCTCATGATGTTGTAATTAAGGACCTCAAAGATCCTAGGTAGAGTTTAGCTACAGGAATCATTGATGATTCGACAAGGTTGTATAAGTTTAACAACTTTGGGTCATCAACTCTTCCCTCGATATTTTTTGCTCATAATGATGAAGGAGCAAACTTTGGCATGAGCAATTTGGTCACTTAAAATATCACTCCCTTCAAAATCTATGTAAAGAAAATATGGTGATAGGTCTTCCTATGGTATCTTGCAGAGATGGTGTTTGTTCCAGATGTTTACTCAAAAAACATCATTAGGATAGTTTTGAAAAACATGCCTCTTGGCATGCCTCGGCCCCCTTACAGCTTGTGCATAGTGATTTATGTGGTCCACTTCTAGTTGTTTCATTCTTTGGCTACAAGTATTTCTTAACTTTCATTGACGATTTCTCCAGATGCACTTGGGTATACTTATTAAAACTCAAGAGTGAAGTATTTAACATATTCTTGTCCTTTAATGCCTTTTTTGAGAAACAATCTGGACATCAAATTCTTAAGCTAAGATCTGATAATGGTGGATAATATGTTAACAAAAAATTCATCAACTTTTACACTAAGCATGGAATTCAAAATCAAAATATTGTTCCATATACTCCATAACAAAATGGTGTAGCTGAAAGGAAGAATCACACCATTAAGGAAATGGCTAATTATATGCTTCAATCTATATGACTTAGTCTTAATTTTTGGGTAGAAGCAATTAACTATGCAAATTACATAGTAAATCACACTCCTACTAAAGTTTTAGAGAATATCACTCCAGAAGAATCATGGAGCTGAATTAAACCAGATGTAAGTCAGTTTCATGTTTTGGAAGTGAGGCATGGGCCCATATTCCAAATGAGAAACATAAAGCCTTAGAACCTAAGAGTGAAAAATGTATTTTTGTTGGATATTCTAAAGATGTAAAAGGATATAGACTTCTCTCACCTAAATCCAAAAATATTATCATTAGAAGAGATGTAAAGTTTGCTAAAAATATTTCAGCCTATGAGCCTAGTTCAGCGGATGTGCCACCTCTCTCTATCCCTTCTACTGCTGAAAATATTTCTTCTTCAGATGATGATAGTGAGAATCAAAATCCTCCCCCACCTTCTCAGGATCCTCCTTCATCTCCTCAACTTTCAAAATGGATTTGTGTTACTCGGGATGTAACAGGTTCTCTTGCAAGTGATCCTACAAATCAACGATGTACATGTTCTCAGTTCAATAGAGCCTCTTCTTTACTGGCTCAAGCTTCAACGAATTATGATCCAAGCACCTTTGAAAAAGCTTCAAGCCATCTAGATTGGGATGCAAATATGAATGAATAATATTGTTCATTATTGGCAAACGATACATGGGATTTTGTTCCTCTTCCAAAGGGAAGAAAACTTGTTAGATGTAAATGGGTTTACAGAACCAAGCTTGGACGAGATGGAAAAGTTGATAAACATAAAGCTCATCTTGTTGCTAAGGGATTTTCATAATTTGAAGGAATTGACTATATTGAAACCTTCTCCCCTATTTCCAAAATGAACTCTATCTGCCTTGTTCTTTCCCTTGCTGCCTCTTTCAAATGGGAAGTCCATCAAATGTATGTTAAATCTGCCTTCTTGCATGGGAACTTGCATGAAGAAATCTATATGGAACAACCTCCTCACTTTATACAAACATCTATCCTTTTATGTCAGCTGAAGAAATCCCTTTATGGTCTCAAGCAAGCCCCTCGAGCTTGGTATGCGAAAATGGATACCTTTCTTTTAGATATTGGCTTTTCTAGGTTTCATTCTGACAATACTGTCTACACCAAGAAAGTGGGTAAGTCTCTTATCATTATTGTTATTTACATTGATGATCTTATCCTTAAAAATAAGCATCTCCTTAAAAAGAATCATCTCCTCTATTGGTTGGTTTCATTGATTCTGATTGGGCTAGTGACCTTGATGATTGGAAGTCTACTGCAGGTTATGTCTTCACTCTTGGTTCTCGACCTATTACATGGGCTTGCAAGAAACAAAGTGCCATTTCTCTTTCTTCAGTAGAAGCAGAGTATCATGGCACCGTAGAAGCTAGTAAGGAAGCCCTATGGATTCATTAGATCCTGTTAGAGTTTGGATTTCAACAGCAACATCCCACTTCATTTTGGTGTGATAATCAAAGTGCCATTCAACTATGCAATATCTAGTCCAACATCAGCGCAGCAAACACATTGAACTACACATTCAATTCATCATAAAGCTCATCCATGACCATGTCCTTGAAGTGCAATATTTTTCAACCAATGATAAAGTTGCATAAATCTTTACAAAGGCTTTCACAGACGTGAATTTTATTAAACTTCAAATTATTGTTGGAGTTCAGGAAGTTGTCACTAGGGGGGGATAGGCTCTAATGCCTCCTTCCTTCTTCTATTGTGTCATATTTGTACATCCTTCAATCCTATCCCAAGTTGTTCTTAAGGGGGGATGTTAGGATATTCTAACACATAGGAAATAGTTAAGTATAACTTGGTCTAGTATAGAGTTAGATAAAGTGTGTTTCTTTACTATGTAATTTTGTAACTTACAATCTGACCATCACAATATGTTCTAGACATGAAGTGATTCGATGGTTCATTCTCTCCTCGGTATTATCGACACTTGATCTGGGGCTTAACACTTGATTGGTCCATGATCTCTATTTAAACAACATGGAGAGTCATTTGTAACGTGACTATTCATGAGAGAATCTTATGTAGATTTTCTTTATCTTATTAATAAATTTCTTGAAGTGACCGCGTTTGCTCAAGCCATGGATTGTTTCCCTCTTTGAGGGGTTTAATCATGTCAAGAATACTGGTATATTGATCTGTGATTTTTTTGTAAGTGATGTCCTTTTGTGTTCTATCTGAGGAACTTACCCTATAAATTCCTACGATGGCTAAGGGGAAATTGGCAAAGGTTTTGAAAAGGAAAAAAAAAATTATTGGTATTTTATTTATGAAAATAATAGAAATTAGGAAAATAGAGACGTGAAAGGTCATAGGTTTCATGTGAGGAGGAAATTAAAGGAGAATATTGGAAAATGAAGAAATTAGAGGCATCAATAATAAAAAGACATCAGAGCATCAGTTAGTAAACTTTTGTTAGTTCAGTTTTGGAATTAATCTCAGAGAGGAGAATAGCACTAAGAAGATAAGGAATTAAATCAAACAAAGGATGGACGAGGAAAGCAAAGGAAGGACAAGGAAATAAAATGAAAGCATGGATCAAGCAAGGAAATGTTGGATCAAGCAGCTTCAATTGGAATACTTGTAGCTAATAGGTTGCATCTATGATTTCCTAACTGGTTTTCACATGCATGGCATGTGCATGTTGGTATTTGGTTCTTTTACTGTCATTGGCATGGATTTTGTTGGTTTTCAAAAGTGGATTTTAGACTTGTATTTCCATTTCTGGATTTCCATGGTGTGATGGGGCTTTTCTCAGTTTTCTATTTCAATTTCCAGAATATTTTGCATCTAGGTGATGTGGTCTCAAGAAAATTCCCAAAGACCTATGAATCCCTTAATTGATGATGGCGAGATACACAGTAAAGCCTGAAGGTGGAGTCAAGAAAATTACTCAAGGTATTGGATAATACTTTTGAGGCATCCAAGCTTGGTTTGGTTTTTTGATCATGACACTAGTGTAGGTTGTTGAAGAATCTATGGAAAAGTGGTGTAGTGTGATTCTTCGTTACTTGATAAAAAAATTTGATGCACTTTGAAAATTTACCTTCTTCTTCTTATTAGTGTGTGTGTTTCATCAAACTACTATGAAAACAAAATAGCAAGAACACAAATTTTGGCTCTCTGTCGAGGACAAAACCTCTCCACTCTTGGGAGGAAAACCCTTGGTAATTTTTCTCTTATTGAAGATTCTTATTTGAACAATTGCCAAACCCTAGACCCTTGACTAGGATATCCTCCAAGCATAAGTAAAATCCTTCATCTTTTTCCACTATAACTTCCGGCACAGGGACCTTTGTCTTTCAACGTTTTTCTCCTCATCACTTCGTCCTTCTTCTGCTGCTTGTCTAAGTTAGAATCTCTTCTTCTTAGGTGAAACCTTAGAAAATTAGGGCTTCTTTACTTCTCTTTACAGAGAACCTTATCTGCTTCCCTTAGGAGACCTTGTATACCTATTTACACATTTGAATGAGGCTTCTAAATGTATTGCCTTCAACTACCATCAAATCAACAAAAGTGTACTCGTGAAATATTCGCACATGTGGAAATAAGCCCTAAAACAATCCCCTTATCTTCGTTGTCTTTTCCTTGATCCTTCACTTGAGAGAGTGGTCTTGTAAGCTTGGTTTGAACCCTAAACAATGAGATACGATGAGATTTTGGTGACTGATGTCATAGCCATAAGCAACCTTCCTTATCCTCACACATGTGGTTGTAGTTTCCCTAGAAATGGTCTCTTTAACTTCAGTTGTATATCCTTCTTCCTCATTGTCCTTGGAGACCCTATGGACATCCCTTTTAACTTCCTTTATCAGCTTATCTCCTCACTAATTTTAGAGATTTATAGAATCCATTGTATGAGAAGTGGGAAGCCTCTATAAATAGAGGTTTGTCCCTCCTTTTTAGGCCGACTTGACTATTCATTAGGCTGACTTGATTGTTTCATCACAATTCATCTTTTATTCATTATTTGGTTTCTTGGAGACTTTATTGAAGCTAGGAGATGATTTGAATTGAATTGGAGGTGTTCCCATGACCTTGTACATTGACATACATGATGTAACATTCCCTCAAAGGGTCTCATCATAATTACATTTTTACTTTGAGTCTTTACAATCACTTTAAAATGTGCTTGACCTATTTTCAATGAGAAAGAAACTCATTGAAAAATAATATAAAAATAATTTCTCTTTATTTGAATAAATACAAATATCAAAATTACATTTATGAAGACCTAGCCTGGTTACATCTTCTTCAACACTTGCTCCTAACTACAGAGGTATTCATAAACCATTACAATGTGTTTGTCAATTTTCAATCTTGAAGAATTCACATAAGAGAAACTGGATTTGCAATCCATCTATTATAGCATCATATCCATCAGCATTGCCATAGTGCAAGGCCTTGAATAACAACTCCATCTCATCATGAGATGATGAGATATAATGCTGGTGAGACCAATGATTTATAGACACCTTCATCATTGTCTCTCAAGGTACATACCCACCTGGGTGGTGTTCTCTGAGTATGACCTTCTAGGACTATTCTTATCTTGGGTTCCCAACCCTCAAATAATATCGTTCCTCTTGCCTATTCTTGCCTTATATTCCCTACACATGCTCAAAGAGTATCAGATGCAAGATTGTTACTTCATCCTCCCATTATTTTTTCCTAAGTGAAGACAAGAATGTTGTGTCTATCGTTTGTCTACATTTCCACTCATTTCCTTCTTCTAGACTTACATTTTTTAGTCTTGGTCTAGTGCATGACCCATGAAATGGAAAACACAATTGTCACTCCTTTGTAATCAGGGGTGATTCAAAACTCCCTCTTGATCAGGGACCCATCAAAGCTCCCTCTTGACTGGGGAGTCTTTCCTTCATCAACAACTTGTTCTTCGTGGGTCCTTCAGTTGCTTGATCTCCTTCCTTTCTTGATGTCATGAAGTATTTGTTTGGACTTCTTCTAGGTAGGGCACCATCCATCGATCACTTTCCTCCATAGTTTGTCATGTCATGCTTCCTTCATGGAAATTAGATTTCTTTTCATTCATCAAGTTTTCTTGTCATCTTCACTACTTTTTTGTCATCTTGTCCATGCTCCACTAACTTCTTCTCATGGATGCTTCATTGTATTTGCATGTTTTACATGATTTGACCTAATAGCCCATCATGACTTCATCTTGATATTGCTTCAACATTGTATTTTTTTTTGGATGGCTTCTTCATCAATACATCTCTGTAGAGTAGAATCAATTATATGCACCTTTTATATCTCCAAGACTTTTATAGGTGTCAAAGGCGCTTTCTTCCTTTATTAGAGTTTTCCTACCTTATTTTGGGAGATATCTTCAAATCATTTTGTTAGATAGTGATTCTCGGTGATCATGGTGTTCTTCACATGCTTGATCTCTTTCTTCATTTGCTTCTTATTAGATAGATAGGTCAACCACTAATGCTTCTTTTAATAGCATTCCTTCATTGCTTGCTTTTTGGACTTGTCAGCATTTCTTCTTGCTTATTAGTCAACAACATTATGCTCCTTATGTGAGCACATTCTTTTGTTGACATTCATTTGATTGAGGTACATTCCTTCGAGCATGTTCTTGGTGAAAGAGATTCTTTCATACTTGATCATGTTATAGAACTATACCCATGACTCAATAATATACAAATAAAAGCATGATTTAATCTTTAATTCATGCATACCTCATCTTAATTCTCCTTTGATCATCCTTTGGTCTAGTCCTTCTTGCTTCATATTAGCTTGCCTGCATATCATGCTTTTCTTGAATACCATGAATGGGAATGCCAATGAGACATCTACTTTGGTCCATGAACCTTCTTTTGAAGATTCCATCATAGGATCTTAAAGATCCTTGCCTTGCAAATGTTTCCTTTCTTTTGATGATGGAGATCTTCTAAGATTCTTAATCATGATCATTTTTTTCTTTCATCATGGATGAGGTCTTATAGTAGGTATGCTTCTTCTACAAGAATATCTAGAGCTATATCTTCCTTGCTTCTATATTCTAGAATATATTTCTACTCATGCATTTTTGTTCTTATCATAAATTCTACATCCTCATGAGTATCTAGAACTCTATGTAGATCATGCTGCTAGATTCTAGAGGATTTTTCTAGCCATGAAATATTAATCTTATTCTTACATGCTCCTATACTACTCAAAACTTTGAAAGAATACTTGAAATAAAGAGCTAGACCAAGTCATAGTAGAGATCCAAAGGATATTCCTTCCTTTGCTTCTTTCCTTGTTCTTTCATCTCTTGAGTTATGTGAGATTATTCCCACTTTCTTTTGTTGTTGATGTCCTTCTTAAGCTTAGGAAAATTCCTTTTGTAGTGTCCATATTCTTTGCATCCAAAACATTGTATTTTGGACATGTATTTGTCGTTTGTTCTATGTGGACCAAACTTACAAAATTTACCCTTTCTTTTGGCCATGGTAGCAAATGCATGCTCCTTTGATCCCACATCTTCTTTTTCCTTAAGTCTAGTTTCCTATGCGTGCATAGAGACCACATTTCACTGAGAGTGGTTGATTCCTTCTTGGAATATATGCTTGATGTGATGTTTCCCCACTCCTCAGGTAGAGCACTGAGTACTACATTGTCAACTCTTTGTCAGACATGACTTCCCCAATATCTTGAAGTTGATCTCTCATTCCAAATATTTTCATGAAGTAGGGAGCTATTCCTTCCCTTTTATCTTCATCTTGTATAATTAATTTCATAGAGATATTACTTCTCCAGTTGTCGATATCGATAATAGCTCTACTAGATTAGCATAAATTTCTTATGATATCTCGAAATTAGAGACATAAGGAATGAGAGAGCCTTTGATTGATTCTATCAGAATCCTTTGAGCTCTTGTCTCATCCTTATTGTACTTGGATAAAGCTTGAATTTGTTCCTTATCAAGGATAGTGATATTCCCTTTGACATCTTCTAGGAGTTCATTCTCCTTGAGAAGTAGACCAATCCTCTTCTTCCATGTAAGAAATTTATTGGTACCTACCAATTTATTGCTTTCCTTGCAAAAATACATTGATGTATATTCAGAAGGGGACATGTACTTACTTGATATATTTTGAGATGTAATGGATTTTATTCCTTCTTGAAGGCTTGATGGCTTGTCTTCCCTAGATCTTGATGTTCTTCAAGTTGCCTTCTCCAAGTGGACTTGATTCGTGATGAGTTTTTCTTGAAGACTTGTAGCTTGATGTAGGTCTTGCTTCAATCTGCCCTTCTTTGTAGGTGCCTTTATGTAAGGATCTTCTTATAGCTTTGTAGACCTACATGATGAATGCTGGGTTGTAAACCCTTATTTTTCTTTAATTAATTGAGACTTCTAGGCTTTATTCTTCAACTTTGTAGATGCTTACCCTTGATGAGTGTCCTTGAGTTTCCCTTTCCTTGATGTGTCATCTTAGCTCTAAAACCATGTTAAAGAATCTAGGGAAATGTGGTGTAGTGTGATTCTTCGTTACTTGATAACAATTTGTGATGCACTTTGAAAAATTATCTCCTTCTTCTTATTAGTGTGTGTGTTTCATCAAACTGTTACCAAAACAAAATAACAAGAACACAAATTTTGGCTCTCTACCAAGGAAAAAACCTCTCCACTCTTGAGAGGAAAACCCTTGGTAAGTTTTCTCTTATTGAAGCTTCTTATTTGAACAACTACCAAACCCTAGACCCTTGACTAGGATATCCTCCAAGCATAAGTCAAATCCTTCCTCTTTTTGCACTATAACTTCTGGCACATGGAATTCTATCTTCTGTCACTTTGCTCCTCAGCAGTTCATCCTTCTTCTACTACTTGTCTAAGTTAGACTTTGTTCTTCTTAGGAGAAACCCTAGAAAATTAGGGCTTCTCTACTTCGCTTTAGAGAGAACCTTCTTTGGTTTCCTTAAGAGACCTTGTAGACCTAGTTACACATTTGAATGAAGCTTCTAAATGTACTTCCTTTAACTACTGTCAAATCCGTAAAAATGCATTGCTGAAATATTCACATACGTGGACAGAAACCCTAAAACAATCCCCTTATCTTCATTGTATTTTTCCTTGATCTTCGCTTCAAAGAGTGATATTGTAGGCTTGGTTTGAACCCTAAACAATGAGATATGTTGAGTTGTTAGTGAATTTTGTTGTAACCACAAACAACCTTCCTTATCCTCGCACGTGTGGCTTTAGTTGCCGTAGAAATGGTCTCCTTAACTTTGGTTATATATCCTTCTTCCTCACTATCCTTGGAGACCCTATAGACTTCCATTTTAACTTCCTTTCTCGGCTTATCTCCTCACTGATTTTAGAGCTTTATAGAATTTGTTGTATGAGGAGTGGACATCCTCTATAAATAGAGGTTTGTCCCTCCTTTTCAAGCTGACCTGACTATTTCATCACAAGTCATTTTTATTCATTATCTGGTTGCTTGGAGACTTCATTGAAGATAGGAGAGGATTTGACTTGACTTGGAGGTGTTCCCATGACCTTGTACATTGACAGACATGATGTAACATGCCCACAAAGGGTCTCATCATAATTACATTTTGACTTTGACTCTCTAGAATCACTTTAAAATGTGCTCGACCTATTTTCAATGAGCAAGAAACGCATTGACAAATAATATAAAAACAATTCTTCTTTACTTGAATAAATACAAGTATCAAAATTACATTTATGAAGACCTAGCCTAGTTATATCTTATTCAACATAGGTGAGGTCATGGTAAGGTGAGGGTGTAGGTGGTTTAAAATTTTGATTCCCTTGGTTGTTTATGGATTGGTTTATCCCATGAGATCCCGCATTCATGCTTGGAATATGGCACGGGGGTGATTGGCTGAAAGATATTTAGTTGAACCAATCTATGGTCGAGTGGTACGTGGAAGTCCCAAACCTGGTTAGATTTTTCCTATGTTTAATAATAACTACATTTCTCTTGCTTTTGATGAGTAAATTTATTTGTTATTATGTGGCTTAATGGTTGTTCTCTCATTGTTATTTATTTCTTTATATCTTGGTTATAACCATGGTTATGTGATAGCTCTTAGTCATGGATCTTTCCATGTTTTTAGTTGTAACGAATGAATAATTAATGCCAAACCTAATTAATGTTATGACAACTAAGGTGAGAAGGCAATGATCATTCTTTTTAAATATTATTATTATTATTATTATTATTTATTTATTTATTTTTATTTATTTATTTATTTATTTTCATATCCTTATGTTTAGACTTGAATTCATGACTTGTAGGTTGCATATTTACCAAATGTTTCACAGAATGTTAGTTATGGTTAGACCAGCCTAGGTCAAGTCCTTGATCAAGTTTGCTATCAAAAGCATTGTCTTCATGTATTTTATGAGTTCTAGAAGTTTCATTAGTTTTGGACAGTGACTAGGTCATAGCCCTGGAAAATAACCTTAAATCTCGTAGTCACTGACATAATAATGGTAGAGAGAGGATACAGACGCACTCAGGAAGGCTCATGGGAGCGATTGGATGCTCTTAGTCACTTGGAGAGCTTGGCAAGGGAGTGACTGGGGCTCTAGTTTAGAAAAAGGTAAATTGTCTTAGGGATAGAGGTCCAGGAATGGTGGGTCAGCCCTTGGAGGTCTTGTAGCACCTTAGGAAAGCCAGTAAGGCCTTGTTATGTTGACTCTGTTTCCTTAAGGTGATCTAAGAGTTTGGGCCATATCATAGTAACACTGTGTTTCACATTTACTTGGAGGGATTGGAAAAGTGGGTAAATGAGGGGTAGGGGTGTTACAAATCCAAATCATTCTTATAAAATCATCAATGAATAATATGAAATATTTTTCAGCCCTAGGAGATTTATTTCTCATAGGAGAACACAAATCAGTATGAATAAGTTCAAGTGACTTACTTGAACTACCTTCTTTAGCATTAAATTGAACTTTAGTTTTCTTACCAAATTGGCATGATTTGCAAATGTTATTTTCCAGTGGAGAGATGTTGGGTAAGTGACGAGCTACTCCAATTCTTCTTGATTTGTATAATTAAGAAAATCTAAGGTGTCCAAATATTTTTTGCCAAAACTAGATTTCTTCATATTTTTAAGTAACAATGTTCTTGGTCGCCTTCCAAGACATAGGCATTTCCTGGATTTTTTTTTCCCTTATTATGATCTTGCCTATGTCCATATTTCTTACCACATAGTTCTTTGATCTAAAAAAACTTCATGCCCCTAGTCACACATTTGACTAACACTCAACAAGTTGTGTCTTAATCCATCAACAAATAAAACATTTCCAACCTTGAATTTTTTCTTTAATAGCATGGTTTCTTTCCCTTTGATAGCAACATGTGAATTATTTCCAAAAGATAAATTATTTTCTTTATTTATTTCATTAAAATACATAAAAATATCTTTGTCACCTATCATATTCTTTGAAAATCCACTATCAATGTACCATATATTCTCTTGATCTCCTACATATAAAGGCATACTACAATTTTCAGAGTTTATGATTTTATTTTTCCATACCTTGGGAGTTATTGCCTTCTATTCATGCTAATAGGATGGTCCTATTATGCATCTGCATTTATTTTCTTTATGACCAAAGTTATTGCAAACATAACATTAAATTTCATCTTGAGGAGGTGAGAGAACTACTGATCTATCGTGATGATGAGCTATGGTGGGTGACTCGAAACATCGATGCAAACAATCATGGATGCGAGAACTCTGGAAGAAAACTACACACAAAAGCTTCCTGTACATATTTCAGAAGAAGATTTTATATTTTTTGAAGATTCACCATTGTATCCAAGACCTATCTTAATTAGAGGAGATCATTGTAATTTGATGATTTCTCCTAAGGTCTTATATCCTTTAGAAAATCTAAGATTTAAAGCTTTTGCTTTTTAATGTTCCTTTCTTAAACCCGCTATTTCAAGTTCTCAACTTTCACCATGCCTTTCCTTTTCTAGAATTTGTTTCTTCAATACCTCTTCAGATAATTCAGCTTCTTCCAATTGGATTTTTAGTTGAGTTATTTCTTCAAGAAGAATATCATTTTATTCTAGACCATACATAAAAACATCATCATATTCATTTACACATTTTTCTTCAAATGGCATAAGTAATTGATATTCTTGATCAGATTCAACATCCTCATTATTGGAAGAACATTCACTATCTTCGTGTGTATAAAACTTTGTCTCGTTATCAAAAATTCCTCTAAAATTCCATTTTCAAGAGTTCTTCCCTTTCTCATGATTTTATTTATAAGGACATTTAGTAGCGTAGTGACCAACTCTTCCATAGACAAAACATTTGAAGGAAGCTTACCTCTCAACTTTCTAGTTCTTACTTGGAGTTTCTTTATGAAATTTGCTTCTTCTTTGTCTAATATGTAACTTGTTTCCTTAAGTTCCTCCTTTTATTTTACTTTATATGTATCTTTCAATGTTGCATCTTTGATTTCTGATGGACCCCCTTTTCTCATTTCATAAGTTGTTAAGATCCCATGGAGTTATTTAATAGTGAATTTCCTCAAATCTTGCATTTCTTTAATGGAAAAGACTTTTGAATTGAACTTTGGGGTTAGAGATCTTAGAATTTTCTCAACAACCATTGAATATTTTAATTCATCAATAAGATTTCTCATTGATTTAACGATCTCATCTACCCTAAGGAAAAAACTTGCAATACTATCATCATTATGCATTCTGAGAGTCTCATAATGAATTCTAATTATTTGAAGTTTTATGCTCTTTACCTTAGTGACACCTTCATAGCTTTGGATGATCTTGTCCCATATAGCCTTTGTGTATTCAACTACATGGCCTTTACAAATTCTATGTCTTCCAGGATTCCTAAGAGAGCGTTTACGGCCTTTGGATTGATCTCATATTGTTTCTTCCCTACATCATCTATGGGGATGGAGGATGGATGATGATAGCCTCCTTCAACCAAGTTCATTCTATTAAAAAATGGTGGCTGGATAGAAGATACTCCCTCTTGATTGTTCATCTTGATGAATCTCCCTTCAAGAAATCAATCTTCTTTGGAAGGACGTGCTATGGTACCAATGATTATGAAAAATACTTTGGGAGGGTGAATTAGTATTTTACTCACTTCAATTTCCAATTTCTTCTTCCGATTTGTGCATGCTACTATTATAAAGGAAACTAGTGTATATACATGATTATTATTAAGAAAACCCGCATATAACCATATCACTAATATGTTCAGCTTTAATCAATGCATCATTATTTCGTTATTCATCAATTAAGAAGTAATCATGAGCAGTATGAAGTAGAAAGATCATCAACAGACAAGAATCATTTCAACACACATGAACACCATGATTTTTAGGTGGAAACCCAATGTGGGAGAAAACCATTGATGTTTTTGTCTTTGTCTTCTTCTTTTATTAAAATAAAATTGTCTTACAATTTTTTATTGGTGCAGACTCAAACCAGTACGCAAGCACCTACCTGCAGATGAATAAAATCTTATCTTGTTTTCTAATGCCTACTAGAAGGAGGCTCTGACCCCTTGACTTTGTTTACAGACTCCTACTAGAAGGGTGGACTAATTTTCATAATATTTCATAATGGATCTACTTTCATCATTAAGACCGAAACAAGTAACAATTCTAAAACCAATCGCTGAATCAAATTACCCAATCACTGAAACAAATGAATCATCAAATCAATCCCTTCAGCTTAATCAAACAAGGGAACTAGATCAAATCAATCAATATCAAATCAATGCACAACCATTCATAAGTATACCCCACCTTGTATTGTTCATCACATAAACCAAATGTTTTCACTGCAAACCTTTATTAAACATATGTCAAGATGTATATGGTATTGTTTTGAATTATACCCATGTATGTATGCACTCCCCTTGAAGAAGACCTGCATACGAATCTCAAATTATTGATAACTGAATCTAAATCACTGTAACACTAAATCAATCACTGAATCTTATACTGAATCCATCAAAGATAACTAAACCAAATATAGATAACCATATAGTAGGATCATCACTAATCAACATTCCATTCCATAACTAAATTAGCCTAACTAGTACTATCAAACACATATTATTATGAGAGAGACATCATCGATAGACAACAACAAACATAACAAAACTGATCAAATATCATCCAAAGCCCATACTACAAAACCCTATCATGTATACATGACTTTGACAAATCCCATCTATGTATGTACACGCTTAACATTCTTAACACCTATGTACAGATTCTGAACTTTCACAGAATATATACACCACTACTTAGAAGTTTATACTTGTATGTATGCAAATTCTCAGAGGAAAACCAACATACAAATTTAAATCACTGAATCATACCTTTGCTACAACCACAACATCTTTCAAACACAAACTTCAGCATATAAACCATTACAGTCACACATTATCATACTGTCTATTGGGATAGGGTACCCTAGGGTTACATTTTGCTAAGTCTTAAGTCAAATTTTGATAAGATATTGTAAATTCTCTGCATTTTGACTAGCGGAGTGAGAGTAACACATGTTGTTAAGAGTCAAAGGGGATTCTAGGCAAGTCAAAGCCCCTTATTTTGTAAAGGGATGAGTTGTATTACGCTCTGCCCATGGTTCGCGGACCATGGTAATTCAATGTAAACACCATAAAATGGATTCATTGAGGAGTCATTAGGAAATTAAGAAAAGGCAAGTTCAATGTTATGATTGATGCTTAGATTTTGAATTATCTTTTCTGTATTCAGGAAAAGGGGAAGGATTCTACTCCTATGTGCATGGAGACCTTGGTAAGTCTACAGCTAAGTGTGCAGGCCCCTGCAACTATGTGCGTATGGTCTAAAAAGTATATGTATTGAAGATATGGAATAATAAAGGGTAATTGAAGCAATTTTATGTCCCTGTATACTCATGTATTTTTTGTATTTATGCTCAGTTGAATGCCATTTATCTGTAAGATTTTCTTAATTACTCTGCAAAGATATAGATCTACTCTTATATATATTATTTTATGCGTGATTAGACCCTGAGGCAAAGCTCATAGCCCTATTTAATTGGAAATTTCCTTAAGTTTTGGCATTTTGAGGATAAGGGTTCACGAAGGTTAGATCAAGCCTTAAAATGAAGAAACGCCTTACCCCCACATCACATAGCCTTCTAGATGTAGACACCCAGTTCTAACATCCCCCAATACTGCCTCGGGTGAGATTGTAACCTACACTAAGCGGGTCGTCGCCAAAAGGTCCAGTGGTGTAGGGATTTTTTGGTTAGTGCAACTAACTCTAAACCTGGGGCCAAGCCCCCTAGAGCCAAACATTGGTTCCATTGTTAGGACTTGGATCTATTTGAGGGATGTGTGATGTCGCTTCCATGGATACCAACTAAGAAGGAGATCTAGAATTGGATAGATCAAAAGTTTCATGAGTTTGAAGCTCAAGAGAATCAGAATCCATATTTGTCAAAAGAAAGGTGGTTACAGAGATATCTCTTCATAGAAGTACAAAAAGTTTTCTTTTTAATGTTCCCTTGTGAATTACATGAGTGGAAATCCAAATTAGTGGATAGCGAACATACTTGGAAGCACAATGATCCTATTGTGTGGACTCCAAAATTACTCAAACATCTTGAAGGATCTAATTATAAGGTTGCAAGGGTTGTTGATTACTAGTTTGATAATATCTTGTGTGGTTTCATTACTGAACTTGAAATAAATATATTTGTGTCTCATAGTGAAGTTGAATGCTAATTCTTCAAATTTCTAAGAGGTAGGTACCTAAAATCGCTAAAGACCTGGATTAAAATGTTGTTGTGCAAAAAATGGGTCATGCCTTTACATTGATGTTTAAGAGAGGTCATACTGAATCTATGCAAAGTGGAAAGCAATTTAGAGTATATCTAGAGAAATTCATCGAGAGTGAATACAGTCCTTTATTGGGAGAGTTTGGAAGTAAAGAAGAAATAAGTAGCCCTAGTACGACTAGAGGTGTGACACAGTCACTAGAACAGGATACTTCTGGAATTCTACATCCATCCACTCCACCTCTGCCTTCACCTCCATCTCATACACATATGAATCCACCCCCATTATTTAGTATGGTGAATATAGTGAAAATACATGTATTCAAGGGTTAGGGGTTAGAGGATACCGATCAGTTTGGTTCATCGCAGAAGTTGTGTGGAAAGAACAATAGGTAAACAATGATGATATGAAGAAAGTGAAACTAGTTATGTCGCCAAAGGATAGAACCCTTACCTGGTACATTAGATATAGTATGACTCATCCAAATTCTTCGTAAGTTGATACAAAGGATGCACTGAATGTAGAATTTAGGAAGTTAAAGTCACAAGCTCAGTGTGTGACCGAACTAAAGGAGATCAAGAAGTGAGTTAACGAGTCTACGTGGGATATAGATCAATGATTGAAGTGTTTACTAAACAAAACTAATCTTTAGATTTCAAATTAACAACATAGGGAATGGTACATAACTACACTATTACCTTACTTAATATTGTTGTTATATAAACAGAAGATTATGTCTTAGGCCCAAGAATTGGAGATCATGATGAAGCTAGAAGCTTCGTTGATGCAAAACATGAATATAGGAGTTCAATAGATCTAGTCACAGTTCGAAAGCCTGCATATGGAGTTATAGGATCTAAAGAAGGGAAAGGAGGTTAAATCAGAAACACATTCTAAAGTTTGGTGCACGAAGTGCAAGATCGAAGGTCATCATAAAGATCATTGCCCTATATTCTGGGATTATATAAATGTGGGGGGTCCCAACCCACTGAAGCCAGAATCTTCCACTGGATCAAGCGCCAGTACAAGTGTCTGGTGTAGCATCTGCCAAGTGTTACGACAACATTCAACAGATAATTTTTCTCTATTACAGAAGTTTGTACAATCTCCCAAGAAAATATTTTGTAACTTTTGTAAACCAGTTGGTCATGATGAAAGGAATTGTCGAGGCTATGAATTGATGATGGAAAAGACTCTGATATATAGAATGAAGGCTGAAAAATGCATGCAGAATGATCAAGGATTACCTGTGGTTCACAGAGGATTCCAAGGATGGGGAAGAGGATGAAGAGGAGGAGCTCGAAGAGGTCGGGGCCAGATAATTTACTAGAATTGTGGAGAACTAGGATACTTTGTGCACGATTGTTAGAATCCCACTCACCCTTATCAATATTGTCGGTAATTTGATCATGTTATAGAAGATTTCGTAATATTAATAACGAATATGTAGGAGAATAAGAACCAAAAACCGACATAAAATATTCATATGATGAGATCTAAGTCCTACAAAGATGATCCCAGTATCAACATAGTCATGAGAAGTGGTATAACGATCAATGAAGACAAGGTCAAAGGAAAACAACCAGTATCAGATCTATGGCTTCAGAGAGATGGTAAGAAGAATGTTGGGTTTGATTTACATAGAGAAAAAGATACGTTGATGGAGTCATGAAAAATTCTTATGGATCCAGGTGCTTTGACATCTCAGAATCAGATGCCACTAGTCCCACGAAAGGAGAAACCTGAAGAAGTTACTGCAATGCAGGATTCATATCCCATGGTATTAAAATCATTTCTACGGATGTGCATGAAGTTATTATGGAATAAAAAGGTAGTTGAAGTACTGTAAGAGCTTATAGATAACTGCGCCAACAATGATAAGCCATTACTAGAATAATGTGTAGTCAATAAGGTGAACCGAAGTAAGAAGAGTACTAGCAGGGAGATGTGGTTGACAACGCAGATTGGTGATTTTGAAATGGACCAAGTAATCCTAGACTTGGGCTCTGATGATAACATAATGCCAAAGCAAACTTGGGAATGAATGGGGAAGCCTAATTTATAGTGGCTTCCAATTCAGCTATGTATGGCGAACTAGAAAAAGATAATTCCAACGGGTTGCTTGCATGGAGTAACTGTAGATATTGAAGGCACAAGCGCAATGGATGATTTTGAAGTTATTGATATAGTAGATGAAAGTAACCATACCTAGCGTTGCTTGGGATTGATTGGGCCTTTGACATGAACACAATCATTAATTTAAATAAGAGAAGCATGGTATTGCAAAATAATGATCTTCTAGTGATTATTCAGTTGGATCCAACAGAAACTGTGTTGTACACAGAACCAGTCCATGATTATTATGAAGACTAAGACATTGAGCACATATATAAGATAACTACGTGAAATGAAGATTGGATCAATAACATTACAAATGGAAGGATTATCAGGGAGAAGGATGTTTCCCGCCAATCAGATTCAAATGAAGAGTTAGAGAATTGACGAAATCAGTTGCGTGATGTATCCACATTGCAATGAAATCATCTTACAAAGTCACCATGTTTTATATCTATTGAGGTACATAAGTTTCCTTATTATGATGGATTAGATGATGTCAATATGTTTCTTGACCATCTTGAAAGGGATGTACCAGAGGAAAACTGGTTCCAAACCTTAGATCTAGCATTGAGAACTATGTCTGCAAGATGGTGGGGCACACACAAGGATAATTTTGTTGAATGGAAGGAATATTGTAGAATGATGTGATTAATATTTGGCTACACAAAAACCCAACTCACTGAAAAGTAAATAGGAAAGTATGATCCACGTGAACATCTAGCTTGATGGACTAAGGCATGGGGTGAGGTACCTCAACCAAAGTGGGTGCACATCTTTATTCATACCTTGGATGTTATCCCAAGGAACTAGTATTTAGAGATGGAGCTGTGACACGGGACTACTGATTGGGATGAAATGAAGGAGAGTTTCTTGCTGACATTCAATTTTGAAGATGGGTTTGAATGCATTGATGAAGCACTTTAGGAGATTAAAGCAACAATCTTTTGAACACTCGTAGAGCCTATCACTTGGATACAACCTGACTGGAGTACACAACTACAACATGCTTTGGAATGTTACAATGTTACTACAGAAGAAGGCGATGAGGATCCATGGAATATTAATATCCCTGAGTCAGAGGGACTATGAAAAGTTTTTGGACATGATGTGGAGATCCCTGATATCTCACAACCAGTGCACACAAAATAGGTAAATATTGGCAGAGAAGCAAAACTGGAATTTGTGAACATTGGAAACTATTGGGACGAAGACATAGTGGATAAGGTCACTAAACTATTACACAATATCAGGATTTATTTCCAACTAAGTTCTCTGGATTGAAGAGGATAGTAGGAGATTTGGGTATGCTGAAGATCAATCAAAAACCATATGCAAAGCCGGTTAAGCAACACCCATATCAGTTGAATCCAAAATACAATGAAAAGGTAGGAAAAAAAACTTGATAAGATTCCCGTGGAATAAATAATTGGGCCCATAGAAGAATCAGAATGGGTTAGTCCTATGATGGTCCAGGGGAAGAAAACAAAGGGTGATACTAGGACTTGCGGTGATCTGAGGAAGTTAAATGATGCATGTGTACATGATCCATTTCCTATGCCTTTTACACATGAAGTTCTAGAAAATGTTGGTGGGAAGGAAGCTTATTCATTCGCAAATGAGTTTCTGGGACATCACCAAATTAAGGTTACACCAGAGGATAGAAGCAAGACTACCTTCGCTACAGAATATGGGTATTTCCAATATATAGTCATGCCTTTCGAACTAAAAGATGCTCATGCTATATTCTCAAGAGTGGTAGTCAAAACATTCAAAGAATTCATTCATAAATTTTTGGAAGTCTACTTCGATGATTGGATGGTGTTTGGGCTAGTCAAGAAGCATGTCTCTAGTTTGCGCCTGATGTTGGATACATGTAGAAAGTATCAAGTTTCCTTGAATTTGAAGAAATGCAATTTTTTTACCTTATGGAATACTTTTGGGACATGTTGTTTGTAAGTAGGGATTAATGGTAGACCCTACTAAGATTGTTGTAAATACAAATTTGGATCCCCCTAAGAGCGTTAAGAAGCTATGTGCGACTTTGGGTCATACTAGGACCACAAGAAGTTTATTAAGGCGTACACGTGGATCACTGTGGTTGTGGAGAAGTTGTTAAAGAAGGAAGCTATGTTTTGCTGGGACAACGAATGTCAGAAGAACTTGGATATTCTGAAGGAAGAGATGGTTATGGAACCAATCCTAGTATTCCCAAATTGGAAGAAGGAAGTTCATGTGCATGTGGACGCTTCTTGTATAGCGTTGGGAGTTGTCTTAACTCAATCAGAGGTAGGATATATTGATCATCTGATTGCCTTATCCAGTAAAAAACTATCTAAGGTAGAGAAGAGCTATTCAACCACAGAGCGAGAAGGATTGGCCATGATTTATGCCCTACAAAGATTCAGGAATTATTTGCTAGGTGCACACTTTAAAATGTACATAGATGATTCTACTTTGAAGTACCTGGTCAATAAGCCTGTGTTAGGGGGGGGAACTGTAGATGGTTGGTTCCTTTCCAGGAGTGTGATTTTGAAGTGATAGTTAAGACCAGATATTGAATGTTGGACCTTATTACCTCTCTCAGATCAAGAATGGTGAAGAACCCACTAATATTGATGAAGAGTTACCTAGTGCGTCATTTTTCACTATCAGAATTGTGAATGAACATTTTGTAGACATTATTCATTTTTTATCTACTGGCATAGCTCCTTAAGGTTATACAACACAATAAAAGAAGGAATTAGTTGTCAAGGCTACAAATTTTTCTATGATTGCAGGACACTTAAATAAGATGGGCTTAGATGAAGTTCTACATCGATATGTACTTGAATATGAAAGGCATAGTATTCTAGCTAAAGCGCATGGTGGTGTTGTTGGAGTACACTATGTGTTATCACCAAAAAATTGATCATCTAGCCTAATTTACTAGATGGATCGAAGTACACCATGAAAAGCCAATTTTACCATAGTAAAATTGCTTTCACTGTGAGAAATTACCTAATAAACCACCTTTATTAAATAATTTATAGTTAAACCCATGAAGAATAAATAAATAAATCACTATTTATTCGATTTTCTTTTAGGAACAATTAATTAAACCATTGTTTTATTATTATTCCTTGTTAAATTTGACCCAATCATGAAAAATAAATAGATAAATCATTATTTTTATTATTTTTCTCTAAGAATAACTAATTAATCATTAATTAATTACCATTCTTTGTTATGTTTGACTAACTCCCTTAGGAATAATTAAATAAATCATTATTTTTTATTATTCCTTAACTAATTCCTTGAGATAATAAATAAATCATCTATATATTTATTATTTCTAAATAAAAGTTTAAATACTTTTTCCCTCTTGAACAAATATAATAAATATTCCAAGTAGTAATTCCAAGAATGGGATCAATAATATTTTATTATTGCTCATTATTTGAGGATAACTCAATATTTTATTATAAATAGGAGGGTTTTCCATTCATTATTGACTTTTGATTATTTTCATTGTTGCACTCATTGTTGTAACTATGATTGTTTTCATTGTTGCACACCATATTTTTGTTGGGTTTATGCATTATAGAGGAGAGAAACTCTACATAAGCTGAAAGTGTTTGAGGATAGCCAAGAACCCATCCCATATAGGGGGACTGGTAACATATATTTGTTCCCTTCACATGTGTAATAATAAGATCATTCTTTACAAATCTAGTTTCTATTGGATGTTTTGGGGTTATTACTCTTCATTTTATTATTTAACTATGATTGCAACATAGATCAGGATTTTGGTAGGTTTTGTTTCTATCAATAGCTACAGATCTACAATTTTTAGCAGTCATTTCTATTGTTGAGATCATTTGTCATCCACAATCCTAAGTGGGTTCTTTTCATACATCATTGAGAAGAAAAAACTACAACAAATCAGCAACTCGACTAGGGAATAATTCTAATTCAAAAACCTCAATCTCCAATACAAATTGGTGACTCCACTCGGTTTTATACTTTAGATCCAGAAACCTGGGCAAGCTTTGGTTTTCAGCTTAGGATTTCCTCTTTTCTCTCTTCTATTAAAGTTTCATAGTTTTAACCCTAGATCTGATAAATTTATGATTTTTGTAAGCTTTCTGGTTTTTTCTGCATGTCACAGGAACCAACCACGGCAAAGGCAACACTTTTTTTCTAAAATTTGCAGACTGGAAGTCTTGGAGCATAAATCATATTTTTCAGCCCAAAAGGTGTGATCTGGGCTCCAGAACGCAACTTTCTACCCAAAAAGTGTGATTTCATAAAAAATAGGCTAGAACTTGCGATTTCTCGGTTTTAGGGTTTCTCTTAGATCTGTTTTTGAGTGATTTCATAAAAAATAGGCTAGAACCTGCGATTTCTGGGTTTTAGGGTTTCTCTCAGATCTGTTTCTGGGTTTTGCTGAGAGTTGTTTGCTGCATGTCTGACTTCGGTATCATCTTGCTGAAGCCTTGATCCATTCTATTTTACTCATCGAAGTCGAGTTTAGCCTCCCTTAGTGCTTCTAGTACACTTCCGCCTTTCTAGGAAGAATTTAGCTAAGTGAGAAGTCTGAGTTTCTACAGCGCTTTCAACTACATTTTCCAAATCTACAACCTTTTATTTCAGATTAGATAAGATAGGTTTCTACCATCCATAGTTTCACATTTAAACTTTTCTGGTCATTCCCTTAGGGTCCCGTTGGTTTCCCTAGGTGTTTCACCTATCTCCCTATATTTTTGCAGCGATCTTCCCCTCTGGTTTTTTGTTGTTGCTGCACCACTTTCCAAAAGCTTAGAGTCACTTGATCCCAATCACACCAAAATTCAAATCTCTTGACTATTTAAGTGTATTTTCCATTGACTTAACCACTTAGAAGTACAGTGTTTGCAAACCCAATTTGGGTGGGGTTTAGTTAATTGTTTTGATGTTTATTTTCTGTTATTTATTTCAGTTTATTTGCAACAAGCTTTTTTCTTTTTCACAAACATAATCTAGTTTTAATCAATTAATACACTTGCACACACAAGCACACCTTAAGCAAAGGGTGCTTGGTTTACACTGCCAAGCTAAGACTTAACATAATAAATTTATCTCACTGCATCAGAGGCAGAAGATATATTGTTGATGTCCCTTTACCCTTTCTATGTTCTATGTGTTCTTCCATCATTGCACCACCATGGCGTTAGTCACAGAGACTATTAGGCCTTCACCCCCAGTTTCCTCTTGAGCATATTACTCCTCCCTATCAAGTTCGATTTCATAGCCCTCCAAGTCCCCATTCCGACTCTTCTCTTGGTCCTTCTGATTCCCCATATGATTTTGAACCTCCTCCACCACATATCGTTAGCATGTCTACACCCACAGCTGGTACAGGAACCCAAATAGATGGTGTCTCCAGTAATATATTGGTGGTCACATTAGGCAAAGCAGTCTTAGGAACCATTTCGGCAGCTCCCATGCTCCCTTTTATGGTTGGGTTAAGTCTACTAGATCTTAACCAATTGATAAATGACCCCATACAACATGATGTTGGTTGGCCCTCTATGCCGACTAAGCTTCCCTCAGACATCTCAATTTTTGAGGGTATTGTTGGAGAGGTTCCTACCAACCATGTCTGATTCTTCAACATGTGGTGTTCATCCAACTCCATAACCAATGACGCCATTTAACTTTGGCTTTTCCAACGCATTCTCACTAGATACACTACAAAATGGTATGGAGACCAACCCTCCACCTCTCATTCCATTTTCGAAACAATTGCCAAAGCGTTCTTATCATATTTCCAGTAACCTCTCTGGTATGACATTGGTACTGAGATTTTGACTACATTCTGTCAATCCTCCACTTCTCACCTTGCTGACCATGTTCAAGAGTGGCATAGTGTTATAGACAATTTCGTGCCTTACAGCAACAAGCATGAATTGTCAATAATCCAAGGGATCCAAAGTTCCCTAAACATGATGTTCCTACCCCTAGAGGAACAAGGTCAGCAAACCAACAGCTCTCAGATCAGTTCTCCACCTGAAAACACTCAAAAACAAGCAATCCTGAAATCAAAGCAGGTGCTCCACTAGGTTTCTGCGCTGAAACTCAGTTGCTCCATGGTGTACCTGCGTTGCAAAGCAAGTGGGACAAAGGCCACCTGCACTGAGCGAGAAGAGACAAGTGGCACAGTGAGTCATTGCTTTGGAATCTTCCAAAAATGACACTTGGATCAGGTATTTCGCCTTGTGATGAGTCAGAGGCTCTGTTTCTCCAAGTGGAAGCAAAGTTCTCCAAGTGGACTCAAGAACTGAAGATCAACTAAAGATTAACTGAAGAGAGAGAGGACACAAGGCAGCTACACATCAGTTGCAAGCTGACTCATCCCTTCTCAATTCATCTATATATTGAGCTCTCTCCTATGAGCTCAGGAGGCTGGAATTTTGGGCAAAGTAATGATATGCTGTTGGTTTCACTATTGAGCTATTGGGTGATTGTTTGAGAGAGGTGAAGAAGAGCAGTTCTTTCTGCTGGGAGGTGTTGCTGGGTTGGAGCCTTCAATGGTTGTAATACTCTCAGAACCTTTACTTATTCATTAATAAAAGCTATTGAGGTTCTTCTATGTGCTCTTGTTTCAATAATATATTGTGATGATTGCATGTTTGGTTTACACTAATCCATGAACCAGTTATGATTGCATGCCTCTTGTAGTTTCCTTCTTTGTTATTTTGCAGGATCTCATTGTAGCTGGGCAAGCAAAAGAACAAGGAGCTAGGAGCAAGCGGCCAAAGAGAAGAGTTTGGATTCGACATTAAGCGCAAGGCAACGGTTAGTGCATTTCTCCATTCTCTTTTGCTTTCATAAAGAAGTAAACCTTAAGTAGTTTGTTTTACAGTTGTTGCTAAGGAACTATCACCCTTAGAGTGGGATAGGGTCATCTGAGTCGGATACTTTTCCCTACAACAAACTGGCGACTCCGCTGGGGATCGTATCCGTTTGATTGTGTTTGTAGTATTTTGCTATTCATTTCCTGAACAAAAGAGTACCAAATCGAAAAGCTTTTGACTATATCAAAAGCGAAGTAGAGGGCAGCTACTCTTGCTCATTTTCTGAGCAAATTCATGATTTGAAGAGCTGATCTACAAGGATCCTTGTAAGCTCTTAGTGATAGCTTTGCACCTTCTTAATCATCCCTTTGAGTGTGCTTGACTGATTGCTTCTGATTTGAGCAAAAACCGTGCATTTTTGAGAAAATTATGACCCGGAAACTGTGAAAACGCAATTCTCGTTTTCCAAAGCAGGTAGTACACAGGCTACCTGCTTTGCAACGCAGGTCCCGAAGGGGCTACCTGCGCTGAGAGCCAGTTTGGCTGTGCAGAGCCTGCGTTGGCCCAAATTTGCCTAGTGCATTTGGGGTTTCCTCCTTTCTCTTGCCTGTTTTCACTTAGCTTTGCTGCTAGGTGTCAGTCTTGTGCCTGTTTTGAAACCAATATTACTTGCCATCATTCTGCCTCTGTTATATAACGAAATTGTACTTGTTCTTTGTATTTCTTACTCATTTACAATTTCCCATAACGAAAAGTAAACTAGTCATGCTTTTGGCCTCTTAGATCTGAACCTGTGTTAGGCATTTTGCTGGTCTAAAGAGTTAGCTTGTTTTCTGTCCATAGCTGATTAGTCATTTTACTTTCGTTAGTATGGTTTGATTTCATGTATTTCCAGTGATTAAGCAAGTGAATCTTAAGGTGTCTTTTGATTTTGGACAAACTTGTTTACTTTCGCTTTAAATCGAAATCAAAGTTATATAACCACTTTCTTTTTGTAATCCATCCACATTAAGAAAGGGAAAAGAAAATACATGCATTGTGCATTTTGCATTTGACTGTGTGCTTGACGATTTAGGAAAAATTTGCATTTTAGTGTGTGCTCTATGATCTGTGTGAAAAGATTTGCCTTTCTTTTCCCTCAGTAGTTAAGGTTTTCAAAGTTGAAAGATTGAAAAGTTTGCTTCTCATCTTAGACTGCATTCAGGAATTTGTTATATACATCTCGTGGTGATCCTTAAAGGCAAACTGATAAGCAAGATCAACATTAAAATAAATCCAATTTACATAACAACGCTTTGTAACATAACACAAACACATAGAGGTCTAGGTAGAGACGTGTTCCGGCGTCGTTAAACATAGTGACTGTCGATCTCTACGAAGGTGGGTGATTCCTCCTGAGAGTCGGTGGCACTAATACGGACTTGTGCTCCCACGTACCGTCGCGTATATATTGGGAGACCCCTATAGGCAATTATCCTTTATCCATAGGAAGCCGTGTCGACCGCCCTACTGATCGCGATGCAGTGAACACAGCATTCACGAAGATCGACCACCCGTACCGTAAAACGTATTCTGTGGTTTCGCGAAAAGTTTGGCACACCCTCTGCCTAGATCTCCAGAGAAGTTTCTTTTGGCCCTTTTCAAACTCTATAACTGAAAAGGTCCATCCGAGCATTTGTCACTTCGGGCTCGTTAAAACATCGAAGGCGACTAGAGTCATCTTTAGCTTTTTCTCGACTTTTAAAACATGGAAAAGCAAGTTTGTGTCTAAAAGCGTCGGTAATAAAATTTATTTTAAGCGGAACATAATCACCTGTTATTCCCACATTGATCTTTCAGTTGAAAAGTATGGAGCCCACCAACCAAGGAAATAACCTTGGAGGAAGTCCAAATCCCTTCTCCTCTTGGGGAGATGTTGGTGCGCCTCATATGGAAACATTGTCACTTCCAGGATTGACAATTGGCCTACCTGTATGGCTCTTTTCAACTAATGTAGTCCAGATCGCCACTAATCCTGAGCAGTCGAATCAATAGTCAGAACAGTCTAGAGCTACCCACCAGCCTTCCACTTCTTACAATTCTTCCTCTGATCCTTCATCTTCACAAGGTAGAGCCGGCAAAAGTCAGCCTCCCATGGAGAAGAAGGAAAAGAAGAAGAGAGAAAAGAAGCAGAAGGGGCCTATGGCGAAGGCGACTGGGGGCAAGCAAAAGACAGCTGACAAAAACCCACACACTGCACCGACCGGGCCTAAATCGCCATGTGTCATTTGCAAAGGGGCCCACTTCCATCGTGATTGTCCTTGTATTCCCCGGATACTAAGGGACTGGTCCCCGAGGTTGCACAATCCGGTAGCATCAACCTATGGTAGTCATGTTGATTGCAGTCCGTCAACTAGCGAGAGTGAAGGACGAAGAGGGAGACCAAGATCACCCTGTATATTGTGTGAAGGCGATCACGCCATCCACAAATGTCCATTCTTAGATGAGGCAAAGAGATTTTTGGAAGATCGTCCGGTTTCACCGTTACGACTTCCTCCTGGATACCAAAAACTCGCGCCTAATCCCTCAATAGTTGAAAATCCAGCTGACCCGCTCAAGTGGTCAGCTGAAGTGTCGGTCATTGAGAATGAACCTACTGAATCCAGACCAGACGAAAGTCTAAAGGTCGAAACGACAGTTGACCCGGTTCTTCCTTCAGAGGTTTCATCGTCCAATGACTCCGTCATTGAAGACCCATCTTCAAATGACACCCTCACTGAAGAGGATAAGGATGACACCGTCCATGTTCTTTTCATCAACACAGACTCTGATGAGCATCAGGGCAATGCGCCCATTCCTTTATCGCAGGAAGGAAGATCGTCAGGGTCGTATCCGGCCGTATATTCGGTCCCACCACCAAGCAACCTAGTTGTATCCTTTGATTGGAATCAACTAGGCAGACCCCAGTTACCAGCCAGTATCCCATTCAGAATCATAGTCCAAATCTACAGAATGGTGATGGCTGGAACTATCATTGATGAAGGGGCATCTGTGAGTATCCTTTCCTATGTTGCTTGGAAAGCACTGGGTTGCCCGGCGCTTCTACCTGAGATGAGAAATCTATCAGGTTTTGATAAAGGAACCAGTCACCCGTTAGGGATTCTCCCCAATGTTCCAGTTACATTGAAAGGGAAAACAGTTCATATGAACATCATGGTCATCCATGGACCCTTGGTTTATAACTTACTCCTTGGACGAGACTATATATATTGCATGGAGGCAATAGTGTCCTCACTCTTTAGAGTCATGTGTTTTCCGCACGAAGGAAGAATGGTCAAGCTCGTAGACCAACTTTCATTTCTAGGATCACGCATTGCAAATAGTCAAATACCATCCCTTAACGGTCTATTCACTCAAGGAATGCCACCACCCCCGGTCCTACTTCCCGATGAATGCGAGTAATTCGGAAAGAAAAGAACTGGGACCCAGGGGGCATGCACCCTGGCCTGCCTCGGGCAGAGAAAACCTTAGGTATAAAGTTAATTTCCGCAGAAGAATGGACTAGTCCGTACCCCGTCCAAAAAAGGAAGAGAGGGTTGTTCTAGGATAAAATTCTTTTGTCAAAGTTATGTTGAAGCGGAAGAATCGCTCCCTTTGTCTAAAGAAGTGGGCTCTCCTAAGGAGGGGGTCTATTTGTGGCAGCAAGAAGGCACCATCTTTGAATGTCAAGCCTCACCCATTAAAACAATATGTTTTAAAAGAGAAGTAGGGGCAGTCTTCAAAGAAAGAGAGGAAATTGCTGCAACAAGTAGTCACCATCCTTAGCAACCTAATGATAGACATCGCCGAAAAAAGAGTTTAGTTTGCGGCAGCGAACAAAACCATTTTTCGGATAATAAGTAAGAGGACAGAATCTCGAAATTATACTTTATACCTGGGGGCATGCAAACCTTTTGGAGTGCAAGCATGGGACGACTATTTATTTTTTTAAATTTTTAGGTCCTCCCTTTAAACCTGTAGGTCTAACCCGTTAAACTCGTAGGATTAGCCATTTCCAGCTTGCATAAAGAAAGGATGAAGGGCAAAAGTTAAAACCTGCCAAATTGGAGTAATTAGTGAGGTATCGCTCCTTAAATAAGATTACCTCACCTAAAGCGTTCCTTGTATTAAGACTGGTATAAATCGAGCAGTTTTAGCAATGTTCATGCTCGTTAAAAAATAAACGCAAGAATCGAGCAGTTTTGTACAGAGTTCATGCTCGTTAAAAAATAAACACAAGTTGTGAGCAATCTTTCCCTACAATTCAAGCTCATCCAGAAAAAATGAACCGGTAAACAACCTCGAGAAATGTAACCTTTGAAAGCCATATTAAAAGGCCCTTGGTCGTGTTTATATGCCATCACCTCCATCCGTTCATTTGGCCAATCGTTCACCTCCATATGTTTGTTTACCCATTTTGAGGAACAGCTGCGAAGAGTGATTTCACTTAGCCATCCTTGTGACACTGTCGTGATTGGAGAATTCCAACCTGTACCTGGAATCTGCTACTATCCCTGTTCATCACTCGTTCCTCAAAAGACGAGTCTTCTTTGAGCTCTTTTCACTGACTCGTAAAATATGAAAAGTTTGCCGAGTTTTGGCCTTCCAGCTCGTTAAAGGACAAGAAGAGCTATCCCTCCTCTAGATTTTAATCTTTTTGGACCTGAGGGATTATTACACAAAAAGATCGAGCGCTTGTTTTGTTCGGCTCGTTAAAGAAATCGAAAATTCATCCCTTCTGTATTGTTTTATACTTTTTCGGACTTAAGGGATTAGAAGACGAGAAAGGAATTTTGGAGTTAACTTTTCGTACCTTTTCAGACTCTCTAAAAATGAAAAGGACCGAGTTTTCTTTGTCGTTAGACTCGTTAAAATGATTAAATAGCGACAAACTTGTCTTAGACGAGAACGAGTTTCCCTATCGCTAGGCTCGTTAAAACATAGCGATGGGCTTGCCCGAAGGGCAGGTTATAGAACAAGCATATGTTATCCTCCTCAAGCTTGACAAAAATAAAGAGGTACTGGTCAGCAATGACTGGGGAAAAATTGGGAGAACCTCACAGCATTAATGGTAGCAAGTCGCTCTTGAACATGACACTTTGTCCTCCGTATCACATCGGGTTGGGTTGTTTCATTCACCGGTCTCATAACCATGGTCCTCGCCACACCATCCACAATTGGGGTAATGCTACCAATCCATCACATCAGTGTCGTTATATGTTCAAGAGATGTGGTTCTGTAAAGAGTCAACCGTGTTCCACCCACTACCATACATTATCCTTCATCCACTTCATGACCGCCACCCTGAATCATACATCACAGTTTGTTTTCACCTCATCACAATCACTAGCTCCGTTCCGTGTCACTGATGTGGGATTCATTAAGGCCCTCCTTTGACGGATCGCTCCTTGTCGAAATCAGCTCATTATCCAAGGAGTTGATCTAGGAACACCCCCTTCAGTACTTTGAAGCTTGCATGCCTCAATGGCAAGTTTCTCACTTCCGGCGACAGGTATACATCAATGACCTTCGACCAGAAGATTTTGCATGGTGGTCGACGCCAAGTCCTTTATTCCCACCATGTGGATTGTACTGCCGTACCTTGAGGGTCATCATCCTTATCGGTGACTCCTCTCACGCTTGTTAACGGTTTACATCATTGACCGGTAATCAAGCGATGTCTTTCCATGTTCGACTTCAAGAAATTCTCACATGGATCGACTTGTACATCGAGTGAAGATCGGAAGAGATTGAAGACCCCGGATCTAGTTTCATCCATCCGGGCTGTGATATATATTCAGGACATAAAGACATTTGATATGTACATCATTACAGCAGATGATCACCCTTCTCAAAGGATGATAATTTCAGCAGAGAATTATGAGTCTACAATCAGACGATCGTCTGTTCTATGTACCAAAATGTATTTATAAAGCTGAGCATGGGAATTCCCGCCTCATCTAGATCATGAAAAATGTATGAAAAATAATGTATTGTATTGTATCTTATTACAGGACACTTCTCAGCAGATTGAATGAACTTCGGATCCTCTCAATAAAGCATTTCACCCGATAAACGACCTCATACTTTAGGGGGCATTTGTTATAGACAATTTCGTGCCTTACAGCAACAAGCATGAATTGTCAATAATCCAAGGTTTCCAAAGTTCCCTAAACATGATGTTCCTACCCCTAGAGGAACAAGGTCAGCAAACCAACAGCTCTCAGATCAGTTCTCCACCTGAAAACACTCAAAAACAAGCAATCCTGAAATCAAAGCAGGTGCTCCACTAGGTTTCTGCGCTGAAACTCAGTTGCTCCATGGTGTACCTGCGTTGCAAAGCAAGTGGGACAAAGGCCACCTGCGCTGAGCGAGAAGAGACAAGTGGCACAGTGAGTCATTGCTTTGGAATCTTCCAAAAATGACACTTGGATCAGGTATTTCGCCTTGTGATGAGTCAGAGGCTCTGTTTCTCCAAGTGGAAGCAAAGTTCTCCAAGTGGACTCAAGAACTGAAGATCAACTAAAGATTAACTGAAGAGAGAGAGGACACAAGGTAGCTACACATCAGTTGCAAGCTGACTCATCCCTTCTCAATTCATCTATATATTGAGCTCTCTCCTATGAGCTCAGGAGGCTGGAATTTTGGGCAAACTAATGATATGTTGTTGGTTTCACTATTGAGCTATTGGGTGATTGTTTGAGAGAGGTGAAGAAGAGCAATTCTTTCTGCTGGGAGGTGTTGCTGGGTTGGAGCCTTCAATGGTTGTAATACTCTCAGAACCTTTACTTATTCATTAATAAAATCTATTGAGGTTCTTCTATGTGCTCTTGTTTCAATAATATATTGTGATGATTGCATGTTTGGTTTACACTAATCCATGAACCAGTTATGATTGCATGCCTCTTGTAGTTTCCTTCTTTGTTATTTTGCAGGATCTCATTGTAGCTGGGCAAGAAAAAGAACAAGGAGCTAGGAGCAAGCGGCCAAAGAGAAGAGTTTGGATTCGACATTAAGTGCAAGGCAACGGTTAGTGCATTTCTCCATTCTCTTTTGCTTTCATAAAGAAGTAAACCTTAAGTAGTTTGTTTTACAATTGTTGCTAAGGAACTATCACCCTTAGAGTGGGATAGGGTCATCCGAGTCGGATACTTTTCCCTACAACACATAGAGGACCACATGTTGTGCTCCACCTTTCAAAGACCTTTTTTATCTAGATTGGTTTCTCAAGAACCTTTTATCTCCCATTAGGAAAGATGTCGCATCCCATTTTCCTGAGATTGAGGAAGAAGCTCTCCAAACTGCTTTGAGATATGATCTGATTTATGCTCAATTAGTTTATGTCTATACCGTTATTCCAGACCTCCCTCCTCCTAGCAGTGCTAATGCACCGGGGGCATCTCACACCACCGACGGTATCATTGGATCCATTTCACACTCTTCACTATATTCTCCGCTGAGTTATGGCTACCTGTAGTGGGGCACCAGTTCCTCCAACATTTATGCCCCTCTTGCTAGCAACATGTTTCCAGGGCCCCAACCAGTATACCAAACTATTTCTCCTTCTTATTCACATCTTGGCGCTCTAGCCCCTCAAGCATTAGCGTTGCAGCCTCCCATGCATCCTCAGCCCTAGCAGTGACCACGCCCTCAAGTTCAGGTGTTTGCACAACAAAGTAATACCAACCCCCAAAATCGAAGAAAAAGAATTAGGGGAAAGGTAACAAGGGTAACCAGGGTAACCAAGGTAACCAGCCTAGTGAACCCGAGGGGAACCATCCTAACACCAAAAACCAACAACAGGGCGGCCATCCCAAGCAAAACAAGGCTATTCGTATGAACAAGCCTTATGCATGTTATGGTGCACATGTCCATTATACACATAAGTGTCCTCTTTTACCCTAGATGCACCAAATTTGGGAAGCTCAAGCAGCTTCTAGAGGTCAATAATCACCTAAGAATCCTACACCACCTCAATCGACCATGCTAACAATTCCTTTCCTTCAGCAAGGATTTGTTGTTGCTCAACCCCAATGAGGTCAAGCATCCCATCTTCCCCAACCTTCGAATCTCGGTAACTACTAAATCCTTATTTTGGATTCTGACAAGCTCAATACCTCTAATCAATAGCCAACTCCTCAGAACTCTATTGTTACCATTTCAACCGAGTCATCTAGATCCACCCACCAAAGACCTCCTCAATTTGTGGGTGCCTTTATTATGTTTCCACCAGGAACTTTTCCTCTAGGTCTTAGCAATCTAGGAGCTATTCCACCAGGGCATTACCCTACAGGCTAGATACCTTTATTATTCCCCCCTCCGGGATTATTTTTTGTCCCTGTCATGGCTTCACTAGTCCTTCTTAATGTGAATTTGGGGATCCTAGTATGGTTCAATGATCCCCTAGCAAGAATTCTGCCTGGTAAGATACGACCATTTCATGATTTTGACCCAGGTTCAACTGGTCCCTTCAACCCCAGTCACTACTCTAGTTCAACTGCAACCTCGATTGGAACCCACTTTTATTGCAACAACATCTATATAGGGGGGGGAAGCTAAGAGGAAAGAACCTAAGGACAAGGCTCCCCAAGCTTCTCCAGCCCCTAAAGCCCCAAAGATGTCACATCCATGCACTTTGTGTGAACTCATTGGGAATGCCACCAATAATTTTCCTAAACATCCTCGACTTAAACCTTTGGTTCATGAAGCATTCCCTGAGTCGAATATTCCAGAAGTCCATGTTAAATTATTGGTCCCACCTAAGAAACTTACAATGTTGTGAACAAAATGCCCTTGTGCTTTGTGTAATCATCATGGTCATTATTCCCATTATTTCCCTTGTCTCAATGAATTGCACGATTTCCTTGGGGTGATTTGTGAATACGAGACCACTCGTAGTGGATCATCTACTCCTTTACCCATGGATTCTGGTACCACTAGACAACCAGAACAGGGAGACTTTAGCCCCACTATTGTGATCCCTCCCCCCGATGTCGAGATGACAGAAACCACGGTCCATATCCTTTACCTATCATCATCCTTGATTTCCTCATTGGAAATAATTCTTAAGGTTGTTGCACGCATTTATATCGAACCTTTTTCGACAAAATCTGAGGTCTCAATGTCAGTAGACCCTCTGTCTACCAGCCCGTCATCTACCATTCCAAACAATGTGTATGCGAACTTTATTCATCAAGTTGATGCACCAGGTAATGCTTCCGCATCATATAGTTAGGCTTCCTCCCATTCGCCCATCTCCCAGCCTGATGAGGACACCATGGAAGCTATGTTTACTATGATTACCCATAAACTTGAGTAAGGGGACATTCCTTCAAAAGGATTTTGAAGTCCATCTCCTTCTGAATTCTCCCAATGCACTCTACCTCTAGAAATGTTGCTCACATCACATCCCTTTGATTTTCGTGTCTTTATTTCTTCCATAATGTTAGGTAGATTGCATCCTCTCATTTGTTGTCTTTTGCAACATTCATATGGAACCATCATCCACATTATATATCGGCCATGCCAATGGTGCGAGTCGCTTCTCTTGGAATATAGCCAGGGCCATTTTTACCCCCTTGCATACATTAGTCTTGTCAAATGGTGTTTTCATTGGATTTGCCACCAATAATCAGGACAAATATGATGCAGTGATAGGTTTTTTAGTCGATTCCCTCCCTCATCACATCCTTCATCTTCATGTTCGTTTAGATTCCATACTACTTGTCATACAATTTAATTTTTTGTATCATGTGCATAACCAAGTCCTATTTAGAAAATATCTACAAGTGAAGCAATTGATACGTGAATTTGAAAACATTACTTTCATTCATGTTCTTAGAGCCCAAAATCACTATGTAGATACCATTACAAACACCATTCTAAATTGGAATTTATCACATGTATATCACAGAAGATAACCATAAACAAAACAAATGGTGAACCATCATCATCATATAAAATGCATAATCATATTATGTATCATATACGTGTTTGGATCCCTTAGCTCTAAATACATCCGGTACACCCATGGCATACTGGGGGAGGGGGACATAGGCCCCTACACCTCCTTTGGAGGATCTCATGCCAAATTGATCCAGGTGGATATTGGTGGCCACCTGCCAAGTCCACCTGGACCCCCACCATTGTCTTTCTCAGCATTTTCAGTTTCCTTAATTGTACCACAACTTACTATTTTTAGCAGTTTTTCGGGTCCTGAACTTCCGGAGCCGTTTTGAGGCCCTAAACGACGTTTTTTGGGGAATCTGAGGGCAAAATAGGTCCATGGAATGGACCGATGTTTCCCGCTCCAACAATGATAGTGCTCGGATAGATCTTTCTAATCAGCTATTGTACGCGTCAAACGGAGATCATATGCCAAAGTTACGACCCCGGGAAGTTGAGGTACCAACTTACCCCCAAACGGGGCCCACAGTTTGGCGTTTCATCTCCTAGGGTTAGGTTTTGGAATGTTAAGGGTTTTCCATTGTTTCTCAACAATAAATAGGCCTTCGAGCCTCATTGTAACACAGTTCAGAGGCATGTAGCCATCACATCTCTTCTCAGAGATAAGCTACCATCGCCCGAGCTAGTTTATTTCCATTTCTGGTTGTAATCATATTTCAGTATTTTCCATTAATGAAATGAAGTATTATTTCCGCTGCATATTTGTTTATATGGTTATCTTTGTGATCTGTTGCGTTCCTGTTTAAATCCAGATCAGTGGTATCAAAGCGGTCTGCTTTTTCTCTGTTTTTCTTTGCATGTCTCCAACAAGGTCGGGATATAAGGAGTTAGGGCTTGAACTGGTTGAACCTTTGCAAGACCAGCCTCGCAAATCCCGACGGCCTCCCATGGCGGACGAGAAGAAAGAAGAGGGGGCAGGAGATCCCATCAAAATCTTGCTCGAAGAAGCCCTCGAGCGACAACGGAACGCGATGATGGACAGCTTTGCCCAGATCCTTCAGCGGCTACCCAGAAGCAACGCATCGGCTTCCAGCAGCTACTCTGGAAACGCCACACCCTTTAAGGTACAAGTTAATTCTGAAATCCCCATATTCGAGGGTCAGATAGATGCAGATGCCGTAGATAAATGGTTAAATCTGCTAGAGGGTTATTTTTATGTTCATGAATTTTCGAGTCGAGAAAAGATTGTTTTTGCTCTCCTCAAAGTAGCCCCCCACGTCAAGGACTGGTGGGAAACCTATTGCGAGCAGAAGGATGAAAGTACTGGCTCACTATTTTCAGCCGCACCCACCTGGGATTCGTTCTGGAATGCCATCAAGGAGAAGTACTACCCTGTCGGGAGCTATGAGGATGAATACATAAAGTGGACCACACTGCGGCAGGGAAGGGAACAAGACGTGTCGGAGTTCACCAATCTTTTCCATACCCTTCACACAAAGTTGGGTATCAAGGATTTGGAGCAACATTTGATACTCAAATACCGTGGCTGCCTGCACAAGTACATACAGGAAGAAATACAATTCCTAAACATCCCCTCACTCGGCGTAGCATACTGGTATGTCGTCAAGGTCGAGCAGAAGTTTAAACAAAAGAAGCGAGACTTTGGATCTGCGAATCAAAAGTAGGGGAAAGGTGCCCCTAAACCACAGAACAAAGGACAAAGCCAAGGCAGGACAGCCCAAGACAACCAGCCGAAGCCGCAAGCAAAGAACAGTGCCGCGAAGCCAAGAAAGGACACTGGAAAATGGTGCGAGTTCCATAAGAGCTCCACTCACAACACAAGTGAGTGTCGGGCCAAGCAGTCACTAGTGGCTGAGCTAAAGGTTTCAGAATCAGATGCATGTTCCAACTCTGAGTCAGAACCCGATAAGGGGTATGAAGAAGGGAAGCAGATCATTGATGCGGACCCCAACGCCACTGTTGCTACCGCAAAGATCCAGAAAAATGAAACCGAAGATCCAGAGGAGGAGGAGCGTCTCTTCCACTCCCAGATGCGGGTAAAGGGATCCCCGATACAGTTCATTGTTGATAGCGGGAGTAAAAATAACCTCATTTCGGTAGAGGTCATGAAGCGGTTGGGCTTACTGAGTACAGCACATCCACAACCATACACCATTGGGTGGCTTCACCAAGGACGAGATCTTCGCGTCAGCCAGCAGTGTCACCTTTCATACAACATCAAGCCCTTCACAGATGAGGTATTGTGTGACATTGCTCCCCTTGAAGTTTGTGATGTATTACTAGGACAACCATACTTGTGGAAGCAACATGCTGTGTATGAATCAAGGCCTCGTGCTGTCATTATTACATTGGGAAACAAGTTGTTCAGGATACCAGAGGTAGCACCACCTGCCGCCCTCTCTTTGATTACTGCAAAACAATGCAGTAAGATCATTTCCAAAACCAGGAAATTTGCTTTCCTGATGATACACCCTCAAGGAAAGAAGAAGACAGTGGCCGCGGCCTCCAAACGAGGCCCCTCTGCATGACAAATACAGATGGACAAGATTGTGGAGGAGTACGAGGACATCTTCACCTCCCCGGCAGGGGTTCCTCTGCACTGTCAAGTCAAGCACTCCATCGATCTGACCCCAGGTGCGCCGCTGTTATAGACATTTTTGTGCCTTACAGCCTCGAGCATGAAATTTCCATAATCTAAGGGATCCAAAGTCCCTAAACATGTTGTTCCTACCCCTAGAGGAACAAGGCAAACTAACCACAGCAATTCACAGAAGTTCTCCACCTGAAAACACTCAAAAACAAGCCAATTCTGGATCATGTCAACTGCTCCACTGAGCATCTGCGCTGAATGTCAACTGCTACACTGGCTACCTACATTGAATGTCAACTCCAACACTAGCTACCTGCGCTGAGCGAGTTTGGACATGTGGCAGAGTCATTCCTCAAGGTGTCAATGCCCAGGAAGCTTCCAAAATGACACTTGCATCAAGGAATTTGACTGGTGATGAGTAAGAGGTTCCAAATCTCCAAGTGGAAGCAAGAACCTCCAAGTGGACTCAAGAACTGAGAGAGGGAGAGGACACTAGTCAGATCTTAAGCTGACTCATCCTCTCTCCAAATATCTATATATGGATCTCTCCTCCATGAGATCCAAAGGCTGGAATTTGGTAATTGCAAAGAATTGCTGGCGGTTTGTGGCTGGAAACATTGGGTGTGTAATGCTTTGAAGGGAGCTGAAGAAGGAATTCCATTCTGCTGGGAAAGAGATGCTAGATTGGAGCCCTATGGGTTGTATCTCTTCCTGAACCCTGTTACTTATTAATAAAGCTATCTTGATTCTTTCCTATATACTGGTGTATTTTGTATGATTGCATTAGTGTATTTGATTTGCTTCTAATCCTGAATCATTTATGAATATGTATATTTGCCTTTGTATTGTGTTCTTCTCTTGTCGCAAGTAGCTGTTCTCTTGTCACAGGTAGCTGTTCTCTTGTGATCTCGTGGGATTCAAGTAGCTATTCTCTTGATCAAGCGAGGAGGCAAGTAGCTGTGGACACACAAAGAGAAGAGGATCTAGTTCGAGGGACAACCGGAAGACAACGGTAAGTCTGCCGATCTCCCCTCTTTCACATTTCATAAAGGAAGAAATCATAATAGCTGTATTCGTTTGTTGCTAAGGCATTGTCACACCTTAGGTGGATAGGATCGTCCTGAATAGGCTTTTTTCCCCACAACAAATTGGCGACTCCACTGGGGATTAAATTGTTTATTCATTTCATTTGTGTTTCCGTCATTTGTTTACTTCATAGACTTGACAGCAACTATTGAACTGCATCTTTCCCGGATGCAAAGTAAAAGTTGTTGCTTTGATCCAGTTTGTTGGACTTGTCTATGATCTAAACTAGATCCACAAATGATTTGATGATCCTTGTGATAGTCTTTAGTACCCTATCAAAGCATCCCTCTGTTTATACCTTGCTTGTGTTTCTGATTTGGCCTGAAATAGTTGATTTTTGAGCATTTTGTGACCCAGAAACCAAGGGAAACGAGAGTTTCTCTCTTCAGCGCAGGCACTGTGAAGGCAGTCTGCATTTCAACGCAGGTCTCGAAGGGCCTACCTGCACTAAATGTCAAACTAACAGTGTTAGACCTGCGCTGAACCAGTGTGGCCTTGTGCAGCTGGGGTTCTTTGTCCTCTATTGCCCTGTTTTGATCTCTGTTTTTGCAGCCTTTAACTAGCATAAGTGCCAGTCTGATAAGCCTTTTATTTGCTTGAATTCCACCTCATTTTTGTACAAAAATATTGTGAATGTTTTTATGTGTTTGTGGTGTCATTTACAGTCTTCCTTTGCATGAGTAAAGTGATCATCCTGTAGCCTTTGATTCAGATCAGATTGATAGTGATCTTAGAGGAGAGTTCATTGGTTGTTTTTCAGATTGATTATAGTTTTACTTTTGCTTATTGGTTTGAATTTGTCTCTTTCAAAGTGTCAAAACAAGTCTTTATTTCGAAAATCGCAAAGTGATTGTAATCTCTTCTACCCTTGTTGATTTCGAAGAAAGTGAACTTGTTTGTATTGATCATTGTAAAAGCAAATTCAAAATTGTGCAAAAAGCTTTCTTTGTAGGCATTTATACTAAGAAAGTGGAAAACAAACACTTGCATTGTGCATTTTGCATTTGATAGCTTGCATGTTGGATTTAGAAAAATTGCATTAGAGTGTGTTCATTGCTCTTTGAGAAAAGATAGTGTTATTCTTTTCCCTTAGTAGCTAGGATTTTCAAAGTTGAAAGATAATAAAGCTTGCTTATCATCTTAGACTGAATTTAGGAATTTGTATCATACATCTCGTGGTGAACCTTGAAAGGCAAACTTTAAAAAGATCAACCTAAAATAAACTGAATGAACCTAACAACGCTTTGTAACATAGCGCACAACATAGAGGTCTAGGCTAGAGACGTGTTCGGCGTCGTTAAGCCTAGTGACTGTCGATCTCGAAGAAGGTGGGTGATTCCTCCTGAGAGACGATAGCGCTAGTACGGATTGTGCTCCCACGTACCGTCGCGTATATATTGGGAGACCCCTATAGGCATATATCTTTTATCCTTAGGAAGCCGTGTCGGCCGCCCTACTGATCGCAATGCAGTGAACACAACATTCACGAAGATCGACCACCCGTACCGTAAAAAGTATTCTGTGGTTTTGCGAAAATTTTGGCACACCCTCTGCCTAGATCTCCAGAGCAGTTTCTTTTGGCCTTTTTCAGACTCTATAACAGAAAAAGTCCATCCGAGCATTTTTCACTTCGGGCTCGTTAAAACATCGAAGGAGACTAGAGTCATCTTTAGCTTTTTCTTGACTCTTTAAAACTGAAAAAGCAAGTTGTGTCTAAAGCGTCGTTAACAATTTATTTTAAACGGAACAATCACCCTTTAATCCTGCGTTGATATTTAGGTTGAAAAGATGGAGCACACCAACCAAGGAGTTCCCTTGGGTGGAAATCCTAGTCCCTTCTCCTCTTGGGGAGATGTTGGTGCGCCCCACATGGCCACATTGTCGCTTCCAGGACTGACAATTGGCCTACCAGTTTGGCTCTTTTCAACCAATGTCGTTCAGAATACCACCATTCCTGAACAGTCGAGTCAACAGTTAGATCAGACAAGAGTTGCCTCCCAACCTTCAACTTCATCTTCCTCCCCTCCTTCCTCTTCGCTTGAAGGGACTGGTCGAATTAAAAACCAGGTTCCTAAGAAGAAGAAGAAAGAGAAGAAGAAGAAGGAGCCTAAAGTGACTGGGGGTAAACAAATGTCATCTAACAAAAATCCACACACCGCACTCGTAAGGCCTAAATCACCATGCGTCATATGCAGGGGAGACCACTTCCATAGAGATTTTCCCTGTATCCCACGGATACTAAGAGACTGGTCCCCCCGTTTGCACAATTCGGTAGCATCGACCTCTGATAGCCATGTCGACTGCTCACCGTCAACTAGTGGGAGTGAAGCTCCAGGACAGAACGGGAGAGTTAAGTTTCCCTGCAGACTATGTGAAGGCGATCACGCTATCCATCGTTGTCCCTTCTTAGACGAAGCAAAACGATTTCTGGAAGATCGCCCGATTTTACGAGCGCATCTCCCTCCTGAATATCAAAGACTCTTGCCAAGTCCCTCACTAGTTGAGAATCCGGCTGAACCACTTAGGTGGTCAGCCGAAGCATCTGTCATTGAAGAAGAACCGTCTGGATCCATGCCTAACGAAAGTCAAAAGGTTGATACGGTAGTTGGCCCGGTTTTGCCTTCAGAGGCTCCATCTTCGAATGACACCATCACAGAGGAGAATAAAGATGACACCGTCCAGATTCTCTTCATCAGCACCGACTCTTATGATCAAGGGGGCAATACCACCATTCCTTTATCGCAGGAAGGAAGTTCATCAGAGCGATATCCGACCGTCTATTCGGTCCCACCACCAAGCAACCTGGTCGTGTCCTTTGATTGGAACCAACTAGGCAGACCCCGGTTGCCAGCCAGTGTACCATTCAGAATTATTTGTCAAACATACAGAATGTTAATGGCTGGCACTATCATTGATGAGGGGGCATCTATGAGTATCCTTTCCTCTATTGCTTGGAAAGCGCTTGGTTCGCCAGCGCTTTTGCCTGAGATGAGAAGTCTATCAGGCTTTGATAAAGGAACCAGTCGACCTTTAGGGATCCTCCCCAATGTGCCTATAACATTGAAAGGGAAGACCGTTCACATGAACGTGATGATCGTTCAAGGACCCTTGGATTATAACCTACTCCTTGGACGAGACTATATATATTGCATGGGAGCTGTAGTCTCCTCACTCTTTAGAGTAATGTGTTTTCCGCATGAAGGAAGAATGGTCAAGCTCGTGGACCAACTTTCGTTTCCCGGATCACACATCGCAAATAGTCATATACCATCCCTAAATGGTCTATTCATGCAAGAAGTGTCTCAACCCACGGTCCGTCCTCCTGATGAGCGCGAGTAATCCGGGAGGATATGACTGGAACCCAGGGGGCATGCGTCCTGGTCTGCTTCGGCAGGAAAACTTTGGGTATAGGGTAGGTTTCCGCGGGAGAATATGACTAGTCCGTACCCCATCCGTGGTTGGAAGAGGGGTTGTTATAGAATAGGATTCTTTTGTCAAAGTTACGTGTTTGACACCAGTCATTCACCCTTGTCTATTTCGGTAGACATTGCCGAGGAAGTGTTTTGTTTGAAAGATTAACGAGACAATCTTTGGGTAACCTGAAAGAGGTAAGCCTCTCTCGATTAAAACACATGTTTTGGTGGAGGTTAAGTAAAGGTAACCTTGAAACTCTGTTTTATACCTGGGGGCATGCAAACATTTTGGAGTGCAAGCAAGGGGCGACTATTTATTTTTTAAATTTTTAGGACCTCTAACCCTTTAAACTCGTAGGATTAGTCGTTTCCGAACTTGCATAAAGAAAGGATAGGGAGCAAAGCTTAGTGAGATGAAGCTCCATAAAAAATAGAATCTTGATGAGACACTCTTATCAAATGACTGGGTAATCGAGCAGTTTTAGCATAAAGTTCATGCTCGTTAAAAAATAAACGCAAGATCCGAGCAGTTTTAACGCAGTCTTCATGCTCGTTAAAAAATAAATATAAGCAGTGAGAAGAGTTTCCTCCAGTGTTTAAGCTCATTTTTAACTAAAAAATGAACTTATCCCGGTAAATAACCACTGTGAATGTAATTTTATCAGCCGTTAAATCCTTGGTCGTGTTTGCACCTGCCACCTCCACTTTTCATTTGGCCGATCGTTCACCTCCATATGATTGTTTACCCATTTTGAGGAACAGCTGCGAAGAGTGATTTCACCTAGCCATCCTTGTGACACTCCCGTAATTGGAAAATTCCAACCTGTACCTGGAATCAGTTTCTATCCCTGTTTATCACTCGTTCCTCAAAAGACGAGTCTTCTTTAAGCTCTTTTCAACTGACTCGTAAAATATGAAAAGATTGCCGAGTTTTGGCCTTCCAGCTCGTTAAAGGACAGGAAGAGCTATCCCTCCTCTAGATTTTAATCTTTTTGGACCTGAGGGATTATTGCACAAAAAGATCGAGTGCTTGTTTTGTTCGGCTCGTTAAAGATATCGAAAACTCATCCCTTTTGTATTGTTTTATACTTTTTTGGACTTAAGGGATTAGATGACGAAAAAGGAATTTTGGAGTTAACTTTACGTACCTTTTCAGACTCTCTAAAAGTGAAAAGGACCGAGTTATCCTTGTCATTAGACTCGTTAAAATGATAAATAGCGACAAACTTGTCTTTAGACAAGAACGAGTTTCACTATCGCTAGGCTCGTTAAAACATAGCGATGGGCTTGCCCGAAGGGCAGGTTATAGAACAAGCATATGTTATCCTCCTCAAGCTTGACAAAAATAAAGAGGTACTGGTCAGCAATGACTGGGGAAAAATTGGGAAAAATCAAGAAAACTTTGATGGTAGCAGGTCGCTCTTGAACATGACACTTTTCCTCCGTACCACATTCGGGTTGGGTTGTTTCATTCACCGGTCACATCACCATGGTATCTGTAGGTTTTAACCCTGTATAGAAATTACCTGCATACGAATTCTTAAACGAAGAAAATAAAAAATGCGAGATCATAACCCATAAAACACATATGCACAGAGATTTTTCCCTCGATCCCAAAACCGGGACTACCAGCTTGATTTTTCATTATGTTCCTTTCAATGTTACAATACATATTTATACATGCCGAAGCATCCAATACCATGGACCAAAAAACCATCACGTCCAATACCATGTGTGAAAATCATGCACAAAACCATAGGTAGGTTCGCCCAACCTAATATAGGGTCCAAATTTTTTTTTTCCTGGGGCGCTGCCCCGGACCCCGTAGAGGGGGGCTACCCACCCCCCTCAAACCCCCCGGACAGGGGGGCTGCTACCCCCCCGCTGCGCAATTGGCGCAACGAAGGGGGGCTTCCGCCCCCCTCTATCCCCCCGTTTAACTACGTGGGTTAGTCGTGGAAAGAATATAACACAACCCAACAATCTCCCACTTGTTGTTTTATTTCCACAAGGGGCCACAAGAGAGCTTAGTCATTTTTCTAGCCCTGAAACACCCATTGTTTCTCTACACCAAGAGAACTTCTCAGAGCTCAAAAATTTTGTCAATGCATCTGCAGTATTCTTCAAAGTGTCCACCTTTACCAGCAACACCTTTTTGTCTTCTATCATATCCCTCACAAAGTGATACTAAACATCAAAGTGCTTTGTCTTTGAATGATAAGCAGGGTTCTTTGCCAAGAAAATTGCACTTTGGCTGTCACAGTCTATTCTTATAGCTCCCTGTACTAACCCCATACTTGAACACAATCTCTGCAACCAAACTGCTTCCTTACTTGCATGAGTGGCTGCCATGTATTCTGCCTCTGTAGTTGATAGTGCCACTACAGATTGTTTCTTACTCATCCAACTGACTGCACCTCCAAATAGGTTAAACACATACCCACTTGTAGATCTTCTCTGATCCAGATCTCCAGCCCAGTCTGCATCAACAAAACCATGAATATCCAACACTCTGTCCAATCCTGGTCTTCCTTGGTAGCACAAACCATAATCACTAGTGCCATGCAAATACCTGAAAACCCGCTTCACTGCTGTCTAGTGCTCCTTCCCTGGTTTTGACATAAACCTGCTCAATACTCCCACTGCATGTGCAATGTCTGGTCTAGTACAGACCATTTCATACATCAGGCTACCGACTGCACTTGCATATGGAACACGGGACATGTCCTCTTCCTCTTCTTGTGTCTTGGGACACTGTTCAGCAGATAACCTCACACCTACAGGAATAGGAACCTTCACCAGTTTACTATCCTGCATATTAAACCTCTGCAGTATTGTCTCGACATACTTCCTCTGGTTTAACCAGAGCTTCCTCTTTGCCTGATCTCTTTTAATTTCCATGCCCAAAATATAGTTTGCAGCACCAAGATCTTTCATGTCAAATTTGGAGGACAATTGGGTCTTCAAATCCTGGATAATTCCTTTATCATTTCCAACAAGCAACATATCATCCACATACATGACCAGATAAATAACACGGTCACCAATTAATTTAAAATACACACAATGATCTGCTTTACTTCTGGTGAAGCCAAGTCCCCGTATAAATGTATCAAATTTCTGATACCACATCCTTGGTGACTGTTTTAACCCATACAGAGACTTCTTTAACTTGCATACCAGTTCTTTCTTACCCTTCACCACAAAGCCTTCAGGTTTCTTCATGTAGATTTCCTCTTCCAAATCCCCGTGAAGAAATGTTGTCTTCACATCCATCTGTTCTACCTCAAAATCAAAAGTAGCAGCAACAGATAAAAGTAATCTAATAGAAGCTACCTTGGCAACAAGAGAAAAATATCACCAAAATCAATTCCCGACACCTGGGAATAACCTTTTGCTACCAACCGAGCTTTGTATTTCTCCACCTTTCCTTCTGCATTAGTCTTCTTCTTGAACACCCATTTGCTGCTAATGGGTTTCCTTCCAGCCGGCAACTCTACCAGATCCCAAGCCTCATTTTTGTGCAAAGATGCCATTTCATCAACCATGGCCTCTTTCCAGAGTTTTCCATCCTCTGAATCCACTGCTTCCTTCACAGTTCTGGGATCATCATCAGTAACAGACAAAGCAAAATTTGAACTGAAAGCAGATCGACTATACCTTTCTGGCTGCCTTCTTTCTCGACCTGATCTTCTCACAGCCGGAGTTAGTGGCTCTTCATCTTCTGATTCCTCCTCTGCTGCAGAGTCTGATTCTTCCTCCTTTGGCTCAAACTCTATCTTCTCAGGTTCCTTTGGTTGGACTTCATGTTGAATAACATCTTTTACCTCTCTGAACACCACATCTCGGCTGTACACAACCTTCCGTGTGACTGGGCTCCAAAGCTTATAACCCTTTAAACCATCCTTATACCCAATAAAGATGCACTTTTCAGATTTACTATCCAACTTGGTTCATTTCTCCTTTGGAACATGTACATATGCAACACATCCAAATACCCTCAGATGTGAAAGAGAGGGTTTCTTACCAGTCCATACTTCTTGTGGAGTCTTATCCTCCAACGCTGATGAAGGTGATCTGTTGATCAGGTAACATGCAGTATCCACCGCCTCTGCCCAGAATTCCTGTCCTAACCCGGCACCACTGAGCATGCTTCTTGCCCTTTCCATCAACGTCTTGTTCATTCTTTCTGCGACTCCATTTTGCTGAGGTGTATATGGAGTAGTCTTCTGCCATGCTATACCACACTTCTTACAAAAATCTTCAAATTCATTGCTGCAAAATTCTCCACCATTATCTGTCCTCAGCACCTTTATCTTCTTCTCTATCTGATTTTCCACCAGAGCCTTAAATTCTTTAAACCTGTCAAAGACTTCAGATTTCTTCTTAAGGAAATATATCCATGTATTCCTTGAGAAGTCATCTATGAATGATACATAGTACACAGACTTACCCAGTGATGGAACCTTCACAGGTCCAAACACATCACTATGCACAAGCTCTAATATATGTTTCGTCCTCTTACCACCAGAGGGGAAACTCACTCGATTTTGCTTCCCATACATACAATTTTCACAGAAATCAAAATCCAATGAGCTATCATTCATACCTTCTACCATACCTTTACTATGAAGTATTCGAAGGCCCTTCTCTCCAATATGTCCAAGCCTTTGATGCCACAACATGGTCTTCTCTCCAGAGACCACTAGATTTTCTACTCCATTTTCAGGAACCATAGAACTATTGCACCCATCAACAACAGTGCTACCTTGCAGTTTGTACAGAGTTCCAGTCCGAACTCCCCGCATCAATATCAGTGCTCCTCAAACCATCTTGCAGGTATCTTTCTCGAACACCGTCTTTACACCTGCATCATCCAACTTGCTTACAGAAATCAGATTTCTGGCCAATGCAGGAATATGTAGAACACCAGGAAGTGTTCTAACCCTTCCACCTTGCAACTTCAACTTTACTTTTCCCCGACCAATGATTCTAACCTTCCTATCATCTCCTAAGAATACATCACCACCATCGTATTTCTCATACTCGCAGAACCACTCTCTATGGGGAGTGAAGTGAAAGGATGCACCTGAGTCAATCAACCATGCCTCATGATCTACATGTGTACTTGAAGAAGCCAAGCACACATCCCCACCTTCATCTGAGGTGGTTTTTGCCTCTGCGGAAGGAGCATCATCAGATCCCTTTCCTTTATCAGGAGCTTTAGATTTACAATCCCTTCTGAAGTGCCCTTCCTTTCCGCATTTCCAGCACACCACCTTTGTAGGTTTTCCTGAAGATTTAGATCTCCCTCTCAAGGAAAATTTTAAGGATGGAAAATTTTCTTGAAGTTTCAAACATTGGCGAATCTCACTAATCCCTAATATGCAAACTATAAAATGTTTATTGATATATTTGTAAAATTATTCAAATTTATAATGATTATATATGTAGCCTCTATATAATGTTGGCGATTTTTAAGGTAAAATAATTTTATATTCTAAAATCTGGGCGAATTGTCTTTTATAAAAATTGGAAATTGGCGAATCATTTTGTGGAAAAATCATGGAAAATTAGCCCACTGGGCGAAGATTAGCCCCTAAAATTTTCCATCCTCTAGATTTAGGTCTCCCACTCGATGACTTATTTTTGTTTCTGTTCTGGGACCGTCCTCGTACAGACAAGGCATCACCATTCTAGTTGTCCATATTCTTCCGTCTCATCTCCTCCATTAGCAAGGCTGAGACTATTTCATCAAACTGCAAAGCAGTTGCATTGCTACCTATTGCAATAACCAGACTATCCCACGAATCTGGTAGAGAACACAATAAACTGATGCACTTATCTTCATCTGAAATTTTAATATCAACAGATAATAATTGACTTACCACAGTATTAAATGCATTCAGATGCTCTGTCACCGAGTCTCCATCTTTCATCCTCAGGTTATACAGCTTTTTTCGAAGGAACAGTTTATTCACCAGAGACTTAGATTGGTACAAAGTCCCTAACTTGACCCACAAAGCCTTTGCCGTAGCTTTCCCCGATACATTCAGCAATACTAAATCTGAGACACATAATCGTATTGTGCTTTTTGCCTTCCAATCCAATTTCTTCCATTCTTCATTGGTCACTCCCGATGGTTTAGTACCCGGATCTACCGCGATCCACTGATCTTTATCGACCAACAGATCCTCCATCTTGAGCTTCCACAACTCAAAACTCTGACCATTGACCTTCTCAATCTCGATCTTTCCACTGCTCGCCATCTTCTTTCACCACCAAAATCGATCTCGCAGATCTCCCACTGAACAGGGTCTACCACAGGCCCGAGCGAAACCCCTCAGCAACAAAGGCATCCCCTTGAAGCCAAAACAGCTCTGATACCAAATGTAGGTTTTAACCCTGTACAGAAATTACCTGCATACGAATTCTTAAACGAAGAAAATAAAAAATGCGAGAGCATAACCCATAAAACACATATGCACAGAGATTTTTCCCTGGATCCCAAAACCGGGACTACCAGCTTGATTTTTCATTATGTTCCTTTCAATGTTACAATACATATTTATACATGCCGAAGCATCCAATACCATGGACTGAAAAACCGTCGCGTCCAATACCATGTGCGAAAATCATGCACAAAACCATAGGTAGGATCGCCCAACCTAATATAGGGTCCAAAAAAAATTTTCCCGGGGCGCTGCCTCGGACCCCGTAGAGGGGGGCTACCCGCCCCCCTCTAACCCCCCGTTTAACTACGTAGGTTAGTCGTGGAAAGAATATAGCACAACCCAACAGTCTCACCATACCATCCATATTTGGGGTAATGCTACCGATCCATCGCATCAGTGTTGCCATATGTTCAAGAGAAGTCGTTCAGAAAGAGTCAACCGGGTCCCATCTATTGCCATACATTATCCTTCATCCATTCATGACCGCCACCCTGAATCATATGTCACAGATAGTTTTTACCTCCATTAAAATAATTAGCTCCGTTCCGTGTCACTGATGTGGGATTCATCAAGGCCCTCCTGTGACGGATTGCTTCTTGTCGACATCAGCTCATTATCCAAGAAGTTGATCTAGGAACAACCCCTTCAGTACTTTGAAGCTTGCATGCCTTAATGGCAAGTTTCTCACTTCCGGCAACAGGTATACATCAATGACCTTCAACCAGAAGATTTTGCGTGGTGTTCAACGCCAAGTCCTTTATTCACACCACGTGAATTGTACTGCAGTACCTTGAGGGTCATTATCATTATCGGTGATTCCTCTCGCGCTTGTTAACGGTTTACATCATTGACCGGTAATCAAGCGATGTCTTTCCATGTTCGACTTCAGCGCAATTCTCACATGGATTGACTTGTACTTAGAGTGAAGATCGAACGAGTTTGAAGACCCAGGATCTAGTTTCATCCATCCGGGCTGCGATATATATTCAGGAAAAATAAAGACATTTGACATGTACATCATTGCAGCAGATGATCATCCTACTCAAAGGATGATAATTTCGCCAAAATTATCAGTCTACCATCAGACGATCGTCTGTTCTATGTACAAAAATGAATTTATAAAGCTGAGCATGGGAATTCCCGCCTCAGCTAGATCATGAAAGCAGTATGAATCATAATGTGTTGTATTGTATTTTATTACAGGTCTCCTCCCAGCAGATGGATGAACTTCGGACCCTCCTGGATAAATCATTTCACCTGATAAACGGCCTCATACTTTAGGGGGCAACTGTTATAGACATTTTTGTGCCTTACAGCCTCGAGCATGAAATGTCCATAATCTAAGGGATCCAAAGTCCCTAAACATGTTGTTCCTACCCCTAGAGGAACAAGGCAAACTAACCACAGCAATTCACAGAAGTTCTCCACCTGAAAACACTCAAAAACAAGCCAATTCTGGATCATGTCAACTGCTCCACTGAGCATCTGCGCTGAATGTCAACTGCTACACTGGCTACCTGCGTTGAATGTCAACTCCAACACTAGCTACCTGCGCTGAGCTAGTTTGGACATGTGGCAGAGTCATTCCTCAAGGTGTCAATGCCCAGGAAGCTTCGAAAATGACACTTGCATCAAGGAATTCGACTGGTGATGAGTAAGAGGTTCCAAATCTCCAAGTGGAAGCAAGAACCTCCAAGTGGACTCAAGAACTGAGAGAGGGAGAGGAAACTAGTCAGATCTTAAGCTGACTCATCCTCTCTCCAAATATCTATATATGGATCTCTCCTCCATGAGATCCAAAGGCTGGAATTTGGTAATTGCAAAGAATTGCTGGTGGTTTGTGGCTGGAAACATTGGGTGTGTAATGCTTTGAAGGGAGCTGAAGAAGGAATTCCATTCTGCTGGGAAAGAGATGCTAGATTGGAGCCCTATGGGTTGTATCTCTTCCTAAACCCTGTTACTTATTAATAAAGCTATCTTGATTCTTTCCTATATACTGGTGTATTTTGTATGATTGCATTAGTGTATTTGATTTGCTTCTAATCCTCAATCATTTATGAATATGTATATTTGCCTTTGTATTGTGTTCTTCTCTTGTCGCAAGTAGCTGTTCTCTTGTCACAGGTAGTTGTTCTCTTGTGATCTCGTGGGATTCAAGTAGCTGTTCTCTTGATCAAGTGAGGAGGCAAGTAGCTGTGGACACACAAAGAGAAGAGGATCTAGTTCGAGGGACAACCGGAAGACAACGGTAAGTCTACCGATCTCCCCTCTTTCACATTTCATAAAGGAATAAATCATAATAGTTGTATTCGTTTGTTGCTAAGGCGCTGTCACACCTTAGGTGGATAGGATCGTCCTGCATAGGCATTTTTCCCCACAACAGCCGCTACCCAATGGACCAATTTATCGGCGCTCCGTTCTGGAGAACGATGAAATCAAGAGGCAGATTCAAGAGCTCCTGCAGAAAGGTCACATCCATCCGAGTTCATCGCCCCGTGGGAGCCCGATCGTGTTGGTACAGAAGAAGGATGGGACATGGAGACTCTGTATTGACTATCGGGTGCTGAACAAGATCACTGTCCGTAATAGGTACCCGATCCCGCGAATTGATGACCTCCTAGACCAACTAAAGGGGGCGAAATATTTCAGCAAGATCGATCTGAAGTCGGGATATCACCAGGTACCAATCGAACCCTCTGATGTGTGGAAGACTGCCTTCAAATCCAAGGAGGGCCTCTTCGAATGGTTGGTCATGCCTTTCGGATTGACGAATGCTCCTACAACCTTTATGAGGCTAATGGATGACATCTTGCGGCCATTCACCAACTCCTTTGTAGTAGTATACTTGGATGACATTCTGATCTTCAGCCAGATTTGGGAAGAGCACCTCCACCACATCCGACAGGTTCTCCAAACACTGCGACAACACAAGCTATTTGCCAATTTGGAGAAATGAACTTTTGGCATGACCCAGGTTCAATATCTGGGATACATCATTGATGAAGAGGGGGTGCATGTCGATCCAGCCAAGATCCAAGTCATTCGGGATTGGCCCTCTCCAACCACTCTAACAGAGCTCCGCAGCTTTCTAGGTCTTGCCAACTTCTACTGCAGGTTTGTGTTGGGGTTTTCTCATATTTCTTGGCCCTTGATTCAAGTCACCAAGGGCGGGGCGAAAGCAAAATTCTTTTGGTCTGAATCTCAACAGAAGGCATTCAGGGAGTTGAAGGATCGCCTCTGCACGGCACCAGTGCTCGCGTTACCATATTTACAACAACCATTTGAGGTCGAGACAGATGCCTTTGTCTATGCTATTGGGGCAGTCCTTACTCAACATGGACATCCAGTGGCATATCACAGTGAAACACTTTCAGACACAGTCCGGAAGTACCCCACTTATGATAAAGAGATGTATTCCATTGTACAGGCCTGCCGACAATGGAAGCATTACATTTTGGGGAAGGAAACGGTCATCCACACAGACCACTGACCTCTGCAGTTCATACAGACCCAAGGGAAATTGCAGAATGATCGCCATCAGAAGTGGTCTACATACCTGCAACAGTTTCACTTGAATATCAAGTATAAAAAGGGAAGCACCAATAATGTTGCAGATTGCCTCAGTCGACCACCGATCATGGCGCTAACCACCGTTCTCAACTCTTGTGGGCACGAGACTTCTAATTGGCCACTTCTCTACAAAAGCGACCCAGAATTCGGCCACACATACCAGACACTCTTGGAGGGTCGGCAGGTTGCAGGTTTTCACCTCCAGGATGCCCTATTATGCCACCTTGGTCACCTTTGTGTTCCTTCAAGCGAGCGTGCCAAGATGATTTGGGAAGCACACTACAGTCAGGCTGCTGGGCATTTCGGGGTCGAGAAAACAGTCGCAGTACTACAAAATTATTTCTATTGGCCGAATCTTCGACAGGATGTTGGGAAGTACATCCGATCATGTACTGCCTGTGCCATTGCCAAACAGGCCATTAAGAAGCACGGCCTCTATACCACGTTGCCTACCCCTAGTCGACCTTGGGAATCCATCCCCATGGATTACATGTCAGGCCTTCCTTCCACTAAGCATGGAAATGACTGTGTTTTTATGGTCGTCCACAGGTTCTCGAAGATGGCCATTAAGGTGGCCTGCAAGAAGAATATCACAGCAAAAGCCACCGCTAAACTCTTCTTTGAACAAGTGTGGGTGCACTTTGGGATCCCACAGTCTATCATCTCAGATCGGGACAGTCGGTTTCTCAGCACATTTTGGTCCAGTCTCTGGTCAATGCTGGATACCAAACTCACGAAGTCCACAGCCTTCCATCCTCAAACTGATGGCCAGACAGAGGTTGTCAATAGGATGATTGTGCACATTCTACGCATGTATAATTCAAAGCATCCACGCACATGGGACGAGAGCCTCCCCTATGTTCAGCACAGCTACAACCGAGCTCTTCACAACTCCACTGGCCATAGCCCTTTTCAGGTGGGTTTGGGATTCCAGCCACTATGCCCCATTGATGTGGCCATGCCACTTGCAGCTACTCACATGAATTCAGCTCATGTCCAGTCCGAAACAGATAAGGCCACCAGCTTCATTGAGCGCATCCAACATATTCGCCAGCAGGTCCATGACATTCTTGAGAAATCAAATGCCAAGTACAAGCAACGACATGATCAACATCGGGTGCCACACAAGTTTCAGGTGGGCGACAAATTCTGGTTGCATTTGCAAAAGGAACGCCTTACTAGAGCCTATCGGAAATTGAGACCACTCCGATATGGTCCTTACACCATTACTAAGGCTATGGGAGACAATTCATTTGAGCTCAGCATTCCCCCATTCCTTGGCCTACACCCAGTGTTCAATGTGGACCGCCTTCGGCCATACTTTCCACCATTGCTAGACACATCCGACATTGCAGAACAGCTCAAACCCACAGAATTAAATCCAGATTGCATGGAACAAGCTGCAACTGATCGGATCATGGACACACAGATCAACACTCGCCAACAGAATATCCAACTGTATCGAGTTGTCAAAGTAGGCCAACTCCTTCAGCAAGGCAAGTGGCTCACCAGGGAACAAGTTCAGCAAAAGTTTCCTCATCTCATGGAGGAGCTCAACGCAATGGGGACCATTGCTTCCTAAGGGGGGAGGAATGATCCAGGTGGATATTGGTGGCCACCTGCCAAGTCCACCTGGACCCCCACCATTGTCTTTCTCAGCATTTTCAGTTTCCTTAATTGTAGCACAACTTACTATTTTTAGCAGTTTTTCGGGTCCTGAACTTTCGGAGCCGTTTTGAGGCCCTAAACGACGTTTTTTGGGGAATCCGGGGGCAACATGGGTCCATAGAATGGACCAATGTTTCCTGTTCCAACAATGATAATGCTCGGATAGATCTTTCTAATGAGCTATTGTACGCATCAAACGGAGATCATATGCCAAAGTTATGACCCCGGGAAGTTGAGGTACCAACTTACCCCCAAACGGGGCCCACAGTTTGGCGTTTCATCTCCTAGGGTTAGGTTTTGGAATGTTAAGGGTTTTCCATTGTTTCTCAACAATAAATAGGCCTTTGAGCCTCATTGTAACATAGTTCAGAGGCATGTAGCCATCACATCTCTTCTCAGAGATAAGCTACCATCGCCCGAGCTAGTTTATTTCCATTTCTGGTTGTAAGCATATTTCAGTATTTTCCATTAATGAAATGAAGTATTATTTCCGCTGCATATTTGTGTATATGGTTATCTTTGTGATTTGTTGCGTTCCTGTTTAAATCCGGATCACAAATTGGACCAAGACACTTGAATCCCTTTTTCAAGCACTTCAAACACAATGGCACTCCACAAAATCCTCATGCCATGGAGCATCATTCCCACCTTTGCATACCAGATCAATATACCATGCTTGGGGGCATGATGGTTTTTCCCTGGCCATATTAACATAAGTCTCAACCTAGATCTCACTAGATCTAGGTATGGTCGATTATCCTCCCATTCCTTGGATATTTTGTCCTACCAACCTCTCTAGTGAGCCATATGCACATTGTATATTGTAGACATTTCATACCATATCTTCAAATATTCTACTCCTATACCACCTAGTCCCCATGTTTGACTTTGTGGGTGATGATGATTGTAGACCTCCTCTAGTAGTTCATTCTCGTTTTCCTCTTCCCTTAATTCTTCACGAGGAACCATCTTTCTAAGAAGCATTACGACCATATTTAGATAAGTAAGGCCACTTGCCTGAAAGTCACAAATCCTGATTCCAATGGTTGGTTTGTCCGTTGTGACTAGAACATAGCTCAGTTTGACGAACTGTCAACACCATTGGAAAGCTCTCACTGAGCTCTAAAATGGGTCTTCCTTAGTGTTTGATGATTCGACACTTCACCCAGAAACCATTTTTCCAAGACGGTCACTTCATCATCTCTCAAAATCGACTTTCATCATAAAGAACACTTGTACTTCGAGTTCTACCTCCTCTTAATAATTTTCGTACCATATGGTGATTTTCATCACGAGTAACCATCATTTACTCATGTTTTCACAATCCCCACAGGGCCTAGTCTATGTGGCAGCGTCATCGAGTCACCCTTGTTTATAGCATTCGTGATGAGTCACCCTTGCATTCTTGGAGTCTATTTCATGACCCATCATATCATGTCACAGTATTCCATCCATATTTGGATACCATTCATCTTCTATTGCCCATTTTTACCCCGAGTCATATTCTCCCCATCCCCTCCGAAGTTGAGTCAGTTGCTGCCAGGTCAACCATGCCCTTTATGCTCTGACAAGGGTAGTTGTCTATTTTTCCCTAAGTCCCACTTTTCTGCCATTATCCTTGGTGTCAGTCCATCAGTCATATTACTATTTTCTCTCGTGATTTAGTTGAGGATCCTCATTGCCTCATTTATCACAGGCCCTATTTTGTTGACATCAACTCATTTATTCCAGAAGAATGACCTAGAGGGTGGTGTATCTTCATTATAGATTCCATTCTTGTTCAGTGCCTTGGATCGAGCATAGGGTCTCATTATTTCCCTTTGACTTGGTTGTTTCATGTTTGTGATCCATACACTTGATGGTCCAGTGGTGCAGTAGATTGTACCAATGATTCTTGGGTATGTGTGAGATGTTTCAGACCTCATGAGGGGGTGGCCCTTCAGGTATTCCCCCACATTCCTGGATGCATACCTACTATGCTACAACCTCAGATGTAGTTCTACAGAGTTGATGGGTTCGGTTCCTACCGATCCTAGTGTTCATAGCAGGCATGTCTCCTACAGATTATCCATTCAGTTTTGGAAAGCCCTTCCTTGTTTAGCGGGGCTTCATTGGTTGTTCTACCCTCCCTCCCACCCATTTTTCCGAGGGAAGGGAATTTATGTCTCATGTACTTTGACATTATTGTATTCAGTTCTAGCTGATGTTTTTACCAGGTGCATTATGTATATGGGATACATTGTATTATTTTTTGGCTCTGTTATGCCAGCGTGTCATGTACTATTCAACATGTTCTTTATTGCTCAATTTCATATTTCTGGGTGAACCATTATTTTTGTACTAAGTTATCTCGATAGGCATGGGTATGCCTCCCCCACCTCATTGAGGTCTGGTACCACAACAAAAAAGCAGACTTGCATTAGTCTCGCCCCCTCTATCACTATCCTCTCTCAGCTTCAGCTTTATTGGCCTCTCTCTCTCTCCTTGGCTCCCCTGTGTTGTCTAATGATTGTGTCTTTACAATGTACTGCAGTCATACATTTTGCTCCTAACACTCGTACGTTAGGGGGAAATCTGTTATCACCAAAAAATTGATCATCTAGCCTAATTTACTAGATGGATCGAAGTACACCATGTAAAGCTAATTTCACCATAGTAAAATTGCTTTCACTGTGAAAAATTACCTAATAAATCACCTTTATTAAGTAATTTATAGTTAAACCCATGAAGAATAATTAAATAAATCACTATTTATTTGATTTTCATCTAGGAATAATTAATTAAACCATTGTTTTATTATTATTCCTTGTTGAATTTGACCTAATCATGAAAAATAAACAAATAAATCATTATTTGTTTATTACTTCTAAATAAAAGTTTAAATACTTTTTCCCTCCTAAACAAATATAATAAAATATTCCAAGTGGCAATTCCAAGAATGGGATCAATAATATTTTATTATTTCTCATTATTTGACGATAACTCAATAGTTTGTTATAAATAGGAGGATTTTCCATTCATTATTGACTTTTGATTATTTTCATTATTGCACTCATTGTTGTAACTCTCATTATTTTCATTGTCGCACACCATATGTTTTTTGGTTTATGCATTATAGAGGAGAGAGACTCTATAGAAGCTGAAATCATTTAAGGATAGACAAGAACCCATCCCATAGAGGGAGATTGGTAACATATATTTGTTCCGTTCATAGGTGTTATAATAAAATCATTCTTTACAAATATGGTTCCATTGGATGTTTTGGGGTTATTACTCTTCATTTTACTGTTTAACTATGATTGCAACATAGATCAGGATTATGGGAGGTTTGTTTCTATCAATAGCTACAAATCTACAATGTTTAGCAGTCATTTCTATTGTTGACATCATTTTTCATCCACAATCTTAAGTGGGTTCTTTTCATACATCATTGAGAAGAAAACACTACAACGCTATGCAAGCAAGGCAACTGCACAAAAGATTTTGTGAACAAGATTATGGTGGCCTAAGGTACATAAAGATTCTAAGGAGTTTTGTAATGCATGCGATGTGTGTCAAAGTATTGGGAGGCCATTATGAAGGGATGAACCACCATTAAATCCACAAGTCATGCTATAAGCATTTGATAAATGGGAAATTGACTTTATTGGACCTATTCAACCACCAGGGAAGAACACATGATCACATTATATTATCACTGCGACAGAGTACTTAACCAGGTGGGATGAGGCATAGCCTGTGAAGGATTGTAGCACATCAACTGCTATGAAGTTTATATTCGAATTTATTCTGTTAAGGTTTGAATGCCCGAAGATTCTAGTGAGCGAAAGAGGTTCACATTTCGTGGATGAGATAATTGTGGCTTTAACATAAGAATTCTAGATGTACCATCATAAGAGTACGTCGTATAATCCTCACGCGAATGGAATTATCGAAGCTTTCAACAAGATCTTGGAGAATGCACTAATAAAGGTCTACAATGTTAATCATAATGATTGGGATGTGTGAATACCGACGGTTCTATCGGCATATAAGACGACCTATAAGAAATTGACAACGAAAACACCAATTCGACTAGTTTGTGGACAAGAAGAAGTGATGTTGATGGAATATATAGTGCCCAGCCTAAGGATCACAATAGTAACCTAGATGGAAGATTGCAACATAATGGAGGAATTCCTAGCCCAACTACTTGCGTTAGAGGAAGACAACTTTTTGGTTGTCTTTCATCAGCAGGTACTGAAAGCTAGAGAAAAGGTGTGGCATGATTAACACATTAAGAAACATACTTTAAGGGTGGAGATTTGGTCCTAATGTATGAAAGAAACTTTAGAAAATCTTGGGGGAAGTTTCAGATGCATTGGCTAGGCCCGTACTTGCTTAAGGATATTTCAGATGGTGCCATAGCTTAGCTCGCGAAGCTGAATGGGGAAGCATTTCTTGGAAGGATTAATGGGAGCAGATTGAAGGTTTACAGGAATGATCCTTTCCATATGCAATGACTACATGACTACAAGAAAGTCTTAGTGCTTATGGCAGTTGAAATAGAGAGCAAGAGTTTAAACTACTATGTCGAGGAAAAAGTATATTGAAGAAGGAAGGTTGCACGATGTTTAGGAAGATGGCATAGGTGGAAGTTGTGATGAGGTAGTTGCACCATAAGGAGGGGTACCATGCAGCCTGCCCATAAAGTGACCATCGGGACAACTACAGTTGATTTGACAGTTATTTTTTTGTTAAAGGAGCAGGGGAAATGTATTTAAGGAGCATATCTATGAAAATCTTCTGCCATAAACATATTAATGAGGGAGATATGGAGGGAATCAAGTGTTTTGAATTCAAAAAAGGCTATAAATATGGCACCCTGCTCCACATTCGGACACTTTTATTTCAAAGAGCTTATTTTGTAATTTTGCAAATAAGTGTGAGCCTAAAGCATTGTTATATGTTTGAGTGGAATTAGGAAAACTTGGAGAGGGAATTCTGGCAGAGAGGGCTTGGCTATATCATAACTTCTTCACCGCCTTTCCATATTATGGCATCGAGATCCCCTAGAAAGAAACACATTTGCTCAGTAACAACAACTAAGAAGCATAAAAAGTCGTATCAAACTCCGATTCAGAAAATCGTCGTGGAAAGTTCCCACTGAGCAGAGATAGAAAGGAAAAATGGATAAAAAAAGTAGCTAATGGATACGAACCAGTCTTGTTGTGGCCTCTTAGATCTAGACCTGTGATTAAGTGTCGTTTTGATCTTAAGAGTTAGTTTGTTTGTTGTTCATAGCTGATTGAGCTTGTCGATTTCTTTATATGGTTTGAATTTACATATTTCTAGTGTCGAAACAAGTAAATCTTAAGGTGTCTTTCGATTTTGGACAAACTTGTTTGCTTTCGCTTGAAATTGAATTCAAAATTATACAACAACTTTCTTTTTGTATTGCACAAACATTAAGGAAGAGAAAAGAAATACTTGCATTTTTTGCATTTTGCATTAAGTTTGTATGTTGATTTAGGGAAAAAGTGCATTAGCGAGTGCTCTTTGATCTGTGTGAAAAGGATTTTATCTCTCTTTTCCCTCAGTAGTTAAGATTTTCATAAGTCGAAAAGATTGGAAAAGTTTGCTTCTCATCTTAGACTGCATTTAGGAATTTGTATCAATACATCTCGTGGTGAACCTTGAAAGGAAAACTTTAAAAAGATCAACTTAAAATATATTGAATGAACCTAACAACGCTTTGAAACATAACGCAAACATCTAGAGGTCTAAGCTAGAGACGTGTTCCGACGTCGTTAAACATAGTGACTGTCGATCTCGACGAAGGTGGGTGATTCCTCCTAAGAGTCGGTGGCACTAATACGGACTTGTGCTCCCACGTACCGTCGCGTATATATTGGGAGACCCCTATAGGATCAAAGCCTTTATCCATAGGAAACTGTGTCGGCCTCCCTACTGATCGCAATGCAGTGAACACAGCATTCACGAAGATCGACCACTCGTACCGTAAAACGTATTCTGTGGTTTTGCGAAAGGTTTGGCACACCCTCTGCCTAGATCTCCAGAGCAGTTTCTTTTGGCCTTTTTCAAACTCTATAACTGAAAAAGTCCAACCGAGCATTTGTCACTTCGGGCTCGTTAATACATCGAAGGAGACTAGAGTCATCTTTAGCTTTTTCTCGACTCTTAAAAAGTGAAAAAGCAAGTTGTGTCTAAAAGCGTCTAATAAAATTCATTCAATTCAGAAACACAAATTTCCCCTTTTAATTTTTTGGTTGATCGAGTAATCCGCAATCGTGGAAGAAAGTCAATTGAAAACCCGTCATTCGCGGAGGCTTTCGAGTCAACCGTCTTTGTCCCCGGAATCGAAAACAGTACGGGCAAAGCGAACTCGTTTAACCGGTTCAAAATCTCCTTTGAAAGTTAGAACAAGTGTTCCTACTACATCCGAGGTTCCGGTTACTCCTAACATTTCTGGAAACCCTGCCTCTATAGAAGAAGTTCAACAGCCACAGAAGGACAGTAATACTGATCCTAGTCTGGGGGCAAACACTTGTGTAACTGAACCAGTTCCATCTGTAACCGGTCCAGAGAGGTTTTCTCCTCGAACAACTGTCGCTGTCGAAGCAACCACTTCTTCGGCACCAGAAATATTTTACAGACCTGACGGTCTTCCTCTTCCACCGGGTTTGATTGCGATAGAGGAAATTGCAGAGGATCTGCAAGCAAGTACTCCAACTCATTTTGGAGTCGGGGTCACTCTATTTCCTTCATCAGAAGTTAATCCACCACAAGTGGAAGTTCCTGTAGAATCGCTAGGCAATCTATTGGATAGACTTAAAATGTCTGAACAACCGTCATCATCTAGGACTGTGTCAAATGACACAGCGACAGCAGAAGCTCCTGCCGTCACTCCGACGATGTTTGCCGGTATACCAGCTGTCCCAACTAGTTCTCAACAGCTAGAAGGAGTCCACCAAGGGACTATTTCGACAGTGTGGTTTGTTCCAGTTTGTTCATCCGGAGTAATACCCGGAAACTCTTATGTTGAGAATCAACAGATTGATCCTCATGGAGGTCAATCTGGGCCATCAATCCCTTTTAATTCCGGATTGCTACCGTATGGGGGGCAATATGCCCTTTCATTACCCCCTCCGGGAGGGTATCCATATGTGAGTTCACAACAATGTTCAGGTTGTACTGGAATTGCATCAAGTAGTTGGGTACCCATGCTACCTCAAAAACCAAGGATTGTATATTCTATGCAACAGTGTGTACCTGTGACGAACATCCCAACCACACCGGCTATTGTAACCGTGTCGCAAGTTCAAGCGATACCTGTTACATGTCAACCTTAGATTTCTCAGGTTGTAATGCAACAGTCGCTTGACCATGGGTCACAACCACAATCGCCAACTGGTGGGTCGACACAAGTACAAACGGGTACAATTACCCCACACCTTGGTCCAATGGTTAGCATGGCGCAACAGAACATGGCGTCACAACCATGGCTTGTACAATACCAACAACCGCAGTTCCAGCAAGTATACCAAGGTTTTGAGCAGCAGATCTTTGCGAATAGTGGACAACCGTATATCCAAAACGGTCAAAACCAACCGCTTTACAGTGGTCAAGTCCACCAACCGTATCAGTCATACCAACATCAATTACATTATGCTAGTATGCAAAGACCCACTACTCAAGCGATTCCATCGTACCCTGGTTACGCTTTGCCTAACCTGAATCAACAGTTACCATTCGTGGCGACTTTAGAGTTACCCGATTTACATCGGTTAACGAACGATCCGATTGCTTATGCCCCTTGGTGGCCAGCGATTCCTCATAAACTTCCATCTGACATTCCTAAATTCAATGGAAATCCGGGTGAAGACCCATCGAATCACGTGATGACCTTTGATATGTGGTGTTCGTCGAACACCCTTAACGACAATTCGATAAGACTTCACCTTTTTCAGAGGACATTGACAGGTCCAACAGCTAAATGGTATATTGAATTGCCAAGAGCCTCTTTCGACAACTTTAGTTCCCTAGCCACGACCTTCTTAACCCACTTTCAATTACCGATAAGGTATGAAACGGGAACAGAAATATTAACCAACTTCAAACAGACAACTGCTACCCATATATCTGATCATATACATGATTGGCGTCATCGTTGTAGGATGGTGAAAACATATGTTCCCGATCAGCTATTAGCTGAATGGTTTATAAAGTCGTTACTTCCAGCTATTACGGAAGATGTGGCCAAGGGGGGAGTCGTAACGGAGGAGAAAGTTATTGCTCGTGCACAGTATTTGGACTTGGTGTATACCCAGTCCGGCACACTCTATGACAAAATACCTGACGCCCCTAGACCGGAATTTTCAATTCCTCCCCCTCCTAAATCAAATAGTGACTCTCATGCCGGTGATGGTGTGATTGGCACCGCAAACACGAAATCGATAAAGGCTTCCGCAAAGAAAGCCCGTAAGAATTCAGATCAAAATGCAAAAGGAGAAATTCTTGCTTCGGAAGTAAATGCCTTATCGGAAGATAAAGGCAAAGAAACCAATCAACCAGGAAGCAAGAAGAAAAAACAAAACAAGGGGAAGAAGAAAAAACAAGGTGAATCATCGCCTAAGGAGAATTCTTCAAACCCTCCTGGGAAAGGGAAACAAATTTATCCATGTCAGATATGTGATGATGAGGATCATTACACAAGGAATTGCCCATTCAAAGCTGAGTTAAAGAGGTTCTTTAAAAATTCCCAAACATCAACTGTGTTAACTGATCCGTTTCCTAACCCAGGTCAAAATCTGGTTGATAGTGGAAATGCTTCCCCGTCACAAGTACTTATGTTGTCGGTTTCGAAACAACAGAATGATGCTTTGATTTCGACAAGGAACAAAGATTATGGGAATCCTCAGGTGTCGAACGAAAAAGGTAAAGATCAACCAAGTAGTTCGACAACAACTTCGACAGAAGTTGTACCACCAATCATACCTGAATTAACAATAAAACTGCCAAAGGGTGTAGTACACAAGTCGACATTTAATCCTCGCGCTAGAGCGGCGCAACATTATAACATAGTGGAAGATTTGGCCCAATCGCCATCCGCTATGTCGACTCTTGAAGTGCTACAAAATTGTCCAACCCAAAGGCAGGCGTTGTTATCAGCAATTGGTGGAGTAGATCCTAAGGATTCAAATCTGGTATCCTTTGATCACAAGGGATATGATCCTCAGTTACCGGCTCAACTAACTTTCCTTATTCAAGTGAAATCCCTCAACAAAACTGTTCACAGAACGATAATTGATGAGGGGGCATCGACATGTATTATGTCGATGAGCTGCTGGAAAACTTTAGGATCTCCAACCTTGTCTCGATCATCGACGACATTAAAGGCTTTCGACGGAAGGACTTATACCCCTTACGGTATCCTTAATAACTTGAAAGTTGAACTAGGAGGAAAGACAATAGAAATTGATGTTGAAGTCATTGATGGAAATCTTGATTATAACATCCTACTGGGAAGACCATGGATTTATACCATGGCAGCAGTCGTGTCGACTTATTTTAGGAAGATCGCATTCCCGTTTGAAGGAGGGATTACGATCGTCGACCAACAGAATTTCCTCCCAAATGGTTCACAAGTTACAGGAAGCATTCCCATGATCCATGAAAGTAACCATTCAATTCAAGATATCGGAGTAGGATTATTGAAAGACCCCATATTGATGGGAACTTTCGTGCTACCACCTCCTGTTTATTCAGGAAATGTACCGTTTGTAGCAACCTGCAACATGATATCTTCCACAAAGGTCAACATGGATCATGCAATGGTATTGTTCCCATGCCTTTTGGAAATATTGTATCAATCAATGTTTCAGGCATGGGAGGCGAGCCCAAATCAACGCTCGTCAAGCGTTTGGGTAGATAGGTCTAGAGAGTATGGAACCCCACTAGATCCTTGGTCGAAAGTACATGGGACCGACGAAGGAATCTTACAATCAATGATGATTGAGGGGACACCATGGAATGATCACCACCATCGTTCCCTCCTTCCGAAATATGAAGAAGATACTTAAGGTGACCTTTATCACCCTTCAGTATTTGAATTCCTAACGAATACTGTAAATACAGTGGATTCCGAGCAAAACCTATCCAATATTGAAGAGACTATAGCCATAAATATCTCGACCAAAACAGATGTTGTAGAGAATATTTATGTCGGCAAAGGTTGTTCCCCTTCAGAACTGGAAATATACAACGCTCTTTTTCGCGAATTTAGAGATGTCTTTGCTTGGTCATATGATGAAATGCCAGGCATCGACTCAAGTATAGTTGAACATGAAATTAAAATGTATCCCGATGTCAAACCAGTAAGACAACGGCTTCGGCAAGTGCACCCGAAGAAAGCCGCTGCCATTAAGGCAGAAGTTGAAAAACTTCTCCATGTTGGATTCATCTACCCGGTTCCTCTAACCGATTGGGTATCAAATACTGTCCCTGTGATGAAAAAACAAGGGATGATTAGAGTGTGTGTCGATTATAGGGATGTAAACCATGCTTGTCCGAAGGACAACTACCCTACACCTTTCATCGACCAGATAATTGATGAATGCGCCGTATGTGAAATCTTTTCATTTATGGATGGATTCTCCGGGTATAATCAAATAAATATCTTCCCACAGGACCAGTCAAAGACTGCATTTATTTGTCCGTGGGGCACATTCGCTTATCAAAAACTACCCTTTGGTTTAAAGAATGCAGGGGTGACGTTTCAGAGGGCGATGAATTACTCCTTCCATGACATCAAGAACATTGTTCAACCTTATCTCGACGATCTTCCGGCTCATTCGCGAAAGCGGACTGATCATCCGCAGCATTTAAGAGTGATATTTCTACGTTGCCGACACTACAAGATAAGACTCAACCCACACAAATGTGTGTTTTGCGTCGGTTCCGGTCGTTTACTTGGCTTTGTAGTCTCTAAATATGGGATTCGTCTCGACCCCTGTAAGGTTCAGGCAATCATTAATTTTCCTCCACCTTCAAATTTGCTTCAGATTCACAAACTCCAAGGGAAAGCAAACTTTCTGAGGAGGTTCATTCCAAATTATGCAGAACTTGCTAAAGGTTATACTCGTCTTTTGAAAAAGGATTTACCTTTTGTCTGGGACCAGGTGGCGCAAGCTTCCTTTGATGCTCTAAAAGAATGTCTAGTAAAAGCATCATTAATGTATGCCCCAGACTATCAAAGAGATTTTAACCTGTATCTGGCTGCAGCGGATACGACCATTGCAATGGTATTAGTTCAAGAAGTCGATGGAATTGAACATCCGATCTATTATTTAAGTAAAAACTCAAACGATACAAAAAGTAAATATTCTTATGTTGAAAAACTAGCGCTTGCGGCTGTTCAAGCGATTCAAAGATTTCGACATTATGTCCTCTTTCGGAAAACTACCATCTTGTCAGATTGCAACCCCATGACTTATATACTGTCGCGACAGTTGCTGGGGGGAAATATTCAAAATGGATAGCGATCCTTCAAGAGTTTGATCTGGAATTTGTAAAATCCAAATCAAAGAAAGCTCTAGTTTTCGCAGAATTATTATGTGATTTCCCATCGTCGTCCAACGATGAAACATCGGAAGAGTCAATCGTGGACGAAAGTTTGTTTCTCATATCTGCAAGCGATGAGTGGTATGGAGATATCATAGTTTATCTCCAAACCCAAAAATTTAGGTCTAATACCTCTCACTCAGAACAAAAACGTATACGATACCAAGCAAAAGACTACATGATCGTCGGTGATACACTTTACCGTCGTGGTGTCGATACAGTTCTGAGGAGGTGCCTTACCCATGAGGAGGCCGAAAAAGCCCTGAATGATTGTCATTCAGGCGCGTGTGGGGGGCATCAGTCTGGATGTGCAACAGCACAAAGAATCTTACGAGCAGGATACTTCTGGCCAACCATGTTCAAAGATTGCATAACAGCAGTCAGAAGTTGTCATGCTTGTCAAATCTTTGATAGCAAAACCAGACGACCACCCGCACCCTTGCAGCCTATAGTAGCTGTTGGGCCCTTCGCCAAGTGGGGCATCGATTTCATGCAATGTAACCCCACCTCGACCGGGGGGCATGGGTATATAATAGTCGCTGTTGACTACTTTACCAAATGGGCCGAGGCGATGCCTACATTGGATAACACTAGTGAAACAGCTGCCCTTTTCTTTTTCAATCATGTAGTCGCCAGGTTCGGCGTACCACAAGCTATAGTCACAGATCATGGATCACATTTTTGCAATCACATGATGGTCAAATTAGCTGCCAAGCTAGGGCTATCTCACGACAGCTCTACCCCATATTATCCGCAAGCCAACGGACAAGTTGAAGCAATCAACAAGGTCCTGAAGCGTATGTTGCAAAGGATGATCGGGGTTCATAAAAGAAGATGGCACCTAATCCTGTACTCAGCTTTGTGGGCTTAACGGACCTCGGTAAAGAACGCAACCGGGTTCACACCTTTTCAATTGGTGTATGGCCTGGAAGCAGTCTTGCCAATCCAGTGCGAAATTTCGTCGCTTAAACTCGCGATTGACCTCCTCCCCGGAACTTCAGAGGAAGAGGCTCGTTTCTTGGAATTAATCTAGTTGGATGAAACCCGTCGTAATGCCGCTTTGGCTAATGAGACCCATAAGAAACGAGTCAAGGCTCAGTTCGAAAAAAATGTCAAACCCCGTGTCTTCTCAGAAGGTGATTTGGTCTTGCTTTATGATCAAGAATCTGATAAATTTGGAGCAGGTAAATTCAAGTCCTTATGGATGGGCCCCTATATTGTTAAAAGGGTGTTAGCAAAAGGAGCCTACGAGTTAATGGATTACGATGGAATTCCACTGGCGCAGCCCCGCAACGGGTTGTACCTCAAGCGTTACTATGCTTAAATAGTAACCTGCATGCTTTTGTTGTATTTTGTTTTCGCTAAAGTATTTGTTCTGGTCGAGTGATCCACCTTTTTCATTTGTGGCAGATGTCGAACCTTATGGAGACATGTGTTGGATATGCTGACGGAGCGAGTCGTAGTTCGCGGAACCTGTCTTCCGCAGCCTGGGTCATTTTTGATCCAAGCGGCGAGTTAGTAAGTTTCAGAGGTGTATGTATTGGGCAATCAACGAATAACATTGTTGAGTATAGCGCGTTGATAGAACTACTCTCTGATGCCATCACACATGGCATACACCGGCTAATTGTCAGGCTAGACTCACAGCTCGTGATACTACAACTCAATGGTATATACTCTGTTCGCAATCCGGCTATTTATCGCATGTTCCTAAGGGTTAAGATCTTGGAAAGACGATTTGATTCAATTCAATATCAACATATTTCAAGAAATTTAAACACATTAACAGACTCATTAGCAAACTATGTGTTAGATAGACATTTGCAACATTTATAAAAAGGACACATCATTAAAGATTGTACATATGGATCACGTAAATCAACCAGAATAAAATCCGAAAATCAAAATATATAAGTTGTTTATATAAGTTCATACACAATGTTCTGTAACCAAGACAAAATTGGTCATGTGACCTAAAAACTCAAAAAGATGCTAGGGGGCAGCCTAGCCTAATGGTGCTCATGATAGTACGTCACGGCCTGTGTAATCATGCGCAAGAGACGAGTCCATCGTCTAGGCACGCCAATGGTATGACGCTGCATCTGTAAAGGTAACTCGTCGATCGGTACATCCGGAAGGCCACGAGTAAGGCTCTCAACCTGCTCCTGCACAGCTGTAAGGGTCTCGGTGTCGACAAGATCGCGGATAACAACTCTCCTAGCAGGCTCCCCTGCTGGGGCAGCAGCTGGCGATCTCAGACGAATAGGACCAATATCTGCATGCACCCAAGAGTACGATTAAAAGTCTTGATAGAATAAAGCACAGCAACGTTATGAATTATAACAATAAACAGTAATGTGGTCAGAGAGTTTACCAATAGCACCCCACTGCTCGCCATCCGGTAGAACCAAATCCGGATCACCTCGGAAATCCATACCCGCATATGGATACTCAGAAAACGCCATTTCCTGGTGCTCGAACCACCTAAAGAAGGCCTCAGTGAAAGTAATCTGAGGTTGACCTGCATGCCTAGACATGTGGTCAACCCACCTCTGCATGCGTGGCTCGGTCGAAGAAGGAAAGTCAAGTATGATGTACTGAGGCTGTATCAGTGGGATTTTCTCCAAAGAAAAGGCAGTCAGAATAGAACCAAATCCAAAGTTCTTCAGCTTCCCGTCCTTTACCTTGGTCAATTGACTTTTCATCTGAACAAGTACTGCATCACACCAGTTGAATACTTTCGGTTGGAGACACTCCAGGGCGTGCTGCATACAGGACCTGTTGGCAACATGTAAAGCTGCGCTGCCGGCCATCCTACCAATAGTGAACAGAATGGACCTGAGAGCCCGATCAGTAATCTCACGGATAACAATCTTGCCGTCTCTGCTCGGCTGAGAACCTTCCCTGCAATACTGGCGGACATAATCTCTGGTGGAATCAGTCCCCCGGGCCGTACCTGATAAGGAAATGAAGGCACCACGTCTTGACAACCCAGTCAAGAAGTACATGTCCTCTATGGTCAAGGGGATGGTCTTCCCCCTAATCTGGAATACTTGGTTAACAGGATCCCAAGCATCAAGCATATACTGCAGTAAAGAAATCTGTGCTCTCATACTAGAGATACGGAAGAACTTCAGCAGGCCACAGTTCCGCAGCACGTTCACCATGACCGGGTCATGGAGGGGAATCATGTCCTCCTCTTCATGTTCTCGTTCTCGCCATGTAAGGGACATTTTGTTCAAGGTTCCCTGCAAAGCGAACAGGAGAGAGAATGAGTTCCTGTTTTGGTGAAAAACTGGCAAAAAATTCATCAAAATAACCTTAAAAGTTAGTCTTTTTGAGCCCAGCGCAGGCAGGACGTCTCCCACTTGCGCTGAGGGTCAGGCTGCTTTAAGGTAGCTTGACCTTCAGCGCAGGTTTCGAAAGGGAAACCTGCGCTGATCCTAGGGTGCCCTGGCAAAACCCCAGGGGCTCAGAAAGACCGGAAAACAGGCAAAAAACAGGAAAAGGAAACCATGAAAAGAAAGAGCTAGGGTTCAGCTCCTACCTGGTCCAGACGGCGCCAAAAATCGTCCGCAGAATCTCCCGGAATCAGCTGGTGAAAATCAAGGGGGAAGAGGCACCTCCAGAGCTCCAACAGACCAAATGCAAATGAAATGGTAAATGAGAGGTAAAAACACCTTTTAATGGATTTTTACATAGTACAAAGTGAAATATTAGGGTTATAATCTCATTTTCATGCAAATATTATTCATTTCTAACATAGTTTGTTGCAGCAATTGAAAAATGCAGTACTATATTTGAAAAGAGAAAAGCTAGTAATGGTAAAAAATCAAAAATTTGGCCACAAATCGAGCAGTTTTAGCATAAAGTTCATGCTCGTTAAAAAATAAACACAAGATCGAGCAGTTTTACCACGGAATTTATGCTCGTTAAAAAATAGAAAAGCGTGAGCAAGGGTTCCACCAGAGTTCAAGCTCATTAAAAAATGAACCTATCCCGGTAAATAAACATTGTGATCATAAATTTATTAGCCATAAAAGCCTTGGTCGTGTTTGCACCCGCCACCTCCATTTCATTTGGCCAATCGTTCACCTCCATATGATTGTTTACCTATTTTGAGGAACAACTGCGAAGAGTGATTTCACTTAGCCATCCTTGTGACACTGCCGTGATTGGAAAATTCCAACCTGTACCTGGAATCTGCTGTTATCCCTGTTTATCACTCGTTCCTCAAAAAACGAGTCTTCTTTGAGCTCTTTTCATCTGACTCGTAAAATATGAAAAGTTTGCCTAGTTTTGGCCTTCCAGCTCGTTAAAAAGGACCGGAAGAGTTATCCCTCCTCTAGATTTTAATCTTTTTGGACCTGAGGGATTATTGCACAAAAAGGTCGAGCGCTTGTTTTATTCGGCTCGTTAAAGTTATCGAAAATTCATCCCTTTTGTATTGTTTTATACTTTTTCGGACTTAAGGGATTAGATGACGAAAAAGGAATTTTGGAGTTAACTTTCTGTACCTTTTCAGACTCTCTAAAAATGAAAAGGACCGAGTTGTCTTTGTCGCTAGACTCGTAAAATGATTAAATAGCGACAAACTTATCTTTAGACGAGAACGAGTTTCCCTATCGCTAGGCTCATTAAAACATAGCGATGGGCTTGCCCGAAGGGCAGGTTATAGAACAAGCATATGTTATCCTCCTCAAGCTTGACAAAAATAAAGAGGTACTGGTCAGAAATGACTGGGGAAAAATTGGGAGAACCTCAAAGCTTTAATGGTAGCAAGTCGCTCTTGAACATGACACTTTGTCCTCCGTACCACATCGGGTTGGGTTGTTTCATTCACCGGTCTCATCACCATGGTCTTCGCCAAACCATCCGTATTTGGGGTAATGCTACTGATCCATCACATCAATGTCGTTATATGTTCAAGAGATGTGTTCAGAAAGAGTCAACTGTGTCCCATCCACTGCCATACATTATCCTTCATCCACCCATGATCTCCACCCAGAATCATATCTCACAGATTGTTTTCACCTCCACTAAAATCATTAGCTTCGTTCCGCATCACTGATGTGGGATTCATTAAGGCCCTCCTTTGATGGATCGCTTCTTGTCGACTTCAGCTCATTATCCAAGAAGTTGATCTAGGAACACCCCCCCCAGTACTTTGAAGCTTGCATGCCTCAATGGCAAGTTTCTCACTTCCGGCGACAGGTATACATCAATGACCTTCGACCAGAAGATTTTGCGTGGTGTTCGACGCCAAGTCCTTTATTCACACCACGTGAATTGTACTGCAGTACCTTGAGGGTCATTGCCATTATTGGTGACTCCTCTCGCGCTTGTTAACGGTTTACATTATTGACCGGTAATCAAGCGATGTCTTTCCATGTTCGACTTCAGCGCAATTCTCACATGGATCGACTTGTACTTAGAGTGAAGATCGAACGAGATTGAGGACCCCGGATCTAGTTTCATCCATCTGGGCTGCGATATATATTCAGGAAAAATAAAGACATTTGATATGTACATCGTTGCAGCAGATGATCATCCTACTCAAAGGATGATAATTTCAGCAGAGAATTATCAGTCTATCATCAGAGGGTCGTCTGTCATATGTACTAAAATGACTTTATAAAGCTGAGCATGGGAATGCCCGCCTCAGCTAGATCATGAAAGCAGAATGAAAAATAATGTATTGTATTGTATTTTATTGCAGGGCACCTCTCAACGATTGAATGAACTTTGGATCCTCCTGATAAAGCATTTCACCCGATAAACGACCTCATACTTTAGGGGGCAACTGTTATAGACATTTTTGTGCCTAACAGCATGGAGCATGAAATGTCAATAATCTGAGGGATCCAAAGTCCCTAAACATGTTGTTCTTACCCTTAGAGGAAAAAGGTCTGCAAACCACAGCACTGAAAATCAGTTCTCCACCTGAAAACACTCAGAAACAGGCTATTTCTGGATCATGTCAGCTGCTCCACTGAGCATCTGCACTGAATGTCAACTACTCCTCTCTGTACCTGCGCTGAAGGTCAAAATTAATGAAGGCTACCTGCGCTGGGCGAGATTGGCCAAGTGGCACAGTCATTCTGCAAGGTGTCAACTGCCCAGGAAGCTTCCAAACTGACACTTGGGTCAAGGAATTCGCCTAGTGATGAGTAAGAGGGTCTTGATCTCCAAGTGGAAGCAAGAATCTCCAAGTGGACTCAAGAACTGAAGATTAACTAAAGTGGGAGAGGACACTAGTCAGCTTTATGCCAGTCTTAAGATGACTCATCCTTTCTCCAAAAACCTATATATAGATCTCTCTCATGAGGTCTAAGGGGGCTGGAATTTTTGTGGAAGTAAGGAAGTGCTGTTGGTTTGAGTATAGAGCTATTGGGTGTTTTGCTTGAAGGAGGTGAAGAGGAGATTTCTTTCAGCTAGGAGGTGTTGCTGGATTGGGCCTACTGTGGTTGTAACTCTCTCAGAACTTTACTTCTTCTATAATAAAGTATTTGAGGTTCTTCTATATGCATGTGTCTTGATGATGAATTGATGCTTGTATATTTGGTTTATGCTAATCCTTAAATCGATTATGGATGCATGCTTCTTGTAGTTTCCTTTTCTTGTGCTTTTACAGGATCTGTGTGTAGCTGGGCCGGTGAAAGAACAAGGAGCTAGGAGCAAGCGGCAAGGAGTGAAGACTGGATCGACTATTAGCGCAAGATAACGGTTAGTAGATCATCCTTTTCTTCCCTCTCTCATCTCATAAAGAAGAAACTTTGAATAACTTTGCATTCAGTTGTTGCTGAAGTACTATCACCTTCAGAGTGGGATAGGGGCATTCTGCATTAGATACTTTTCCCAACAACACATATTTTCCACCGCAGAGGCTAACATCCAAGGTCACAAAGGATCTGGATGCTATTAAATATAAGATTTTCAGTCTGCTATTACCTTAAGATGTACCTATTGAGGGAAAATTGTTGGCCTAAGTACTGTACTTGAAAATGGAAGATTGGGATTTAAATGATCGAAGAAAATACCCATGGTATGAGCCCAACCAATACCTAAAATTTGTTTATTATGTAGAAGTAGGCATCAAATGAGTTGAACCAATGAAGTGGGTTTTTGGAATTTAGCGCACGGGATTGTTGAACATGATGTAAGTTCTGCATTTCGAGCACAGTAGTACAAATACTATCTCTGTGCACCAATTGTTGGCTCTAGTGCATGATGAGTGTCTTTGGCTTGGGATGCCCATCCATATTGATGAGATGCTGATCAAATATATTATCGCACTCCCTTGTCAGGGGGTAATTCTAGATGATGCGTTTGTAGGAAAGTCACAGGAGAAGAAAATTGTAGATCAAATTAAAATTGACTTTGGATTGATCAAGAAGTCCTGGGGCTACATCGTTATCTCTATCAATGATGAGGTTGTATGGTTTTATGCCTCTCTTTTGGGCGGGAAGATTATCAGAAAGTGTCGTGCAGATGAAGCAACAACCCCTGTTGTTTCCTTGTCTATGCAGTCCAACCAGGGGGTCTAGTTCAACTGGGAAAAGTACCTGTGTCGAGAATTCCTAGATGATTTCCGTGAAGCACAAGACAAAGGAAATTTGTTTCATATGGCTGTTACTTTTGATTGCATTAATAGCTTGGAGATTACTAGAGGAATTACAATTCTCGCCTATCGACCTTGATATTTGTGAAGCTACACAATATGCCTCATTGTGGGATTGCAAAGATCCTTAAAGGGCCATGGAGAAAAATATGTTTTGGGTTTTGTTCAAAAAAGACTTCCGCATAATGATTAAACAACAACTACAATTATCACCTTACCTATTTCTCAATACTGTGATGTTATAGAGTTCAAGGCCAGTTTTCATAATGTATATATATATATATATATATGTGTGCCAAGAAGGATTTGGCGGAAGATTGGCATGCGCTACCATATATGTTAGCAGAAGAAAATATTTTTGCTATTATCAGTAAGTCATCGAGCGATTGACTCACTTGAACAACAAGACAACAGTAGGCACATGAACGACCTTTTCCAAGATGAAAGTTGAGAAGAAAAATTTGAAGAAAGACCCAAAGAAATATCCAAACAAGGTCATGATTGACCTAGACGAACCCACTGTGCTAGAGACAAAGCGTGCAATCGACACAAAAACTATCGAGGAGGAAGAGGGTGGTGTAGACCCTTTTGTGTGCATGGAGGACTTCGAGTCTCTATTCACTGCCAAGAAGCGGTAGAAGAAGAGCGCTAGCGGTGTATGGAAGAAACAAAGTTGGACAAGTCCACAAGCATCGAGCCACTGGCCCTCATAGAGGGGGACTTTAATGAAATTGGGGATATTGTCATATCCGTGACAGAAGATATTTGGGGACACATTGAAGAGAAATACCAATCAGTATTGACGAAGACCCAACGGGGCCTTAAGGAATTGCAGGTATAGACAGGCATTATACAAGTGAGCGCGAGTCAAGCAAGCCTGAAGAAAGCAAGTGGGATAACATCAACAACAAATCTTACCACATACATCCACGCAGTGCAGTTTCTAGAGGGATCATTACATGTTGAGACTTCAGAGAATAGGGTGTGCCTATTTCATATGAAGAACTTGAGCCTTAACCGTGTGACACTCCTTATTTAGTCATTGCATGAACTACATCAAGGAGTATCAGATGAGCTCAGGGTCCGGGAACATCAGGAATTCCTGGTTATCAGTGAAGTCAAAACTAACAACGAGCAAATGTTTGAGGAAAAGGCACAATCACTAAATGAACGAGAAGAAGTCATTGTACACAGTAAACAACTACAAGCGTTGATAGCACAAGTATGCATTGAGCTTCCTGAGTTACAGATTCCAGTAGAGGCACCTTCATCCAAGAGATTACAGAAGTTGGTAGTCGTAGTGAAAGAATCTAAGGTCAAGGTGGGAAAGGTGCAGTTTGAGCTGTAGCTACAGATTTTAGAGCTTCAAATGAAGCTATAGCCTACCACCCCTCCTGAAGTCTATGAGTAGCGCAAGGCTCCTTTGAAAACCAATATGGAAGTTCTGGCCACTACTATTAACGACTGCAACCAAATTTTTGAAAGTGTGATGTAAATGTGGGCCTCACTATAGGAGGATCTGCAGCTACAGATAATTGAAGCTAACATCCATTAGAAGCAACTACAGTTTGCGGAGATCAAGGTGATAGCATGGACCTTAGGACATGTGCAGAGGTTCGCCAGACTCCAAGAAGGGAAATTTGTACAAACTCAGATTGATGAGATGCGTCAAAAGGCCTCTTTCATTTCAACAAGGACATAGTCATGGGCCAACAAAGCAAGCTAACTATCATAGAATGTCTAGAGTAAATTGAAAGCCCTTCAATAGATGGAGAGGACAATGAGCTTAGCAGTCGCAGGGCCAACTACAAAGAAGTTGGTTGAAGAGGTTTAGCAGGTCGTCGCAAAGTGTACAACGAAACTTCAAGCCTTGAAGTCTGAATTCAGCGACCTCAAAGCACGTGTTGAGGATATACCAATAGAGTGACTTGAGATGAGTCACATATTTGTGTTCGGGGCCTGTTGGGACACAGTCCCTTAGGCTTAATTTTTTCTAAGTCTTAAGTCAATTTTTAATAATATATTGTAAACTCTTATCATTTTGAGGGGTGGAGTGCAAGTCGCACTGGTTGTTAAGAGTCAAATGGAATTTTAGGAATGTCAAAGCCCCTTGTTTTGTAAATGGATGAGTTGTATTATGCTCTGCCCATGGTTCACGGACCATGATAATGTAATGCAAACAATATAAAAGGGAGTCATTGAGGAGTCATTAGGCAGTTAAAAAAAGGAAAGTTCAATGTTATGATTGATGCTTAGAGTTTGAATTGTATTTTCTGTACTCGGGTGAAGGGGAAGGCTCTTGTTGCTGTGTGTGCAAAGAGATTGGTAAGTCCATAGCTAAGTGGCCCTACAGCTGTGTGTGCAGGGTCTAAAAAGTATATATATTGAAGATCTTGAATAATAAAGAGTACTTGAAGCAATTATGTGCCCTAACTATATACTTATACATTTTCTGTATTTTTGCTAAGTTGAATGCCATTTATCTGTAATATTGTCTTAATTACTCTGCAAAGATCTGAATCTATTGTTATATATTATTTAATGCATGATTAGAACCTTAGGGAAAGCTCATAACTATGTTTAATAGGAAATTTCCTTAAGTTTGGGGATTTCAAGTATAAGGGTTTGCGAAGGTCAGATCAAGCCTTGAATTGAAGAAATGCCTTACCCACACATCACAAAGACTTATGGATGCATAAACATGGTTCTAGGATCCCCCAATACTACCTTGGGTGAGACTGCAACCTACGCTTAGCAGATTGTTGCCGAAAGCACTCGTAGTGTAGGTTTTTGTTGGTTAGTGCAGCTAACTCTAAACCTGGGTCCAAGCCTCATCAAGCCAACACCGTCATCATAGATCATAAATAATTTAACCAATTTGTATTTATTTCATATCTATCATATATGATCCATCTCCAAGTTCCCTAGTGCACACCTATTTCAGATCAAATCATTCATAAACAATTCAAAACTTGTACGCCCAACACCTTGATATCCGTCTATTTATATAGTATTTTCCTTAGCCAACACCTTAGGTAAATACTTTGGTTATGTTGTAAGTATTCTTTGATGAGATCAAATATCCGTTGTTGCTTCCAAATACTATGGGTCAATACCATGGTAAGGACCCCTAGTATGCATAATACCATGGTGAAGATTATGTACGCGACTTCTCTTCACCATACATGCGCATGTACACGATCTTGCTTTATGGGACCCCCGTATACTTTCTCACAATTTATCTCTTCCATCTATGATCCAGATTTAAACAGGAACTCAAAAAATTACAAAGATAACCATAAACACAGAGATGCAGCAAAAATAATACTTCATTCATTAATGTAAAATACTGAAGTATCCTTACAAACAGAAATGGAAATACACCAGCTAGGGCAATGGTAGCTTATCTCTGAGAAGGGATGTGGTGGCTACAGGCCTTTGAACTGAACTACTATGAGGCTCAAGGGCCTTTTTATTATTGAAAAATAATAGTAAACCTTAAACAACCAAAACCCTAACCCAAGGAGATGTAACACCAAGAGTTTATGGGTCCCGTTGGGGTGAGTTGGACAACCAGCTTCCCGGGGTCATGACTTCGTCATATTATCTTCATTTGACACGCATGATAGCCCATTGGAAAGATATCTTTTAGGAGTATTATGGAAAATCATTGGCGGTAGATTTCCAAGAAAACGTTGTTTAGGTCCTCAAAACGGATCCAAAAGTTTAGGACCCGAAAAATTGCTAAAAATAATAAGCTATGCTACAATTAAGGAAACTGAAAAATTGAAAGAAGCAATGGTGGGGGTCCAAGTCGAATTGGTAGGTGGCCACCAATATCCACCTGGATCATTCCTCCCCCCTTAGGAAGCAATGCCCCCATTGCGTTGAGTTCCTCCATGAGATGAGGAAACTTCTGCTGAATTTGGTCCTTGGTGAGCCACTTGCCCTGGTGAAGGAATTGGCTTGCTTTGACAACTCGATACAATTGGATATTCTGCTGGTGAGTGTGCTTGATCCATGTGTTCATGATCCAATCAGTTTCAACTTGTTCCATGCAATCTGGATTTAACTCCATGGGTGTGAGTTGTTCTACAATGTTGGATGTGTCTAGTAATGGTGGAAAGTATGGCTGAAGGTGGTCCACATTGAACACTGGGTGCAGGTCAAGGAATGGGGGAATGCTAAGCTCAAATGAATTGTCTCCCACAGCCTTGGTAATGGTGTAAGGACCATATTGGAGAGGTCTGAGTTTTTGATAGGCTCCAGTATGGCGTTCCTTTTGAAAATGCAACCAGACTTTGTTGCCCACCTTAAACTTGTGTGACACCTGATGTTGATCATGTCGCTGCTTGTACTTGGCATTTCATTTCTCCAGAATTTCATGGAACTGCTAGCAAATATGTTGGATTTTCTCAATGAATTTGTTTTCCTTATCTGTTTTAGACTGGACATGAGCCAAATCTGCATAAGTAGTTGCAAATGGCATGGCCACATCAATGGGACATAATGGCTAGAATCCCAAGCCCACTTGAAAAGGGTTGTTGCTAGTCAAGCTGTGGAGAACTCAATTGTAGCTATGTTGAACATAGGGGAGGCTCTCGTCCCAAGTGTGTGGATGCTTTGAGTTGTACATGTGCAGAATGTGTGCGATCATCTTGTTGAAAACCTCTATCTATCCATTGGTTTGAGGATGGAAGGTTGTGGACTTAGTGATTTTGGTGTCCTGCATCAACCAGAAACTGGACCAAAATGTATTGAGGAACCTACTGTCTCAATCTAAGATGATAGACTGTGGGATTCCAAAGTGTACCCACACTCATTCAAAGAAGAGTTTAGCAGTGGCTTCAGCTATGATATTCTTCTTACATGCTACCATAATGGCCATCTTCGACAACCTGTCGATGACCACAAAAACATAGTCATTTCCATGCTTAGTGGAAGGAAGGCTTGACAATGTACATGCGACCAAGGATCTGAAGAGGTACCACATTCCGTAGACCTATCTATCCAAACACTCGATGAGCATTGATTTGGGTTTGCCCCCCAGGCCAAGAAAATTGATTGCTACAATATTTCTAAAATGGCGATGATCCATGCTGACAAAATGTTTAGGAATCTTCTGAATCCATTAGATATAGAAGATTTCATATTGCGGGTTTCCACTGTGGCCACTTCCGCCAGATTCCTCGGAGGCAGTAAGGCAAAAGTACCCATTAAGGCAGGGTCTTTTAGGAGACCTACTCCGATATTTTGAAGCGAATGATTGCTTCCATGGATCATTGGAATGCTTCCCGTAACTTGTGAATTGTTGGGGAGAAATGTTTGTTGGTCGACGATTGTAATTCCTCCTTGAAAGGGAAATGCAATTTTCCTGAAGTAGGTCGACACAACTGCGGCCATGGCATATATCCAAGGCCTTCCCAGTAGGATGTTGTAATCAAGGTTTTCGTCGATTACTTCAACATCAATTTCTACTGTTTTTCCCCCTAGTTCAACTTGCAAGTTACTTAAAATCCCGTATGGAGTGTATGATCGTCCATCAAATGCTTTTAACGTCATTGACAATCTCGACAAGGGTGGTGAGCCTAAATTTTTACAGCAACTCATTGACATAATACATGTAGATGCCCCCTCATCAATAATTGTTCGATGAACAGTTTTGTTGAGGGTTTTCACTTGAATAAGGAAAGCTAGTAGAGCTGGTAACTGAGGGTCATATCCTTTATGATCAAAGGCCACAAGATTGGAATCCATTGGGTCAATCCCACCTATTGCTGATAATAAAGCTTGCTTTTGGGAGGGGCAATTTTGCGGTACCTCAACTGTCGACATAGCGGATGGAGATTGGGCCAAGTCCTCTACTATATTATAATTCTGTGCTACTTTTGCACGAGGATTAAATGTCGATTTGTGTACTACTCCCTTTGGCAACTTTATCATTGGTTTAGGAATGATGGGTGGAACAAATTCGGTGAAAGTTGTTGTCGAACTACTAGGTTGTTCATTAGCCTTGTTATTCGACAGCCGTGGATTCCTGTAATCTTTATTCCTTGTCAAAGCATCATTTTGGTGCTTTGAGATAGACAACATAAGCACTTGGGATCAGGAAGCATTTTGATTAGAAACCAGTTTGGTTCCTGGGTTTGGAAACTGATTAGTCAATACTGTTGATGTTTTTGAACTCTTAAAGAGTTTCTTAACTTCATCTTTATGTGGACAATCTCTCGTCCGATGATCCTCATCGCATATATGACACCCCGCAGGGGGTTTCCTTGCCCACAAGGGTTTGTGGAAGCTTTATCATGATTCTTTTTTCTCCCTTTCTTTTTCTTCTTGCCCCCTGGTTGCTTCAGTTGTTTGCCCTTGTCAGTCAACATGGCATTTACTTCCGAGGCAAGAAGTTCCTCATTTGCATTTTGACTAGAAATCTTACGGGCCTTTTTAGATGTAGCCTTTGTCGATTTCGTGTCTGTTGCGCCAATCACGCCATTGCCAGCATGAGAGTCATTGTTTGATTTAGGAGGAGGAGGAACTGAGAATTACGGTCTAGGGGCGTCAGGTATTTTATCGTAGAGCGTGCCGAACTGAGTGTAAATCAAGTCTAAATATTGCACACGAGTGATAACTTGCTCTTCTGTGATGACTCCCCCTTTTGCCACATCTTCGTGATGGAAGGTAGTAATGACTTGATAAACCATTCATCTAAGAGTTGATCGGGAACATACGTTTTTACCATTCTACGACGACGTCGCCACTCATGTATATGATCAGATATGTGAGTGGCCATCGTTTGTTTGAAGTTGGTAAGCAGTTCCGTTCCCATTTCGTACCTTATCGGTAATTGAAAATGGGTTAAAAAGGTTGTGGCTAGGGTACTGAAGTTGTCGAATGAAGCTCTAGGCAATTCGATATACCATTTTGCTGCCGGACCAGTTAACGTCCTCTAGAAAAGGTGAAGCCTAATCGAATCATCGTTTAGGGTGTTTGATGAACACCACAGATGAAATGTCATCACATGATTCGATGGGTCTTCACCCGGATTTCCATTAAATTTAGGAACATCTGACGGAAGTTTATGCGGAATCGCTGGCCACCAAGGGGCATAAGCAATTGGATCATTCGTCAGCCGGTTTAGATCTAGTAATTCTAGAGTTGCTATAAAGGGTAACTGTTGATTCAAGTTAAGCGAAGCATACCCAGGATAAGATGGAATCGCCTGAGCAGTGGTTCTTTGCATACCAACATAATGTATTTGATGCTGGCAATTTTGACAAGGTTGATGGGCATAACCATTATAATATGGTTGTTGATAACCACTTTGGAAATGCAGTTGCCCATTACTTACAAATACTTGTTGCTCAGGTCCTTGATATGATTTTTGGAATGCACCATTTGCCCTGGTTGTTGGACCATTTGCTGTTGTCCAATACTGGATGATTGACCAAGATGACGAGTCATAGTACTTGTTTGAGCCTGAGTCGCTCCAGATAAGGAGGCACTAACCTGAGGTTGTGATTGAGTCGTCGAGACAAGAGGCTGTTGTATTGCAACCTGAGAAACTTGGGGTTGACATACAACAGGTAGCACTTGTACTTGTGACGCAGTCACCATAGTAGGTATAGTGGGAATATTCGACACAGGGTGGACAGGTTGCATTGAATATACAACCCTTGGTTGTTGAGGTAGTATTGGTACCCAACCGTTGGATGTAATTCCAGTTTGACCTGAACTTTGTTGGAAAATCCCATATGGTTGTTCTCCGGGGGGGAACAATGAAAAGGCATACTGTCCTCCATATGGTGGCAATCCAGTACTTAAAGGGTAGATTGGCCTTTGAAGACACATTGGATCAATTCGTTGAGTTTCAACATAAGAAATACCAGATGATAATCCAGATGAAGAAATAGGAACAGACCATGTCGTCGAAACAGTCCCTGATTGGACTCCAGCTTGTTGTTGATAACTTGCCGGGACAGATGGTATACTGGTGAACATTGTTGGAATAGCAACAAGAGGTTCTGCTATCACTGTGTCGGATGACACAGTCCTAGATGTCGACAGTTGTTCAAACATATCTAGTCTATCCAAAATATTTTCTAGCGATTCTACAAGAACTTGCGATGAAGGGAGACTAACTTCGAAGACCAACGAGGGAAACATGATGATTATTCCGTTTAAAATAAATTTTAGACGCTTTGACACAACTTGTTTCTTCAATTTTTAAGAGTCGAGAAGAAACAAAAGATGACTCTAGTCGCCTTCGATTTTTAATGAGCCTGAAGTGACAAGTGCTCAGATGGACCTTTTCCATTAAGGAGTCTGAAAAGGAACAAAAGGGACTGCTCTGGAAATCTAGGTAGAGGGATTACCAAACCAATCGCAAAACTGCAGAATACTTTTTACGGTACGGCAGTCAATCTTCCCTAATGTTGTGTTCAGTGCATTGGGATCGATAGGGCGGCAGACACAGCTTCCTATGGATAAAGGATTAAGCCTATTGGGGTCTCCCAAAATATACTCGATGGTACGTGGGAGCACATGTCCATACTGGCACTTATCGTCTCAAAGTGGAGGAATCACCCAACCATCAAAGAGAACAACAGTTACCAGGCTTTACGACGCCGGAATATGTCTCTAGCCTAGACTTCTAAATGTTGTGCGTTAAGTTCCAAAGCATTGTTAGATTCATTGAATTTATTTTATAGTTATTCTTGTTTATGAAGTTTTCCTTTCAGGTTCACCGCGAGATGTAGATGTAATTCCTAAAATGCAATCTAAGATGATAAACAATCTTTTTATCTTCTTTGTGCAATGAAAATCCTAGCTACTAAGGAAAGAAAGACAGAATCTTTTCACAAAGAGCAAAGAGCACACTCTAAATGCACTTTCCTAAATCAAGCCAATCAGACTGTCTATATGCAAATGCACATGCATGTATTTGTTTTTCAACTTTCTTAGTATATGAATGCTAAAAAGAAATTTGATGCACAAATCTGAATTTCTTTTCAAGCAACAAATATCAACAAGTCTCTTTTCGAAAAAAAAAAAAATGGAGACGATCACAACACCTTACGATTTTGAAATGAATACTTGTTCTTGACACTAGAAAATTACAAATTCATACCAAAAGCAATAGTAATAGGATAATCGACCATCAACCGCAATCAAACTCTTTCCTACGATTGAAATCGACACTTGCGACAGTTTCAAATCAAAGGACGACAATACGATTATGCTACTTTTGCAAAGGAGAACTGTAAATGACTCAACAAACACACAAAAACATCTACAGTTCTTTTGTACAAAGGAGGCGGAATAACAGCAAGGAAAAGGGGTTTCAACCAGACATATACTGATCACAAGCAGCAAAATTCAGGAATAGAACTGGAAAGAATGAATCACAAAAGCCAAAACTGCACAGAGCTAGTCTGATCAACGCACCTGTAACAGAGAGAATTTGAAATGCAGCGCAGCTTGTCCACTCGGGAAGTGCGCTAAAATTCAGATTCTCTGAATAGTACCTGCGCTGGGCCATAAATGAGACTTTGTTCGGGTTGCGGGTCACATTTTGCAGTTTAGTTCTTGGGTTTTGGCCGAGAAAAAAGCAATCAGTAATGCAACAATCAGGGGTAGATCTAAGGAGGATATAAGAGCTATCACAAGGGAAATCAGATAGTTTGTGAATCAGTTGTTTAAATCATAAACAAATCCAGTAGATGGATTGAAGTAGCAGTTATCTACTTTGCATTTGCTATGGAAAATGCAGTTCGAATGCTACCTGTAAGTTTATGAAATAGACAACAAAGAATGATAAACAAACCAACTAATTATCTCCCCAGTGGAGTCACCATTTTGTTCCAGGGAAAAGTGTCTATATAGAACTACTCTATCCCACTAAGGTGTGACAGCTGCCTTAGAGACAAACAGAGAAAAGCTACTTTCATTTTTCCTTTATGAATTATAGATAGAGAGGAACAGAAAGACCAACCTCTGTCTTGCGCTAATCTCCTGATTTGATTCCCTTCTTCTTTGATAGCCTTCAGCTACCTGCTCCCTTGCACGCCCAGCTTCACAAAGTACCTATAAGATCACAGAAGCATAGCATTATACAAAGACATGGATCTATAATCATAAACAATCTAGGATCAGATGTAAATTGACCATACAAATGTAGCAAGCATCAATGACACAAAAGCATGTATGAAAACTTGAATAGATTTTATTGATAAACAAGAAAAGAGCCAAGAGGAGTTACAACCAGTTTTTCTGACCCAGAATCAACCTCCCAGAAAAGAAGCCCCTCTTCACCTCAAACAAAGCTTAGATCACCCAACAATCTGATGTTTGTCTCAAGAAACCAACAGCTATTCCTTACGATATGCAAAATTCCAGCCTCTGGATCTCTGGGATGAGGGATCCATATATAGATGTTTGTAATGGAGATGAGTCATCTCAAGATTTGATTAGTGTCTTCCCTCTGATAGTTCTTGCTTCCACTTGGAGATTAATGGTCTCTTACTCATCCTTGGTCGAATTCAGTGAGGCAAGTGTCACAGGAGAAGATTCGGGAAGCTTCCATTGCCTCTCCACCTCGCGGAATGACACTGCCATTTTTCATTTCTCGCTTATCGCACCCCACAGAAGGAATTTTTGAAATGCAACGCACTTAGCCAGTGGAGCAGCTGAAATGATCCCGTTTTGACCAATTCTGAGCAGTTTTTCATGGAGAACTTCTGGGAGAAGCTGTAATCTGTTGACCTTGTTCCTTTAGGGGTTAGAACAACACTTTTAGGGACTTAGGAGCCTTTGGTTTATGGACATTTCATGCTTGGTGTTGTAGGGCCCAAAAGTGTCTATAACAGTAAGACAGTCAAGACAGAGTGAATTCAAGCAATTTTTGAAATATCATTCCTTGTTATACATTTAGATTTTAGAGAAACAAATAAGATTATCGAAAAAACATAAGGAAAAGCAACATTGAACATGGAAGAATACTTATTTCTATTTCACTTTACACAAGAATCTTGTAAAATATTTGATCTTTATTCCTTGATCCAGCAAGCCAATCTAGTCATTAATACAATAGAACTTTGATTTGAGAGAAAAAGTCTATAGAAATGTCTTGGAATCCACCCTACATACTTTGAAATGTGAAGTATTTATACAAAAATATTTACAAAATATCTCAAAACAACTTGAGACTTAATCTAGGGAATAAGAATATCTTCTTGCATGAAGATAGAGACAAATGTTAAACTGCTTCATGTTGTCCCTTTTATTATAGTGTTGTTGGTTGTTTCCGTTGAGTTGGAGCCCTTTAATCTTATTGATAGTTGTGGTATTTCTATGCTAGAATATTCTTTACTTTGATCTTTTACTGATACTATTTGACTGTTAGGCCCCTATACTACTAGTGTAACCACTTATTGTTATTAGTATAACCCACTTATTATATTGATGTACCCATGTAGTGCCCATATTGTTACTATTATGCCACATAGAAGCCCACCATTGTTACTGTTGTGCCCTACAATATTATTGTTATGTAGGCTTTGATTGTATTGGGACCACTTAGACTCCTATATATAGAAAGGAGGTATTTTCATTTGTATCATCCAAGAATTGTTCATTTATGTAATGTAAAGGAGGTTTCCCCCTAAAAGAGGCTGAATTCTAAGGCGTGGATCTCTCTTTTCTATCTTTTTTTGAGCTGGTTTCATAACATTTGGTATTAGAGCTTTGGATTCTAGGGTTTCGCTGCTCCAAACAGGTCATCGTGGAATTTTCGCTATAACTCTTTTTTTGTGACGTTTCAGAAGTCGAAACAAAAACCCATTTGAGAAGAATTGGCACTGAACCTTGGGTCCGAATTTCAGATCTTTTCGCGCGATATTTTCGGAGATATGATCTGCAGAAGTTGGTCTTTTTGCAGACTCCTGAATTACACTCAAAACAGGTGACCTGGGGAAAATCGTCATAACTTTCTTTCTGAGCATCGGATTGAAATTTCATAAGAAGTTACAGAAAGAGGACGGATTTTAGTTTCTGTTTATATATATTTAAGAGTCAAAGGTTGAAACAGTGACACGTGGCACTTCATACAAGTTCGCTCTACTGAACTAGTCTATAATCAGGTCACTGCGGGAGATTGTGCATAACTTTTTCTTGGAGAATCCAATTTGGATCATACTTGTGGCATTGGAAAGAGGACACAGAGGGCTACTACAGGTCACAAGTTTAGAAATTAAAGATCCGAAAGTACAGAGTTACAGTCGTTTCAAGGTAGAGCTCCTAAAATCAAGAAAAGCAAGATGAGGAAGTTTGATGGCAAGGATCCGTTAAATTGGATACTTCAGATGGAGCAATATTTTTATATACATGGTGTACAACTGTTACAAAAGGTATGTATTGCATCTTCATATTTAGAACCAGATCAATTTTTATGGTACAAAGGGCTTTGTTCTCGTAAAAAACGTGTTATGTGGTCAATTTTCACGGAGGAAATGATAGCACATTATGAGGATATAAAGAGCAACACCTTCTTTAGAGCAACACCACAACAATTGGAAAGAGTAAAAGGGCTTTGTGACAAAATGGAAAGAAAAATTATGGAAACCAGGAAGCATACCCCTCACAACTATAAAGATGGAAGTGTTTTTTCTCCCAGCCTTCCACAACCTACAAGGGTTACACCACAACAATTGGAAGAAAAAAGAGAAAAAGGTCTTTGCTACAATTGTGATAGCAAATGCACTAAAGGTCATAGGTGTGCTGAGAAGAAATTATTTTACATAGAATATGAAGAGGAGGAAGAAAAGGATCAAGAAACATCAAAAGAAGAGGATATACGTCAGGACACCACCCCAGAGAAAGAAGAAATGAATCAGACCATATGTTGTAAAGCATTGGCAAGAATTACCACTCCTCAAAATCTCAAGATAGAAGGACATATCAAGAAGAAAAAGGTGCAAGAAGTGAAAGATCACATCGAGAAAGAAGAAATGAATCCAACCATATCTTGTAATTCAATGGATGAAATTACCACTCCTCAAACTATCAAGATAGAAGGACATATCAAGAAGAAAAAGGTTCAAGTAGAGAAAGATCATATCGAGCATCAACAGCAAGTTCTCCAACTTTTAAAGGATAACGCCACTTCGGTGCAAAATCAAATGAAACAACAGGTAGATCAACATCATAGTGAAAAATGTTTTGATGTGAGTGATTGGGTATTTTTACTGCTACATCTCAAGCAAGCTATTTATGAGAAGGAAATGTTGGCAATACTACATGCACTTAAAAAATGGCGACCTTACCGAATGGGAAGATGCTTCAAGGATGAGGATGTGGAAGCATTGTTTTGTGCTATTTATATTATCCAACCAAATTGGATAAATGAAGCAACGGATGAATGGAAGAAGAACGAAGAAGTATGGCCACTTATTCAAAAGTTGCAAAAGATCCCAATTCAAGCAATATTGCCAGAAATTGAAGAGGAAGGAAAAATCATATTGGAACCTGGAGAAGTCACAGAAACAAGAACCTGACAGCTACGAAATCGATCAATTTCAGAGTATCTCATCAAGTGGAAGAACTTACCCGCTGAATATTCCACATGGGAGGACAAGAATTTTATATAGAAGCATCAAGAACTACTCAAGCGTTGAGGACAACGCTTTTTGAAGGAGAGGGGCATGTTAGGCCCCTATACTACTAGTGTAACCCCTTATTGTTATTATTATAACCCACTTATTATATTGATGTACCCATGTAGTGCCCATATTGTTACTATTATGCCACATAGAAGCCCACCATTGTTACTGTTGTGCCCTACAATATTATTGTTATGTAGGCTTTGATTGTATTGGGACCACTTAGACTCCTATATATAGAAAGGAGGTATTTTCATTTGTATCATCCAAGAATTGTTCATTTATGTAATGTAAAGGAGGTTGCCCCCTCGAAGAGGCTGAATTCTAAGGCGTGGATCTCTCTTTTCTATCTTTTTTTGAGCTGGTTTCATAACATTGACTCTGTTACCCTCTGACCCCGTTGATTTGTCTTTTACCTGTTTCATCTCGTTGACTTCATATTTAATGTGGTAACTTCCTAATGTAAAAAATTTTCATAGTAAATCTATCATTTTCTCCCACCATGTTGCCTCAGGCAATCTCATTCTCAACATTCTTCTATAAATTTCATCTATCTCTGTGTATTTTGCAAAATTGGGCTTGGTGAGAAACAAATGCTTCACCTCATGTTCTAGGAAAGACAGGTTCGCCAATGTATCATACAATACTTTCCTAGTTGGCGGGGTTTTAATGCCCGAAGAGCTAGCTTGTTCCTTAGCCAATCTCCTGAGTCTATCACTATAGTCCAATTGGGTCATGAGTTTATCATTGATGACCATAGGATTGGGAAGGCCTTTATCCCTCAAAATTTGAAATTTAGCCATAAACCTGTCAATGGCTACCTCCATTTTGTGGCACCTCTCTTCTAAGTTGAGCATGAGGTTTCTTTTGGAAAGAACCTTTTTAATCTCTAGGATGGCTCCAGTCCTATCCTCTATGCCAAGCTCATGGAGCTCATGTCCTTTCTTACTATTTCAGAGGTGGATGAGTCAATTTGCATCCTCAGTTTGTCTCCTAATTCTTCCCTTACTTTCTGGATAGCTTCAGTGGCTACCTTCACCAATTCAGTTTGCTCAAATATAACTTGGATTGATCTCCAAATATCATTGACAGAGCCAATGACATTGGCCTAGAGCATCTCTTTAGTCTATCCTATTGGCTTCTGTATTGTCAAATATTTCTATAGGACTTTGATTTTCTCACCCATTCTTTAGGATTTCTGTGTTTCTTCTCGTTGCTAAATTTGGGCAAGATTACAGTCAGTTTCTAAACTTGCCACTTTCTCCTTTAACTTTTTGAGCTCTGTATCCTGGATGGACATATCCTCCATGGATTTTATGAGTTTTGCTTTTTTTTCAGTTGATGTACATGCTACTGTAGTGGACTCAGTTGTAATAGGAAGTGATATTGCAAGTGGAGCTGCAGGTGCCAATGATGTTGCCATTGTTGAAGGAACTGCTATTGATACTGTAGGGATGACATTTTTGAAATTTGTGGCTAGGTCACTTTTCCTTGGCTGAATCAAAGTGTCCAACTCCTTCTCTTCTTCTTTAAGTTGATCATTTAGCTTTAAGACTATGTCCATAAGCTCTTCATGTCCTTGTTGTGCTTCTAGGACTTCTATTGTTTGAGGGTGATGCAACTGGGGAATTTTGAGTTGTTTCTTCAGTGCAGCAATGTCATCATTCTTCTTTTTAATTTGCTGCTCTATTTCTTTCAAATCCTTGGGATAATGTCCCAATTATATAACTAAGTCCTCTAAGGACTTGATTCTTGTATCTTTGGCCTGTGAGGAGGCCTTCTCCAACTGAAGCTGAGCTAACATATTGTTTAAATAGTTCTGTAATTGGTGGGATGCTATTGCCTTCCCTATCAATGTAGAATAAATCATCTCACCTGTTTGCTTATGTAGCTCAATCTGATCAATGGGATGAATATCCTTTGCCAGTACTTCAAGATCTACTTTCTTAAAATCTAATGTTGTTCTTGGCTGCTGAGTGGTTGACTTGATGAAGGTCATCTACATTTTCCCCTCTTTAAGATCAAAGGCTGACATAAGCCTTGTTTGATTGGTAGGGGTCATCTTCAGATACTGTGCATAGGTTTGGGCTTTCAACCTCTCATTTCTAGCCTTTATTTCTTTGTATCTCTCCTTGATATCTTGGTCCTTATCTATTGACATTCTGAAAGAGGATACCTCAATACTTTGCTGCCTTTCCAACATATGAGTGTGTGATGTGGAAGGTTCTAGAGTGCATCCAAATGGAGTGGCAAGCCTATTCCCATCTCTTTCTGTGCTTATAACCTCAGTTGTCTCCTCTTTATATTCCTGTTCAGGGAAAATATTCACTCTTTGTCTCTTAGCCTGGCTTGTCTCTGCATAGGCTTGTGATGTTGCTCTTTCTGAAGTAGTGGCCCCTTCCCTATTTCTCTTGAGGATTTTCTCCTCATTTAGAGGAGTCTGTAGAATTGGAGGGGTACTCATGGTGGTTTCTGGTCTATCTGATTTCTCTGGTATATCTGTTTGATCTGGCACTTCTGATCCCTCTGGAACCTGTGATTCTTTTGGCAACTGCAAGAAATAACCCTCATCAAGCTGTTTCTCTAGATCAATTAATGCATTTTACATAGAAACTTCAATAATATCCTGTCCTTTAAAGTGTTTTCCACCCATTGTATTTGGTTGGCATACTTTTCTATCTCAGGGATGTGGTGATGAATATAGGGAGCCATCTTGTTTTTCTACCTTCTTTTGCAGATGAAATCCAAGGGATCGTATCTCCATATGAGGTTCAGTTTTAGTTTTAATCTTTGAAGGATTAGGTCTATCTCCTTTCCAGGTTCTCTGCTATTACAAATAAAGGGACCTAATTGGTCTTTGATCTTGAGCTAGGCTTTCTTTTTGGCTTTAACAAAGGGTATCTCAACTGAATTTATTATCTGCCTGTAGTACTCCAAAGCAAATAACCTCATTGGGAGGTATTTAGGTGGTTTGTATGTGGCCAAATCACAGCCATAAATCCTGATATCAGTGTGGTTTTCGTATAAGTACCAATCCCATAGTTTGGATTGTTTTGAGAGTTGCAGGATCCTCTTTATATCTGAACTGATTCTTGGAGGAGGGCTACCTATCAGTATTGTCACAATGGGATGTACAAATAGGTCTATGAAGTCTGAAAATGAATATGGGGAGTGATATTTATGGATCAATGGAGTCCATAAAATTACTAATCTAGGGTGACCTTTCGTGTCAAGCTTCTAGAGAGTAAAGGGGAACTTATCTGCTTAGTAGTATAGAAAAAGGTGATACAAAACAGAGGAATACTTGAAGACTCGCTCATTACTCATCCTAAGGAACTCGTCATGCATTCTATTGGCTATAAACTTGGCATAATCATAAATGACATCAAGAGGTTGTCCTAGAGTGAAGATGGACATGAAAGCAAGGATGATTTCATCTATATACTAACTGGTGGTATGTTGGCATTGTGGCACTGATTCAGAGCTATGGCATAGGTGTTGTCCTTGATGGCAACTCACTTTGGTGACATATATTAGTACAAGCTCTCAGAATGAAGGAAAAATATATATATGCAGGTTCACCTAGACGAATGTGTGTATACACGTAGGTTAGACGTTATAAAGGCGTGTATGCGTATACATGCACTTTCACGCAAGGAAAAGCGTGTATATGTTGGAGAACTTACTTTTGGTCCATGGTAGTTAGTCCTTGGTATTTGAACCTATGGTTTTGGACCATGGTATCTCGTCAGAAGTGTTGATCCCAAGTATTGGGTCCATGGTATTGTTTTATTATGGTTTTGGACCTTGGTATTGTGAAAGGCCTAAGACTATAAAAGGGGAAGAAGATTATTTGGCAATGGATCATCTGAATCAATTGAATATCTAATAAGTGCTAGATCTGAAATATTGGCGATTGGGGTTATCGTGCATATTTGGATCTGAATGAAGGAGGAACCTTAGCGCAAAGAGAAGGATAAGTTCTATTGATGGGTCATAATCTTTAGGCTTGAATGATAGTATATTTGTATGATTTTGATCTGTTATATGTGGCACATGCTTGATCTATAAATCTGATAATCTGGGTTAACTAGTGTCTGAATATTTGAAAGAGTGAATTATCCTTTATAGATCTGTATGCAGGTTCAGTGAAGTGAAGACGCGTATACACGCTAGTTCGGTGAATAAAACTAGCGTATACGCAGGTTGTTCTAAACACAGAAGTGTATGCACGCAGGTTTCAGGTTATTGAAGTAGCGTATATCTTTTGAGTTGTGATCTAGCTGCTTCTGTTTATTGCTACAGTGTTTTGGGTTCAGAATTTGGTGTGTGGATATTGTTACTGTGTTTTGGGTACAGCTGTCAGAGAAGTATCTATTTGATTCAATTCTAATTGGTGAAAAGGAGATTGTTTGATGTAGAAATTCTTGATGATTGATTGATGTTCATGGATCCAGTTTGAAAATTTATAAAATGTGGTCCCTGGAAGAAATAGAGGGTTGTAGCCTTCTGTAGGCCAACACCTACGTACTAGTATCTTGGCTAGTGCAAGAGCTAAGGGGGTTGTAGCTCCCTTCCAGGATAAGCTGGAGAACGAGAGAGGGTTGTAGCTCTCTGCAGGTTGCAGCCTGCATACTGGTAAAGGACTGCACCAGTACATTGTAAAAAGAAGTTTCTAATTAAAAGAAGATAGAGACGAATTGCAGCAGGTTGTTTTCACCCACATTGGGTTTCCACCTTATATCTTGTGTTCTTGTGTGTGGGATTGTCTTCAGATCTATTTTACTGTTTCTGGTTACTGTTTATTTGATCCTAATACACCGATTAATGATCAACATCAGTAAGATAAATTAAATTATAGGTCTGCATTGTATACGTGGGTTTCCTACTCTTTAGTTGGGTATATACGCGGTTTTATCTAACTGAAGTAGTGTATATGATCTGGGTTTGAAAAAGAAAATAAGTGACTTGATAATACTGATTCACCCCCCCCCTCTCAGTATTATTTCCAAAAATTGGTATCAGAGCAGGTCCTTTTGAAGAAGCTTGATCGCTTGAAGGAAGATCCATCATCATGAGCAACTACGAGAGAAAAGCATCAATTAGGCCACCAATTTTTGATGGGACAAACTTCGTCTATTTGAAGGTAAGAGTTACAGCTTATCTTCAATCTCTTGGTACTGAAGTCTGGGATATCATAGATACAGGGTACACTTTTCCTTCAGCAATGCCTACAGATCCGGCTGGTAAGAAGTAATATGAAACAAATGAAAAGGCTGTCAATACTCTATTAGGATGTCTATCTCAATCAGAATTCATCAAGGTTATGCAGTATAAATCTGCAACAGAGATATTGGACAAGATTGTTTTGAGCTATGAAGGAGATGAATGGGTAAAACGAGCAAAACTTCAAACCCTCTGAATTCAGAATGAAAATCTCATAATGTACAATGATGAAAGTGTGGCTAACTATTTCCTTCATGTAGATGAGATTGTTAACTGTATGAAATACTTTGGTGAAGAAATAAAAGAGGCTGTTGTGGTTGAAAAGGTGCTAAAATCTTTGTCCCCTAGGTTTGAATCTAAAGTTTCTGCAATAGAAGAAAAAGAGAATCTACGAAACCTTACCATGTCATAGCTGCACGGAATTCTGACTGCTTATGAAATGAGGAAAGGAGGACCATCAGACAGGAGAGAAGCTGCCTTCAAGGCTTCAGGCAAAGGAGATTACTATGAGTCAGGACACGTTTTAGAAGAAGAAGAAGAATCAAATTTTGTCAAGAACCTTCAACGGGGTGCTGGAAGATTTAGAGGTAAGTTACCTTTCAAATGCTTTGCTTGTGGAAGAGTCGGTCACCATGCTGCCAAATGTCCTCATAAGGATAAGGTTGATAAGGGTAAGGAACCTGTTAGATGGAACAAGAAACAGAATGTAAATAAGAAAAGTTGTTACACTCATGAAGAGAGTGATGGACTTTCAAATAGTGACGAAGATGAACAAGGTAACAAATATAAACTTTTAATGGCTTTTGAAGATGATGATTTTGTGGATGCTATAGATGAATAAAGTCTTTATGAAGAGATTTCTAGACTCAAAATTTGTTTAGAAGAAAAGAATGTGACCATAGATACTCTACAATTCCAACTTGCTGAAAAGGAAAAACATCATGAAAAGTTAGAATGTGAAATTGTGGACTAAGAAAAGAGATTGAGAAAACAAAAGCTCTTAATCTTAGATATGTTAAAGGATCTGACACGTAAGATGAGATTATCAAAGTGCAGCGCTCTCCACTAATCAAGATAGGTCTGGGATATAATGAAGAAACAACTCAAGTGTAGAAACCATCTACCTCCAAGAGTTATCTTGATGCTGCAAGGAGAAGTGAACAAAGACCCAATGGAAATCACCAGGTAAATCAGGGACAATTTACCTCAAGAATGAACAAATACTACCGGGTAAATCAGGGGCAATCTACTTTAAGGACAAACAGAAGCTACAACCAACCACAGGTAAAACCTTCTCAATTTGCCTCAAGAATGGATGTCAATAGGAACTAAAATCATTTGGCTGGTAGATTTTAAAATCACAGGAGTTTTTTCAATGGCCAATGTTTTTCATGTCATAAATTTGGTCACAAAGTGCTCAATGTGTTGCATATAAGACAATCATGACTAGAGAAGCTCATAAATAGAGGAGTATGACTGGGATCATGAAAAGGACCTACAACAACTTCTCTGCTCTTGAAAATGAAATAGAATGTTCTATTTGCAACAATTTCGGTCATGAAGATTCTGAATGCAGGAGCAGGTTTCGGCAGACAACTCAGAAGGAGCAAGCCTCAAGTGCCAAATCATGGAGAATAAAAGAAACCAACCAGAAAGATGTGGTATAGCCTTATATGCGGAAGGGGAGGAAAATCAATGGTACATCAACAGTGGATGTTCGAAACATATGACAGGTGACAAAGAAAAAATTCAGTCATATAGTGCCTTAGAGAAGGAGAAGAAGGTTTCTTTTGGAAATGACACCCCTGCTCTCATAAAAGGTAAAGGTTATGTTCAGTTGAAAGAAAGGGTCAAAGATGGAAATTTCATGTATGTTGATGGCTTAAAGCATAATCTATTAAGTTTTAGCCAGATGTGTGATAAAGGAACTGAGGTAATATTTCGATCAAATGGATGTAGTGTTCATGATCTTGATACAGGAAAAACAGTGATCAAAGGCGTAAGGAATCCAAATAATTTATACATATTCAAAGAAGGACAACATCAATGCTATCTGAGCAAGAATGATGAACATTGGCTATGGCACAGAATATTGGGGCATCTTAGTTTCTCAAAGATAAGAAAAGCATGCAAATACCAGGCAATTCGTGGTCTTCCAGACATCAGAATCCTAGACAATACAATATGCAAATCATGTCAGTTTGGTAAGAAAACCAAAACTAACTTCCCTGAAAAGGAGGGATCAGCTAGCAGGCCGCTTGAACTTGTCCATACTGATGTATGTGGTCCAACTAGGAAAAGGTCACCTCAAGGAGAAGAATACTTTATATTATTCATTGATGACTATTCCAGGATGTGTTGGATAGGACTTATGAAGCACAAAGACGAAGCCTTTGAAAAGTTCAAATCATTCAAAGCCTTGGTGGAGAACAAATCAGATCTCAAAATCAAATGCCTCAGGTCTGATCGAGGAGGAGAATTTACCTCAAATGAATTTTTTGATTTTTGTGAAGAACATGGAATAAGAAGGGAATTCTCTACAGCTATGACTCCTCAGCAAAATGTAGTGGAAAGGATGAATAGAACGGTTCAACAAATGGCTCGTGCAATGCTTGATGAGTCTGGAACTCCCACAACTTTCTGGGGTGAAGCCGCATTTACTGCAGTTGTTATTCTCAACAAGACAAATGTTTGGGTGAATAGCACTCAAACTCCTCATGAGCTCTAGTATGGTGAGACTCCTTCGGTAAAATATTTCAACATTTTTGGAAGCAAATGCTATATTAAAAATAATGATGAAAATCTGGGCAAGTTTGAACCTAGAGCAAATGAAGGAATTCTCCTTGGTTATTCTCCTCACAACAAATCATATAAGTGTTACAACAAAATACTTGGAAGAATTGTTGACAGCATTGATGTAGTGGTTGATGAAGAAGGAAACATTCATAGGCAAGTGAATTTCAAAGATTTCGAAGATGATGAGGACTATCCTTCAACATCAAATCAGAACTGTGATGAAGAAGAATCTCAAGAGGCACCAGAAGAATAGATAAGAATAGAAGAGAAGACTCCATCAAGGTACGTTCAGAAGAATCATCCAGAATCTCAAATTTTGGGGCAGAAAGAGGTAGGTATACAAACAAGAAGAACAATTGTAGAAGCCTCAATCTATTTGGCCTTGCTCTCCTCCACTGAACCACAAAATGTAAAAGAGGCATGCAAGGATGAATGCTGGGTCAAGGCAATGGATGAAGAAGTTGAGCAGATCGAAAAGAATAACACTTGGGAGTTGGTTCCTAGACCAAAAGATAAGAATGTCATAGGGACAAAATGGATCTTCAAAAACAAGTTGAATGAAAATGGGGAAGTGATTAGAAACAAGGCCAGACTTGTCTGTAAAGGGTATGCTCAATAAAGGGTATGCTCAACAAGAAGGAATAGACTTTGAAGAAACTTTTGCTCCCGTTTCTAGACTTGAGGCCATCAGAATGTTCCTTGCTCTCTCTAGCTTTCAGAAGTTCAAAGTATTTCAAATGGACGTAAAATCAGCCTTTCTGAATGGAGACTTAGAAGAAGTGTACATTGAGCAACCAGATGGTTTCATTCTTGGGAATGATCCAAATCTTGTATGCCAACTTAAGAAGGCCCTCTATGGTCTTAAACAAGCTCCAAGGACTTGGTACTATCGTTTGGACAAATACCTTCATCAACAAGGTTTTTCAAAAGGATCAGCAGATAGCAATCTTTATATAAAAATTGAAAATGACAAATTGCTAATACTTGTTTGTTGTTGGGAAAAGTATACAATACGGAATGACCCTATCCCACTCTAAGGGTGATAGTACCTCAGCAACAATCGAAGCAAAGCTATCTAAGATTTCTTCTTTATGAAAGTAAAATAGGGGAGAAAGAGATCCACTAACCGATGTCTTTCGCTAATGGTTGATTCAATCTTCTCTCCTTGCTGCTTGCTCCCAACTCCTTGCTCTTTCACTGGCCCATCTACACCTAGATCCTGCAAAATGGCAAGAGAGGGAAACTACAAGAAGCATACATTCATAATTGATTCAAGGATTAGAATAAATCAAATACACAAGCATAACAATACACCATTGAAACACATGCATATAGAAGAACCTCAAATGCTTTATTAATGGAAGAAGTAAAGTTCAGGGAGTGATACAACCATAAAAGGCCCAATCCAGCATCACCTCCCAGCAAAAAGAAATCTCCTCTTCACCTCCTTCAAAGCAAATCACCCAATAGTTCTAAACTCTAACCAACAACACTTCCTTACATTCACAAGATTACAGCCCCCTTAGACCTCATGAGAGAGCTCTATATATAGGAGTTTTGGAGAAAGGATGAGTCAGCTTGAGGCTGGCATGAAGCTGACTAGTGTCCTCTCTCACTTCAGTTATTCTTTAGTTCTTGAGTCCACCTGGAGGTTCTTGCTTCCACTTGGAGATCTAGACCCTCTTACTCATAACCAGTCGAATTCCCTGATCCAAGTGTCATTTTGGAAGCTTCCTGGGCATTGACACCTTGAGGAATGACTGTGCCACATGTCCCAACTCGCCCAGCGCAGGTAGCCTTTTTTGCAGTTGACATTCAGCGCAGGTAGACAGTGGAGCAGTTGACATTTAGCGCAGATGCTCAGTGGAGCAGTTGACATGATCCAGAATTGCCTTGTTTTTGAGTGTTTTCAGGTGGAGAATTGCTATTCAGTGTTGTGGTTTGCTGACCTTGTTCCTCTAGGGGTAGGAACAACATGTTTAGGGACTTTGGATCCCTTAGATTATGGACATTTCATGCTTCATGCTGTAAGGCACAAAAATGTCTATAACAGTTGCCCCCTAAAGTATGAGGTCGTTTATCGGGTGAAATGCTTTATCAGGAGGATCCGAAGTTCATTCAATCGTTGAGAGGTGACCTGTAATAAAATACAATACAATACATTATGATTCATTCTGCTTTCATGATCTAGCTAAGGCGGGCATTCCCATGCTTAGCTTTATAAATTCATTTTGGTACATATAACAAACGATCGTCTGATGGTAGACTGATAATTCTCTGCTGAAATTATCGTCCTTTGAGTAGGATGACCATCTGCTGCAATGATGCACATGTCAAATGTCTTTATATTTCCTGAATATATATCGCAGCCTGGATGGATGAAACTAGATCCGGGGTCTTCAAACTCATTCGATCTTCACTCTAAGTACAAGTCGATGCATGCGAGAATTGCGCTGAAGTCGAACATGGTAAGACATCGCTTGATTACCGGTCAATGATGTAAACCGTTAACAAGCGCGAGAGGAATCACCGATAATGATAATGATCCTCAAGGTACTGCAGTACAATTCACGTGGTGTGAATAAAGGACTTGGCATTGAACACCACGCAAAATCTTTCGGTCGAAGGTCATTGATGTATACGTGTCGCCGGAAGTGAGAAACTTTCCATTGAGGCATGCAAGCTTCAAAGTACTGAGGGGGGTGTTCCTAGATCAACTTCTTGGATAATTAGCTGAAGTTGACAAGAAGCGATCCGTCAAAGGAGGGCCTTAATGAATCCCACATCAGTGACACGGAATGGAGCTAATGATTTTAGTGGAGGTGAAAACAATTTGTGACATATGATTCAGGGTGGCGATCATGGATGGATGAAGGATAATGTATGGCAGTGGATGGGACACGGTTGACTCTTTCTGAACAACATCTCTTGAACATATAACGACACTGATGCGATGGATCGGTAGCATTACCCCAAATTTGGATGGTTTGGCGAGACCATGGTGATGAGACCGGTGAATGAAACAACCCAACCCGATGTGATACGGAGGAAAAGTGTCATGTTCAAGAGCGACTTACTACCATTAAAGCTTTGAGGTTCTCCCAATTTTTCCCCAGTCATTTCTGACCAGTACCTCTTTATTTTTGTCAAGCTTGAGGAGGATAACATATGCTTGTTCTATAACCTGCCCTTCGGGCAAGCCCATCGCTATGTTTTAACGAGCCTAGGGATAGGGAAACTCGTTCTCGTCGAAAGACAAGTTTGTCGCTATTTAATCATTTTAACGAGTCTAACGACAAGGAAAACTCGGTCCTTTTCATTTTTAGAGAGTCTGAAAAGGTACAGAAAGTTAACTCCAAAATTCCTTTTTCATCATCTAATCCCTTAAGTCCGAAAAAGTATAAAACAATATAGAAGGGATGAGTTTTCGATAACTTTAACGAGCCGAATAAAACAAGCGCTCGACCTTTTTGTGTAATAATCCCTCAGGTCCAAAAAGATTAAAATCTAGTGGAGGGATAGCTCTTCCGGTCACTTTAACGAGCTGGAAGGCCAAAACTCAGCAAACTTTTCATATTTTACGAGTCAGATGAAAAGAGCTTAAAGAAGACTCGTCTTTTGAGGAACGAGTGATAAACAGGGACAGCAGCAGATTCCAGGTACAGGTTGGAATTTTCCAATCACGGAAATGTCACAAGGATGGCTAGGTGAAATCACTCTTCGCAGCTGTTCCTAAAAAAGGGGTAAACAATCATATGGAGGTGAACGATCAGCCAAATGACGGTGGAGGTGGCAGGTGCAAAACACGACCAAGGCTTTTTATGGCTGATAAATTTATGATCACAGAGGTTATTTACCGGAATAGGTTCATTTTTTATTTAAAAATGAGCTTAAACTCTGAGGGAAACATTGCTCACTGCTTTTATTTATTTTTTAACGAGCATGAAGACCGCGTTAAAACTGCTCGGATCTTGCGTTTATTTTTTAACGAGCATGAACTTTATGCTAAAACTGCTCGATATACCAGTCATAAGATAAGAAATGTCTCCTGTGAGATCTCTATTTTTTAAGGAGTTTCATCTTCACAAAGCTTTACTCCATATCCTTTCTTTATGCAAGTTTGGAAACGACTAATCCAAAAAACAGATAAATAATCGCTCTTTGCTTGCACTCCAAAAGGTTTGCATGCCCCTAGGTATAAAATACAATTTCAAGGCTGCCCCTACTTATCCATCAAAACATTTGTTTTAAAGGGTGAGGCTTACCTCTTTCTGGTTACCCAAAGATTGTTTCGTTAATCTTTCAAAAAAAAACATTTCCTCGGCACTGTCTACCGAAATAGACAAGGGTGAATGACTGTTGTCAAACACGTAACCTTGACAAAAGAATCCTATTCCAGAACAACCCCTCTTCCATCCACGGATGGGGTACGGACTAGTCATACTCTCTCGCGGAAATTCTACCTTATACCCAAGGTTTTCTCTGCCCGAAGCAGACTAGGATGCATTCCCCATGGGTTCTAGTCCCATCTTTCCGAATCACTCGCACTCATCGGGAAGGAGGACTGGGGGTGGAGACATTTCTTGATTGAATAGACCATTCAGGGTTGGTATGTGACTATTTGCGATGCGTGATCCCAGAAACAAAATTTGGTCTACGAGCTTGACCATCCTTCCTTCGTGTGGAAAACACATTACTCTAAAGAGTGAGGATACTATTTCTCAAATGCAATATATATAGTCTCGTCCAAGGAGTAGGTTATAATCCAAGGGTCCTTGAACGACCATCACGTTCATTTGAACGGTCTTCCCTTTCAATGTTATAGGCACATTGGGGAGGATCCCTAATGGTCGACTGGTTCCTTTATCGAAACCCGAGAGATTTCTTATCTCAGGCAAAATTGCCGGGGAACCCAGTGCTTTCCAAGCAATAGAGGAAAGGATACTCACAGATGCCCCCTCATCAATGATAGTGCCAACCATTACCATTCTGTATATTTGGACAATGATTCTGAATGGTATACTGGCTGGCAACCGGGGTCTGCCTAGTTGATTCCAATCAAAGGATACAACCAGGTTGCTTGGTGGTGGGGCTGAATACACGGCCGGATATGACCCTGACGATGTTCCTTCCTACGATAAAGGAATGGGCGCATTGCCCTGATGCTCATCAGCGTCTGTGTTGATGAAAATAATCTGGATGGTTTCATCCTTATTCTCTTTAGTGAGGGTGTCATTTGAAGATGAATCTTCAGTGACGGTGTCATTTGAAGATGAAACTTCTGAAGGGAGAACCGGGTCAACTGCCGTTTCGACCTTTGGACTTTCGTCCGGTCTGGATTCAGTAGGGTCATTTTTAGTGACTGACGCTTCAGCCGACCACTTGAGCGGGCCAGTTGTATTCTCAACCAACAAAGGACTTGGCACGAGTTTTTTGTATCCAGGAGGAAGTCTCAACGGTGAAATCGGACGATCTTCCAAAACTCTCTTCGCTTCGTCTAAGAAGGGACAACGGTGGATGGCGTGATCACCTTCACACAGTCTGCAGGGGGATCTTGATCCTCCTCTTTGTCTTGAACCTTCACTTTTGCTGGTTGACGGTAAGCATTCAACATGGCTATCAGAGGTTGATGCTCCCGAATTGTGCAAACGAGGGGACCAGTCCCTTAGTATCCGGGGAATACAGGGACAATGTCTATGGAAGTGGTCTCCTCTACATATGACACATGGCGATTTAGGCCCGGTCTGTGCTGTGTGTGGATTTTTGTCAGATGTCTTTTGCTTGCCCCCAGTCGCCTTAGGCTCCTTCTTCTTCTTCTCTCTCTTCTTCTTCTCCTTCTTCTACATGGGAGCTTGGCTTTTTCCGGCTCTACCTTGCGAAGATGAAGGATTGGAGGAAGAGTTATAGGAAGTAGAAGGCTGGTGGGCAGCTCTAGACTCATCTATTTGTTGACTCGACTGTTCAGGAACCATGGTATTTTGAACTACATTGGTTGAGAATAGCCAAATTTGAAGGCCAATTGTCAGTCCTGGAAGCGACAATGTGGCCATGTGGGGCGCACCAACTTCTCCCCAAGAGGAGAAAGGACTAGGATTTCCATCATGGGGAATTCCTTGGTTGGGGCGTTCCATGTTCTCAACCTACAGATCAACGCAGGAATAGGAGGTGATTATGTTCCGTTTAAAATAAATTTTATAACAACGCTTTAGACACAACTTGCTTTTTCACTTTTTAAGAGTCGAGAAAAAGCTAAAGATGACTCTAGTCTCCTTCGATGTTTTAACGAGCCCGAAGTGACAAATGCTCGGTTGGACTTTTTCAGTTATAGAGTTTGAAAAAGGCCAAAAGAAAATGCTCTGGAGATCTAGGCAGAGGGTGTGCCAAACTTTTCGCAAAACCACAGAATACGTTTTACGATACGGGTGGTCGATCTTCGTGAATGCTGTGTTCACTGCATTGCGATCAGTAGGGCGGCCGACACGGCTTCCTATGGATAAAGGCTTTGTTCCTATAGGGGTCTCCCAATATATACGTGACGGTACGTGGGAGCACAAGTCCGTATTGATACTTATCGCTTCACCGTGGAGGAATCACCCAACCACTCAACGCTAAGATATCACGTTTAACGACGCCGGAACACGTCTCTAGCTTAGACCTCTATATGTTTGCGTTATGTTTCAATGCGTTGTTATGTAAATTCAATTCATTTTAAGTTGATCTTGTTTAGCAGTTTTCCTTTATGGATCACCAGGAGATGTATAATACAACTTCCTAAATGCAGTCTAAGATGATAAGCAAGCTTTTCAATCTTTCAACTTTGAAAATCTTAACTACTGAGGGAAAAGAAAGACATCATCTTTTCACACAGATCATAGAGCACACACTAATGCACTTTTCCCTAAATCAACATACAAACTTACAAAATGCACATGCACAATGCAGGTATTTCTTTTCTCTTTCTTAATGTTGATGTATTACAAAAAGAAAGTTGTTGTATAATTTTGAATTCAATTTCAAGTGAAAGCAAACAAGCTTTGTCCAAAATCAAAAGACACCTTAAGATTTACTTGTTTCAACACTAGAAATACATCAATTCAAACCATATGACGAAAGCAAAAGCTCAATCAGCTATGAACAGCAAACAAACTAACTCTTAAGATCAATACGACACAGGTCTAGATCTAAGAGGCCACAGCAAGACTAGTTCACTTTTCGTTATGGGAAGCTGGAGATGATATAAGAAATACACAAAGAACAAATACAGTTTCTTTATACAACCGAGGCGGAATAGTGGCAAGGAAAGTTGGTTTCAGATAGGCACATTGACTGATAACAGGCTACAAAAACAAGGATGAAAACAGGGCAATAAACAACAGGGAACCCCAATTGCTCAAGGCAAAACTGGTTCAGCGCAGGTAGTACACTGTCAGTTTGACATTCAGCGCAGGTAGCCCCTTCGGGACCTACGATGAAATGCAAACTGCCTTCACAGTGCCTGCAATGAAGAGATAAACTTTCGTTTTTCTCAGTTTCTGGGTTACAGATTGCTCAAAAATTCACAGTTTTTGGCCAAATCAAAGGCTATCAATCAAGTACACACTAAAGGATGAAAAGGAGGGTGAAAAGCTATCACTAAGAGCTATTCAGAGTCCTTGTGGATCAGCTCTTCAAATCATAAACATGCCCAGCAACTAAGCTAGAGCAGTTGCCCTCTACTTTGCATTTGAAAAATCCAAATGCAATTCGATTCGGTACTCCCTGTGTTTAGGAAATGAATAGCAAAAACACAAACAACCAACAAGAAACGATCCCCAGTGGAGTCGCCAATTTGTTGTTGGGAAAAGTATCCAATACGGAATGACCCTATCCCACTCTAAGGGTGATAGTACCTCAGCAACAATCGAAGCAAAGCTATCTAAGATTTCTTCTTTATGAAAGTAAAATAGGGGAGAAAGAGATCCACTAACTGATGTCTTTCGCTAATGGTTGATTCAATCTTCTCTCCTTACTGCTTGCTCCCAGCTCCTTGCTCTTTCACTGGCCCAGCTACACCTAGATCCTGCAAAATCGCAAGAGAGGGGAACTACAAGAAGCATACATTCATAATTGATTCAAGGATTAGAATAAATCAAATACACAAGCATAACAATACACCATTGAAACACATGCATATAGAAGAACCTCAAATGCTTTATTAATGGAAGAAGTAAAGTTCAGGGAGTGATACAACCGTAAAAGGCCCAATCCAGCATCACCTCCCAGCAGAAAGAAATCTCCTCTTCACCTCCTTCAAAGCAAATCACCCAATAGTTCTAAACTCAAACCAACAGCACTTCCTTACATTCACAAGATTACAACCCCCTTAGACCTCATGAGAGAGCTCTATATATAGGAGTTTTGGAGAAAGGATGAGTCAGCTTGAGGCTGGCATGAAGCTGACTAGTGTCCTCTCTCACTTCAGTTATTCTTCAGTTCTTGAGTCCACTTGGAGGTTCTTGCTTCCACTTGGAGATCTAGACCCTCTTACTCATCACCAGTCGAATTCCCTGATCCAAGTGTCATTTTGGAAGCTTCTTGGGCATTGACACCTTGAGGAATGACTGTGCCACATGTCCCAACTCGCCCAGCGCAGGTAGCCTTCTTTGCAGTTGACATTCAGCGCAGGTAGACAGTGGAGCAGTTGACATTCAGCGCAGATGCTCAGTGGAGCAGTTGACATGATCCAGAATTGCCTTGTTTTTGAGTGTTTTCAGGTGGAGAACTGCTATTCAGTGCTGTGGTTTGCTGACCTTGTTCCTCTAGGGGTAGGAACAACATGTTTAGGGACTTTGGATCCCTTAGATTATGGACATTTCATGCTTCATGCTGTAAGGCACAAAAATGTCTATAACATTGTTGTATATGTATATGATATTATCTTTGGCAGCAATGAAGAAGCTATGAGTCAAAGCTTTGCCTTGGTGATGCAGAAAGAATTCGAAATGTCCTTGCTTGGAGAACTGATATATTTTCTTGGATTGCAAATCCAAAAAAATGAAGGCGGTATATTTTTGTCTCAAACCAAGTATCTTAAGCAGATCTTGAAGAAATATGGCATGGAAGATGCAAAACGAGTATGTACCCCCATGGTTACAGGATGTAGCCTCAGTGAAAATGATGAAGCAGCAACAGTGCATCAACCAACCTATAGATATATGATTGGAAGTCTACTTTATTTGATAGGTACCCAACCAAACATCATGCATGCAGTGGGAATAGTTGGAAGATTTCAAGCAAATCCAAAGGAAACTCATCTTCAGGCAGTAAAGAGAATTTTCAAGTATCTTCAAGGAACTCAAAACTATGGCTTATGGTATCCTAGAGATACAGATCTCACTATTCATGCTTATACAGATGCATATTGGGCTGGAAGCGTGGATGAAAGAAAGAGCACAAGTGGTGGTGCATTCTTTATGGGTTCCAGATTAGTATCTTGGTTCAGCAAGAAACAAAGTTCGATTGCTTTATCTACAGCTGAAACGGAATATGTCGCTGCTGCATCTCGCTGCACTCAACTCCTTTGGATGATGCAAACCTTGCAGGATTTACAAATCACTTGTACAGCACCTATCTCCATCTTATGTGATAATACAAGTGCAATTAGAATTTCAAAGAACCCAGTCATGCATTCAAAGACCAAGCACATACCTATCAAATATTAGTTTCTCCGGGAACAAGTACTGGAACAAAAGGTCAAGATGGAGTATGTTCCCTCTAAGGAACAAGTTGCTGATATACTCACCAAACCACTACCTAGGGAAACTTTTGAATACCTCAGACAGAAGCTAGGAGTAGTTGATGCATCATCTTGTTGTTAAAACTTGTCTGTTTCAAAGAAAAATGGGTGTACGCTAGTTTCCTTAGGAGGATCCGCGTACATACACCGGTTTATGCAGAGACAGTCGCATATATGGAGGGTTGATGGATATCAGTAGGGACAATCTCTGGATGAAGATAGTCTGATATGGGTCTGACAGAGACCATCTGGCACAGGTTCAGGGGGAGCAGATCAACTTCTAATGATGCATTGTTGGCATTATCTTAGAAGCTTTTGGTTCAAGTTCACAACTGTTGTTGGTTTCAGGTGGAACAAATGCAGAGGGATAATAGAAGGAAAACATGGTTGCTGATCTGAATGGTGATTGACAAATGCCGCTGATATCAGTTATTGGTGACTTTCATAAGTCTTGCTCTAGATATTTCGTCTCTATGTCATCTATCTCTTTTGTGGTGTCAAGGTCATGTAACGGCCTATTTTGGTTTCCCCACTATGCCTGGGATGAAGATGTAATGTACTTGGTTGTCATATGTAAATTTTTGATGTATCCCCACTTGGTTGGGTGGATGATCCCCACTTGGTTGGGTGATGGATGTATGTATTGAGTCTTTTGGTGATAGGAAGGTCTTTTATGATGTATAAGTCATGGTTCTTCTTAAAGAACATATTTTTGCAGATCTTGCCTACAGTCAGGGGGAGCATGGTCAACACAGCAGGGCAGAGATTTCAGCATGTACTCAGGGGGAGCACAACCCTTTTCCCTTGATGACAAAGGGGGAGAATGACTTTGAGGATCTTGGGGTTGCCATCAAGTCCAAAGGGGGAGATTGTCGGCATTGTGGCATTGATTCAGAGCTATGGCACAGGTGTTGTCCTTGATGGCAACTCACTTTGGTGACAGATCATAATACAAGCTCTCAGAATGAAAGAAAAATATATATACGCAGGTTCACCTAGATGAATGCGCGTATACACGCGGGTTAGACGTTATAAAGGCGCGAATGCGTATACACACACTTTCACACAAGGAAAGGAGTGTATATGTTGGAGAACTTATTTTTGGTCCGTGGTAGTTAGTCCTTGGTATTTGAACCTATGGTTTTGGACCATGGTATCTCGTCAGAAGTGTTGATCCCAAGTATTGGGTCCATGGTATTGTTTTATTATTGTTTTGGACCGTGGTATTGTGAAAGGCCTAAGACTATAAAAGGGGAAGAAGATTATTTGGCAATGGATCATCTGAATCAATTGAATATCTAATAAGTGCTAGATATGAAATATTGGCGATTGGGGTTATGGTGCAGATCTGGATCTGAATGAAGGAGGAACCTTAGCACAAAGAGAAGGATGAGTTCTATTGATGGGTCATAATCTTTAGGATTGAATGATAGTTTCTTTGTATGATTTTGACCTGTTATATGTGGCGCATGCTTGATCTATAAATCTGATAATCTAGGTTAATTAGTGTCTGAATATTTGAAAGAGTGAATAATCCTTTATAGATCTGTACGCAGGTTTAGTGAAGCGAAGGTGCATATACACGCTAGTTCAGTGAATAAAACCAGTGTATACACAGGTTGTTCTAAACACAGAAGCGTATGCACGTAGGTTTCAAGTTATTGAAGTAGCGTATATCTTTTGAGTTGTGATCTAGCTAATTATGTTTATTGCTACAGTGTTTTGGGTTCAGAATTTGGTGTGTGGATACTGTTACTGTGTTTTGGGTACAACTGTCAGAGAAGTATCTATTTGATTCAGTTCTAATTGGTGAAAAGGAGATTGTTTGATGCAGAAATTCTTGATGATTGATTGATGTTCATGGATCCAGTTTGAAAATTTATGAAACGTGGTCCCTGGAAGAAAGAGAGGGTTGTAGCCTTCTGTAGGCCAGCACCTACGTACTAGTATCTTGGCTAGTGCAAGAGCTAAGGGGGTTGTAGCTCCCTTCCAGGAGAAGCTAGAGAATGAGAGAGGGTTGTAGCTCTCTGCAGGTTGCACCCTACATACTAGTAAAGGATTGCACCAGTACATTGTAAAAATAAGTTTCTAATTAAAAGAACATAGAGACGAATTGCAGCAGGTGGTTTTCACCTACATTGGGTTTCCACCTTATATCTTGTGTTCTTGTGTGCGTGATTGTCTTCAGATCTGTTTTACTATTTCTAGTTATTTTTTATTTTATCCTAATACACATACTAATGATCAACATTAGTAAGATAAATTAAATTATAGGTCTGCATTGCACACGCGGTTTCCTGCTCTGTAGTTGCGTATATACACGGTTCTATCTAACTGAAGTAGCGTATATGATCTGGGTTTGAAAAAGAAAATAAGTGACTTGATAATACTGATTCAACCCCCCCCCCCCCCCCCCCCATCTCGGTATTATTTCCAACATGGTGTAACCTAGGACACTGGATATCATTGCTACAATGTCTTGGCCAAATGGGGAAAATATGGTATACACATATGGAGGAGGATCTTTGGGGGTATACTTCTCTTCTAGGATGAAGGTTTGGATTATTTGGGCCAATCTTGCAGGGCTGAGCTTGGGAAACAAGTACAACAGATCTCCAATGGAGAGAGGAGTCAAGTTTTGGCCCGGCTGGATTTGTAGCATCTCATTGATATATTGAGCAGTGATGGTGAAAAGTATGGTATAGTTAGGGGATTCACTGCTCTTTGACTAGGGATATAATTTGCATGGCAGCAATAGACAATTTCTGGGAAAATGTGAACTTCAAGGAATTGGTACTTGGGAAAATTGGACTCCCAAAAACCAATTTTATCAGCATGGTTCAGGTATTGGTCTCTGTATCGGCAATATAGTTTGAGAGGGGATTCATGGACAGAGGTGTCCTTTATCTGGAAATCCTTATCAGCCAGGGGGAGGTGGTCTAGGTCCAGATGAGGAGTGGAAATAGGTCTGACATCCATGGCAATTGGGGCAACCATTCTCAGTTCTTATGGATTTGAGAGTGGGGGGAGGGGATTTTTAGTCCTTTAGGGCAATGGTGGTTCAGTACAGAGTAAGCTTAAGTCACTTGAGTTTATTTAATTAATTTTTTACTTTAACTAATAAAACTCAATAACAGGTTCTAAAATTGATAGGTTTTCTAGTGAATTATGGCTTAAATACCTGGAATTTAAGGAAAACTAGCTCTGAACAGAGCGACTGGCAACTGCGAACGGTCAAAAAGGCTTTGTGTAGGCTGGAAAGTGAATTGGGTGCTCTGTAGCGTCTTTAGGATGCAATTGGACATAGGTTCATAGCTTCGACGTTCGTAGGTGCATGCATGGAGGTTTACAATTGAAAAAATGATAAAAACAAATGATTTGGGGCTTTTTGGCTTTATGTGCGAAAGTGAATTTTGGCAGGTATGGGTGAATAGTAGTCACTTTGTCATATAGCAAGGTGAACAGTAACCATTTTGACACGTAGTGGGCAAGCAGTAAATGGTTTCCATCACACCGCTTTTGGGCGCTTGGTGGTATTGGGGGAAGGCTGCCCGATTCCATACATTGATCGACACGTAGCATCGAGGGTCCGACAGAAAACAACTTTTTCGAGCGGGTATTGTTCGGATGTCAGGCCCGTTTGAAATGAATAAGGGTCGTTAGATGTCGAGGGAAGCAATCGTACGGTGATGGAGTGGGGAAGTTTCACGGAGGGTAATGGGGGGGGGGGGGGGCGACAGGTGATTAAGTGCAGTGGTTTTTGAGTTAATGAGGGATTAAGGCAAGGTTAAGGCATCGGGATCATTAGCGATGAGTTTAAACAAGGTATTATCTAACTTAATCACGAACAGATTAGTTAGTGGGTTTTCAAGGTTTTTGGCTAAAATATAGTTTTATATTTTAAACTAGGGTATAGGACTAGTTAATATGCGGGAGTTAAATATGTATGGGGAAAAAGGGTTTTTTTTGGGATTTAATAAACAAAATTAGTAATTAATGAAATGAGCGGAAAGGAGCACAATACCCTAAGTAAATGATTTTTCATGTTTTAATGCTTTTCCGATATTAACAAGAATACTTATGATAAGGTTTTTTGTGGGTTTTTGATATGAAAATGATTTATGTGGGGGGATAAATACTTTTCCTAGGTAAAAGTAATTTAACCTTAGGAAAGGAGTATTATTATGGAAAATAAATGAACTAAAGCGGGAATGACTTTTTGTAGGGGGAATATGGTACTTTTTATCCCTAAATCATTGAGCCAAGTGTCCCGTCCCTCCAAAAGTCAGAAAAATGATATGAGCCTCTTTGATTTAGGGTTTTCAAGTACTTAGAGCTTTATAATTGGAAATTAGTAAAGAAAAGAGGTAAAATGAATGGGGGAATTTAATTAACTGACTTTGTAAATCATTTGCATGCTTGATTGTTCATTGATATCTGGAAATTTTATGATGAGAGTAATAAATATGCTTTTGTCTAATCAATCATCATACTTCTGCAACCTTTCTTCTACTTACCCATCTACTCATCCTACCATTTTTACTTCTCTTTATTAGGGTGCATTTGAGATAGAAAACCATTTTAAAACATTTTTCTTTCTCTTTTACAATAGTAAACTAACTAAATCTATCCTTATTACATCCAAGGGTTCAGATTTAATAGTTGAGCTCCTTTTATTTACTCTACCTATCTAATTATTTTCCAAGATTAAACAGTTTGGTTAGATTTTTATTCTTTATCTATAGACATGAAATAGCCAAGTTTAAACATTTCGACTATCATGGATTGTGGAAAAGATGACAAACTACACACAATCATTTATTATGCACAAAAAGTAGATAGTAGTGGCATTTTGGCTTGCTCACTTTCATGGTCTTTTTTATTTTCTTTGGGTTCATATTTTTCATCTTTTTTGACCTTTTTTTTCTTTTTGTCCTTTGATAATTCTTTTAGGACATACCCTCTTTACATTTTTAAATTTTTCGAATATGTAAAACATTTGCAGAAAGCAAAGGTATGTACATATTACAGGTTTAATCTCAGACATTCAAAAATTATGACTCCTATCTGTATAGGAACCTAAAGTCCCCATATTTTTATTATTGTGCCCCATAGAATCCCACTATTGTTATTGTTGTGCCCTTACATTATTATCGTTATGTCGACTCTAATTATATTATGACCCATTAGACTCCTATATATAGAAAGGAGGTCTTGTCATTTGTATCATCCAAGAATCGTTCATTTGTGTAATGTAAAGGAGGTTTCCAGCTCGAATAGGTTGATTTTTAAGTCGTTGATCTATCTTTTCTATCTTCTTATGAGCTGGTTTCATAACAACTTCTCCAACTGTTCTTTATTTTCATGCAACTGGTCTTGCTTAGTGGTGACCAAAGTGAATTTTTATCACTGGTACTCACATGTGGAGGAAATTTCATTGTATCTTGAATCAACAATAGTGAGTTGGTCTTCTAACTGAGTAGTGGAAGCCCAAATTAATTGAAATAGGTGCAATTTCGATGAATTCTGGAGACCATCAGTAGAAATATTGTTTGATGGTGGGAATCATGCTTGCAGGGGTTGTCTGTTGGCAACTGACTTTTATGAGTGGCCTTGGGGTGAGGATTCTTGGACTTGACATTGTTACTTCTAAATTTCCATGCAAAATTTTAGCAAGAATTGGCCCACGTAGTAGTGGAACGATAGCTTGTCGCTGGGAAACCAATCAAAGAACTTCATGATAGTTTTTTGGGTTACCAACAAAGGTAGAAAATTGCTTAGCAGAGAGCATTGGGGTGGGTTCTAGTGGAGGGACAACTGATGATCAAAATGGATGTGTTAGAACTTCTTCCACCTGGTTCTGTGTTGGGGTAAATGATTTAAGAAAAATGATATGGCTCACTAGAACAGGCTCAATTTCCATGTCGCCAGTATCGCCGAGGGTAGTAGTAGGATCAAGTCGGTCAAAAATTGTCTCTTCCAAAGTAGTTTTGGGTGGATCATTATGACAATGAGGGGTTGATGGGATTTTCTTTTGGTTATTGGAGCAAATTCATGAGTATTAGAAGCACCTTCTCCAATAATATCAATTAGGCTAGAAGACTTAGTTCTAGGATTTTGACAGTGCGGCCCAGTGAAGAGTGCAGTTGGATGCATAAAAATGCAAAGGGTTTTGACAATGGTAAGTGGAGAAACAAAAGTGGGGTTAGAAACATAAATGAATGTATCATAATGTACCATGGAACCTACCTCATACATGGTGTTATAGGAAGATGAGATGCGCTCCTAAACTTTCTTCATCAATGGCTGAAGGTCTTATTCAAAATATATTGAGAATTTCTTGCAGGATAACGGAGTGTCATCCCTAGCACCGTGCGACCACATTCCCTCAAAATAATAGATACATTCACCGTCCTTCAACATATCTTGGACCCTTAGCCATGAAATTAATTACTTTTTGTGGAATGCATTTTCATTCAGGTAGAAGGGAAATTTCCTCATAGAAAAGGTTTCCAGATTCACAATATTAGGGTGGACATATGAGTTGATTTCACTGATACCAAACCACATATGGAAGGCATATTTGTCAAGAAAAGGAATCGGTACCCTACATATATTTTGTGTGACTTTGACCATCTTGCTATACCATTTCTCAAATGCCTCTTCATTAAACTCCTTATGAGTTGAGTCTGCAACTGTTCTCCAAGGAGTGTAGGCATAAGCGTAGCACTCACATCTATGAATTTAGCAAGGTCTCTACCTTCTGGGGACACCACTTCATCATTTCCAATGGGATAGCTAAATAGATGAAATTAAAGTATGTAGCATGCTTATGAACATCCTAGCATGCCTCAAAGAGCTCATTCAATAGGAAACTTGACTAACTGAGTTGTTCACCGTTTTTTCAAACTTCTGCAACAGAGATGGTGTCCAATGAAGATTCCCATTTTGTGTAATGATGAATAAGTTTACATACAATAGTATGGAAGGAAAATTTGATACACTCATTTTTAATCAAGTCAATCACTGATCCACGCTCCTTACACTGGGAATCATTCTTCAGATAGAGGTTATTGTAACATGTCTTCTTACCATGATTTGAAACATTGAAAAGCCTTAGAAATATGGTTTCCATAGGTTTATAATTCCGTGAGTCTGAACATATCGTCCCTCTCCAGCCATACCTCACTAGTAGTATCAAAGACATGCAGGTCCGGAAATATCATCAAGGTCGATTGATTCAGAGGTCGAAAGTATAGTTTAATATTGTGGGAATCTTGGGAACCTGGTCGTGAATTCAGATGCATGAACACATCAGACTTAAGTGTGGGAAAAGAACATTTTCATACAAATCATTGTCAACCAAATAATCCTTCTCATATTTCCCTAAATAGTCATCTGTGGTGTGGATATGAGAATAAAACAGGAACAGGGGAGCTGTGGGTTTTGTAGGAAAACCTGTTGGGAACGAGTGACGACTGTAAACAAGGTGAATGTCGGGTCAAAAACAAGGTGGAGACACAGATGTAGAAGACACAAGAGATAGGATGGAAACTCAATGAAAAGACAAGTGTGGCGATAAAGAAATGACGAGCATGTAGGGATATATAAAACACATATAGAACTTCAAAAGGCTTCAAACATTAGCCAATAAAGTCAATATTTAACCAAATCAGTGTGAATTTGAAAATCCACACAAATACCAATAAAATATCTCAACTTGCCCAAAGAATTAAATCACTGAATGACAAGATTGGAGTATTAACTAAATTATATATGGAAATATTACTAAATTCAAAAGAAAAGTATTATGGGAAATAAGAGGCCCACAGGGAATTCGATTGATGATGAAGGGTGCATTCTTAAAGCACTCCATGCGAAAAGTCACCCAAATTCCCTGTGGATGTTGACTTACAAAAAAAAGAGGCTTAATGACATAAAATGACACATATTTATGACTAAATATTTGATAGTTTGGACACAATGAAACCTCCTCGACCACAATGAGTTGTAACGGGTGTTGGATTGATGGGCCCTGACCCAAGTTTAGTGTTATTCAGCCAAGAAAATCCCTACACTACTGGCCCTTTCAGCGTCAACCTGTGGAGCACGGACTGAAGTCTCACCTGAAGCAGTATGGGGGGATGCTGGAACAAAGTTTCCACACCCTAAGATGGTTGTGATGTCAGTTTTACACTTTAAGTCCGCCTTTGCGTAGATCGATAAGATTTTAGGGCTTATTGATGTACTTCTTTATTAGTCTTTCGGGACCTCCGCAAAGGTTTACGATCGTCCTTTGTGTAACCCTAACAAGCAATATCACCACTTACACACCTCTGTAACTACTTTACTATATACTTTCCTGAATTATTTAAGTGTTCATCAATTCTATCATGCAATTAAGATTATCTTTGTGTAAACAATTATCTCTACTTGCATTCATATAATAAAGGAAAAAATATATATTCGTGTATCAGATTAGCTGTAAAACATAAACCCAGTGCTTAGCATAACATAATCACATGCAATTGACAAAAGTAAAATGCACAGTGATTTCAAAATACTTCTCTTTATTGATGGTTTATATTTTCCAATACAGACTCTAACAACCTTGCACACATAGCTGCAGGGGTCCGTGCACTCAACTTCAGACTTCTACCCTAGGCCTCTACGCACTTAGCTGTAGAGCCTCTTTCTTATGCTAAGACTCTCACTCTTAGCTCTTTACAGACTCATAAATGACTCTATATATTAATTGAACTCCACTGAACTATCTTAGACTCCTCTAATACCTCCTTTTTATAAAATCTCATGGTCCACAGACCAAGGGTGGATCTCATCAAGCTGAAACAACCTATCTGAAATAAGGGAAGAAACCCTTTTCAACTCTTGATATCTTCGCACTCTACGATCAAAAAATGCAAAGACTTTACATTTCTTTATACAAAAGTCAGGCTTTCAACCCCAAAACATGGGCTTTTAGCCCCAAAATCGACCCCAGGGGACTCGTTCCCAATAAGCCCCCAACACAAACATGCTGACTCGCCCTCGAGTCACTTGGCTGGTGCAAAGATCTTGTCGCGAAGACCTCCCAGCTCCACTTGGACTACTAAAACTTCGGAAGCACACTATGTTGCCGCTTGCTTCATCTCCTCAACTAGCCGCTCCATCGTTGGCCCTGTACTATCTGACTGTATCTTCTGTTGAGTCGCCTGTAGACCAGTCACCTTTCTTTCGATGGTGGCGGTGAGCGCATAGGATTTATCAAGCCAAGGCCCTATTCTGGCCTTGAGGACGCTCTCTTTGCACTGCTCTACATCCACTTGCTCCTTTAGTACCTTTGCCTCCTGTAGTCTTTCTAGCCTCTGCGTAATGAAAACGGTGTGTGCCATTGCTTTGACTTCATCATATCTCTGCTTTAGCTCCTAGGCTTGTGTTTCCAACCTTTGTAAGGTGGGATCCTCCTGTAAATTGGTAACAACTTCAAGCGCCTGCTCGAAGAGTGCAGTGCACTCCGTCACTGCGCTATTCACTGCTGCCACGACGTCTTTCATTGCTGTCTCGCACTGCTCTCTGACTTCTGGCGGGGTTGAAGGCTGGGCCTTCAACTACAGTTCTACAATCTTGAGGTTCAGGTCAAACTGAACCTTCACGAACTTTGTTCTGACGTCACGCATTCCGGTAGCAAGCTTCCAAATCTACATATCTATTGGCTCATCATCGGGAATGTCCAGCTATGGGACAGACCTGCATGCCTTAGCCATTACCTTGGTTGTGGGCTAATTTTTTTCTATGATGGCTTTGACAAGGTTAACAATGAAATATCTTTGTACAGTCATCTAAGAGTTGTTGACTTTCTGTTCACTGATTACCTGTAACGCGCTCTGTTCGCGGGCCCGAAGTTCCGTGATCACGCCATCCTGAAAATTGTGAAGTGCATCATTGGGAAGCATGGCCAAGTTGAGCCCACCTCATTTGAGGGCACTGATAGTAGGTCTGTCAGCTTTAGACTCAGTGGTTAGCATGCCCTTTGGCAAAATTATTGCTTGGGGATCCAGTGTGCACACCATCCCTGCTGCTTCCGATGTATCGGGCACCAAAGTAGTTGAAGTCATGTTGCTTTGTCCCAGGCTAGTCTCGACCTGCGATGCCTGGATATGAAACTCGTGCATACTCGTTTGAATGGCACCCAAGGCCTACTTCTGTTGTAGCTCGAACTGTTGCAACAATTCCATGATGGCATCCCTTACCATATCACCGATATCATTTAAATCACCTTCTGTTAAGGTGATCAGATCAAGAGAAGTCTTGTTGGCCTTAGACTTCTTTCACAACCCTACCTTCTCTGGATCTCTATTACGCTTAACGTGGAACTAGATAGTCTCTGGGTCCATTCCTCCCTAGTCCGACTGCTGGTCCTCCTCCTATGTCTCTAGGGAATGCGACTTCTGAATCCTGTCAGAGCTATGCCCCTCTTCTTCTGTCTATCCTCCCATCTGCTTTGTGGTGGCACGCTCTGCCTTGGCCTTGTCCTCAGCCTCCTTTTTTCTCTTTGCAACCAACTGTTCCATATTCATCTTGGACTCTTCCTTTTTCCATTGTGTTGTGTTCTTGCTAGACCCATCTTTCAAGTCTAAGCAAGTGCACGAATCTGCCAGCCAATGGCCGAGGATCGCTGTGATCACGTCATATGTGGCCATGTATGGTAGATCATACCATTTTTTCTTAGGATCCTTTCATGCACGTATCGATACCCAGTGGAAGTCAGCGTGGAATTCCACATAATCTTGCAGCTTCTCAAAAACAGTTGGTGGCAACCATGGTTTGCGGTTGATGGCCATATGGATAATCATCTCCATCAAGATCCAAAAGACATTGTTTTCCTTTCCCCTTGAGGGTCCTTTGTAGCCCATAGCGAATTAAACTTCACTGCTTCTGCTAGGTCGGGCACAAGCAAAGGAAACCAGGGAAAATTTTAAGAACCCCCCCTAAATTTCCATGTATAATAAATGGGCGAATCTCCATGGTATATAGGAAAAATGGAAGTCAACATGCATGCCCACCATTTCAGGTTTCATAAGTCTTCTAGATCTACGACTAGGTTCAACAAACTCCCATCTCAACACTGTTCCTTCTGGTATATATATATATATATATATATATATATATAATTTTTTGGCGAATCTCTCACCAAGCATGGCGAATATTTTATCCAATTATAAAATCTTGTGTTTATTGAATACACAAATGAAATCATTGCATTTCTTTAAAATATCTTTTTAAATCAAAATTACCAAAATTACATATCGATAACCTAGTGGGTGTAGGATAAAATTCACCCGTGCCATTCACAGAAAGCATAAGCAAAAACCTAATACTATATATAAAACCAAGAAAAATTCAAATTCATCACTTCCAGGGACCTCGTAACCACCCTGCCAATACACAAGTATGTTCCTATTTGCAATTAGAAAAATTACCCAAATTACAACCTATTTACTCCAGCATATGTTGGAAAGTTATAGAAGAATGACTAGTGCAATCAATCCATTCCTTTTAGCCCTGGATTTCTTTCAGTTTAAAATAGAAATATACAAAAATACTTGTCCAATGTCTATGCTTTAACCATTCATCTTAAGATGTTTTTACAATATAATTTCCTAAGTCTATTTAATATCTTCATTATCATAAAAACCAACCTATATCCATCTTAACTCCACGTCTACCACTCTTAGGGGATGAAATCTATTTATCCCTTTGAGCACTTGGTAGACCCAGAATTAAGATGGATCTAAGATGACAGAATTTCCCCTTTAAATAGTCTATGCTCACATGAATACCATGGTATTACCATGGTTTAAATAGTCTATGCTCACATGAATACCATGGTATTACCATGGGTCAATACCATGGGTTATCATAAACCTGGAGCTTAAAAATTACTATTAGTAATTTATAAAAATTAATAAAATTAATAGTTGATTTTTATTTTATTTTTTATTTTAACCAAGCTAAAATGTTTAACATACATTAAATTACAACATCCATTTTTACTCTTGATCGGATCAAATATTTTTTCACTCTATGCTAGTTTGCATATCACGATATTTGATACCTCTCGGGGGTTAGTAGAAGATGGATCTATGCTGGTTTAATTCCCCATTTAAATAGGCTACATTCCAGGTGAATACCATGGGTCAATACCATGTGCTTGTTTGGTGAATACCATGGGTCAATACCATGTGCCATTTTTATTTTTATTAATACTAATATTAGGGTTAATAATGTTTTTTCATGGTATTAATAACAATTTAGTCCATGGTATTTGTCCCATAGTATTTTGCCCATAGGTTTCACCTAAATATAACGCATTTTTTGAGTGTTCGTAAATATAAGGTGACTTATGGAGTAAATATAAAAAAATGTTTTATTTGTTTACCATACCTCTCATTTATTTATATTTTTATTAATTTACCATACCTCTTTTACAAATATGGTATTTGGCCCATAGGATTCACTTAAATAAAACCTCTTTCTTGAGCCTTCATAAATAGAACGAGGGTTATGGACTAAATATAAAAAGAGGTTTTATTTATTTACCATGCGTCTAGTTCATTTATATTTTTATTTATTTACCATACCTTTTGACTAAGTATAAAAAGACGTTTTATTTATTTACCATAGCTCCACTTTACTTATATTTGTATTTGTTTACACCCTTGCATGTATATAAGGTGTCTTATGGAGTAAATGTAAAAAATGTTTTATTTATTTACAATACCTCTCATTTATTTATATTTTTATTCATTTACCATACCTTTTTTATAAATATGGTATTTGGGCCTTTGGCCCATAGGATTCAATTAAATAAAACCTATTCTTGAAAATGGGCGAATGGATTCACTTAAATAAAACTTATTCTTCAAGATGGGTGAATGGAAGGTTGTAACTCCTAATTTCAAGGGCTAAATTTACCGTTTTTACCCTCTCCCTTAAAATAAGGTGGGCTATTTGAGGTGATTTGTAAAAATGTACTATGATACAAAATATTCGCCCACTAAAAATTTAAAACCCCTTAATTTCGCCAAAGGGCGAACATTCGCCCCTAAAATTTTCTATGAAGGAAACTCGCTATCCTCTGGTGACTCCCACGCGACTAGCACTATGGACAATAGTAGCTAGGCATAATGGAATGTTTTGTTGTGATCCCGCACCTCTCTGCAATTCGCGAGGAACTCCCCGCAAAGGTAGCATGCCAAGTTAAACTATACTTCCTCCATGAACTTGACCGCTAAGGCTACTACTAGTGTCGGCACTTCGTCTGCATGACACTTTCGCATAATCTTTCCTGCCAAGATTTGCGTTGCTACTTTGATCACGGGGTGACATATATTGGTGATGGCATAGTCGCGTGGATTCTTAGTGAGTTTGAATTTGTCCTTCATTGCTTCAGTGAGGTCACGTTCGCTTGTCTTTCCACCAAATTCCATGGCTAGATTTTCTCCCAAGTGCGGTAGCCAAGTGATCCTATGGATCCGCATCTCTATGATGGGTATCGACTCTTCTAGCCATAGACACCCATCATCCACCAAGCACAATAGCTGCTTGATCATGACCATGGTTATGGGTGTGCGATTGTAATGCAGCACCGACATCATGTTCAACAAGCCCGCCTTATCCACTCCTTTCACCCACTTTCTTGGCTCCAGCGTGGTCACACCAGAGTCTTTATAGAAGACGCAGTGCATGCATTGGTCCATTGCTAGATGGGGAAAATTTTTCGCACCAGCCAAATCCCAGTCCTCCAATTTTAAAAGGGGGATGTGCCCTAGGTGCAGTCCTTCAAAGAAAATTTGGTCTGATAGTAAGGGTATGTGAAGTGTGACCTTACTTTCATCAATGTCCTTTGGAACCTTTGTCTTGCCTCTTCATCGAGGAATATACTTGGGAAGTTTAGAAATGGGGTCATATCCCTCCATATCAACATCCTCCATCCCATCCATCTCAATGTCGTCCTCACCCACATGGAGTTATTCAACATCGGCTTTAGGCTCTAGGTCAATCACCTTGCCCTTCTCCTCCGCAGTGGGCTTTCCCATATGTTGGTGTTTTTTGGGTGATGCTCACACTGGCTATTGTGATTTCTTCTTATCCTTCTTTGATTTTGGACCCTCCTTGGTCAGTGTAGGCCTCGGCCTGGGTGTCCTCAGGGATTTAGGAACTTCTGCTGGTTCTTCAACACTTTCGACCTCCGGGGCAACTCCCTCAGCTGCCATTACTACCTCTAGGGTAGTTCCTTCGGCTATTATTGTTTCTCCTACACTCACAGTTTCTAGAAGTGTCGACATAATACTAGGCAACAACACCTGCATCTCCGATGGCAACTTCTCAAACACTAAACTCACTATCAAGGCTTCAATGATCTCAGGGTTCCTACACGCCTGAGAGCTTAATACGTTAATTCTCAAAATGCCAAGTGTTTTTGAATCCAAATCCAACCGTTCCCCCCATAACTCATTCATAAATGCTGGATTGGTGATATATTCTCACAGATATTACCCTTAAATTCCAATTTAAATGCCGCCCGCCCACTCCATTTGGTTGTTTTCCCACTGTCAAGTCATGAATAGTGACCATAATAGTCACATTCCAGCTGTTTTGCATAGTCCATTCTTGGATAGCACAACTCCCTGCACGTTTCTACTAACACTGTGACATTCCTTCATTCCGTGATTCCCCAATCACACAGCTCCCCAACCTGAGCAGTGTAGTTTAGAGTCCTACGCCGCCTTTCAGCTGCCTGGAGCACTAAGAATATGCTTCCATCATGTAGTCATCTAGATGGATCACCGGCGTATGGCATCAATCAGTTGCTATTCACCTATCCTGGTAATGGTTCTCCATTCAATTTTACCAACTGAACTGCTCCACAATCGGTAATCTCCTTGATGACATAGGGCCCCAACCAATGCATCCTAAATTTCCCTGGAAATTTATCAAACTTGCTATCATATAATAAAACTAGATCATTTACCTTCAAGGTGCGCAGTTTGATGTGTCGATCGTGCCATGCCTTTTATTGCTCCTTTTGAACTTGTTGATGAAATCCAACTAGAAACCTATCCTCCTCAAGTTCCATTTGTTGCGCGTCCTTTCTTCCAGGGCTCTGTGATCCTTCATTCCTAGAATGCCTCTATACGTAGACTAGGTACAATGTACTCCATTGGTATGACAGCTTGCACGCCATAAACCAGTCTAAATGACGTTTGTCTAGTCAACTTCTTGCACGTCGTTCTATAAGCCCATAGCACCGGGGGTACGTGAACATCCCATTCATTTCTTTGAGCATTGCAAACCTTCACGAGTGCACTCTCAAATATTTTATTAAATGCTTCCACCATCCCATTAGCCTACAAATGTTAGGGTGTGCTCTTCTAATGGTAAACCTATAACTCCTCCATCATTGTGCTAACCATCTCATTGAGAAAGTGTGTATCACTCATTATAATTTTTGAACAACCAAACCTTGTCAGCACGTACTCAAAGATAAACTTTTCTAGTGTCACGCTCGTATAGTCCTTCACAGGCTACACCTCTGCCCATCTAGTTAAATATTCAGTTGCGATGATGATATACCGCGAACCAGTATCCTTCCCTGGAGGCTGAATTGGTCCTACAATGTCAATCACCAACTTCTCAAAGGACTGTAGTGATATTTGTGGATTCAGTGGAAGCTCATCCCTATACGAGGGTCTACCCATCATTTGGCATGTGTCATATGCCCTACATTATACTTTTGAATCTTTTTGCAAGGTCGGCCACCATAACCCAGCACGTAGAATATTCTATGTTGTTGTTTTTCCTTCATAATGACCTCCCGTAGCTCCATCATGAACCTCAACGAGGATGTTGTTTCATTCAAACTCTGGCACATAACATTGCAATATTTCATATGATCCCATTTTGTACAAATGCTCTGTAATGACAGAAAATTCTGCCTCACGCACCACCAGTTCCTTCTTTTTGTTAGCACCTAAATCTGCCTTAGGCTGAAGGAAGGCAAAAATTAGGGTAACAACAAACCATGCTCATTCTAGTAACTATCCCTACCATAGCAGGAGAGGGCTCTCTCCGAGTCATGCTCAAGGAATAGATAATCGTAAAAGGTCTGAGATGACTTACAATGAAATATTTACTTTAGGCTAGTAAGTGTATAGGGATTCAGGAAACAATTTTCATGAATGACCGAGCTTCTGGGATGTTATGGGACCGGTGCTCAGCAAAGAATAGAGAATTTAATACAAAGGCACAGATTATTCCGTGAGGTAAGGTAGGCAGAAAATGTAACAATTTAGTTTGAGGTACTAGGGCATGAATAGATTGCTAAAGAAAGTGAAAAGGGCATAGTGACATGAATCCTTTTCAACAGAAGAAATAACACTTAACATGAAATTTTTCCACAGGCAGAGCAATAAAATTGAATTCTACCTAATATCACTCAGAAAATTTCACTGGAAATGAACATGAATTGAACTATGAAACATAACGAAATACATATGAAAACATAAGAAACACATTTGCTACACTCACAACCACAAAAATCTCATGAAACAGAGCCGCTGCCTTTCATTAATTCTCTGTCAAAAATACACAGTGAAGAAACAAAGTTTCTTTCCCACAGTCTCCCAGAAGTTACAAGCCAACCCTTTGCAAATAACGTGCATACAATATATAGAATGTGTGAGGAAGAGATAGAACGCCCAAGGGTTGGGGAGTTACTCGAATCATTGCAAAATGGAGATGGAGAGCCAACCATCAGCTACAGGTGTAGCGCTGCAAACATGACATTTGGCTTGGGGTGACCATTTGCCTTCCTTCGCCACATGGATAGAAGCCAATATGGAGAAAAAAATCTTTAAATTCCGCCTTTGGTGCCAAAAAACGGAAGTGTAGATGAGCGGGCCCACTTGGAGAAATCACGAACTGAAATTTCGTGAAACAGAAGCAAATTGGCAATTTTTCCTTTGTGCACCGCGCCATTTTCTCTGTGCGTCGCGCTACTTTGGGGCCTGTTTTGGGGCACTTGCAGGTGTCCAAAATGTGCACAAGTGGGATTGCTAGAAAGCCTATCCTGTCTACTTCCTAAGCCAGCTAGAATTTTCAAATTTGGTGCTCATTTGCCCCTCCAATTCTCCATTCTCCCAAGACTGCATTCTATGTGTCAAAAAAGTGGTAGAGAGGCAATTTTTGGGTGTTTTTTGACCTTTAGGAGACCCAAATTTCTCCCAAATCTCTTTCCCGAACACCAGTAGTCATAATTTTCCATGCTGAATCCAAATCTGCAAGCCATTCCGGATTTGGAGCCCTAGAAATCTAGCGTCAACCAGGAGAAAATCCCTGTTTTTTACCCAAAGAATTACCAAGTGACCAAAATTTCCCCAAATTTTTTGAAATTTGGGCTAGAGGTCCTCTATGAAATTCTATGCTATGCCAAGGAAGCCTCAACCAAGATTCGAAGCTGATCTTGCTCTTTTGCCTCTTTTGCCTCTTTTGTTGCTTTGCTCAATTTCGCCTTTAGGCTCCTGATTCTTGCTTTGGAGCTCATGTTTCAGGCCATGTAATGGTGAGTCATGCGCCTCAGCATGTCTTCTTCCATGTTAGCCTTATCCAACCGCTGCTCCAAGTGGACATTCACTTTATCTAAAACATACTCCTGGTCCTCATCTCTTTGCTCCATAGGTCTATCTTGTGCTGCCATGATGTGTTGCCAGTTTTCCTTGATCAGTTGCAACTCTATCTCAGCTAGCCGATCCTCAAGTTGTTTGTTCCTCTGCTCCAGAACTTCATGTTCCACTTGGCCCTCTCCAAGTCAAGAGATAAATTCTCAATCATTGATTGCTGCTCCTCGATGATCTCTCCAAGCTCTGCATTTGTAGTTTCTGCATCTGTCTCATCATCCTGAAGGAGAACGAATTTTGTCTCTCATTCACCTGATGGCTTACCTGAAGGCCCCTCATCATGCACTGGCTCCTTACCTCTGCCCTACTCCTCTGATGTTGATGTCAGAAGCGAGGCCCCTTCCACCCCAGGTGGAGATAACACTCGCTTTGCTGCTGCAAACAAAGGTCTACTGCCTTTCTGATAGGTGATGTATACTGGCATTGTAGCAGTCTCATGTCACTCATACTGATGAGATGGGCCACCTATCTCATGCTCTACCTCTGATACCACCTGTGGAGCGCTGAAGAAGTCACGAGATATGAAGTCCTCCCAAGAAATACCCTGCAATCCCAACTGATGGTCCACCAAAATCTAGATAAGGGAAAAGTGATAAACACTGTTGAGCTGTTGTCGAGGGGTCTTGTGCTGCATGAAATTTCTCATCCTCTCTATGTTCCCGCAAATGAAAAATGGGAGGCTCATCATCCACACCCTAGTAAAGCGCATGAGCAACCTGATGTGATAGGCATAAAGGCGAGAAAACCTCCCCTCACAACTGAAGTACTTCATGATCAATTTCATGAGCGGGGCATACTCATCTTTCAAAAATCTGAATGGAAAAACTCTCGTGAGGTGGCTCAACCGGTTGTCTTTGATGTAAGGCTCTTAATGATGCCTCTCTACCTTTTTCTTCTTATGCCACTGCTCTCCAATGTTTGGTATGCATGTTGCCACTAATATGGTTTCAGGTGTCAATGTGAAAGTGACCTCAGCTAAGATAGACTATCCTCCATGTAGGTGAAGTGCAAAAAGACGGGCCAACTCATGATGGACTCTGACATTTGCCACCCTCTGACAAAATTAAAAACATGCTAAGTGCTGGAAACAAGACATAGAAAGAGGGCATGCCTGCAACTCAGTGAGGGTGTTTGGTTCATCTCTGAGATGTCTACCACTCCAGTGATGTCTCCTGTGGGCCCTTTCTCCTGAAGCTGTGTCACTGTGGGTCCCCTCCTCATATTCTGATGAAGCCTTCGATACCATGGTTGTTGTTTGGTACCCTGAGTTTTATGCTGCCCTTTGATTCCAATGAAGCTGGTAGTTGCTCTGTCAATCTCTCGATTTGATAGCCTTCACCAAAATTTGGGGTGGTTTGGCAACGTTTCTCGGCCCCTGGTCTGTGTGCGCAACGCGCAATTCCCAGTCCACCACGCGCTGGGTGTGCGCCACACCTGTGTAAACCTTCAACTGCAGGCTGGGTGCGTGTGCGCCGCGCCCGGTGAGTGCGCTGTCCCCGGTGAGTGCGCCGCGCCCGGTGAGTGCGCCGCGCTCCTGGGTATGTGCGTCGCGCCCTCGAAAACCTGCTCCCACTCACTCAAACGCTCCAATCTCACACTCACACCTTTGCAATGTCTTCTCCAAGTCTTGTAATAGCACAATGCCTTTGATTTGGGTCAAAACATGTATTTATAGCCTTGGAAGAGATGGGTTTAATTTTTGCTTCCTTGAAAACCCATTTTTCTAATGTTGTGTTTTGCACTTTTTCACTGACTTTAAAACACACTGATTTTCACTTTCCCTTTGACATTTTGGCTCAAATGATGAAATTTTCGGCACATCTTTGCAGGGACTGTATGACAGGGTATTTGGCCATAGAAACCATGACTGTATCTGAAAAATTCAACTGGCGATTTTTTGGAAAATTTTGTCATAAATGACCTTGTTTGACTTTTCTTCAAAACAAAGTTTTGAAGAAGAGTCAAAGTTTATCCACGTGACGATGAAGCTCTCTGAACCATAGCTGTGTAAGGGCCTCCCTCTAGCCTGCATGGCTTTATTGGATATGTTTCAAAGACCAAATTGTTGAATTCCTAGACCCAAACATAAAAAATGACTTTGTCCTGTAAAGGACCAGACCTTGACTGTCATGGACTTTGGTGATTGTTGACAAAAGACCTGAGCCAACAGGAGCCCTACATGAAGGGAAATGATTAGCATGACTTTCTCCATCAGATCATGGCATGCCCCTAGTAAAAAGTAGCTGAGTGAATGGAGCGGGACACATAAAATTGAAATGCACAAAGAGTTTTGATCTCTGACGGAGGGCTGACCAGACCGAACCTAACACTTTTCACTACAAGAAAAAACGTCATTGGTGTGGGTCATGCTTGTGACTAACCTTTAAGATCCGTCACCAATGTCACATATGGTGATGGTATTTAAAAAAGCATTGTTGTAAGTGTATATAGTGATGGTCCTTTAAGGTTTGTCATCAAAGCCATTTTCAATGACACTTTCGGTGAGGGTCGTTAAAGGCCCGTCACTAATTCTCTCTTTCGTGACTCTTTTGGTGAGGGTCGTTAAAGGCCCATCACTAATTCTCTCTTTGGCGACACTTCTAGTGATGATATTTTATTGCCCGTCACCAATGGTATCTTTGGTTACTTTTAGTGACAGTCAATAAATGTTCATCATCATTGATCATTCCAATGAGTTTTTGATGATGCTTTATGCATGTGACAGACCTTTAAGGTCCATCACCAATGTCACATATGGTGACGGTATTTAAAAAATCATTGTTGTAAGTGTATATAGTGATGATCCTTTAAGGTTTTTCACCAAATCCATTTTCAATGACACTTTTGGTGAGGGTCATTAAAGGCCTGTCATTAATTCTCTCTTTGGTGACATGTTTGGCGAGGGTCGTTAAACGCCCATCACTAATTCTCTCTTTGGTGACACTTCTAGTGATGATTGTTATAGAAATATTTGGGCACTTCAACCCCAAACTTATATGTCGATAAACTATGGCTCATCAACCCCTAAAAGAGTTGTTTCATACACTAAAAGAACATGGTCATCTTATTACATCATTCCCCAAAAGTTCCACCTGAGAAACCATCCAAAAATGGCCTAAACTGAACCATACTAGCTACTACACTGGCCAGGTGTGATGCATATTGAGTGTTACACTGCTCAGGTGTGATGCATACTGATTAGGCCTTCTATAGGGTGAGATGGGCAAGGATGGACAAATTTCCAAGATAGTTTGCTAGGTGGTTGCTCATGGAATCTTCTAGAAACTTCTCCTATGACACTTGCCTCTCTGAATTCGCCTAGGGATGAGTAAGAGATCCAAAAAATCTCCAAGTGGAACCAATTGTAACAAGTGGAATGACACTAATCAAAACCCTAGAGATGACACACACCCTTGCACACATCTATACATGGATCCCTCATCTGAGAGATCTAGGGGTTGAAATATTGTGAATTGTAAGGAAGTGCTGATAGTTTGTAATTGAGGAAAGAGCATTGTATTGTTGGTGTGATCTTGCTATTTCATGAGGTGAAGAGGGATTGATGCTGGGAGGATGATGTTGGATCAGACAACTGGGATGTAATTCTCCCTTCTTTTTAATAAATTTCTTCAAGTTTTCTTCCATATGATTGTGTAATTATGAATGTTATCATTTGTGAAATTTGTTGTATGTTCATTATATATCATATTCTGTAATGTTTATGTTATAATAGATCAAGATGCTTTGACAGTTCTTTGTTACTGTGTTTCTACAGGTACTCTCCAAGCGGGTTCAATATGGGGAGGAGTTGCAAGCTCTGTTAAGGGGGAGAGAGATCAAGCAAGGGATTAAGTGAAAGTTCCAGGTTGGTTCCATTATCTTTATTTTATCTATTATACATAGAATAAATTGTTGAATTTCTTTAACTGTTGTTTCTAGGGTAGCTGCCAAACCTAGAGGGCTATTCGTTTAGAAAGACACTAGTTTTACCAGAAACAAATTGGCGACTCCACTAGAGACTAAATAGATGTTTGTTTGTTGTTATTGTTTGTTTTATAAAATATAGACAGAACCTGAAGTTAGCCAGGTAGCCTTTGAAATGCTCTTGCTCTGCAATTCCATAGTAGATGAATGCTGCTTCAGTCAATCTCTGGTTTAGTTTATGAATTAAAAATTTGACTTACAAGCATTCTAGATGCCCTTCTGGTAGCTCAATAACCTCTCAAGACATTCCTCTATAATTTGCTATTCATTGTCCATCACTGAGAACAATTGCACATCTAAGCCAAAACCCATTTCAGTTGCGCTCCCTGGCCCATCGCACTATCTGTCACTCTAAACCAGTATGCATCGCACCTCCCGAGTGTGCAAAGTGTGATGCATCCCTGTTTTTGTGAAGCCCAGGTGCGATGACTAACTAAACCTATTTCCATTCTAGAAATTGGGGGGTTTTGTCCTTGTTTTCAGTTTTGTTTAGTTGTTTTGCTACTTATGAACAATGCCTCCTTACTGAAGCCTACTTGCACCACATAGATCAGCCTCCATTAGTTTAGGATTAGTGAATTTTTTTATGTATTTGTTCATCATTTACAATCCTTTGTCAAAAAGTTGCTTAGATCGATCTATCACTTTGGTACAAAAAGTGTTGTAACTGTTGTTTTGTGTCAAAAAGAGAAGTGTCATGGATTCTTCCTTCCCTGGATAGTCGATTGAATTTTTTGTCATGTATTTGGTTTGATTTGTTAACATTCGAAGTGTCAAAACCATTTTTTATTCGAAATTGAAAAGTTTTGTTTAGTCTTCCTTTTTCTTTTGAAGAAGAAATTATCGAAAATGTCATTTTGAAGGAAATATTTCAGATCTTTGTTGCATTCAGTTTTCCTTTTTGCCATTTTTTCTACATTAAGTTGAACGGAAAACAAATACATGCATTTTCATTTGCATTTATTTTATGTGCAAAAAATGATTTAGGAAAATGCATTAGTGTGTGCTCTTTGCTCTTTGTTTGAAAGAATTGTAATCTTCTTTCCCTAGTAGCTAGGATTTTCATTTCTCAAAATAAACAACGATTGTTTATCATTGTAGATTGCATTTTAGGAATTTCAAATCAAAATCATGCGGTGAACCATTGAAAGGAAAAATTTAAACAAGATCAACTCTAAAATAAATTTCAGTGAACCTAAGAATGCTTTGGAACTTAAAGCAACACATCTAGAGGTCTAGGCTAGAGATGTGTTCTGGCATCATAAAAACTAGTAACTATCATTTTCATCAAAGGTTGGGTGATTCCTCCTCCTTGATACGGCAAGTGCTAGCACAAAATTGTGCTCCCCATACCATCGTGTATATATTGGGAGACCACAATAGGCTTATATCCTTTATCCATAGGAAGCAGAGTTTGTCGCCTTATTGATCACAATGCATTGAACACATCATTCGGGAAGATTGACTGTCATACATAAGTCCTTGGTGATTTCTATTTAATTTATCACCAAGGTGTGTATTGCAGTTTTGCGATTGGATTGGTAATCCCTCTGTCTAGATTTTCCAGAGTAGTCACTTTTGTTCCTTTTCGACTCTTTAAAAGAAAGGGTCCATCTGAGTGCTTGTCACTTCAGGCTCATTAAAAATCGAAGGAGACTAGAGTCATCTTTAGCTTTTTCTTGACTCTTAAGAACTGAAAAAGCAAAGTTGTGTCAAAGTGTCATTAAAATTAATTGAATTCAGAATAACATATTTGTTCCTAAGTTAATCTTGGGTTGATATATATGGAAACAAATCCGGGATCCACCAATCAAGGAATCCCTTTTAAGGGGAATCCTAATCCTTTTTCCTCTTGGGGAAATATTGGTGCTCCCTATATGGCCACATTGTCCTCCCAGGAATTACCATTGGCCTGGCAATATGGCTTTTTCAACCTCTGTGGTCCAAAATTCTGTGATTCCTCCACAATCGAATCAACCTCCAGTTGGTACTGAAGTTGACCCTTCGCCTTCCTCTTCGTTTGTTTCTCCCTCCCCTTCTTCCTCTTCGCTTGGTGAAAGTAGTGATGCAAGTAACCGGGTGGTTGAGAAGAAGAAGAAGCCAATTCAGCAAGGGGGCAATAAAGCAACCATTTCTTTGAATGCATCATCTGGTGAAAATCCACACATTAAACTTTCCAAAGCCAAATTTCCATGCATAATTTGTGCGAGTGACCATTTTTCTCAAGATTGTACTTAATTTCCTCGAATCTTGAAAGAATGGTCTCCCCATTCACAACATCCTGTGTCATCAACTTTTAGAGATCATATTGATAACACACCTTCAACTGGTGATAGTAAAGTTCATGGACAAACGAGAAAGGTTAGGTTTCCATGTAGGTTATGTGAAGGGAACCATGCCCTTCACCTTTGTCCTTTTTTGGATGAAGCCAAAAGAGTGTTGGATAACCATCCTACTTCACTGCAGCGACTTCCATCTGGCTACAAGAAACCCTCCCCAATTCCTTTACTAGTTGAAAAACTGACTGACTTAAATCAACCGTCGATCGAAACCACTCTCTCTGAAAGTGAATCTTATGAGTCTATACCCGATCAAAGTCAATAGGTCGAGGTGACAGATGACCCAATTTCACCTTCAAATAATCATACCCTTACCGAAGAGAGTGAGAATGATACCTTTCAAATCCTTTTTGTTACTTCAGATTCTGATGAACTTGAGGGAAATCCACCTATTCCATCTCAACAAGAGGAAAACCCTCTAGCTCTCGTAACTCAAGGGGTTAATTCTCCCATTTATTCGGTATCCCCTCCAGGTAGTCTAGTCACTTCCTTTGATTGGAATCGACTAGCATGATCCTGCCTTCCTTCTTATGTACCTTTCCACATCATAGTACAAGTTTAGAAAATGATCATGTCTGGCACTATCATAGATGAGGGTGCATTAGTGAGTATTATTTCCACAACTGCCTTGAAAGTGCTTGGTTCACCAACGCTTATTCCTGTAACACAGAATCTATTAGGCTTTAACAAAGGAACCCGTCGACCATTAGGGATCCTTCCTAAGTTATTGATCACTTTGGGAGGTAAAAGCGTTCATCTGAACGTGATGGTAGTCCCAGGACCATTAGATTACAATTTACTCCTTGGACATGACTATGCTTATAACATGGAGGCTACTGTTTCAACACTCTCCCAATTGATGTGTTTCCCACATGAAGGCTAGATTGTCACCATTGACCAGCTTTCATTTCCAGGTTCAAACATAGCTCCAAGTCAATCATCATCCCTAAATGGTCCCTTTACATCAACAGTGTCACTTGAACCTTCATTCCATCAACCCGATTTCCATGAGTAGTCTTGCGAATGTAACAAAGCTTAGGGGGCATGCACCCTTGTCTATTATGGACACACCTAGCTGTAAAGATAAGTTTCCCTGTAGGTTATGTGATTGGTCTATCATACCGGTTTGTCACACCATTCACCTTTGTCTATTCTAGACAAAACCAAGGAAGTGTTTTGTCTTCTAGACAAAACCATCCTACCTAACCATAGTAATTTCCATATGGTTACAGGAGACTCTCCTTTTCATCATGTTGGGGGCATGCAAACCTTTCTCCCATTTTCAATTTTCATTTTCAATTTGTAGTTTTTTCGTTTTTTCAATTTTTAGTTTTGTCACTTTCAAGCTTATATATATATATATATATATATATATATATATATATATATATATATATATATATATATATATATATATATATATATATATATATATATATATATATATATATATATATATATATATATATATATATATAACTGCACCGAAGCATACTTTGTTCATTTTAAGCTTGTGTAAAAATGAAATTGAATCCAAGCTTGTCAAAAAATGAACCCACCTTCAACTAAATAAATTTTTTGATTGCCATTTTATCAACCTTTTGAGCCTTGGTTGTGTACCTCTCATCACCTCCATTCTTTTGGCCAACCATATGCTTCCACTTGGTTTTTTATCCTTTTTGAGGAACAGTTGTGATGAGTGGTATTGTTAGCCAACCTCTTCATAGAAATCACCATGTTTTGAGAAGTTCCAAATTCATCAGAACCAGTTACTACCCTAGACACCACTCGTTCCTCAAAATCGAGTCTCCTTTAAACCCTTTTCAGACTCGTTAAATATGAAAAGATTGTCGAGAAATTGGCCTTTCTATGTTGTTAAAGTGCTTGGAAATGTCATCCCTCCTGTATGATTTTATCCCTTTTCGGACTTGAGGGATTATCCTACAAAAAAGTTCGAGCGCTTGTCTTTTTCGGCTCGTTAAAGTGATCAGAAAAGTCATCCCTTTTGTATTATTTTATCCTTTTTCGGACCTAAGGGATTATTTTATCAAAAAGAACTTCTGGAGTTTTCTTTTCATCCCTTTTCAAACTCTCTAAACATGAAAAGGACCGATTTATCCTTGTCATTAAACTGGTTAAAACAATAGTGACAAACTTGTCCATTCTAGACAAGACCAAGTTTCACTATCACTAGACTCGTTAAAACATAGCGACAGGTTTGCCCGAAGGGCAAATTATAGAACAAGCATGTGCTATCGTCCTCAAGCTTGACAAAAATAAAGAGGTTCTGGTCAACAATGACTAGGGAAAAAGGGAAAAACTTGAAAAGCTTATGGTAGTAGGTCACTCTTGAACATGACACTTTCACTCCATCACCATTATTGAGTCGGGTTTGGTTATTCCGTTCACCTGTCATCTCGCCATTGGTCTTTCACACCATCCATATTTTGTAGTTAACGCTACCAATCCATCTCAGTGTCACCGACATGTTCAAGAGAAGTCATTCAGTTGAGAAACCACAATCCAGTTAATGCCTCATCCACTGCAATACCTTCATCGTTCATGACCGCCATTCCTAAACCTTGTGTCGTCAGTCCTTTTTCACCTCCAAAAATCATTTTCTTTTTTTTTTGTCATAGATGTGGGATACATTAAGGCCCTCCTACGATGATTCACTTCTTGTGGACATCAGCTCATTATCCAAGAGGTTGACTTAGAAACACCCTTTTCAGTGCTTTGAAGCTTGCATGCCTCAATGGCAAGTTTCTCACTTCCAGCGACAAGTTGACATCAATGGCCTTAGATCGAAAGATTCTGTGTGGTGTTCAACATCGGATCATATATTCACACCATGTGAATTGTACTGTAGTACCTTGAGTGTCATTATCATTATCTGTGATTCCTCTCACACCTGTTAACAGCTCACATTATTGGCTGGTAATCAGGTGATGTCTTTCCATGTTCGACTTCAGAACATCTCCTCACATGGATTGACTTGTACATAGGGCGAAGATTGAATGATTTTGAAGACCCCGGATCTAGTTTCATCCATCTGGGTTGTGATATATTCAGGGATATAAAAACATCAAATGTACAAAGATGATGCACAAATGGTCATCTGAACCAAGGATGCTGACTCTACATCTGAAAAATCACCAGTCTGCATCTGCCGACGACTATCCGATCTATGTACATGAAATGAATTTATAAAGCTGAGCATGGGAATGCCTGTCTCAGCTAGATCATGAAAATTATATTATGATGATGTATTGAATTATAAGTTACGCATGTCACCTTCCAGTTTGAAACCTTGGATCCTCATGATAAAGAATTTCACCCGACATCAAGATTTATGACTTCATGCTTTAGGGGGCAACTGTTATAGACATATTTGGGCACTTCAACCCCAAACTTATATGTCAATAAACTATTGGAAATAATACTGAGAGGGGAGGGGGTGAATTAATATTATTAAATCAATAAAACTTTTTCATTTCCATATTAAGATTCATATATGCTACTTCAGTTAAGGCAAACCGCGTGTATATGCAACTGTGTGTAATGCAACAAGCGTATATCCAGTAAACTTATGATTCAGTTAGTTGATCCTTAATGAGTGCATCCGAACATTATTAACCATATGAACAGTAAATAGGAGCAGTAAAATAGAACAGATCATCACACACAAAAAGCACACATGAACACCATGATGTAAGGTGGAAACCCAATGTGGGTGAAAACCACCTGCCGCAAGTCGTCTCAATCTTCTTTTTAATAAGAAACTTCTTTATACAATAGTTTTGTACTGGTGCAGTCTTATACCAGTACACAGGCTTCTACCTGCAGAAGGCTACAACCTTCTCTCGTTCTCCAGACTCTCCTGGAAGGGAGCTACAACCCCTTTAACTCTTGTACTAGCCGATCCATTTACTAGTACGTAGGCGTCGACCTACTGAATGCTCCAACCTTCATTCGTTTTCCAGCTGCTACTGGAAGGGAGTTGCCACCCCCTTAGCTCTTGTACTAGCTAATGTACTAGTATGTAGGTGCCGACCTACAAAAGGCTACAACCTTCTCTTTCTTCCTCTAGGTACCACGTTTCATAAATTTTCAGACTGGATACTCCTGAAGCACAACACCATAATCTGAAGGCCACATTTCATCCAATTTTCATACTGGACCCATTAATATCATTGAAGCACACAATCAATCAACACTAGCATCATCAATCTCTGAATCACCCAATACTGAATCACTGAAACCCTATCAACAAAATGCAATCACCAGAACACAGAGCAGAACACTGAACTCTACAACAATATTCAGAACCAACTGTATCATAAAAAATCATGCATCAGAGTGCATACGCTACTTGGAAGTGTTGAACCAGCGTGTATACGAAACTTAACCAAAGCAAACTAGCATATATGTCATTAATTACTTATTCATAACTTCGCTGCACTTCCTAACTTCAGACATACCTAGATCATTACATATATAAGGATAATACGTATGTTAGAAACCAGACCTAGTTCATCAGATCACATAAAGATAAGTCATTCTGATCCTGATCCATTATAGATCTCATCCACCAATATTGAAGCTAAACATAATCAACCAATCTGAATATGCAGAATACTGACACCAGAAAACAGTCATAAGAACTCATCAACAACTAGAAACACCTGTAACTTCAAACATCATAGCTCATATGGTATAAACTACTTAGATATATCTAACCTGCGTATGTACGCGCTTCTATCATAGTCAACCAGCGTATACATCTATAAATATTCATTCATGAGTTTCATCTATTTCAAACTTAAGTTATACCCAGATTAGAACATTACATGCATCAATATACAGATCTAGAATAAACATGATCCAACCATATAGATATGGTTCATTCCAAGCCATCAGATCCCGATCTATCCTTAGATCTTGTTCTCCATCAACAGCTAAGATTCCTCCTTAGCTCATATTAAGCAAAGCATCATGAACCCATAACCTGCATACTAGATCTCATACTTCATCAGATATTCAAGACTTTCTCAATGCATTTGCCTAATGATCTTCTTCTCCTTTTATAGTCTTAGGCCTTACTCAATACCATGGTCAAAAACCATTGAGAACCAATACTAGGGATCCAATACCTGGGTTCAATACTTCAGACACAATACCAAGGACCAAAACCATAGGTCTAAATACCACGGACCCAAAAATAAGATTTCCCACATGTACGCGCTTTTCCGTGCATGAAAGTGCATGCATATGCATACACGACTTTTTATCAGCAATCCCGCGTGTCTATGCGCCTTTGTATATAGTGAACCTGCGTGTATACCCTACTTGGTATATAGCGAACCTGCGAACCTACGTATAACCTGCATATGTATGCTACTTGGCATATAGTGAACCTACGTATATACTCTTCTTCCTTCATTCTTTGTAGTCTAATAATCAACTCTTTGCTACTGACCTGCTGCACTATGATATGTCATCTGTGTGAGTTGCCATCAAGGACAACACTTGTATCATAATGCCAACAATCTCCCCCTTTGGACTTGATGGAAAAGCTAACTTGTCATACTGAGAACTATCATCTGATTCCTTTGAGTTGTTCTGCACCCCATGTATTCTATCACATTTGATATCTCTTCTGTAGATTCATCTAGATATATATAAGTGAGTTGTTCTTCTATGAGTGGGTTGCCATCAAGTACAACACATGCATCATAATGCCAACAATCTCCTCCTTTGGACTTGATGGAAACAACACTAAATCACTCTCCCCCTTTGACATCAAGGGCAAAGGGAGAACCAAGATATTCTCTTTCCTTGATAAAATTTCCGCTATCCATACTCCCCCTTAGTACCTACTAAAATCTCTGAATGAGCTCCCCCTTTGTATATACCAAGGTGTACCAATCTGACCATGCTCCCTCTGAGTACATGCTGAAGTCTCTGCTCTGCTGAAGTGTGTCGTTCATGCTCCCCCTGACTGTAAGCAAGGTCTGCAAAAATATGTTCTACAAGAAGAACATGACTCTATCATAAATGACCTTCCTATCACTAAGGACTCATACATACATCCATCTCCCAACCCAGTGGGGATATACCAATATTGACTCATCCACCCAACTAAGTGGGGATATGCCAGATACCAAATGGTTATACATGACTGAACTATTACATCATCCTTCCCATGCATAAAGGGGGTACAAATTAAATCATATGACCAAAAGGGATTCATCAAAATTACTACAATAGATAGAGACAAACTATTACATCATGAGTCTTGATATGACTTTTACATGACATCTATAACAGATACCAAACATCTAAATAAGATCATGATAGTCATCAACAACTATCATACACAATGTATGATATGCTCCATAATCATCTGACAACAACATTTAGACCAGAAACAAGGTATGTCTGCATCAACTCATCCTTTTGAACAGAATTCTGCATATGACATACAGAATCATTCACATTATATCATATGTGAAAAACACCATAGCCATCTCATCAACATCAAAATCTTCATGATACAAGTATCATCACATGGGAACATTTGCATCAATCAACATATGTAAGTATCAACCTATCATCATACAGGTAAGAACTTATCATCATCATGTCTCCAACAATACAACTTTGAGTAAACATTCATGTATCCAACACTATGTATCTTGAGCTCAAGATCATTTTTCAAGACTTCTTGATATCATCAACAGCAACAATCCTCATCCACATGAGCGCCAAGAACTATAGGAATCCTACATCATAATTGTATTATATTATCTTTATGCACATGATGGCAGCAGCATATGAGTGCCTCATCATCAAGTGTATTCAAGCTTTGTACTTCTCCTTATCCTTATGAAGATCTCCATGTAAGCACCATATATGCATCCACAAATCTGATCAGAACACCAACTATGTAAACCCAAGAATCATATGATATTTTGTCATGGACAACTCATAACCATATCATAGCAAGATGTATCATTTAGCCATATAAGAATCATCACTACGGACTACTAACCATAATTCCAACAATGTATTATCAATAGCATATGCCCCCCCTGAACCTGTGCCATCTTGCTTACTATCAGATCTGATCATGCATATATCAACAAGAAGTATCATCATCCACAAGTTAAGATAAAATCATTCCTAAACATCTTACAGGTATCAAGACATTTCCACACAACAGGTTGTAACCATTATGAAACAGAGCAAATAATGGACTGAATCATATCAGACCCCTTTTCCTGAGCCTGCCCACTGCTTTTCCTCAAACTAACATATACGCGACTGCGCAGTAACCAACTTGTGTATATACGTGACTTCCATTTATGAAACTTGCGTATGAGATTTAGGACACTGAATTTTTGCACTTTCAAGTCCCTCTAAGTCTGTTATGTCAGTATATTGTGTTGTGCTGCATCTTTCTGACTGTACTTCCTTCGTCTTCCATATCTTCAAGTGTGATGATGTTTTCTCCTTTTGGTATGGTGCCCGTACTTTGTTCCTGCATTCCTTTGCTGTATGTCCAAGCTTGTCACATGCATAACATCTTACATGTTTCATATTCCTTCTATAGCAATCAACAACTCTGTGACCAAACATATTGCAAGAAAAGTAATATCCCTTAAAGTATCTAGGACGTGATGATATTTCTGAGTGATGGTCTTAAACCATTCTTCTTCTGCACCTGGCTACAAGATGTCCAAGATTATGACATACATAACATTCAAAATTATTCATTTGAGGAATTGACCGACTATTATTTCCATTTTTAGGAATAAAAGATTTTCTTTGAAGAATTTCTTTCCTTTGTTGTTGATGGGATTGACCTCTCATCTCCTTGTTGAGCATTTCAGATTTTACATTAGAGTCCCTTGTCTTACTTTGTGAACTAGATTCTCCTTCAACAGATTCATGAAAACCAAGACCCGTTTTGATAGCAGGAGACTTTGACTACTAAGAATATCATCCAAGATCTTAGTACTATCTTGAAATCATAAGAGATTTTCTTCTAAGTTATCTTTAAGAATCTTTACCTCAACCTGATGTTGCTCCTCCTTTTCATGATACTGCTTCTTCATGTTTTCTTCAGCTTTTCTTCCTTCTTCCAACTGATGTCTTAGTTCAAGAACTTCGTTTTCTTATTTTTCAAGAGCTTGGAGTAGTTCTTTATTCTGCCTTTTTCATTCTTCATGATCTTCTTTTAGCGAGAGGATCGCAACTTCAAGACTTTCATAGTAGCTGGATCTATCTCTGAGTTTCTTGATTTTTGTGCTTCTTTCATTGACTTCATTTCTTAATGATGTCACTTCATCCTGCAACTTTTGACATTGATCTTCCTTGTCCTTGAATAACTTCCTTAACTTGTTTCCTTCCACTAGTTGAGCATTTAGTATGGTAGCTTCTTCTTTGAAGGCACATTCCCTTTTGTTCAATAGATATTTTTGATCTCTAATTTTGTCTATAAGCCTTTTAAATTCTGCCTCTATTTGATATATTTCTTGCTCACCCATAAGAGAAAATTTAGTTGTTACGCTATCACTTTCATCATCTTTAAAAGGATGGATAAATGTATCACCAGAGTATAACAAATTCATACATGCTAGTTCTTTTGCTTGTTCATCTTCATTCTGAAGTGATTCTGAATCTGAAGTGCTTCTTCCACATATTCCCCAATCGATTCTCCCACTGTCATAGCTCTTCTGAGATGTCTTCTTCTTCTTAGGCACTTTCTTCTTAAGATTCTTTCCTATTGATCTACGGATCTCCTTCAAGCGATCAAGCTTCTACCAAAGGACCTACTCTGATACCAATTGTTGGAAATAATAATAAGAGGGAGGGGTGAATCAGTATTATTAAATCAATAAAACTTTTTCATTTCCATATTAAGATTCATATACACTACTTCAGTTAAGGCAAACCACATGTATACGCAATTGTGTGTAATGCAACAAATGTATATCCCTTAAACTTATGATTCAGTTAGTTGATCCTTAATGAGTACAAATATGAACAGTAAACAGGAGCAGTAAAATAGAATAGATCATCACACACAAAAAGCACACATGAACACCATGATGTAAGGTGGAAACCCAATGTGGGTGAAAACCAGCTCCTGCAAGTCGTCTCAATCTTCTTTTCAATAAGAAACATTTTTATACAATAGTTCTGTACTAGTGCACTCTTATACCAGTACACAGGCTTCTACCTGCAGAAGGCTACAACCTTCTCTCGTTCTCTAGACTCTCCTGGAAGGGAGCTACAACCCCCTTAGCTCTTGTACTAGCCGATCCATTTACTAGTATGTAGGTGCCACCCTACTGAATGCTCCAACCTTCATTCGTTTTCCAGCTGCTACTGGAAGGGAGTTGCCACCCCCTTAGCTCTTTTACTAGTTGATGTACTAGTACGTAGGTGCCGACCTACAGAAGGCTACAACCTTCTTTTTCTTCCTCCAGGTACCACATTTCATCCAATTTTCATACTGGACCCATTAATATCATTGAAGCACACAATCAATCAACACTAGCATCATCAATCTTTGAATCACCCAATACTGAATCACTGAAACCCTGTCAACAAAATGCAATTACCAGAACACAGAGCAGAACACTGAACTCTGCAACAATATTTAGAACCAACTGTATCATCAAAAATCATGCATCAAAGTGCATACGCTACATGGAAGTGCCGAACCAGCGTGTATATGCAACTTAACCAAAGAGAACTAGCGTATATGCCATTAATTACTTACTCATAACTTCGTTGCACTTCCTGACTTCAGACATACCTAGATCATTACATATACAAAGATAATACATATGTTAGCAACCAGATCTAGTTCATCAGATCACATAAAGATAAGTCATTATGATCTCGATCCATTATAGATCTCATCCATCAATACTGAAGCTCAACATAATCAACCAATCTGAATATGCAGAATACTGACACCAGAAAACAATCATCAGAACTCATCAACAACCAGAAACACCTATAACTTCAAACATCATAGCTCATATGGTATATGCTACTTAGATATATCTAACCTACGTACGTACATGCTTTTATCATAGTCAACCAGTGTATACATCTATAAATATTCATTCACGAGTTGCAGCTATTTCAAACTTAAGTTATACCCAGATTAGAACATTACGTGTGTGAGTATACAGATCTAGAATAAACATGATCAAACCATATAGAGATGATTCATTCCAAGCCATTAGATCCCGATCTATCCTTAGATCTTGTTCTCCATCAACCGCTGAGATTCCTCCTTAGCTCAGATCAAGCAAAGCATCATGAACCCATAACCTGCATACTAGATCTCATACTTCATCAGATATTCAAGACTTTCTCAATGCATTTGCCTAATGATCTTCTTCTCCTTTTATAGTCTTAGGCCTTACTCAATACCATGGTCCAAAACCATTGAGAACCAATACTAGGGACCCAATACCTAGGTTCAATACTTCAAACGCAATACCAAGGACCAAAACCATAGGTATAAATACCACGGACCCAAAAATAATCTTTCCCACATGTAAGCACTTTTTCGTGCATGAAAGTGCGTGCATACGCATACATGACTTTTGATCAGCAATCCCATGTGTATACGTTCCTTTGTATATAGTGAGCCTACGTGTATCACCTGTGTGTATACCCTACTTGGTATATAGCAAACCTGTGAACCTGCCTATAGCCTGCATATGTACGCGACTTGGTATATAGTGAACCTGCATATATACTCTTCTTCCTTCATTCTTTGTAGTCTGATCATATTCTCTTTGCTACTGACCTGCTGCACTATGATCTGTCATTTGTGTGAGTTGCCATCAAGGACAACACTTGTATCATAATTTCAACAATCTCACCCTTTGGACTTTATGGCAGAGCTAACTTTTCATATTGAGAACTCTCATCTGATTCCATTGAGCTGTCATGCATCCCATGTATTCTGTCACATCTGATATCTCTTCTGTAGATTCATCTAGATATATATAAGTGAGTTGCTCTTCTATGAGTGGGTTTCCATCAAGTACAACACATGCATCATAATTCCAACATAAACTAGGTCTCATCAACCCCTAAAAGACTTTTTTCTTACACTAAAAGAACATGGTCATCTGATTACATCATTCCCAAAAATTTCCACCTGAGAAGCCATCTAGAAATGGACTAAACTGAACCATACTGGCTGCTACACTGGCCAGGTGCGATGCATACTGAGTGTTACACTGCTCAAGTGCGATGCATACTAATTAGGCCTTCTATAGTGTGTTATGGGTGAGGATGGACAAATGTCCAAGACAGTTTGCTAGGTGGTTTCTCATGGAATCTTCTAGAAACTTCTCCTATGACACTTGCCTCTCTGAATTCTCCCAAGGATGAGTAAGAGATCCAAGAAATCTCCAAGTGGAATCAATTGTAATATGTGGAATGACACTAATCAAAACCCCATAGATGACTCACACCCTTACAAACATCTATAAATGGATCCCTCATCTAAGAGATCTAGGGGCCAGAATATTGTGAATTGCAAGGAAGTGTTGATAGTTTCTAATTGAGGAAAGAACATTGTATTGTTGGTGTGATCTTGCTATTTCATGAGGTGAAGAGGGATTGATGCTGGGAGGATGATGATGGATCTGGGTGTAATTCTCCCTTCTATTTAATAAAGTTCTTCAAGTTTTCTTCCATATGACTATGCAATTGTGAATGTTATCATTTGTGAAAGTTGTTGTATGTTAATTATATATCTGATTCTGTAATGTTTATGTTATTATATATCAAGATGCTTTGACGTGTTTCTACAGGTACTCTTCAAGCGGGTTAAGTACAAGGAGGAGTTGCAAGCTCTGTCAAGGGGGAGAGAGATCAAGCAAGGGATTAAGCGAAATTTCTAGGTTGGTTCCATTATCTTTCTCTTATTTGTTATACATAGAAGAAATCGTTGAATTGCTTTAAACTGTTGTTTCTAGGGTAGCTTCCAAACCTAGAGGGATATTCGTTCGACAAGACACTAGTTTTCCCAGAAACAATGATCTTTTATTGACCCTCACTATTGCTCTTTTTGGTTACTTTTGGTGATGGTAAAAAAATTTCGTCATCATTGATCATTCCAATGATTTTTTGATGACGTTATGTACCTCTTACTATATTTTTCGTCAAAATATAACGATTTAAGACCGTTGTTGTCGAGCATTTTTCATTATGTGTTCAAGGTCATAGTGGTTATAATAGTTGAAAACCAATTTGATAAGAAGTAATTAGTGTGTATCATTTCCCTCAAGTCATAAGAATATAGTTTTCCTATGAGTCAGCACATGATTCATCTCTATTAGGTTTATTATCTAGCAAATTTCCTTTAAATAAAGTTCCACGAGTGTGTGTAGGGACTATATTTTTTAATACATAATCAAGCTCTGTCAATTCTATTAATGAGAGAGACCTAGCACTCCTCAACACTCATGGCACACCTTAACATGCTTTGGAACAGTACATTAACATTCCTTGGCACCTCGTATGTCTTGGAACATATTTGTACCTAGAACATCTTGCCATGAGTAGGATGCCCAAAAACATGTTGGCATGCCCTAACATAGTATAGCACTCCCCTATCATGTGTTGGCATGCCATGGAACACCTTGGCATAATATTTCATTGACAAACATTAGCACTTGGAACACATTGGCACTTGGCATGTATTGGAACATATTATAAGTGTGCCTAGCATGCCCCTATTGAAAAAGATAAAGTCCCGACTTATTAAACCTCTTATGTGTTCATTTCCTTTCACTTTAGCTTGATTATTCCTTTTGTTTCCTTGAAACTCCTTGACGCATATTGGCATACTCTGGCACCCTGCACATCCTAGCATGTCTTAGCACCTCGCATGCCTTGGCACTATTTGTCACATGTTAGCACACCACGGAACTACATAGCACACTCTATAAATTCTTGACATTCCCTGATATTCCCTGGCATGCCTTACCCGTTCTTATCATACCTTGTCACTCCCTCCTTGGCATGACAGCTAGCACTCATTAACACTCCTCGACACACCCTCATATTCATTCACTTCCATGCATTTTGACCTAGTGCTCCCTTTTGTTTTCCTAGTACTCCCTAACACTCCTCAACATGCATTGGCACTCTCTAGCATACCTTAGCACTCTTTGATATGCTCTACCACTTCATGGCATGCATCACACTCCTTGACACACATTGGCATTAGGCATGTGTTGGAACTTGGCAAGTCTTAGCATGTTTGGCATGCGTTGATATGAATTGGTATACTTTGGCATGGTTTAATATTAAAGTTATTTGAGATCAATTATTGGAAACTAGATGAGAATAAATGAAGGAATATTTGGCACTTAGAATGTATTAACACTTGGCACTTGGAACCTATTGGCACCTAGTGTTGGTGTGCCTAGCATGCCCCTCATGGAAAAGGTAAATTGATGAATTATTAACCCTATTATGTGCTCGTTTCCTTGTAGTTTAACTTGTTCCTCCCTTTTGTTTCCTTCATAGTCCCTGGCATGCATTGTCACACCACTTTACATCTTGGCATGCCTTAGCACTTGGCACATGTTAGCTTGTTTGACATGTCTTCATACTATCTGGCACATGTTAGCATGCCCTAGCATTCCCTAACACACGTTGGCAGTCATGGCCTCCCAACTAGAATTACATATTTCCATGACTTGGGAACCTTACATTCACTAGAATACCTTGGCACTCCCTAGTTGTCATGCCCTCTATTATCCTCCACAATGTCCCAGGTTGATGAGGAGATCGACGGAGGTAACCATAGACCAAGATTTTAGTTTTGTAGCTAGCCCTACCAAACTAGAGAGGGAAATATCTATGAAATCATATCCAAGAGATGAGTGGAATGTAAATGATTTTTGACTAGATAGCTAGGCTCGGTTGGGTTTTGGAAAATTTAGGGTTTTGTTGCTGGATAAGGGAGAAAAAATAGGTAGTTAGGTGAGAGGATCAAAGGGTTAAAATAACAAAGATATAAAGGAACAAGGTAGCATTAATTTTGTGATGGATCTTAGGGTTTTTCTGTGTAGTTTAGTGTTTAGAAGAAGAAAAAGGTCTTAATGAGCATGAAATATGAATTCATTAAGAAACAAAGAAAGTAACACATAATGATTTTTCCATCAAAACATAGCTTTATGAAAAAAAAAAATTGTTTATAACTGTAAGGAAAAACATTGAAGAATTGATGAATGGAAAGAGAAGATGAATATCTTTCATATAAAGCTATAATAGAGAAAAAATAACATCACAAACTTATTGCACATGAATTCCTAGATAATAGCTGCAAACAGTGTCCTTTGATTTCCAGAAAATGTCCAAGTACAAGCTACAATAGTTCTCTACTTTGAAATCAAACCCATTCTATAACTAAAAAAATGATACATAAATACCAAACAACATCTCCCCAGTCTCAGGGGTCGAGTCGACCATGACTCTAAGAACTTTTGCATGAGGTGTTCTAACTAAACCCTAAAGTCTAGTGAAGTTAAAAACAACTTCTACAATTAACTTTGACTACAACCTCCCTCATAAATGAAGTCAAATTTGCATCAAAACATCTTACAAATACTAACCACTAATTATTTACATTTTATTTTACCCCTAACATTCATCTACTTCACACTTTTTACTTTTACCAAAGTCAAACTAGGAATTACAAAAAATTACACGATGAAAATTTTACAGAAATCTCAGAAATTGTTGGGTGTGCAGCGAGCTTTTGGAGGCCATTTTTGAGTCCGTTATGAAGTCTAAATCAAGAATATGAAGCCTTTTCTAGAAAGCTCAGAGAGTGTATATATCTTTAGATTATTTTTTCACTCAAAATTACCCATTTTTGGCTAAGATATGGCCATTCACCCAAGGTGTCTCCAGGTGCGCAGCAAAATGGAAAAAGAGGGGCAGAAAGTTGATTTTTGGACTCTTTTTTACAAATTTCTCAAAAACTAAGCCCCGGACTAGGAATTTAAGCAAATGGGTTTTGAGAGCGGGTCATAATATTTCCAAAAATGACGAGTTTCCATCATTTGGAGCCCTAAGGAAGAAGCGCAGTGTCAACTCGCTACACTCCTAAACAGAAAATTGCCAAAAAATTGCAAGTCTGCACCAGTCTGCACCAAAACGCAAAATTTTCTCCAAATCCTCCCAAATTTGTCTAGATATGGCTGACGAGATATTTTATGCAATCATGGATGTATCAGCAAGAAAATGTAACTTACCCTTCTCCTCTTGGTTGATTAGGGTTTCCTTTAGTTTTTCCTTCAACTGCTTGATTTTGAACTTGGCAACCTAATTCCTTGTGTAATAATGGATGGAAATTTTATTTTGAAACTTTTTATCCTTTTTGGCCTTGTAAAGGAGATTCTCAAGGTGGAAATTGACTTTTTTGAGCCAAAGCTCCTTTTCCTCATTTATTTCCATGGAAATCCTCTCTTCAAAGGTAAATTCTTCCATTGGCGGCTTTTGTTCTCTTTCCCTCTGAAGTGCCTTCCTAAGACCCATTGTCCTGGGTCTCTTCCTTTCCACATGTCATTCATTCTGATCAGTTTCCTCATGTTCCACCATAGCCTTGCCTTTCATCTCTTCTTTATTGGCTTTGAATTTATCTTTCTCCATGACTGGTTTTTTTGCCTTAAGTTGATTGTATTCTTGCTCAAGGAATGAAATGATGAATTTGGCCCTTTCCAAATTGTCCTTGAGCTCCATGATCTGAGAATCCTTCTCTTTGATGAATTGTTGTAGGGTTTTATGCTCATCATGTGCCTCCAAGTCAACTAAGTCAAAGTCATGCTCAATGGGCTCCTCATCATGCAAAGAACCCTCATGATGTGATGGTGATCCCTATTTTGCTGGTGTAGTAGGCTTGGCCCCTTCCTCTATTTGAGGAGCAAACACAAGGCTTCTGCCTCACTGATGTGTCTTGGTCACCTCAGGCCTAGGTGCCTTGGAAACCTCATCATGTTTGCTTGATGACCCCACCTCCATGGGTTGTACTAACATGGTTTGGTGCTAGATTGGTGAAGTGGTTATATGCATTTTCACGGCTACCTCAATGAAGGTGTCCCATGTCATGTTCTTCTCTTTCAACTAATGGAGTACTATAACCTTTATCAGGATATGGTGAAATAGGTTGGGATAATGCACTTTTCCTTTCAATTTCACCCTTTCAAACATTTTGGTTAGGCTTCTATACAAGTAGTTGGACAAATTTAGAGACTTGGCAGTTTTAAAGTGCATGAGCAGTCTTAGGTGGTATTGATATAGCCTAGAAAATCTGCCCTCACATGTGAAGAACTTCATGACAGCCTTCATCGAAGGTTCATATCACTCCAACAAGTATCTGAATGGGAAAACATGTGAGTGAAGCTCCTTTGTATTGTGATTTCAAGTAGGTTTTGTACTCTTCTAGGTCTAGGTTCATGCCTTTGAACCAGTTTTCACCATGGTTTGGTATGCTTGTAGCTTGAGAGATGGAATCCATTGAAAACATGAAATTAGTCCCTACAATGGCGATCGTTTCTTCCTTCAAGGTGATGGAAAATATACCTATGATATGCTCATGATAACCTACTTCCTTCACTCTTTGACAAAACCCTAAACAATTGACATCTTCAAAGTATTTCATGACAAATGGGGAGTAGGTGATTTCATTGCAATTAGAGGGCTCAAATCTCAGTATCTTTCCCCCCTTGTTGTGCTTCCTCTTCTCTGATGGTGATGAGTCAAGCTCCATACTTCAAACCCTAGGTGAAAAGTAAGCAAAAATAGTGATAACAACTACAACTACAAGAAATTAACCAAGTTATAGTTACTACAACTAGACTATGCCTTGTTCACCTAAGATTTGCCCATAACACATATTAGGCTACTCATGTCCAATCTCAACTCATCCCACTTAACAAGTTACCAATTCAAGGCTCACGTCCAACCATGGCCATAAAACAACTAAGAAACATAGTTTACATCTTGACATGCCATAGCACATGGTACGTCTAACAGTCCCTTAGCCCTATGTGGCATGTGTTAGCATCCCATACATTTCTTGCCATGCTTTCCACTCCATAGCACAACCTAGCACTCTCTGACATGCCCTGGAACTCTAGCATGCCTTAGCACTGCCTAGCATATAACGTTGTCACTCCCTCCTTAGAACACTTGGAACTCTTTGACACTCCCTATCATACACTCTTATCTCTTCATTTCCATGCATTTTGAACTAGTTCTCCCTTGTGTTTTTGTGGCACTCCCTAACATTCACTGGCACGCATTGACACAACCTAGAACATGGCACATCTCGATATGTTTCCTTGGCACTCTAGAATTCCTTGGCACTACCTAAAATATCTTATTTCTCCCTCTTTATGACACCTAAAACTCACTAACACTCCCTGCCACACACTCTTATTCATTCATTTCCATGTATTTGAAACTAGTGATCCCTTTTGTTTCCTTGGCACTCCATAACACTCCAAGGAATGCATTGGCACACCCTAGCACTTGGCACATATTGGCATCTTTCCCTTGCCTCTAACATGCCTTAACATTGCCTACCATACCTTGTTACTCCCTCAACACACCTATATCTCACTGACACTTCCTGTCACAAACTCTTATTTGTTCATTTTCATGCACTAATTTGGCCTACTGCTCCCCTATGTTTCCCTAGCACTCCATAACACATCCTAGCACACAACATTTAGATGGCCATGTAATAGACATAAGGATATTAGTACTATGACATTCCAAATGGGAAAACCATAATTTGATGGGAATTATATTATGCTCAAGAAATTGCTAGAAAGGCTAAGATATGCAATCTAACCAAAGCTTTTGGTGCATTCTTACTCATTGACTCCCTATCACACACATGTTGTCTAAAGAGGCACAAAAAGTGTGAAATGCAACTTAGAAAGGTTGAGATGTGTAATCTAATCAAATTTTTTGGCGCATTCTAACTCACTAACTCCCGATCACACACACGTTGTCTAAAGAGGCACAAAAAGTGTGAAATGAAACTTAAGATCTATAATTGATTAGTAATTTTAACTAAGGATATGTGGAAGACATCCTTCAAGATGTGACAAGCATTGCTTGCATGGCCACTAATGTCATTAAGTGTTACCAATTATGGCCTTGCAACATTCATGAGATGATGAACAAAGTTCTACAACCACATTTTCACTCAACTCTAATTATGTACCTAGACATATTACTTTTCAGCTATACCTAGGATGAATAAACCAAGTGTTTGCAGCACGTGACAAGTTATTTGTGAACATGAAGAAGTGTGTATTTGGGTAGAAGAAACTTGATTATCTTGGATTTTTTGTGAACCACGATAGACTAGGCATTGATCCAATGAAGTTTTCAACCATTGTTATTTGGCTACCATGAATGATCAACCTTGACCTACAATATTTCAAGCAAATGGTGAACTATCTCATGAATTATATTGCATAGTTTCCTCATGATATGCATCCTCTTAATGATTAAAAGCACCTAGGATATGAAGTCAGAAGATTAATTTTTTTCTACATCTTGGTTTGAGGCATCCTAACATAGATCGCAATATTTATGGCTACATGTGAATGATGTGGTTCTCTTAATTGTGATTCATGTGGCTGATTTGATTATCACTAGAAATAATGGTGATTCAATTTAACTCTAAAGTCACAATTGAAAGATACATTTGAAATGACTAACTTAGATCTATAGAATTTATTTCTTGGCATCAAAGTTATGCAATTGGGTGATATTATTTTCATTTCTGAGCCAAAGTATGCTTTGGATATCATGAATATATTTAGAATGGATTATCTGTAAGCCTCATTCTACTCCATTTCAATCAGAAGCTAAGATGACTAAAGATTATGATTCTTTGAAATTCAATTGGTTGGTAGTCTCATTTATTTGAATCATAGTCAACTTTATATTTCCTTCACCATTAGTCAAGTCTCTAGGTTCATGTAGGATTTGATGGAAAGCCATATGAAGACTGCAATGAGGGAGTATCAATATATCAAAGCTATGTATCAAGTTGCCATTGAGTATTCAACAAAAATTCAAATCAATTGGTCAGATATACAAACACTAATATGTAAACAAGGGAATTATACTATATAATCCTACTATATAATCCTCATTGGAAATAAACATTTCAGTCTATCCACCATCCATTTTACCAACTCAAATCCTCTGTGGAAATAAACAATGTAATCTTCTTTGTCTTTAGACTTGCTCACTACTTGGTTTACTTTGCATGTGGTGGCCAAACCGCTGCCAACTAAATTCCCAAACTGTGTTTATGGTAAAGGTTTAGCCCAACACTCTAATACTACCAACCAAACAAAACTCTATTTACTACACAACACTATAATAATCCCAACCACATCAAACTCTATTTTCTACGAACAAATAGCTAGAACTATGCCCAATCACAAAACCAACAATTAAAATAGATGTAGATATATCCCAAGAAATTTGTTAAGGATTCAAGCCCAACGTTGCAACCATTTATGAATCTACTCATTTACCTATGTAGTTGCGTATCTGAATTTGCCAATGTGGTTGTTGTAATAGATGACATCGAGCATATACTAAGACCTATAGCTATAGGTGGAATGCCAACAAATGCACAGGGTTCCTATGCTCAGTCAAAGTATCGACTTTTATATGATGTTGTAAGATGTGGGATACAAAACATTCAAGAAATTAATTTAACCCAGAAATCAGTCCAATAGCTAATTTTTGGAGTACCACCAGCTAGCACTGCAATTAGGTTTATTTTAATTTTCAAAATAGGCACTAGGGGGTGTATTCTTGTCACCAACCACCCTCCTATTCATATCACAAGAGAGATGAGAAGGATTGAATGAAATCATCAGCAAACCCTAAATTAGCATGAACCATAAGTATATCATAAGGAGAAGAGGAGATGAACCCATGATTAAGAGAAACATAAGATATGGTATCATTTGATTCTTTTATGGTATTGTCATTCAGGAAATTTTTATGACACTATGACAAACAAGTCCGGAAATATATGTGGCTCTATGACGCTTCTCTATTGTTCATAACACATCTGAAGTATTATATCACTATGGAATGAAAACTATTTTCCATATATATTTTTGAGAATTACAAATGTTTCCAAGGAGATCTACATAAACATAGCATCCTGACAGATTCAAGGAATCCAAGGCATCCAAGGCAACTAAATTTTTTGAGGATGATGGATTGGAAAATAACTAGACGGTGGTTTGAATTAATCAAAAAGGATAAAAGAATATGGCTTTTTGGTTAATATTCCTAAGGACCCGCACTTATGGAGCCACAACCTAGTCTAGGCATTAATAAAACTTGATTATTGCACACATATTGCCATTATCATTAGGGATGGTGATATTATGCCTTGCGATGATGCAGTGATTTAGAAAGCATTGTGAACATGATGATCACAGTGGGGTCCTTGCTGGCAACATGGACGCCTAGTCGGTTGAAATGACATGTTGCAGCTACATGCTTTCATATATAATTTTTTAACTATGTTCAACTTGGCACTCAGCTAGGGGTTTCACAATTCTAAGATATGATTCCAGTTTTCTTGTTGTCCACATTTCAAGGATGGAACTTCCAAGTAGGGTGAGGGAAGAGTCATTCCTATTGGCATCTTTGTAAATTTTCTTACCATTTAGGGTAAGGAGCTCCAAGGAATTGTGGTTAGACATATTGTACCTATATCTATTTGGCAAAGAGTTGAACTCAATGCAATATATTTCTCTCGTACAATTTGGATAAGAATGGACCATGTGGCGTGAACCATTGGAGAAAGGATTCCATGGGAGGAGTGACTAGACATAAAACTTTCCCTTTGGGCATGAGAACTTCCAATTGACGATCATCCAAACAAATCTAGAATTTGGCATCTCACACCCATTATTGCTTGAGGAAGAATGCATGCACAATAATCCTATAACCATGAATTTCTCTTCTCGATGCTTATGTTTCATGATTGTAGAGAAAATTTGTAGCAATGGTATTAATAATTAGAGCTAGGAAACATAGAGCATGTTTTTCCACATTACAGAAAACACAAAGCATGTAATTATCTTGAATACTGTTAACAATCTCTGGATGTAAAGGAAAATATAAAGGCACTTTTCGTATTCAAAATAGGTCCTTGGCATTAGAGAAAGTTGCCTATTGCAGTGAAGGTTGTTCTGCCTTCAACAATATTATATGATGTTAAGGGGTTTGTAAGGTTCATTTCTTCAAAATGACTCAACTTTGAATCAACTTTGGAGGACCATTAACTCCATGAATATATATATAACCAATTAATTTCATATCCCTTGACCATATCTAAATGTTAGAAAAATTTATATGACATATCCAAACTAATAACAAACCCAAACATGCTGCGAAAGATATCCAAACCAGTGATCTTTGATCCCTGTATCTTTGAGGCAAATATCAATTCGATTATTTTCTCGAAGGCATCTGAAGTTTACATCTCCCTATAATGTACAAATTCACTATGACAACATAATTCTAAAATTCAAGGGATCTATGATGACCTTATTGAAGACATCCAAATCCAGTAAATCTTCTCTGTTGAAAAATGTGAGTTCTTGTGGACATCTCCTATGGACAAAAAAATCATATGAACAATTAAAGACTCGATTTGGCATATTATCTGTCGTATTGGGAAATTAAACCACCTATTTCCTGTTAATTCGTAGTAGATAAATGAACACTTGTTTTAGAGAAGATAAATGAACCTGCATTGCTAAAGACACCTATTTCAGAGTAGATATATGAAATGAACTCGCATTGCTAAAGACTGAGCTCTTCAATTTCTGAATTATTTAAATCTAGTTTTTCTCCAAATTAATTAAATATGAAAATTTTGACCAGTTTAATAGCGTAAAGTTGAGATATATTTAAAATCATATAAATTAACTACAAAAAATTCACTCTTATATAACGTAGATTTTTTTTTAATAAACTTAATGTTAAAATTTATCTAAAATCACAAAAAAAACTTCAAATAATTCATGACTATAAAATATAAATTTACCTAGTTGCATTTCCTCTCCTCTCCCTTATCACATCCCATAACCCCTAATGTGTTTAATCCCTTAGCCAAGGGGGCCCAAGGGTGTAGTTGTAGGGGCATTGGGACCAAATTTGGGGGTTCATAACATTAGGAAAAGTGGAATGACATGACCAAAAACCTTGTGGGGGGGTATGTTATGGTGTATTGAACAGGGCAAGGGGACACAAGGGTAGCATGGATGGTAGAAGTTGGAAGTAAAATCATGGTCTACCAAGATCTATAATCCTAACATTAGAGAATGATAAGGGGGCTTAGGACTTAATTTCATAGGGTCTAGGGGACCTAGAGGGAAGGTAGAAAGAGAAATTGATAGGGGAACCCCATAAGGGGATTAGGAGTCCAATTATCAGAAACCATAAGCCCTTAACCCATAACCATTAAATTCCCTATCCCCTTAACCCCAATCCATAATCCCTTAACCCCTACACTCACAACTCATAACCCATAACTCCCTTGACTCATTAAATTTTAAGACACTAACCCCTAACCTATAATCCATGAACTATCTCCTAAGCCATAACTCTTTACCCTCTTAACATATGACCCTTAACCCCTAACCCTTCACCACCTAAACACCTTAACTGCTAATTCCTTAACCATTAACACCTAAATCACCTAAATACCATGTCCTTAACTGCTAAACTCAATTGTGTCAATGTAGAATGATATACATAAGAGAAAATAAAATGATGTTATCCACATCAATGCTTGAAATAGTCTTAAATTAGCCATGAGTGGTGAACTAGGGGGTGAATGTGGGGCATTATTAAAGTCACATCATGTTTAAATTCCTTTTACATTGTGAGGTTGTTCTCCAATAGAGTTGATGCAACATCACAAGTAAGCATGACACATTTTTGTGTGGGAAAGGTTAAATTTGTAACACAATTCAATTGATTTACACCAACTCCAATATAAATCACATCATTGTATGTTTGTGTCAGGTTGTTAGAGAGGTTATTTATAGACAATACATTCAATGTACTTATATTTCACCTTTTCATGGTCTTGACTCTAACATGGATTCGTACTAGGAACACTTCATGAAAATGAAAGGGGGCTTTTTTGTTTAACCACATACACACAACTAGAGTTCTAGATGTTTCCCTTCATATCCCCCTTGGTGCGTTCAAAGTGAGTTTACATTCGTGTTGAGTTGAAACTAATCATAATGACCTTCCTCTTCTTAATATCCTATTTTCACTTGTGGAATTGTGCTTCCAAATATGTGAACTCAAAAATAAAACACACCTTAAAATACATCAATGTCTTTCAACATGTGAAAGAAACAAACCCTTACCCAGTCTTCCTTTGTTGGCAATTTGGGCTTTTTGTTGCAAGATATCTCCTCTTCTCTAGAAAGAGGACATAAACAAGCTTTTTTATGTTTCTAAATGGAGTACTCTTCACCTATGTCCTCCTTTACACCATGTGATACAAATTCCAATTTTATTATTCATGGCTATGGTGTTATTCTTTTATACATGTGACCCTTGACTATGCCATGAAATCCTCCAAAATCTTCTTAAAGAATGGGAACTCCTCTTCAAGAATGAAGCTAGTGGAATGTGAAAAGTTATCCAAAATTCATCCAAATATGTCATTTGTGCCTTGGGAAATGTGAAAGGTACCCTCGATGGAAAAGAATGCATAAAGATTTGTGACCAAGTGCCCTAAATGTCAGATGTTGCCACTCATCAATTGTGCCCCTTGTTGATGATGAAACCGACACCCTAGTTGTGCAAGGCTTACAAAGTGTCACTTTGTGTCAACTCAAGGTTGTTGCCATTGTCACCTTAGCAATGAATCCTCTCACTTTGGATTAATTATTGAATCCTAGGGGTGTCCCAAAGAAAAACTTTATGGGGTCTTTTATGTGACTAGATCACTAGCATTGAAAACCATCTTTACATTGGATGGTTTAACATCTTGATGATCTGTGTCGTATTAACCACAACTTTTGTATTCATTATTTCTTTCATCGCAACACCTCCAATAGATATTTATGGTGTTAATGAACCTATTTATTGTTGTGATAAGGGGATTAGGGGCTCCTTTATCACATCCCATAACCCCTAATCTGTTTAATCCCTTAGCCAAGGGAGCCCAAGGGTGTAGTTGTAGCTTTGTCATATGAACCCATGTGAAGCAAGATGGAATCAAAGTTCATTGAAAAACTAATGTTATGAACACTCCCACTCACCCCATTCTCGTGCCACCTTCCACCAACCCCCACCCTCACTCTCCACCCACCCGCTCCTCACCCCACCTTCCCCAACCCCACCCCTTAGGGTTGGTAATTTGAAATGAGCATAACTTTTTCGTTTAAAGTCCTTTCCTATTGATTTTTCCTCTATTTTTTTGTGTGGTTGATTTAAGCATATTTCACTATATTGATTTCTTATAGAATTTATGGAAATTCGTCTTAATATTTATATCATAAATTTTCAAGAGACATAACTATTGCATTTGAGCACTAATGTGGATACCATTTTTTTTAATGGAATAATTTTTCAAGAAATTAATGTTATGCTATCGAATTATATTTTTAAAGAAATTTTACTTGTAGATTGTAATATTCTCAATCCAAACAAGATCATAATTACAAGTATCAATTATCTCATCTCATTTAGACTTAGTATGCACACTCATAAAGATTTCAATCTCTAATGATATCTAGTATTCTTTTTAAGAAATTAAAAATTAAGGATCAATCAAATCTAAACCCACCAATATACAAATACCTAACCCTAATAGTTTTAGCTCATTTTTTATCCTCGTTTACTATGCTCTTCTACTATGCTCTTCATAGGTAATTAATTATTAATTTGATTTTTTTTCTTTCAAGATTTTATCCAAGGGTTTATATTCTGAATGGAGATTTTATTCAAGGGTTTCTAACTTGACTACAGGCTTCACAGGCCGAGAAAAACCATGATGCCTTGATCACAACGCATGGACATGTTGTGCGCAATAATTAAATTACCTATTCAGGCAACAGGTTGGGTGGTTATGGATCCAAGCCAGATGCGTAGCAGTTTGATAATGAAGGGATTAGCGTGGAAGGGTTCGTAGGCACACATTACAAAAGAGCGAGCACAAAAAAGCACTTATTTTTCGTTGAAGGTTGAAATTTGAATCCTTTCATTCTACCTTTTCTTATAGCGTAATTTTATTTTGAATACAAGAAATCTCTCCAGCCAGTTACCTTTCTTTCTCACCAGTTCTCCCTAAGTGATGTCGAGGTATAGATCAAGGTCAAGGGTAGTAAGTCAAGGTTCTTTCATTTCCTATCTCAATCTAGGGTGATTCTTTCAGCAAGTAGCCTCGGGTTCGACCAGCCTCGGTTTCAACCAAAAAGCAGCCTTGGTTTCCACGAGCAAGCAGCCTCAGGTTCGACCAGCCTTGGTTTCAACCAACATGTAGCCACCCAAGATTAGTGTATGTCACCTCATGTTCTCATGTTTTCTCTTAGCTGGCGTATGTGGCCAAGCCTTCTTCCTTTTGTTGCCTATAAATAAGTGATGGAGCACAATGAGGCTCATCCTTCCTATGGGGTTTCTACCTGAAACGATGTTGAATCTTCGATTCAAGTTACACACAGTAGAAGGAAACAGACCTACCATCCTTTAGAGGTCAATACAAATATGTTATAGATTAAGGAGAACCAAAAGACCATGTTCGTGTTCCGAATGAAGACATAGACAATGGGAATGTGGATCTCTTGCTCTTGGGTCCATAAATGATTTGGGATAGGGTGGATGAACTTGTGAAGCATTGAACTCGAATAAGGTATTTCCCAGCACCCATTTTTAGCATTATCTGGTATGTTATTCGAGGGATCATTTTATTCTAGATGAGCTTTTAAGAGACCTTGGAGTTTCTAAATTTTCTCTACTATATGCAGTAATTCAACTAGAACCATCTGTTGAACCTCTATTTAGCCCAACATTCTCCAACTCATTTTCATGAAGAGAAAGCTCATCATTAGTAGCCTCATGAACAGGAACTGATGCTCCTAGTCTGTGCATTAAAATCTCAAAAATATCACATCTACCCCGTAGTCTAAATGAAAATGCATCAAATCACCTTAATAAGGGATGGTATGATGTTTAGCAATTTTTCCTTCAAGATAAAATTATATATAGAACGATGTAAAGGTTCTCAAAATTCCTTCCCAGAAGACTGTGGATTACCAGGAAAAAAACAATTTTTTTAAGGAGAAGAGCCTAGGATAGACTGAAAAGGAGGGAGGACAATGAGTTGGCTGCTAAACTTTATCTTATGTCCATTTACAAGGGAGTCTAAGAATCGAAGTGCTGGAATTGAAGAAGTTCAATCACAATCCTGAGACTTTTGTTTTTGGATGCAACTTAGACCTACAGTCTTGTCAGCGAACATTAACCTAAGATTTTATGTGATGCACTTACACATATATTCAACAGTAAACTAGATAGCTAGGACAAGAGGGATTCCCAAGACGATTAGAAAGCAACAATAACGTACTATAGCTAATGTATAGTGCAGGGTTCAAATAAAGAAGCAGAGTTGCGGTACCTCATAAGAGGGTGAGAGCTCGCTAAGAGATTTCTACTGATGAAACCTTCAGATGTGTTTCCAGTTATCTTGCAAGAGATTTGCATCACAATTAAACTATGTTTCACCATGTTTATGGGACAGGGGGAGCATAGGAGTAGGGAATTGCACCCAATGGAGACAAGTGGGAGTGAAATTCAGAGGAGTGGGGTGGCATCACAGTCCTTAGAATAGGTCTCCATTATTCTAAAATTATAAAAATAAAAATGATAATGATAAAAAATTCAAACAATAAGTCATCCCATGAAAATTTATCGTGCTAATCCTAAATCCTGAAAACGGTTAACTTTTAAGTCTATTGAATTTCTGAATGTGATATGAAATTCTACTTTATCAATATGAAGTTTGATGAGGTCGAACAACCCTCAAAAATCCTGAAATGTTTCCCATGCATTTCACCCCAAAAGGGGGGTGTGGGAAAATTTCAACTGAAGACATGACATGACACTCACTGACAATTTTTATCAATAGAAGGAATAGACTTACTGAGGTTCTAAATGATGCAAAAATTAAATTCAAACAAAGGAATTCTTTACTTCATGTACCTTTATGAGGACCAACAGGCTGTTGTTGATGCCTTCTATTGTACTGCTTCCCCATAACTAAAGAATTGTTGATAGAAGCCCCATGTGGAATAGATATGCATACCTAGGACTTCGGTTCAAATAGGTGGTCATCATTTGATGTTATGGACTTCCTAGAGTGATTGTCATCCATTGCGAGAGTTACAACAACTGAATCAAAGTTATTTCCAAATACTTTATAATTGCCATTAGATGCATCAACATGGTTGGACTTACAAGAGTTGAATAAGAGTTATTGGCAGATACTTTAGAATTTCCATTAGATGCATCAACATGGTTGGACTTGGTTTCCAATGTTTCTGGGAGAGATGAAGAAAAAGTTGATGGGGCATCTATTCCCCGTTGCATGGCCACAATACCAACTACACGTTTAATTGTTCCAACTACACCAGACACTTGCACATTAGGAGATTGCACATACATAGGATCTGGTAGTGAGGAACACACACCTGGAGCAGAAATTGGTGTCAAAGCAATGGTCTATTGAAATTTTGGTGTTGTTTGGCCTGGAATTGTTGATGAAGTAGGAGACACTGAAGTCATTTTTGGTTGGGCTGGAAACTGTGACAAACTACTTGAATTCAAAATATTAGCCATAGTGGTATGTCCAGGACTAGCATTCTGCTCTTCCTTTGAAACAGATGGTGACCAAACACATGACAAATTTACATATAGGCCTGTAGGAATTCCATTGACATACACTGGCAAAGCGCTGAAATGTCATATACAAGAATACATTGTTAGATCATACATACACTTTTCTTATATTTTCCTCTTAAAATACATACAAATATCAGCAAAGTAATTTTCCATTTAGAAGAGAAGCAATCGAACAGCTGTGAAAATTGGAATTTAAATAGTAAACTTAATTGTTGTAGACAACATTGATGAAAAATATAGATATGTACCACCATGTAAACTGCATGGTTGGTTAGTGTGGCACATCCCTTTGATAGTTACAATATTTTTTCATTTTATTTTTGTTGATATGTTGTCCCAAAGCCTTTAAAATTGTACAGGCATTTACTACCACAATATTGATGAAAAATATAGATATGTACCACCATGTAAACTGCATGGTTTGTTAGTGTGGCACATCCGTTTGATAGTTACAAGATTGTTTCATTTTCTTTTTCTTGATATGTTTTCCCAAAGCCTTTAAAATTATACAGGTATTTACTACCACGTCCATTGCATGGTTTGACTGTGGTGCATCCTTTTTAAAGTTACAGGATGTGTGAATTTCCTTTTACTGATATGTTTTTCCCAAGCCTTTAATTTGCCTTTTTGTTTGGAACTATCTCTTACAATTGTTGAGCTTCCAATAGGATTCTTAGGATCAGGTATGCCCTTATCACCTTACAACTGTTGCATATAGTTAATAAATGAATGTCCCTCCAAATAAATCACATCTACTTGTACAACCGCTATGCTATTTGACCCACCAACTGCTAATGGGCTAACCTTAACTGTAAGAAATAGATCTATAACAAAAAGGTGTTGTCATGAAACTTGCATCCCCTCTTTAAGTCACATTCGAAATTTCAGCCTTTAGTAGATTTACTTTCACATTTTGGAATTGGTGTTCATGAGATTGAAAGAATTGGCTCTCCCTTTATTTTTTCCTCAATGTTTTTCTTTTGGATGTGGTGTCAAGCATCATGATCCCTTCTTTGTATGATATTTTTGTTAGGTTGCAATTGGGTCACACAATAAAAGTGTTGGATTGGATATAGGAACATAGTTCATCAACATCATTGGTTGTCACTTGATATTTTCCTCAATAATTTGCTTATAGATGAGGTGTCAAGCATCATAATATGTGCTTTGTATGATATGTTTGTCAGGCTGCAATTGGGTCTCACCATGAAGTGTTGGTATCAATATAGAAACATAGTTCATCACCATTCCTTTCACTTCTTGAATTCATTGCATCTTCCCTCATCAAGTCATTTGAGGAAGTATTGCATTAACTTAGGATCAAATACCATTCACCTAGTTGAAGACTATTTTGAAGTCGTGTGACTTACCTACAATGTATCTTAGTGATATTTTAAATATTACATGAAAAAATCTGCATCTTTGATCAAACTTTCCTTGTTGCATATTCCAAGGTGAAAATTGAAGATCAAGGGCTTCATTTCTATTGCGATTAGGTTTATGTGTCTAGTAAGGTTTTTTTGATGTGGCCTTTTGTAGCACTTATTTTCCAAAGTAAAAAAATACTCACTGGTATTTTTTTCCTAATATTTTATTGGAAATGAAGGTTAATTGTTTCCCTTTTGTTTTTTGCAAGTCATCCAATGCAATTATCTTAGTCATCACATTGATAATTATTTAAAAATTTTGAATTTGTTCAATCTCAAGTCTTTGCAGCCTTCCTCTAGTGATCAAACATGCTCTTACAAAGTGATTTTAAGGTGTCAAGGTCAAATTTTGTCATTTCAGTGAGTCTTCAAGTAAAATTTGGTCACTAGGTATTAGGTCTAGGGTTTGTTTTCACTCCTTTCAAAGTTGTCCAAATGTCGATCCATGTCACCATTTAGCTAAATGTACCATCATTTAGAGGTTTTTCATCATCATGTCAAGTTCCACTGGGTCATTTTACACCTTGTTCATGCTTCAGTTGTGCCTAGGTAAGGTTCATTTCCCTCTCCTAGGGTTTTGAAGGTAATTTCTCTTGGATGGTCAAATCATCAGCAAAAATTGTATCCTAATGTTCATACACCTTCCCCTATCCTTAATCTACCTTATTAAACACTTCCCATCACTGAGATCCACCAAATTCCTCATTTTCGCACAAACCCTAGTTTCTTGCTACAACTTGACAATTTTCTAGGCTAGGCCTATGTTTTTCCCTTTTGGACCCCTTACCCTCACTAAATCTTTGAAATTACACTTTCCCATACTTCCTAACGTCCCTCCCTACTTCCAAAAATTTTCTCAATAATTTTGAAGCCCCTTATCCCCTTCATTTCTCTTCATTTCGACAAAACCCCTATTCCACACATCGGGATAGGTTTTACTCCAATGATGTTTCTGAGCAAGAAAAAATGAATTTGGGAAAACTAAGAGAGGTCTTTGCCCAAAATAGGCCAAGGAAAAAAAAACTCCTTCACTTTTTACACAGGTTTCATGGTTTTAGAGAAATGTGAAAAATACAATTGCCTCAGGAGAATTGATGCACCTCTGAAGTGACCTTGGTAAAATCAAGGTTTATCCCAGCTTGGTTGGCCTAATGACTTTCTTGATGAGTCAAATGATAACTAGACACAAAGATATTTCCAATGAGCTATCATGAGCTCAATTTTTGGTTGAGGAAGACCTTCAAAAGTTGACTGCAACCGCACTCTTCCTTTAGGTAGCCTCGTTTTTCACATTTTGACCAGTCTTGGGAGATTTGATTTTTGATAGGGAAAAAGAACTCCAAATTGAAAATTTCTAGTTCAGTTAGAAAGTAGACTCAATACGATTTAAAATGAGCTATCTTGTGCCCAATTTTGACACCAAGAAGGCCTCCAAAAGTCTCCTGAAAAAAGCGTGATGCATTGGGTTTGGGGTGCGGCGCATTGGGTAGCGCTCTGCAGTGTAAAATTTGAACAAGCACGACGCATTGAGAGGGCGTGGTGCATTGGGTTTGTGGCCTGGCGCATATGGCTACAAGCCTAATTTCATTCACAACTTCATCCAAAACTTCAAATTTGTTCAATCCTCACCTGTCTACGCAAGTCAAACATTCTTCCTCTGCCAATGAATGAGTTCCTCTAGATGTTTATGGTGATTTAGTGAGAAAATCTTGCAACCCTACCTCCTTGCAGTTTTTGTTCAAAAAGAAATTTCTTAGGGTTTATAGTTTGTGTTTTTGCTACCAAGTCCACTCCATCACTCCCTCACTATTTGATACCCTAATTTACTTTCCAGTTTCATCAACTCATTCCCAAATCCCCATATCCCTAAATTCACTAATCCCAATATCCCAAACCCTAGTTACAAATTCCTAAGCCCTAATTGTTGTCCCAAAGAGCTTAAATACTATTCCCTAAAACCCCTATTCCCTAAAATCCTATCAAAAACATTCCCACAACCCCTCATACCCTCTCCCTCCACAGTCCCTCATACATTCTCATACATTTGGCAGCAAAACCTAAGACACCATAAATCTCTTCATACTCATCTAAGAAAGCTCAAACATTGGTAGACATGGAGTCTAATCCTTCCTATGACCGAGATGAGGAGACACACAGTGATTCTTCCAGAGAAATGCATGCACCAAGGAGACCTCACAAGGGTGGTAAACATATACGAGAGGAGCCTACTTCACTTGCCGAGCTGCAGGCCTGCCCTCTTGTTGTCACATGATTTCAACACCAATCCTGATATCAATTTTGTGAGATGGTAGAGAGAGTCCAGTACCATCATGAGTTGGCCAGATTGTTTGTGCTTCATCTTCATAATGGCCAAGTCACTCTAGCAGGTGTGACATTCACCTTGACACCGGAGTCTATTTCTCTAGCAACTGGCATTCCAAATGTCGGTGAGCAGTGGAATAAAAGGCAGTAGATTGACAGAGAACATTATGAGCCTTACATCAAGGCTGGTTATAAGAGACATCTCAGCAGAGTTTTTCCCTTCCGGTATCTAAAAGACTCATATGCTCCCTTGATGAAACTCATAATTAAGTATTTCAGCTATGAGGGCCGATTTTCTCGCCTATATTCTTATCACATCAGATTGTTGATGCACTTTACTAGGGTGAGAATGATGAATCTTCCCTACTTTATTTGTCGAAACATTGAGAAGATGACCACCTTAGTGCAAAGGAAGTCTCCTCAGCATAACAACATATATCATTTTGCACTAATTAAAATTGTGGTCTTGCATCAGCTTGGTTTACAGAACATCTCATGGGAGGATTTCATTTCACATGAGGTATTCACAGGTCCTCAAGTGCCTCTAAAAGCTTTTCATGAGATAGGAGGGCCATCACATCAGCAGGAGATTTATGAGACACAAACCGCTAGTGTGCCAGTGTTTATCACCTACCAAAAGTGCACAAGAAGGTTGTTTGCGGCAGCAAAGCGAGTATTATCTCCACCCGAGGTGGAAGGGGTCTCATTTCCTCCATCAAAAGAGTAGGTTCAAGACAAGGGCAAGTGGCCATTAAAAGATGAGGGGCCTTCAGGAGGGCAGGAGAGAGATTTCATTCTCATTCAGGATGATGACACCAATTTGGGCCCAAAAAGCTCAAAGCTTAAGGAGGTCATTCGGGAGAAATAGGCGGACATTGATGATTTGTATCTCAACTTAGAAAGAGCCAAGTGGATAATCAAATACCTGGAGTAAAGGAACAAATAGCTAGAGGATCAACAAACCATTATGGAGCTACAAAACATATGAGAAAACTGACAAGCTACCAAGAGGAGGAAGGTGAAGCTCACACCACTTGAACAAGAAATCAATGTTGATCGTGAGTCTTGGATTGAGAGGGCAAATATCCACTTAGAAAAGTTGCTAGAGAAGTCCAACAGGGAGAAAAATATGTTGAGGCACATGGCCCACCATTACTTGGCAAGAAACAAATGTTGCAAGGCAAGAATCACGAACCCGAAGGCCAAGTTGAAGAAAACATCAAGGAAGCGAAAAGACCAAGATAGACTTTAGATCTTGACTGAGGTTTCCTTTGCCCAACATAGCACTTAATGGATAAAACTCAGCCCAAATTTAAAAAAAATTGGGACACTTTTTTCAATTTTGGAATTTTTGGGCCCAAAAATAGGTTTTTCTGCCCAACGCGTCACGCCACCTGGCGCTCGCTTTTGATGGAGACCTTCTTTTGAGAAAAATTCAGCATTTTTGGATTTTTCATGGAAAAATATGCATGCCCACAAATGGCAAATAAATTTTGATAGATTTTGAGCTTCCAAAAAGGTCAAAAACACCTCAAAATTGACCTTTCTGCCCCTTTCTGGACACAGGAAGTAGTGTTGGGAGAACTCAGTTTTGGAGGAGAAAATTGAGGTAAAATTAAAAAATTCCACTTGTTCTAGAAATTAGATAGGTATACCTTTCCAACAAGCACACGTGGATCAGATTTGGACACCGGGAAGGCCTCCAAAAGTAGCTGCAAAAGGGCGCTACACATAGGGAAATTAGTGCGGCGCATTGGAGGAATTCTGCTCATTTTGGCCAAAATACTCTGTTTGTCGCCTAGTTTCTTGACAGTTTGACTTTTCTCCTTCTAATTGTCAAACTCATGATGTAATTTATTGTGACTTGATAGATTTTGATGTAACTATGCCAAATTTTCACTCATATAGGTAGATTAATCCATTAAAAGGTAGTTTGCAACTGAATGAATCAGTTCCCTAGTTTTTAGAGGCAAGTTGTTCGACTACCTACTTTTCAGTTCTTAGTTTAGAATTTGTTGGAACAGCTCCTAAACTTATGAGCTCGAGCCCTAGAGGCTAGTATGAGTTATTGTTTGCCTATATCTTGTGATTTTTCAGTCATTATCATGGTTAGACTTTGGGAAAGCTTGGAGCTTCATTGTATACACATTTCAACAGTTTGGCTAAGGATAGACCAGCGTTTGCAACACTTTATGGGATTCATGTGGCATCTTTCTTTGGTATTATGTTTCCTTCTATAATTGTAAGTTTACATGTGTTTTATGTATGCCATCATCTCTCTTTGCTTCATCTTAACTAAATGAAACAAGGATAAAGGTAGGATTCATTGATTTGCAGTGCTCTACTAGGGTTTTGTTTAGTTATTTATGTTTTTAGCTATTTGAAGGGGATCCCTGAGAATTTCATGCCCTATTCAACTCCTCACCAATCTAAAAGCTCTCCATCTCACTCAATTTGAAGTACCAAACCATCTGCCTACCTCGCCCCATAGAGATCTCTGCAAAACTAAGCCTCATTCCCCGGACCCAAATCTTCCTTTCACATTTGAGCCAACAAAAAATCATCAAATTCAATCAAAATATTTTGAACACATACCTAACCTAAGATCAGTATTCACATCAGTCATCTCAAGCCTCATTGATCATATTTTGCTGAGATTGACAAGGAGAGAGACCTCTCCCAACCTAGTAGGGCTAGCTACCAGGTTAAGCATGGTTTGATGTTACCCTAGATCCTACCTTTCTCAGTCTGAGGTATATTTAGGCACTAACAGGTGGATTTGATGGAAATTTTAGTTGGCTAGGTGAGTTTTCTTATAAAATTTAAACAAAAATAGTGAGATTTGTTTTGGTTTTTTTTTGGAAATTTTAAATATAAAAACAAAACCATTATATTCAAATTTGCATGGACCTTATTGTGGCTATTGTTCTATTCCTCGAATTGGATTAGTATAGCCTTGGAATTGGTCAAACCGACCATGTCTGCTAGATCTAGTCATGTTTTGATAACATTGGCTTGCCCATTTATCTAAGAGTCACTTTTACCTTTATTCCATCTCCTATGTGCTCTAACAAAGGTGTCTATGATGAGATGAGTTGCTTTTGTATTATCTTTTTAGAAGTTGGAGCCTCCATGGTAATATTTGTTTGGATCCTTCATCTATTACGACAAACTTGTAGGGACAATTTATTGTTGAGGTGTACCTCTTGCCATAAGACCTTGTTATTAATTATTCTTCAATTCTCCTTAGTGGCTAGTGTTGTAATAAATGTCCCTATATGTTTAATTCTCCAACCTCCTAGATCTATTGGTTCATGTATGGCTTCCTAAGTAATTAAGGGAATTCCTCCTTTTCTTCTCTTCTAAAGGTAAGAGAAATATATATGTTTGAGCTTTGTGAGGATATGCTTTGGAGGGGAGGCTAAGGATATCCCGTAGACTAGGGAAACATATAACACACTCTTTATTGATATCTTTGTGGTTGTTCTCTTCCTGAACATGGTGTTAGGAGCTTCAACATGCTCTTGGGCCTCCTAAATCAACCTCTTATCACGCTTTGATTTCTTAGTCCCTGTTTCGGGAAGCTCCATCTAAGTAGCTTCTAGCTCTCACCCTATTCTCTTCTCCTCATCATATGTATTTGAATCATGTTGTGGAGGCCTCTTGCAACCTATTTGAGTTTTTTTCTATGATCCTGCCTGAGTCTCCTCCTTAGGAGCGAGTAGCTCCTCCATCTGAGGTAATGTTATTCTCTCTCTCTCTCTCTCTCACTCTCTCTAGAGACTCCCTCAAGGCCCTACCCTTTTTGAACCTCAAATCTCACCTCAAAACTATATTCTTTATTCTTGGTAGATACAACTTGTATGCCTGAGATGTCTCACTGTACTCAAGGAAATGGCACCCTCAGCGATACTTTCTCTCTCTCTCACTTGTTCAATCTTCTTTGTTCTTTATGTGTTTTTGTCTTAAGGTGCTAGTGTTTCTTAGATCATTCACCCGAAAACTTCATATATATAAAGAATAAATGAAAGATGTGAGTTGCGTTGTGTATGGTTGGACCATGCTCTTCCATGATGGACTTGGACATTGGAGGTCGTTTACTATTTGCTGCTAGACCTTGTTTGGATGTTTGAAAGATATTCTTCCTCGAAGTGTTGGATAATTATGGAGCTTGGTGACTTTATGTTGTTGATTCATGAAGGGATTTTATGTGCTTTGAGTAGAGTTGTGTATTTGAGAGGAGGTTATTGAGCCCTAGATAGCACAGGGTTTCTTGGTTTCTTACATGGATGTTTACACTTAACACGTTGACTCTTAGGTTGAGGGAGTGGATATGTAGGTTTGGGAGTCCTTGAGGTGACGCATGACCATGGATATGGATTGTCCTTAAGGAGACACATGACCATGGAGATGCATTGGAGCTTTGGACCTTTGGAGGATTGTTGGACCTTGGGGAGTAGTGCTCATGCCATGGAGGCCTTGCTTGGCAATCATTTTCACCTTTGAGCCTCACACATGTCACTTAGAGTAGAGTGATTCACATGGGTAGACCTACTTGTGTCTTGCAAGTTTGCTTGTAGTGGACTTGGTCCACTTGTTATTGTAAAGCCCCTTTACCTCTCATATAAATAGAGGAAGGAGTGAGTTGTTATTATAGTCGATCATGGACTTGTGCATATTCATTTTCATACTTGGATTAGAGATGTAAGAGTAGTGCTACTTTCTCTCTCGCTCTCTCCCTCTTGTTCAATCTTCTTTGTACTTTATGTGTTTTTGTATTAAGGTGCTAGTGTTTCTTGGAGCATTCACTCGAAAAATTCATATATATAAAGAAGAAATGAAACCAATGAACACAATCACAACCTATCATATAATTCTCCATGCTTGCAAAAATCCCAGATAGGGAAAACCAAGAGAAACCCTAGCTCCACCAAAGATACTCCAACAATCAATCTTTTTGAATGTTTTTTGAAATATCTTTCGTGGAGCTAAGGTTTCTATTGGTTTTCTTTATCTATGGTTTTGCAGAACTTAGAGCATTATATGATGAGTTGTGATTGTGGTCATGGATTCAATTCTTACACACACCTATGAAGTTCTCAACTGTCCAAAATTATGTTATTTCAGATTTGACTTCTAGCTTACCACTGCCATAAATTGTGTTATTTCAAAGATTTAACTTCCAAATCTTCATAAATACAATGTCCTCAAAACGATAGTTGAACAGTCCCATATTCATAGTTAGATCATATTCCAAGAATATATACAATTGTTGTACGTATCAACAATTGTCTCACGAACAACAATCACATCACAAGCGGCAATTGAACTTGTTTGGGGAGGATATTAATTTATCCTCTTAAGTTCTTGAGTTTTTTCTACTGTCAAATTGAATCCGAACTACATAAAAACTGGATAAAAAAAACTCGTTGACCAAAAAATACATAAATTATTCAAATTTAGGAAAAAACATATATATTAATGTGCATCCATATGAATCACAACCATTATACAAAAAAATTTCCATTTAACTTGAGCTTTCCTCAAAACAGGTTTGGAGGTTTCCCAACATGAATTTCCTAAATAATATGTTTTCTTGAATCCAAGCGTGCACCATATCATAGTTAAAATCTAAAGTCTTTGGTACCCTTAAACTTGGCATAGTCGGAGAAACCTATACCATACTAAGAGAATATTTTTTCTAAGAGAGTTCAGCATGCATTTACAGCCACATTTTTTCTTAAGGGTGAAAGTGGTTCTGTGCCACATAACTCTGTTTGAAGGACAAATATCAATATCATAAAACAGAGGCAAGCTTGAAATGATTTTTCTATAACTAGAAGTATTGTTATGTTATGACATTGTTCACAACTTTTAAGTACTTTTTTGAAGGACTTCAAAAGGATGTAAAAGTGATTTAGTGGGTCAGAATGTTCAATGATGGGTATTATTGTGAGATTATTTTCCGAGCATGCTCCTACTAAATTGAAAATGTTTTTTTTTTTTTTTGGGGCCAAATATTGTAATAGCAACACTAGTGCATTAACTATGCTAAATTATTCAAATTTGGGAAAAAAAACATATATATTAATGTGCATCCATATGAATCACAACCATTATACAAAAAAAATTCTATTTAACTTGAGTTTTCCTAGAAACAAATTTGGAGGTTTCCCAACATGAAATTCCTAAAGAATGTGTTGCCTTGAAGCCAAGCGTGCACCATATCATAATTAAAATCTAAAGTCTTTTGCACCCTTAAACTTGGCACTAGTTTGAGAATACTATACCATACTAAGATGATATTTGTGCTAAGAGAGTTCAACATGCATTTACAACAAAAAATTTTCTTAAGGAGTGGTTATGTGCCACATAAATCTGTTTGAAGGACAAATATCCATATCATAAAATAGAGGGAAGCTTGAAATGCTTGTTCTATAGCTAGAAGTATTGTTATGACATTGTTCACAACTTTTAAGTACTTTGTTGAAGGACTTCAAAAGGATGTAAAAATGATTTAGTGGGTGAGAATGTTCAATTATGGGTATTATTGTGAGATTATTTGCCCAACATGCTCCTACTAAACTGAAAATAGGTTTTTTCTATTTATTGTTTGGGCAAAATATTGTAACACCAATACTCTAAGTGCAATATCTATGCTAAAAGGTCACTTTCTTGTTAATTTTACCATGAATATCTCTTTTACAAAGCAATATTTCTTAGCTTTGTTTACGTTAGTGGTTTGATAAGAACATTTCTACAGTCTCTTCACTAAATTTCTTAAAGGCTTTACATTTATGCTTTTTAACAAAAAGGGCTAACATTTTACCCTAGCTAAGTAAGGATTCTTTAAATAACCTTCTAGCTTGGTTACTTTTTGTTCCATCTAAGCTTGGCAAAGTGTCATGAATTTACATTGAACAATTTAAGAATCTAGTCTTCTCCAGAAACAATCAAGCCAACTCTTTCATTTTTCAAATTACCTACCAATTCTAGACATATTCTTTGAAATTTCTATGTTGAAGGTGTTGGATTTAGGTAAGTGATGTAGAATGTACACCTACAGTTCTATTGTTAACCTATTAGACCAGTGTGAATTATATGCAAACTTAGAAGGGTTGGACATGAATGTTCCAACCATACTCTTATAATACATATATTCATAACACATACCTACAATACTATTGTTCACCTATTCAGCTAGTGCATATTGTAGGGAAACTGTTAAATGTTGGAATTTGTTGTCTCAAGTTCACACGAAAACACTAAAGATGCAACATATTGTGTGCATCCTTAGATATGTTTGAGATTGCAAGCTAAATGTTTAAATAAATTCATGTATAAAAATTATATATTAGAAAAATAACCATCAATATTTTTCTCTAGCATTTTGGGCTGAATTCACAATAGTATGCTGAAAAGTGTCATTTCAATGTCTCGAAATTAGGATATATAAACATGAGATATATATACTCTACATCTTTGGGTTATCTCCTTTTCAAATCTGACTTTTTTTAGGCTACATGTTAATTGTTTGAACTTTGAACTTTGAATAAATTCCTAAATGGACTTCGTAAATACTCGAATGAATGGACTTCGTAAGGCAGTGGTACCATATACTGTGTTATTTCAAAGATTTGACTTACATATTTTCACAAAATACAATGTCCTCAATAAATACTTATATGTATAGATACTTATGTTTAATATTATATATGTCTTGGAGTGGTTCCTTTATGTTTTACTATAATCCTAATGTTGACAAGCTTTTGTTGACTTTTTTCATCAATTATTCATAGAATATGCAAAAGATTTCATTGTCAAAATGTGGAAAAAATTATATTTCTCATGATTTATTTTTTTATTGTTCATGACAAGATAATCATGTTGCAGGAATGAGGTATCCTACAGTCTGTTTCAATTTGTGGATATTTTTTTTCCTCCCATTGATGTAGATTTCATTTTCATGTTGATGGATTTTGCATGTATCTTATCTAGCCCCAAATGGTGGTTTGGAGCAGATCTTGAGAAGTAGTCTTGGACACAGACTATCATAGGTTAATGTTACAATACCACTTCCACCTGGTATTAGAAAAAATTTAATGGTAAGTGACATAAAGAAGAGTTATTTAATGGCAGGGTTAAAAGGGAAACCTCATGTCTTAGTTCTAAGTCATTTATTTGTGTTTCTTAGTTGTAAGTCATCTGTTTTTGAGCTTTACCAGATAAATTTTTTCACTAATCCAACTCACCCGATGTTAGTAACTTAACATGGTTGATATAGCATTTAATTCTAGGCCACTTTTATTTTAAGTCAGAGATTTTATTGATTAAAAGGGTGTTCATATTTTGATTGGTTTACTTAGAGCTTGATTTAAAAAAGTTTTGTAAATCCCACGTGGATGTTATTTTCTCAGTGTGAGCTCTTTACACCAGTGAGGTCATATGAGTCCTAGAACATAGGTATACAACAAGCACATATTTGGCCTTTTTTGTGTATCTTTTATTCTTTATATCATTCATGGATGGTTATTGATGATGTAAAACAAAGGATGGGAAGGTCTTGCCAATTCTCTTGACAAAACAAAATAAAATGGAGTGGTAGAATTTCATTTTAATGGGTGAGCAAAACATCAGTACTTGAAAGGTAGAACTTGAGAATGGAAAGCTATCTAATCTAGATTTAGAGACACAATAGACCGTGGAAAAAAATGATGGTATTGATGAGTCTTCCTGGCAAATAATCTCTAACTATTAGACCACTGCACAAATTTCAGTTATCTGCAATGGCAATAGTGGCTCTAGCTTTATTTGTATGAATAACAACTTTGGCCATTGTCTTATTCATTTCCTATGAATGATTTTTATTTTCAAACTCCAACTAGTTTGTTGTTAAATTAATTAAAGCTTAGATGACAAACTTATAGTTTTCAAAGCTCTTTTCTAAATCTATTTTCCCGAGAAAATTTGTCTTTTTACTTTAGGCACTGTAGATTGCTACTATGTGACATATGCTATGATATAATTGCCTAGATAAATAGATATAAGCGTTGTACAATATAGTCTTTTCTAATTCTAAAGAAGCAGTATTTCCAAATATAAAGTTTCTTAATTAAGAACATCTTTTAGACTTCTTTTCTAAGTTATGATTATATTTCAGTAGGGGATTTTGTGTAAGCTAATATTGTGTTCTCTCTTTGGTTTCTGTCAGGTAACAATGGTTAATAAGGAATGTGTTCTTGAGTAGCAGACGCATATCTTATTCTACTATCGAAAGAAAACTCCATGGTTTTCAGGCATGCCAGCAAAAACACATATGTCAGTGGGATATCCAAATTCCGTGTTGGATGAATTTAATACTAGTGATGATTTTGATTCCTTGTCAGATAAATAATGTCACAAGTCAAATTCAAATAAATAGAAACAACTCAAGAATGATGGTGGAGCTGTTTCTTTATGTCCAAGTCAATTTCTTTTATTTGTTGGTTGTTGTCATGTTTTGAGTGCGAACTTGTGAAATTCCAAATTGCATGTTGGTTTATGTAAACAGGAAATATCTATCTATCTATCTATCCATCTATATATATATATATATATATATATATATATATATAGATATATAGATAATTTTTTTTAATCATATGTTGTTCATGGTTTCTGTAGATCCGTGTTACATTTGCAAAAAAGTTTAGATATCATTCAGATATCTAAACACCAAACAACAACAACATTGATATTTTTCTTTCACTCAACCTATAACATATTGCATTTGTCTTCATCAATGTTCTTCTTCCATGTGCTATCCACTTATGACATTTCCTTTGCAATATTTGGTGCATTTACTAGTTATAGGTCATTTATAGATTATAAATGTCTCCAGAGTTTCACTTCTAATTAAGTATTCAACTGAACATATTGATTCTCTTATGCATAATTATTTTCCCTCCACCCATTATTCATAACTTCCATAACCATTAGGTAGGGACTTGCAGCTTCAATGTTGCTTTGCTTGTTTAATGAAATGTTGCCGACACTTTAATTTATTAAAAGTTGTAGAATTTACAATTTATGAAGTTTCAAGGTCTAATTTTTAAAAGTCTAATTCTTTAAAGGGTGCTAGCTCAATGGAAGAGCACCTGCTTTACAAGTAGGAGGTTGGTGGTTCAATTCCATCGTGCCCTGACATCCATATGGAATGACGACGATCACGTTTTGGTGATGGAGGCTCTTTTGACCATCTCTGGTGATGTTTTTCAACCCTCACCAAAATATTAAATGGTGATGTTCAATGAACACCACCATATATACACATCAATAGTGATGATCCTCAAAGATCCATAACCATAAATCATTGTTATTGATATGAAATGGTGATGGTCGTTGTCTGTCATTATAGTCATTATTCGTGACGAACATTGAATGTCACCACAACATCTATACTTTTGGCAATGCAACTTTTGGTGACGGTCAACGAACGTCACCATATATACCCACCAATAGTGACGACCATGAAATATCCATCACAATAAATCGTTTTTGTTCATATGAAATGGTGACAGTTGTTATCCGTCATTATAATCAATATTCGTGACAGACCTTGAATGTCACCATAACACCTATACTTTTGGCGATGCCACCTTTGGTGACATTGAGTTTTTGGTGACGGAGACTATGGTCCGTCACCATTGCTCATATGAAATTGTGATGGTCACCATCTGTCATTATAAATTATTATTGGTGACGAACTTTGAATGTCACTACAACTCCTATACTTTTAGCGACGCCACATTTGGTGACGTTCAGTTTTCAGTGACGGAGGCTATGGTCCGTCACCATTGCTCATATGAAATGGTCACAGTCGCTATCCATCATTATAAATCATTATTGGTGACGAAATTTGAATGTCACTATAACAAAAATACTTTTGGCGACACCACCTTTGGTGACGTTCAGTTTTTTGTGACGAAGGCTCTTTTGACTGTCACCAATGAGCTTATGGTGACATTTTTTTCCCCTCACCAATGACCTTTTTTCTTGTAGTGTACGTTGGATTTTATATCCTTTCGGAGTCGTACATGTCATCAAGAAGTGTATAATATCTTCAAAGTGACTCTCCGCAATGCACACTGCAAAGAGTTGCATGTCAGGTGGCCCCTCCAAATTAGTAGGTTCCTCTGTCGTTTCGATGCATGAAAACCATAAAGCCTTGTCTTCATACCACATGTCCCAGCAATATCCCAAAAGGGACACAAAAAAAACATTTCTTTTGATTGAGCGCGATCTGGTACCTCTGACATGTATCTAGCATCAAGCTTAGACTTGCCACATGGAGCTTCACCATTTCGAACACTGTCTAATCATCAAAGTATACTTCCATAAATTTATGAATATAATTCTTGAACACCGTGATGACTACACATGAAAATATCATTGACGCGTTCTTCAGCCCAAAAGGAATCACTATATATAGGAAGCATCCCCATTCAATCGCGAAGGTCATCTTACTTCTATCCTTTGACACGATCTTGATTTGATGGTACCCAGAGAACCCATCAGTGAACAAATACGCTTCTTGGCCGCCAACATTATCCAAGACCTCAACGGTGAATTGGGTTGAGAAGGGATCATGCACACAGGCATCATTCAACTTCAAAAGGTCTACGCAGATCCTTCTTTCTTCCTTCTTCTTCTTTTCCTGAACCATTATTGGGCTTACCCAATCACATTCTTCCACTGGTTCAATAATACCCACCACGAGCATCTTATCTAACTCAATGCGGACCCTTTCCTTATACTTCATATTGAGGCAGTAAGGTCTTTTTTTCACAGGTTTCACGTCTAGTTTTAGGGTGATATTCATCACACCTAAGTCTCATATTAATCCTTTCAGATCGAAAAACTTCATGGGGAACTGATCCAGGTGGCTCCAGACACATGTAGAAGTCCAAGAGGACTCAGAAAGGGTCAAAAATAAAAATTATCATAATGTTGTCGAACCAGGACAAGAGTGTAGATCTCGTCATCCTGATCGCAATGGTGTGAATGGTTCATCAAACCGAGCTCGTATACGAAAGATAGAGCTCTTCAAAGTTTGAAATGACAAGGGAAAAAGCGGGGCCCATAGTGTGCCACACGGCATCCCAGTCATCAGGTGGGACCCACTAAGTTTATGTGGTGACTTAATGGCCACTAGAACATCAACACATGGCGTGCTAACATTTGTTCTTAAACTTACACAAAAAGACAAAAAAATAATAATTAAAAAAATAGCCATATAAGGCAAGTTATTTTAATTAGATATATGGTTAATAAGAAAATTACGTTTAATAATAAACATATAAAACAAAAGTCATATGGAAATATTAAAGATAAAAACAAAGTTATATTCAAAACCCAAACCAATGCATTGAAAAGTTAGTTGGAAAAGCTTTATTAAGGCATAATGCCATACATTATGGGTTGAAGCCATGTTAAATGACATGTGGTGAAAAGTCTTTATTCCAACCCAATGAATAGTGGGTTGTTATGGTTTTGAAAATAATTAACCATTTTAATGCGACATCCAAAATGGCGAAGTCACAAACCATGTGAGGTTGTAACCGCAATCATGCCATATTTAATACAGCAACAACCCCAAACTTAAAATAAAAAGAACCACACATCAAAAATGAAATGTAACAGTTACATATTTTGTATCGTATATCCACCAATTCCAAAAATAGTAACATGCATTTCCAAGATGGGGTCGGTGGGGTTGGAACCCCTAACCACCTAAACCAAACTTAGCATGCTTACTGTTACGCCAACAAGTTACATTGAAATGTCCACCCATGAAATTTAATATAAACGCTTTTTTATGAGGCATGGAGAAGCAGAAGCATGGAACAAATTTTGAGACAGAGTCTTGGCATGTAGTCCGAGGCCACATTTTGCAAGAGGGGTGAATTTGACTTTGTTAGATTTTGACAAATTTTATATGGTTTCAGCACCTCTTGATGCCACGAATGTAATGGTACTCTCCGTTTCTCCATCAAAGTTCTGATTTTTTTGGCCATTTTCAGTATTAGGGTGGAACCATGACTATTATAGAAACATGGAGCTGAACCATGATCCTTGAAATGTTCCCGAGGAGGTAATTTTTCTTCATGTCAGAATATAGTCAAGTTTACAGTAAGTTTTCATGGTTTTCCACAGGGATCGCAATGGCGAGGTTAGATTTTCCATTTGAGTTGCATATTCCTAGTCCACCCATGGAGAAAAATGTTTGAGGAATCTAGGGGGAACCTAAAAGATTCCTTGAGCTCTAGATTCTCAATTTCTCAGAATTTAAAAATTGGACAGAAGATTTTTCACTGTTTGACGTCACAAATCTGATGGTGCATTTAGATTTCCCATTTTCTCATTCTATTCTTTAGCCACTTTTCTAAGTGGAATGTAGGGGTCAGCATTCATGTGCGAGCAACCATTTCCATGCGATTGACGTCTTGAGATCGATGGTCCAAGTAGCTTCAGTAGTTTGACATCCACTTCTTCAGGTGGTCCTTGGTTGTGAGGTATATGCGGTGTGTTCATTTACTGCCTTTGCTATGCATTTTGCTACACAGATCCCTGTTGATGTTTAATGTGGGATATTATTTTCATACTTGCTCATGATTCCTGCTTGATGTGATGCGGAATCATCTATGTGATGTACTTATTTTCATGATTTTTCATGTTGTGTTTTGAGATCCCTTTGTTATATGTTTATGGGATACTCATGTTATCATCATGCATGTTTGCATTGAGATGCCTTTTATGCCTTATTGGCAGGATGCTCACCATGCATGAGTTTGTGTCATACTAATAGGAGTCTTTTGACTAAGAGTTCCTATAGTGGAACATCTCTTAGAGCCACTCCTGCGTGAGGGAATTTTCCTTGTATGATCATGAAATCATCTCTTGTGTACATCATCACTATTGACAACACTTAATGCAGTGGCCTACACCATTTGGACACCAGGCCCGGGGACGTAGTCCCTCCTGGATGAACTCCGTTATTAACGTCTTATGTTTTCATGTGTCCTGATGATTGACATGTTCCTATCCTTTACAACATGAAAATGTATTCATTTATGTTCTTTTAAAAATGCAATTTAACACATCATGAAAGTAAAAGGTCTTCGAAGGGTTGTTTGTCACACCAGGACTTGGATCAAGTGGTATCAGAGTGGTCTTTGCATGTATGTGAATTGCAGCATGAACAATGGAACGTGCAGCAACAGAGGATGAAAAAATGATGTATGAGACCAAGATCAAAATTTACAAAAGGGTATAGATAATGTATGAAACTCTACAAAAAGAAATAGAGGAAAAGGAGCAATTGCAGCTTCAGTTGCAAGCCATAGAAGACGCCATGGAAGAATTGAAGCAAAAGAAAACATAATCTTCAAATAGAGAACGTTGAATTGAAGATGCGGCTGCATGAAGAGAAAGAGGAAAAACAAAGTTTGCTACGACAACTGAAAGCAAAGGAAGAGGCCTTGGAAAAGCTGTAGCGTGGCCCATGTGAGGTAAAAAGTAATTCTCTGAATTCATGTATGTTTCCTGATGATGATTTCGCTATTTTCGAATTTAAATCATACCACAGGAATTGGCTCTGAACTATTGAAGAGAATGGGGTATGAACGAAAAGGCTTGGGCATCAATGGCAAAGGCATTGTCAACCCTATCAAAGTATAGGAATTACCATGTGAAACAGGACTTGGGTATGTCAGAAAAGAAGTTTGGGAACACGCCACGACAGTTAGAGAAACACCAACAATAGATGATGAGAAGCCCTCATCAATTCTTTCCAAATCAACAGAGGAGGTAAAATATGTTGATTTCCTTTAAGTTTCTTCTCCACATAGTATGATTTCTATTGGAAATGTGGAGATATCAATTACAACTCTTTACAAGGACGAGGCACGAGGAGGAAAAAGAACTTGGTGTCAATAACCAAGGAATAACTCAACCAATGGAGGTTGTGCAAAGACCTCAATTTATAGGCTCGAGATACACCAAAGGAGAATGATCGAAGGTGTCAAATTCTTTCGAGATGTTTTAGAAATCGTCAAGGAAAGAGAGTGATGGGAACACATCCCCATCATCCCATGGTAGTGGCCATTATAGAGAAAGAGTTGAGGCAAGGTCTTATCACCATAATGACACCAGAGATGACAAGGAAAGGTATAACCAGTTTCAATATTCGAATGTTCATTTCGATTATAATCATGTTGTTAATGATGAACGTAAAACATGGCATCGAAAGACATGTACCTTTTGTGGATTACATAACCATACATTTTCTAAGTGTTGGAAAAGAATAGCAGCACAAACAAAGATGAGGCATGAAAGACCCTCTCAATAGTAGGCAAAGAAACATGTTAAGTAAATATGGAGAAAGAAGATGTATTGTACTCATTGTGATAGAAGTGGCCATCAAAGAGACACTTGTTGGAGGCTCCATCCAGAGCAATGCCTTAAAGACAAAGTGTCAGTGCAAGAACCAAGTGAATCAGTTGTTCAACCAGCAAAACCACCACAAGGAGGTTGGTGAGCTCTAGTATTGCAGCAATAATGTTTCAACTCCTGGGGCTTCCTTCTTTACTTTTATCAACTTGGTAGTTCATAACAAACTTGGAAGTGACAGTGTCGTATGCACAAGTACTAGCTTTTATTGCAGGTTGTCACTTGATCAGTTGGCGCAAGTTCGCTAGGAGCTTAAGCCAACTTCTATGAGTTCTCAGAATAAGCTTTTACTATGATGGAAGGAAGCTAACTCTACAAGGGCTAGGCTATTCTACTTGCACAAAGAGAAGGAAAACTGGAATGAAACACAAACCCTAGCAAACCCTAGTTTACCCACTAACCCTAATTTTGCAAGAAAAGAGATGGAAACTAATGAAATGAGTGACATTGACTACTGAAAAGGTAAATTTCATTTATTCAAGCTACTTCTGAAAAGAAATGAGAAGAAATCATATCTTTGTACTTTTGAGTATTTTTATGTGGAATTATTATGCTTGTGGCCGGTTGTGATTGTGTAGAGGTTTGGTGGCAAAGGAAGATGGAGTTGGCTTTTACAGAAGGCGAGGAAGGTGTGGAGGGGTCCTAAGAAGCCCCTAATACCCTTCTGAAGATTTCCATTGTGATTAGACTTCGAAAAATAACTCATAATAAATTCTACAAGAGGTTGCAGGGGATCTATAAGAGGTTCTACAGGAGGATTTACAAGAGGAGGCCAAAAGTGGTTTTTGGAGGTTTGAAGGTGGAAAAATGATGGGAAAGGGGAAATGAAGGCTGGATGAAGGTGTTGAGGGGTCTATAATTTGTCAAGGAAGATCAGGGGCGAAGGAGATTGTTGGATTTGTTCAGATGGCAAGAAAACAACTTTATGGCAAAACAACGCAGAAATTAGGGCAGATTGGCGAAATGTGGTGAATGAGCTAGGGGGTCTATAAGAAGTGAGATGATTCTAGGTGATTTATGGAGGAATGATGAGCTGAGATGTCCTGTAAGAGACCTGCACACTTACTTATCAAAACTGACCAAAGAAAGAACTAAAAAAATAGAGTTTTGTCTAGCTTAACCTAATTTCTGACCTAAAACCAGAAAATGGTGAATAGTACCTTATGAAGAGAAAAGCATGTGAGAGCACTATGGTAAAAGGACATGGAATGATCTAAGGAATTAAATTTGAACTAATATCAACTTTTCCAAATCAAAGTATCACACTAGCAGTTGCATGGAAGAGCAAAAACTGTGTTTTTGGTGGCAGCAGTAGTGCCTTAACCTCAAATCATAGTCCCGAGGAGGGAGAAAGGAGATCAGGGCTTGTTGTGGCCTTTTTGAATCTTATTTTGTCACTGTAGCAACCTACCCTCACAACTAATACAAAAAAAACTATGCTGATCATCAAAAGCAACCTAATTTAACAAAGCAAAAGGAGTATATGCAGCAGAAATTAACTCATGAATGGAACCAAAACATATAAATACACAAAGGAGGTGCTGGGAAGCTTGGGTTGGGACCTAAGCCAAGACCTTTAGCCCTCTAGAAAATATCAGTGCTGGTTCAAAACTTGGTTCATCTTCATTATCAAAAATAGCAGTTATATCACATAAAATGTTCTCTAAAAGAGCTCGAAAATGAGCTGAGTACAATGCTACACAAAAGTGAGAAAATATACTAAGAACTGGCTAGCTTACTGAGGCTCAAAGCCCTCTTATTTATAAAAATGGGGACTCCCAACAGTCCTCCTAAAATTAAGTAACTCGACTTCCTAGAACTAAAGATAACAGCAATCCTACTTGACTTGCTCGGCTGCCCCTTGGAATAATCAATCTGGGCCTTTGTACTCTGAGCTGCTGATGGAGGATTCAAGGTAGGGGTCATTAATGAAGGAGACACCCCTCCTACAAGTCCTCTTCCCTATTTCCCTCGAGTTTTGGCTGCCATGTGCTCATAAATTGCTTGTCTTTGTCCAAAATTGTCTAAAAAACCTGCAATAAACACTCATTAGACTACATGGCAAAGTGACTATCCCAATTCACTCTATTGACATAAATATATTCAAAAAAATGCATAGAAATACTGAGAATGGTGAATTAAATCGAAATAAGAGGCAAAATGAGCCCATATAGTTACCCATTTCTGGGGCTCATCATCACCCCCCTGCTGAATGGGTTGCTCTTCCTCTAAGCAACTAATCTAGCTCTTCATCTTTAATAGCTCTGACAGATTCCCTAACATCCCAAGCCTCTGATGTTATGTCGTCCTTTCTATCATGGAAACCTTATTTCCTATCCACTTCCTCCCATTGTTTATGTTCTTCCTCCTCCTTAACTCCTTTCAACAGTCCTAACAGCAGTGGAGGACTGAATTTAAGACCAATCCAGTTGGCTTTCAAGTTTTGCATTGAGTTTTTATATAGGGGCACTCTCCTCATGGCCTCCCTCATTCTGTTTAGGGAGTGATACTCCATGATCCTTAAGCTATGTGGCAATGTATTCCACCTTCTCATGCAGGCATGAAGGCAGTCATCACCAAACAATCTCTCCATATCTTCAAAATGAGCAATAGCTTGTGCTTGTCTATCAACATAATCAAGGAGAACTTGAGGATTCGTTGCAAGGTGTTGGTGGGCATCGATGAGGGCTAAGGGTTCTACTGGTTCTACCCTTATCATCAGGGGCTCACTTATCTCCTTTGCCATTATTTTCTGAATTTCCACTGCCCTATTTTCTGCATGGCTCATCCAAGAAGCCATAGCCATTAGCTGTAAGTCTCCCAATGTACCATTTGGATCCCATAAATTCATGTCAGGAAGTGCCATGTTGTGTAGGTAAAATTATTCTAGCATTGCTTTATCCTCGGTTGAATTATGATCACATAAATGCATAAATTGGCTATAATCTTGAAATGGTATTGTGCCCCTCTGGGCCAATGTCTTAATCTGGAATTGGAGCCACTGATCTTTGAGATACAGTGCATAGGATTTAGCTGCCTGTCTGCACTGCAATGCCTCCATTTCTCAGCTAGCCATGTAGGCTAACTGGGCTTCCTTTCCCTGTAGTTGCCTTTTCAAAATCAGCACTTCATTTATTGCCTGAGATTCTCTTTCTTACTGTTCTTTCATTCGCGTCTCACTATCTGTCTGTGGTTCTTCTTCTTCTTGTTGTCCTTCCAAGATTGGCAGCTTATTTCCTCCTTGAGGTTCCCTTTCTTGTAGCTGCTTTTTCAACAGTTCATTTTCTTCCTGTAGTTGAGCTCTTCTGATGCTCTCTTTGTGCCTTACCATGCTCAATTATCTGCTCATCTCTCTCAACTTGTTTTCCATGTGCCCTATATCTTCGACTCCTTTAGATTTTGCAATCTGCATCCAGGTGTGGGTCCTGACTCTTTCCTTTTCTAGTTCGAAGAAAAGAGGCACTGTGAATTTTTGTGGGATGATCTCCTCACCCTCTAGAATATTGTAATAGGAGCCTAAGTTAGGCTGAGGTCTAGGCTCTGGTATTTCTTTTTCCTTACCTTCCTCTTGGGACTATTCATCTACCTTCCTTTCCATTTTTTCAGTTTCTTTGAGCTTGGCCAGTGTCTCCTATAGAGAGTTTTGTGCCTCTTATAGGACTGCTTTAGAGTCCATCAATTTGATCATTTCCTTCCAGGTGGAGGTCTTAGGACTCCCTCTCTCATAGGTGATGGAGATTTTGGAGGGATATTCCTCCTTTGTTATAGTAGGTGCATCCTCAATGATAATGGGTTCTTTTGATGATGGCTAGGTCTTTCCCACCTTGATTCTGGTGCTCCTCCGGGATTTTAAATACATCAATGTCTGTCTTTTTCTTTTCCCCTTTTTCTTAGTTGGAGTGCTCAATGCAATAAGAACAGTTGCTGCTTCCCTTGCTAGTGTCTCCGGGGACACTTCTTCCTATTGTTTTTCTTCTTCACCCTCTGCATTTTTTCCTGTGTCTATTGTTTATGTTTTAATTTTTGCTGTCTCTGGTGGTGTCTTCTCCTTTTCTTGGTGAGTTTTTTCCTTTCCAATGGTAGTGTTTTTCTGAGCTGTCTTGGTCTTTTTCTTCTCAGCTTTTGTCCTCTTCCTCTTTTCTGCTTTTGATGTTGTTTTCTTCTCTACTGTAGGTTCAATTGTGGTTATGTTATGTTTCTTCTCTTCTCTCTGTTCTTCCTCTTCTTCCTCCTCTACTTGAATATTTTGTGCTTCCTCATGGATTTCCTTTTCGAGTTCCTCTTTCTACTTCTCCTCTTCACTGCCAGATGGGCTAAGGTCATCAGTGAGATTTTTTATGTTATCTTCTCTAGTCATGTTCCTGAAAATTTCCCAGGCTATAGGGATGGTGTATGTATGGAGGGCATCCTCTACCAACAACTTAATGAGCCCATGGTGAGGCAGTTGGTCTGGAACCCCTGCATTCAATTTGGTGCCACACTCTATCAAATACTGGAGGAGAAAATATGGCAGACTGAGTTTTCTAGATGCAGGTAGGTCCATTCCATATCTTAATTCATGCAATAATCTGAAGTGATAACCATAGACTATATTGTATCTTCCTTCAAAAGAGATATATTTCATGATCTAGTAGCTAACCTCACCACATGGATGAGGTGTACTTGTCTTTCTGATCCCATTCTTACCCTCTACAAGATTTTCATCAAGCTAAAAAGATGTCTTTTTAGGAACCTGTCCTAGTGGTTTTTCTTCTTTGCTCCAAGGGAGCCCAAGTGGAAGACCTGTGATTCTGCTGATAAATTCTGGTGTAAGCTCTATGGTCAGACCCATAAAACTAACTATAGCATCGGTTTTTGAATGAGGTCTTAAGGACATTAAAAATTCCGCTATCAATTCCTCATCAAACCCATGAATTCTCTTAAAGGAAGGCATCCAGTTTGCCCTGGTGAAGAGGGCTATCACTTCAAGGTGTTCATGCAATTTGTTGGAGTTCAAAGGCTCCTTTCTCATAAAACCTCTTGTCATGGTGTGTAGTGACTGCTAGGAATGTTCAGGTGAGGAGGAAGGCAACAAACTTTCAAAACTGGAAATAGAGAAATAGCTTAGGTTTGTCTTTTTGGAACTAGAGAGGGAATTTTTGTGTTATTCTTTTTTCACAACATCAATTTGCAATTTTTCCCTCCCTTCAAACCTTGTTTTCAACCTGAATTTACTTCTTGGGCTTTTGGAGGAAATAAATATTTTGCAGAACAAAGAGTATATAAAACAATGTTTTTCTTTCTCACAGAGTAAACAGAGTTGCAAATTCGTTTTTTCACAGGCTTGATTTTCTATGGTTGCATCCCTTTTTTACAGGAGAATACGAGGAAGGAAAAAAAGATAGATTTTTAGTGCAGAGAAGAAAGTGGAGAGACTATATAGAATTTAGAAAAACACAGGAAGCCTTTTGTGCTCACTTTTCCTTTCTTTCTCGACCCAGTAATTTGCTTCTAATCCCACCACCTTCTGTAGATATATCACATGCAGAGTGGGTTTCTGAGGCTACCTATTTTTGAGCTCAAATTTGGCAAGAATTACGAATTTTTCCTCTGCAGAGCTTCTCCCTAGCCTTCCTGTAGAAAGGCTCCTGTAGAATGTGATAATGCTCCTATAGAGCCCGATAAGCGACAGGATTTTGAAAACCGCCAGAGAATGGATGGTTCAATGTTATGAAGGTGGTAGGTGAGCTGCTGCAGTCAGGAACTTGTCGATGCAATGAAAACAAAAGGTGGTGGAGGCTTCGATCGCAGTGTACTTAAGCTGATGGTGTGATCTGCGGTGACGAGGTGAGGTGGCAAGATGGGTACGTTATCCCCATCCGGACCCTTGGTCCTACTCCAGTGCCATTATGGTATTTCACATCACCTACCCGCCATCACTTCCATCGTTCCTGTTATACACCGCCACTACTACTGGTTCAAAGTTTTTTTCTTCCCGAGTTGATAGACCACACGTGTTGACTGCATCTTCTGAAATGTTGTTTGAATTGGACGAGGCTTGTTTGAACTGAACGAGGGTGGTTTGAACTAAACAAGGGTGGTCAGTTAGCTAGCCATCGATTTTCATTTAATCGTGACCATCTCAGTGGTTCATGCAGTTCTTGCACCTCATCAGGGGTCGAGGCCCTAGTACAGCTCTCCTCCTACTCTTTTGCCTCCACCACCTTCTCAACCACAATCACTACCTCCTGCTCCACTAAGAAAACCCCAAATACCTACTCAACCAAACCCGAACCCTAATAAAAGATAGGCCCAACAGGTATATAGTGGAGAAACATCATGTCCGACCTATGCTGTCGAGATTTAGGAGATTAACCTACGGTCTGGGAAGGTTCTCCCAAATAGCCAACCCCCTCCTAAGGAGGATGAGGAAGAAAAATAGGAAAGGGAACCAAAAGTCATTCCACCCTTTCCTGAGAGACTAACTGGAACCACACAACCGACCCCAGAAGAAACTGAACTTGTAGGAGAATTGAAATGGTTATATGTAAAGATACCACTTCTCCAAGCCATAAAGGATGTGCCTATATACAACAAGAAGATCAAGGAGAAGTGATTGAGGAACCCAGGCAGGTGCAAGGGAGATGCTACAACTATCAAAGTCATAGGATGACTGTCTGACCTGATGTTGGGGCAGGTAATCTGTTTGAAATATCTAGACCCTAGGAGTCTTATAGTCAATGTCCACATCAATGGCACTGTAATCCCCCATACCTTGATTGATCTAGGGGCTGCTATTAATGTGATGAACAGGGGCACTATGCTCAAACTCAACCTTCAGGGTTCCCTGAGAAAGACCACAACAGTACCGCAATTAGCAGACTGTTCCATCGTGACCTCAAAGGGGATTGTGGAAGATGTAATGGTTTCTATTGATTCCTGGGAGTATCCTACCGATTTCCTGGTTCTCGGGCCAAAGGCAAAGCTCACTGGGTATCCTCTCATCCTGGGAAGACCTTGGTTGGCTACTACAGATGCCTATATCAGTTGTCAAGCTAGGAACATGACAATCAAGAATGGGCATATGTCCAAGCAACTAGTCCTATATCCTCCTACCCAACCTCTGTTAGAACATGATTTACCTCTCTGGTTGGAGGAGGAAGATGAAGATGAAGTCTATTCTGCACCATTGTGTACACTAGATGCTACCATGGGGGCCCACAAACCAAGGATGACCTTATTGAAAACTTGATTCAGAATCCACCCCCAGTGTGCTGCCATTAGAAGAGTTGGTGGAAGAAACCTAAGCCGATCCTTTAGTTGATCTCTATGTGGCCGATTTGACCTCTCTCCAAGTCAAGAATGTGGAATTTTGCCCAAAAAGAACCTTGAGGATCAACTCATCCCTATCCACCTCTCAGGAGAAAGAACTATGTAGCTTATTGAAAAACCACTTGGATGCTTTTGCTTGGATCTATAAGGAGATGAAGGGAGTCCACCCTTCAGTCTATACTCATCACATTTACATTAAAGAAGATTGTGAGCCAGTCAGGCAGCCTCAAAGGAGGATGAATCCAGCCCTTAAGGACATTGTCAAAGAAGAACTACAAAATTTGCTGGATGCAGGATTCATCTACCCCATCTCTGACAATGAATGGGTCTCTCCTTTGGTGCTAGTGCCAAAGAAAAATGAGAAGTGGAGAATCTGTGTAGATTATCGGGAACTAAACAAGGCCACCAAGAAGGACCATTTCCCTTTGCCTTTCATAGATCAAGTGTTAGATGGCCTGGCAGGAAAGAAGTTCTTCTCCTTCCTAGATGGGTTTAGTGGGTACAACCAAATCCAAATCAGCCCGGAAGACCAAGAGAAGAACACTTTCACTTGTTCGTGGGGTACTTTTGCATACCGAGTCCTTCCTTTTGGGTTGTGCAATGCTCCCGCCACTTTCCAGAGAGCAGTACTAAGCATATTTGCTGAACTGGTTCATGATTCAGTGGAAATCTATATGGATGACTGATGAGCCCCAATTTTTGGTACAATTTGGGCTCATTTGGCCTACTTACCTTGCTCAACCATTCATCTTTTATCACTTATGCATTCATTTCTTAGTATATTCGTGTTGTTTGTAGGAAGAAGGGCAGGCATTATATCTATGTGGCTAATACATGATGATTTCAGGTTTTTGGCATTAAAGAGAGCAAAAGACCACGCAAATGGAGACAAGGAGACAACAAAGGTGACATTGCGGGTTCATAGGGAGGTTGTCCACAGTCTTGATGACCTTCCTCGTGATTTTCACCTTAACTCTGAGCTCCAACAGCTCTCCCCACCGAGCTTAAAGGCAGCCAACATGTTCTATAGGATCAGCAGTTTACAGCAGTTTGACTTTCAGTTGGACAGCCAAGCTCCACGAATGGAGGAAGCCAGCTTGATCTTCATTATGTATAAATATGAAGGCCGTAGCCTTTGATAGAGGCTTTTTTGAACTTTTGGACTGATATTGTAATTTCTGAGCATGAGCTACAGCTCGTTGTTTTGTTTTTGTAAGCCAGTTTTGGCATGACATTAGACTCTTGATTATGAATAAAGGCAAGCAGATTTGGATCTAATTCTGAGCTTTTAAGGGAGCTATAGCTCTCAAGTTAGGGCCCAACCTGAGAGCAATAGACCTCCTCTTCTTGTAGTGTTATTTGCCTTTCTTTCCAGCACTTTGTTTCTTTGTTTTGATATGCATTTCAAGAACACAGTCTGCTGATTTGATTTCTTTAATGAAGGATTAGCTTATGGTTAAATCGCTCTCAGTTGCTTAGATTAGAATAGGAGGATTGTAATTCATTGGAGCTCCAAGAAAAGGTTGTTAGTGCCTTCACTGCCATCTCTGTTTAGAGATTGGGGTGCAGTCTGTACAAACCACCAAAAAAACGCAGTCTTTTACTTCCATGCAAGCTGCAACACAGTCATTTTAGTTATAGATCCATCCATGCACTCTGATCTTGAGCCATACTTCGTCATTCCAACTTCATGCACGACTTCTCTTCATGATTTACATTGTTGTTCATTGGTTTAATAGCACAGGTAGCACAGGTTAATGGATTCTCGTTTTCGGTGCAAGACATAAGCAATTTGTTTTATTTACACTGCTTAGTATCATTCCATTTCCTTCTTCTTCTTCTTAACCATGCCTCAAGCCACTTACTCGACCTCTGTTCAGCTCGTTTACCTTCCAACTCTTCCATTGCCCACGTAGCTTCATTTTCTTGACCTTTCGTTGTTTCCATCCTTCTATTCACCAACCAACTTTGTGCACTCTTTCTCCATCTTATTTCTCTGCCCCTGAGCCATCACAAGCTCCATCTCCATCTTACCTATCCACCCATACCGCTCCATCACTTCACCATCACCCAAAACTCCCATGGTAGAACATCTTGTAGAAATTAGCAGACTTCCTGTAGAATTCCTTAGTTTCCTGTAGGATCCCCTGCAGACATCCTGTAGAAGCCTGCAAACTTGGTTGTCGAGCACCTGAACATTGTGGACTTCTGTGGACTGATGCTATGGATCCTCTGGGACCTCTCCTAGCCCTCCTGACCTTTCCCAAGCTTTCTCTCCCTTCGCACCACCTCTGCACAGCCAAACCCTAATAAGAAACACGATCATAATCACTCCATCCACTTAAGCAAAAATACAAAAACAATGTTCTTTTTAATGGAAGTAGTTTGATTTCATGCATTTCATATCACTAGAAGTAATGGCATCATTTTTAGACATTGGCACTCTCACTATTGCATCATAGAGGTTAAACTAGTCAGATTAGGGTTTACTAGGGTTTCCATGTTTTGGTTGGCTTTCAGTTCATTTTTGCAAAGTAGATTACTTTCCGTTGAGATAGCCTTCGTCCATCATTTAGAAAGCTTCTTCTGAGAACATATAGAAGTTGGCTTGAGCCCTAGCGGACTTGTGCCAACTGACCAAGTGACAGCTGCGACAAGAGCTAGTACTTGTGCATACAGCACCGTCGCTTCCAAGTTTGTACGAACTACCGGGTTGATAAAATTAGAGATAGGAAGCCCCAGGAATTGTAGCATTATTGCTACAATACTGGGGCCCACCATTTTTTTGGCGCCGTTTCCGGGGAAGCGTCAGAGTATTAGTAATTGTTGCTTTTCATCTATTTTCTTACTCTTGCCTTCTGCTAAGTAGTTTATTTCATTTCCATTCTGCAAAAGTAGCATAGACATTTCCTGCTTTCATAGATTAGCATTTCCTGCTTTCATAGATTAGCATTTCATTTCTGCAAGCATATATTAGTGTTTCAATTCTGCAAGCGTAGACTAGCATTTCCATTCCTGCAATTTCATTTGAGCAAAGTAGATTAGTTCTTTCCTGCTTTCAGTTTACTTCTGCATCTTTATAGTTAGTTGTAGATCAATCTGTTTCAGTTTTGCAGGTACCAAAGAAAAAAGCAAAAGCAATCAAAAAAAAAAAAAAGTATTTTCCATTTCATGCCTCGTAGAAACCGAGATAAATCAAGCAAATTCCTACCCAACACCCCCACCACATCACTGAGTCACCCTTCTCTCTTCTTTGGTGACAGTGATCCAGAAGAACCTATAGGTGAACATCCCGAGATATACAAAGGTCCTATAGAAGAAGAAGAGTTAGAGACCACTCCATCTGAAGCTATGGCTGACAATAGAAGAGAAGATGAGAGAATAGAAGGTGCCTTCCCCATCCGAGAGACCAATGGAGAGATGAAAATGAAGAACATTAGCACCTCCGCCTTACCTCACTTCCATGGACTGACTACTGAAGATCCTGATACCTTCCTGTTTGAGTTTGTTGTCCTTTGTAGAACCTATGACTATACTGAAGATGAGCAAAAGCTGAAACTCTTCCCTTCAACTCTTAAGGATGCAGCATTACGCTGGTTCATGGGCTTACCTGGGAATAGTATCACAACTTGGGCTCAGATGCAGAAAGATTTCAATACCACGTACAGGGATTATTGTAGGTCTAAGGAAACCAAAGGAGAAATCTTTCGAATGACCATGGGAAATGATGAGTCCTTAGAGGATTATGAGGAGAGGTTCCAACTTAGCTATAAGCGGGCTAGGTGCACACTTGACCCTGAATCCCTCAAGTTGGTCCTGCTCCGAGGAGTCCCTGAAGACCTCTTAGATACCCTTCACATGTTAGCTGGGGGGGACATTTACCAACTGCCTTATGAGGACATCAAGACTATGTTTAGAAACCACTCCAGGGCAGCTCGGAAACGAGGTAGAGGAAACCTCCTCTCAACTAGTGTCCCTTTCTCCAAACATGAGCTTGCAAATCAATTAGAAGATCTTAAGAGTGAGGTGAGACAGACCATTGCCATGCAGCTGGACACATTCAGGATCCAGCAGAAGAAAGAAGAATCTGAGAGAGCCTTGGCTATCTTCTGCCCTAGGTGCACAAGGAGACACCCTAAGAACAAATGCCCATTGCATTCGGTTAAAGTATGTTTCGTTTGTGAGGAGGACCATCCCACAAATCAGTGTCCAACCTTACCTTGGTTTAAAGCATGTACCAAGGGACAGAAGCTCCCACTGAACCTCTCTATTACCTCAACCAAAGGAGGCCACAAGGATCTAGACCTTATCAGCAGGGAATGCAAGGGGCACCTCAAGCTTATTACAGCCCCAACCAATCGACTCCTATGCCTTCCTGGGGTCCCCCTGCTCATCCTTCCTGGTCCATGCCTCCTCCATGGTCTTATCCACCTCAGTACCCTACTCAACCTACTTCCCATTCATATCATTCACATGCCCAGCCACAGCCTCAGTGGAATGCACCTCAGTCGGGGTGGAGGCCCCAGTACAATACTCCTCCCGCCATTTTGCCTCCACCACCATTTCAACCTCAGCCATTACCTCTTGCTCCTCCAAGGCAACCTCAAATGCCTGCTCAACCGAACCCAAACCCCAACAATAGACAGGCCCAATAGGTATACACTGGGGAAACCTCATGCCCTACCTATGTTGTGGAGATCCAGGAGATCAATCTCTGATCTGGAAAGACTCTACCAGATCGCCAACCTCCTCCCCCAGAGGATGAGGAAGATAAACAGGAAAGTGAACCAAAGGCTATTCCACCCTTTCCTGAGAGACTAACAGCCACCACACAACCCAACCCAGAGGAGGATGAGCTTCTGGGTGAGCTCAAGCAGTTGTGTGTAAAAATACCCCTTCTCCAAGCCATCAAGGATGTGCCAATATACAACAAACTGGTTAAGGAAAAGTGTTTCAAACACCCAGGCAGGCAGAAGAAATATGCTTCAACCATCAATGTCATAGGACAACTGTCTGACCTTATGTTAGGACAAGTCATCTGCCCAAAGTACCTAGATCCTGGAAGTCCTGTAGTAGATGTCCACATCAATGGCACCATCATACCACACACCTTGATTGATCTGGGGGCTGCCATTAATGTGATGACCAGGGATACCATGCTCAAACTCAATCTTCAGGGTTCCTTGAGGAAGACCTCGACAGTACTGCAATTAGCAGATTGCTCCACTGTGACTCCCGAAGGGATTGTGGAGGATGTCTTGATCTCTATCGACTCTTGGGAATATCCTACAGATTTCTTGGTTCTGTAACCCAAGGCAAAGCTTACTGGATATCCTCTCATTTTGGGAAGGCCTTGGTTAGCCACTGCAGATGCTTACATAAGTTGTCATGCAGGAAATATGACCATCAAAAATGGTCCTATGTCCAAACAACTAGTCCTATACCCTCCTGCCCAACCCTCCTTAGAGCATGACTTACCACTCTGGTTGGAGGAAGGAGAGGAAGACGAGGTGTACTCAGCACCTTTGTGCACCCTCGTTACCACTAGAAGAGACCCCCCAACCGAGGATGACTTGATCGAGACCTTGATCCAGAATCCACCTTCCAGTGCACTATCCTTAGAGAAATTGGTGGAGGATGCCCAAGCTAGCACCTTAGTGGATCTTTGTACAACCAACCCTGTCACTCCCAGAGTCAAGACTGTGGAGTTCGGCCCTGAGAGAACGTTGAAGATCAGCTCCTCCCTATCTCCTTCCCAGGAAAAGGATCTGTGTAGCCTGTTGGCCAGTCACCTAAATGCTTTTGGTTGGAGCTATAAGGAGATGAAAGGAGTCCATCCTTCGGTCTGTACCCATCACATATACATCAAAGAGGATTGTAAGCCGGTTAGGCAACCCCAGAGGAGAATGAATCCAGCCCTTAAGGACATTGTCAAGGAAGAATTGCAAAAATTGTTGGATGCCAAATTCATCTACCCCATCTCAGATAGTGAATGGGTGTCCCCCCTGGTGTTGGTTCCCAAGAAAAATGGGAAATGGAGAATCTGTGTGGACTACCGAGAACTGAACAAAGCTACCAAGAAAGACCATTTCCCTCTACCTTTCATAGATCAAGTGTTGGATGGACTGGCAGGAAAGAAGTTTTTCTCTTTCCTGGATGGGTTTAGCGGGTACAACCAAATCCAAATCATCCCGGAAGACCAAGATAAGACCACCTTCACTTGTCCTTGGGGCACCTTTGCCTACCGAGTCCTTCCCTTTGGGCTATGCAATGCTCCTGCTACCTTCCAGAGAGCTGTCTTAAGCATCTTCTCGGAGCTGGTCTATGATGCAGTGGAAATCTATATGGATGACTTTACTCCTTATGGGGCCAACTTCCAAGAAGCATTGTCCAATCTGGGAAAAGTCCTAACCAAATGCATTGAGATGAACTTGTCCCTTAGTCCTGAAAAATGTGAATTCCTAATGACTGAAGGGACCGTGCTAGGCCATACCGTTTCTTGCCAAGGGTTACAGGTGGATCCTAACAAAATTGCTCTCATCAAGAAGGTTCCACCTCCTCAAAAGGTAAGGGATGTTCGGAGTTTCTTGGGACTAGCAGAATATTACCGAAGATTCATTAAAGACTTCAGCAAGCTAGCCTTGCCATTGTTTGGCCTGTTGGCAAAAGATGTGGAGTTTAAATGGACTGACGATTGTCAGAGGGCTTTGAATGAATTGAAGGACAAGTTGGTGTCAGCCCCAATCATGAGAGGTCCAAACTGGGCCCTACCTTTCCACATCCACACTGATGCCTCGAACAAAGCCATAGGTGCAGCTTTAGGACAAGTTGAGCAAAAACTTCCATATGCCATTTACTTTGTTAGCAAAAACTTGTCCAAAGCTGAGCTGAATTACAATGTAAACGAGAAAGAATTCTTGGTTGTGGTCCATGCACTGAATAAGTTCTGACATTATATTACTGGCTATCAAACCTTTGTACATACAGACCATGCTGCAATTAGATATTTAATGAATAAACCAGATGTGAATGCTCGTATTATTAGATGGTTACTTTTATTGCAGCAGTTTGATTTGACCATTGTTGACAAACCAGGTAGAGAAAATGTTGCTGCTAACTTTTTATCTAGATTGGATTTGTCTGCAGATGAGGATGGAACAGTGGATGACCAGATGCCCGATGAACATCTATTTGCTATTTCAGTACTCTCTCCATGGTTTGCTGATATAGCAAACTATCTTGTTTCAGCACAGTTTCCTCCACACCTATCTTCAAGAGAGAAGAGCAGAATCATCAGAAAAAGTGCCTCATTTACTTGGATCTGGGGCAATCTATTCAAGCTTGGCCCCGATCAGATCTTAAGGCGTTGTGTAAGGGAGGAGGAAGTCTTTGATATCCTCCTCACCTGTCATGATGGGCCTTGTGGCGGACATTTTGCAGCAAAGAGAACTGCCTTCAAAATCCTGCAGGCAGGCTACTATTGGCCCACACTTCATCAAGATGTCGGAAGATATGTCAGCCAGTGTGACCAATGCCAAAGAATGGGGAAACCGACCCAAAGGGATGAGATGCCTCTCCAACCTCAGGTGACTCTTGAGCCATTTGAGAAGTGGGGTATGGACTTTGTGGGCCCAATCAACCCTCCTTCGAGGCAAAGGTCTTACATCATTGTGTGCACTGACTACCTGACAAAGTGGGCAGAGACCAAAGCAATCAAAGTAGCAACAGAAGAAAAGGTGGCCGAGTTCCTAAGAGAAAACATCTTCTATAAGTTTGGCTATCCAAGAGAGCTGGTCACCGATCAAGGGAGCCAGTTCACCTCCAACCTGGTTGAAGATCTACTAGCTCATCACAAGATCAAGCATAGGACTTCCACCCCCTATCACCCTCAAGCAAATGGGCAGGTGGAAGTCACCAATAGAGCATTAGAAGGGATCTTGACTAAGGTGGTGAGCAACAGCAGAAAGGACTGGGCAGATCGCCTGGTTGAAGCCACATGGGCTTACAACACCACTTGGAAGACCACCACCGGCTTCAAACCTTATGAGCTGGTCTATGGGAAGAAAGCATTGATGTCCATTGAATTTGAATACAACACGTTGAGGATGGCAGCTCAGCTGGACCTAGATCTCAGCCATGCACAACAAGAAAGGTTATTGCAGCTGAATGGACTGGATGAGCACTGAATGCAGGCCCTCCTTCACTCAGAAGTCGTTCAACTTCAGAGAAAGGTGTGGCATGACCAACATCTCCATGACAAGCAATTTCAGCCGGGAGATTGGGCCTTGTTGTATGGCTCCCGATACAAAGATTTCAAGGGGAAGCTGAGAACCAGATGGCTAGGGCCATATTCAGTGGAAAAATGTCATGACAATGGATCTGTTCTTATTCGGACCATTGATGAGGAAGCCATCCCCATGCTTGCCAATGGGCATTGATTGAAGATCTACAGGAAGCCTCTCTCAAGACAAGAGTTCATCAAAACTATGGAGAAGGCAGTGTTGGTCATAGAGAAGGGTTCTGCCCCTGCTTTGGGAATACCCTGAAGAATCTAAATAAATAAATAAATAAATAAATAAATAATAAAGATCCTTGGGTGAAAACCTTTCTGAGGTGCCCAAGGCAGGTGGTAGGGGTGAAAACCTCATTGAGGCGCCCCTATTGTCTTTCAAAAAAAAAAAAAAGAGATTGGAAAAAGATCCTTGAGTGAAAACCTCTTTGAGGCGCTTAAGGCAGATGGCAAGGGTGAAAACCTCAATGAGGCGCCCCTGTTATCTTTCAAAAAAAGAGAGAAAAAAAAATAAAAAAAAACAAAAAGAAAAAAACAAGGTCAGCAGATTCATTATGTAAAATTGCATGCAGGTTGCAGGTGTTCTATGGAGGAGAGGAAGCCTCTCAACTCAAAGCCAAGGGTCCTCATCATGTTGTCAAGAGACCTCACCAGCACCTCCTCCAAGAATACTCATTCTTTTTCTAAGGTATCTGCAATGTTATCACGATTGAGTCTTCTACAGGAAGATGCAGATCTTCTACAGGAAGATGCGGACTTTCTACAGGAAGATGCAGCCTTTCTACAGGAAGCGCAAACTTTCTACAGGAAGCTCTGTATTTCTACAGGAAACTTCCTGTAGAAGCTCAGAATGGCCCAGAATTCATTTCATGAGGAGATCTAACGGCTAAGGATTGGTTCGGACGCATGCAAGCCACTGTTGTCACCCTTGCACATTGCTGTTATCTTGTTCCACCATCCTTGTCGACATGCAACAAAGTTACCTGCACCAGCAAACCAGATCGATGAGTTCTCAAGAAAAAGCAAATTGTAAATGAAAAAACGCTAGAGATCTCACACCATATCCATCCGAGTCATCCAGAAGCTCCGGGAGCGTGATCGTGAGGCCAGATCCTTCGTCGTGCAGCATGCACCCAAGGAGGAAGAACTGTTACAAGACATCCCGCGGGAGTCCTATAACAGTTAAGCCCACTAGAGTGGATACCATTCACAGCACCGGCCATATGCAATGAAACGCGGGCGCATGAAACCAAAGCATCCAATCCATCACCGGCAGCCTGTAAACATGGACCTCCGGGCCTGTGTAAGTTTGCCAGCAGCAGGTAAATCCACTCATCAGCGTCCAGAGAACCGAAACATCGTGTGCAGCTGCGCAGGTAAGTGTCTCGACCCTTCCTTCCATCAGATTGCATGAATGTTACTTTGATTGATTGCAAAAGTGTAAAGGTGAATGGGTTGAGTGGCCATATGGCCATTTGGCCGGCCACGTCGGCCAGTTAATGGTCTAGTTGGATGTTTGGGTGGCGGCCATGACAAAAAGAATGGGCAGCACACATGTGAGAGCAATCCTGTCGGGTAAAAAAAACGAGTTTAACAGAAGAGGCGGCGGCAGATCTGCGGGAATTGATGCGGCAGCAAGTGAACGCGCAGTTGAATGATGGGATGACGTCGCCTAACGGTCTGGCGGGGACAGCTCACCCCCACGCCATGGATTCCGCCGATTCAAAATATAATCGGCTAGATTGCACTCATGCATTTATCAACCACCGTTTTGAACTCGAGTGGCTATCCTGATCTTTCTGCAGTTCGATATGCCGAGCCTTTGGCTATCAGAACGATTGTGAAGCACACCCAAGGCGTAGACCAACTGCAGTCTTTCCCGAAAATCGCGCGCTGCTTCTACAGGAACGTTGTCATTCTACAGGAACGCAGTTTCTACAGGAAGGCGGGTGGTTCACGTAAAAAGGTGGAAAATTAAAAAGGTAACCCTGAACTCTTCATGCAACTGGTTATTAAAGGTGGCAGAATTGTCGTCCACAGTCTGGTCATAGAAAAATGGTGAAACTATTGTCTGTTGTGCCTATACTGTCATTCTACAGGATGTCAGGGTAATTAAACTGTGTTGAGTTCCTCAGGGATAAGTTTTGTGGATTATGTGCATGACATTCTACGCTCTATCTCAGTAGACCAAATTTCTTCCACAATCACCACCTCTGGTTAAGGAAACTGTTTTATCATGCCGGGTGGGTTTATTAGACGAGAACCCATTGATTCAACCAAGTTAAGGGAAAACCAGGAGGTGGTGGAGCTCTTCACATGGGTTCAATGGATATCTTTTTGTGACAAATTGCAGGGTTACGACGATGAAGTGGCAGAAGAATTTTTGCAGGCTCTGAGGCCGAAATCCAAGACACTGGCCACAGTGAACTTCAGGGGCCTAAGCCTCAAGCTCACCCCGCAATATATCAGTCGAATTACTGAACTTCCAATGGGTTTGCTATGGGATAAGGAAGAAAGGAAGTTGAGCCAGCAGGACAAGAAAGAATTCTTTCCACCTGAGGAGGAATTCTCGGAGGACAAAAATGGGGTGCGTAGAACCAGTTTGCTGCCACCATGGAATGAAGTTAGCCTGCAAATCATGAAGTATATAACCTGTGAAGGTCATTTTAGCATCATGTACGCGTATCACTTTCGGTTGCTCACTGAATTGAGGCACCGAATTGATCTTCCTGTAGAAGAGAAACTGAGCATTCCTTATTTCCTGTTACAGTCTCTAATTGAGTGTGCCACAAAGTTAAAAAAAGGCATACCAGATCAGGTAGCCCACCATGGGTTGATCAAACTTCTTGTGGAGGATGCGCTTCATTCATATAAGGTTCCCCTCTCATGGGAATCATTCAGGAATTTGACAAGAGATGGAGACATAAGGATGTTGATTGAAGAAACGGGTTCCTCCAGCAGCGAGGAAAAAGAATCAGTGGCCGAGGGAAAGAAAGAAACAGGCCAGAAGACCCCGACCACAATGCAGAAGAAAGAACAAAAGAAGAAGCATGAGAAAAAGGATGACAAAGAAAAAGGTGATACACCCATCTTGTCAGCAAGAGAAAAGAGGTTGCAGAGCAGAACGGACAAAGCTGAGGTGGTCCACATCAGCCCAAGTACCTCATCAGCACCTGCAACCAAACCAAAAAGCAAAACCCATGCAGCAGAGCAAGCAAAGGTGGTGACACCCGTGTCTACAGGAAAGCAAAAACAGGCTTCTACAGGAAGCCCGAAAACAGTAAAAGGGTCTTCTACAGGAAGCCCGAAAATCATTGAAAAAGGGGCTTCTACAGGAAGCCCGAAAATTACCAAAACAGGGGCTTCTACAGGAAGCCCGAAATTGGCTAGAACAGGGTCTTCTACAGGAAGCCCAAAATTGGTAAAGAAAGGGTCTTCTACAGAAGGCCCGAAAGTGGGTAAAGCAGGGTCTTCTACAGGAAGCCCGGAATCAGAAAGGGAGGGGCCCTCTACAGGGATCCCTGAGAAAGCAAAACGCAAGAAAGAGAAGGCTGGCATTCTCGAAAAGGAGGCAGCAGCTGCGCTGGCTGCCCTCAGTACACCTCCAAAGCCAAAGGAGAAGAGAGAGAGGGAGATCCCTCTACCTTTTGAAGCCAGGAGAAGTAAGAGAATAAAAACGGGCAAGCCGCAGCCTCCACCTAGCAGCCAAACCATTTTAGGGGGTGTCCCTGCTTCACCCAGTGAAAGATCCCCCTCTAAAACATCGGCCACCCCGAGAGGGGAAGCCCAAAAATAACTTCTTGGACACGAAGGATAGGCCAATTGGCTTCCAAAGCCCGGCTCAAGGAAACAGGAAAGGGGGAGGAAGCGCCACCCTCGTCACCGCCAGGGGCAGAAGAGGCAGGGCCACCAAGACCAGGAAAGGAAGAGCATGCTCCGGGTCCTAGTTCTCGGCCAAGGACAAGGAGCTGGAGCAAAGTTGCTCAAGGATGAGCAAATATTTTAGCTGGGGGGTGATGATGAGCCCCAATTTTTGGTACAATTTGGGCTCATTTGGCCTACTTACCTTGCTCAACCATTCATCTTTTATCACTTATGCATTCATTTCTTAGTATATTCGTGTTGTTTGTAGGAAGAAGGGCAGGCATTATATCTATGTGGCTAATACATGATGATTTCAGGTTTTTGGCATTAAAGAGAGCAAAAGACCACGCAAATGGAGACAAGGAGACAGCAAAGGTGACATCGCGGGTTCATAGGGAGGTTGTCCACAGTCTTGATGACCTTCCTCATGATTTTCACCTTAACTCCGAGCTCCAACAGCTCTCCCCACCGAGCTTAAAGGCAGCCAACATGTTCTACAGGATCAGCAGTTTACAGCAGTTTGACTTTCAGTTGGATAGCCAAGCTCCATGAATGGAGGAAGCCAGCTTGATCTTCATTGTGTATAAATATGAAGGCCGTAGCCTTTGATAGAGGCTTTTTTGAACTTTTGGACTGATATTGTAATTTCTGAGCACGAGCTACAGCTCGTTGTTTTGTTTTTGTAAGCCAGTTTTGGCATGACATTAGACTCTTGATTATGAATAAAGGCAAGCAGATTTGGATCTAATTCTGAGCTTTTAAGGGATCTATAGCTCTCAGGTTAGGGCCCAACCTGAGAGCAATAGACCTCCTCTTCTTGTAGTGTTATTTGCCTTTCTTTCCAGCACTTTGTTTCTTTGTTTTGATATGCATTTCAAGAACACAGTCTGCTGATTTGATTTCTTTAATGAAGGATTAGCTTATGGTTAAATCACTTTCAGTTGCTTAGATTAGAATAGGAGGATTGTAATTCATTGGAGCTCCAAGAAAAGGTTGTTAGTGCCTTCACTGCCATCTCTGTTTAGAGATTGGGGTGCAGCCTGTACCAACCACCAAAAAAACGCAGTCTTTTACTTCCATGCAAGCTGCAACATAATCATTTTAGTTATAGATCCATCCATGCACTCTGATCTTGAGCCATACTCCGTCATTCCAACTTCATGCACAACTTCTCTTCATGATTTACATTGTTGTTCATTGGTTTAATAGCACAGGTAGCACAGGTTAATGGATTCTCATGTTCGGTGCAAGACATAAGCAATTTGTTTTATTTACACTGCTCAGTATCATTCCATTTCCTTCTTCTTCTTCTTAACCATGCCTCAAGCCACCTACTCAACCTCTGTTCAGCTCGTTTACCTTCCAACTCTTCCATTGCCCACGTAGCTTCATTTTCTTGACCTTTCGTTGTTTCCATCCTTCTATTCACCAACCAACTTCGTGCAATCTTTCTCCATCTTATTTCTCTGCCCCTGAGCCATCACAAGCTCCATCTCCATCTTACCTATCCACCCATACCGCTCCATCACTTCACCATCACCCAAAACTCCCATGGTAGAACATCCTGTAGAAATTAGCAGACTTCCTGTAGAATTCCTTAGTTTCCTGTAGGATCCCCTGCAGACATCCTATAGAAGCCTGCAAACTTGGTTGCCGACCACCTGAACGTTGTGGACTTCTATGGACTGATGCTAGGGATCCTCTAGGACCTCTCCTAGCCCTCCTGACCTTTCCCAAGCTTGCTCTCCCTTCGCACCACCTCTGCACAGCTAAACCCTAATAAGAAACACGATCATAATCACTCCATCCACTTAAGCAAAAATACAAAAACAATGTTCTTTTTAATGGAAGTAGTTTGAGTTCATGCATTTCATATCACTAGAAGTAATGGCATCATTTTTAGACATTGGCACTCTCACTATTGCATCATAGAGGTTAAACTAGTCAGATTAGGGTTTACTAAGGTTTCCATGTTTTGGTTGGCTTTCAGTTCATTTTTGCAAAGTAGATTACTTTCCGTTGAGATAGCCTTCGTCCATCATTTAGAAAGCTTCTTCTGAGAACATATAGAAGTTGGCTTGAGCCCTAGCGGACTTGTGCCAGTTGACCAAGTGACAGCTGTGACAAGAGCTAGTACTTGTGCATACAGCACCGTCGCTTCCAAGTTTGTACGAACTACCGGGTTGATAAAATTAGAGATAGGAAGCCCCAGGAGTTGTAGCATTATTGCTAGAATACTGGGGCCCACCAATGACTTTACCCCTTATGGTTCTAACTTCCAAGAATCTTTGACTAACATGGGAAAAGTTCTAGCCAAGTGTATTGAAATGAACATGTCCCTCAGTCCTGAAAAATGTGAATTCCTGATGACTAAAGGGGCCATGCTAGGTCATACAATTTCTCAGCAAGGATTATAGGTGGATCGCAACAAGATTGCTATCATCCAAAGGGTCCCACCTCCTCAAAAGGTAAGAGATGTTCAGAGTTTCCCAGGATTAGCAGGGTATTATGGAAGATTCATTAAGGATTTTAGTAAGCTAGCCTCTCCATTGTTTGGTCTTTTGGGAAAAGATGCTGAGTTCATATGGACTGACAACCGTGAAGAGGCTCTGGATACCTTGAAAGGTAAACTGGTAACTGCCCCAATTTTGAGAGGTAAAAACTGGGCCCTACCTTTCCACATTCACACAGATGCCTCGAACAAAGCAATAGGAGCAGCCCTAGGGCAAGTTGATGAGAAGCTACCTTATGCCATATATTGTGTAAGTAAAAAATTGTCCAAGCCAGAATTAAACTACATTGTAACCGAAAAGGAGCTCCTAGCTATAGTCCATTCCCTAAATAAGTTCAGACATTACATCACCGGCTATTAAACATTCGTACACACCGATCATGCTGCAATTAGGTATTTGATGAATAATCCAGATGTAAATGCTCGTATTATTAGATGGTTACTTTTATTGCAGTAATTTGATTTAACCATTGTTGATAAGCCGAGTAAGGAAAATGTTTTTGCTGATTTTCTGTCTAGATTAGATCTGCCTGCAGGTGAAGAAGGAATGGTGGATGATCAAATGACAAATGAACACCTATTTACTATTTCAGTACTCTCTCCATAGTTTTCTGATATAGCAAATTACTTGGTTTCAACACAGTTTCTGCCACACCTGTCCTCAAAAGAGAAGAGCAAGATCGTGAGGAAAAGTGCCCCATTCACTTGGACTGGGGGCAATCTTTTTAAACTTGGCCCAGATTAGATTTTGAGGCGTTGTGTTAGGCAGGAGGAATTTTTTGAAATTCTCCTAACCTGTCATGATGGGTCCAATGGGGGCCATTTTGAGGCAAAGAGGACTACCTTCAAAATTCTGCAAGCAGGTTATTATTGGCTCACTCTTCATCAAGATTTCAAAAGATATATCAGCCAATGTGATCGATGACAAAGGATCGAGAAACCTAGCCTAAGAGATGAGAAACCCCTGCAACCTCAAGTGACTTTCAAGCCATTTGAGAAGTGTGGCATGGACTTTGTGGGTCCTATCAACCCTCCTTCAAAACAGAAATCTTACATCATTGTGTGTACCAATTATCTGACAAAATGGGTAGAAACAAAGGCGATCAAGGTAGCAACAGAAGAAAAGGTAGCTGAGTTTTTGAGGGAAAATATTTTCTACAAGTTTGGTTATCCAAGAGAATTAGTCATAGATCAAGGGAGTCAGTTTACCTCCAATATGATTGAAGACATGCTCACACATCACAATATTAAGCACAGAACTTCCACCCCTTATCATCTGCAAGAAAATGGATAGGTGGAAGTCACTAACAGAGCTTTGGAAGGGATTTTAATTAAGGCAGTGAGCAGCAACAGAAAAGATTGGGAAGATCGATTGGTTCAGGTGACTTAGGTCTATAACACCACATGGAAAACTAACACAGGGTTCACACCCTATGAGTTGGTCTATGGGAAGAAGGCTCTGCTGTCAATAGAATTCGAATATAACACATTAAGGATGGCAGCTCAGTTGGACCTAGATCTCATCCATGCACAAAAGGAAAGGTTACTTCAGCTAAATGGATTGGATGAGCAGAGATTGCAAGCCCTTCTCCACTCAGAGGTAGTCCAACTTCAAAGAAAAATATGGCATGACAAACATATCTTAGAAAAACAATTACAGCGAGGAGATTAGGCACTATTGTATGATTCAAGAGAAAATTGAGGACAAGATGGCTGGGACCATACACAACAGAAAAATGCAATGACAATGGTTCAGTCCTAATCCGGACCATTAATGAAGAAGCCATCCCCATGCTTGTCAATGGTCATAGGTTGAAGATCTACAAGAAGCCCCTTTCCAAGCAGGAATTCATTAAGAATATGAAGAAAACAGTGTTATTAGTGGAGCAGGTCTCTGCATCCACTCCACCCACACCTTGAGCTAAAGAAAAAAAATGAAAAAAAGAAGAGAGAAAACAAAAAAAAGAGAAAAAAGAATAAATATCCCTGGGTGAAAACCTCTTGGAGGTACCCAGGGCAGGCTGTGAGGGTGAAAACCTCCTGGAGGTGCTCCAGCTGTCTCAAAAAAAAAGAAAAAACAAAAAAAAAACTAACTTCTTTTGAATGCATTGCAAATTGCAGGAAGGTCACACAAGAAAAAGGACATGGCTAGGCTGCATACACCCTTCATAGCTCATTCCTCCATCGCCATTGTCTTTTCCCAGGCCTTGGTCTCGCTTGTTCTGAAAATTTTGCATCCTACAAGAAACTCTGTGCATTCTACAGGGGGCTCTTGTAGAAACTACAGAGAGCTCAAAATCAATTTGAAAGAAGAATTTGAGGGCTAGAAATTTATCCAGAAGGCCTGTGGACCTCCCTGCCACCATTCATCCTCCTAATTCTCCATTCCATCCCTGCACACCCACATTTCCACTCGATTTTCCTTCCCTGCACAGAAAACACAGAAATTCTGTTTCTTTCGTTTTGTAAACAAAAAAAATGATGAATAAAACGGCAACATTCTTCACTTGTTTCTTACCTGATGCACTCCAGCTATTATTCCTTTCCTTCAAAACCTTCTTCAGCTGTCTCTTTAGTCCCTGCTCAAGAATCAACCAAAAATTTTAGAGGGAGAAGTAGCTACAAGAAATCTTGCAAGATTCCTGTAACCTCTGATCCCTTTAAAAAAACAAGCTCCAAAGGCAAGTTCAAGGTAGCCAAGATGTATGCAACATGCAAGGATTGGAGCCTGATTGAAAAATCACCAACATAGGTCACCAGTTCAAAGGACATTAGCACCAGCAACAGTAGCAATAAAAAATGAAGTTCCAAAGACTGAGCATGCAGAACACGGTAGCGACTAACAGGTAAGTGGCTAAACTCGTTCCTCTGTTGCATGAATATTAATTTCAATCTCAAGCAAGTGTGATTTCCTTTATGCAAGTATGATTTCAATTTCTTTATGTTTGGTTTGATTTCGATTAGATTGATTTAATTAACTTTGTAATTAGTTTTAATTGCATTAGAACTAATATATTCTGATAAATAACCACCTAGTACATATAGTATAGGTATACCTCGTAAGTTCTACGAACCCCGAGTTGACAATTAATGACAGAGATTTAACTCACAAAAAAATCACCCAACAATATGTTTAGTAGTTGAAATGGTGAATACAAATGTTTGTGAAAGTAAGAGAACGATTGATTATTTCAACAATGTTATGAAAATTTTCATCCTTATTGGAAAGTTTGTTGTTATGAGTCAAATGTTACTATTCGAGTGTTTTGGGGAAAAATGCCTATGTAGGACGATCCTATCCACCTAAGGTGTGACAGTGCCTTAGCAACAAACAGATACAGCTATTCTGGTTTCTTCCTTTATGAAATGTGAAAGAGGGGAGATCGATAGACTTACCGTTGTCTTCCGTTTGTCCCTCGATCTAGATCCTCTTCTCTTTGGGTGTCCACAGCTACTTGCCTCCTCGCTTGCTCAAGAGAACAACTACTTGATTCCCATGAGATCACAAGAGAACAGCTACCTGTGACAAGAGAACAGCTACTTGCGACAAGAGAAGAACACAACACAAAGGCAGATATTCATATTCACAAATGATTTAGGATTAGAAGTAAATCAAATACACTAATGCAATCATACAAATACACCAGTATATAGGAGAAAACCAAGATAGCTTTATTGATTGATAACAAGGTTCAGGAAGAGATACAACCCAGAGGGCTCCAATCCAGCATCTCCTTCCCAGCAGAATGGAATTCCTTCTTCAGCTCCCTTCAAAGCATTAAGCACCCAATGTTTCCAGTCTCAAACCAACAGCAATTCTTTGCAATAACAAAATTCCAGCCTCTAGATCTCATGGAGGAGAGATCTATATATAGTTATTTTGGAGAGAGGATGATTCAGCTTCAGATCTGACTAGTGTCCTCTCCCTCTCTCAGTTCTTGAGTCCACTTGGAGGTTCTTGCTTCCACTTGGAGATTTGGAACCTCTTACTCATCACCAGTCGAATTCCCTGAGGCAAGTGTCATTTTGGAAGCTTCCTGAGCATTGACACATTGAGGAATGAGCCTGCCACTTGTCCAAACTCAATCAGCGCATGTAGCTAGTGTTGGAGTTGACATTCAACGTAGGTAGCCAGTGTAGCAGTTGACATTCAGCGCAGATGCTCAGTGGAGCAGTTGACATGATCCTGAATTGACTTGTTTTTGAGTGGTTTCAGGTGGAGAACTTCTGTGAATTGCTGTGGTTAGTTAGCCTTGTTCCTCTAGGGGTAGGAACAACATGTTTAGGGACTTTGGATCCCTCAGATTATGTACATTTCATGCTCAATGTTGTAAGGCACAAAAATGTCTATAACAGTTGCCCCCTAAAGTATGAGGCCGTTTATCAGGTGAAATGCTTTATCCAGGAGGGTCCGAAGTTCATCCATTTGCCGGGAGGAGACCTGTAATAAGATACAATACAATACATTATGATTCATATTGCTTTCATGATCTAGCTGAGGCGGGCATTCCCATGCTCAGCTTTATAAATTCATTTTTGTACATAGAACAGACGATCGTCTGATGGTAGACTGATAATTTTGGTGAAATTATCATCCTTTGAGTAGGATGATCATCTGCTGCAATGATGTACATGTCAAATGTCTTTATCTTTCCTGAATATATATCGCAGCCCGGATGGATGAAACTAGATTCGGGGTCTTCAAACTCGTTCGATCTTCACTCTAAGTACAAGTCGATCCATGTGAGAATTGCGCTGAAGTCAAACATGGAAAGACATCGCTTGATTACCGGTCAATGATGTAAACCGTTAACAAGCGCGAGAGGAATCACCGATAATGATAATGACCCTCAAGGTACTGCAGTACAATTCACGTGGTGTGAATAAAGGACTTGGCGTCGAACACCACGCAAAATCTTCTGGTCGAAGTTCGTTGATGTATACCTGTCGCCGGAAGTGAGAAACTTGTCAGTGAGGCATGCAAGCTTCAAATTACTGAAGGGGTTGTTTCTAGATCAACTTCTTGGATAATGAGCTGATGTCGACAAGAAGCGATCCGTCAAAGGAGGGCCTTGATGAATCCTACATCAGTGACACGGAACGGAGCTAATGATTTTAATGGAGGTGAAAACGATCTGTGACATATGATTCAGGGTGGCGGTCATGAATGGATGAAGGATAATGTATGGCAGTGGATGGGACCCGGTTGACTCTTTCTAAACGACTTCTCTTGAACATATGGCGACACTGATGCGATGGATCGGTAGCATTACCCCAAATATGGATGGTATGGCGAGACCATGGTGATGTGACCGGTGAATGAAACAACCCAACCCGATTGTGGTACGAAGGAAAAGTGTCATGTTCAAGAGCGACTTGCTACCATCAAAGTTTTCTTTAGTTTCTCCCAATTTTTCCCCAGTCATTGCTGACCAGTACCTCTTTATTTTTGTCAAGCTTGAGGAGCATAACATATTCTTGTTCTATAACCTGCCCTTCGGTCAAGCCCATCGCTATGTTTTAACGAGCCTAGCGATAGTGAAAGTCGTTCTCCTCTAAAGACAAGTTTGTCGCTATTTAATAATTTTAACGAGTCTAACGACAAGGATAACTCGGTCCTTTTCATTTTTAGAGAGTCTAAAAAGGTACATAAAGTTAACTCCAAAATTCCTTTTTCGTCATCTAATCCCTTAAGTCCGAAAAAGTATAAAACAATACAGAAGGGATGAGTTTTCGATAGTTTTAACGAGCCGAACAAAACAAGTGCTCGATCTTTTTGTGCAATAATCCCTCAGGTCCAAAAAGATTAAAATCTAGAGGAGGGATAGCTCTTCCTATCCTTTAACGAGTTGGAAGGCCAAAACTCGGCAACCTTTTCATATTTTACGAGTCAGTTGGAAAGAGCTTAAAGAAGACTCGTCTTTTGAGGAACGAGTGATAAACAGGGTTAGCAGCAGATTCCAGGTACAGGTTGGAATTTTCCAATCACGGTAGTGTCACAAGGATGGCTAGGTGAAATCACTCTTCGCAGCTGTTCCTCAAAATGGGTAAACAATCATATGGAGGTGAACGATCGGCCAAATGAAAAGTGGAGGTGGCAGGTGCAAACACGACCAAGGCTTTAATGGCTGATGATATTACATTCACAGTGGTTATTTACCAGGATAGTTCATTTTTTAACGAGCTTAAACGCGGGTGGAAACATTTGCTCAATCTTATGTTTATTTTTTAACGAGCATGAACTATGTGCTAAAATTGCTCGGATCTTGCGTTTATTTTTTAACGAGCATGAACTTTATGCTAAAATTGCTCGAATCTTGCGTTTATTTTTTAACGAGCATGAACTTTATGCTAAAACTGCTCGATATATAGTCAAATTTTGATTTTTTACCATAACTAGCTTTTTTCTTTTCAATGATAGTACTGCATTCTCAATTGTTGTATCAAACTTAGTTAGAAATGAATAATATTTGCATGTAAATGAGAATATAACCCTAATATTTCGCTTTGAACTACGTAAAAAGCAATTAAAAGGTGTTTTTACCTCTCATTTTACCATTTCATTTGAACTTGGTTTGTTAGAGCTTTGGAGGTGCCTCTTCCCCCTTGATTTTCACCAGCTGATTTCGGGAGATTCTGTGGACGATTCTCGGCGCCGTCTGGACCAGGTAGGAGCTAAACCCTAGCTCTTTCTTTTCATGGTTTCATTTTTCCATTCTGTGCCTGTTTCCTTGTCTTTCTGAGCACCTGGGGTTTTGTCAGGGCGCCCTGTCATCAACGCAGGTGGTCCATTCGAAACCTGCATTGAATGTCAATCTGCCTTAAGGCAGTTTGACCTTCAACGCAGGTGGGACACTGGTTACCTACGTTGGACACAAAAACTGGTCTTTTGCACAGTTTTTTGATGAAATTTTTCCAGTTTCTCATCAAATCCAGGAACTTACTCCTTCTCTTGTTTGTTTTGCAGGCATCTTTGAGCAAAATGTCCCGTACATGGCAAGAACAAGAACATGAAGAGGAGGACATGATTGCCCTCCATGACCCTGTCACAGTGAACGAACTGCGGAACTGTGGCCTACTGAAGTTCTTCCGTATCTCTAGTATGAGAGCACAGATCTCTTTACTACAGTATATGCTTGATGCTTGGGATCCTATTAACCAAGTATGCCAGATTAGGGGAAAATCCATCCCCTTGACCATAGTGGACATTTACTTCTTGACTGGGTTGTCAAGGTGGGGTGCCCCCATTTCTTTGTCAGGTTCGGCCCGGGGGAATGACTCCGTGAGAGATTATGTCCGCCAGTATTGCAAGGAAGGTTCCCAACCAAGCAGAGACGGCAAGGTTGTTATCTGCGAGATTACTGACAGGTCTCTCTGGTCCATTCTGTATACTATTGGTAGGATGGCCGGTAGCGTATCTCTTCATGTTGCCAACAGGTCCTATGTACAGCATGCCTTGGAGTGTCTCCAACCGAAAGTATTCAACTGGTGTGATGCAGTACTTGTTCAGATGAAAAGTCAATTGACCAAGGTAAAGGACGGGAAGCTGAAGAACTTTGGATTTGGTTCTATTTTGACTGCCTTTGCCTTGGAGAAAATACCACTCATGCAGCCTCAGTATATTGGACTCGACCTACCTTCTCCTACCGAGCCACGCATGCAGAGATGGGTTGACCACATGTCTAGGCATGCTGGTCAATCTCAGATTACTTTCACTGATACCTTCTTCAGGTGGTTCGAGCGCCAGGAGATGGTCTATTCTGAGTATCCATATGTTGGTATGGATTTCCGAGGTGATCCGGACTTGGTATTGCCGGATGGCGAACAGTGGGGCACTATTGGTAAAATATTCGACCATATTACTGTTTACTGTTCTTATTTATAATGTCCTTGTGCTTTATTCTATCAAGACTTTTAATCAAACTCTTGTGTGCATGCAGATGTTGGTCCTGTTCATCCAGCAGTTCGCCCGAGAGCGCCAGTTGCTGCCCCAGCAGGGGAGACTGCTGGGAGAGTTATTCTCCGCGACCTTGATGTAGCCGAGACCCTTACAGCTATGCAGGAGCGGGTTGAGAGCCTTACTCTCAGCATTCCCGATGTGAGGATTGATGAGTTACCTTTACAGTTGCAGCGGCATACTACTGGCGTGCCTAGACGATGGACTCGTCTCTTGCGCATGATTGCACAGGCCGTGACGTGTTATCATGAGCATCACTAGGCTAGGGTGCCCCCTAGCACTTTTGAGTTTTTGGGTCATATGACCGATTTTGTCTTGGTTACAGAACATTATGTATGAACGATAAACAACTTATATATATTTTGATTTTTGAGTTTTATTCTGGTTGAGTTATATGATCCATATGTACAATCATTGATGATGTGTCTCTTTTTATAAATGTCGCAAATGTCTATCTAACACATAGTTTGCTAATGAGTCGGTTAATGTGTTTAAGTTTCTTGAAATATGCTGGTATTGAATTGAATCAAATTGTCTTTCCAAAATCTTAACCCTTAGGAACATGCGATAAATAGCTGGATTGCGAACGGAATATATACCATTGAGTTGTAGTATCACGAGTTGTGAGTCTAGCCTGACGATTAGTCAGCATATACCATGGGCGATGGCATCAGAGAGGAGTTCTATCAACGCGCTATACTCAGCGATATTATTCGTTGATTGCCCAATACACACACCCCTGAAACTCACTAGCTCGCTGCTTGGATCAAAAATGGCCCAGGCCGCGGAGGATAGGTTCCGCGAACTACGACTCGCTCCGTAGGCATATCCAACACATGTCTCCAGAAGGTTTGACATCTGCAATAAATGAAAAAAGGTGGATCACTCGACCAAAACAAACACTTTAGCGAAAACAAAATACAACAACAGCATACAGGTTACTATTTAAGCATAGTAACGCTTGAGGTACAACCCGTTGCGGGGTTGCGCCAGTGGAATTCCGTCATAATCCATTAACTCGTAGGCTCCTTTTGCTAACACTCGTTTAACAATATAGGGGCCCATCCATAAGGAATTAAATTTACCTGCTCCCAATTTATCGGATTCTTGGTCATAAAGCAAGACCAAGTCACCTTCTGAGAAGACACGGGGTTTGACATTTTTGTCGAACTGCGCCTTGACTCATTTCTTATGGGCTTCGTTAGCCAACGCGGCATCACGATGGGTTTCATCCAATTGGATTAGTTCCAAGAAACGTGCCTCTTCTTCTGAAGTTCCGGGGAGGAGATCAATTGCGAATTTAAGAGACGAAATTTCACACTGGACTAGTAAGACTGCCTCCAGGCCATACACCAGTTGGAAAGGTGTGAACCCAGTCACATTCTTTACCGATGTTCGGTAAGCCCACAAGGCTGAGTACAGGATTAGGTGCCACCTTCTTTTGTGAACCCCAATCATCCTTTGCAACATACGCTTCAGGACCTTGTAGATTGCTTCAACTTGTCTGTTGGCTTGCAGATAATACGGGGTAGAGCTGTCGTGAGATAGCCCTAGCTTGGCAGCTAATTCAACCATCATGTGATTGCGAAAATGCGATCCATGATCTGTAACTATAGCCTGTGGTACACCGAACCTAGCGACTACATGATTGAAAAAGAAAAGGGCAGTTGTTTCACTAGTGTTATCCAATGTAGGCATCGCCTCGGCCCATTTGGTAAAATAGTCAACGGCGACTATAATATACCCATGCCCCCCGGTCGAGGTGGGGTTACATTGCATGAAATCGATGCCCCATTTGGCGAAAGGCCCAACAACAACTATTGGTTGTAAAGGTGCGGGTGGTCTTCTGGTTTTGCTATCAAAAATTTGATAAGCATGGCAACTTCTGACTGCGATTATCCAATCTTTGAACATGGTTGGCCAGAAGTATCCTGCTCGTAAGCTTTTTTGTGTTGTTTCATATCCAGATTGATGCCCCCCACACGCGCCTAAATGACACTCATTCAGGACTTTTTCGGCCTCCTCATGGGTAAGGCACCTCCTCAGGATTGTATCAATACCACGACGGTAAAGCATATCACCGACGATCATGTAGTCTTTCGCTTGGTATCGTATACGTTTCTGTTCTGAGTGAGAGGTGTTAGGCCTGAACTTCTGGGTTTGGAGATAAATTATTATATCCCCATACCACTCATTGCTTGCAGATATCAGAAACAAACTCTCGTCCATGATTGATTCTTCGGAGGTTTCATCGTTGGACGACGATGGGAGATCGCACAATAACTCTGCGAAAACTAGAGCTTTCTTTGATTTGGATTTTACAAATTCCAGATCAAACTCTTGAAGGATCGCTATCCATTTTGAATATTTGCCCCCCAGCAACTGTCGCGACAGTATATAAGTCATGGGGTTGCAATCTGCTAAAATGGTAGTTTTCCGAAAGAGGAAATAATGTCGAAACCTTTGAATCGCTTGAACAGTTGCAAGCGCTAGTTTTTCAACATAAGAATATTTACTTTCTGTATCATTTAAGTTTTTACTTAAATAATATATAGGATTTTCAATTCCATCGACTTCTTGAACTAAAACCATCGCAATGGTCGTACCTGCTGCAGCCAGATACAGATTAACATCTCTTTGATAGTCTGGGGCATACATTAATGATGCTTTTACTAGAGAGTCTTTCAGAGCATCAAAGGAAGCTTGCACCACCTGATCCCAAACAAAAGGTACATCCTTTTTCAAAAGATGAGTATAACCTTTAGCAAGTTCTGCGTAATTTGGAATGAACCTCCTTAGAAAGTTTGCTTTCCCTTGGAGTTTCTGAATATGAAGAAAATTCGAAGGTGGAGGCAAATTAATGATTGCCTGAACCTTGCAAGGATCGAGACGAATCCCATCCTTAAAGACTACAAAGCCAAGTAAACGACCAGAACCGACGCAAAACACACATTTGTGCGGATTGAGTCTTATCTTGTAGTGTCGGCAACGTAGAAATATCGCTCTTAAATGCTGCAGATGATCAGTCCACTTTCGCGAATGAGCCAGAACGTCATCGATATATGGTTGAACGATGTTCTTGATGTCATGGAAGGCATAATTCATTTCCCTCTGAAACGTCGCCCCTGCGTTCTTTAAACCAAAGGGTAATTTTCGATAAGCGAATGTGCCCCACGGACAAATAAATGCAGTCTTTGACTGGTCCTGTGGGCGGATATTTATTTGATTATACCCGGAAAATCCATCCATAAATGAAAAGCTTTCACATCTGGCGCATTCATCAATTATCTGGTCGATGAAGGGTGTAGGGTAGTTGTCCTTCGGACAAGCTTGATTTACATCCCTATAATCGACACACACTCTAATTGTCCCTTGTTTCTTCATAACAGGGACAATATTCGATACCCAATCGGTTAGAGGAACCGGGTAGATGAATCCATCATGGAGAAGTTTTTCAACTTCCGCCTTAATGGCAGCAGCTTTCTTGGGGTGCACCTGCCAAAGTCGTTGTCTTACTGGTTTGATATCAGGATACATTTTAATTTCATGTTCAACGATACTTGAGTCAATGCCTGGCATTTCATCATATGACCAAGCAAAGACATCTCTGAATTTGCAAAAAAGAGCGTTATATATTTCCAGTTCTGAAGGGGAACAACCTTTGCCGACATAAATATTCTCTACAACATTTGTTTTAGTCGAGATATTTATGGCTATAGTCTCTTCAATATTGGATAAGTTTCACTCGGAATCCACCGTATTTACAGTATTTGATAGGAATTCAAAAACTGAAGGGTGATAAAGGTCATGTTGAGTATCTTCTTCATACTCCTGAAGAAGGGAACGATGGTGGCAATCATTCCATGGTGCCCCCTCAATCAACATTGATTGTAGAATTCCTTCGTCAGTCCCATGTACTTTCGACCAAGGATCTAATGGGGTACCATATTCTCTAGACCTATCTACCCAAACGCTCGACGAGCGTTGATTTGGGTTCACCTCCCATGCTCGAAACATTGATTGCTACAATATTTCTATAGGGTTTGGGGGCAAAACCATTGCATGATCCATTTCGACATCGTCTTCTGAGATCTTTGTGGAAGATATCATGTTGCAGGCTCTTACGAATGCTACATCTCCTATATAGAATGGTGTTGGAAGTGTGAAAGTTCCCATTAATGTGGGGTCTTTCAGTAGGCCTACTCCGATGTCTTGAAGCGAATGGTTGCTTCCATGGATCATGGGAACGCTTCCTGTAACTTGTGAACCATTAGGGAGGAAGTTTTGTTGGTCGACGATCGTAATTCCTCCTTCAAACGGGAATGTGATCTTCCTAAAATAAGTCGACACAACAGCTGCCATGGCATAGATCCATGGTCTTCCCAGTAGGATGTTGTAGTCAAGATTCCCATCGATGACTTCAACATCTATTTCTACTGTTTTTCCTCCCAGTTCAACCTTCAAGTTATTAAGGATACCCTACGGGGTATAAGTCCTTCCGTCGAAAGCTTTTAATGTCGTCGAAGATCGCGACAAGGTTGGAGATCCTAAAGTTTTCCAGCAACTCATCGACATAATATATGTAGATGCCCCCTCATCAATAATTGTTCGGTGAACAGTTTTGGTGAGGGCTTTCACTTGAATAAGGAAAGCTAGTTGAGCTGGTAACTGAGGATCGTATCTTTTGTGATCAAAGGATACAAGATTGGAATCCTTAGGATCAACCCCACCAATAGCCGATAACAAGGCCTGCCTTTGGGATGGGCAATTTTGTAGTACTTCAAGAGTCGACATAGCGGATGGCGATTGGGCCAAATCTTCCACTATGTTATAATGCTGCGTCGCCCTGGCGCGAGGATTAAATGTCGACTTGTGTACTACTCCCTTTGGCAGTTTTATTGTTAATTCAGGAATGATGGGTGGTACAACTTCTGTCGAAGTTGTTGTCGCACTACTTGGTTGATCTTTACCTTTGAATTTCAATAGCTGCGGATTCCCGTAATCTTTGTTCTTTGTCGAAATCAAAGCATCATTCTGCTGTTTTGAAACCAACAACATAAGCACTTGCGACGGGGAAGTATTTCCACTATCAACCAGATTTTGACCTGGGTTGGGAAATGGATCAGTTAACACAGCTGAGGTTTGTGAACTTTTAAAGAACCTCTTCAACTTAGCTTTGTATGGACAATTTCTTGTCCGATGATCCTCCTCATCACATATTTGACATGGATAATTTGGTTTCCCTTTCCCAGGAGGGTTTGAAGAAGTTTTTCCAAGAGATGACTCACCCTGTTTCTCCTTCTTCCCTTTGTTTTGTTTCTTCTTGCTTCCTAGTTGATTGGTTTCTTTGCCTTTATCTGCTGATACGGCATTTACTTCCGAAGCAAGAATTTCATCTTTTGCATTTTGATCCGAATTCTTACGGGCTTTCTTAGATGAAGCCTTTGTCGATTTCGCGTTTGTCGTGCCAATCACGCCATCGCCGGCATGAGAGTCACTATTTGATTCAGGAGGAGGAGGAATTGAAAATTCCGGTCTAGGGGCATCAGGTATTTTGTCGTAGAGTGTGCCAGACTGAGTATAAACTAAGTCTAGATATTGTGCACGAGCAATAACTTGCTCCTCTGTTACGACTCCCCCCTTTTCCACATCTTCCGTTATAGCAGGAAGTAAAGAATTTATAAACCATTCAGCTAACAGCTGATCGGGAACGTATGTTTTCACCATCCTACGTCGACGAGGCCACTCATGTATATGATCAGATATATGAGTGGCAGTTGTCTGCTTGAAGTTGGTTAATATTTCGGTTCCTGTTTCATACCTTATCGGTAATTGAAAATGGGTTAAGAAAGTCGTGGCTAGGGAGCTAAAATTTTCGAACGAGGCTCTAGGTAATTCAATATACCATTTTGCCGTTGGACCTATTAACGTCCTCTGGAAAAGGTGAAGCCTTATCGAATCATCATTTAGGGTGTTCGATGAACACCACAGATGAAAAGTCATCACTTGATTCGATGGGTCTTCACCTGGATTTCCATTGAATTTAGGAATGTCAGATGGAAGCTTGTGAGGAATCGCTAGCCACCAAGGGGCGTAAGCAATCGGATCGTTGGTTAACCAGTGTAAATCGGGTAACTCTAAAGTTTCCACGAATGGTAACTGTTGATTCAGGTTAGGTGAAGCATAACCAGGGTACGATGGAATCGCTTGAGCAGTGGGCCTTTGCATACCAGCATAATGTAATTGATGTTGGTATGACTGATACGGTTGGTGGACCTGACCACTGTAAAGCGGTTGGCTTTGACCGTTTTGAATATACGGTTGTACACTGTTCGCAAAGATCTGCTGCTCAGAACCCTGGTACACTTGCTGGAATTGTGGTTGTTGGTATTGCACCAGCCACGGTTGTGAAGCCATGTTCTGTTGTGCTATGCTAACCGTTGGACCAAGGTGTGGAGTAATTGTACCTGTTTGGACCTGTGTCGCCCCACCAGTCGGCGATTGTGGTTGTGACCCATGGTCAAGGGGCTGTTGCATTACAACCTGAGAAATCTGAGGTTGACATGCAACAGGCATCGCTTGAACTTGTGACACTGTTACAATAGCCGGTGTGGTCGGGATGTTCGTCATAGGTACACACTGTTGCATAGAATATACAACCCTTGGTTGTTGAGGTATCATAGGTACCCAACCACTCGATGTAATTCCAGTATAACCCGAATACTGTTGTGAACTCCTGTATGGATACCCTCCCGGAGGGGGTAATGACAGGGCATACTACCCCCCATACGGTAGCAATCCGGAACTCAAGGGGGTTGTTTGTCCTTGGGGACTGGATTGCCCAAACTGACCTCCAAAAGGATCAATCTGGCGAGTCTCAACATAAGAGTTGCCGGATATTATTCCGGATGAATAAACTGGAATGGACCACACTGTCGAAATAGTCCCTTGGTGGACTCCTTCTAGCGGTTGTGAGCTAGTCGGGACAGATGGTATGCCGGCAAACATTGTCGGAGTGATGGCAGGGGCTTCTGTTGTCGCTGTGTCGTTCGACACAGTCCTAGATGTTGACGGTTGTTCAGACATTTTGAGTCTATCCAATAGATTTCCTAGTGATTCTACAGGAACTTCCACTTGTGGTGGATTAACTTCTGATGAAGGAAATAGAGTGACCCCGACTCCAAAATGGGTTGGAGTACTTGCTTGTGGATCCTCTACAATTTCCTCTATCACAATCAAACCCGGTGGAAGAGGAAGACCGTCAGGTCCGTAAAATATTTCTGGTGCCGAAGAAGGGGTTGAATCGACCGCGACAGTTGTTTGGGGAGCAAGACTCTCTAAACCGGTTACAGATGGAACTGGTTGGTAACGCGAGTATTTGCCCCCAGACTAGGATCAGTATTACTGTCCCTCTGTGGCTGTTGAACTTCTTCTATAGAGGCAGGGTTTCCAGAAATGTTTGGAGTAACCGGAATCTCAGATGTTGTCGGAACACTTGTTCTAACTTTGATAGGAGATTTTGAACCGGTTAAACGAGTTCGTTCTGTCCGTACTGTTTTCGATTGTGGAGACAAAGACGGTTGACTCGTAAGCCTCCACGAACGACGGGGTTTCAATTGACTGTCTTCCATGATTGCGGATTACTCGATCAACCAAAATACAAAAGGGGAAAATGGTGTTTCCGAATTGAATGAATTTTATTAGACGCTTTAGACACAACTTGCTTTTTCACTTTTAAAGAGTCGAGAAAAAGCTAAAGATGACTCTAGTCTCCTTCGATGTTTTAACGAGCCCGAAGTGACAAATGCTCAGATGGACTTTTTCTGTTATAGAGTCTGAAAAAGGCCAAAAGAAACTGCTCTGGAGTTCTAGGCAGAGGGTGTGCCAAACTTTTCGCAAAACCGCAGAATACTTTTTAGGGTACGGGCGGTCGATCTTCGTGGATGCTGTGTTCACTGCATTGCGATCAGTAGGGCGACCGACACAGTTTCCTAAGGATAAAGTATATATGCCTATAGGGGTCTCCCAATATATACGCGACGGTACGTGGGAGCACAATCCGTACTAGCGCTATCGTCCCTCAGGAGGAATCACCCACCTTCCACGAGATCGACAGTCACTAGGCCTAACGACGCTGGAACACGTCTCTAGCCTAGACCTCTATGTTGTGCGTTATGTTACAAAGCGTTGTTAGGTTCATTCAGTTTATTTTAGGTTGATCTTTTTAAAGTTTGCCTTTCAAGGTTCACCACGAGATGTATGATACAAATTCCTAAATGCAGTCTAAAGATGATAAGCAAGCTTTATTATCTTTTCAACTTTGAAAATCCTAGCTACTAAGGGAAAAGAAAGACACCATCTTTTCTCAAAGAGCAATCAGCACACTCTAATGCACTTTTCCTAAATCCAAAATGCAAACTATCAAATGCAAAATGCACAATGCAGGTGTTTGTTTTCCGCTTTCTTAGTATTAATGCCTAAAAAGAAAACTTTTTGCACAACTTTGAATTTGCTTTTAAATGATCAATACAAACAAGTTCACTTTTTCAAAATCAGAGAAGCTAGAAGAGATTACACTACTTAACGATTTTCGAAATAAAGACTTGTTTTGACACTTCAAAAGAGACAAATTCAAACCAATAAGCAAAAGTAAATCTATAATCAATCTGCAAACAACCAATGAACTCTCTTCTAAGATCACAATCAATCAGATCTGAATCAAAGGCTACAGGACGACTACTTTACTCATGCAAAGGAAAAATGTAAATGATGCCACAAACACATAAAAACATTCACAGTCTTTTTGTACAAAAGGAGGCGGAATCTAAGCAAAGAAAAGGAGTTATCTGACTGGTACCTATGCTAGTTAAAGGCTGCAAAACAGAGATCAAAACAGGGCAACAGAGAGCAGAGAACCCCAGCTGCACAGAGCCAAACTGGTTCAGCGCAACCTCAACACTGAGGATTTAACATTCAGCGCAGGTAGCCCTCATGGGACCTGCGTTGAAATGCAGACTGCCTTCACAGCAGTTGCGCTGAAGGAGAAACTCTCGTTTCTCCTGGGTTCTGGGTCACAAATTGCTCAAAAATCAACAGTTTCAGGCCAAATCAAAAACACAAGCAAGGTATAATCAAAGGGATGCTTTGAAGGCTACTAAGATCTATCACAAGGATCATCAAATCATTTGTGGATCCATTGTTTAGATCATAGACAAGTCCAGCAACTGGATCAAGGCAGCAACTTTCTACTTTGCATCCGGAAAGATGCAGTTCGATTGTTGCTATCAAGTCTATGAAGTAAACAAATGACAGAAACACAAATGAAATGAATAAACAAATTTTCCCCAGCGGAGTCGCCAATTTGTTGTGGGGAAAAATGCCTATGCAGGACGATCCTATCCACCTAAGGTGTGACAGTTCCTTAGCAACAAACAGATACAGCTATTCTGGTTTCTTCCTTTATGAAATGTGAAAGAGGGGAGATCGATAGACTTACCGTTGTCTTCCGTTTGTCCCTCGATCTAGATCCTCTTCTCTTTGGGTGTCCACAGCTACTTGCCTCCTCGCTTGCTCAAGAGAACAGCTACTTGATTCCCACGAGATCACAAGAGAACAGCTACCTGTGACAAGAGAACAGCTACCTGTGACAAGAGAACAGCTACTTGCGACAAGAGAAGAACACAACACAAAGGCAGATATTCATATTCACAAGTGATTTAGGATTAGAAGTAAATCAAATACACTAATGCAATCATACAAATACACCAGTATATAGGAGAAAACCAAGATAGCTTTATTGATTGATAACAAGGTTCAGGAAGAGATACAACCCAGAGGGCTCCAATCCAGCATCTCCTTCCCAGCAGAATGGAATTCCTTCTTCAGCTCCCTTCAAAGCATTAAGCACCCAATGTTTCTAGTCTCAAACCAACAACAATTCTTTGCAATAACAAAATTCCAGCCTCTAGATCTCATGGAGGAGAGATCTATATATAGTTATTTTGGAGAGAGGATGAGTCAGCTTCAGATCTGACTAGTGTCCTCTCCCTCTCTCAGTTCTTGAGTCCACTTGGAGGTTCTTGCTTCCACTTGGAGATTTGGAACCTCTTACTCATCACCAGTCGAATTCCCTGAGGCAAGTGTCATTTTGGAAGCTTCCTGAGCATTGACACATTGAGGAATGAGCCTGCCACTTGTCCAAACTCGCTCAGCGCAGGTAGCTAGTGTTGGAGTTGACATTCAACGCAGGTAGCCAGTGTAGCAGTTGACATTCAGCGCAGATGCTCAGTGGAGCAGTTGACATGATCCTGAATTGACTTGTTTTTGAGTGGTTTCAGGTGGAGAACTTCTGTGAATTGCTGTGGTTAGTTAGCCTTGTTCCTCTAGGGGTAGGAACAACATGTTTAGGGACTTTGGATCCCTCAGATTATGGACATTTCATGCTCAATGCTGTAAGGCACAAAAATGTCTATAACATCGAGCATGATGGATAGATTTTGAATACGTGAGGAAGTAGTACCCTCACTTAATTTTTTATTAAATTAAAAACTTTTGGTGGTCTAAAACCTTCCATTGGGGAGGATTGATCAAGGTGGATCTTTACACCTGATCAAAATTAATGGTCTCAAATGTTGATGAAAATGTATCCATGTCCAAGAGCTCATTGAGATATTTCTAGCTATAATTGAACAAGGTCAAATGGACATCGTATGAGAAATTTATGGAATTTTGAAGTTTTAGTCAAACATGAAAAAAGATGTTCAGAACTTGATACATGGTATCACTATAGGATGACACATGGTTGTATGGATGTTGACATGGAAACTTATATGTGATAGATGGAAGCAAAAACATGACAAGTGGTAGTACATATGTTGATGTGGCATGTAGACTAGATTGTATGGATGATGACATGGCATGTTGATTGGACTGTAAAAATTTTGTTGTGGCATGTTGATATGGTAGTACTAACATGGTAGGGATATTGATGTGGCTGGTGATTTGGTGAGATGAATGTGTAGTTGTGAGATGGCCTAATTAGAAGCTACAACATGACAACCCTAATTGGCTTATGGAGGTCATTGAAAAAAAAATCAAGGGGGTTTGAACCCCCTACCTCTCCATAGAAAACACAGTGGTTCACCTTTGGAACATTGGTTTTCTATTAGAAACAAACCAACAAAAACTACATTTCAACTTTAATTGTTATTGGGTGTTCAAAATTGGCATCAGTGGGGGTTGAGCTTGCAACCTCTCCTCGATATCCAACAAATTAACCAACATGCTAACAAACTCACATGATATATTATGTCGATAAACATATATTTAACGTTTTAATATTATCTAATTCCCAAAAGTGGATCAATTATGGGTTCGATCCCACAACCTTCGCACTAATAACACAATGTTTTAACCACTTCGTCACCCAATTTGTTTGTATGGTGGGGTGGTTAAATATATTATATTTAAATTGTAATATTTATATAGGCCAAGAAATCACCAACTATTTGCAGGTTCAACCTCGTTCCCTATCTTACATAAACCTAATGATTTTACCATTTCACTAGAGGGGGTGTGTTTGTGAAAAAAATTCTACACCAAGTGTTTCTTTTGTGTTATATTCTTTGTGTAAATTTAAGAATATAAGTTTTTAGGTCAGTTATTTGCTACTCAAGAGTGGGAGGTAGTTTTTAGGATTGCCACAACCACTGTATCAAATATGAATATAGGCTTGTTTGTAGGTTGGGGATATAATTAATGTATTAAGTGTTTTTGCATCTTGTAATGGATTGGTTGCTCATTATATGTGAACCTTGTTATTGACCTCTTTGTCTTGTCTCTATTATTCTTTTTTGTTCATTTCTTCAATTCAGGTTTTCAAATGTTCACTAAGCTTTAAAATTTAAGCTAAGAGAATTCAAACTTATAGTTATTTGCAAATCATGTCAGTAGTTTCAGATCAGCCATAAATATTTAATTCAAAATTTCAGTATCCTAGTTAATTGTATTTTGGCATGTTTTAATGGAAAATATCAATTTCTAATGAGAGATTATATTAGTTTGAAGAAGAATATGTGCTCAAAAATCCAAAATTTTGAGCTATTTGAACACTAACATGAAATACTTCATTGTTTAGGTACAATTTTTTCATTGATCTTCCAAACATAGGTGATTACCATATTGGACAAAAATTAGATACATCTTCTATGATGAAGGAATACAACAAAACATCATGTTAAGTTACATAAATTTTAAACAGAAAGCAGAAGTAAAAAATAAAAATGAAAATAAAACTAAAAATATTTTGTTGATATTGCACCATATTTTGGAAACTTTAAGAGTTTGAAGGAGACCTTTTCAAAATTCACTATGATTTTTGGGTTTCACAATCCCACCACAATGGTTAAATTTGAGTTTTTCAAAAGTTCCTTGTTCAATTGAAAAATATTGTGGCGTGTGTGTGTGTGTTTATGCACGCATGTGCATGTGTGTGTGTGTGTGTGCATGTGCTTGTATGTGTGCGGGTGCATGTGTGGAGACAGAGGGAGAGGGAGAGAAATACTTTTCGTATTTGATAAATTGTGTGAATGTAACAAATTATAGCTTCAAATAACCCTAGGAAGTCATTTGAAATAATGATTTTTGAGCACAAGAATTTTGCAATGCAAACATCTTGAAGCTAAGGGTGAAGTTTAAGCACTCGTCAATTTTATTCTCTAGTTGTAATTGGATTTTAGTGGATATGATGGTTAAGCTACCATGGGAGTAGCTAGAATAGGGAGTTCTTTAATTATATGTTGGTAATCATGGTCAATGTGTTTCACTTATTGTATGAAAACTCTTCTAATCCATTGATAACAATACATGTTATGAATACTAAATTCAAGTGGAAATTGGGTAAGAAACTTGGTGAAATTGTTTTCCGTTATGGTGATTCATATGATGAAAGTATATGCTAACTTAAAGGACCATTACATGTTGTATTTGTACTAGTGGGTATTGGTGGTCTACTTGCTAGTATTGTTGCTTAATAAGGCAAGTTTGACTTAAGGTACTAATAATTAGTGTGCTACTAGCAAATGAAAATTTTATAACCCTTTATTTGTATCATGGATTGTGAGTGACTTTGGATCATCATTGCTACAAAGAACCCTCAATGTAATCTTGTTATTGTAAGCATGTTTTAGGTCATATTTTAAAAAGAATTAAATATGCAAGGAAAAATATATATTTACCTCATTTGATGATATAGATCCACTTTCCAATGTGCTTCCTTATCTTTGGGAGAGTGGAAGAGACTAGCCTATAGTGAGTGAATTTGTATAAGGAGTAATTACATGACAAAATTGTTTCCAGGAAAACTAGTGTCTTTTTGATCTGTTAGTCCCACTAAGACAGGTAGTTATCTTAGAAACAAACAATTCAAAGTGCTTCAAGATTTCCTTTATGTATGATAGATAAGAGAGAAGCAGAGAGCACCAACCTGTATCTTCCACTTGGCTCCTTGCTTGTTTCCTCTCTCCCTTGATAGAGCTTGCCACTCTTCTCCTACTTGTCCCGCTTTAGAGAATATCTGTAGAGGCAAAACAATGACACACCATCAAAGCATCGAGATCTATGATATCATAAACAATGTAGAATCAAAAATACATTAACCATACAATTGCATCCACAAATAACAAGATTTACAAATACATAATTATATGGAGGAAAACTCAAAGAACTTTATTGATAGTAGAAGTAGAAGAGAGGATTACAACCTAGCTATCTGATCCAGCATCATCCTCCTAGAATGAAAGCCCTCTTCACCTCATGAAAAGCAAGATCACCCAAAAATACAATGTTTCTTCTCAAAGAGAAACCAACAGCACTTCCTTACAAATTACAAAATTCCAGCCTTTAGATCTCTCAGATGAGGGATCCATTTATAGATATTTGCAGAGGGGTGAGTCAGCTTCTGGGTTTTTTAATAGTGTCATTTCACTGATAGTTCTTGGTTCCACTTGGAGATTTCATGATCTCTTACTCATCCCTGGGCGAATTCAGAGAGGCAAGTCTCATATGAGAAGTTTCTCGAAGATTCTCTGGGTTTCCACTTAGCAAATTGTCTCTGCCATTTGTCTAGTCTCGCTCATCGCACCCTACAGAAGGCCTTTTCAGTGTGCATCACGCCTCTTGTGTGTAGCAGGTGAGATGCATCACACCTTGACCAAGGAGCAGTCTGTATGGTCTAGTTTTGGCCAGTTCTGAGTGGTTTTTCAGGTGGAACTTCTGGGAAATGATGTAATCAGTTGACCATGATCCTTTAGGGTGTGAAACAACACTTTTAGGGGTTCAAGAGCCCTTGGTTTATCGACATATGTGATTGGGGTTGAAGTTCCCAAATATGTCTATAACAGTTGCCCCCTAAAGCATGAGGTCGTAAATCTTCTGATGTCGGGTGAAATGCTTTATCATGAGGATCTGAGGTCTTTGAACTAGAAGGTGACCTGTATAAAATACAATACAATACATTATCTTCATATTATTTTTGTGATATAGCTGAGGTGGGCATTCCCCTTCTCATCTTTATAAATTCATTTTCATGTACATACTTCAGATAATCATCCGCTGTTGCAGACTGGTGATTCTCGTAGAGCCATCATCCTTTAGCTTAGATGATCATCTGTGCAACTACTGTGTACATTTGATGTCTTTATCTTCCTAAATATATCGCAGCCCGGATGGATGAAACTAGATCTGGGGTCTTCAAAATCATTCACTCTTCACCCGATGTACAAGTTGATCCATGTGAAAAGATGTTATGAAGTCGAACATGGAAAGACATCGCTTGATTACCAGCCAATGATGTAAGTTGTTAATAGGTGCGAGAGGAATCACCGATAATGATAATGACCCTCAAGGTACTACAGTATAATTCACGTGGTGTGAATATAGGATCTGATGTCGAACACCATGCAAAATCTTTCAATCAAAGGCCATTGATGTAAACATGTCGCCGGAAGTGAGAAACTTGCCATTGAGGCATGCAAGCTTCAAAGGACTGAAAGGGTTGTTCATAAGTCAACTTCTTGGATAACGAGCTGATGTTGACAAGAAGTGACCCATCATAGGGAGGTCTCAATGAGTCCCACATCTACAACACAAAATGAAGCAAATGATTTTCTAGAGGTGAAAACGATCTGATGATACAAGGTTCAGGAATGGCGATCATGAAAAATGGAGGGTGAGGGTATTACAGTGGATGAGGCGTTAGCTGGGTTGGTGAATTCTCTGAATGACTTCTCTTGAAAATATCAGTGACACTGAGATGGATTGGTAGCGTTAACCCCAAAAATGGATGGTATGGAGGACCAATGGTGATGTGACCGATGAACGGAATAACCCAACCCGACTCGATCATGGTGATGGAGTGAAAGTGTCATGTTCAAAAGCAACCTGCTAGCAATGAAGTTCTTCAAGTTTTCTTCCCTTTTTCCCCAGTCATTACTGACTAATACCTCTTTATTTTTGTCAAGCTTGAGGAGGATAACATATACTTGTTCTATAATTTGCCCTTTGGGAAAACCTGTCGCTATGTTTTAGCGAGCCTAGCGACAGTGAAACTCGCTCTTGTCCGGATGGACAAGTTTGTCGCTATTGTTTTAACGAGTTTAACGACAAAGATAAATCAGTCCTTTTCATGTTTAGAGAGTTTGAAAGGGATGGAAAGGAAACTCCAGCAGTCCTTTTTCGTGGCATAATCCCTTAAGTCTGAAAAAAGTATAAAATAATACGAAAGGTTTGACTTTTTGATAGCTTTAGCAAGCCAAAAAAGACAAGCTCTTGATGTTTTTGTGGAATGATCCCTCAGGTCCAAAAACATTAAAATGTAGAGGAGGGATGGCGCTTCCGTTTACTTTAACGAGCTGGAAAGGCCAGTAGCTCAGCAATCTTTTCATATTTTAAAAGTCTAAAAATCGCTTAAAAGAGACTCGTTTTTTAGGAATGACTGATGTTTCCAGGTAGCAACTGGTTCCAGGTAAGTTTGGAACTTCTCAAACATGGCAGTGTGACGAGGGTGGCTAATATAATCACTCGTCGCAGTTGTTCCTTAAAAGGGTAAACAATCAAGTGGAGGCGTATGATCGGACAAAAGAATGGAGGTGATGGTAAGAACAAAACCATGGCTCAAAAGGCTGATAGAAATTAAATCACAAAGGTTATTTATCGAGGGTGGATTCATTTTTTTTAATGAGCTTGAATCTTTAGAAACTATGCTCAGTGGCAGGTTTATTTTTTAACGAGCTTGAACCCTGCGGTAACATTGCTCATGATAATAGTCAGAGATGTCCAATTTACCATTAACACTATATTCTTTCGACGGTCATACCCCCTGTTCAATTACTCCATCAAATTGATTAGAAATACAAATACATGCCTGAAAAATGAGTTAAAAAACCAACATTTTAGTTGAATTACATGAATAGTAACATAAAAGCAGTTTTACCTCTCATTTTACCATTTCATTCAAGATTGGGATTTTTGGAGCTCTAGAGGTGTTTTCCCCCCCAAATTTCATCAGCTGATTTCGGGAGATCTGGTGGACTATTTTCTACACTGTCAGGACCAGGTAGGAGCTAGCCTTGAGCTCTTCAATTGCATTCCATCCTTTTCTGATTCTAAGCAAGTTTTCTTTTTCTTCTGGGCCCCAGGGGTTTGAACAATTCATTCTCTCCCCATCGCACCTAGTCTACATTGAAAAGTGCGATGCATATTGAGCTTTCCATTGGACAGTCAGTATGCATCTCACCTTGTACACAAGCAGGGTGTGATGGGCGCAGAAAGGAAAGTTTGTGCAGTGTTTTTTCATGAAATTTTGCCTGTTTTTGCCCAGATCAGGATCATAATTCATATTTTACTTGTGTTTCAGAGATTCATCAGATCAAGATGGTCGTTACATGGCATGAACACAATCATGAAGAAGAGGATATGATTGCCTTTCATGATCCGGGTATGGTTACTGCATTGTGAAACTGTGGCTTGCTCAAATTCTTCCGCATATCCAACATGAGGCAACAAATCAAATTGTTGCAATATCTTCTTGATGCATGGGATCCGATCAACCAGGTGTTCTAGATTAGAGGCAAATCCATTCCTTTGATAGTTGAGGATATCTACTTTTTGACTAGTTTATCGAGGCGTGGTGCCCCTCTCTCACTATCAGGATTTGCCCGTGGGGGTGAATCTATGAGGGATTATATTCGCTAGTTTTGTAGAGATGGATCTCAACCAAGTAGGGATGGAAAGATCAGTATCTGAGACATCACCGATTGGTCCTTGAGGACCATTTTATTCACCTTTTCTAGATTGGCTATTAGCGCGGCTCTTCATTTGGCCAATAGATCTTATATGCAGTACACCCTGGAATGCCTTGAACCAAAGGTATTCAACTAGTGTGAGGCAGTACTTCCGGTTATAAAAGAACAGCTTTCCAAGCTGAAGAATGGGAGATCCAAGAACTTTGGTTATGGTTCCATTCTGACTACTTTTTCCTTGGAGAGGATTCCAGTGATGCAACCACAGTACATTTCACTAGGATTTCCAGCATCGAGGGAACCACGGATGCAGAGATGGGTTGATCTCATGGCCAGACATGCTAGCCAATCACTGATTTCATTCTCTGATGCCTTCTTTGAGTGGTTTGACTGTCAAGAGATGGTCTTCGCCGAGTATCCATACATTGGGATGGATTTCCGAGGCGACCCAGATTTTGTGTTACCGACTGGCGAGCAGTGGAGTGTTATGGGTAAAATTATTTGACCATATCTTTGTTTATTGGCTTTTATAATGTTCTTATGTTTTTTTTTAAGGTTATCAAGACTAATCAAACTCATATATGTGTGCAGATATTGGACCAGCGTGACCAGCAGCGCACCCGAGGGTAGCAGCTGACGTTCCAGCAGGAGAGGCTGTAGGGAGGGTTGTCCTTCACGAACTGGACATAGCAGAGACCCTTGCAGTGTTGCAGGATAAAATCGATGGTCTCACCCTTGGTATTAAAGATGTGAGGACCGACGAGTTACCTCTGAGATTACAGCGTCATACCACTAGCATGCCGAGTCGATGGACTAGGCTCTTACTTATGATCGCACAGACGGTGACTTGCTATCACCAGCACCATTAGTTTAGGGTGCTTTTCTGCATTTTTGAGTTTTTGGGTCATATGACCAATTTTGTCCGGGACACAGAACATTTTGAAAAAAACTAAAAACAATTATATATTTCTGATTTTTGGAGTTTTATTTCAGTTAAGTTATGTGATCCCGATGCAAATGTTAATTGAAATGCTTTTTCCTTTATAAATGTTGCAAATGTCTATCTAACACATAATTTGCTAATGAATCAGTTAATGTTTTTAAGTTTCTAGTAATGTGTTGGTATTGGATAGAATCAAACTGCCTTTCCAAAATCCTGACCCTTAGGAACATACGATAGATAGCTGGATTCCGAACGGAATAGACACCAGTAAGTTGTAGGATGACGAGTTGTGAATCTAGCTTGACAACAAGTCAGTGTATGCCACATGTGATGGCATCAGAGAGAAGCTCCATCAACGCGCTATACTCAGCGATGTTGTTCATTGACCGACCAATACATATCCCTTTGAAACTCACTAACTCTTCACTTGGATCAAAAATAGGCCCATGATATAGAAGATAGATTCCGCATACTACGACTAGCTCTGTCGGCATATCCAACAAATGATTCCAACAGGTCTAACATCTGCAACAAATGCAAAGTGGATTACCTAACCAAAATGATAACTCTTGATGAAGACAAAAATGTAACAAAATCATATCTATAAAGAGATTACTACACTTATTCAAGCATAGTAACGCTTAAGATACAACCCGTTTTGGGATTGTGATAGTGGAATCCCATCGTAATCTACTAGCTCGTAGGCTCCTTTTGCTAATACTCGTTTAACAATGTATGGGCCCATCCACAACAGTTCGAACTTACTTGCTCCCAATTTATTGGAGTCCCGATCATATAGCAAGACCAAGTCACCTTATGAGAAGACACGGGGTTTGACATTTTTGTCAAATTGCGCCTTGACACGTTTCTTATGAGCTTCGTTAGCCAAATCAGCATCACAACGGGTTCCATCCAATTGCATTAGTTCCAAGAAATGAGCCTCTTCCTCCAAAGTTTCAGGGAGTAGATTGATTGCGAGCTTGAGAGATGAAATTTCACACTGAATCGATAAGATCGCTTCTAGGCCATACACCAACTGAAACGGTGTAAATCTGGTTGCATTTCTCACCAATGTCCTGTATGCCCACAAAGCTAAGTACAGGATTAAGTGCCAATTCTGTTTGTGGACTCCAATCATCTTTTATAGCATGCGCTTCAGGACTTTGTTGATTTCTTCAACTTTTCCATTAGCTTGCGGATAATATGGAGTAGAACTATCATGGGACAGTCCTAATTTGGCAACCAATTCAACCATCATGTGATTGCAAAAATGCAATCCATGATCTATGATTATAGCTTGTGGAACACCAAATCTAGAGACTACATGATTGAAAAATAAAAGAGCAGTCGTTTCGCCGCTATTGTTTAATGTAGGCATCACCTCAGCCCATTTTATAAAATAGTCAACTACGACTATGATATACCCATGCCCCCCAGCTAAGGTGGGGTTACATGTCATGAAATCTATGCCCCATTTGGCGAATGGCCCAACAGAAACTACTGGATGTAGTGGTGTGGGTAGTAGTTTGGTTTTACGGTCGAAGATCTAACAAGCATGGCAACTTCTGACTGCAATTATGCAATCTTTAAATATAGTAGGCCAGAAGTAACATGCTCATAAGATCTTTTGTGTCGTAGCATAACCAGATTGATGCCCCCCACACGCACCTAGATGACAATCATTTAGGACTTTTTTGGCCTCCTCATGCGTGAGGCACCTTCGCAGAACTGTATCGACACCACGACGGTAAAGTGTATCACCGACAATCATGTAGTCTTTTGCTTGGTATTGAGTAAGTTGTTGTTCGGAGCGAGAGGTGTTAGGCCTAAAGGTTTGGGTTTGGAGATAGATCAGTATATATCCATACCACGGATCGTTTGACTATATCATAAATAGATATTCATCCACGATTGATGCTTTAGATGTTGAATCATTGGATGATGATGGGAGGTTGCATAGTAACTCCATGAAAACTAGAGATTTCTTTGATTTGGATTTGGTGAATTCCATATCAAACTCTTGCAAAATGGCTATCCATTTTGAATATTTTCCCCCTAGTAATTTTTTATCACTCAGGTTGTTCCCCAAAGCTATGAGAAAAGGGAATACGGCCGAGGTAACCACTAACCAATCTTTTGGATTCAGATTCTAGCCAATCCGCAGCCAGAGAGGGCTCTATCTTTATGTTTTAGCTTTGTTTTGGGGTATATTAGGCTAGTTATGAAGTACAAAGGCTTGTTTGATTTTTGGATGGTGACATTCAATAGAACAGGGGTGCAAAATATGAGAAGTTTAGTCCATTAGGTTAATGGAGTCAATGAAGATGAACTGCTGGGTATGGTTTCTTTGACAGAGGGAAGGACTACAGAGCAAGGTAATTAACCATGGAGCAAAGTGTAAGCTGGAATCAAGTTAAATGGAGTCAGGGGGTGAAGGGCAATCAAGAATCCTTCATCATGTTGACAGAGGGAAAGTGGATGAATATTGCTAGGGATCAGTTAATAATACCTCAGCTATATTCAAGATGCAAGAACCAGGGAAACAGGAGCAGTTAAGAATTCCTGCTTATGCTAATTTTGAAGAAAACATAAAAAATAACAAAGATTGAACACAGAGTACAGTTAAGCAAGTTCTGGGTTATTATTTTTCTCTGTAATTTAGAATATGATATATAAAACACAGAAATAGTACAACATGAGTTAAAAATACTTATTGATCCATGAAATAATTCGAGATTCTGCAACATAGTCTTCTGCCATCAATTCCACAACCAGAGAGTTTAGCAACAAAGCATTCCAACAACCTTTTATTCAGAAGAGTTCTCAAAGTTACAGCGTAGTTCCAGAATGGTATCACCAACCCCTAATACTTAGCTTGGGGAGGTATTTGTACAAAAATATTTACAAAATATCTCAAAGAGATAATATCTTGCAATAACTTCTTTCACCTACTCTACAAGAGAAGTAAATGATCTTGAAAACGGGGAGAAACCAATGCAGAAGTAAGAGATATTGTGCTGGCCGCTCAGTTGGTGAGATGCATTTATTATTTGCTTAGCGAGTTAGCCAATGGATACTTTAATGACATTTCGCACTACTGGCATTGCTTTCTTGGGTGCTTTAATAGACCATTTCCCAGCGTGATTTTTATCTGCTCTTTTCTCCACTTTATGATATCTGTTGTGTTCTAGGAAAAATAAACAAAACTTTGAAATCTGCCTACAAAATTTCCAGCATACTCTGCCACCACTGGTCATCTAGTAATTGGTGTCCGCGCATTTTTATTAGAGTTTCATCAGCATCCCTGTACCTCAAGAAAGTAGGCTGGACTATGAAAAGATGTCTCACTTCACGCTCAATAAAAAAAAAGATTTTCTAAATTGTCATACAGGCTCTGTCCAGATGGGAGTGCCTTCTCTCCTGCAGAACTTGATGATGCTATGACTTCATCATCCACATATGTATTCAACCTGTGTACATAGTCTGCATGTGTCATTAATCTATAGTCATTGGTTAATAAACTAGGCAGACCCTTTTCCTCCAAAGCTGTAAACTTCTGTGTGAAAAAATTTATCTCCATTTTCATGTCCTGGCACTTCCTCTCCAGATTTTGTATGAAGTTCCTCATGGTCAGAACTCTTTTAATTGTTAGGATGGTGCTTGTCCTATCCCTGATATCCAGTGTTTCCAACTCTCCCTTGGTGTGGGTGTTCAAAAACTGTATTATCCTATTGGCCTGTTCGGGCATCTGTCCCAATGAATCCCTAGCCTTTTGAATTTCTACTTGAGCTGTTGTTACCAAATCAATCTGCTCATGAATTATCTATATTGATTTCCATTCATCAGTGATGGATTGGCCAATGTTGGCCCACAAAATGCCCCTGATTTCTCCAAGAGGCTTGTCTAAAGAGAGCTCCTTTTCCAATGCCTTTACTTTATTCTCTAATTCTTTTACCTCCCTTGTTTTTTCTGCCATAGTCATTTTAGATTTGTCATAACTTATTTCCAACTTGGCCAATTTCTCTTTAGCATCCTTTGATTCTGATACTTGGAGCCTTATATCTTCCATAGCCTTCATTAATTCCTCAATGGTCATGGTAGTGTTGCTACCTGCTGCTGTTGTTGCTGAAGTACTTGGTGCTGTTGATGTCGGGACAGTAGGAGGGACTGTTGTTGTAATTGTAGGCGGAGCAGTTGTAACTAATGGAGCTATTTGAGATGGTTGGGAGGTCGACACTCCCTGCTTTTCATGTAGTGCTTTCTCCAATTCCTGCTCTCTTTCTTCCAATCTCTCATTCATTTTCATTAGCAGGTCCATCATATCTTCCTATGATTTCTGCTCAACAATCTCTGTAGTTTGGGGATGCATCGTAATGGGCAACTTGAGTTGTTTCTTGAGACCTGCAATGTCTTATTCCTTCTTTTTTATTAATACTTTAATGCCTTTGGCATCCTTGGGATCATGTCCTAGCTCAATGATAATTTCTTCCAAGGATTTTATCCTGTTATCCTTGGCTAAAGAGGAAGCATTTTCCAACTCTAATTGGGTAGAGGTATTATTTAATGAATTCTGCAATTTGTGGGCCAAGAATGTCTTTTCTGCCAATGTGGAGTATACCATTTCTCCAGTTTGTTTATGCAACTCAATCTGGTCCATTTGATGAATGTCTTTGGATAATACTTCCATATTGGTCCTGATGTAATCAACAGCTGACTGTGGTCGTTGCATCTTGGGCTTAAAGTGACTAAGAATCATCTTTCCTTCTTGAATGTCATATGCTGACATTAACCTTTGTTGATTTGTGGGGGCCATCTTCAGTAAGTGATTATAAAGTTGAATTATTATTGGCTCATTCTTTGCCTTTATTTCAGTAAATATCTTCTTAATGTCAGAGCCTTGCATGCTTTGTGGCCTGGCAAAAGAGAATTCCACACTATGTTGTCTTTCGATCTCCTGCCTGTGTGAACTGGCCAATGTTTCTGTGACCGGGGATGTATCCTGGCTGACTACTCTTTCTTCCCTTAGACTGTCTGTGGTCTCCTGAATAAACTCCTCCTCTGATAGGGGGTTCAATCTCTACCTTTTCTCCCCTGGTTGCTCTGCAGAACCGCTGATCGGTGTGTCTTCTTGCCTGTCCCTTTTCTTGCCTCTTTCCTCATTTAGAGGAGTTTGTAGTGCAGGGATTTCTGGGGCCTTTGTCTGAGCTGGAGGAACCTGCCCTTGGCCTTGTTCCTTTGATGTAGCTGGTTGGTCTGTCATTATGTCCTGCTCTGAACCTATTACCTCCTTGCCCTTTGCTGACCCTGTACTGGCTTTTTGTGTGGGCTGCTGAGAAGTCCCGGCAAAAGATGTATCACCTCCTGTGCGCTGAGGCAGCTTGAAAGATACCTGTCCAAAAGAGTCTAGGTCAAGTGTCTTTTCAAGCTCTTTCATGGATTTTTTCAATTTTTCTTCCTCAGCAATCTCTTCAACTATTGTGCCTTCTACCCATTCTTGTTGGTTATCATACTATTGAATTTCAGGGATCTTATGGTGAGCATATGTTGTTAGCTTGTTTTTCACTTTTCTATAACTTATGAAATGTTCGGGGTCATATGGTGCCCAATAAAAAATTTGTTTCAACTTAATTTGCTCCCCTAAAATCTTGTCAGCCTCTTCCCAGGCTTCCCTTTTATTGAAGACAAACGGGCCCAATTGATTTCTTATTTTCAGCTGTGCCTTTTTCTTGGCAACATAGAAATGAGTCAAATCTGAGCTAATAAATTGCCTGAAGTATTCCAGGGCAAACAGTCTCATAGGCACATATTTTGGCAGTTTATAGGGGCACAACTCACAGCCATATATCCTGATCTCAGTGTGATTCTGGTAAAAGTACCAGTCACCTATACTGTAGCCTTTTGAGAGATGTAAAATTTTCTGCATTTCACCAGAGAGTCTGGCAGGAGGAGTTGTCATCAATAAAGAAGAGGCTGGGTGTATGAACAAGTCAATTAATTCACCATAAGTATAAGGGGAGTCACTAACACGGTGGAAGACTGAGGTCCAGAAGATTACAGACCTTCGCTCTCCTTTGAGATCCAATTTTCTAAGGGGAATTTGAAAACTATCTCGTTGATTGTACAGCAGAAGATGATATATGTATGATGTGTATTTAAACACTCTTTCTCTGTCCAGGTTCATAAATTGCTCATGGATCTTATCAGCTATAAAGGTGGCATAATCATATTTGATAGCAGGGGGTTGTCCTGGAGTAAACATGGACAACAAAACAAAGGTAGCCTCATCAACATACTCACTAGTTTTAAATCCCAGGATGTAGGAAACCATGTCTACATTGAATTTCCCTGCTTCAGTGAACCAAGTATGCAGATAAGGAGGAGGTTGTCGGAGCTGGAAATTTGGTTTCATGAATAATTGAGCTATTCTGGCTATCTCTGAATTGGACATTTTGGCACCTTGGTCAAGCAAGAATCCCATGGAAAGACGAGCCAGAGGCTGAGTTGGCTTAAAGTGTAGCATCTCATTTATGGATTGAGGGGTAATGTAAAATAAGACAGTCCCAAATGGAGCCATAACTACTCTTTGAGTGGGGTCATAATTGGCACAGCATAAGTGGATGATATCAGGGAGCACATTTACTGAGGGGAGGTAGTACATGGGCATGTTGGACTCCCAAATTCCGTAGACATCGGTATTGCTGTGGTAACTATTCCTAATTTCACAAAAAGCTTGGAGGTGAAGCTTGTCACCAATTAAGTCATTAATCTGGAAATCTCTGTCAGCAAGGGGCAACCATTCCAATTCTTTGTGTGGTGCATTAAGGGGTGCAATATTGAGGGCAACAGGCGCAGGAGTTTCCATGTTTGCTCACTGTGCTTTTAGTTGTGGAAGTTGGGTTTTTTGCGGAAAATGGACAAAACAGGTTGTTTGCGAAAAATGGAGAAAAATAGGGGTGGTTGGGGTGTATTTTTCAAGAGCTATATACTAAATTTGTGCAATTTTTGGTTTTACGGATGTAACTCAGAGAAAAAACCAGAAATACACAAGGTTTGGAGGCAATTGAGTAAATACCTGTGTTTTTAGGATGCATACGAGAGTAAATGGCAGGTTGGACAATGATTTGCAGAGCAAGATGCTGGATTATGGAGGCCGGGTGGCGAACTGGAGCTCCTGTAGTCTCCTGGACGCAAATTTGTACGCAACGGCTTTGTAATAATAATGAACATAAATGAGCGAAAATGACAGTTTAACGGGTTTTTTTAACAAAATTTGGCTTCGCGGGCTTTTGGCACTTTTTTCGGGTGACGTCAGCATGACGTAATATTTGTCGTGTAGCAGGTATGGTGAGTGACATGGCGGATGACGTGGCAAATGACGTGGGTGATGATGTCAACGGGGGGAAGTGAGGGGCGGTAAATGGTATTATCCCACACCGCTTTTGGACAAAAGTTGTTTTGGGCGGAGGGGTCGCGATAACACCGGGCGGGCGCCACGTGTTTCTTGTACGGCAGCAAAACCGCCATTTTCCCGGGCGCTAATCTTTGGCCATCAGAGGGGTTCCGATATCGTTGTGGGTCGTCTGATGGGAAAGCCCAGATCGGACAGTCAATAGTGGATGGAGTTGGCGGAGGAGTATGGCACAGGGTCCCACTGTAATATTTAATGAATTTGTAATGTTTCGTGGTGTATTTGTTTTGGGTTTGTCAGGGGGGTTGGTTATTTATTTAACCAAATGTTAAATAAACCCCATGTTATGTATGTGCAGGGTTATTAATGGCCCCGGATGAGCCATTAACCCCATAAACATTGGTATATGGCTATATTTAGCCGAGGGCGTGATATTTAGTTTTCTTGGGGTTTTTATATGGTTATATAATACGAGGGGGAGGGATTTTATGTAGGAACTATATAATAGAATTAATATGTTAAAATGAGAAATATATTCAAACAAAGCACTAAGTCAAGAAGTGGAACTTAGGCTTAGGGGAGTGAAAGGTATCTAAGTTATGAATTTGGAAAACCTAGCAAAAAGGAAGAAAAGCCTTTTTACATAAGAAATGTGGCTTCAATGTCCTAAGTAGAAACAGAGTTTCACTTAGTCTTTTTCGTGAAATGAAGTGAACTAGGAGCACTGAGCAAATCCCAATGTCCTTGTGAGGAGGTTAGTAAGCATTTTTTGCAGAAATAAGGAGGGAAGTTAGTCATGCTCCATCTGCTTTGTAGCCACCTTGCCATGGCACTTATGATATCCATGAGATAAATCATTTTCAAAGGACAAAATTGCTCACAAACCTACTTCAACAACATCAAAACTGCCTATCCAGCCTAATACACCTAACATTTTTTTTCCTTTTTCCTTGGGTGCATTTGAACTTGAAAACCCTTACTTTCTTCTTTTCTTTTAGCTGTAATCCTATCTATGTCTGCCCTTATTTCTTCCAGGGGCTCAGATTTAACTGTTGAGCTCCTTTGCTTCTCTGCCTAACTACTTATCTACAAAGCTTGAACTATTTGGACAGAATTCACTCTCTATCTCTACAACAAGAAATTTAAACATGGACTAGCCAAGATTAAGCTGTTTGGCCATCCATCAACTGTGACAGAAGTCACTGATTGCACATATTGAACTTCTCTGCCAAAATAGGATAGTAGTGGCATTTTGGACTAGCACACTTTCTTGGTCTTTTCTTTGGGGTTCGTTTTCTTTTTTTTTGACCAATTCATTCTTTTTGCCCTTTGATTTTTCTTTTAGAGCATACCCTCTTTTCATTTTTTAAATTTTTTATTCTTTCAAAATATGGAACCTTTGTAGCATGGAAAGGATGAACATATTTGGCATTTCATCAGTCAATCATGAAATATGACACCTATTGGTATAGGAGCATAACATTGGCTCCACTTGGGGATTGCTTTTCCAGGTGAAAAGCCAAGAACAATAGGTCAGATAGCCTTATATTCAACTCTTGTTGCAATCTGAAATTTTTCCTTAGCTGTAAATAAACAAAATTGTACCTCTGCAACATACAGACATTTCTCATAAGCTCATTTAAACCATTGTAGCCCTATTTTTGATAGTTTACCTGAATGTTTTCCATCATGTTTTCAGCTCTCGAGTCTTCTTCTTCAACTCTTTTGATGAACTAACAAAGTAATACAAAAAGGTGGCACAGTTCCTTAGCTTTTTCTCAAAATTTGCTGCATATTCCTTACCTACCTTATTGATGTAATAAACTGCAGAAAATAAACACTTTTATGTACAAGTTATAGTCCTGACACCTTAACAAAGTGGATCAAAATAATGCTTGAGCATCCGACCATTGACTGGCCCATCTCCTGCTTCTATACCATCTAGGATTTTCAAAAAGTAGGTGTTGTTTCCTTGTATAGCCTGAATAGCAAAAGGTCCTTTCCATAGGAAGTCAAACTTCCCATGTTTTCCTTTATCTTCCCTTCTGGAATTGAGTACTTTTTCCCGTATGAAAAAATCCTCTGCCTTTGCCCTCTTGTCAAATATCCTCTTAAGTTTCTCTTGTAGAATATGAGATCTTTGATACACTTCTTCTCTAGTCTGCTGTAAATGAATTGTTTGATTGATTCTCCTCTGAATGTCATTAGGTTCTTCCTGTACTTCTTGTAGCAATTTTATCACAGGGATTCCCAAGGATGAAGGGAACACAGCCTCCATGCCATAAACCAGCTCATAGGGGCTTGTTCCAATAGATATTTTTGTAGTCAACCTGTCTACCCAAAGTCCATTGATAAGCTTCTTATGCCAGTTTTTCTTTTTTTCCTCCAATACTTTCTTAATGATGTTGATCAAACTTTTATTGGATGATTCAGCTAGACCATTACCTTGAGGGTAATAGGTTGTGGAGTGGCCTAAAGTAATGTGGTATTTATGACAAAAATTGATCATTCTTTTGGATTTAAAAGCAGTAGCATTGTTAGTTATAATCTTTTCCGGACAGCCAAATCTAGATAGGATATTAGTTTCTAGGAATTGCATGATCTCTGAATCATTGGCTTGCCTACAAGGGATGGCTTCAATCCACTTGGTGAAGTAGTCTGTGGCAGTCAAAATCCATTTATGTTGTCCAAAAGAGGGAGGGTGAATCTCCCCAATGAAATCTAAACCCCATTGTTGAAATGGTCTTTCAGTGGAAATTAGCTTTAGGGGTAAAGGTAACAGCTTTCTCTTGCCTTCAAAGATTTGACATTTATGGCAAGAAACTACAAATTTATTTACATCAGCAAACAGGGAGGGCCAATAAATGTTGGCATTATGATTCAAGTGTTGTCCTTGATGGCAACTCACTCAGAGGTTGGTACAGGTGCTCAGAGGTTGGTACAGGTGATGGCAACTTAATCAGAAGACAGATCTCAGTACAGCATGCCAAGGAAGCTAATACACGCCGTTTCGTTAAGACCAAGTCGCGTGTACACGCTAGTTCGATTCAGAAAAAGCGCGTGTATGTGGAAAGGTTCCTTTGGTCCATGGTGGTTAGTCCTTGGAAGTTGTGCCTATGATTTCGGACCATTATGTCTCGACGGGCGTGTCGATCCCTAGTTTTAAAGTTGATGGTATTGTGTTACTATGGTTTTGGCTCTTGGTATTGAGAAAGGCCTAAGGCTATATAAGGAGAAGAAGATCATTAGGCAAAATTATCTTTCGACAAGGCTTGAATATCTAAGAGAGAAAGAGATCTGATATGCAGGGTTCGGGTTGCTTGATATGAGCTAAGGAGAAATCACATCGGCGGATGGAAGACTAGATCTAAGGACAAATCGGGATCTAATGGTTTGAAAGGCTCTATTATGATATGGTTGATTATGCGTATTTCTAGATCTGCATACTGTCGCAATATTATGTTCTGGATCTAACTGATGTCTGGTACAGCTGCAAGTTGAGAGAATCTATTTTTAGATCTGTACGCAGGTTGGCTTAAGTAAAAACGCGTGTACACGCGGGTTTCGCTCATTAAAGTAGCGTATATCTCTTAAAGCTTATTTTTGGGTTTTGCAGTTGGATCTGACTGTTATTGCAGAGTTCTGTAGTCTGCCCTGGGTTCTGGTATCTGGTGATTGACAGGGTTCAGTGGTTCAGTGATTCAAAGTTTGATAATTCTAGTATTGGTTGTTTTATGCTTCATGGATCTGTTATGAAAGTTGAATGAATTGGGTTCTACAGATTGAATGATGTGCTTCAGGAATATCCAGTCTGAAAATGTATGAAAGGTGGTACCTGAAAGAAAGAAGATTGTAGGCCAGCACCTACGTACTAGTATCTTGGCTAGTACAAGAGCAAAGGGGGTTGGAGCTCCCTTCCAAGGAAGTTTGGAGAACGAGAGAAGGTTGTAGCCTTCTGCAGGTTGTAGCCTGCGTACTGGTACAAGGCTGCACCAGTACAAAATATTGTAAACTGAAGTTTCTTATTAAAGAAAGATAGAGACAACTTGCAGCAGGTGGTTTTCACCCACATTGGGTTTCCACCTTATATCTTGGTGTTCATGTGTGTGGGTTTTGATCTGTTCTGTTATACTGCACCTGCTTACTGTTAATGTGGTGAATAATGTCCTGATGAACTTAACTGAAGAATAAGCTAACTAAATTATGAGTTTTCTTCTTATACGCTGTTTTACTTAATCACAGTAGCGTGTACACGCTGGTTCATCTAACTGAAGTAGCGTATATGTTTCTGAGCATTGAAAAGTTTGATTGATCTGATAATACTGATTCACCCCCCCTCTCAGTATTATTTCCAACAATTGGTATCAGAGCAGGTCCTTCAGAGAAGCTTGATCGCTTGAAGGTAGATCATTCATCATGAGCAGCTACGAGAAAGAAGCATCAATCAGGCCACCGATTTTTGATGGGACAAATTTCAATTATTGGAAGGTAAGAGTTACTGCATATCTTCAATCTCTTGGTACAGAAGTTTGGAACATTGTAGAAACAGGCTATGCTTTTCCTTCAGCTACTCCTACAGATCCAGCTGAGAAAAAGAAGTATGAAACAAATGCAAAAGCAGTCAGTACTCTATTAGGAAGTATATCTCAAACAGAATTCATGAAGGTCATGCACTTCAAATCAGCAAAAGAAATATGGGACAAAATGATCACTAGCTATGAAGGAGATGAACAGGTAAAGCAAGCTAAACTTCAAACTCTCAGGATTCAATATGAGACTCTCAAGATGTATAATGATGAAAGTGTGGCTAATTATTTTCTTCGGGTAGATGAGATTGTTAATTGTATGAAAAATTTGGGTGAAGAAATAAGAGAAACTATAGTAGTTCAAAAGATTCTAAGATCATTATCCCCCAAGTTTGAATCTAAAGTATCTGCAATAGAAGAAAAAGAAAATCTCCGTGTTCTCACTATGTCTCAGCTACATGGAATTCTAACCGCTTATGAAATGAGAAAGGGAGGTCCATCTGACAGAAGGGAAGCTGCTTTTAAGGCATCAGGAAAAGAAGATTACTATGAAGCAAGCCATGTTCCAGAAGAAGAGGAAGAAGAATCAAATTTTGTCAGAAATCTTCAAAGGGGTTCTGGAAGGTTCAGAGGTAAGCTACCTTTCAAATGCTTTGCTTGTGGGAGAGTAGGTCATTATGCTGCAAAATGTCCTTATAAGGATAAAGGAAAAGAACCTGCTAGATGGAACAAGAAACAAAGTGCAAATAAGAAAAGCTACTACACCCATGAAGATAGTGATGGCTTATCAAACAGTGATGAAGATGAACAAGGTAATAAATATAAGCTGTTAATGGCATTTGAAGATGATGATTATGAGGATGCTGTAGATGTGGATAATCTCTATAATGAAATCACTAGACTCAAGAGAGGCATAGAAGAAAAGAATGTGATCATTGATACTTTGCAATTTCAAATTGATGAAAAGGAAAAACATCTTGAAAAACTAGAAGGTGAAATTGTTGGTCTCAGAAAAGAAATTGAGAAAACAAAAGCTATTAATCTTAAATTTGTCAAAGGATCTGAAACTTTGGATGAGATTATCAGTGTGCAGCGGTCTCCTCTAAACAAGACAGGTTTGGGCTATAATGGAGAAACCTCTCAAGCATCCACCTCAAAAAGTTATCTTGATGCAGCAAGAAGAAATGAGCGGAAGAACAATGAAGATAATCAGGTAAAGCAGGGACGAATTACAAACAGAAACTGTCAGGGACAATCCTCCTTAAGGATGAACAAAAGCTACAACCAACCACAGGTAAAATCTTCTCAGTTTGGCTCAAGAATAGATGAAAATAGAAATTACAATCAGTTGGCTGGTAGATTCAATAACCGCAGAAGCTTCTTCAATGGACAATGCTTTTCTTGCCACAACTTTGGTCACAGAGCAGCTCAATGTGTTGCATATAAAACAATCATGACTAGGGAAGCTCAAAAACAAAGAAGTATGACAGGGATTACAAAAAGGACCTATAACAACTTTTCGGTTCTTGAAAATGAAGTTGAATGTTCTATTTGCAATAATTTTGGTCATAAAGACTCTGAATGCAGGAGCAGGTTTCAGGAGAAAAAGGAACAAGCCACAAGCACCAAAACATGGAGAATAAAGGAACCTCAAACAGAAAGATGTGGGATAGCATTTTATGCAGAAGGACAGGAAAATCTATGGTACATTGACAGTGGATGTTCGAAACATATGACAGGTGATAAAGAAAAACTTGAATCTTATTCTACTTTAGAAAAGGGAAAGAAAGTTTCTTTTGGAAATGATACTCCTGCAACTATAAAAGGAAAAGGTATTGCTCCTTTGAAAGAAAAGGTCAAGGCTGGAAATGTTTTATATGTTGATGGATTGAAGCATAATCTTCTAAGTGTCAGCCAGATGTGTGATCAAAAAACCGAGGTTATTTTTAGATCGAATGGATGTCTTGTTCGTGATCTTGATACAGGAAAAACAGTTCTCAAGGGCAAAAGAACTCCAAATAATCTGTACATATTTGAAGAAGGACAACAACAATGCTATCTTAGCAAGGATGAAGAGCACTGGTTATGGCATCGAAGGTTGGGACATCTAAGTTTCTCACAAATAAGGAAAGCATGCAAATATCAGGCAGTTCGCGATCTTCCAGATATCAAAATTCCAGACAACACCATATGCAAATCTTGTCAGTTTGGAAAGCAAACCAGAACTAACTTTCCAGAGAAGGAAGGATCAGCTAGCTTGCCTCTTGAGCTAGTCCATACAGATGTATGTGGTCCATTTAGGAAAAGGACACCTCGAGGAGAAGAATATCTGATATTATTCATTGATGATTTCTCAAGGTTTGTTTGGTTAGGGCTTATGAAGCACAAAGATGAAGCATTCGAAAAATTCAAATCCTTCAAAGCATTGGCTGAAAATGAATCAGGACACAAAATTAAGTGTCTCAGATCTGACAGAGGTGGGGAGTTCACATCAAATGAATTTTTCGATTTCTGCGATGAACATGGGATAAGAAGAGAATTCTCTACAGCTAGAACTCCTCAGCAAAATGGGGTTGTGGAAAGAATGAACAGAACTATCCAACAAATGGCTCGTGCTATGCTCGATGAATCAGGCACTCCTGCAACCTTCTGGGGTGAAGCTGCACATGCTGCTGTTATTATTCTTAACAAAACAAATGTCCGAGTAAACAGCACTCAAACACCTCATGAGCTTTGGAGTGGTAAAACTCCTTCCGTGAAGCACTTCAAAATCTTTGGGAGCAAATGTTATATCAAGAATACTGATGAGCAACTTGGCAAACTTGAACCTAGAGCAGATGAGGGCATTCTTCTTGGTTATTCTCCACATAGCAAAGCATACAAGTGCTACAATAAAAGACTTGGCAGAATTGTTGACAGTATTGATATAGTGGTTGATGAGAAGGGATATATTCCTAGGCAAGTTCATCATGAAGACATTGAAGAAGATGAAGGTTACTCTCAAAGGCGAAATAATGAAGAAGAAGAACCTCAAGAAGAAGAAGAATCTCAAGAAGAACCAGAGGAGCAGACAAGAACGGAAGAGAAGACTCCATCCAGATATGTTCAAAAGAATCATCCAGAAACTCAGATTGTGGGGCAGAAAGAAGCAGGAGTACAAACAAGAAGGACACTTGCAGAAGCTTCAAGCTACTTGGCATTACTCTCCTCCACTGAACCACAAAATGTGAAAGAGGCATGCAAAGATGAAGGTTGGGTCAAAGCAATGGATGAAGAACTTGAGCAAATCGAAAAGAACAACACTTGGGAGTTAGTTCCTAGACCAAAAGATAAGAATGTAATAGGAACAAAATGGGTCTTCAAGAATAAATTAAATGAAAATGGAGAAGTAATTAGAAACAAGGCCAGACTTGTTTGTAAAGGGTATGCACAGCAAGAAGGAATAGATTTTGAAGAGACCTTTGCTCCTGTGGCAAGACTTGAGGCCATCCGAATGTTCCTTGCTCTCTCAAGCTTTCAAAACTTCAAGGTATTTCAAATGGACGTGAAATCAGCCTTCCTGAATGGAGACTTAGAAGAGGAAGTATATATTGAGCAGCCAGATGGTTTCATTCTTGGGAATGATCCAAACCTTGTATGCAGATTGAAAAAGGCACTCTATGGACTCAAACAAGCTCCAAGGGCTTGGTACTATCGGTTGGACAAATATCTTCACCAACAAGGCTTTTCAAAAGGATCAGCAGATAGCAATCTCTATATAAAAGTTGAAAATAACAAATTGCTAATTCTTGTTGTCTATGTAGATGATATTATTTTTGGCAGCAATGAAGAGACTATGAGTCAAAATTTTGCCTTGGTTATGCAGAAAGAATTCGAAATGTCACTTCTTGGAGAATTGACATATTTTCTTGGATTGCAAATCCAACAAAATGAAGGAGGTATCTTCTTGTCTCAAACCAAATACCTCAAGCAGATCTTGAAGAAGTATGGCATGGAAGAGTCAAAGCCAGTATGTACACCCATGGTTACAGGATGCAGCCTCAGTGCAAATGATGAATCAGCAGCAGTCCACCAACCCACTTATAGATCCATGATTGGGAGTTTGCTTTATTTGACAGGTACTCGACCAGATATTACACATGCAGTAGGAATGGTTGGAAGATTTCAAGCCAACCCAAAGGAAACTCATCTTCAGGCAGTCAAAAGAATCTTCAAATATCTTCAAGGGACCCAAAACTATGGCTTATGGTATCCTAGAAATACAGATCTCACTCTTCATGCTTACACAGATGCAGATTGGGCTGGAAGTGTGGATGATAGGAAAAGCACAAGTGGAGGTGCTTTCTTCATGGGTTCCAGATTAGTATCTTGGTTCAGCAAGAAACAAAGTTCGATTGCCTTATCTACAGCTGAAGCAGAATATGTGGCTGCAGCATCTTGTTGCACACAACTTCTTTGGATGATGCAGACCTTGCAGGACTTTCAAATCACTTGCACTCCACCTGTCTCTATCTTATGTGATAATACAAGTGCAATCAGCATTTCAAAGAATCCAGTCATGCACTCAAAGACCAAGCACATACCAATCAAGTACCATTTTCTTCGAGAACAAGTGCTTGAGCAGAAGGTCAAGTTGGAGTATGTTCCTTCTAAGGAGCAAGTTGCTGATATTCTCACAAAACCACTGCCCAGGGAAACTTTTGAATATCTCAGACAAAAGCTGGGAGTAGTTGATGCTTCATCCTGTTGTTGAAGTTTGTTTGTTCTACAGAAAAGTTGGTATACGCAGGTTACGGAAGGGATATGCGCGTATACACGCGGTTTCATGATGGGTAAGTCGCGTATATGTTGGACGCTTGTTGCAGAAAGTATATCCGCGTACATACGCTGTTTTATACAGGAAAAATCGCGTATATGAAGTTCTGAACAGCAAGGGAAAACTCTGAAGTTCTGAACAGCAATGGGAATATCAGAATTCTTCAGGCACAGTTTCAGGGAGTGCAACAGGCACAGGTTCAGGGGGAGCAGCTTAAAAGTCTCATAAAGCATTGTTGGCATTCAGATGTTTTGGTTGTTGGTTTCAGGAGAAGGAGCTCAGAAAGAAATCCTGGTTGCTGATCTAACAAGATGTTTATCAGATGCTGCTGGTGCCTTTCCTAAGTCTTGGTCTAGATCTGTTGTCTCTATGTCATGTATCTCTCTTGTCATATTTCTTTTATGGTGTCAAGGTCATGTAACGGCCTATGTTGGTTTCCCCACTATGCCTGGGATGAATGCTGTAATATAATTGGTTGTTTCTGATATGTCCCCTCTTGGTAGGGAGTATGGATGTATGTATTGAGTCTTTTGGTGATAGGACGGTCCCTTATGGTGTATAAGTCTTGGTTCTTGTTGAAGAACATCTTTTGCAGATCTGGCCTACTGTCAGGGGGAGCACGAGTCAGCACAGCCAAGCAGAGGTATCAGCATGTCCTCAGGGGGAGCACAGCCCTTTGCCCTTGATGTCAAAGGGGGAGAGTGACTTGGTGTGGTGGTTGCCATCAAGTCCAAAGGGGGAGATTGTTGGCATTATGATTCAAGTGTTGTCCTTGATGGCAACTCACTCAGAGGTTGGTACAGGTGCTCAGAGGTTGGTACAGGTGATGGCAACTTAATCAGAAGACAGATCTCAGTACAGCATGCCAAGGAAGCTAATACACGCCGTTTCGTTAAGACCAAGTCGCGTGTACACGCTAGTTCGATTCAGAAAAAGCGCGTGTATGTGGAAAGGTTCCTTTGGTCCATGGTGGTTAGTCCTTGGAAGTTGTGCCTATGATTTCGGACCATTATGTCTCGACGGGCGTGTCGATCCCTAGTTTTAAAGTTGATGGTATTGTGTTACTATGGTTTTGGCTCTTGGTATTGAGAAAGGCCTAAGGCTATATAAGGAGAAGAAGATCATTAGGCAAAATTATCTTTCGACAAGGCTTGAATATCTAAGAGAGAAAGAGATCTGATATGCAGGGTTCGGGTTGCTTGATATGAGCTAAGGAGAAATCACATCGGCGGATGGAAGACTAGATCTAAGGACAAATCGGGATCTAATGGTTTGAAAGGCTCTATTATGATATGGTTGATTATGCGTATTTCTAGATCTGCATACTGTCGCAATATTATGTTCTGGATCTAACTGATGTCTGGTACAGCTGCAAGTTGAGAGAATCTATTTTTAGATCTGTACGCAGGTTGGCTTAAGTAAAAACGCGTGTACACGCGGGTTTCGCTCATTAAAGTAGCGTATATCTCTTAAAGCTTATTTTTGGGTTTTGCAGTTGGATCTGACTGTTATTGCAGAGTTCTGTAGTCTGCCCTGGGTTCTGGTATCTGGTGATTGACAGGGTTCAGTGGTTCAGTGATTCAAAGTTTGATAATTCTAGTATTGGTTGTTTTATGCTTCATGGATCTGTTATGAAAGTTGAATGAATTGGGTTCTACAGATTGAATGATGTGCTTCAGGAATATCCAGTCTGAAAATGTATGAAAGGTGGTACCTGAAAGAAAGAAGATTGTAGGCCAGCACCTACGTACTAGTATCTTGGCTAGTACAAGAGCAAAGGGGGTTGGAGCTCCCTTCCAAGGAAGTTTGGAGAACGAGAGAAGGTTGTAGCCTTCTGCAGGTTGTAGCCTGCGTACTGGTACAAGGCTGCACCAGTACAAAATATTGTAAACTGAAGTTTCTTATTAAAGAAAGATAGAGACAACTTGCAGCAGGTGGTTTTCACCCACATTGGGTTTCCACCTTATATCTTGGTGTTCATGTGTGTGGGTTTTGATCTGTTCTGTTATACTGCACCTGCTTACTGTTAATGTGGTGAATAATGTCCTGATGAACTTAACTGAAGAATAAGCTAACTAAATTATGAGTTTTCTTCTTATACGCTGTTTTACTTAATCACAGTAGCGTGTACACGCTGGTTCATCTAACTGAAGTAGCGTATATGTTTCTGAGCATTGAAAAGTTTGATTGATCTGATAATACTGATTCACCCCCCCTCTCAGTATTATTTCCAACAATAAAATCAATCTCTTAAGATTTTATCAGCAGTTGACTTCCAATACAAATGTCCACCACAGTCCCCTACATGAAATTCTTTGAGCACTTTGTCAGTTTCATCCTTTGTTAAGCAATTTAGCAAAATGCCTTCATGATTTTTCCAAAACAAAACATTATCTATAATACAGAATTTTGAAGCTTTCATTTTGAGAAATCTCTTTTTAGTTCTGGATAACCCTGGAGGAGCCTGCAGGTTTAACAATACATAAATTATATCAGCATAACAAGGTGATTTTAAAAAGGCTTGATTGATCTGTGGAGTCGCCATCTCCTGTTCATTATCCAGTTCATTGATGTCAAGGGCTTGAAAGTTGGTTCCAGTCATCAATTTAGCTAATCCTTGTCCTTTTATCCACTTTGTTGGTTTAATTTCAATGTCATATTCGAAAATGCTAGCTATCCATTTACCTCTTTTGCCTTCTATTCCTTCTTGGGTTAGAATATCCTTGACCACAGTATTTTGCACATAAGCTATTACATGAGAGTATAAAATGTAAACTCTGAAGTCCTTAATAGCTTTTACAAGGGCATAAGCTTGTTTTTCCATGATATGATATTTAAGTGGTGCATCTCTAAGTGCTTTGCTGAAAAAGGAAATGGGTTTTTCACATCCTTGGTCATGTTTCTGTAATAGGACAGCAGCAATAGTACGTTCAGATGCAAACGAGAAGATTATGAAATCCCTATCAAATTTTGGGCTTGTGAGGACTGGTGTTTTAATTAAAGCTATTTTGATTTCTTCAAAGGCTTGCTTGGCTTCTATTGTCCACTTGACTTTGGAATCTTTCTTCAGCATGTTAGTCAACAATCTTATTAGTTCAGCCAAGTTGGGTATGAATCTTCTTAGAAAATTGATCTTTCCTAGGAAAGCTTGGAGTTCTTTGATATTCCTAGGGTGAGGAACTTGTAAAATGGCTTGTATTCTATATGGATCAATTCTAATGCCATATTTTGAGATTATGTGACCTAACAGTTTGCCTTCTTCTAGGCCAAATAATGATTTCTTAGGATTGAGTGATATGCCATATTTTCTGCAGATTAAAAACACCTGTCTCAAATGTTCTAAATGTTCCTAATCTGATTTTGAAAAAGCAGTGAGATCATCAAGATATATGACCAGGAAATCATGAATCTCTTTTGCAAAGGCTATGTCTATGGCTCGTTGAAAAGTTGCCCCTGCTTTTTTAAGTCCAAATGGCATTTTTACATACTTGAAGGTTCCCCAAGGTGTTGTAAAAGCAATCTTATCTTGATCATCAGGGTGAACTAGGATCTGATTAAAGCCTTAGAATCCATCTAGTAGTGAAATTATAGAAGCTCCTAATACCCTTTGTAAAATGTGATCCATCTTGGGTAAGGGGTAATGATATTTTAAAGAGACTTTATTCAGATTTCTCAAGTCAACACACAACCTTATTTCTCCCATTTTCTTCCTAGTGGGTACTAGATTTGAGATCCATTCTAAGAATCTCATGGGCGCAATTATTCTAGCTTCGTACATTCTTTTGACCTCCTTTTCAATAAGGAGAAGGAGGACAGGATTGACCCTTCTAATTTTTTGTTTGAAAGGTTTTTTATTTTCTTTGAGGAGTATTGTATGCTGGATCACTGAAGTATCATAGGACTTAAGGTCTTCATCGCTCCATGCAAAACAATCTTAAGATTCTTTAAACAACTCAATGTATTTCAGTTTTTGGTCAGGTGGCAATGCTTTGGACAATTTTATCATTTTAGGCTTCTGTTCAATGCCTATGTTGCAGTCCTCAATTTCTGCGTTCAATGGCTGCATTTTTGGCTTTCTTGGAATATCATTAGAGTCAAAGATATCCTCCAGAGGAATCAAGCCTATGGGTAAAAAATTATCCTTTAACTCAATCACTTCAAACTCTCCTTCAACAATTTCATCAAAGTTTATTTGTTTCAGCTCTTGTAATTTTTTGCTGGTAAATTTTGTTGGATGTAAAAATTTTATTTGTTGTTTCAGCTGAAATATGTTTTTCAATTTTGTCTATTTGTTGATCTTCATAAATGGTGCTTGTGTCTATGTTTTTGGTTGAAAATTCCTCTTTTAAAGTCAGGAAATTGTTGATCTGAGTGTCATTGTCAAACACCTGCCAGTTTTTAACATTGTCTGGAATAGCAGGTCTGTGTTTAATTTCAACAGTAAAATGATGGTTAGGCTCAAATGGTAGCTTACAAGTGCTGGCAAATGTTGCCAAACTGTGAGCATGCAAATTGTGTTTCCTTGAAATTTTGGTAAGCTGTGATTCTAGAAAGGTATTGAGTATTTCAAGTACTACCCCTCCATAAGCTCTTAACCTGAGATCATTTGTGACAAAGTTTCCTTTCATCTATTGAATAATCAAATCAAAGTCTCCCAAAATTGAAATCCTAGCTGCCTCTAGACTTTTGATGAGTTTGAGTCCTAGCAGAAGGGCTTCATATTCAGCCATGTTATTTGTACATCTAAAATTCAGCCTATATGCATGTCCTTCAGCATAATCATTTTGCATGTTATGTTATTCACTTACCCATCAAATTCTAGATACCATAGGATTTCTTGATGACAACGAGCATCAGGAGTTTTAGAAACTCTCTTAGTGGGCAAATTTGGATTTTGTAAATCATATGGCTTGCCTTGTGTGTTTGTTGCATCAATTATTTCAACAATTTCTAAATCTTGAGCAGTGGATTCTTCATTTTAGCTGATTCTAGAACCTTGTCATTAGTTTTGGGACAAATTTCAACATTGTATAGGATGAAAGAATCCATATCAAAATGCATGGAATAAATGGGGAAATTTTGGGGTTTCTCTTGACTGCTGACCACATATTTCATCAAAGTTTCCTGGTACAATCTCTTTGGCTGGCCAAAGACTGAAATGGTGGCATAAGACATGTCCAATTGTAAAGATACCTGGAGCTTTGCACCCCAAGATCTGGACAAAAGCATTCCATATTTTGGTGGGATATCAGCTACCACCACATCCATTAAAATTGTCTTGGCAGGGTATTGGACTAATGACACACACAAATCTTTAATTAGGCCTAGACATCTGACCTGGCTAGAATCAAATGAGAACAAGTCCTTGTATGGCCTGGTGATATCTAGGTCCAACCTTTCCATCACAAATTTAGGCATTAGATTATGGGAAGCTCCTGAATAAAACATTGCATTGTGAAGTACTTTGTCATGGATGTTTAGACTTACATAGAATGGAGGAATTCCTCCATCTACTGATTTTCCATTTGCTTCAGGGCCAAAAATCAACTCTGGATGGACATCTAGGACATTCACTACATCTCTATTCTCTGAAATTTGAAGTGATCTGCTAATTTTTTCTCTATAGACCTCATGTTTAGCCAATTCGGAAAATGGAATGGTTATTTTTAACTTGCCTATTTCGGTTTCTAGGTTGAAAGGTTTTTCGACTTGAATCTTTGCATTCCGGGCAGTAAGATTTTCTTTTTCTGTTGTGTTTTCAATGGTTTTTTCTCTATCAGGAGTGTTGTTATGAACTAAATCTGCTTTAAAGTCAATTTCAGGAGATTTGTTTACATTTTCTTTTGGAGGAAAGGAGGTGGATGGCTGACTGTTTGATGGTTGTAAGTTTGATATGTCCTCAACCGTGGGCTCTTTCGGGTTGAGGTCTTTTCTAGCCGGGAGTTTTATAGGGGAAGTTTTATCCTTTGCTTTTTTAGGTTGCTTGGTATCTTTCTGCTTGTTGGATTCAGTAACATCTATCGTTCTGCTTCTCAATTTATATTGTTTATGAACCTCATAGACAGTTGTATCATATCCCTCTCTGAAATCAAATGATTCTCCCGATTTGGTTTGAAATTTATTGAAAGTATGGGCTTCTTAGTCATCCTGGGTTAAAAAGATTTGTTGTTCACTATTTAGACCCATCAAATTAATCTGAGTATCCTCTGTTGGCTCACTAGAGGTTGAAGCTTCAGCATAGTTTTCTTAGAATGGAGGTCGAATGTTTTGGTCAGGACCAGCCTTCCCAGTGTTAGGATTTTGATTTTCCTGAAGTTTGGATTTCTTGCGGTGTTACTTGGTTGACCCTCCCAAGAAGATTTCCTCTCAATTGTTTGTACTCTATCACCCAATCTATCCATTCCTTTGATAATTGCATCTAGTTTTTGCTCAAATGCAGAAGGTTCTTCTTTGAAGGGAGTTCTCCTTTCAACTCTAGCTCGAGCTCATTTAGAGATAAGATTGGCCTCTACACTGACAGATATGCTCTGCATGTCTTCTAAGCTTGGAGGAGCTCTTTCCCTAAGCTGGTAAGCCATGTCAGAATAAAATCCATCAGGAAATTTGATCAAGGCCAAGTCTGGTGGAGGTCTAAGGTTCTGAGGAATAGCATTGTACACATTATTGAATCTGGCACAGTAGTCTTGGACAGTTTCTTGTGGACCCCTTTTCAGGCTTTCATATTCTGATAGGATGTGTAATGGGTCCTTCTTTTTTTCCCATCTGTTCAAAAAGGTTTGATAAAGGGCATCTGGGTCGGTAATAGTGTTTACAGGAAGTGCCCTAAACTAGGTCCTTACATCATCGGTTAAGCTCTGAACAAAAATTTTCATTCTGACATCATTATCATCAATTTCATAATTTTCAAAATAATCCATCATTTTCTTAGTATGTTGTTGTGTTGTGTAGGTACCAGTACCATCGAAATAGGTAATCTTGCTTTGATAATCTTGAAGTATAGCCCCTGGATTTGCAGGAAACTGCAGGGAAGCATATCGATTTGCCATATTAACAGGGACAAATATGACAGCTGGGAGAATAGGGATAACAGTGGAAATATGTGTTGTGGATGGGGGAGTGGAAAAAATGCTTTAAAGTGATGATGGTGAACTAGAAGAAGCTGCAACAACGCTAGAAAGGGTTGCTACTTTTCCGGGAGTAAGCTCAATTTAGATAGATTTCTGCTGAGGTGTGTCAAGGTTTAAATCAGTAGAATTTTCTTGATTATTTCAGCTTCTAAGGTTCTCTGGGATCAAATTGGGATTTTCAAAGATAGCTAGAGGATTCGGATCTGGATTTGATCTAGTGTAATGGAATTTCTTCTTTGGAGCCAACTTCTAAATTTGTTTTTTGGGTTTTTTCTAGAAGTATTTGAAGGATACAAGTTTTGACAATATTTTAAAGGAAGCTTTTGAGATATAGGAGGCTTTGGGCTTTCCTTTAGATATGTTTAAACAAGGAAACTAATCAAGTTTTTTAGACAGCTGTTTAAAGCCTAAAACTATACTAGAGATAGATTGAAGCAGCGTTTGTTTACTCCTATAATTACATAGCAAAAACAGTTTCAAAGGCTACCTGACTAACTTCAGGTTCCATCTATAGTTTTAGAAACTAGATAGCAGTAACAAACGATCATTCAGTTCCCCAGTGGAGTTGCCAATGATGTTATCGCTCAGGTTGTTCCCCAAAGTTGTGAGAAAAGGGAATACGGTCGAGGTAACCACTAACCAATCTTTTAGATTCAGATTCTAGCCAATCTGCAGCTATAGAGGGCTCTCTATTTATGTTTTAGCTTTTTTTTGGGGTATATTAGGCTAGTTATGAAGTACAAAGGTTTGTTTGATTTTTGGATGGTGACATTCAATAGAACACGGGTGAAAAATATGAGAAGTTCAGTCCATTGGGTTAATGGAGTCAATGAAGATGAACTGTTGGGTATGGTTTCTTTGACAGAGGGAAGGACTACAGAGCAAGGTAATTAACCATTGAGTAAACTGTAAGCTGGAATCAGGTTAAATGGAGTCAGGGGGTGAAGGGTAATCAAGAATCCTTCATCATGTTGACAGAGGGAAAGTGGATGAATATTGCTAGGGAGCAGTTAAGAATTCCTCAGCTATATTCAAGATATAAGAACCAGGGAAATAGGAGCAGTTAAGAATTCCTGCTTATGCTAATTCTGGAGAAAACATAAAAAATAACAGAGATTGAACACAAAGTACAGTTAAGCAAGTTCTGGGTTATTCTTTTCCTCTGTAATTTAGAATATGATATATAAATGATATATAAAACACAAAAACAATAAAACATGAGTTAAAAAGACTTATTGATCCATGAAATAATTTGAGAATTTTGCAACATAGTCTTCTACCATCAATTCCACAACCAAAGAGTTCAACAACAAAGCATTCCAGCAACCTTTTATTCAGAAGAGTTCTCAAAGTTACAGCGCAGTTCCAGAATGGTATCACCAACCCCTAATACTTAGCTTGGGGAGGTATTTGTACAAAAATGTTTACAAAATATCTCAAAGAGATAATATCTTGCAATAACTTCTTTCACCTACTCTACAGGAGAAGTAAATGATCTTGAAAACAGGGAGAAATGAATGCAGAAGTAAGAGATGCTGTGCTGGCCGCTCAGTTGGTGAGATGCATTGATTATTTTCTCAGCGAGTCGGCCAATGGATACTTTAATGATATTCTGCGCTGTTGGCGTTACTTTCTTGGGTGCTTTAGTTTCGCTTTAATAGACCATTGCCCAACGCGATTTTTATCTGCTCTTTTCTCCACTTTATGATATCCCTTGTGTTCCAGGAAAAATAAACAAAACTTTGAAATCCGCCTACAAAATTTCCAACATACTCTGCCACCACTGGTCATCTGGTAATTGGTGTCTGCGCATTTTTATTAGAGTTTCATCAACGTCCATGTACCTAAAGAAAGTAGGTTGGACTGTGAAAAGATGTCTCACTTCATGCTCAATAAAAAACAGATTTTCTAAATTGTCATACAGGCTCTGTCCAGATGGGAGTGCCTTCTCTCCTGCAGAACTTGATGATGCTGTGACTTTATCATCCACATATGTATTCAACCTGTGTACATAGTCTGCATGTGTCATTAGTCTATAGTCATTGGTTAATAAACTAGGCAGACCCTTTTCCTCGAAAGCTATAAACTTCTGTGTGAAAGTGTTTATCTCCATTTGCATGTCTTGGCACTTCCTCTCCAGATTTTTTATGAAGTTCCTCCTGGTCAAAACTCTTTTAATTGTTAGGATGGTGCTTGTCATGTCCCTAATATCTAGTGCTGTCAGCTCTTCCTTGGTGTGGATGTTCAAAAACTGTATTAGCCTATTGGCCTGTTCGGGCATGTGTCCCAATGAATCCCTGGCCTTTTGAATTTCTACTTGAGCTGCTATTACCAAATCAAACTGCTCATGAATTATCTGTATTGATTTCCATTCATCAGTGATGGATTGGCCAATGTTGGCCCACAAACTGCCCCTGATTTCTCCGAGAGGCTTGTCTAAAAAGAGGTCCTTTTCCAATGCCTTTACTTTATTCTCTAATGCTTTTACCTCCCTTGTTTTTTTTGCCACAATCATTTTAGATTTGTCATAACTTATTTCCAACTTGGCCAATTTCTCTTTAGCATCCTTTAATTCTGATACTTGGAGCCTTAGATCCTCCATAGCCTTTATTAATTCCTCAGTGGTCATGGTAGTGCTGCTACCTGCTGTTGTTGTTGCTGAAGTACTTGGTGTTGTTGATGTCGGGATAGTAGGAGGGATTGTTGTTGTAATTGTAGGAGGAGTAGTTGTAACTATTGGAGCTATTTGAGATGGCTGGGAGGTCGACACTCCCTGCTTTTCCTGTAGTGCTTTCTCCAATGCCTGCTCTATTTCTGCCAATCTCTCATTCATTTTCATTAGCAGGTCCATCATATCTTCCTGTGATTTTTGCTCAACAATCTCTGTAGTTTGGGGATGCATAGTAATGGGTAGCTTGAGTTGTTTCCTGAGAGCTGCAATGTCTTCTTCCTTCTTTTTTATTAATGCTTTAATGCCTTTGGCATCCTTGGGATCATGTCCTAGCTCAATGATAATTTCTTCCAAGGATTTTATCATGTTATCCTTGGCTAAAGAGGAAGCCTTTTCCAACTCTAATTGGGCACAGGTATTATTTAATGAATTCTACAATTTGTGGGTCAAGAATGCCTTATCTACCAATGTGGAGTATACCATTTCTCTAGTTTTTTTGAGCAACTCAATCTGGTCCATTGGATGAATGTCTTTGGCTAATACTTCTAGATTGGTCCTAATGTAATTAGTAGCTGACTGTGGTTGCTGCATCTTGGGCTTAAAGTGACTAAGAATCATCTTTCCTTCTTGAATGTCATATGCTGGCATTAACCTTTGTTGATTTGTGGGGGCCATCTTCGGTAAGTGATTATAAAGTTTAATTCTTATTGGCTCATTCTTTTCCTTTATTTCAGTAAATTTCTTCTTAATGTTAGAGCCTTGCCTGCTTTTTGGACTGGTAGAAGAGAATTCCACACTATGTTGTCTTCTGATCTCCTGCCTGTGTGAATTGGCTGATGTTTCTGTGACCGGGGATGTATCCTGGCTGACTACTCTTTCTTCCCTTAGACTGTCTATGGTCTTCTGAATAAACTCCTCCTCTGATAGGGGGTTCATTCGCTGCCTTTTCTCCCCTGGTTTCTCTGCAGAACCACTAATCGGTGTGTCTTATTGCCTGTTCCTTTTCTTGCCTCTTTCCTCATTTAGAGGAGTTTGTAGTGCAGGGATTTCTGGGGTCTTTGTCTGAGCTGGAGGAACCTGCCCTTGGCCTTGTTCGTTTGATGTAGCTGGTTGGTCTATCATTATGTCCTACTCTGAACCTATTACTTCCTTGCCCTTTGTTGACCCTGTACTGGCTTTTTGTGTGGGCTGCTGAGAAGTCCCGGCAAAAGATGTATCACCTCCTGTGTGTTGAAGCAGCTTGAAGGATACCTATCCAAAAGAGTCTAGGTCAAGTGTTTTTTCAAGCTCTTTCATGGATTTTTCCAATTTTTCTTCCTCAGTAATCTCTTCAACTAATGTGCCTTGTACCCATTCTTGTTGGTTAGCATACTGTTAAATTTCAGGGATCTTGTGGTGAACATATGTTGTTAGCTTGTTTTTCACTTTTCTATAACTTATGAAATGTTCGGGGTCATATGGTGCCCAATAAAAACTTTTTTTCAACTTAAGTTTCTCCCCTAAAATCTTGTCAGCCTCTTCCCAGGCTTCCCTTTTATTGAAGATAAACGGGCCCAATTGATTTCTTATTTTCAGCTGTGCCTTTTTCTTGGCAGCATAGAAATGAGTCAAATCTGAGCTAATAAATTGCCTAAAGTATTCCAGGGAAAACAGTCTCATAGGCACATATTTTGGCAGTTTATAGGGGCATAGCGCACAGCCATATATTCTGATCTCAGTGTGATTCTGGTAAAAGTACTAGTCACCTATACTGTAGCCTTTTGAGAGATGTAAAATTTTCTACATTTCACCAGAGAGTCTGGCAGGAGGAGTTGTCATCAATAAAGAAGAGGCTGGGTGTATGAACAGGTCAATGAATTCACAATAAGTATAAGGGGAGTCACTAACACGGTGGAAGACTGAGGTCCAGAAGATTACAGACCTTCGCTCTCCTTTGAGATCCAATTTTCTAAGGGGAATTTGAAAACTATCTGGTTGATTGTACAGCAGCAAATGATATATGTATGATGTGTATTTAAACACTCTTTCTCTATCCAGGTTCATAAATTGCTCATGGATCTTATCAGCTATAAAGGTGGCATAATCATATTTGACAGCAGGGGGTTGTCCTGGAGTAAACATGGACAACAAAACTAAGGTAGTCTCATCAACATACTCACTGGTTTTAATTCCCAGGATGTAGGAAACCATGTCTATAATGAATTTCCCTACTTCAGTAAACTAAGTATGCAGATAAGGAGGAGGTTGCCGGCGCTGGGAATTTGGTTTCATGAATAATTGAGCTATTCTAGTTATCTCTAAATTGGGCAGTTTGGCACCTTGGTCAAACAAGAATCCCATGGAAAGAGGAGCCAGAGGCTGAGTTGGCTTAAAGTGTAGCATCTCATTTATGGATTGAGGGGTAATGTAAAATAAGACAGTCCCATATGGAGCCATAACTGCTCTTTGAGTGGGGTCATAATTGGCACAGCATAAGTGGAGGATATCAGGGAGCACATTTACTGAGGGGAGGTAGTACATGGGCGTGTTGGACTACCAAATTCCATAGACATCGGTATTTCTGCGATAACTATTCCTAATTTCACAAAAAGCTTGGAGGTGAGGTTTGTCACCAATTAAGTCATTAATCTAGAAATCTCTGTCAGCAAGGGGCAAGCATTCCAATTCTTTTTGTGGTGCATTGAGGGGTGCAATATTGAGGGCAACAGGCGTAGGAGTTTCCATGTTTGCTCACTGTGTTTTTAGCTGTGGAAGTCGGGTTTTTTGTGGAAAATGGAAAAAAAAAGGGGTGGTTGGGGTGTATTTTTCAAGAGCTATAGACTGAATTTGTGTGATTTTTGGTTTTACGGATGTAACTCAAAGAAAAAACTAGAAATATCCAGGGTTTGGAGGCAATTGAGTAAATACCTGTGTTTTTGGGATGTATACGAGAGTAAATGGCAAGTTGGGCAATGATTTTCAGAGCAGGATGCCGGATTATGGAGGCTGGGTGGTGGACTGGAGCTCCTATAGTCTACTAGACGTAAATTTGTACGCAACGGCTTTGTAATAATAATGAATAGAAATAAGCGAAAACGACAGTTTAACGGGATTTTTTAACAAAATTTGGCTTCGCGGGCTTTTGGCGCATTTTTCGCGTGACGTCAGCATGACGTAATATTTGTTGTGTAGCGGGGTAAAGCGGGTGACGTGGTGGATGACGTGGCAAATGACGTGGGTGATGATGTCAGCAAGGGGAAGCGGGGGGCGGTAAGTGGTATTATCCTGCACCGCTTTTGGACAAAAGCTATTTTGGGCGGAGGGGTCGCGATAACACTGGTTGGGTGCCACCTGTTTCTTATACGGAAGCAAAACCGCCATTTTCCCGAGTGCTAATATTCAGCCATCGGAGGGGTTCCGATATCGCTATGGGTTGTCCAATGGGAAAGCCCGGATCGGACAGTCAATAGTGGATGGAGTTGGCGGAGGAGTATGGCGCGGGGTCCCATCGTAATATTTAACGAATTTGTAATGTTTCGTGGTGTATTTGTTTTGGGTTTGTCGGGCGAGTTGGTTATTTATTTAACCAAATGTTAAATAAACCCCATGTTATGCGCACGCAGGGTTATTAATGGCCCCAGATGAGCCATTAACCCCATAAACATTGGTATATGGCTATATTTAGCCGAGGGCGGGATATTTAGTTTTCTTGGGGTTTTTATATGGCTATATAATATGGGGGGGGATTTTATGTAGGAACTATATAATAGAATTAATATGTTAAAATGAGAAATATATTCAAACAAAGCATTAAGTCAGGAAGTGGAACTTAGGCTTAGGGGAGTGAAAGTTATCCAAGTTATGAATTTGGAAAACCTAGGAAAAAGGAAGAAAAAACTTTTTACACAAGAAATGTGGCTTCAATGTCCTAAGTAGAAACAGAGTTTCACTTAGTCTTTTTCGTGAAATGAAGTGAACTAGGAGCACTGAGCAGATCCCAATGTCCTTGTGAGGAGGTTAGTAAGTATTTTTTGGAGAAATAAGGAGGGAAGTTAGTCATCCTCCATCTTCTTTGTATCCACCTTTCCATGGCACTTATGATATCCATGAGATAAATCATTTTCAAAGGACAAAATTGCTCAAAAACCTGCTTCAGCAACATCAAAACTGCCTATCCATCCTAATACACCTAACATTTTTTCTTCCTTTTTCCTTGGGTGCATTTGAACTAGAAAACCCTTACTTTCTTCTTTTCTTTTAGCTGTAATCCTATCTAAGTCTGCCCTTATTTCTTCCAGGGGCTCATATTTAACTGTTGAGCTCCTTTACTTCTCTGCCTAACTACTTATCTGTCAAGCTTGAACTGTTTGGACAGAATTCATTCTCTATCTCTACAACAAGAAATTTAAACATGGACTGGCCAAGATTAAGATGTTTGGCCATCCATCAACTATGACAGAAGTCACTGATTGCACATATTGAACTTCTCTGCCAAAATAGGATAGTAGTGGAATTTTGGACTAGCACACTTTCCTGGTATTTTCTTTGGGGTTTATTTTCTTTCTTTTTGACCAATTCATTCTTTTTGCCCTTTGATTTTTCTTTTAGAGCATACCCTCTTTTCATTTTTTAAATTTTTTATTCTTTCAAAATATGGAACCTTTGCAGCATGGCAAGGATGAACATATTTGGCATTTCATCAGTTAATCATGAAATATTACACCTATTGGTATAGGAGCATAACATAATTGACGTAACAGAATGTAGGTCATAGGGTTGCAATCTGACAAAATGGTAGTTTTGCAAAAGAGGATATAGTGTCGAAATCTTTGTACTGCTTGAACAGCTGCTAGAGCCAGTTTTTCAACATAGGAGTACTTGCTTTCTGTATAATTTAAGTTTTGGCTTAAATAATAGACTGGATGTTCAATTCCGTCGTCTTCATGTACTAAAACCATTGTGATGCTTGTATCTGCTGCAGCAAGATACAGGTTAAAGTATTTTTGATAGTCAAAAGTGTACATTAATGATGATTTTATTAGGGAATCCTTTAAAGTGTCAAAGGAATCTTGCGCAACCTGATCCCAGTTGAAGGGCACTTCTTCTTTTTTTCAAAAGATGTGTATAACCTTTAGCAAGTTTGGCGTAATTTGGAATGAACCTCCTTAGAAAGTTTGCTTTCCCTTGGAGTTTCTAAATCTGAAGCAAATTTGAAGGTGGAGGCATGTCGATGATTGCTTAAACCTTACATGGGTTGAGTCGAATCCCATCCTTAGAAACTATGAAACCAAGTAGATGACCAGAACCGACACAAAACACACACTTGTGTGGATTGAGTCGTATCTTGTAGTGTCGGGAACGTAGAAATATAGCTCTCAAATGCTGCGAATGATCAGTCCGCTTTCACGAATGAGCCGGTAGATCATAGAGATATGGTTGAACGATGTGTTTGATGTCGTGGAAGGCATAGTTCGTTTCCCTCTGAAACATTTCCCATGCGTTCTTTAAACCGAAAGGTAGTTTACGGTATGTGAATGTGCCCCATGGACATATAAATGCAATCTTCGACTGGTCCTGTGGGCGGATGTTTATTTGATTATATCTGGAAAATCCATCCATGAATGAAAATATTTCGCATCTGGTGCATTCATCAATTATCTGGTCGATGAAGGGTGTAGGGTAGTTGTCCTTTGGACAAGATTGATTTACATCCCTGTAATCGACGCACACTCTAATCGTTCCTTGATTTTTCATCATAGGAACAATATTCAATACCTAATCAATTAGAGGAACAGGGTAAATGAAACCAGCATGTAAAAGTTTTCAACTTCTGCTTTGATGGCAGCAGCTTTCTTCTAGTGAACCTGTCTAAGCCGCATGATGTAGATGTAAAATTCCTAAATATGCAATCTAAAATGATAAACAGTCATTTTTTTTCTTTTAGCAATGAAAATTATAGATACTAAGGGAAGAAGAGTACGATTCTTTCAACAGAGAGCAGAGAGCACACACTAAATGCAATTTTCCTAAATCATTTTCCACATGCAGGCTAAATGCAAATGCACATGCATGTACTTGTTTTTCCGTTTCCTTAATGTGAGAATGCCAAAAAGAAAACTAAGTATAGATCTGAACTTTTTATTTAAAGCGACACTTTAACAATTTCTTTTTAAAACAAAAGGAAGACTAAGACGACACTTTCAATTTCGAATAGAAAATTGTTTTTGACACTTCAAATATTTTTTTTGGATTTAAGACTTCTGTGGTTTATATCTTTTGAAATTACCAGAGAATCCACAATAAAAACCATTTTTCCGTCAACGTTTCAAATCCCAACTGGGATCCATCATCAGGAATGCTTGAATGCTTGATAGTAGAAGAGCTTATTTAAAGGATTTAAATTGTAATTAGGAGAAGATTAAAAATGAGATGGATGTCGGCTATTTTAATAATATTAATTGTAGAATTTTGAATATTTATTTTTGTTTAATTATTGATATAAATCATTATAAATTATTATTTTGTTAATCATTATTATAAAAATTAATTAATAATTTTAATATTATTAATAATTAATTGATTTTTAATATAGTAATTATTATTATGAATTTTTAATTCATATAAGCATTTAATATTAGTGTAGTATTATTTATAAAATAGTATGTGAAATATTTAATATTAGTATATATTGGTATTAAATGAATAGTAATTTTATTATATTGTATTTAATATTTAATATATATATTATATGTTAGTATAATGTTTATTATAAAATAGTATGTGGTATATTTATTATATAATGAAATTTAATGAATAATAATATTAACATTAGTGTATTTTATTAATATTAAAATTAAAATTAATAATACATATATATTTAAAAATAAAAATTAACTAGTAATTAATAATTAATAATTAATAATTAATTAATAATAAATTATTCAAATCAAATACAATGGCAAAAGTACAATCAAATATCTAGAAGAGGAAGACTTTACGACACTCTTCTTTTCGACTCAAAATGACAGTTATGACACTTCTTTTCATCAAAACGACAGTTCAATAAGGCTACTCTTAACAAAGGAGCACTGCAAATGATAAAAATACATAAAAAAACCATTCACAAATTCTGATCAATGGAGCCTGAATAATGTAAAGGAAGATGGCTTCAGCAATGATATACTGATCATAAGCAGCAAAACTACTAAATAGAGCTGAAAACAATGAAGAAAAAAACAAATTCTAGAGAGAGAAATGTTATCATTCAATCATCGCACCTGTCCTTAAGGGAAACAGGGATGCATCCCACCTGCAACACATGGGAGGTGCGATGCATCCAGGCTACCCGTTAGAGACAGTGCGATGGATGAGCGAACGAAACTGAGCTTGGTTTTCACTCAAAATTTGCAGCTAAGTTCAGTGATTTAGGCTGAGCTATGATAGACAGTAACAACAAAGTATAGGGGTATGATCTTATGAGTTTAATGAGCTACCACAACGGCACTTAGGATGTTTTCAAGTCAGATGTTCAATTCATAAACCAACCTAGAGATTGACTGAAGCAACGTTGATCTACTTTGCACTTGCATAGCAAGAGCAGTTCGAAGACTAGCTGGCTTAACTTCAGGCTCCGTTTATAGTTTATAAAGCAAACAACAGTAACAAACAAACAAAATATTCGATCCCCAGTGGAGTCTCCATTTTGTTTCCAGGAAAGCTAGTGTCTTTTCGATCTGCTAGTCCCACTAAGATGGGTAGCTATCTTAGAAACAAACAATTCAAAGTGCTTCAAGATTTCCTTTATGTATGATAGATAAGAGAGAAGCAGAGAGCACCAACCTGTATCTTCCGCTTGGCTCCTTGCTTGTTTCCTCTCTCCCTTGATAGAGCTTGCCACTCTTCTCCTACTTGTCCCACTTTAGAGAATATCTGTAGAGGCAAAGCAACAACACACCATCAAAGCATCGAGATCTATGATATCATAAACAATGTAGAATCATAAATACATTAACCATACAATTGCATCCACAAATAACAAGATTTACAAATACACAATTATATGGAGGAAAACTCAAAGAACTTTATTGATAGTAGAAGTAGAAGAGAGGATTACAACCCAACTGTCTGATCCAGCATCATCCTCCCAGCATGAAAGCCCTCTTCACCTCATGAAAAGCAAGATCACCCAACAATACAATGTTTCTTCTCAAAGAGAAACCAACAGCACTTCCTTACAAATTACAAAATTCCAGCCTTTAGATCTCTCAAACGAGGGATCCGTTTATAGATATTTGCACAGGGGTGAGTCAGCTTCTGGGTTTTTGATTAGTGTCACTTCACTGATGTTTCTTGGTTCCACTTGGAGATTTCATGATCTCTTACGCATCCCTAGGCGAATTCAAAGAGGCAAGTGTCATATGAGAAGTTTCTAGAAGATTCTCTGGGTTTCCACTTAGCAAACTGTCTCTGCCATTTGTCTACTCTCGCTCATCGCACCCTACAAAAGGCATTTTCAGTATGAATTGCACCTCTTGTGTGTAGCAAGTGAGATGTATTACACCTTGACCAAGGAGCAGTCTGTATGGTCCAGTTTTGGCCAGTTTTGAGTGGTTTTTCAAGTGGAACTTCTGGGAAATGATGTAATCAGTTGACCATGATCCTTTAGGGTGTGAAACAACACTTTTAGGGGTTTAAGTGCCCCTGGTTTATTGACATATGTGATTGAGGTTGCTGTGCCCAAATATGTCTATAACAAAAATATTGCATTGCAAAAATGTTTGAAGCAATTTGATTGTTATAGACATTTTTGTGCCTTGCACCACTGAGCATGAAATTTCAATAATCAAGGGATACAAAGTCCCTAAAACATGTTGTTCCTACCCCTAGAGGAACAAGGCTAGCAAACCACAACAATTCACAGAAGTTCTCCACCTGAAAACACTCAAAAATAGGCCAATTCTGGATCATGTCAACTGCTCCACTGAGCATCTGCGTTGAATGTCAACTGCTCCACTGTCTACCTGCGTTGAATGTCAACTGAAAAGAAGGCTACCTGCGTTGAGCGTAACTGGACAAGTGGCAGGCTCATTTCTCAAGGTGTCAATGCCCAGGAAGCTTCCAAAATGACACTTGGATCAGGGAATTCGACTGGTGATGAGTAAGAGGTTCCAAATCTCCAAGTGGAAGCAAGAACCTCCAAGTGGACTCAAGAACTAAAGTGGGAGAGGACACTAGTCAGTTTTATACTAGCCTCAAGCTGACTCATCCTCTCTCCAAAACTCCTATATATAGATCTCTCTCCATGAGGTCAAGGGAGGCTGGAATTTGGTATTTGCAAAGAATTATTGTTGGTTTGTGGCTAGAAACATTGGGTGTGTTATGCTTTGAAGGGAGCTGAAGAAGGAATTCCATTCTGCTGGGAAGGAGATGATGGATTGGAGCCCTATGGGTTGTATCTCTTCCTGAATCCTGTTACTTTCAATAAAGCTATCTTGATTCTTTCCTATATGCTGGTGTATTTTGTATGATTGCATTAGTATATTTGATTTACTTCTAATCCTGAATCATTTATCAATATGTATATTTGCCTTTGTATTGTGTTCTTCTCTTGTCGCAAGTAGTTGTTCTCTTGTCACAGGTAGCTGTTCTCTTGTGATCTCGTGGGATTCAAGTAGTTGTTCTCTTGAGCAAGCGAGGAGGCAAGTAGCTGTGGACACACAAAGATAAGAGGATCTAGTTCGAGGGACAACCGGAAGACAACGGTAAGTCTGCCGATCTCCCCTCTTTCACATTTCATAAAGGAAGAAATCATGATAGTTGTATTTGTTTGTTGCTAAGGCGCTGTCACACCTTAGGTGGATAGGATCGTCCTGCATAGGCATTTTTCCCCACAACAAATTGGCGACTCCACTGGGGAAAAATGCCTATGCAGGACGATCCTATCCACCTAAGGTGTGACAACGCCTTAGCAACAAACGAATACAGCTATCATGATTTCTTCCTTTATGAAATATGAAAGAGGGGAGATCGGCAGACTTACCGTTGTCTTCCGGTTGTCCCTCGAACTAGATCCTCTTCTCTTTGTGTGTCCACAGCTACTTGCCTCCTCGCTTGCTCAAGAGAACAGCTACTTGAATCCCACGAGATCACAAGAGAACAGCTACCTGTGACAAGAGAACAACTACTTGCGACAAGAGAAGAACACAATACAAAGGAAAATATACATATTCATAAATGATTCAAGATTAGAAGTAAATCAAATATACTAATGCAATCATACAAAATACACCAGCATATAGGAAAGAATCAAGATAGCTTTATTGAAAGTAACAGGATTCAGGAAGAGATACAACCCATAAGGCTCCAATCCAGCATCTCCTTCCCAGCAGAATGGAATTCCTTCTTCAGCTCCCTTCAAAGCATAACACACCCAATGTTTCTAGCCACAAACCAACAGCAATTCTTTGCAAATACCAAATTCCAGCCTCCCTTGACCTCATGGAGAGAGATCTATATATAGGAGTTTTGGAGAGAGGATGAGTCAGCTTGAGGCTGGTATAAAACTGACTAGTGTCCTCTCCCACTTTAGTTCTTGAGTCCACTTGGAGGTTCTTGCTTCCACTTGGAGATTTGGAACCTCTTACTCATCACCAGTCGAATTCCCTGATCCAAGTGTCATTTTGGAAGCTTCCTGGGCATTGACACCTTGAGAAATGAGCCTGCCACTTGTCCAGTTACGCTCAGCGCACGTAGCCTTCTTTGCAGTTGACATTCAACGCAGGTAGACAGTGGAGCAGTTGACATTCAGCGCAGATGCTCAGTGGAGCAGTTGACATGATCCAGAATTGGCCTGTTTTTGAGTGTTTTCAGGTGGAGAACTTCTGTGAATTGTTGTGGTTTGCTGGCCTTGTTCCTCTAGGGGTAGGAACAACATGTTTTAGGGACTTTGGATCCCTTGATTATTGACATTTCATGCTCAGTGGTGCAAGGCACAAAAATCTCTATAACAGTTGCCCCCTAAAGTATGAGGTCGTTTACCGGGTGAAATGCTTTATCCAGGAGGGTCCGAAGTTCATCCATCTGCTGGGAGGAGACCTGTAATAAAATACAATACAATACATTATGATTCATACTATTTTCATGATCTAGCTGAGGCGGACATTCCCATGCTCAGCTTTATAAATTCATTTTTGTACATAGAAAAGACGATCGTCTGATGGTAGACTGATAATTTTGGTGAAATTATCATCCTTTGAGTAGGATGATCATCTGCTGCAATGATGTACATGTCAAATGTCTTTTTTTTTCCTGAATATATATCGCAGCCCAGATGGATGAAACTAGATCCGGGGTCTTCAAACTCGTTCGATCTTCACTCTAAGTTCAAGTCGATCCATGTGAGAATTGCGCTGAAGTCGAACATGGAAAGACATCGCTTGATTACCGGTCAATGATGTAAACCGTTAACAAGCGCGAGAGGAATCACCGATAATGATAATGACCCTCAAGGTACTGCAGTACAATTCACGTGGTGTGAATAAAGGACTTGGCGTCGAACACCACGCAAAATCTTCTGGTCGAAGGTCATTGATGTATACCTGTTGCCGGAAGTGAGAAACTTGCCATTGAGGCATGCAAGCTTCAAAGTACTGAAGGGGTTGTTCCTAGATCAACTCCTTGGATAATGAGCTGATGTCGACAAGGAGCGATCCGTCAAAGGAGGGCCTTAATGAATCCCACATCAGTGACACGGAATGGAGCTAATGATTTTAATGGAGGTGAAAACAATCTGTGACATATGATTCAGGGTGGCGGTCATGAATGGATGAAGGATAATGTATGGCAGTGGATGGGACCCGGTTGACTCTTTCTAAACGACTTCTCTTGAACATACGGCGACACTGATGTGATGGATCGGTAGCATTACCCCAAATATGGAAGGTATGGCAAGACCATGGTGATGTGACCAGTGAATGAAACAACCCAACCCGATTGTGGTACGGAGGAAAAGTGTCATGTTCAAGAGCGACCTGCTACCATCAAAGTTTTCTTGATTTTTTCCCAATTTTTCCCCAGTCATTGCTGACCAGTACCTCTTTATTTTTGTCAAGCTTGAGGAGGATAACATATGCTTGTTCTATAACCTGCCCTTCGGGCAAGCCCATCGCTATGTTTTAACGAGCTTAGCGATAGTGAAACTCGTTCTCGTCTAAAGACAAGTTTGTCGCTATTTAATAATTTTAACGAGTCTAACGACAAGGATAACTCAGTCCTTTTCATTTTTAGAGAGTCTGAAAAGGTACATAAAGTTAACTCCAAAATTCCTTTTTCGTCATCTAATCCCTTAAGTCCGAAAAGGTATAAAACAATACAAAAGGGATGAGTTTTCGATATCTTTAACGAGCCAAACAAAACAAGCGCTCGATCTTTTTGTGCAATAATCCCTCAGGTCCAAAAAGATTAAAATCTAGAGGAGGGATAGCTCTTCCTGTCCTTTAACGAGCTGGAAGGCCAAAACTCGGCAATCTTTTCATATTTTACGAGTCAGTTGAAAAGAGCTTAAAGAAGACTCGTCTTTTGAGGAACGAGTGATAAACAGGGATAGCAACTGATTCCAGGTACAGGTTGGAATTTTCCAATCACGGCAGTGTCACAAGGATGGCCAGGTGAAATCACTCTTCGTAGCTGTTCCTCAAAATGGGTAAACAATCATATGGAGGTGAAAAATCGACCAAATGGAAAGTGGAGGTGGCAGGTGCAAACACGACCAAGGCTTTTATGGCTGATAAATTTACGATCACAGTGGTTATTTATCGGGATAGGTTCATTTTTTTTATAAAAATGAGCTTAAACACTGGAGGAAACTCTGCTCACTTCTTATATTTATTTTTTAACGAGCATGAAGACCGCGTTAAAACTGCTCGGATCTTGCATTTATTTTTTAACGAGCATGAACTTTATGCTAAAACTGCTCGATTACCCAGTCTTTTGATAAGAGTGTCTCATCAAGATTCTATTTTTTATGGAGCTTCATCTCACTAAGCTTTGCTCCCCATCCTTTCTTTATGCAAGTTCGAAAACGGCTAATCCTACGAGTTTAAAGGGTTAGACCTACAGGTTTAAAGGGAGGACCTAAAAATTTAAAAAATAAATAGTCGCCCCTTGCTTGCACTCCAAAAGGTTTGCATGCCCCCAGGTATAAAACAGAGTTTCAAGGTTACCTCTACTTACCCTCCACCAAAACATTTGTTTTAATCGAGAGAGGCTTACCTCTTTCAGGTTACCCAAAGATTGTCTCGTTAATATTTCAAACAAAACACTTCCTCGGCAATGTCTACCGAAATAGACAAGGGTGAATGACTGGTGTCAAACACATAACTTTGACAAAAGAATCCTATTCTAGAACAACCCCTCTTCCAACCACGGACGGGGTATGGACTAGTCATATTCTCCCGCGGAAACCTACCCTATACCCAAAGTTTTCCTGCCGAAGCAGGCCAGGACGCATGCCCCATGGGTTCCAGTCATATCCTCCCGGATTACTCGCGCTCATCAGGAGGACGGACCGTGGGTTGAGACACTTCTTGCATGAATAGACCATTTAGGGATGGCATATGACTATTTGCGATGTGTGATCCGGGAAACGAAAGTTGGTCCACGAGCTTGACCATTCTTCCTTCATGCGGAAAACACATTACTCTAAAGAGTAAGGAGACTATAGCTCCCATGCAATATATAGTATCATCCAAGGAGTAGGTTATAATCCAAGGGTCCTTGAACGACCATCACGTTCATATGAACGGTCTTCCCTTTCAATGTTATAGGCACATTGGGGAGGATCCCTAAAGGTCGACTGGTTCCTTTATCAAAACCTGATAGATTTCTCATCTCAGGTAAAAGCGCCGTCGAACCAAGCGCTTTCCAAGAAATAGAGGAAAGGATACTCACAGATGCCCCTTCATCAATGATAGTGCCAGCCATTACCATTCTGTATATTTGACAAATAATTCTGAATGGAACACTGGCTGGCAACCGGGGTCTGCCTAGTTGGTTCCAATCAAAGGACACAACCAGGTTGCTTGGTGGTGGGACCGAATATACGGTCGGATAGCGCTCTGATGAACTTCCTTCCTGCGACAAAGGAATTGTGGCATTGCCCCCTTGATCATCAGAGTCAGTGCTGATGAAGAGAACCTGGACGGTGTCGTCTGTATTCTCCTCTGTGATGGTGTCATTCGAAGATGGAGCCTATGAAGGCAAAACCGGGTCAACTTCCATATCAACCTTTTGACTTTCGTCAGGCATGGATCCAGACGGTTCTTCTTCAATGACAGGTGCTTCGGCTGACCATCTAAGCGGCTCAGCCGGATTCTCAACTAGTGAGGGACTTGGCAGGAGTCTTTGATATCCAGGAGGAAGATTCGCTCGTAAAATCGGGCGATCTTCCAGAACTCTTTTTGCCTCGTCTAAGAAGGGACAACGGTGGATGGCGTGATCGCCTTCACACAGTCTGCAGGGAAATTTAATTCTCCCATTCTGTCCTGGAGCTTCACTCCCACTAGTTGACGGTGAGCAGTCGACATGGCTATCAGAGGTCGATGCTCCCAAATTGTGCAAACGGGGGGATCAGTCTCTTAGTATCCGTGGGATACAGGGACAATCTCTATGGAAGTGGTCTCCCCTGCATATGACGCATGGCGATTTAGGCCTTACGAGTGCGGTGTGTGGATTTTTGTTAGATGACACTTATTTGCCCCCAGTCGCCTTAGGCTCCTTCTTCTTCTTTTCTTTCTTCTTCTTCTCCTTCTTCTCCTTAGGAACTCGATTTTTTGATTGACCAGTTCCGTCAAGCGAAGAGGAAGGAGGGGAGGAAGATGAAGTGGAAGGCTGGGAGGCAACTCTTGTCTGATCTAACTGTTGACTCGACTGTTCAGGAGTGGTGGTATTCTGAATGACATTGGTCGAAAAGAGCCAAACTGGTAGGCCAATTGTCGGTCCTGGAAGCGACAATGTGGCCATGTGGGGTGCACCAACATATCCCCAAGAGGAGAAGGGACTAGGATTTCCACCCAAGGGAACTCCTTGGTTGGTGTGCTCCATCTTTTCAACCTAAAGATCAACGCAGGATTAAAGGGTGATTGTTCCATTTAAAATAAATTGTTAACGACACTTTTAGACACAACTTGCTTTTTCAGTTTTAAAGAGTCGAGAAAAAGCTAAAGATGACTCTAGTCTCCTTCGATGTTTTAACGAGCCCGAAGTGACAAATTCTCGGATGGACTTTTTCTGTTATAGAGTCTGAAAAAGGCCAAAAGAAACTGCTCTGGAGATCTAGGCAGAGGGTGTGCCAAACTTTTCGCAAAACCACAGAATACTTTTTATGGTACGGGTGGTCGATCTTCGTGAATGCTGTGTTCACTGCATTGCGATCAGTAGGGCGGTCGACACGGCTTCCTATGGATAAAAGATATATGCCTATAGGGGTCTCCCAATATATACGCGACGGTACGTGGGAGCACAAATCCGTACTAGCGCTACCGTCTCTCAGGAGGAATCACCCGCCTTCTTAGAGATCGACAGTCACTAGGCTTAACGACGCCGGAACACATCTCTAGCCTAGACCTCTATGTTGTGCGTTATGTTACAAAGCGTTGTTAGGTTCATTCAGTTTATTTTAGGTTGATCTTTTTAAAGTTTGCCTTTCAAGGTTCACCACGAGATGTATGATACAAATTCCTAAATGCAGTCTAAGATGATAAGCAAGCTTTATTATCTTTCAACTTTGAAAATCCTAGCTACTAAGGGAAAAGAGAGCGACTATATTTTCTCAAAGAGCAATCAACACACTCTAATGCACTTTCCCTAAGTCCAACATGCAAACTATCAAATGAAAAATGCACAATGCAGGTGTTTGTTTTCCACTTTCTTAGTATAAATGCCTACAAAGAAAGCTTTTTGCACAACTTTGAATTTGCTTTTACAATGATCAAAATAAACAAGTTCACTTTCTTCGAAATCAACAAGGGTAGAAGAGATTACAATCACTTTGCGATTGTCGAAATAAAGACTTGTTTTGATACTTTGAAAAGAACAAATTCAAACCAATAAGCAAAAGTAAAACTATAATCAATCTGAACAAACGGCCAATGAACTCTCTTCTAAGATCACTATCAATCAGATCTGAATCAAATGCTACAGGATGATCACTTTACTCATGCAAAGGAAGACTGTAAATGACGCCAAAAACACATAAAAACATTCACAATCTTTTTGTACAAAAATGGGGCGGAATTCAAGCAAAGAAAAGGGTTATCAGATTAGCACCTATGCTTGGTTAAAGGCTGCAAAAACAAAGATCAAAACAGGGCAAAAGAGGACAAAGAACCCCAGCTGCACAAGGCCACACTGGTTCAGCGCAGGTCTAACACTATCAGTTTGACATTCAGCGCAGGTAGCCCCTTCGGGACCTGCGTTGAAATGCAGACTGCCTTCACAGTGCCTGCGCTGAAGAGAGAAACTCTCGTTTCTCTTGGTTTCTGAGTCACAAAATGCTCAAAAATCAACTGTTTCAGGCCAAATCAGAAACACAAGCAAGGTATAAACAGAGGGATGCTTTGATAGGGTACTAAAGACTATCACAAGGATCATCAAATCATTTGTGGATCTAGTTTATCTCATAGACAAGTCCAACAAACTGGATCAAAGCAGCAACTTTTACTTTGCATCCGGGAAAGATGCAGTTCAATAGTAGCTGTCAAGTCTATGAAGTAAACAAATGACGGAAACACAAATGAAATGAATAAACAAGTTCTTCCCCAGTGGAGTCGCCAATTTGTTGTGGGGAAAAATTCCTATGCAGGACGATCCTATCCACCTAAGGTGTGACAGCGCCTTAGCAACAAACGAATACAACTATGATGATTTCTTCCTTTATGAAATATGAAAGAGGGGAGATCGGCAGACTTACCGTTGTCTTCCGGTTGTCCCTCAAACTAGATCCTCTTCTCTTTGTGTGTCCACAGCTACTTGCCTCCTCGCTTGCTCAAGAGAACAGCTACTTGAATCCCACGAGATCACAAGAGAACAGCTACCTGTGACAAGAGAATAGCTACTTGCGACAAGAGAATAGCTACTTGCGACAAGAGAAGAACACAATACAAAGGCAAATATACATATTCATAAATGATTCAGGATTAGAAGTAAATCAAATATACTAATGCAATCATACAAAATACACCAGCATATAGGAAAGAATCAAGATAGCTTTATTGAAAGTAACAGGATTCAGGAAGAGATACAACCCATAGGGCTCCAATCCAGCATCGCCTTCCCAGCAGAATGGAATTCCTTCTTCAGCTCCCTTCAAATCATAACACACCCAATGTTTCTAGCCACAAACCAATAGCAATTCTTTGCAAATACCAAATTCCAGCCTCCCTTGACCTCATGGAGAGAGATCTATATATAGGAGTTTTGGAGAGAGGATGAGTCAGCTTGAGGCTAGTATAAAATTGACTAGTGTCCTCTCCCACTTTAGTTCTTGAGTCCACTTGGAGGTTCTTGCTTCCACTTGGAGATTTGGAACCTCTTACTCATCACCAGTCGAATTCCCTGATCCAAGTGTCATTTTGGAAGCTTCCTGGGCATTGACACCTTGCGAAATGAGCCTGCCACTTGTCTAGTTACGCTCAGCGCAGGTAGCCTTCTTTGCAGTTGACATTCAACGTAGGTAGACAGTGGAGCAGTTGACATTTAGCACAGATGCTCAGTGGAGCAGTTGACATGATCCAGAATTGGCCTGTTTTTTAGTGTTTTCAGGTGGAGAACTTTTGTGAATTGCTGTGGTTTGCTGGCCTTGTTCCTCTAGGGGTAGGAACAACATGTTTGAGGGACTTTGGATCCCTTGATTATTGACATTTCATGCTCAGTGGTGCAAGGCACAAAAATGTCTATAACATTGATCTCGTAAGGAAATCACACATCCCAAGAAAAAGGTGTGCATTAACTCTAAATTAGAGTTTCCAAAATATTAAAGTTGATGAAATGGTTGCCATGTGTTTTTTAGTGATTGACAATAAGTGTGATCTATCTAACCTCATTAAGAATATATATTGAGTACATATAAGGAGATGAGAAGGGATAACCTATAATATAGGCTAAGATTGGTTTTTATCCCTATTTAAGCTTAAAATATTGCTAATCTGACTTTTGTTGAAGGGAAGGGCTAACCCCTTAGATAGTTCACTTCATTTGCAATAGGAATATTGTCATTTTTTGAGTTTTCTAATTGCATGTGGGGTGACATTACTATGTTGAAGATATAAACTCCCACTTGGTTCTTTTGTGATTAGAACACCTATCATGGAAAGGACATTATGGTTATAATGCACACCTTGAAGCCCCACGTATCCACCTTTTGGGAAATTGAAGCTCATTGAGATAACTTTTTTGCAATGAAAGGTCACTCATTTTGGATAGTGTTCCCACTTTGGAGGATTTCATGTCATTTTTTGAAGATTAAATGAAGGAAGAAGAGAATTGTAGAGCCTTTAAAGGCTAGATTCTACATCAAAGACCCCTTATTCCCTTGATTTTGTGGAGGGTCACTTTGAGAATTATTTCCCTTATTTTCATACATGTGGCATTAAAACCCCATTTGTATTGCTTTAGATTAATGCATTGTTAAAGAGGGCCTTTTGCCCATACTTAGGCTAGAATAGGGAATTTTAGTATAAAAAAGTAATATGTTAATACAAAGGGAGTTGAGAACCTCCTCTATCAATAAAGATGCACTTCCTCTCATTTTATCATGATTGGATTTGGGGGAGAAATCCTTTAGCAGGTCTAAAATTTATGAATTTTTTTCTTGTTTCTTAATTTTGGCTATGGAGGAATAAGTAGAGTGACCTCTTGGAGTATACTATTGGTGTAGATAGTTCTATCTTATTGATGGACATCGGTAGATATTGATGAGAATGGTTTGTTGATATGTATGGACTTTCTATATTCAGGCTTCTGTGATCCATAATGAATTAAGCAAAGTCTTTCAGTAGAAATCACATAAGAGAAATTTTTGGCCGACACATTTCGAACCAACAAGTGTGGTTCACCATCAAGACCAAATGAAGAGGTAGACCATGGCAAAGGCTTAAATATAGAGCAATTTAGAGACATTTCTCTCTTAAATATATTCATTACTTGAAATTATGTCTCTACATTGCTCTTTATTTAAGCCTTTGCCATGGTCTGCCTCTTCATCTGGTCTTGATGATGAACCACACTTGTTGGTTCGAAACACGTCAGCCAAAAATTTCTCTTGTGTGATTTCTACCAGAATACTTTGATTAATGTATCAACTTATTTTCATGGATGATTATTCGACTTGGATTATGTGTGTTATTCAATATAATTTTTATTCTTCCAATATTGTTTCTTTTTCATGGAAAAGGGTTATTAAATATTAATCTTAGTTTTTCTAGTAATTTAATCTCTTATATCAAAGATTATGCTTCATTCATAGAATGGATTAAAAACCTGGAAATTAGTGACAATGATCTCCTAGTTAGCTTTGACATAGTGTCTCTCTACACTATGATTCCAGTAGATAAAGCCATAGAAGTTTTGAAGAATATTACAGACTGTGAAACTGTAGAACTAGTAGACATTTGCCTTAAATCTTCATACTTCAGCTTCAAAGGTAAAATCTATAAGAAAACTCATGGAGTTGCCATGGGTTCTCCTTTATCTCCTCTGATTGCCAATTTATATATGGAACATTTTGAACAAATAACCCTTCAATCTTTCCCCTTTACCCTTGATGAATGGAAAAGATATGTAGATGATATTTTCGCTAAAAGGAGACATGGTTTAGATAAACTTAATGAATTCTTATCCCACTTAAACAGCCTCTAAGAACACATTAAATTCACTATTGAGATTGAAAAAGACAACCAGCTCCTCTTCCTAGATGTCCTCCTTACCAAGAAAAATGGTAAACTAAGCCACCAGGTCTTCAGAAAACAAACTCACATCGACAAATATCTTCACTCTAATTCCCACCACCATCCGAAGCAAAAAGTAGGAGTCATCAAAACCCTAGCTACCAGAGCTTCAAGTATCTCTGACCCTGAACATTTAGAAGAAGAACTTAACCATCTCTACAAGGTCTTCATCAACAATGGCTATCAGAAAAACATTATACAAAAGATATTTAAAGAATCCACAACCAATACCCAGAAAAGGAAAACTCTGGAAAACCCTAGAATCTCCTTACCCTATATTAAAGGAACCACTGACAAAATCGCTAGAATTCTCACCAAGCATAACATTATGGTTGCCTTCACACCCCCTAACACAATCAAAAACATGTTAGATTCTGCCAAGGACCTGATAGACCCAACAAATCACAAAGGAGTATACTCAGTTCCTTGCTCATGTGGCAAAGTATATATAGGTGAAACAGGGAGATCCTTTGGCATTAGGCTAAAAGAGCATATTAATGACATTTCAAGAAATAGGTCAGAAAAATCTGGTCTAGCTGAGCATGCTTGTTCCTCCTCACATTATATTTGCATGGAACAAGCAAAATTAATTCATAAGGAAGACCATTATTTAAAAACAAGGGTAAAAGAAGTAATTGAAATCGAAAAATCCTCTAATAATATGAATAGAGACGACGGACTAAAGTTAAGTGACACCTGGAAACCCCTATTAAATAAAATAAAAAAGCAATAAACATAGATTTACACACATTAAAAATAAATAAATAGAATAAAAATATATAAATAAATAAATATCAATTTTAAGAAAATAAAACAAAATTATTTAATTAATTAAAATTGATAAATATAACCTATCATAGCTAACTCCCTATCTAATCCTTTAAATAATAATTTAATCACATAATAAATTAGTTAACATAAAATTTCAAAACTAATCTTTAAAATTATATACATGCATGTAACACAATTAACATACAGTTAGGATCTTAAACTAATAATATAAATTTCTAATAAACATAGATTTACTAATCCTTTAAATAATAAGTTAATCACATAATAAATTAACTAACATAAATTTTCTTCGGGTAAAACAATTAACATAGAGTTAGGATCTTAAACAAATAATATAAATTTCAAATAATCATAGATTTACACACATTCATTAAAAATAAATAAATTAATAAATAAAATAAAAATAAATAAATAAGTAAACATCAATATTAAGGAGAAAAAACAAAATTATTTAATTAATTAAAATTGATAAACATAACCTATCATAGCTAACTCCCTATCTAATCCTTTAAATAATAATTTAATCACATAGTAAATTAGTTAACATAAATTTTCAAAACTAATCTTTAAAATTATATACATTCCTGTAAAACAATTAACATATAGTTAGCATCTTAAACAAATAATATAAATTTCAACTAAAATAAATAAGGAAAGATAATAATAATAATAATAATAATAATAATAAATAATAAATAAATAAATAATAATAATAATAAATAAATAAATAAATAAGTAATTAAATAAATAATAATAAAATATATATATAAATAAACAACAATATAATAAAATTAAAACTAAATAAATAATAATAATAATAAATAATAAATAAAATAAATACTTATCTAAATAAATAAATTAAATAATTATTAATTAATTTATCATTTATAAGCCGACTACAAATGAAGACATCAGAAATATTTTTCAAATAACTATTAATAAGCTCTGTAATTTCACGCTCTCTCTTCTCAAATACAAATCTCATTGCCCTGATGATGGACTCACTAAGCTAGTCTGAAACGTTGGTTTCAAAACTGTTCACAGGCTTTTCCACAAAATTAAAAATTCTATCAACCTGTATGGACTCCCTCTTTAACACTCTTTATTTCCGTTTGAAGATATTTTCATCAAGTTTATTGAGGTTACCTTATTTAGTATCACTCCTTTATTTATCCTTGAAAACTACAAGATAACTAGCACAAGCCTGCCATGTACACTAATTAATCTACCTTAGTCCTTGAGGTGAAATCTAGTCCAACCCTCCAGAACCTCTTATCAAGTTTGTTTCAAATGACCTTAGCTAAACTTTCTCCTTTATCCTTTATTTTCAGATTGAAGGATGTTAGGATTCAATATCTAAGGAACTCAAGTTTATCTCCTTTGGTTCCTTGCACTCAAATTGATCTCAATTTATCTATAATTATCTTTCTCCTTGAATCTATATGCCCCCAAAAATATAGTGGTATGCTAAGTCAATAATATATTTTCCTTCATCACCATTCTCATTTCAAAATAATCTAAACCATTCTTTTAGTGTTTAGCTCTCTTATTGATTCCTAGGTTGTGTGCATTAAGGGAATTTTCCCTTTCAACTCAAATCTAGCAATTTCCCTAAAGCCCTAGGAATCCCATCCACCGTAAACCCTAATTGTTCTATCTATTGGATAGTGGAAGCGTAAATACAATCCTTTGGGAGATCTTGAATTGACTTGGATTAGTCCAGTTTATCCCTAAAATGTACTAGGAGGAGCCCCCCTTGAGTCTAATGAGAGTTGGTCATAAGTAAGAAGAGGGCCAGTGAAGTGACAATAACCCACTCTAAGGTGCGCTGGGTCTCACACTTGAGCTTTTCACCTTTATAAAAAGAAGAGAGAGATTTTTCTGTCGCATTTTGGCATCATTACTAAGGGAAAATTCAATTACCCAATATATGACTTTGGATGAAGTTCAATCTTGAATACCTTTCAATCCAGACATCTTGATATAAACAATGAAGACCATGTTCTTATAGATTTTTAAGACTTGGTTCACTTAAGGTGATACAAGCACCATCGTGAAGGCATTAACATCTAAACTCGGTGAATCCATTGTGGAAAATGTGTTAAATCACATGAATCATTGAAATTGCATTTTTTATTCTTAAAAATTGTATGGGTGAAAGATGGATCCATGATGTTTGCATGAGATATATCAATATTGTGATGTTGAGAATACCCTTGGATATCCTCATTCATCAATTGGTGATGAAATTACCCAAGATTCCATGACTATATATATGCTCTTAAAAGATGTGAAGCACCTAGAAAAAAGAATATATCCTTGGCCCCATCAAAGATAACATTGCAGAAGGAACCACGATTTGTCCTCCTCATCATGATCAAGAAGATCAAACGGCTCTTAATGAAGAAAAGTATCAAGCACTTAAATATATCATTTAATAGAATATAATATTTTGTGAGAAATGTGTTGAAGAGTGCAAGGATATGGATTTTATAATTGGGCTCTCTACTAATAGAAAGAAGGAATAAGATATGGGTTTGGAAAAATATTATGAAGATCCTAAAGAGACGTGTCTCTTCTAACTTTCTTAAAATTTCAATAAAATGAATTCCTCATGTGCTATTGTTAGGAAAAGGGTATTTCAACCCTCCTCATGACCATAAGTATCCTTTCTCTATACGCAAGGAAATTCCTTATCTCAACATAGTAGAAGAGGAATGGGGTGACCTAGAAGAAACCACAAATGTGGAAAGTTGCAATGATGATTGTTCCATTGATGGCCAAGAAACTGATGGATCTATGGAGTAGTTTTGGACTACAAATTGGGGTATTGGTTGTGAGAGTGAGGACCTACATGGATGCAAAGAAAAGTAAGATACCATAGAATTTATTGTTGGTAAGCATTGTGTTAATGAATAATCAAAGTGGCTATTCATTGGTGCATTTTCAACTTGTTATAGAAACCTTTTTACTGTGATGAATAAAGGGGTCCATAATTCAAAAAAGAAAGCCTTTGAGGCTTGCACTATTGTACCTCTTAGTATTTTTAATAGAATGATAGGTCCAGAATTTGACTGAGGAGGAAGGAGGGCCCTAAAGAGTCTCTCTCTCTCTCTCTCTCTCTCTCTCTCTCTCTCTCTCTATATATATATATATATATATATATATATATATATATATATATATATATATATATGTTTTTGCAGTCCAAGTGAAGTTATCAACAAACAATTTTAGAGCGTTGCACTTTTGTAATGTACTGAAATGTGTTGTAGATAGTCGAGAGTCAAGGATTCTTTCTGAGGGAGATTTTCTTAAACTATTGTAGAAGTTTTCTCTTCAAATAAATTCTAGGCATCAAGGATTGTAAAAGAAATTTCAATAAATGATAAGTTTGTTTTTCAATTGTACTATTGTAATAGTCTTACAAATTTATTATTTGTTTTAATTAATTTTTTTTAATCAGTACAATCAGTGTGAATGAATATTGTTAGCACTTTTGTTAATCTTACTCGATTTATGCTAAATTGTTTTTTTTTTAAGCTATATTTGCAGGAACCTCACTAGTTTAAAAAAGATTATGGAGAATTCATGGAGATTTATTTGTAACAATAAATAACTATTTATTAATTGTTTACAAATGTGTCTTGATTTAACCTATATTGAGTTTGGAGAACTATTTCCCTCACTCGATATAAATCAAATAATGAATTCATGCTAAATTAAGAATTTGGATATATGCATAAAATATTTTATACAACTATTTGCTAACAATTGCGTATTTGTTTTCATCATTTGTAAGATAATGTACTATTTTAGTATCTTGAAAATATTTTAAATCCAAATTCAAACACATTCTCTTCCCTTTCTCATTAACAATTTTTCTCTTGGATAAGAATAAGACTATTCTTACCTTGGCCAAGATAGATTATGTTTGCATTACAGGGTAGAATAATTGCATGCTAGTTAAATCTTGCACATGTTATCCATAGAAATCCTCTTTTTGAGGCAATGCTTTAGATTGGTTTGGTTGTTCCACAAAAAAAAAACTTAAGGGTCATTCTTATTTCCTGATCAACTAGAAGAATCGATTTGATGTCCCTCACTATTAGCAATTATAGGAAAATTTAAAGTTGATAATTATTGGGAAAAGGTAACTGGACTTAATTTAACTAGTCGATGCCACTAACCCAAATCGAAAAGGAGTTGATTTAAGGTTCAAACCGGGTGATTTTCCCCCATGTTGGTGCAACGAATTTTGAGGTATCAACAGAATCACAACATTAAAAAACATAGGAATACTTACTAGAAACATGTCCAAAGTCGACGGTTGAAGTTCCTGAAGGATCTCCAACAACAAATGAATCGTATCCAAGATGCAAGCTCTATATTGTCTCCCCATCCTTTTTCCGATCTAGATTCAAGTAACAATCAAATGAAGGCATTGACATTTGTTTTTATATTTTATATGTATAAAATTTGAATATAATTTGTTTTGGGAACATATTAATTCGTATTTAAAGCCTTCCTACCATGAGAATTTATCACTCAAGTAGGACATCAGAAAAATTGTCCTCAATGAGGTCCTCTAACAATTTCTACAATATCAATATTTTTCTTGTTGTGATATCTTGGATAGAAAAAAGAACATATATGCAAATGAAAAAACCATATATTACTTATGTTCAAACTATGTATATGGTGTATTCTTAGGAAACTTTTTAAGATGTCCCTCTGCTTTTAACAAATCGAATTGTAGCTTTGTTAAACTCTATATCCTTTCATTCAACATCAATTTTTGCCAGATAAATGTCAGACATTATTCTTTCCCACTTCTCAACATGCTAGATATGATAAATTGAAAGTCACATAAAAGCAAGAGAAAACCATTTTCTAACCAAAACAAACAAACAAACAGTGCCTCTAATAAAGCTTCACACCTCATAAATTACTCTGCCACGTGCTCAGAATAAAGGTGATATTATTTGAATCATATTTAGGTCATATTTAATGGGATATTCATATGTTTACCATGATGTCAATTTGGTGCTAAAATAAATATATAAATCCAGGTTATTATGAGTGAAATTCAAGTATAACTCAAAAAACTAATGTCATTACAAGGTATGGAGAGAGAGACATCTTCATAATTAGGATTCTTTATTTTAGTCTGGTTTGACTTGAGTTGGTATTTGAATATATGGTTTTCTCTAAAGAAGTGAAATAGAAAGATGAGAATTGAAATAACCCTGTGAAATTTTAATTAATTCATATTATATATCTCTAAAAAACTAGGTCATCCTTCTCTTCTATTTGATAGAGATTTATTGGCATAGAATAATAATGAATTAACTATCAAGCACAATGATGCAATATATTAACCAAGGAAAGAAAAATGACATGGCTTTGGTATTTGTGTGCTCGAGGAAATCCAACAATGGTTGTGTGCTTTATTTATCATGAAATAGTATCGAATACAAATGTTAGTTTAGAAATTGAACTCCATTACCAATAGAGACAGTCATGTTGGGTATGGAAAGGATGAATTGAAGGGCTCAACATCCAGCCCCAATACATAGTTATCCTTATCACTAAAAATACAAAGTTTCCATCATTTACTTATCCAGGTAAAAAGAAAAGTGAGTTTCTATTTGTGCACTTGTGATAGTATATGAAAAAGAGAGCACTAGTGGAAATCAAAGTGTGTCATCCCATCATCCAACCTAACACGAAACATATATATTTAGTTGTTGACTATAATGGAAATCAAACGTAAAACCCACTCGACTTGATCTTTACACAACATAGGCGTAATGAACTAGTAAAATAGAAGCATGCTAACTCATAAAGAGGAGATGATAAAAAATAGTAATGGAACATTGTTTCCTACCACATAATTGACATTAATAAAATTTCCACATAATCCATCCAAAAAATGAGAAGAACTTATGGAAAAAGAACATATCATTAGTGTTTTGTACCCTCTTTAACACACGTAACCTAGGGAAGTAGAGGAGGCCAAATGTAGCAGGATTCCAATTGTATGGGATATAAAAATAGAAATGTGGGAAAACACTCTTGCCAATTCATGAAATCTCACTCTAAATAATAGACCATGTTGAGGATAGTAATGATGAAAGCAAAGCATGTATGAAGATCAAGCACCTTATTGGTCATTAATTAGCAAGGTGGCTGGTAATTTTTACTCGTAAAAAATGTCATAATTAGTGTAATGAATGTGTGGATAATTTTGTGATTTTTTTCACATTTATATTATGGTGTCCTTGTAGGAGAGAGTGATGAAAGTTCTCCAGGTTTGGTCAGACTGGTTTCTTTTTTCAGATGCTTATGTGAATGGACTGAGAGCTACCTTTCTTTGGTCTGGAAATTCAGGTGCCCTCCTTTTCATTCAATGTTGTGGAGGTAAATCCCCTCTGCGGATAGAAGCGATTCCTACTAGTGCAAATAGGGTCTAGCAACAAGCAAACAACGCTAACATGTAGGTTCCTAATTGCAAATGAAAGACCAATGATGAAGGCCTACCTGGATTCCAACGCTAGTACTTGTAGAAGAGTTGATGCTCCCGTTCCTTTGCCCCGGCTGGTCACAATCCTCACGATCCTCGTGCACAGACACCTGCACATGCAAAGAACGATACAAAGACAAGCATAAAATCCAGTAGATGCAACTATATATCAGTCAGAAAGGATATAACTCAAACACCATCATAAAGACAATAAGAGTGGAACCATAATGATAGTCGTCTATTATTGATCAATAAAGAAGAATACAATCATAGTTCTGACGTCAAATCCTTCTCAAGAGGGTCCAGCCAGCAAGTCCCTCAAGCATTCACCCTTGAAGGTAGATCTCCCAAGACAAAAACTCTCTCTCACACAAGTTTACACAAGATCAAAACACTTCACAACCTTCCTTAAGCTCTCTAACAATCCCACACTTGTCACACCAGCTACCTATCAAGCTCACACACTATCAGCAACACTCCAAACACTATGAATTCCAAACTAGCAGCTCATGGCAATGGTAGAGGCTTAAATAGGAGAAGGAGTCTCCATGAATGGTGGGAGGATGAGCTTATCTCCAAGGAAGGTGGCTCAAATGACGAAACAGACATGCCAGAGAAGGGAGGGCGACACATACAAGGCCAACAACTAGGTCTAGAGTCATCTGGAAGGCTGGTTGTTAGAACAAACTCGCCCAGACTGGATCATCGCAGGTGCCTAACTGCACTGGAGCGCTGACATCACTACTGAATAACCAAGAAATTCATGTCAGCGCGATAAAATATAGTCAACAGTCGCGTTGCCTCATGAAATTCGACCAGCGCGGGAATCACGTGTGCTTTCGCGCTGGCAGTGTGTTCAGTCTGTTTTGGAGCGCTCATCAGCGCGTTTATTTTTACAACAGTCATGATGATAGCAAAAACTTTGGCAAAGTGGGTCATTTGGAAACATTAGAGAGCATGAGCATGGATGATTTGGACTCATGACACAGTAGGAAGACTGGTAAGAAGATAGTGACAAATTACTGTGTAACAGATGCCCCCTAAAGCATGAAGCCCGAGAGAGTGGGAGGGGTGAAATGCTTTATGAACTCGACTGAACTGGAACACCGCCAGGAAGAACCTGCACGCAAGTACAACTGATATCTCTGATAATCAATTACATGTAGTCTAAGCATGGGCGCAGCCATCCAGGAGACATACGAAAGAGGTCTGTGGTATGGACGCAGCCACCCAGCTAATGAGACCATGATGATAGTAAAGGTATGGTCGCAGCCATCCATGAAGACTCAGGTATGGCTGCAGCCATCCATCAATGAGTCATGTAATGATCATAATAGTCCACAAAATCGCAACCTGGATCTCAATAGAAAAAATCTAGGGTCTTGCACTCCATCTCGACCCGAACAAAGTACAAGTTCAAGCACGCGAATATAGGAGTTGAAGTCGAACATGCCAGAACATCGTCTGATTACCAGTCAATGATGAAAACTGTTAACAGACGTGAGAGGTACCACCAATAATGACAATGGTCCTCAAGGTACTATAGGTACAATCTACGGCGTGCGAATCAGTGAGCTGGCGTCGAGCACCCGCAGAATAATTTTATCGAAGGCCAATGATGAAAACCTCGCGTCGAACATGAAGAACCTGCCATTGAGGCATGCAGGCTCTAAGGCACCTGAAGGGAGTCTCTAGGTCAACTTCCTGGATAATGAGCTGAAGTCAACAGGAAGTGACCTTGATCGAAGGTGGGCCATAATGTTTCCCACATCATCGACACGAGACAGAGAAGGATAAGATATTTTGCGTGAGGTATCAGAGGGAGGTTGAGTATTCTTGCAGAGGTCAACTTCTCTTGAACATATCGGCGGCACAACAGTGGACTTGGCAGTATTTGACATTAAATGATCAGGGGTCATGGCGACAAGGCAATGAGCAGATGAGAGGTCAAACAGGATAACCCAAACCCACGGAGGCCAGTGTAAAAACAAGATGAGAGGTTCCCACCCAGACATGAATGCAGACAAGTGCCATGTTCAAGAGCGACATACTGCTGACACGACAATGATTGTGGTTCCATTTCCCCACCATTGTTGGCGAGTACCCCGATTATTTTTTATGACAAGCTTGACGGGGATAGCATATGCTTGAAAGGCATCATCCGATGTCATTAAGTTTTAACGAGTCTGACAAAGGAAGAACTCGGTGTCTTTTCCTGTTTAGAGAGTCTGAAAAAACAGTAGAAAAGTGAACTCCAGGGGGGTCCTTTTTTGTAAAGTTGTGTCTCTCGAGCCCGAAAAAGTATAAAACAATGCTAGAAAGAACCGCCCGACCATTACGATCGAGGATTACTTTTCATGAAAAAGTAAAAAAGCGACCAAAATCACGTCGTTTCATAACCGTTAATGAGCCTGAAATGACAAGGGCCCAACAATCTTTTCATCTTTACATGGTCGGAAAAGAGTTTAAAGACGACTGCCTCTTATTCACGTTTAACGAGTCAAGAGGAAAAACTCGGCAATCTTTTCGTCTTTACGGTTGGAAAAGAGCTGAAAGCAGACCTCCATTTTTATTCTCTTTAACGAGTCAAAAAGGGAAAAATACTCGACAATCTTTTCATATTTTACGAGTCAGAAAAGAGCTTAAAGGTGACTCATCCTGGAGGAACGAGTGGTATAAAGGGTAGAAACTGGTTCCAGCAATGGTGGAACTGCTCAAAACATGTAATGGTCAAGAGGCTGGCTAATAAAACCACTCATCGTTGCGGCTCCTCAGGAAAGGAAAAACCACCAAGTGAGAGTATATGATCAGCCAAAGAGATGGTAGCAATAGAATGAAACAACCAAGCTCATTTAGCAAAATTTAGCGGATAAAGACAGCAATCATGAGATGTAAAATGGGTATGGGTTCATTTTTACACAAGCTTGAACCGTGGAGAACTCTGCTTGGATTCGGCTTCATGTTTACACAAGCTTGAAACGAAAAACTATGCTTGTTATGAGTTCACATGCCCCCAACATAATGATGCAAAACAAGGTACATGCCCCCCCAAGCTTCATTTCATTCAACAAAGTGGAGGGAATGAAGGTTCACTCTCGAGATCTATGAAAGACTCGACTTGTATTTTACGAGATCTTAATCAAAAGAATCGATTTGGAAAGGGAGTTATGTCATTTTTTAATGAGGTGGCCACAGTAAAAGAACTATCCTCATAACCCTTGTTTCATTTTTTAACGAGGTCGACATAAGATCAAAACTATCCTCGTAACCCTTGTTTCATTTTTTAACGAGCTTGACAAAAGATCAGGAACTATGCTCGAACACCGTGTTTCATTTTTTAACGAGGTCGTCACAAGATCAAAACTATCCTCGGCTAGATCCATTTTCATTTTTTAAGGAGCGTGACACAAGAAAGCAACTATGCTCCGAACGAACTTCATCATAATGAACAGGAAGTCGTTTCGTCCAAGAATGGTACTCCCGGTGGAAGGACAACATCTTGGAAGTCAGGACCCAATGCCCCCAAGACATTATGCACGACGGCATCATCAGGTGATACAGGCACGGGGTAGGTAGCCACATAGTTGACCTGCGGTGGGGCAGACACAACCGGTGGGTAAAAACCAGGAGGGGGTGGCAGCTGTGCAGGAGGCACCGGGGGACTAAAGAACGATAATTGATCTATAGTCACGATTCTTCCGTCGTGTGGAAAGCAAACCACACGGAAAAGCGAAGAAACAAGGGCCCCCATGGCATAGACATAGTCATGGCCAAGGAGAAGACTAAAATCTAAGGCACCTTGGACAACCAGCACGTCCATATAGACGGTTTTGCCTCCCAAAGTAATAGGAAATTTTGGGAGGACCCCTAGAGGTTGACTGGTTCCCCCATCAAATGCTAACAGATTCTGTGTGACCGACCCAAGCTGTGGGGAACCTAAAGCTTGCCAAGTAGTGGACAGCATAAGAGTGACAGAAGCACCTTCATCCAAAACAATGTCAGGTATTGCCTTAGCACAGGCATGTACTGTAATCTGGAAAGGAACATTGGATGGAAGGCGAAAGGCGGTCAGGTAATTCCAATCAAAGGAAGTGACCAGACTACTTGGTGGGGGAATCATATGATTGCCCCCATGCTCTAAAGGAACCGAAGGAGGACTTTCGGGAGCAACTAGGATAGGAGAGTCATTCTAAGACTCAGGAGAATCTGAGGAGACGAGAAGAACATAGGCATGATGCTCTTCCGAAACAGAGTGATCGACGGGTGGTGAGCTTGAGTCGACACTCTTTTCAACCAATGGTTGGTCTGGAACAGGCTTGGCACAGCCTGGTTCAGGAAGAGGAGCCTGGACAAGAGAAGAATCTAAGTTGATCTCTTTGTCCACAAGGAGGGGGTCAGAAGATAGCCTTTGATAACCAACAGGAAGTTGGGGTGAGGAAGCTGTAAGACTTTCCAAGATAGCGGAAGCTTTATCCATGAGCGGACAAAGGTGAAGGGGATGATTGCCCTCACATAGTCTACAGGGGATTCGAATCTTCCCTTTCTTCTGAATGTTGTCACTTGATAGGGTGGCATCACCATGAACTTCAGAGGACGATGAGGGACGAGCCGGATCGCGAGACCATACTTCAAGGATCCTGGGAATGCCAGGACAATCACGAAGAAGGTGGTCATCCTTGCACAATCTACAAGGAAATTTGACCTTCCACCAAGGAGCAGAAGGTGGCTCAACTTGAGTTGGATTTGGAGCAGTCACTGCACTTTTAGCCTCTCACTGATGAGACTTCTTCTTCTTCATCTTCTTCTTCTTCTTCTTAGCCACCTGGTTACTTGAATCCAGGCTTTCACCAGGCAAAGTAGAAGATGAGGACGTAGAAACAGGCGAAGAAGGGGAGAGGTCCACCTTAGAATCAACATGATGTTGTTCGGGTGGAGGAACTGATTGACCAACAGTTGAGACGGTAGGGACCAAAGAGGTTGAGAACAACCAAACAAGCAACCCAACAGTTAACCCAGGAAGGGACAACGTTGCCATGTAAGGAGCACCAACATTTCCTAAAGGAGGGAAATGACCAGGATTCCCATCAGAGGGGATGCCTGGGTTGGTAAACTCTGGAAAAGTTGCCATCACAAACGAGAAAGAACCCTACTCAAACTAATGCAAACAAGATCTAACCGGGTAAATGTGAACGTGGTCGAATAAATTTTAAGACGCAAGGACATAACTTGACCTTTTCATTTTTTAAGAGTCGAGAAAAGGACAAAAAGATGACTCTAGTCACCTTCGAATGTTTAATGAGCCTGAAGTGACAAGTGCTCAGATGAGCCTTTTCTTTTAGGGAGTCTAAAAAGGATCAAAAGTGACTACTCTGGAGAGCTAGGCAAAAAGGTTTACCAAACAAAGCCGTAAAACTGCATATACACCTTGGCAGTCATATGAAAACCAAGGACTTCCCGTACGGCAGTCAATCTTCCCGAATGTTGTGTTCGGTGCGTTACGGCTTGTAAGGTGGAAGACACGGCTTCCTATGGATAAAGGATGATAACCTAGTGGGGTCTCCCCATATACTCGATGGTACGTGGGAGCTCAAATCCGTGCTAGACCACTTGTTGCGTCACGGAAGGAGGAATCACCCAACCTTAAGTGAAACAAAAGTGACTAGGTTTAACGATGCCGGAGCACGTCTCTAGCCTAGACCTCTAAACAGTGAGCATTATGTTCCAATGCATTTTTAAGTTCATTCAGATCATTTTAAGGTTGATCTTGTATTAGGTTTCGGTTTTTAGGCCTTACCATATGAAATCTCTCGAAATTGCCTAAATGCAAACTATATGCCAAAATATGTCATTCCATTCAATGAATGCTAATTACGAGAGGGTTAGAGGGCTTTCACGGAAACGAAATGATCACAAAACAACAAATAGCTTCCCTAATGCAGCTAATGGAAATTCACAAACTCTTCCTTCAAGATCACTAATCACTAATCAAAATGAAAAGCTTCTAGTTCTCATTAACTAATACAAAGCAAAAGAGATTTTTCTTTTTGTTGATGGAAAAGTGCATTAAACAAACTTTTGAGAAATAATAACAAACAAATGTGAAAAGAACCGGTTGACCCCAAACAACTGTGATCCGTGTCCGGGTAGTGAGAAGAAATCGAAACAATGTCAAGACTGGTTCAACAACAATCACTTAAACAACCAAGCAAAAGCAAGCAAAGAGGAAGGCTTCAGCAAACCAAAAGCAAGCAGTAAACGAACCTTTGCAAACGAGTAACCAAGCAAAGCTGATCCAACAAACTTGGAATGATAAAACTAGGTCACAAGACAAAAAGCAAGATTCGTTCAAGAAGACTCACAAGAAAGTGCTTCAATCTTCAGATAATGAAAATCAAGTCATAAACCAAGTGAAAACAATAGGGGATAGCAAGACCAACAGGCTCAGGAGGCAGAATTGAAGAAATTCAATTCTACAGGAATCAGCGCGGGTGGTACACAGCAACAATGCGCTGATAAGAAACTACGCGTAGCAACAATGCGATGTCAGCGCGGAAGTACACGCCTTACCCGCGATGGTCCGATTTTCAGAACCATCGCGACTGTTTGGTGTATTAACACAATGATCAGGAAGTCGTAGAAAGGGCTACGCGATGACAGCGCGACTGTTTTATTATAAACCGCGATGATGCTCAAAAATGGCCACAATCAAGCCAAAAACTCCCAAACCAGGGCAATCAATCTTTAAACAAACAAGGCACCTCCCAGACCGAACCAGGAAACCCAAAAACAGAGAACTAATCCCCAATCTTTGAAAAGAGAGCAAAACAAACTCAAGGTAAGAATGAACAAAAATGGACAAAAACCAGCTCCAAGTCATTCAGTTCGTAAACCAAACCGAAGATTGACTGAAGTGGCGTTAATCTACTTCACTAATGCAGAGCAATAGCGTTTCGAAGGCTATCTGGCCGTGCTTAAGGCTTCGTCTAAAGTTTAAAAATCAAACAACAAGGTAAACTCCCCAGCGGAGTTGCCAAATCGTTGTGGAGGTAAATCCCCTCTGCGGACAGAGGCGATCCCTACTAGTCTAAATAGGGTCTAGCAACAATCAAACAATGCTAACACGCAGGTTCCTAATTGCAAATGAAAGACCAATGATGAAGGCCTACCTGGATTCCAATGCTAGTACTTGTAGAAGAGTTGATGCTCTCGTTCCTTTGCCCCGGTTGGTCACAATCCTCACGATCCTCGTGCACAGACACCTGCACATGCAAAGAACGATACAAACACAAGCATAAAATCCAGTAGATGCAACTATATATCAGTCAGAAAGGATATAAATCAAACACCATCATAAAGACAATAAGAGTGGAACCATAATGATAGTCGTCTATTATTGATCAACAAAGAAGAATACAACCATAGTTCTGACGTCAAATCCTTCGCAAGAGGGTCCAGCCAGCAAGTCCCTCAAGCATTCACCCTTGAAGGTAGATCTCCCAAGACAAAAACTCTCTCTCACACAAGTTTACACAAGATCAAAACACTTCACAACCTTCCTTAAGCTCTCTAACAATCCCACACTTGTCACACCAGCTACCTATTAAGCTCACACACTATCAGCAACACTCCAAACACTAAGAATTCCAAACTAGCAGCTCATGGCAATGGTGGAGGCTTAAATAGGAGAAGGAGTCTCCATGAATGGTGGGAGGATGAGCTTATCTCCAAGGAAGGTGGCTCAAATGACGAAACAGACATGCCAGAGAAGGGAGGATGACACATACAAGGCCAACAACCAGGTCTGGAGTCATCTGGAAGGCCGGCTGTTAGAACAAACTCGCCCAGACAGGATCATCGCGGGTGCCCAACTACACTGGAGCGCTGACATCGCTACTGAATAACCAAGAAATTCATGTCAGCGTGATAAAATATAGTCAACAGTCGCGATGCCTCATGAAATTCGACCAGTGCGGGAATCACGTGTGCTTCCGCGCTGGCAGCGCGTTTGATCTGTTTTGGAGCGCTCATTAGCGCGTTTATTTTTACAATAGTCACGATGATAGCAAAAACTTTGGCAAAGTGGGTCATTTGGCAACATTAGAGAGCATGAGCATGGATGATTTGGACTCATGACACAGTAGGAAGACTGGTAGGAAGACAGTGACAAATTACTGTGTAACATTCAATATGTGGAGATGCCCCGCCATTAAAGGACCTTGATAGTTTTGAAGCCAATCTTACAAACATAACAGATGGATGTGGTCCAAATCAAGATGCTACTCTAGCGATTGGAGAGGTAGCAGCAACTCGAGAATTATTTAGTATTCCTCTTGTGGAGCTTGAAAGATAGTGTAGGAAAAGTGGTTTATCTATTTGTGGTGGTAGGGAGGTAATTTTTTTCTGATTGCTTTGCTTAGAAGAAGCAGGGAAGCATAAGAACCAAGATCAAGACGAGGATGTCAGATATGGGTATAACTTTGCAATTGAAGGGAAGCATGAAAGAGAAACTGATGCTTATTTAAAATTGAGAGGGGGAAGGTGGAGCATGGGTGAAGAAAGAAAATCCATATTTGATGATGATAAGGAGTATATATCCTTATCATCATCTAGGAAAACTGTTCAGGAAGAATCAGCTTTATGGTCACAGGATGAAAAGCGTGAATCAGTGGATGCCTCTTGCAATAGAACTTTACCAAAAAATGTTGGTGTGGTGATGGTAGTGTCATGTGATGTGCCCCCAAAAGTTCAAAATATTATAGGCAATGTCAAGTAAAATAGTTTTCTCCACTCCTTAACTCATATTTCACCCCATCGTCATTTTGATAGACCAATTATCAAGATCATAGAATGATCTTCTCTTTAATGAGGGAGTCCAAGGGCTAACAGTTTAAGGATATGATCAATTTTGTTTTAAAACAAACAGTCTTGTTTGACTTGTAAGGACTTGGGTGTTAAACTTGTTTTCGAGCCAATGTTATTCACATGTCAAAATTTCAAGTATGACTTGGGGTTGAGCTTGACTAAGAGGAGTTTTCTTAATACTCGTTTAGTCAAGGAAAATAATCAAATTCAGAGTCCATTTGAATTATGATTCATGAAGCGTAGTAACAAATTTGGTGAGCTTTATAGGGCTCATCCTTGTTGTGATGTGTTACACTCGAATGGCTTGACTGCATGCATTTCAAAAGGCTGTGATATGATATAAATCTTGGGAAATTTTCACCAAATATATAACCCAAACCTTAAACCTAGTAGTATGAAATCTATTGTTTGAAGTGTGGCTACTGAAGACAAATTTCTTAAATACTTTTAAAAATTAACATACAAATAATTTATAAAAGTAGAGCATTTTGTTGTCAACCAAATGTCAAACCGGATAATAATTCAAGTGATAACCCACAATGACAATCCAAAATCGACAAGGCATATTACACAAATGTTCAAAACTCACTGGAACATCCAAATCCTAGAGGATACCTATCTAAAGCAACCGAAAATGTTACCTTGCCTGGGAAACATGGAATGTTAATGATATAATATACAAAAAGATAAATAATTAAAATTGGTTGTTGGAACCAGCGCAAACAATGAATGATAAACAAAATGAAAATGGGGCAAAATGTCCCATACCCACTCCATGAGATTGCCATATGCTTCAATACTCCATGTTGCCCAAGACTAAGCAGTTCATTCAACTTGTGTCCACAGTAGAATTCATCCTCGTATCCACATACAACCTACATTGGCCATACGCTTCCATAAAGAAAAAGAAAAAAAAAATGAAGCCAAAAATCCTTTTTACTGGTCAACGATTTAAAGATTTTGAAGCCTATATTTAAAATGAAGATTCTCATCTCAATATCCTTTCTTTCTTTGAAACTCTATTCAAATAGATCACTTCTTCCAAAACTTTACATACTGTGGATCGTCATAATTCAAGTCATTAATTAAACTGAGTTCCATCATCTCTAGAGTAGGGGTGCTCTGAAGAAAGCAACTTAATACACTGATTTCCTTATCATGAAATTTAGTTGTCTACATAAACCGATATCATACAAATATGAGAGAGTGGGGATCTGATATGTCCAAGTATGGGTTATTTTGTAAGTTCCTGCATTACATTTCAAAACCAGAATAATCCAACTCTGCAATCATTTACAAGGTAAAAAACATAAATATTCATTGCGAGCATCATGGAAAAAAACCATGGAAGAATTTTATGGTCTTTTCACATCTTATAGCAGGTTAATTTTTTTAATTTAGGTAGTGTAGATTTGCGTTAAGGAATAGATATGAAACAAATTCTTCATTTGGTTTTGTTTCATATCTATTGGATATACTGAATCTGCAAATAGGACATAATAATGAACCAAAACATAATAGTCAACCTAAGCAACATCAATATATGCTTTGTATAAAAAAAAATTGATGCTATACCCTAACAACTAGGTAGAAAATGCAAACATTCTTAAACATTGAAACATGTTCACTGCACATGTAAAAGAAAAGAAAAAATTATGTTCTTACCAAGATAAAGTTGTCACCCATTAAAAAACGCTAGAGATTAGGAAGCCTCTCAAACAAAAATTTGAGAAGACACATATTTATTTAAGAAACGATCCAACACATATGACCATCTCCTTTAATGATTTAAAGCTCCCCATCATCTCAATCAATATGGCCACAGAGAAATTATACACATTATCAGGATAGGATTCCATTTCCAGTATAGTCAAATTACTTCCACGTTGCATATTGAGTCTCAAGATAAAGCATGAAAGCTCTTGAAATAGTATCCAACTCACTCTCAAATATTTTATCTTATATGCCCCTGTATACACATTTATCATGTATGCCCCTGCATACACACACAAGACAACTTGCATTTACAGTGGTTTATGTTTTATCCACATACAACCTGCATTTACACTGGTTTCACTGTAAAGTGTTGAAAGTAATAGTAAAATATAGACTTACATGGTCGTTGTTTGAAGCAATGCAATTGAAGAGATTTTGTCTATATCAAGCAGCTATTTGATGCAAATTCAGAGATTCCTCTACTAAGGACCCCAAACATAGGGAGTGCATAGAAGGTCGAATATTGACGATCGGATATTCTTTATGGTTTGGCTAGTCGAGTGAGGCATCCGATCAAATTGGATGAGCATACAACTAAGCTTAAAAATGGGTCCTATGTAAGTGATTTTAAATGATATCCCTTGAAAGCTTCAACATAGTACTCAGTATCATCCTACATAGGACCACCCAAAAATAGACCATCTGATCGTGCCGAAGTTTGAAGAACTAAGTCACCCTTTTTTAGAAGGCCATTGCTACTGTCATTTTGAGCAATTATTTTAATGTCAACACCTCAGATTGCTAGCAGCACTAACCCCTGAATGTACTTTCCCGGGAACCCCACAAAATCAGGAATAGCAGGTTGGCACCCATCAGTTTTAACAACAACGTGCTGACTTCTTGGATAAAACAAGAACTTTTCAAAAAAAAAATCTCACTAGCATTCCTTTTATCTCTCAGAACAAAGACCGATTCATATTCAAGATTGGCCCAATTAGTGTATTGATATACAACAATGTTGCTTGGTTCATTAGAACTTGAAACAAGTTTGACACCATTGATCATATCTATAAATGCACCCTCCTTTTTCCATATGTCTACAATAATGCTTCCAGACAACTCATTTTCTTCAGGATAAGAACTTGAATCAACATGTATTTCACCACTCAGTAGATATTTTTCACTAGTCAAATATATAGGCTTATGGTTCAATAAATTGAATTATAATGAAGACATTCCAAATAAATTGCACGAGTTCAAGAAATGAAGCATGTGCACACGAGGAGCTTCTAAGCAGATTTTCTGCCATCCTTTCTCAATCAACAAATTCATGGGTTCTATGTTTGGTTGTACGATGTAAGAAGCCACATGATGAGTAGACATAATACACAACCAGTAGCCTTTTTGGATAAACATTATTTCTGAATGATCATAAACACCAACATTGACACCAATAACCTTTCTCTCCCAACAACAATCATCACTCAAGTCTAAAAAATTAGATGAAGGTCCATGTTTTACCTCAAGACGCCATGCACCAGGTAAGACTTTCTCAAATGTGAAGTCACTGCTCTCATTTGTTAAACTTAAAGAGTTCAACTTCTCTAAACCTAGAGTTCAATAGCTAGAGAAGTAAGTGATATAGAAACCGAGGAGTCAAATCCTTCTTTGCATATCACCGATCCACAGATATCAACAAGGCCCTTTATAAATTCAATGCCAAACATTGGTCTAGTTACTGTCACATCAATATGTAATGGTGAAAATTGAAGACCAGAATCACATTTTGTTGGCGTGGTCAATGGGGATATTCGATATTCACATGTTTGAACCTTGAAGCAAAAGTTTCCCATATCATCAATCCTCTTTACTTGAGGCTTAACATTCTTTGGCTCGTGTGTCAAGCCAATCTGATGCTTGCCAGAATAGCCATCTGTAACTAATTTTAGGGAACCACAAATATGATAATGTGTTGCTTCTATCTCTGGGATTGAAGCCATGTTTGATAAAACCATGAAATTCTCCAAACTGCTAAACTCGAAGTGATCCTTCTCAGCCTTGATTGTGTAGCGTGTTGATGTTACCTGATCAAGTTTGTGTTAGATGATCCAAAAATAATTTATTATCATAGGTTATAAAATTGAAATAAAATAATTATTAATTTAAGAAATTAAATTAATCATTATTATTCTAGAATGATTAATTAATGGAGACAATTAGAAATTAGTATATTGTTGTAACAAGATATGGCTCTCCAAATGTGTCGTATCTTAGGCTCTATTTTAGGAGATTAGTTAGCTAGTTGGTTTGAATAGCATTTCATGTAAATGGACACTAGTTATTTAATAAGTGATCCATAATTAGAGGTAGTTAGGACATGGAGCTTATAAATAGCTCATTGCAAGAGTGTTTGGTTGTTCGGGTGTAAACTCTTGCAAAATCAATTATGTAATTATTTTTTCTGATTAATAAAATTATGTGTCTGAGGACACTTCTGCCATTAGTTTGTAATATCCTTGGTCATCTGTTGTGGCTCTTTCTCATCCATCAACTAATATCTTAACACCTTCAACACCGATACCTTCAGAAGTCACGACACATCCTCCAACTGCACGTCCTCCAACTAAGAAACCTGCGACCTTAAATGGATGAGATATATGAACATGATTGTGATCAACCAGAACCTCCATAGATGGAGGTGAAACATTAAATATTGTATTCTCACTTTTTTAGAAAGAAAAAAACCTGTATTTTCCACATCGAATAAAATAAAAAGTAAATTTCCCATTTTCATTAAATGTTTCATGACAAAGCACTTGATTTGGCCAGGGAGTTGCTCCAGAACCCTGAGGGCACTTCACCTCATGGAAATCATCTCAATAAAGGTATACATGAACACCTAAAATAGGGTTACCCTGAGAAACAATCAAGCCATCTATATCATAACTAGGGACAAAAAGGATGTCATTTACTACCAAATTTCCAAAGCCCAACTCTATCACTGGGGAGCCTCTTTGCACAATTTTTAATCAAGAAACAAAGTATGTTGTATCAAGAAACAATATTGAGCCCAGTCTGAGTAAACTCTTTTAAGAACTTCATCTCGTTGAACACATCTTGATCATGTCTCCCAGGGTAGCGCTGGGTGGAGTTGTACCATAAATTGTACAAGTTGATTGTTCACTAATTAGAACAAACAAATGTAAAACCTATATTTGATAAGTTTTTCACATCCGTAACACCATAGTCACATATATCACAAGAGATTTGGAAATCTTCCTCACTTGAGAACCTTCTGAATGGACTTCAGAGCCATACCACATCTGCATCTTGCACAATATTATTTAAAATTTATAAAAATGTTGATTATATGTAAATTTAAGGCAATAGGTTTTAATATACTAATTACAACCAAATCTAATATTCTAGCGAGATGTTGCAACTTGGCATCCTTATACTAGCGGATGTTGCAACTTGGCATCCTTATACTAGCGGATGTTGCAACTTGAAACTTGTATCTTTATGTTTATAGTAAATTATGGAAATATTTTATAATTTGATTAAAATTAATTATTTGACCTCTCTTAATCATCAAATTCTAAGATATTATTTGAATCTACAATTATCCATGGCTACTTGTAAAGAAGATCAAGAACATTATCATGCAAAGGAAAGTTGGGAATCCTTATATTCATTCTTATGTAATAATATCATGCCCACAAATCCTTATATTGATTCTTATGTAACAATAGCATGCCCAGGAAAGATGGGCATTCTTATGTGCATTATAAATTTAGTGCATTGTTAACTAAATCTATAATATAATAGACATAAGTTCAAGTTATATCCATTTTTATGTTGATTGGAGATTTAACACACTATTATCCCAAACTGCAATAGACATAATAGTAAAAGTGTATATATGTGCTTATTATTTTTAAATAATAATAATCGCTCATGCCCAACTTTCCTACCAGAGCTTACATGGATTGCAAAGATAATACTCTATACCAATGGGATGCACTGAATTTATAATCAAGAAAGATACCCAAAACCACTAATATCAATTTTAAAGAGGAAGTAGCCTAAAGAGAAAATAAAATGCAGCAATTTCCCTCCTTTATTTTGGCACATCTAAACTGCAATTGGAAGATGGATCAACCCCGATCATGGTTTCCAGGCATCTATCAGTATTTGGTGAAGTCTAGTTGTTTTAAGATTTTATCTTTTTTACAATAATTAATCCATACAATGTGATCATAATATATATTATCACATCCCCTAAGTCATGACTCTCGTTGTTCTTAGTTTTTATCTTTTTATTATAATTAAGCTATAAGATGTAATCATAACATATACTAGCACACTCTCTAAGTCATGGTTGATGAACACATCCATTGTTGTTTGAGTGTATTACAAACTTTAGAGTGGCATAAGAACCACAAATAGTAAACATTTGATAAGAATAGTAAGGAGAAAAAAGCGATGCATTCCACTTAATTTTTATTGGTTCTATAAGTCACTATCAACAATTATTCATTAAATTTATAATGAAATTAAGTAATTAATTTTGATTAATTCTATATGCAGCTATAGACAAGTATTTAGTAAATTTATAATGAAATTAAATAAATGTGAAAATATAATTACAAATTTAAAGGTGCAAGAAACTTATTATCAAGAACTTCATTAAGAAAAGACAAAAATATGCTAGCGAAATCAAAATTTTGATTAAAAATAAATTTATCTCCAAACTTGAGGAAAGGCCTACCTGTGTAATAAACAAGTGTTCCTTCAAGTATTCTCATATAAAATATATAGGATGTGCTCAGAATCAAGAACATGAACAAACTCCCATCAATTTATTATATATTAATCCAATCCAAATATTATCAAATATATAGAATGGGTTCAGAATCAACAATATGGAAAAATTTCTTATAATCAAGAGGTATCTATATGTTGATGGTAGATTTTAGGAATATTTGGGAATATTACATTGGGAAGAGCTAAAAATTTGACTTTTCTACTGATAATCAGATTCTAAGATATTCTAAAAATCTACACCCTATCGATCCATCAATATCATACACCCAACATTAAAATCTATTATAACCTAATCCAACCCAATTATTATCAGTGCATGCTAAGGGATGTAAAGTTGTAAAATTGAGAAGTAAAATTACAATGAAGATGAAACTAAATCCATGCTCTACAACATCCTTCAAGAATTCTATATTTCTCCAAGTGATCTTCAAGTAATCCTCAGTCACGAAAAATTTCTCACCTGAAAAATCAACCCCTTCTGTCCTTAAATCATAGCAATGGGGATGTATTTCCTTGCAGGCGTTAAAGGCCTTCTCATCTAACGTAACAATGAGGAGATAGTCTAGAAGGCCTTATGTTCCCTTTCCAATGCAAAATTTCTCCATTAACAAGTCTATGAGGTCACTGGGCTCCATCCATGCTTTGTTCACTGTTGTAATGATCAATTTTGTGTTTGGAATTGAAGCCTTCGCCAGAGCAATATCCAATTTGTCTGCATTACCTCTTTGCAAAATTCTTAATTGTGTATGAGAACCATGTATTTGAAAGAGAATATTATAGAAAACATACTCTATAAACCTTAATCATTGTACCTCACGCGTAGAACCATCCTGGCTAGGATCAACATCATGGAAAATTTTAGGGGCTAATGTTCGCCCAGTGGGCTAATTTTCCATGATTTTTCCACAAAAAACATTCGCCAATTTCCAATTTTATAAAAGACTATTCGCCCAAATTTTAGAATATAAAATTATTTTACCTTAAAAATCGCCAACATTATAGAGAGGCTATATATAAAATAATTATAAATTTGATTAATTTTACAAATATATCAATAAACATTTATAATTTGCATATTAGGGATTAGTGAGATTCGCCAATGTTTTAAACTTCAAGAAAATTTTCCATCCTTAAAATTTTCCTTGATCGACATTAGGTATGACATTGTATCTTCTTCTTTTGTTTAAAAATTAGCTCACAGAACCTGCTCTTTCCACTTCTTCACGTTTGATTTCATGGAGGGCTACTGTGTCCTCTGGACACTCATCCTTAAGGAATAACTCTGAAATATTTATGTGGGCAGAGTCAATGTTGGGAATATTTAGCGGCGAGGACTTTAGTTTCGGCAGTTTCTCCAAGCCCTTTTCATGACGCACAAACAAACAGAAGCACATGTCAACACTTTCTACATTTTATTTCCTAATGTCTTCATAGTGTAATATTTTAGGTTGAAAACATTATGCTGCTATACCCACGTGAAATTATCACGTGCGTGCTTGACAGATATTTGGTCACTGAACTTTACGCAAAGGATGCTTTCTCCAAACTTATTTTGCGTATCAAACGAAGGCAAAGAGTGAGAAAAATATCACAACCTTTCCTTTTTGAAAAAAATTGTAGTGGGATTTGATATGACCTGATATTTGTATACTATTGGAGGATTAACGAAATTTATGTATTCATGATGGGAAGCAACCAACCTATATTTCCCTGGAGTAATATTTGTAAATGTGTAACTACCTCCCTACGACATAAACACAAAATTAATGAGGTCATTGCTGGTTGAAATGAGTTCAACCTTCACATTGGCAGGACCTCCATTTATCTTTGGACCCAGTGAAGTGAAAATTGATGTCTTCATGGCCATTGCAACCGTTGTGATCCACTAATATAGGAACCTGGTCTGGTTCCCATGACCATCCATCCAGACCTTTGAGTTGGATTATAAAAGATCCCTTGTCATATACAGTGATGAAATAATATCCGTTTAGAGAACATTGTGTATTTTCCTTCATCAAACCATCAATGCTATGAATTTCAACAACAATGTGAGAGTAGTCAAAGACGGACTTGCCTCCATGAAGCCTCTGCATTCATTGATCTAATTGGTAGCAATTCGAACTTCTAGGCATGTAACCAATAGCAGAACCACCCATCTCCATTTCAAGGACCTTTGAATCTAAAACCTTACTAGTTTTCCTCCAGGTTTCAACAGCTTACTGCATATATCTTCCTCTAGTTCCCAATTAGCTGTCGCCAGTTCAATGCCTATAGAATCTGAAATCACTCAGATGGTTGAGATGTCGGGCTTTCAGGGGCACCAAACACATAGATCCACTTAAAATTTAGCCCCACCATAGAGATCTAGATCACTTTTACCCTCGCAGAGATCTGGATAGGTGCTACCTCGTAGAAACAATGCCAGGATTTTAAAACAATGCCTTTACATTGCCAATTATCAAGGAAGGATCGTTGTATAACCCCTAAGGTTTACCGCGAAATCACCCCAAACCCCAAATTTACCCTCTATAGTTTAAATTATTAAATTATCAAGTTATTTGTAATTCAAAGTTTAAATAAAATAATTACAAATCGCTTACTCTCTTTGAAAATAGAAAACAACTTTTCATTCAATAATATTATTTTAACTTTCAATTAATTGAAATTTATTTTATTTTAATTAATATAATTTTTTTTGTTATTTATATGTATTTTTCAAAGTTATTTGTAATTTCAGATCAAAGATAAAATAATTATTTTATTTTAAAATTGAGGAAATTACAAATATTTTTGAAAGTAATTTTTCATTCAAATAATAATTATTTACTTTCAATTACATAAATTGATATAAAACTAGCTTAGATCTATCTTAGATTTAGATTTACCAAGGGTAGAGAGGATCAAATCTCTTCTCACTTTAAAAAAGGTTAGTATATGAAGAGATTTTATCTCTCTGACACCTGGTAAATTAGGAGTAAGATGATTTAATTATTAATTATAATTATAATTATTAATTTTATTTTTCACTCTACTTATTTTTTATTTTTATAATTTACTCCAACTTTATTTTGCTTAACATTGTTCACATTAAATTTTATTTTACGAAGTTTCCTCAAATTAGATATTAAAATTGATTTTCAAATCAAACAAATTGGCTATATTTTTTAATATTAAAAGTTAGTTTTAATTTGCGCAATATTTATTAGATAAAATTGAGGGGAACTATAATTCCCTACTTATCCTATCATGCTAATTTTGATTAGTGTTTAATTAACCTGAAAATTTTGACTTATAATTATTAAGTAATATTGGTATATACCTACAATTGTGAAACTATAATTTTATTTTACTGATATGACTTTTATTATTGTTATTATTCAATTCTCAAAATGTCTTCTCAAAATTACTTTTGGATAGGATATGGCCTCCTCTAATTTATTTATAAATTAAATATCCATATTCTAAGGTGTATTCTCAAATCTACTTTTGGATAAGATATGGTCTTCTCCAAAAATTTTCTAAATTAAATATTCATATTCTATTCCCAAGGTGTCTTCTCAAATCTACTTTTGGAGAAGATATGATATTCTCCAATTTATTTCTAAATTAAATATCCATATTTTATTCCCAAAGTGTCTTCTCCAATCTATTTTGCATGAGATATGATAAGAAAATTCAATGATATTAAAATAAAAGGATGAGGGGGTAGTCATGTCATTAATGATAAGTGGTTGAGGTGGATGGGAGGAAGAGACATAAAAGGGAAGGAGGATGAGAGGAGAGGGGAAAATCCTTGATCTTTGTTTTGGCATTGGAGGATTTTATTTCGGGGGAGGAATGTGGAGAAAGAGAAGGGAGAGAATGGAGAGAAAGATGAGAGAACTCAAACTTGGATTTATTGGAGAGTGTTGGTTTTAACTTAGACACACTACAATTGGTTGGACTTGGGCTCGGAGGGCTAAGGAACCTGTGGAGGTTCCATGGGTTATGAATTCATTCCTAGTTAGCTGGGAGGTAAATTCAATCATGTAGCCAAGAGGAGAATCCCAATAGAGTCAGGACCACCCCAACCAAGCTACTCGAACATGTATTCTCCAATTTGTTGATTACTTATGTAAATTGTTGCAGTGAAATTTCTTACTTGTTTAATATGTTGTAAAAAAAATTTACTTGTATATTATCAGCAAATAAATGTTGAGCTATAAATAGGCTATTTCCCTTATTATTGTGTTTAAATTAAATAAATGTAGTTTTAGTTTGAGGATCCTAGGTTGGATCCTCACATATGGTATCAGAGCCAAGTTTCAAATATGGACCCTAAAAACCCACCTACATGACCCAACACACATTGCTATAGTCTTGTGTAAACCCACATGCCTATAAAAAATCCACCTTGAAATATACAAAATAAAGAAAAAGAAAAATTATCTCTACTACATAGTAGATATTGCCTGTAATCACTGGATTTTGATTATGATACCAATTCGCCAAGTAATTTTCATATTGATCATCTAGGAACATAATATCTACACCATTTCCCATCCATACTCCAGGGGTCGGCGGACAACCACTATACTCACTCATTCTCCCACATGTATTTTGAAGATATTATTCACATGTCATATGTAGAAGACCTTCATTAGGCAGATAATCAACCCCATGCCTTGAATTCCAACCAATTCAATATTTCTCTTTATTTACATATGTTCCTAAAGGCCTTTCTCTCTCTGTGTGCCTATCATTTATCCTCTCCATTGAAAATGGTGACCTTGAGGTAGAAGCTTTTGGTTCTTCCAAATGTCCAGAAGTCATATTTGACACCAACCCGCCAGAAGGATTGTACCATTCAAGTGGTTTGATAGGCGGGTGATGTGCAGATGGATACAACATAGGCATTATAGGCCAATTGCCCTGAGATGTTGAATATCCTCCCATGCAATTTCCATCAACCGTAGCACTACCATAATCTCTATGGAGCCTTTTTGTAAGGGTAGAATCTCTCACAACCATCTTGCACTTATGTTTTCCTTCAAATTCAGCTCCTTCATCTATAAGACCACAAAGAGCTTCTCCAATTTCCTACATCTCCTCGCAATCTCTACTAATCTTCATTGGCTTGTACTCATTCAATGGGTTCTTCAAATGGACCATCTTCTGGAATGGTAAATTGTAAAGAGGAATCCACCTCAAAATTGCGTCCCCATGGATTTAATCCATTATTTGATTCATTCCAAACATTTTCCCTCTTCCAACCAATAAGAGACATCATTTGGGCATATCCTTGGAAATATCCACTCATATTGATGCTAAAAATTAGAATGACTCTTTCTTAATTATGGGAAACTTCCTCTAAAATGGGCTCATTCATCACTTGAGTTACCCAAATTCCATTTTCAATTGACATTTGTATATTATGATGGCTCAGACTCTTAATTATGAAGTATCTTGTTGAATGCAACCTTCCCTCTTCTGAAGAAGCGCCATTGATCATTATGTTATTAGATAAATGCTTAAATCTCCATTGATTAAATCCTTGGGGTTGTTTGCCACATTCCTATGGTTTGCACTTCTTGGCTCTTCTAATGCTTCTTTCTCTTCAAATGCATCTGGTTCCTGCTTGTAGTCAGTCAGAGATGAATCAACCATGAATGAATTTTCCTTGGGGGTTCCATCTGGTGAAGCTTTCTTTATACCCTTTGTGTCCATATTGACTACTAGAAGTGCTACCCCGAAGGCATCTGCTTCTTATTCCATTTTGTCTTCAGAGTGTCTTCCCAGCTCCCTCCTTCACTTTTAGAACCCGCATCCAAGTCGCGAGGTCTCCAAAATCATCAAGATCCCCCATTATATCATCCAACAAACTCTTCTCCGTGCCCTTGCTTCAACAGGGTTTCTCTACTATCTTATTCGTGGACACTCTGGAGTTCTGAATTGACTGAACTTATTAATATTTAAACCCTTCTCCATTCACAAGTAGTGAAAATTTAACGCCCATGTTATCAATAGATTTGTTTAAACTAGAATGAACAATGTCATCATGCTTTCTTTTACCATGACATGTTGTGGCATATAAACTCAATTTATTTTGTGAAAACGTCCAAAATCACAGAATAAGAAGCAGGAGAGCTAGAGATTAAATTGATATGTATAGTTTAATTAATGCCAAACTTGTATACTTAATAATGAATGATGGCATATGGAATGGGACACTTGATTTTATCAGCGATCCCCAATTTAGATGTGTAACAGATGATTTTGATTTGATTTTTGAAATTTGATGCTCCTCTATCACTGGCCTGAGCCTTAATCACTGGAACATATTCCTATTTTCTCCACTTCTAGCAACTGGTCACTCCACTGGCACATGCACAGATAAAGGAACATTCACAAGGACATCATCTACTTTCACCCTATCAGCCATTGTGCAATCAAGAGGAAGCCCATCATATTGACCCTATCAGATGGGCACACAAAAGCACTTGACAAAAGTTTATCGTAGATACCTTCCTCACTTACCTTTCCATTCTTATTCTTCCTTTTGTTATTTTATGCCCACATATTCGTAGAGTCATAGGTTCCCAATTGTAAAATCCTTGAAGAAGCCTCCGCATTCTAAACAATAGAACCCTCCCTACCTTGACTCTTTTCCTTGGCAGGTTTTTCCACAAAACTTACATTGTCCCATTCCCAAGATTAAACATTCTATTTTTCTTTTTGGACACCTTTTGTGGTCTTTCAAAAAACTTTCATTGTCATTTCTTTCTAGTAATGTAGGTCATGTCCCATCCACTTGGTTTTCTTTCTAGTAACGAGTAGAAACCTGGTTAGAAGGAATAAGAAGGTGCTTCACACTAAGAGATTATACTTCCAATTCAAAAGCTAAAATAACAATATTCCAACTTAGAGATAATGTTATAAGTTGGTGGGGTAACTTAGAGTGTCAACTACCCCTCACTCCAGACAAGTTACTTGGGAGTTATCTAAGGAGAGATTTAGGAAAAAGTACCTACCAACATATTATGAAGAACAACAGGTAGGATCCTTCCATGCTTTGGTACAAGGAAACCACATGGTAGAGGAATATGAGATTAGATTCATGGAATTGGTCAAGTATGTTTCATACATGGATACTGATCAATGCCAAGCAGATTGTTTCATCTATGGATTGAACCCTAAAATTAGGGCAATGGTGTGGATGTGGAAACCATCATCAGTTGCAGAAGTTGTTGAACATGCTCATTATGTTGAAGAGCACTTAGACTTAAAAGGTGGAAACAAAACCATTTTTCCACAACATCCAAGGTTTATGGGGAAGTCCCCTCATACCTTCTCTAGGGGAGGAAGTTTTAGGCCACCGCCATATGGAAAAAGGGTTGTACCCAGAGCACTGACAATGGGAATTTCAATGGTTATGAGTGTAGTTTCACCCACTTCTTTGAGGACTCGTGCAAATCAAGGTCATACGCGAGGAGAAAAAAGTAGGGGTAGGGGTCCCAAGGGAAGGAACTCTTTCCAAAAAACTTCACAACATTATGTTCAAATTCTACCTCGCATCACTTGTTGGGGATGTGGGGGACCTCATTACCAGCACAACTATCCTGAGTTAAAAACTAGTAACAACTGTGCACCGATCCTTCAAGTACCGTACATGGAAAAATACTTCACTATCTACACCGATGCTTCAAAGTAAGGATTGGGAGAAGTGTTGATGCAAGAAGTCAGAGTAATACCTTACACATCTAGAAAAATGAAGAAAAATGAATATTTGTATGCTACCCATGACTTAGAGTTAACAACAGTGATGCTAACTTTGAAACAGTGGATGCACTACCTCATTGGGAGAAGCTTTGAGTTAAGAACAAATAATAAAACCTTGAAGCACCTCTTCACACAAAGGGATTTGAGTTCTAGACAAAGGTAGTGGAGAGAATTCATGAGTGTATGATTTTGGAATCTCATGCATTAAGGGAAAGGAGGATGTGGTGGCTGATGCATTAAGCAGGAGGCCATGAACCTTCTACCTAGTACCCTTGAGGGTTAATTTTAGGGAATGTGTGTTGGAAAAACTCTTTGAAGATAGTTTGTATCTAAAGGTTATATCAGCACTCCAAATGGAAAGCGTATAGAACCCAAGTTTGAGGGTTATTTCCTTGAACCGGATGGAGTATTGAGATTTCAAGGGAGAATGCACATCCCTAAGGAAGGGGGTATAAGAAGAAAAATCCTCAAAAAGTCACATAGAGCACTATATTATGCACATCCTGGAGTGAAGAAGACGTATGCAGACATGAAGAAAATCTTCTTTTGGGCAAGAATGAAGCACGAGAGAGTCTAGTTTGTCACCAAATATCTTGAATGTCAGCAAGTGAAGGTTTATCATCACCATCCAACAGGACTCCTACAACCGCATGACATCCCTATGTCTAAATGGGAGGCCATTTCTATTGATTTTGTTGTGGGTTTACCACTCACTTAATAGAGGCATAATTTTATATTGGTTGTAGTTAGTAAATTGACCAAAAGTACCCATTTCATCCTAGTGAGATACACTTACAATGTTACTAATGTGGCACGAGTTTTTATAAGTGAAGTTATTCGACCACATGGGTTGCCCACAAAGGTCATTTTTGATAGAGACTCTCACTTTACATCTAGGTTTTGGAAAAGTTTGCAGTCCACGTTGGGGACTCAGATAAACCTGAGTACTGCATATCATCAAGAAATAGATGGGCAGGCTGAAAGAGTAAATCAAGTTATGGAAGACATGCTTAGAATGTATGTCATGGATAATAAAAAATAGTGGGAAAGGTACTTACCATTGGTAGATATTTCCTATAATAATAGTTACCATAGTTCCATTGGGATGTTTCCATACCAAGCTCTATATGGGAGGCCATGTAGGATGCCATTGAGTTGGGAAAACTAGGGGCCCCAGCAATAGTTGGGCTGGAATTAGTTCAATAAATGGAGGAACAGGTAAGAGAGATTCGACAAAGGTTAAAGGAAGCACAATATAGACAGAATAATTATGCAGATTCACATAGGATTGATCGTAGTTATGAAGTAGGAGACCAAGTTTTTATTCGTATCCAACCCAACAAAAGCACCATTTGGTTTTAGAAAGGGACAAAGTTGTCACCTAGGTTTATAGGACCTTTTAGAATCAAGGCGAATATTGGACCAGTTGCTTATCATCTTGTACTGCCACCCCATTTGCATAAAACTCATGATGTTTTTCATGTATCTATTCTACGACATTGTGTTTCTTATGAATCTCACAAACTGGATTGGAGGGAATTGCAAGTCTTAGACATGGGAAACGTAATTGTCACACGGAATGAATCGATCTTGCGGACAAGATAGACCTTCCTAGAATCTAACGATATCTAGTGACAAGCAAGCCAATCAAAAACTATATTTCTCTAAATATGCAGTTATAAACAAAGGCAAACAAGTGTTTAGGCCTACCTTGGGTCCAATGCAAGTTTGTGGAAGCCTCGCTCCTTTGATCCAAATGAGCTCCCTTGTTGCGAATCTGCAAACACAAACAAGCAAACAAATTAAATAGCATCTAAAAAGCCAATATCATAAAGCATACTTAACATGATGATCAAGGAATTCATGAAACAAATGACATAAGACAATTTGTTGAGAAAAATGAATCTGATTGTATTAATTCAAATAAAAGAAGAACTTTACAACCTGTGCCTTGATGCTGTACAAGCTCCTCCCAGGTTCCAACAAGAAGTCTCCTCTACTTTGACAAGTTTCACTCTCTTCCCAATGAAGCCAAAAAGTTATGTGATCTCTCCTCTCAAGCTTAACTAGGAAGACTCAATTCCACCAACATTTACCCTCAAAAATGTTCAGCTTCTAACCTCCCTAGAAACCAGCCCAATGCCTTAATTTCTAGTGCAATGGAGGGAAGTTACTAGGTCCTCCTTCAAAGGGATAAAGCCCTCCTTCAAAGGGATAGCTCCTCTCATCAAGGGATTAGCTCCTTCTCTTTTGGGATGCATGAACCACCTAAGAGCGACCAATCCACGTCAAAATTCCTTCTAGAATCATCTAGAATTAACCAAAGTGAGTTTTTTAGAATAAACTTGTGCCTTTTTTACTTTCACAGGGGTTCACACCCAACCCTTTAGGGACATAGCGGGCAGGTCCGCAGTTTTTGTGAACAGGAGGTGCGGGACCACAGGCAATAGTGAGAGAAAGTGCGGAACGAGAGCTTTGTTGATTTTTAATGTCTTTCTCTCATTTTCAAAGCTTAACTTGAAGAGCTGAGGTCTGATACTTGCTTAGGAGGATAGTACAAGTGATGATAAACCCATACTGACTGCAAATAATCATGGTGACGATATTTTTGTGTAACAGATTGCCCCCTAAAGTGCGAAGTCTGTAGTAGATGAGGATTTCATTTATCATTTAGGAAGAGTGAAGTACTTTATCATTTCGAGGATCATCTTGTGGAGAGCCCGGTCAGAACTTGTAATAACATTCAATGCGAGATATATATATGAGATCATATCATCGCTGAGGTAGGCATTCCCATACCCAGATCAAAACTGACTTAGAAAACTAACTACTGCTCTGATATAGGAATGATCTTGTAATACATCACAAGTATGGACTCATGTAGACACAGTATGGACGTAGCCATCTGTTTATGAATAGTCCACAATATAATGAATACAAAATTCCTCGCAGCCTGGATTGCGGAAACTAGATCCAGGGTCTTCATTTCTACTTCCTGAAACAGTACGATTCTATCCATGCGAATGAATGTGTTGAAGTCAAACATGGTAGAAACCACTTGATTACCAGTCAATGATGTAAACTGTTAACAAGTGTGAGAGAAACCACCAGTGATGTCAATGGCTCTCAAAGTACCCAGTACTCTCCATGAGATGTGAATAGATGTGTTGATGTCGAACATGTCACGGAATCCTTTGATCGAAGGTCAATGATGCAACCTGTCGTCAAAGGCGAGAAACCTGCCATTGAGGCATGCAGATCCCAAGGTACTGACGATTTCTAGATTATCTTTCTAGATAATGAGCTGGAGTCGATAGAAAGCGATCCGTCATAGGCAAGCCCACAACACGAAATCATAGATCAAGTTGAATAAATTTAGTTGCAAGGACTGACTCAGGGATGGTCAAGATGGATGACAGATATTTTGCAGATGAATGACTTATTGGCACTGACCTCTTGAACACATAATGACAGAACACATGGTTTGGTGACAATTGACCCAAAGTTAATACCCAGAAACTGGCTGAAGACTTTCAATGTGGTTTGATCAACTGTTAGGCAAAGGATTTCCCAACCCAGGTGAATAAAAGTGTCGTGTTCAAGAGTGGTTACAAAGTATGACAAACAGGCTCATTTTTCTCTCTTTTCCCCCACCATTTCTGGAAAGTACCTCTTTATTTTTGACAAGCTTGAGGAGGATAACATTTGCTTGATTATAAGCTCATCCTTCGGATGAGTCCAACTTAGTTTAAATTCGAACCCTAAGAAGGAGTGGTTCGTTCCTATTTGTAATTGAACAAGTCCTTTACTGTTAAATTTTAACGAGTCCAGTATAGGAGAAACTCGGCGTTTTTCAATTTTAGAGAGTCTGAAAAAACTTAAGAAGACTCCAGGGTTGACCTTTTTCGTAAATTTGTGTCTTCCAAGCCCGAAAAAGTATAAAATAATACTTTAGAGAACCGCTTGATCTTTACGACCGAGTACTTTTCGTAATTAGTGCCCCTGATCTGAAAAAGTAAAAAAGCGATCAACGACACGTCATTTTATAACCAATATCGAATTCGAAACGACAAAAATCCGGTAATCTTTTCATTTTTTTACGGTCAGAAAAGAGTTGTAAGTGGGCCGTCTTTTTAGTTCCGTTTTAACGAGTTTAAAAAGAAAAACTCGGCGATCTTTTCATGTTTTAGGAGTCAGAAAAGAGCTTAAAGGTGACTCTAAATGTTTTTTTCGTCGAAAATGATCGATTTCGCCTGAACAATCCATTATCCTGAACAAAAATTGCAAACATTACTCATACCTGTTTGAGATGGATAAAAATGCTGCAAAAGTTACCTTTCTAAAGTGAAACATGAACAAATTTACAATTCATTTATTCAAAAAACTTATAAAAAGGGCTTTCGTCAATTCATTTTTACTGTTTAAGATTTGGGTGAGAAAATAGTGCTTTTGTTCAGAAACTTCCCGTGAAGATTGCAGAAAATCCATCTGCCGGAATCGAACGTTGTCTCCTCCAGGTAATCCACATCATCCTACTCTTCAATTTCAACTGTTTCAATTTGTGTTTTAGGGTTTTATTTCATTTTTTAGAGGGTTTTTAAGCTAGAAACCTGAGTGGGGGCCCGCAAGCATAACACTGGCAGCCCACGGACCCCGACTTTTTCTCAATGGGGAAAAAGTCAGGGGTCCGCACCTTCCATGAAGGCAAGGTGCGGACCCACGCACTATCTCTAATAGAGAGGGTGCGGTCCCCGCAACAAGGGTTTTTAACCCAAAAATTCTCAAAATTGACCCAAACAATTTAATTTCTTGCATTCTAATTTTCCCTTTTGTTGGATGTAGAGTGTACATCATACTTGATTGGCGAGAACGGGAGCATGAGGACATAGATCTTGCCGTGTTAAATCACCAACCTTCGATCGATGCATTGAAGGCATGCGGCTTGTACAAATTCTGGGCCATACCTGGCATGAGGGCCCAGGTGGACTTCTTGCAGTGGCTGGTAGACAGGTGGAGCATACAGGACCAATGTTTCTTCATTGGTGGCCACCAGCTCGAAATTGAGCCAGAAGACATATACTTTTTGACTGGTTTGCCTAAGAGAGGCGAAGACTTGACTCTATTCGGGACTAGGCCAGGTCGCCAGTCTGTCGATAGCCTCCGGCTAGAGTTCTGCAACAACCAGGCTAGAGACAAAGGGATAGACATTAAAACCATATCCCATCCTGAACTCATGGTGATCGCGTTTACTGTTACCAGACTTTGCGGGAGTGCCGCACTACATATTACCACCGGATCCTAGATGCAGATGGCAGTTGAATGCTTTCGAGGCACCATCTTCAACTGGTGCAATGCTGTGTTAGCTAATGTAAAAGGCCAACTGACCAGAGCCAAGAACGAACAACTAAAGACCTTTGGTTATGGGGCTTTGGTTGTGAGCTTTGGTCTGGAGAGTGTCCCAATGTTGGTCCCACAGCACCTTACTGTTGGAGCTGGGCTTCCTCGAGAGCCCAAACTAATGCGATGGGTTGCAGTTATGGCCCGTCAACCTGATGAGGGGACAGAGGTCGTTCGATTCAAAACTGAGTATTTCCATTGGTTGGAAAACCAGGTTTTTGCTATTCAGGACTTCCCTTACGCTGGGGTAGATTTTCATGGTGACCCAAACATGGCTCTTCCACGCGGAGAGCAATGGGATGACTCGGGTAAAATCATTTTCAACATTTTCCTATTTAATTTTTTTTTTATGTCGTCCCAAAACTGATAGTAAAAGTTTCAATGTAGATGTGGGTCCATAGTGACCAGCCGCTCTTCGGCCTTACGAGAGGAAACAACCAGCTGCAGCGGCGCCAGCCCCACAGGACGAATCAGCAGAGACCTTCGCCAAGTTGGAGAGTCATCTAGAGCGCTTGACAGGGGACATTCCAGAGACCGGCATAGATGACATTCCTCGTCGACTATAGCACTATGTGATTGGGGTCCCAAGACCTTTTAGGAGGTTCCTTTGTAAGGTGGCCCGTACAGTGGTTTCTTATCGAGATCATCACTAGTGACAGGATGATCGCCTATTGTAGACACATATGACATTTTTGCTTTTTGTACTTATCATTTTTGCCGATCATAAGGTGTTTTTCAACCTATGATCAAGGACGATGTATATTTTGACACACTCCTATATATATCACTATTATCAGCTTATCTTGTAAATCATATTATGGAATGCTTTTAAATTTACATGTATGATTATTGCAAATGTCTACTTAAAATTCGAGAAGCAATTGCATTTTCTAATGTATTTAAAGATCTTGGAATATGTTGATATTCAATATAATCAAATTCACATTCCAAGAGACGCACTCTCAAAAATAATCTCAATAACACTGGATTTATAATGGCATACACTCTATTAAGCTGTAATACAATGAGTTCAGAATCTAATGTCACTATCAAACTCTGAATCCCAAATGAAATAGATTCAAATAATAACTCAAATCACTGCACTATACTCAGCAATGTTGTTCGTTGTTTGACTGATGCTTACCCCATGCATAGATACCAACTCGTGAGAGGGTGAATAGATAACCCAAGCTGCGGAAGAAATGTTTCGTGTATTATGACAAGCACCATCAGCAAAACCAATGTATGTTTGGAGAGGCATCGACATCTACAATATCAAGAGTAAAACCAAGATAAACAAGAATAATGACGAAAAACACTCTCTAAGCTAAGCACACTTTTTAAACTAAAACACACCAGCTAGAAGGAAAACTATCCTAACTAAAAATCTCCATACCCATTCTTTAAGCATAATACCTCTTCAGGTAGAGACCATTTCTGGGTTTACCTAAAGAGTCCCCGTCAAAGTCTACCAATTCATAGGCCTCTTTTGCTAGCTTTCTCTTGACAACATAGGGACCATGCCACATAGGAACAAATTTTCCAGTGCCTAATTTATCATTAGCTTGATTGTACAATAAGACTAGATCTCCTTCCGAAAAATTTCGAGGGGTCACATTTCGATCATACTGAGCTTAAAAATGTTTTGTGTGAGTTTCGATTGCCAATGCAGCATCACGTCGATTCTCATATAATTGAGCGAAGTATAACAAATGTTTTTCCTCTTCGGAAGTGGCTGGAAGTAACTCGATGGCCATTTGCAATGATGGCATTTCGCATTCAATGGGTAACACAGCTTCCAGACCATAAACTAGTTGGAAAGGAGTGAACCCTGTTGACGTTTTTACTGAGGTTCGATACACCCAAAGCGCTAAAAATAACATGTTATGCCAATTCGCCGATGAATCCCAATGATTTGTCAGATCATGATGACTAAAACTTTGTTGATGGATTCAACCAGACCATTAGCTTGTGGATAATAAGGAGTTGAACTATCGTGATGCAAGCCAAGCTGGCCTGTAAGTTCGGTCATCATAACGTTTCGAAAATGACACCCATGATTAGTGATAATCACTTGTGGAACACCAAACCTAGCAATTATATGATTGAACATGAAAATTGCAGCTATTTTTCCGTCTGCCTCAAATGTAGGCATCGCCTCGGCCCACTTGGTAAAATAATCTATTGCAAGGATGATATACGCATGCCCCCTGGCCGAGTGAGGGTTACATGTAATAAAATCGATACCCCATCTGGCAAAAGGACCAACGGCAATTATAGGGTGGAGAGGAGTAGGTGGAGCGCACATCTTTCGATCAAAAATTTGGCAGTTGTGGCATTTTCGGACCAGCGTTAATACAATCTTTAAACAAAGATGGCCAGAAGTAACCAGCGCGCAATATCTTTTGGGTTGTGGCATACCCAAACATATGACCGCCACACGCTCCAGAGTGACAGTCATTTAGGACCCTTTGAGCTTCCTCGTGAGTTAAACAACGTCGAAAAATAGAGTCTGCCCCACGACGATAAAAAGTATCTCCAATAATTCTGAATTGTTGGGACTGGAATCGTATTTTTCGACGTTCTGACCTTGAAATTTTTGGCCAAAAGGATTGGATTTGCAGATAAACGATGATATCCCCATACCACGAATGTAAAGTGATGGTTAGAAACAAGGATTCGTCCGCAATGGGCTCCTCCGCCACAGTTTCCGTGTCAGCATGCGGGAAGTCACACATTAACTCCGCAAAAACTAAAGATTTCTTAGACTTAGATTTTTCAAATTCCAAGTCGAACTCCTGCAGGATTACAATCCATTTGGAGTACTTGCCCCCTAGCAATTTCTTGGTCAAAATGTAGATCATAGGGTTGCAATCAGAAATTACTGTAGTTTTACGTAGCAAAATGCAGTGACGAAAACGTTGGACAGCTTGAACAGCTGCCAATGCCAATTTCTCCACATGTGAGTATTTTAGCTCAGTTGGATTTAAAGTTCGACTAAGGTAATATATCACATGTTCAGTACCGAATTCATCTTCCTGAACTAAGACCATTCCAATGGTGGAATGAGAGGCGGCGAGATACAAGAAGTAGTCCTGGTTGTAGTTGGGAGGATGCAATAACGGTGCATGGGTAAACGCGTGTTTTAGTGCATCAAAAGATTTCTGAGCTATCTCATCCCAATAGAATGGAGTATTCTGTTTCAAAAGCCGGGTAAAACCCTTTGTAACCTCGGCGTAGTTAGGAATGAATCGTCGTAAAAAGTTTTCTTTCCCTTGCGAACATTGGAGTTGGCGAAGACTCGAAGGAGGAGGCAATTTGACAATAGCTTCAACCTTCAAGGGATCGACGTGAATGCCGGATTTAGAAACAACAAACCCCAGCAATCGACCCATTTCTATACAGAAAACACACTTGTGTGGATTCAACCTAATCTGATAATACCTACACCTCATAAATATTGCTCGTAAATGGATGAGATGATCAGCTCGATGTAATGAATGAGCAGGCAAATCATCGAGATAGGGTTGCACAATGTGCTTGATGTCATGAAACGCATAAGACATAGCCCTTTGAAAAGTTTCCCCAGCATTCTTGAGCCCAAAGGGTAATTTGCAATAAGCAAATGTCCCCCATGGACAAATGAAAGCCATTTTTGGTTGATCGGCAGGTAGAATATTGATTTGATTGTATTCGGAAAAACCATCCATGAAGGAGAATATTTCGTTGCCGGCACAATCATCAATGATTTGATCAATATAGGGAGTTGGGTAATTGTCCTTTGGACAGGCTCGATTAATGTCCCTATAATCGATACATATTCTTATTGTCCCTTGCTTTTTGTTAACTAGAACAATATTCGATACCCAATCCGTTAACGGAATCGGTTAAATGAAACCTGCTTTGAGTAATTTTTCAACTTCTGCTTTAATGGCAGCAACTTTTCTTGGGTGAATCTGACGCAAACATTATCGGACGGGTTTAGCATCCGGGTAAGTCTTGATTTCATAAACAACAATTGTGGGGTCAATTCCTAGCATTTCCTCATATGACCAGGCAAACACCTCGCGGAATTCTTGAAATAGGGCCTTATATATTTGGATTTCATCTTCTGTACACGAGGCACCTATATGAATGTTTTCAACAATTCCAGGCTTAACCGAAATGTCAACAGGAATAGTTCGAGAAATGTTTCCCAAATTTAACTCTGAATCAGGATTTTTCATTGGATTCTGAGGTTCCCTAACATATTCAGTCGTAAAAATTGATGAAAAATCATTTTCAAAATGATCATTCTCGGGTAAAAACGAAGATCGGTGATGGAGATATTCCCATGGTAAATCATCGACACATAGGATTTCACGAATTTGTTCATCAGAGTGAACAAGTTCGGAAAACGTTGTTGAATCTGAGTTTGATGTGAAAAGTGATTCCTCATGGACCACATTCATTAAGTCAATTTTGGTTGAAGATGGGTTGGAAAGCAACTGCATGGCCTGATACGCAATTTCATATGGACTCAAAGGCATAACATCACCAAATGAGTCTATCTCAGATTCAGAAGGTACGATCCAAGGATCATCATAAACAATGGTGTCTGACGAAACATATGAATGGTTGCAAAAGAAGACGATGCATTTATCGGAGGAAAAGGAAAAGTTCCCAGTAAACCGACATCTTTAACTAGTCCTACTCCAACACCCTTATACGGGATAGTCGTTTTATCGACATGCTGAATGCTTTCAGAAGAGGCTGGGTCGGACGAAAAGTAAGCCAACTGGTCTATTGTTATGATCTTTCCATTATGAGGAAACTTTATAACCTGAAAGACCGATGAAACGACATCTGTCATAGCGTAAGACCAACTACGACCCAAGAGAAGGTTGTAATCTAGAGGGGCATCAACCACCTCCACATCTAGATTAACAGTTTTTCCTTCAACCCCTAGAGGTAAATCCTATAGAATCTTAAAAGGATGAAACCCACGGCCATCAAAGGCCTTTAGAATCATCGGGGATTGATTTAGTGAAGGAGAACCAAGCGATCTCCAACACTGTATCGACATAATACACGTTGAGGCTCCCTCATCAATCACAGTCCTATGAATAGGCATGTTTTTTACTATCACTGGGATCTGGAAAGCCATTTGATGAGGTAAGCGCGGTGTACTATTTTCTAGATTGAAAATTATTAGGTTCGAGTCCTGAACGTCAACAGCTCCTATAGCCGACAAAAGTAATGTACGATGTGCTGGATATGATTGCAGCACTTCCAAAGCCGACATTGCTGAAGGTGAAACAGTTAAATCCTCAACAATGTTATAGTTCTGAGCCGCTCTCGCATGTGGATTGAAAGCTGACTTTCGAAGTATACCCTTGGCGGGCAGTTTGATTACTAAGTCTGGATTAGGTTTCTCGATCTGTAGTGGATCGGAACCGGGAGCTGAGGTTGATGGGTTAGAATGAGAAGATTGTCGGGGAATATGGCAAGGTTATGATAGGAGAAGAATTCTTGGAAGACTTCTTCTTACTTTTGGTATTAACCGTACCAATCATACCGTCAGCGGCATGAGACCCTGAAGGAGCTGCAGCGATTTGATTTTGCTTACGAAGATCGGGGATTTTCTCATGTAACGTACCTGACTGAGTATAAACCAAGTCAAGGTACTGTGCTTGAGAAATTACTTGCTCCTCAGTAACGACTCCGGCCTTAGCTACATCCTCAGTGATCTTTGGAAATAAAGATTTTATAATCCATTCAACTAAGATCTGATCTGGAATAAAAACCTTCACTAAACGTCGTCGACGTCTCCATTCATGAATGTGATCTGAAATGTAAGTGGACGTCAACTGCTTTAATGAAGTTAGTAATTCTGTGCCATTGTCATATCTGACTGGCAACTGAAAATGAGTTAAAAACGAGGTAGCTAACTGACTAAAGTTATAAAAAGTGGCTCGTGGTAACTCAATGTACCACTTGGCCGCAAGACCAATTAGAGTGTGTTGGAAAAGCTTTAGACGAATTGAATCATCTAAAATGGAGTTAGACACACACCAGAGGTGATAAGTCATCACATGGTTCGACGGGTCATCTCCTGATTTGCCTTCAAACTTAGGAATATCACTAGGCAACTTATTCGGCATTGGCGGCCAAAATGGAAGATAGTTAATGGGATCGTCCGTTAGGCATGACAAGTCAGGCAAGTCCAAAGTTGCGATAAACGGTAACTGACGATTAGGGTCCCTAAAACTCTGAGTCATGAGACCAGCCCCAGAAGGAGGATATCCAAGATAACTAGGAATAGGAATTGCATTTGGGATATTGTATCCTCCCGGAAAACCAGGATTAACCGGACTGTACTGGGGTTGTTGAGGTTGTTGATATCTATACCGAGGATATGGTTGATACTGATAGACTGGCTGCTGCACAGTAGGACCAAATTGGTACTGTCCCTGGTACGGTTGATAAGTAAATTTTGGTTGACTTGTGACAACCGTACTTGAACCAGGTTGTCCTACAAGCATTTGAACCGAAGTTTGAATTGTGGATCCAGACTGAGGTAAAGATGTCTGAGGAGTAGATACAGGAATAGTAGAAATCGGAGCTGTCGATAATCCAGAAGTAGGTGGGGTAGATTGAACAGATGTTGCAGCAGTTGCAGTAGCCGTTTGAGGCGGAGTACGAGGCGTACTAGGCCTAGGCTGAGAAACTACCGAAGGTACAAAAGTTTGAATAGTAGACTGGACAGGTTGCTGGGGTGAACCAGAAACTAAGGGTTGTCCATTTTGAGATGAAAACTGTACATTCGGTTGCAAGACCTGTTGAGTTGCGATGGATCCCACACTAAGTTCATTCCGGGGTACGGACCCATAACAGGTTGAGAATATTGAGGACCATAACCGGATTGAGGGTAGGGTTGATAATTGAAAGGTACATTACCCGTTCCTTGAACATATGTTTGACCGGAGGGTGGTTGGAAACCTTGGTTCAAGTATTGACCTTGGGGTTGATACCTTGAGGCACGTAGTGATACTGGGGTTGACCTTGAGGTACATATTGAGTCTGGGGTTGACCTTGAGGAACGTACTGTCCCGTAGGTATGTACTGTCCTTGAGGTTGCCCCCCAGGTGCAAATTGGGTACCTTGAGGTTGCCCCCCAGGCAATAATTGAGGATTTTGAGGCTTCCCCCCAGGTGGTAACTGGCCACCTTGAGGTTGAGGATTAGGAATGGTACCTGAAATCATGAGAATATCTTCTACACTCAACGACTTAGTACCTTTGTTTCCAGTTAATAACCCTTGTTCAATGGGTTGAGGAGAATCTCCCGCAAAAGTACCAGAAAGTGACTGATACCCAGAGGGAACAGAAGGACCACCGTACAAAAAGGATTCTGGTGATTGAGTAAACATGGACGACTGCCTTGACATATTTAATGGAGGATAATAACCTCTAGGTGTTGGGTGATAAGGAATACGAGGTGGTGAAAAACTTAGCCCTGGGTTTTCCAAAAAATTAGTCAATGAAAGATACCAAGCACTGCTCCTAGGTGGATTGTAAAAAATTGAATCACGCTCCCTAAGTTCAATAACAGGTTGATTTTCAGGGATAGGGATGCCTAATTCTTCTTCCGGAGTAGCAAGTTCTTCGATAACTATAAGTCCAGAAGGAAGATTTTGGGTAATTATTCTTTCTACCCTGGGTGAACCAGGACCACTAGAACTTGGAGAGGTAAACCCCGATGTTGGGGTAGCAGCAAATTCACTTTCAGGTTCGGATATTTCAGGTTCCTCACCTATATCACTAGTAGATGAAAAGCTACCAATAATTTCGGAAACAAACACCGATTGTGGATTATAATCTGCTACTAAAGCTTGAAAATCAGGATGTACCACCAAACAAGACTCTCCTTCTTCAGGTGACCCAACTCTACTGTCTCTAGGAGTTACGAGGGCTCTTAACCCTTCAGGCTGGCTCAGTGAAAACTTAGGAGGTTGGCCCTGAAGTCTACGGGACTTCCTCGATAATTCAGCCACGATTAAAAAATTTTAACTACTTCACACGCAAACAAAGTAAAATCTCAATGAAAACCACCTAAAGCCTCTAAAAAACCAAACCAATTTGAATCACATGCCTAAAGAATATAGGAGATCAAACCACACACAAACAGTAACTTTTCGTACTGAAAACACTAGTTGGTGATGAAGCCCAACGTCGCAGAGTTCAATACAGAAATAGCGGTTGGAACAGTTACCTCGGCAACCTGCTTAAAGAATAGACTGGCACAAGTTCCTCCACTAAACCGTCTCGAGTGAAGAGAACCCCCCAAAAAATCCAAGTGAGTCTAGCCGACGTCGGCTCCAGGTACAGTGGGATCTTCCCACCACTGTCACCTTAGGAAGAATCCTATAGAATATGGTCACTAAGGTTACCAATGGAAACAAATATACCTAGGGGAAGTGTCTATGATCCGATACGCACGCAAGGGTAGAGTAACAAGCTCAATCCCCTTGAAGGCTCCTTGACATAATCCAAGGTTTACCAACAAGTGACCCCAGGCTCCTCGACAATGGTTAATCTGAGGTTTACCATTTTTAATACGTGAATATCTGGCGTCGTTCCCAATGAGGAAGGATTGATTCCCACACTGGTTCGGACACGATCTCGTGCTTCTCCTTTAAGAGGAGCTTTCCCACAGTACAGATGCAACAATTGGATTTTTCTTCTATTGCAAGATACAGCTACTTGTCTTTTTTACTGTCTTGGAGAGTTAATTACTCCCTACTCCAAGGCACTAGCCTAAGCTATATTGGTGTATCAGAGCCCTAGAAATAAAAATATTACTAGATAGATTTTACTTTAAGCGTTATTTTTATTGGTTTTTGTTTAAGTCAAGAGGTGTGGAGATGAAACTCGTGGTGTGAAGACTCGACTCGAAATCACTAAAAAATGCACTTAAGATGATTAAGCAATCTTTTCCCTTCAATGAACTTCTAGCTAGGAAAGAGTTTGAGAATGCAAATACTTGTAAACACAAATCTTTCTTAACAAACAAATTAAAAGAAGAGCTTTTTGTCTTTTCCAATGCACTCAAAACGAGACAACTAGTTATTTTCACAAAAATTTCCCTTTTCTTTCAAAACACTCAAACACTACAAAAACAAACTTTTTCCAAAAGAGATTTTTTATTTTTTATAAAACACTCAAAACTATGGAAATGACTAATCTTGAGATCTATAAACTACAAAAACCTACTTGAAGTCAAAGCTTACAAGATGTCTTTTTCAGGGATGTTTTACTTAGCTACAAGCAAACTAAGGACTAATTTGTCCAGAACCACAAATCAGTCAAAAAACAATCAATTTTTGTTTCCTTTTCTAAAAATGAAATCCAAACTTTTAACACAAGCTTTTTCGAAGTTTCATAAACAGAAAACACAAGGTGGATTCCTCAACAAAGCTAGATTTTGCAAATGGTTAGACTCATAAGAAGGCTAGTAAAAACCAAGGTGATCTGAGGTTTCTACAGCTTCTAAGCTCAGAGCTACTACAAGACCAAAATGAAAACCAAACCCAACAATCAAAACTTCTAGGAATTTCACCTAAAACCCTAACACCAATGGAATTAACCTAAGAAAAGCTTCTAACAAGTTATATGCAGGTCTGGGTAGGGGATAATAACATCTAAACAAAAACTAAGCTGACTAACAGAGAATATCATAGGTTTTCCAAAATTTTGACAGGGTCCGCAGGCCCACAGTTAACACAGGTGCGGTACCGCTCTGTGGTAGATCCGCATTGTGTCCCAAGCCGAGGGTGCGGTCCTCTCCCAAAGTTATGAAAAACAAAAAATAATCCTAGATCTACTAAATCTACCCAATTCCACACACAACAAGCCAAGAACAGAAACAAAAACACAGTTTCTCAGGTCAAAGTAAAAACAAGGAAAAAATCAAGTCCCCAGTGGAGTCGCCATTTTGTCACACGGAATGAGTCGATCTTGCGGACAAGATAGACCTTCCTAGAATCTAACAATATCTAGTGACAAGCAAGCCAATCAAAAACTTTCTCTAAATATGCATTTATAAACAAAGGCAAACAAGTGTTTAGGCCTACCTTGGGTCCAATGCAAGTTTGTGGAAGCCTCGCTCCTTTGATCCAAATGATCTCCCTTGTTGCGAATCTGCAAACACAAACAAGAAAACAAATTAAATAGCACCTGAAAAGCCAATATCATAAAGCATGCTTAACATGATGATCAAAGAATTCATGAAACAAATGATATAATACAATTTGTTGAGAAAAATGAATCTGATTGTATTAATTCAAATCAAAGAAGAACTTTACAACCTGTGCCTTGATGCTGTACAAGCTCCTCCCAGGGTCCAACAAGAAGTCTCCTCTACTTTGAAAAGTTTCACTCTCTTCCCAATGAAGCCAAAAAGGTATGCGATCTCTCCTCTCAAGCTTAACTAGGAAGACTCAATTCCACTAGCATTTACCCTAAAAAATGTTCAGCTTCTAACCTCCCTAGCAACCAGCCCAATGCCTTAATTTATAGTGCAATGGAGGGAAGTTACTAGGTCCTCCTTCAAAGGGATAAAGCCCTCCTTCAAAGGGATAGCTCCTCTCATCAAGGGATTAGCTCCTTCTCTTTTGGGATGCATGAACCACCTAAGAGCAACCAATCCACATCAAAATTCCTTCTAGAATCATCTAGAATTAACCCAAAGCGAGTTTTTTAGAATAAACTTGCGCCTTTTTTACTTTCACAAGGGTCCGCACCCACTTGTTTAGGGACAGAGCATGCTAGTCCGCAGTTTTTTTGAACAGGAGGTGCGGGACCGCGGGCAACAGTGAGAGAAAGTGCGGAACCAGAGCTTTGTTGATTTTCAATGTCTTTCTCTCATTTTCAAAGCTTGACTTGAAGAGCTGAGGTCTGAAACTTGCTTAGGAGGACAGTACAAGTGATGATAAACCCATATAGACTGCAAATAATCATGGTGACGATATTTTTGTGTAACGGTAATGGTCGAACCATTACACATATTGGATTGTAGGGCTTGACAGCTCAGACATTGCATGGTGGACTAGGTTAAGGTCCAGTGGGACAAGTATAGCCCATGATTTGTTGGATTGTGTTATATTCTTTCCACGACTAGCCCGCATAGTTAACCAGGGGGTTAGAAGGGGGGCGGTGCCCCCCCTTCATTGCGTCGATTCCGTAGCAAGGGAGGGGGGCTCACAGGGGGTTTAAGGGGTGCATGTAACCCCACTCTATGGGGTTTGGGGCAGCGCCTCGCAAAATTTTGTTTTTGGACCCTATATTAGGTTGGGTAGACCTACCTATGGTTTTTTGCATGATTTTCGCACATCGTTTTGGACACGATGGTTTTCAGTCCATGGAATTAGATGCTTCGGCATGTATAAATATGTATTGTAACATTGAAAGGAACATAATGAAAAATCAAGCTGGTAGTCCCATTTTTGGGATCAAGGGGAAAATCTCTATGTAAATGTGTTTTATGTGTATGGATTGGGTATAAGGATGGTTTAAAGGGTTATAAGCTTTGGAACCCAGTAACAAGGAAGGTTGTGTACAGCCGAGATGTGGTGTTCAGAGAGGTGAAAGATGTTATTAAACATGAAGTCCAACCAAAGGAACCTGAGAAGATAGAGTTTGAGCTAAAGGAGGAAGAATCAGGCTATACAGCAGAGGAGGAATCAGAAGATGAAGACCCACAAACTCCAGGTATGAGAAGATTAGTTCGAGAAAGAAGGTAGCCAGAAAGGTATAGTCCATCTTCTTTCTATTCAAATTTTTCTTTATCTATTACTTATGATGATCCCAGAACTCTGAAGGAAGTAGTAGATTCAGATGATGGAAAACTCTGGAAAGAGGCCATGGTTGATGAGATGGCATCTTTGCATAAAAATGAGGCTTGGGATGTGGTGGAGTTGCCGATTGGAAGGAAACCCATTGGCAACAAATGGGTGTTCAAGAAGAAGACAAATGCAGAAGGAAAGGTGGAGAAATACAAAGCTCGGTTGGTAGCAAAAGGTTATTCCTAGGTGTCAGGAATTGATTTTGGTGATATTTTTCTCTTGTTTCCAAGGTAACTTCTATTAGACTACTTTTATCTGTTGTTGTTTCTTTTGATTTTGAGGTAGAACAGATGGATGTGAAGACAACATTTCTTCACGGGGATCTAGAAGAGGAGATCTACATGAAGCAGCCTGAAGGTTTTACGGTGAAGGGTAAGAAAGAACTGGTATGCAAGTTAAAGAAGACTTTGTATCGGTTAAAACAGTCACCAAGGATGTGGTATCAGAAATTTGATAGATTTATACGGGGACTTGGCTTCACCAGAAGCAAAGAACATCATTGTGTGTATTTTAAATTAATTGGTGACTGTGTTATTTATCTGGTATTGTATGTGGATGATATGTTGCTGGTTGGAAATTACAAAGAAATTATCCAGGATTTTAAGACCCAATTGTCCTCCAAATTCGACATGAAAGATCTTGGTGCTGCGAACAATATTTTGGGCATGGAAATTAAAAGAGATCAGGCAATGAGGAAGCTCTAGTTAAACTAGAGGAAGTATGTCAAAACAATACTACAGAGGTTTAATATGTAGGATAGTAAACCGATGAAGGTTCCTATTCACGTAGTCGTAAATTTATCTGCTAAACAGTGTCCCAAGACACAAGAAGAGGAAAGGGATATGTCCTGTGTTCCATATGCAAGTGCAGTCGGTAGTCTGATGTATGTGATGGTCTATACTAGACCAGACATTGCACATACAGTGGGAGTATTGAGCAGGTTTATGTCAAAACCAGGGAAGGAGCACTAGACATCAATGAAAAGGGTTTTCAGGTATTTGCATGGTACTAGTGATTATGGTTTATGCTACCAAGGAAGACCAAGATTGGACAGAGTTTTGGATATCCATGGCTTTGTCACACGGAATCAGTCAAGAGTGCGGACACAACCGACCTTCCTAGAAGTCTAAGACATTCTAATGACAAACAAAACAAACTGGAGCTATCCTTCTCTAAACATGCATTATGATATGAGAAATCAAGTGTTTCATTCTTATCTTTGTCCAAACGCTGTTGTAGAAGTCCAAGCTTTGTTGATCTGAATGAGCTCCTCCTTTTCTCCAAAACCTACAATCACCAACAGTCAAACAATTAAATAGCACCTGATTATAACATAAAACAAAGCATATTCAACATATAGACCAAGGAGTACATGAAATAACCCATAAACAACAAGTTATTGAGAAGAATGGACCAATTTGCATTAAAGGTAATCAAAAGGAACCATTACAACCTGAGCCTTGGTGTTGTGCAAGCTCCTTCCAGGGTCCACAAGAGTCTTCCTCTACTTTGACAAAGCTCACCCACTTCCAAATAGAACAAGCAAAGATGGCAATCTCTCCTCACAAGCTTCTAAATGGGAGTCCTAATTCCTGCAACATTTACCCTTAGAAATGTATAGCTTTCAACCTCCCTCCTTCTGGCCCAATGCCTGTATTTATAGTGCTCAAGAGGAAGTTAATCAGGTCCACAATCAATGGGATAGTCCCCTCTTTGGATGGGATCACTCCCTTATTGATGGGATAAGTTCCTCTTTGGTAGGAGTGCATGAACCATCTGGAGGCGCTCAATACACGTCAAACAACCTTCTAGAATGCTCTAGAAATGACCACAAGTAAGTTTTCGAAGATAAAACTTGCGCATTTTAACCTTTTCAGAGGGACGCACCTGCCCCTTTAGATACAGAGCGTCCTTGGATGCAGACCTCATGAACAATAGGTGTGTACCCGCAGGCAAGGTTTGAGAGAACCTGCGTACCCAGAGATAAACACATTTATAAAGACTTTCTCTCTTTCTTGGAGTTTGACATGGATAGCAGAGGCATGAGACTTGCTTAAGAGGGGATTATGACTGTTGATAGAGCCATACCAACTGTAAATAGCCATGGTGACATTTTTTAGTGTAACAGATTGCCCCCTAAAGTGCGAAGCCTGGAATAGATTAGGGTTTTGTATTATCTAGGAAGGGTGAAGCGCTTTATCATTTCGAGGATTATCTCGTGGAGAGCCTGGTCAAAACCTGCAATTTTCAACACAAAATACATGTATAAGATTATATCATCACTGAGGTAGGCATTCCCATACTCAGATTAAAACTTTAACTAACAGACTAACTACTCTGATACAGGAATGATTTTGCAGTACATCATAATCATAGACTTTTGTAGACACAGTATGGGCGCAGCCATCTGTTTATGGTTAGTCTACTTAGATAATGAATAAAAAACTCCTCGCAGCCTGGATGGTAAAGATTCGATCCAGGGTCTTCATTCCTACTTCTCGAATTGGTACGATTCTAGCCATGCGAATAAATGAGTCGATGTCGAACATGGTAGAAACCACTTGATTACCAGTCGATGATGTGAACTGTTAACAAGTGTGAGAGACACCACCAGTAATGTCAATGGTTCTCAAAGTACCCAGTACAATCCATGAGATGTGAATGAATGAGTTGGTGTCGAACATTTCACGGAATCCTTCGATCGAAAGTCAATGATGTAAACTGACGTAAAAGGCGAGAAACCTGCCATTGATGCATGCAGACTTCAAGGCACTAACGATTTCTAAGTCATCTCTCTAGATAATGTGCTGATGTCGATAGAAAGTGACCCGTTGCAGGCAAGCCCACAACACGAAATCATTGTTCAAGTTGAAGAAATGTTGCTGTAAGGACTGACTCAGGGATGGTCAAATGGATGACAAGTATTTTGCAGATGAAAGTTTTGTTTGCAGACCTCTTGAACACATAACGACACGACAGATGGTTTGGTGCTAAATAACTCAAAGTTAATCCCCGGAACCTGGTTGAAGACTTTCAAGAGTGGTTTGATCAACTGTGAGTAGAGGATTTCCCAACCCAGGTGAATAAAAAGTGTCGTGTCCAAGAGTGGTAATAAAGTTTCTTCTGAGACAAAAGGTAACAAATAGGCTCATTCTTCTCTCTTTTCCCCCACCATTTCTGGCAAGTACCTCTTTATTTTTAACAAGCTTGAGGAGGATAACATGTGCTTGATTATAAGCTCATCCTTCGGATGAGTCCAACCTAGTTTTGATTCAAACCCTAGGAAGGAGTGGTTCGTTCCTGTTTGTAATTGAACAGGTCCTTTACTGTGAAAAGTTTAACGAGCCCAGTATAGGAGAAACTCGGCGTTTTTCAATTTTAGAGAGTCTGAAAAACTTAAGAAAACTCCAAGTTGAACTTTTTCGTAGATTTGTGTCCCTCAAGCCCGAAAAAGTATAAAATAATACATGGGGGAACCGCTTGATCTTGCGACCAGGGAGTACTTTCATAATTAGTGCCACTGACCTGAAAAGTAAAAAGCGATCAAGGACACGTCGTTTTATTTCCGTATCGAGTTTGAAACGAAAAAAACCCGGCAATCTTTTCCTGATTTTACGGTCAGAAAAGAGCTATAAGGGGACCGTCTTTTAATTTCGTTTTAACGAGTGTAAAAGAAATGCTCGGCAATCTTTTCATGTTTTAGGAGTCAGAAAAGGGCTTAAAAGATGACTCTGATATTTTGGTTCGTAAAAAATGACAATTTTCCCTCTAAGTCCCTTTGTCCTGCACAAAAGCGACACATTACTCATACCTGTTTAAGATAGGCAAAAATACATCGAAAAACATCTTTCCATGGTGAAAAATGAACAAATTCATCCAAAAAACCTATAAAAAGACTTTTTACCATGTCATTTTTACCGTTTGACTGTTGAGGTTGAAAAAGGAGCTTTTGACAAGAAACTTCCCGTGGTCGCTGCGGAAAATCCGACCGTTAGAATCGAACGCCGTCTCTTCCAGGTATTTCACAACATCCTCCTTGTCAATTTCATCCATTTAGAAATTTATTTTAGGTTTCATTTTTTATTTTTGGGGGGTTTTGGGTTTTGAAAACCGCTCTGCGGGGGACGCAGGTTCCCTAAAGGTTGGCTTGCATCCCTCGACTTTTTCCTACACAGGGAAAAGGTCGGGGGACGCAGGCTACCTTCAGGCCACCTGCGTCCCGGCGCACTGTGCGCCAAACGCGGGATGCGTCCTCCGCAAAACGCGGATTTTGAAACCCCAAGCTCCCAAATTAACCATTGAATTTACCCAAAATTTATTTTAATGCCTGTTTGTTCATGTGTAGGGCACTTATCATGCTGGATTGGAGAGAAAGAGAGCATGAGGAGGTTGATGAAGCTGCAATCAATCATCAACCTTCCCTTGATGCCCTAAGAGGATGTGGATTATACAAATACTGGGCCATACCTGGCATGAGGGCTCAGGTAAGATTCTTGGAGTGGCTGGTCGAGAGATGGAACGTTCAAGAGCAATGCTTTTATATCGGGGGGCAACAACTCGAGATAGAGCCCTCTGATATGTACTTTCTCACTAGCTTGCCGAATAGAGGCGAGCAACTCAATCTAGCCGGGACTAGGCCGGGTGGCCAATCCCTTGATAGTCTCCGAGCAGATTGGTGCCTACCTGATCGACACCATGCGAAAGGCATAGAGATCAAATACATCTCTCGGCGTGAACTCATGGTCTTAGCTTTCACTGTGACCAGGATTTGTGGCTCAGCCACTTTACATATTGCCACTGGGTCCCAAATGCGGATGGCAATTGACTGTCTCCAAGGCACCATCTTCAACTGTTGTGATGCGGTGTCGGCTAACTTGAAAGCTCAACTGACTAGGGCAAAGACCGGGAGACTAAAGACCTTTGGATATGGGCCTATATTCGTGAGCTTTGCCCTAGAGAGAATTCCGATGTTGATCCCTCAGCATCTCACTGTTGATATTTTGGGTCCTCAGGAGCCAAAGCTGGTACGATGGGTTGCGGTGATGGCCTGGCATCCGGACGAGGGTGCGGCAGTTGTTCGATTCACTGACAGTTATTTTCACTGGTTAGAGGACCAGGTGTTTGCAATTCAGGACTTTCCGTATGCCGGAGTAGATTTTCGAGGTGATCCGGACATGGTTCTTCCACAGGGAGAACAATGGGATGACAGAGGTACTTTATTTTTCACGAGTTTTCAAATTATGTATTTTTTTGTTTTTTATATATATCGTCTCAAAACTGACAGTAAAATTTTCAAAATGCAGATGTTGGTCCATAGCGTCCAGCCAACCTCCGGCCTTTTGAGAGGAGACATCCAGTTGCACCGGTACCGGCCCCACAGGACACGGCGGCCGCAGAGGTACTAGCTGAGTTGGAGCATGATCTACAGCGTCTGACGGCGGATATACCTGAGACTACTATGGATGATATTCCTATCAGACTTCAGCGCTATGTAGTCGCGGTCCCTGGACCGTTTAGGAGATTTTTGCGCAAGGTAGCCCGTGCAGTGGTGTCATACAGGGAGCACCACCAGTGATTGGCTAGTCACTTTGTAGACACATGTGACATTTTTGACCTTTTTGTACTCTATCATTTTTGCCGATCATAAGGTGTTTTTCAACCTATGATCGAAGACGATGTATATTTTTTGACACACTCCTATCTATATATATATCACTATTACCGGCTCATCTTGTTTAACATGTATGATGAAATGTTTTTAAATTTACTTGCATGATTATCGTAAATGTCTGTCCAACACTCGAGAAGAAATTGCATCTGCTAATGTATTTAAGGACCTTGGAATATGCTGATATTCAATGTAATCAAATTCACGTTCCAAGAGACGCACTCTCAAAAACAACCTTAATAACACAGGATTTCTAATGGCATAGACTCTATTAAGCTGTAATACAACAAGTTCAGAATCTAACCTCACTATCAAACGTCGAATTCCAAATGAAATAGATTCGGATAATAATTCAACCACTGCACTGTATTCTGCAATGTTGTTCGTTGTTTGACCGAGTCTTACCCCATGCATAGAAACTAACTCGTTAGAGGGTGAATAGATAACCCAAGCTGCGGAAGAGATATTCCGTGTACTACGACAAGCACCATCAGCAAATCCAATGTATGTTTGGAGGGTCGTCGACATCTACAATATCAAGAGAAAAACCAAGATAAGCCAGAATAACGACGAAAAACACACTCACTAAGCTAAGCACACTGACTAACTAACAATCATACTAGCTAGAAAGAAAACCTAACCTAACTAAAAATTCTCCATACTCACCATTTAAGCATAATACCTCTTTAGGTAAAGTCCATTTCTGGGTTTACCCAAAGAGTCCCCATCAAAATCTACCAGCTCATAAGCCCCTTTTGCTAGCTTTCGCTTTACAATATAGGGTCCATGCCACATAGGAACGAATTTTCCAGCACCTAGCTTATCGTTAGCTTGATCATATAAAAGCACTAGGTCTCCCTCCGAAAAACTTCGAGGGGTCACATTTCTATCATACTGAGCTTTCATTCTCTTCGCGTGAGTCTCGATTGCCAATGCAGCGTCATGTCGAGTCTCATCTAATTTAGCTAAGTACAATAAACGTTTCTCCTCTTCGGAATTAGCTGGGAGTAATTCGACAGCCATTTGAAGTGATGGGATTTCACATTCAATGGGTAACACCGCTTCCAAGCCATAAACTAGCTGGAAAGGAGTGAACCCTGTTGAGGTTTTCATTGAGGTTCGGTATGCCCATAGCGCCGAAAATAACATGTTGTGCCAATTCGACCGATGAATACCAATGGTTCGTCGGATCATGATAACTAGAACTTTGTTGATAGATTCAACCAAACCGTTGGCTTGCGGATAATAAGGAGTAGAGCTGTCATGGCGCAGACCAAGCTGGCTTGTAAGTTCAGTCATCATGGTGTTTCGAAAATGGCTCCCATGGTCAGTAATGATTGCTTGTGGGACACCAAACCTAGTTATTATATGATTGAATATGAAAACTGCAGCTGTTTTGCTGCTTGCGTCGAATGTAGGCATCGCCTCGGCCCATTTAGTGAAATAATCAACCGCGAGGATGATATACGCATGCCCCCCAGCCGAGTGAGGGTTATGTTGGATACCTATAGTAATAGGTTTCATATTTCATGATTGATTATTGAAAATCCAAATATGCTCTGCTTTGTTACTACAAAGATCCCATATTTCCAGGAAATCAGAGGTGTATGAAATACTTCAAATATTGAGGACCTTATTACAAATTTTGTGGATGATTCAACAGTTCAAGCTGGATCATGCCATGTTTCAATTTTGAGTTATAGAATAGAGAAAGAAGTCTGTCCAAATAGCTTAATCTTGGCAGATAAGTAGTTCAGGTAGAGAAACAAAGGTTCCCAAAAGCCTAATCTGGGACCTTGGAAGAGATAAGGGTAGAAGCAGATAGAGTAAAAAATGAAAAAGCCAAAGAAAAGAAAGGGCAATTGAGGGTTGCAAGTCTAAGTGCCCCTCCAAGAAGAAACTAAAAAATGTTAGGTGAAATAGTTGGGTAGGCAGTTGTGGTTGCAGACAGGACAGGTTCACCATTACATAGTTGTCAAAGATATTTTGCCAAGGCAATGGACATATCAGCAAAAAAGGTGGTGAATTTCATGGATTCACAGCAGAGAGCATCACTAACTTCACTTTTTCCCCTCTACTCCATCATTAACATCCCCTTTCTCAAAGATTCCCCTCCTTCACTTTACTAACTCCTAAATCTACTATTTAACTCCCTTATTCTACCCCTTGCCCTAATAGTAATAACACTAAGGTGTATAAAGCCCTAAATGTTATATATTCCCTCCCCTAGGCATAATAGCCGAGAAATCTGCAAAGAGGGATCATAGTGGCATCTGGCCACCATGGTGAACCTATCTCCGATACTCTCCCTTTGCTGCAGATCATTTCCCCTCAAAAAATACCTTTGCATGGGTAAAAACCCCTCTCTAAACCCCTCTAGCCCACAAACCCTCCGCAAACCTTATAAAAGGCAAAATCCCGCCTTCAGCACGCCCCCAAATGCAAGCGCGGGTGGTCAGAAGTTGAAACATTTGAAAACCATGTCAAAAAAAAAAAAAAAAAAAAAAAAACCCACAAACAGTTAATATTTCCGCCGCCCTATCCGCCGTGCACCTTACACCTCCGCCAGCCGTCGGATCAAGCCTTCCAGATCCGACGGCCCACAACAATATCGGAGCGCTATCCACGTCCGCACGTTAACTCCCGAGAACATGACGTTGCGCCTCGTCACTCCTCCGCCACGCGTCGCCCGATGGACCATCTCGGAGCTCCCTCTGACACCCTGGGCACCGTACTCTAACCGCCCCGAGAAACCGTGACGGTTAGAGCCTTAACCATGACCGTCACGGTTTCACCTCCGCCCGTCCCCGTTGACCTGTCTGCCACGTCTCGTACCCGCCTCCACCACGCGTCCAGCTCACCGCTGACTGGACTGCCACCTCACCCCCGTTGACCTGTCGTCTTCCGCCACGTCCTCCCCGATGACGTCAGCTGACGTCACATCACCGTGACCCACCAATGACGTCATGCTGACGTCATCGTAAAAAAAAAAAGCGCCAAATGGGTAAAAATCTCATATTAACCAAATTTCACGCGTTTTTTCACCATTTCATCGTTTTGTCTGCTGAACTCTCTGTTTAACCGTTTCTGCCCGGATTTCCGCCAACCTGTAAATTCAACAAAGGCGACCACTCCAGCAACTGCAGTACACCTTATCACGACTTCTGCACGTCGAGTTACAGGTATTTACCCTGCCCTGCCCTCCATACGACCTGCATTCTGCTCTAAACTGCTCACAGGCATAATAGGACCGTAAAACAGACTTTTTCACCGCTAGAACCGGGTTATACCTCCACCATTGTCTCTGTGAAGTCCAAAAATTCCCTGCAGAGTTGTAACAAACTGCAATTCATCTGAAAACCCCTCGTCCTGCGTTTTCTCGGCTAATGCCCCGCTGAATACCTCTGAATTACTACCAGGAGCTAAATTGGGCCCCAAAAGAGTCTCTGTAACCAATTACCAGCAGTATTTCAATTTCTAGCTGGTAAATTCCCCTCTGACAGTTCAGAAAATCAAGTTTTTACCACAGAGGGCAATCTGCAGTCTGTCTTTGCCAACTCACTTGTCAAATTGCAATAGTTTATCCCTTCACAAGCTATGGAGACTCCCATTGCTCTCAATATTAAGCCTATCAATGCCCCCCACCAAGAATTAGCATGGAAGCCCCTGGGAGACATGGATTACCAGATGTTGGACTGGTTTCCTATGGGAACTAAGTATAATATCCAGATGTTAAATGAACTGAGAGCCCAGCACATGAGTGGAGCAGATATCCTGGGAATTTGGGAATCAAATTTGCCCATATACAACCTTCCCCAAGTTAATCCCATGCCAGAGCTTATCTACAGTTGCCAAGAGTGCTATGACCCCAGCCAAAGGGCAGTCATTAGCCCCACAGGCCTAGTCCTGTTTCAGATCACTCCAGAGAGTATAAATCAGATGCTGCATTTCCATACAGCCAAGAAATTGACCCCTCTTTCCATGCAAGATTTGATAAAGAGAGGAAATAACCTGTCTAATGACCAGATTGTGAAGATTAACCAGCTATTTGTCACACCTAGCTCTGAAGCAGTCAGAACCCCTCCCATTGGGTACCAATACCTGAATGAGTTGGGCAGGATGATGGTGGACTTGATTGGATATGTCCTGGGATTCAGAGGACTGGAAGATGTAGATGACAGCATATTGGCCATGCTGTCCATATTTGCCCCGGGTAAGCCTCCAGCTATCCACTATGATTATGCAACTTATATAGCTGAGAAGATTCATGACCAGTTCATGAACTTGAAGAGGGAGAGGCTGTTCAGATACACCTCCTACATATACCATCTGTTCTTGTTCAACCAGCCAGCTACCTTCTCTGTCCCTTTGAGGCCACTCAACGCCCAAGGAACCCCAAGATCAGTTGTTTTTTGGACCCCTGTGTTCCATTGTACCTCAGTATCACCTTATACATACTGTGAGTTTATTGATTTATTTGTTCATCCAGCCCTAACAGTGCTGCAAGGTGCCCCTCCTCCTAGACTGACCGATGACATGAAGAGAATTCTTCATTTGAACAAGCTTTACAACATCGGCAACTGGTACTTCTACCAGAATCACACAGTCATTAGGGTGTATGGATGTGAATTAAATCCATTTAGGCTGCCAAGGTACGTTCCCATGAGACTGTTTGCCTTAGAATATTTCAGGCAATTTGGGAACTCAGATTACCTACACTTTCAGAGTAGAAACAAGAAATCACAGTTGAAAGTGAGAAATCAGCTAGGTCCCTTCTTATACAACAGGAAGGAGGAAGGCTGGAAAGAGGCAGACAGGATCCTGGAAGGACTCCAGTTGAAAACTAGTTTTGAGTGGATTCCATATGACCCTAACCACTCTATTTCCCTCAGGAGGATCAGGTATAAGTTAGGCAACTATGCTCATGCAAGATTACCTGAAATTGAAAAATATGCAAATGCACCAGATTGGGAAGAGGGCACATTAGTAGAGCAAATGACTAATGAAGAAATACTTGAGCAAGAGGCTAGAAATGTCCAAAAACAAGCTGACTTGGAAACTTGTGGACAGGTGCCTATTTCCTACAGGAGGCAAATTGGGGCAGCCACCACAACACCAGCAACACAACAGCGAACTGCCGAGCAGACAACCCAAGCAGCAAGCAAGGACAAAGGCAAACAGGTGGAACAACCACCTATATTAACAGAAGAACAGGTTGACACCTTGCTACAGCAGCAAGAAGAAATGGAAAAACAGGAGTTGGGGCAGCAACAAGATAAACCACAAACTAGTGGGCAGCAGCCATTACAGCAAGATAAAGAGACAGATTTGCCCGGTTCTACAGAACAGCAGCCCCAAACAGAGTTGTCTCCAAGAACAGACATCAATGTGGACAGCTCAGTCCTCCAAACACCTCAGAAGGAGGACTTAACCAGAAAGAGAGAGAGAGAGACTCCCCAGACTTCATCCTTTATCAGAGGAGAGAAGAGACAAAGATTGAATGACTCCCAAGAGGAGGACATAGCAGTAAGGCAGGCCATGGGCATGGGCCCACCCAGTGGAGAACTCTCGGCCAGCTCATCTCAAAGAGGACCAGATATGACAATGGGAGGAGAGGTCAGCTCTTCTGGCCAGCATAGAGAGGGGCACTCAAGTATAAAGCAGCAGTTCATAGAAATCAAGAGAAGGAGTGATCCCATAAAAGTGCAACTCTATGATCACTTGTTAAAACTAGCTCCCAGCAACCAGCAGAGACTAATGTCTGCTTTTGATGTGAGTGAGGGAAAAATGATAATGAGCCATTTCATGCCCACAACTCTACATCCCAGTCCACCTCAGACTATTTGAGAACAAATATGGAAGTTCTGGCTAAGGACATTCACCCCATGGATAAGATAGAGTTACACAAACAAACGGGTGAAATGGTGTATGCCTCCCTGGCAGATGAGACACTGGAAAATTACAAGTTAAAGAGCAGCCTAGACAATACATCATCCCAGCTAGAATTGGAACGAGCATCCTCACAAGCCAAGGACAACAGGATCAAATCCTTGGAGGAGGTAATCATAGAGATAGGACATGATCCCAAGGATGTCAAAGGCATCCAAGAACTGCTGAAAATAAGGGATGCAGACATGGCAGCCCTAAGAAAGAAAATCAAACTCCCGGCCACCATCCATCCACAAACAGATGAAGTTGCCCAGCAACGGCAAGAAAAAGATACCACAGACCTGCTGGTATCCTTATACAAAGAGCTGGTTAGGACTCAAGACCAGCTAGGACAAACTGAAGCTGCAAAGGCAGCACTACAAGAAGCCATGAAACAGAAAGGGGAAGGTCAATCCTCCCAGCCTCCTCCATTAATAATAAATCTTGAGGAAGCACCTCCGATCATCACTCCTCCTCCTCAGCAAACAGGAGCTACAGCACCATCCACAGCCCCCACAACAACATCAGAGCAAGCTGCTAGCTTAGACATGCAGAAGCTACAAGCAGAGATCCGAGCTATGGAAGCTCAAATGAAAGAGCTGGATGGGCTCAAACAGAACTTGGCTAATGTTAATGAGAAATTTGATAAAAGCAAACAAAATGAGGCAGCCAAGGAGAGAGAGGTGAAAACCCTTAAGAGAAGGATTGCTGAGCTGGAAAAAGAGCTTGCATTGGAAAAGGTAACTGCTCAGATGAAAGCAGTATTATGGAGCAACATTGGAAGATCCATTGCCAACCAGTGGCAATATATTGAGACTATGGATGAGCAAATGGTGCTCATCACCAAAGCAAACAAGGAGATACAGAGAGCCAGGGCAAGCCTTGGACACATGCCAGAAGCAGCTACCAGGATGATCAATATCCTGAATTACAAGACCAGCACTCAATTGGCTACCATGGGAATCAACAACAGGACAGAAACAATTGCCATAGCCAAGAGAGTTGTTACATTGAGAAACTTGGTTGGGACCCTGGAGAGGAGAACACAGGACATGCAGACAGAAATTAACAAATTCCTGGAGAAATTTGTAACACTGCAGAACAGAGGCCTCCCCAACATTTTGAGCAGCGTGGGAAGACTGCTCACCCTGGACAACTATAACAAGAGAATTGATGCCCATGCAGTAGCAGAGATTGCAAAATCTCCCAGCACTTCAGCAGACACAGGGCCAGCCACAGGGCAAATGGTGTATGACAGGGTGGAAAACCTGTTTTTTCTCATGAATGAGATAGAGCATCTGTTTGATACACCACCCAATTTCTTCAAATTCACAGAAGCAGATGAGACTCTAGGCGCAATTTTGGCACATCAACTGCCCACACAGGATGTCTGGAGGCATTTGACCCAGACAATTTTGACAGGCCAGAACCAATAGCGCAGAAGGAAAAAGGCAGACACGCGCAGTGGCAATTTTGGGAATTAAATTTACAGAAAAAGCAGAGGCTGAGCCAACTCAGCCAGACCAGTCACTCACCACCAGCAGCAGTCAAAGTCACAGCTGACAGGTCCGAGACATAGTGTACCAGCCTACAGTCGGGTTTTCTATGCATTAACTCCAAATATTCAGACCGACTTAGCTATTCTTATAAAGCTAAATATCTTCTGACAGAGCATTAAAATGCCTGTACTGTGTATTAAATGTGTAATAAATTTTTGACATAATATCTTAAAGAGTTGGTGAGAATGTAAAGACTGAGATAACGCAGAACTCAGATATTTCTGTAGACCACCGCTAGTATATATACACCCTTCACAGATGCTGAAGGGGTTGCTGGAATTTTCTCTTGGATAACTTCCATCTGCTGTAATATTTTCAGAGAATTAATACAAAGGAGGAATGGAACTTCCAGAAGTTTGGTGTATTTGATGTCTTGTGGTGAAGGATGCATGTTACAGGATTCCATGGGTGTTGCATAAAACTATAAGTATTCACAAATCTCTTTGTCATGTGTTTTGAGTCTTTTGTTCTCTTTGTTGTTCTAATGTTTTACACTTGATAGCAAGGTGAAAGGATAGTATCAGGATTTAACCATGTTTACCCTGGACTCAAACTGAGCTATTATATATGTTTTCCTCATATACAGTGAAAGAATTGTAATTCTTAGTTGCTGCAATTCGAAACTGTATTTTTATTGTAACAGTCATTTTCAGGGATTCAACTATTGCCCCTGTGACCTCTGTTTTCTCTTGTCTCCTGTCATTACCCAAAAAATATGTTTTAATGAAGCACTCAAAAGGCCCTGTACGTTCCATCCTTCATCTTACAATTTCAAACACACCAAGCCACAGACTCCATTGCCCAATGATATTCAACATATCTGAAAACTACATCACTAAAGTCTAAGGGAATTACATCAACCGAAACACAAACATAACCTGTACTCAATACCTAGCCTAAAACACCATCACTGTAGATATAAATCATAAAGAGAGAGCCCTCTCTGATCACTGTTTGGCTAGAAACAGTGATTAAAAGATTGGTTAGTGGTTACCCCGGCCGTATTCCCTTGGGAGTCATAGGGAACAACCTGGGTGTTAACATAATTGGCGACTCCACTGGGGATAAGACTATTCAATCACTATCTATCTTCCAAAGCTTTCATCAAGCCTGAAGCTAGCCAAGACATCTTAGGACTGTTTCTCTAATACAGGGGCAGTCTTAGGGAAGAGCTAACTAGGGAAACTTATCCTAGCCTTGAAACATATATAGTCATTCCAGAGTTCTTATTTTGCCCTTGTAAATACAAAACTTCTGTATAAAGTTCTGAAAGAACACTTAGAAGCTGGCTCCTAAAAGAAACCCAAGGCATACTAGGGCACACCCTGACCCTGATCAACCCATCATTGTTGATAACCCAAATATCATCCCAAAGAACATAAGGAAACAGCACAAGCAGGATAAACCTGCTGATTCAGATATAAGGTCAGACCAACCCATCCTCATTCCCACTCCTTGCAAAGTCCTTTTTCGTTCCACACCCAACTCCCCTAGTTCATCTTCAACCCCTCAAAGTCCTACCTTTCCATCTTCACCATCTGCACATACTCACTCAACCAGTTCTCCACTTGTTATCCATCCTATTAACCCCAGTACACCTGTAATCCCAGTTGTCCCATTTGTTCCTATCAACCCTATTAACCCTATAAACATGGCTAACAGATATGCACCATTGCAGATTCCAGCCAATGCTCCGGCTCTACCCCAAGACTACCAAACTAGACTCTCATTTTTTGACTCCCATGGCCCTTTGACAGCCATCCAGCATGCTAAAAAGATGCAAGACCACTTTGAGACCTATGAAATAGATGATGACAGTGTTAGAATGAGAATTTTTGTCCAAAGCCTAACTGGGGATGTCAGAACTTGGTTTAGATCCTTGAATGCAAATTCCATTGCAACCTCTGAAGTTCTATACCAGGAATTTACCAACAGATGGGAGAAAAAGAGAGATCCACACCATATACTTGGTGAATATAACACTATTAAAAGAGGTCCCCAAGAAACGGTGTTGGAATATTGTGCTAGGTTTAACAACATATACAATGCTATTCCCCAGAACTTAAGGCCCCCTCCTGATTTGGCCCTTTATAACTTCCCTGATGGTTTTGACTCTGATATGGCCTATCAGTTGAGAGAAAGAGACCCTCCAACCCTTGCAGAAGCCCAAAGAGTTGCAGTCACTGTAGAGGCCAACCTAATTGCCAAAAGAAACAGGGCAAAGCTGGAAAAGAAGGTTGGTTTCAAAGAAGAGCCCTCGGGCTTCGATCAGAAGTTGGATGCAATACTAAACAGCATGAAAAGACTAGGTGAGAGAGTGGAATCAGTAGAAAGAAAGTCATCATGGGAAGCACCACAAAACAATACTCCTAGAAACCCAAATTTTAGGAGAACACAGAACCCCAATATAGGAAAAACAGGTGCTGACCAAGATATCAGACCACCTTTTCAAGAAAATTATGCAGAAACTTCCTCGGCTAATCAGCTCAATGAAGATCCTGAGATCAATTTAATAGGTCTGGATGGTAAAAGCCATGTTTTCCTAACACAAGAAGACCATGATGAGGATGAAAACAAAACATTCCAAACACAATCAGGAGAATCCTTTGACTTTAAGCAAGGATATGATACTGCTGTCTATGAAGTCCATAAGCAGTACAAACTAAGAAGTCGGACTGTAAATGCAAATCAGCCTGAAAAGGTAAAGGAAAAACAGCAATCTAAAGAAGCCTCAGTCACTGAACCTAATGACAAAACAAACTTACCTGCAAAGGAAGTAGTGGTTGAGGAGGTCACTGAATTTCTGTCCACACCACAAGAGCCCACAGCTACATCATCCTCTCACCCAAATCCGAACATCACCCCTCAAGACATGGGCATGGGGGGCAGGTTCCAAAATCAAGATGAAATCCAACAAGAAGATTCATTGAACAAGGAAAGGACTGCTGTCCGTGACCCTAAAATTCAGGTGGATAAACCCTTTGACCTAGGAACAGAGATTGGCAAGTTAAAGATAGCAATTCCCCTTTTAGAGCTAGCCAAGCATGACATATATAAGCAACAGATCAAGAAATCCCTTCAGCTCACCAACAACAAAGATGATGTAAATGTGCTAGATGACACTCCAGAATTACTGTTTGGTCCAGAGGTAGATGGAAAAACAGTAGTCACAGGGGTTTTACCTTTTTATGTCAGCTTACACGTTCATGATAAAATACTGCACAATGCAATGTTTGACTCAGGTGCATCTCACAACCTCATGCCAAAAGCAGTCATGGAAAGATTAAATTTGGATATAACAAGACCATACAAAGACCTGTTTTCTTTTGATTCTAGTCAAGTAAAATGCTTGGGCCTGATTAAGGATTTATGTGTGTCCCTGGTTCAATTTCCCAACAAAACCATTTTAATGGATGTTGTTGTTGCTGATATCCCACCCAAATATGGAATGCTCTTATCAAGATCATGGGGAGCCAAGCTCCAAGGCTCCCTGCAATTAGACATGTCATATGCAACCATCTCTGTCTTTGGACAACCCAAGAGACTTTATAGGGAAACACTCATGAAATACATGGTCAGCAGTGAAGAAAAGCCTCAAAATTTTCCAATATATGCTGTCCATTCGGACATAGACTCCTTCATCCTTTTCAATGACAGCACAAATTCCTTAAGCAATAACATTAAGACCGAGACACCCATACAAGAACAAAACATCCATCAAACAAGTGGCACCTGCCAAAATTTAATCAGCCCAACAATACCCATTCACCCTCCTTTAGTTGTCAAAAATTGTCAAACAAATGATGAAATTATCCTAGGAGACAAATGGGAAAAGAAACCTCAACTCATGCTCACATGGCCATCCCATGAGAAGAATTTAAGATCCCCTGACCAGCAAGATAGTCTGTGGGTCCTAGAGTTTGATGGCTCAGTTAACAAGTTAGGGGCAGGAGCTGGAGTATGGATACATAACAAAGAGAAAGCCTGTGCACAAGGCAGGGCATATAGACTGAACTTTAAATGCACTAACAACATGGCAGAATATGAAGCTCTGCTACTAGGTCTCAAGATTGCAAAATCATTACAAGCACATAGCCTCTCAATCATGGGGGACTCTGATCTAGTAATTCAACAAGTAAAAGGGGATTTTGTCACCAATGACAAAAGATTAAGGTCCTACAGGTCTGCTGTAATTGAAATACTAGAAACTTTCTCCGAGTTTGTTCTCACAAAGATTCCAAGGGGCCACAATCTCCATGCTCACAGCTTGGCAACATTTGCCAGCACCTTCAAATTCCCACTACAACCCAACAATTGTTTCACAGCAGAAGTCAAATATAGGCCTTCTATTCCAAACAATGTCAAAGAATGGCAAGTATTTGAGAATGATAGGCAAATAAACAACTTTTTAACTTTGCAACAAGAGTTTACAGGATTAAATATTGACCTTGAGACAGCAAGTCAATCTCAAATTGTTGATGGAGCAAGTCAATCACAATTACAGTTTCAACAATCTGCTCACCCAATGTCACTTAGGACAGCAAAACAACTGCTCAGCCCAACCATTTTCAACAATGAAAACATTCAACAAATTAAACAAATGGACTGTGAAGAGATGAGTAACATTGAAACTGAAATCATACAACTCAAAGACAATCTCCTCCCAGTGGGCCTTACCCCATTAGAGGATATTTTTGACTCAAATGACATCCCTAGGAAGCCAAAGATGCAGCCATTAGATGCAAGAGTTGAAGAATGTAATATTGGCACTATGGAAAAGCCTAAGATAGTCAAGCTGTCCGCCTCTTTGCCCCCCGATCAAAAGCCCAAATATGTTGATCTCTTTAAAGAATTCCAAGATGTCTTTGCCTGGGGTTATGAAGACTTGAAGTCTTATGATACCTCTGTTATACAGCACACCATTCCCCTCAAGCCTAATCAAAAACCATTCAAACAAAAATTGAGAAGAATCAATCCTGTGCTTCTTCCTTCCATTGAAAAGGAATTACAAAAAATGTTCAAAGCTGGGATCATAGCACCAATCAGGTTTTCTGAGTGGATTTCAAATTTGGTCCCTACAAGAAAGAAAACTGGTGAGATTAGACTTTGTGTAGACTTAAGGAATCTGAATCAAGTTTCACTCAAAGATAACTACCCTTTACCAAAATGGACCACATCCTCCAAAGAGTAGTAGGAGCCTCAAGGATATCACTGCTTGACGGGTTCTCAGGCTTCAATCAAATTTTAGTGCACCCTGATGATCAAGACAAAACTGCATTTACTACCCCATGGGGAACTTTCAAGTATGTGAAAATGCCCTTTGGATTGAAAAATGCAGGGGCAACATTTCAGAGAGCAATGGACATTGCTTTTGCAAAAGAAATTCATGATTTCTTGGTCATTTACTTAGATGATCTCACACCCTTCTCAAAATCTGACCAAGAACATTTGAAACATTTAAGACAGATTTTCATAACATGCAGAAAATATGGCATCTCCTTAAACCCCAAGAAGTCTTTATTTGGTTTGGAAGAAGGGAAACTTCTAGGACACATCATTTCGAAAGATGGCATAAGAATTGATCCAGATAGGATACAAGCTATCCTACAAATGCCTCACCCAAGGAATGTCAAAGAGCTTCAAGGATTCTTGGGAAAAATCAACTTTTTGAGAAGGTTTATCCCAAATTTAGCAGAATTGATCAGACTACTAAACAATATGCTAAAGAAAGACTCAAAGGTCAAGTGGACTGTGGAAGCAAAGCAAGCCTTTGAAAGCATAAAACTGGCTTTAACCCAAACCCCGGTATTAACTAATCCTCAGTTTGATAAAGACTTTATTATTTTTTCTTTTGCCTCCCAGCATACTATTGCTGCTGTTTTATTGCAGAAAGATGATCAAGGGAATGAAAAGCCCATTGCTTTTTTCAGCAGAGCTCTTAGAGATGCTCCTTTGAAGTATCAAATAATGGAAAAACAAGCCTATGCCTTGATCAAAGCCATCAAAGACTTTAGGATTTACATCCTTTACTCCCATGTTGTAGCTTATGTACCAAGTCCTATTGTCAAAGACATTCTCACCCAAGAAAACTTAGAGGGTAGAAGAGGAAAATGGATTGCAAACATACTTGAATTTGACATTGAAATAAAACCTACAAAGTTGATTAAAGGGCAAGGTTTGGCTAAGTTAATGACAGAATCAAATTTCCAAGCCTTAGATATCAACCAACTGGACAGTGAAACAGAGCTGGCGACTCCAAAGATCAATGTAGCCTTTGAACAATCTCCATGGTACTCTGATATCTGTTATGTGTTACAAAACCTGTGTGCTCCCCCAGGACTGTCCAGAACTAAGTCTAGGTTCCTAAAAATGAAAACATCCAAATTTTGTGTGTTAGATGAGAATCTACTCTGGAAAAACCATGAAGGTATTTTGCTGCACTGTCTTCTTGAGAATGAAACTGATAAAATTATGCAAGAATTCCATGCTGGAGACTGTGGTGGACATTTGTACTGGAAGTCCACTGTGGACAAAATATTAAGGGCCGGTTATTACTGGCCCACCATGTTCTCAGATGTGAAGAAATTCACAACATCATGCCACAAGTGCCAGCTGTTTGAAGGCAGAAGACAGTTGCTGCCACTTCCTTTGAGGCCCATTTCAACAGAAAGACCTTTTCAACAATGGGGCTTGGATTTCATTGGAGAGATTCATCCCTCATCTTCAGGACAACACAGATGGATTTTGACTGCAACAGACTACTTCACCAAGTGGATTGAAGCTGCCCCATGCAGACAAGCAAATGACTCAGTGATCATTCAATTTTTAGAAAACAATATACTGGCTAGATTTGGCTGCCCAGAAAAGATAATAACAGACAATGCTGCTGCCTTCAAATCCAAGAAAATGATAAATTTCTGTCATAAATTTCACATTACTTTGGGCCATTCTACAGCTTACTATCCTCAGGGAAATGGTCTTGCTGAATCATCAAACAAAAGTTTGATAAACATCATAAAGAAAGTGCTAGAAGAGAACAAAAAGAACTGGCACAAGAAGCTAGTAAATGCTTTATGGGCAGACAGATTAACCACCAAAAGATCAATTGGGACCAGCCCATATGAGTTAGTTTATGGATTAGAGGCCAGATTTCCCTCATCACTAGGGGTGCCAGTTATGAAACTTCTACAAGAAAGTCAAGCAGAGCCAAATGATATGCAAAGAAGGATCAACCAGATAATCTGTTTGCAGCAGACCAGAGAACAAGTTTTCAGCAGAGTGCAAATACTACAGGAAAAACTTAAAAAGGCCTTTGACAGAAGAACCAAAGCAGAAGATTTCAATATGGGAGACAAAGTTCTAAAGTGGGATGCAAGAAGAGAAGAGAAAGGGAAACATGGGAAATTTGATTCTTTGTGGAAAGGACCATTTGCTGTCCAAGCAGTGCAAGGTAATAACACTTATTTCCTTAAAAGTTTGACTGTAACTGAACTGGATGAAGGTCCTGTCAATGGCAGGATGCTGAAGCACTATTATGATGGTCCACTATGATAAGGATCCAAAGGTTCATTGTATATATTCAGGCCTATATATGTTTTCTATTTTTAGTTTGTAAGAAGAGGTTTTCCAAGTGCTGCACCTAGCAGCAATAGGCACATAGAACCAGAGGTTCCCCATCAAAAAGCACACAATTTTGACAGGTTACATGTATCAGAGCTCAAAGATTAAGATGGACAATCGAGCAACAAGGCAATCTGACCTGCTGTTCTTGGTCTTTCAAAAGAAAAACCATCCCCATGTGGAGCCACTGTTGGATACCTATAGTAATAGGTTTCATATTTCATGATTGATTATTGAAAATCCAAATATGCTCTGCTTTGTTACTACAAAGATCCCATATTTCCAGGAAATCAGAGGTGTATGAAATACTTCAAATATTGAGGACCTTATTACAAATTTTGTGGATGATTCAACAGTTCAAGCTGGATCATGCCATGTTTCAATTTTGAGTTATAGAATAGAGAAAGAAGTCTGTCCAAATAGCTTAATCTTGGCAGATAAGTAGTTCAGGTAGAGAAACAAAGGTTCCCAAAAGCCTAATCTGGGACCTTGGAAGAGATAAGGGTAGAAGCAGATAGAGTAAAAAATGAAAAAGCCAAAGAAAAGAAAAGGGCAATTGAGGGTTGCAAGTCTAAGTGCCCCTCCAAGAAGAAACTAAAAAATGTTAGGTGAAATAGTTGGGTAGGCAGTTGTGGTTGCAGAAAGGACAGGTTCACCATTACATAGTTGTCAAAGATATTTTGCCAAGGCAATGGACATATCAGCAAAAAAGGTGGTGAATTTCATGGATTCACAGCAGAGAGCATCACTAACTTCACTTTTTCCCCTCTACTCCATCATTAACATCCCCTTTCTCAAAGATTCCCCTCCTTCACTTTACTAACTCCTAAATCTACTATTTAACTCCCTTATTCTACCCCTTGCCCTAATAGTAATAACACTAAGGTGTATAAAGCCCTAAATGTTATATATTCCCTCCCCTAGGCATAATAGCCGAGAAATCTGCAAAGAGGGATCATAGTGGCATCTGGCCACCATGGTGAACCTATCTCCGATACTCTCCCTTTGCTGCAGATCATTTCCCCTCAAAAAATACCTTTGCATGGGTAAAAACCCCTCTCTAAACCCCTCTAGCCCACAAACCCTCCGCAAACCTTATAAAAGGCAAAATCCGCCTTCAGCACGCCCCCAAATGCAAGCGCGGGTGGTCAGAAGTTGAAACATTTGAAAACCATGTCAAAAAACCCACAAACAGTTAATATTTCCGCCGCCCTATCCGCCGTGCACCTTACACCTCCGCCAGCCGTCGGATCAAGCCTTCCAGATCCGACGGCCCACAACAATATCGGAGCGCTATCCACGTCCGCACGTTAACTCCCGAGAACATGACGTTGCGCCTCGTCACTCCTCCGCCACGCGTCGCCCGATGGACCATCTCGGAGCTCCCTCTGACACCCTGGGCGCCGTACTCTAACCGCCCCGAGAAACCGTGACGGTTAGAGCCTTAACCATGACCGTCACGGTTTCACCTCCGCCCGTCCCCGTTGACCTGTCTGCCACGTCTCGTACCCGCCTCCACCACGCGTCCAGCTCACCGCTGACTGGACTGCCACCTCACCCCCGTTGACCTGTCGTCTTCCGCCACGTCCTCCCCGATGACGTCAGCTGACGTCACATCACCGTGACCCACCAATGACGTCATGCTGACGTCATCGTAAAAAAAAAAAGCGCCAAATGGGTAAAAATCTCATATTAACCAAATTTCACGCGTTTTTTCACCATTTCATCGTTTTGTCTGCTGAACTCTCTGTTTAACCGTTTCTGCCCGGATTTCCGCCAACCTGTAAATTCAACAAAGGCGACCACTCCAGCAACTGCAGTACACCTTATCACGACTTCTGCACGTCGAGTTACAGGTATTTACCCTGCCCTGCCCTCCATACGACCTGCATTCTGCTCTAAACTGCTCACAGGCATAATAGGACCGTAAAACAGACTTTTTCACCGCTAGAACCGGGTTATACCTCCACCATTGTCTCTGTGAAGTCCAAAAATTCCCTGCAGAGTTGTAACAAACTGCAATTCATCTGAAAACCCCTCGTCCTGCGTTTTCTCGGCTAATGCCCCGCTGAATACCTCTGAATTACTACCAGGAGCTAAATTGGGCCCCAAAAGAGTCTCTGTAACCAATTACCAGCAGTATTTCAATTTCTAGCTGGTAAATTCCCCTCTGACAGTTCAGAAAATCAAGTTTTTACCACAGAGGGCAATCTGCAGTCTGTCTTTGCCAACTCACTTGTCAAATTGCAATAGTTTATCCCTTCACAAGCTATGGAGACTCCCATTGCTCTCAATATTAAGCCTATCAATGCCCCCCACCAAGAATTAGCATGGAAGCCCCTGGGAGACATGGATTACCAGATGTTGGACTGGTTTCCTATGGGAACTAAGTATAATATCCAGATGTTAAATGAACTGAGAGCCCAGCACATGAGTGGAGCAGATATCCTGGGAATTTGGGAATCAAATTTGCCCATATACAACCTTCCCCAAGTTAATCCCATGCCAGAGCTTATCTACAGTTGCCAAGAGTGCTATGACCCCAGCCAAAGGGCAGTCATTAGCCCCACAGGCCTAGTCCTGTTTCAGATCACTCCAGAGAGTATAAATCAGATGCTGCATTTCCATACAGCCAAGAAATTGACCCCTCTTTCCATGCAAGATTTGATAAAGAGAGGAAATAACCTGTCTAATGACCAGATTGTGAAGATTAACCAGCTATTTGTCACACCTAGCTCTGAAGCAGTCAGAACCCCTCCCATTGGGTACCAATACCTGAATGAGTTGGGCAGGATGATGGTGGACTTGATTGGATATGTCCTGGGATTCAGAGGACTGGAAGATGTAGATGACAGCATATTGGCCATGCTGTCCATATTTGCCCCGGGTAAGCCTCCAGCTATCCACTATGATTATGCAACTTATATAGCTGAGAAGATTCATGACCAGTTCATGAACTTGAAGAGGGAGAGGCTGTTCAGATACACCTCCTACATATACCATCTGTTCTTGTTCAACCAGCCAGCTACCTTCTCTGTCCCTTTGAGGCCACTCAACGCCCAAGGAACCCCAAGATCAGTTGTTTTTTGGACCCCTGTGTTCCATTGTACCTCAGTATCACCTTATACATACTGTGAGTTTATTGATTTATTTGTTCATCCAGCCCTAACAGTGCTGCAAGGTGCCCCTCCTCCTAGACTGACCGATGACATGAAGAGAATTCTTCATTTGAACAAGCTTTACAACATCGGCAACTGGTACTTCTACCAGAATCACACAGTCATTAGGGTGTATGGATGTGAATTAAATCCATTTAGGCTGCCAAGGTACGTTCCCATGAGACTGTTTGCCTTAGAATATTTCAGGCAATTTGGGAACTCAGATTACCTACACTTTCAGAGTAGAAACAAGAAATCACAGTTGAAAGTGAGAAATCAGCTAGGTCCCTTCTTATACAACAGGAAGGAGGAAGGCTGGAAAGAGGCAGACAGGATCCTGGAAGGACTCCAGTTGAAAACTAGTTTTGAGTGGATTCCATATGACCCTAACCACTCTATTTCCCTCAGGAGGATCAGGTATAAGTTAGGCAACTATGCTCATGCAAGATTACCTGAAATTGAAAAATATGCAAATGCACCAGATTGGGAAGAGGGCACATTAGTAGAGCAAATGACTAATGAAGAAATACTTGAGCAAGAGGCTAGAAATGTCCAAAAACAAGCTGACTTGGAAACTTGTGGACAGGTGCCTATTTCCTACAGGAGGCAAATTGGGGCAGCCACCACAACACCAGCAACACAACAGCGAACTGCCGAGCAGACAACCCAAGCAGCAAGCAAGGACAAAGGCAAACAGGTGGAACAACCACCTATATTAACAAAAGAACAGGTTGACACCTTGCTACAGCAGCAAGAAGAAATGGAAAAACAGGAGTTGGGGCAGCAACAAGATAAACCACAAACTAGTGGGCAGCAGCCATTACAGCAAGATAAAGAGACAGATTTGCCCGGTTCTACAGAACAGCAGCCCCAAACAGAGTTGTCTCCAAGAACAGACATCAATGTGGACAGCTCAGTCCTCCAAACACCTCAGAAGGAGGACTTAACCAGAAAGAGAGAGAGAGAGACTCCCCAGACTTCATCCTTTATCAGAGGAGAGAAGAGACAAAGATTGAATGACTCCCAAGAGGAGGACATAGCAGTAAGGCAGGCCATGGGCATGGGCCCACCCAGTGGAGAACTCTCGGCCAGCTCATCTCAAAGAGGACCAGATATGACAATGGGAGGAGAGGTCAGCTCTTCTGGCCAGCATAGAGAGGGGCACTCAAGTATAAAGCAGCAGTTCATAGAAATCAAGAGAAGGAGTGATCCCATAAAAGTGCAACTCTATGATCACTTGTTAAAACTAGCTCCCAGCAACCAGCAGAGACTAATGTCTGCTTTTGATGTGAGTGAGGGAAAAATGATAATGAGCCATTTCATGCCCACAACTCTACATCCCCAGTCCACCTCAGACTATTTGAGAACAAATATGGAAGTTCTGGCTAAGGACATTCACCCCATGGATAAGATAGAGTTACACAAACAAACGGGTGAAATGGTGTATGCCTCCCTGGCAGATGAGACACTGGAAAATTACAAGTTAAAGAGCAGCCTAGACAATACATCATCCCAGCTAGAATTGGAACGAGCATCCTCACAAGCCAAGGACAACAGGATCAAATCCTTGGAGGAGGTAATCATAGAGATAGGACATGATCCCAAGGATGTCAAAGGCATCCAAGAACTGCTGAAAATAAGGGATGCAGACATGGCAGCCCTAAGAAAGAAAATCAAACTCCCGGCCACCATCCATCCACAAACAGATGAAGTTGCCCAGCAACGGCAAGAAAAAGATACCACAGACCTGCTGGTATCCTTATACAAAGAGCTGGTTAGGACTCAAGACCAGCTAGGACAAACTGAAGCTGCAAAGGCAGCACTACAAGAAGCCATGAAACAGAAAGGGGAAGGTCAATCCTCCCAGCCTCCTCCATTAATAATAAATCTTGAGGAAGCACCTCCGATCATCACTCCTCCTCCTCAGCAAACAGGAGCTACAGCACCACCCACAGCCCCCACAACAACATCAGAGCAAGCTGCTAGCTTAGACATGCAGAAGCTACAAGCAGAGATCCGAGCTATGGAAGCTCAAATGAAAGAGCTGGATGGGCTCAAACAGAACTTGGCTAATGTTAATGATAAATTTGATAAAAGCAAACAAAATGAGGCAGCCAAGGAGAGAGAGGTGAAAACCCTTAAGAGAAGGATTGCTGAGCTGGAAAAAGAGCTTGCATTGGAAAAGGTAACTGCTCAGATGAAAGCAGTATTATGGAGCAACATTGGAAGATCCATTGCCAACCAGTGGCAATATATTGAGACTATGGATGAGCAAATGGTGCTCATCACCAAAGCAAACAAGGAGATACAGAGAGCCAGGGCAAGCCTTGGACACATGCCAGAAGCAGCTACCAGGATTATCAATATCCTGAATTACAAGACCAGCACTCAATTGGCTACCATGGGAATCAACAACAGAACAGAAACAATTGCCATAGCCAAGAGAGTTGTTACATTGAGAAACTTGGTTGGGACCCTGGAGAGGAGAACACAGGACATGCAGACAGAAATTAACAAATTCCTGGAGAAATTTGTAACACTGCAGAACAGAGGCCTCCCCAACATTTTGAGCAGCGTGGGAAGACTGCTCACCCTGGACAACTATAACAAGAGAATTGATGCCCATGCAGTAGCAGAGATTGCAAAATCTCCCAGCACTTCAGCAGACACAGGGCCAGCCACAGGGCAAATGGTGTATGACAGGGTGGAAAACCTGTTTTTTCTCATGAATGAGATAGAGCATCTGTTTGATACACCACCCAATTTCTTCAAATTCACAGAAGCAGATGAGACTCTAGGCGCAATTTTGGCACATCAACTGCCCACACAGGATGTCTGGAGGCATTTGACCCAGACAATTTTGACAGGCCAGAACCAATAGCGCAGAAGGAAAAAGGCAGACACGCGCAGTGGCAATTTTGGGAATTAAATTTACAGAAAAAGCAGAGGCTGAGCCAACTCAGCCAGACCAGTCACTACCACCAGCAGCAGTCAAAGTCACAGCTGACAGGTCCGAGACATAGTGTACCAGCCTACAGTCGGGTTTTCTATGCATTAACTCCAAATATTCAGACCGACTTAGCTATTCTTATAAAGCTAAATATCTTCTGACAGAGCATTAAAATGCCTGTACTGTGTATTAAATGTGTAATAAATTTTTGACATAATATCTTAAAGAGTTGGTGAGAATGTAAAGACTGAGATAACGCAGAACTCAGATATTTCTGTAGACCACCGCTAGTATATATACACCCTTCACAGATGCTGAAGGGGTTGCTGGAATTTTCTCTTGGATAACTTCCATCTGCTGTAATATTTTCAGAGAATTAATACAAAGGAGGAATGGAACTTCCAGAAGTTTGGTGTATTTGATGTCTTGTGGTGAAGGATGCATGTTACAGGATTCCATGGGTGTTGCATAAAACTATAAGTATTCACAAATCTCTTTGTCATGTGTTTTGAGTCTTTTGTTCTCTTTGTTGTTCTAATGTTTTACACTTGATAGCAAGGTGAAAGGATAGTATCAGGATTTAACCATGTTTACCCTGGACTCAAACTGAGCTATTATATATGTTTTCCTCATATACAGTGAAAGAATTGTAATTCTTAGTTGCTGCAATTCGAAACTGTATTTTTATTGTAACAGTCATTTTCAGGGATTCAACTATTGCCCCTGTGACCTCTGTTTTCTCTTGTCTCCTGTCATTACCCAAAAAATATGTTTTAATGAAGCACTCAAAAGGCCCTGTACGTTCCATCCTTCATCTTACAATTTCAAACACACCAAGCCACAGACTCCATTGCCCAATGATATTCAACATATCTGAAAACTACATCACTAAAGTCTAAGGGAATTACATCAACCGAAACACAAACATAACCTGTATTCAATACCTAGCCTAAAACACCATCACTGTAGATATAAATCATAAAGAGAGAGCCCTCTCTGATCTCTGTTTGGCTAGAAACAGTGATTAAAAGATTGGTTAGTGGTTACCCCGGCCGTATTCCCTTGGGAGTCATAGGGAACAACCTGGGTGTTAACAGGTTACAAGTAATAAAGTCGATACCCCATTTGGCGAATGGACCAACGGCAATTATAGGGTGGAGAGGAGCAGGTGGTGCGCGCATCTTTCGATCAAACACTTGGCAGTTGTGGCACTTCCGGACTGCAATGATACAATCCTTAAATATAGATGGCCAGAAGTAACCAGCGAGCAACACCTTCTGAGCTGTGGCATACCCAGACATATGACCGCCACATGCTCCAGAGTGACAATCATTCAAAACCCTCTCAGCCTCTTCGTGAGTTAGACAACGTCGAAAAACTAAGTCTGCCCCCCGGCGATAAAGTGTATCTCCAATAATTTTGTATGGCTGGGATTGAAACCGAATTTTTCGACGTTCCGCCCTTGAAGCTTCAGGCCGAAAGGTTTGGGTTTGGAAATAGATGATTATATCCCCGTACCACGGATCTAAATTACTGATAAGAAACAAAGATTCGTCTGCAATGGACTCTTCTGCCACAGTCTCTGTGTCAGTACGCGGGAAATCACACATCAATTCCGCAAAAACTAAGGATTTCTTAGACTTGGACTTCTCGAACTCCAAGTCGAACTCTTGCAGGATAACGATCCATTTAGAGTACTTGCCCCCTAGCAGTTGTTTTGTCAAAATGTAAATCATAGGGTTGCAATCCGAAATAACTGTAGTTTTACGGAGAAGAATGTAGTGACGAAAACGCTGGACAGCTTGAACGGCTGCCAGGGCCAATTTCTCCACATGTGAATATTTTAGCTCAGTGGGATTTAAGGTCCGACTGAGATAATATATCACATGTTCCGCTCCGAATTCATCTTCTTGAACTAACACCATTCCAATGGTGGAATGCGAAGCTGCGAGGTATAAGAAGTAGTCCTGGTTGTAGTTGGGAGGATGCAACAACGGTGCATGGGTCAACGCGTGTTTAAGTGCATCAAAAGATTGTTGGGCAATCTCGTCCCAAAAGAATTGAACGTTCTGTTTCAACAACCGTGTAAAACCTTTAGTGACCTCGGCGTAGTTTGGGATGAATCGGCGTAAAAAGTTCGCTTTCCCTTGCAAACTTTGGAGTTGGCGCAAACTCAAAGGAGGAGGCAATTTGATGATAGCCTCGACTTTCGAGGGATCGACGCGAATGCCGGCTTTTGAATCAACAAATCCCAGCAATCGACCTGTTTCTATACAGAAAACACACTTGTGGGGATTCAAACGAATTCGATAATGCCTACACCTCATAAAGATTGCTTGTAGGTGGACAAGGTGATCAGCTCGACGTAAAGAATGAGCAGGCAAATCATCGAGATACGGTTGCACAATGTGCTTGATGTCGTGAAATGCGTAAGACATCGCCCGTTGAAAAGTGGCCCCGGCATTCTTAAGCCCAAAAGGTAATTTGCAATAAGAAAATGTCCCCCATGGAAAAATGAATGCCGTTTTTGGTTGATCGGCAGGTAGAATATTGATTTGATTATGGCCCGAAAAACCATCCATGAAGGAAAACATTTCACTTCCGGCACAATCATCAATAATTTGATCGATATAAGGCGTAGGATAGTTGTCTTTTGGACAAGCTTGATTGATATCCCTATAGTCGATACAGATTCTTATTGTTCCTTGTTTCTTATTGACCGGAACAATATTCGATACCCAATCCATTAACGGGATCGGATAAATGAAACCTGCTTTCAACATCTTTTCGACTGCTGCTTTAATCGCAGCCGCTTTTCGAGGGTGAATTTGACGCAACCGTTGCCGGACGGGTTTAGCATCCGGGTAGGTCTTTATTTCATGAACAATAATGGCAGGATCGATTCCCGGCATTTCCTCGTAAGACCAGGCAAACACATCGCGGAATTCTTGGAATAGGGCCTTGTAAGTTTGGATTTCTTCTTCTGTACATGCGGCACCTATATGAATGTTCTCCTCAATTCCGGGCTTCACTGAAATATCAATGGGAATAGTACGAGAAATATTCCCTAAATTCAACTCTGAATCAGAATGTTTCGTTGGATCCTGAGCGTCTTTGACATATTCAGCGGTAAAGATAGATGAAAAATCATTTTCAAATGCATCATCCGTAGGTAAAAACGAAGATCTGTGATGGAGATCCTCCCATGGTAGATCGTCTACACTTAGGATTTCGCGAAGTTGTTCGTCAGATGACACGACTTCGGGAAACGCTATCCGTTCTAAGGTTGAGGTGAAAAGTGACTCTTCACTGACCACATTCATTTGGTCGACCTCGGTCGAATGAAAGTCGGTAAAAGACATGAGAGCTTCATAAGCAATTTCATATGGACTCAAGGGCATAGCATTACCGAATGAGTCTATCTCAGAGTCAGATGGGACAAACCAAGGATCATCATAAATAATGTTTTCTGATGTAATCATATGAATTGTTGCAAACGAAGGTTCTACGCTGAGTGGAGGGAGAGGAAACGTTCCCAGTAAACCGGAATACTTAACTAAACCTACACCAACGTCCCTGTAAGGGATTGTCGTCTTACCGACATGCTGGATACTCTCTGAACAGGCTGGGTCGGATGAAAAGTATGTTAGCTGATCAATAGTCACGATCTTACCGTTATGTGGAAACTTAATTACTCTGAAGACCGATGAAACGACCGCTGTCATAGCATATGACCAACTTCGACCCAAAAGAAGGTTGTAGTCTAGAGGGGCATCAACCACTTCCACATCCAGACTAACAGTTTTACCTTCTACCCCTATAGGCAGTTCCTGTAGAATACCAAACGGACGGAACCCACAGCTATCAAAGGCCTTAAGGATGGTGGGGGATTGGTTCAACGAAGGAGAACCAAGGGATCTCCAACACTGAATCGACATAATACACGTAGAAGCTCCCTCATCAATCACAGTCCTATGAATAGGCCTGTTTTTTACTATCACTGGAATTTGGAAAGCCATTTGATGGGGGAGACGCGGTGTACTATTTTCTAGATCGAAGATCATTAGATTCGGATCCTGAACATCAACAGCTCCTATAGCCGACAAAAGCAATTTTCGTTGTGTTGGGCATGATTGCAGCACTTCTAACGCCGACATTGTTGATGGTGAAACAGCTAAGTCCTCAACAATGTTGTAATTCTGGGCCGCTCTCGCATGTGGATTGAAAGCAGACCTTCGAAGTACACCCTTGGCGGGCGGTTTAATTACTAAGTCTGGGTTAGGTTTCTCGATCTGTAGTGAATCGGAACTAGGAGCTGAGGTTGATGGGTTAGAGTGAGAAGATTCTGCTTCCTTACCATCAACAGGATTCTTACTACCATAATCTTGCGATCGAGTCGCAATCCTCACATGAGACATCATCAAAATGGGTTCTTCACTGGCATTCGAGGAAGAACCTATCATCTTATTCTCCTGCTCCGGAAATGGATTTTTTAACACAGCAGGAGTGGGAGAACCTTTGACTATTTTCACTACCTCGGCCCGATGAGGGCAATCTCTCGTAAAATGATCCTCTTCACAAATAAGACAAGGATATCGAGGTTTGCGCTTTTCGTCATTGGTTTCCGACTTTTCTGTTTTCTCCTTTGGAGCCTTGTCTGCTTTAGCATTCTTCTTTCCTTTCTTCTTTCCGCCGTTTTTTGATTTGGCCGTAGATGACTCTACAGCGTGAATATCGGCGGTAAGTTCAGGAGAAGACTCTCCTGTCGGGGAATCGGGCAAAGTGATAATAGGAGTAGTTGAAGCCTTGGAAGACTTCTTCTTGCTCTTTGTATTCACGATACCAATCATACCATCAGCGGCATGAGATCCCGAAGGAGCAGCAGCGATTTGATTCGACTTTGAAAGATCCGGAATCTTCTCGTGTAATGTGCCCGACTGAGTGTAAACTAAGTCAAGGTATTGTGCCTGAGCAATGACTTGCTCCTCAGTAACTACTCCGGCCTTAGCTACATCTTCAGTAATCCTTGGTAATAATGATTTAACAAACCATTCAGCTAAGATTTGGTCCGGGATAAAAACTTTCACTAGCCTTCTCCGACGTCTCCACTCATGAATGTGATCGGAAATATACGTGGAGGTTGATTGTTTTAGTGAAGTTAATAACTCCGTACCGTTATCGTATCTGACCGGTAACTGAAAGTGAGTTAAGAACGAGGTAGCTAACTGGCTAAAATTGTAAAAAGAGGCCCATGGTAACTCAATGTACCACTTGGCCGCGAGACCAATGAGTGTACGCTGGAAAAGACGTAAGCGGATCGAATCATCCGAGATAGAATTTGAAGCACACCAGAGGTGGTAAGTCATCACGTGATTGGATGGATCCTCTCCAGACTTACCTTCGAACTTGGGTATATCGCTGGGCAACTTATTTGGCATTGGCGGCCAGAACGGAAGATATTGAATTGGATCGTTCGTTAGGCGCGTCAAGTCTGGTAAATCCAAAGTTGCGATAAACGGTAACTGCCGGTTAGGATCTCTAAAACTCTGGGTCACAATACCGGCCCCAGGAGGAGGATATCCAGGATAACTAGGAACAGGAGTTGCATTTGGGATATTATATCCTCCTGGAAAACCAGGATTAACCAGACCGTACTGGGGTTGCTGAGGTTGTTGATAAGTGTACCCAGGATACGGTTGATACTGGTAAACCGGTTGTTGGACAGCTTGCCCAGGTTGATACTGTCCCTGGTACGGAGGTTGAACAAATTGAGGTTGAGTAGTGACAACCGTACTTATACCAGGCTGGCCTACAGGCATCTGGACCGTGGTTTGAATCGTAGATCCGGACAACGGTACAGATGTCTGAGGAGTGGTTACAGAGACAGTAGAAACCGGAGCCGTCGATACTCCAGAAGTAAGTATGGTAGATGTGGCGGTAGTTGCAGCAACCGTTTGAGATGGAGTACTAGGTGCAATTGGTGGCTGAGTAACTACCGAAGTTACAGAGGTTTGAACACTTGACTGGACAGGTTGCGGTTGGTGGGGTTGACCAGAAACTACAGGTTGTCCAGCTTGAGGTACCGACTCTATACTTGGCTGCAACACCTGTTGACCCTGTGACGGATCCCACACTAACATTCCAGGGTATTGACCCATAACAGGTTGAGGATACTGAGATCTATAGCCGGATTGAGGATAGGATTGATAACTGTAAGGTGCAGTTCCCATACCTTGACCATATGATTGACCTTGAGGTGGTTGATAACCTTGACCTGAGTATTGACCTTGAGGTTGATAACCTTGAGGTAAATACGGGTACTGGGGTTGACCTTGACCTTGAGGTTGGTATCCTTGAGGTTGATACCCTTGGGGTTGATACCCTTGGGGTTGATACCCTTGGGGTTGCCATCCTTGAGTTTGCCATCCTTGAGGTTGATATTGATACTGAGGTTGACCTTGGGGTACATATTGAGGCTGGGGTTGACCTTGAGGTATGTATTGCCCCATAGGAGCGTACTGACCTTGAGGTTGCCCCCCAGACACGAATGAAGTACCTTGAGGTTGCCCCCCAGGCATTAACGGAGGCTGCCCCCCAGGCGGTAATTGGCCACCTTGAGGTTGGGAAACGGGAACTGAACCTGACATCATGTAAATGTCTCCTACACCCAATGGTACATTACCACTGTTTCCAACTAATAACCCATGATCAACGGGTTGAGGAGATGCTCCCGCAAAGGTACCAGAAAGAGATTGATACCCAGTAGGAACAGAAGGACCGCCATGTAAAAAAGATTCAGGACTTTGTGTAAACACGGACGACTGACCAGACATATTTACAGGAGTATGAATACCTCCAGGTGGAAAAGGAGTACGAGGTGTAGAAAAACCTAGCCCAAAGTTGTCTAAATAATTGGTTAACGAAAGGTACCAAGTAGTACTTCTAGGAGGACTGTAAAAGATAGATTCACGCTCCCTTAGATCAAGGGTAATTTGATCTTCAGGATCAGAGACGCCTATTTCTTCCTTTGGAACAAGTTCTTCAATAGCAATCAAACCAACAGGAAGATTTTCGGTGATAATTCTTTCTATTCTCGGTGAATCAGGAACACTAGGAGTCGGAGTAACAGGTTCGAATATTTTTGGTTCTTCGCCTGTATCACTAGCAGACGAAAAACTACCAACAAGCTCAGAAACTGTAACAGCTTCGGGATTATAACCTGTCTCTAAACTTTGGTAATCTGGATGGACCACCAAGGAAGATTCTCCTTCTTCAGGTGAACCTACTCTACTGCCACTAGGAGGAGTTACAAGGACCTTTAAACCTTCTAGATGACTGGACTCGTCTTGAGGAGGTTCACCCCTAAGTCTACAGGATCTTCTCAACAATTCGGCCACAGAAACAACTTCAGGAGACTGGCCCCGAAGTCTACGGGACTGTCTCGGTAATTCCGCCACAGCTAAAAACTTTTAACTACTACACACGAAAACAAAATAAAATTTCAAATCAAACCTCCTAAAGTCTCTAAAGAACCAAACAAATTTGAATCATACGCCTAAAGAATCTAGGGCGTCAAACCAAACACAAACAGTAGTCTTCCGGACCAAAAGCGCTAGTTGGTGATGAAGCCCAACCTCGCTGGATTCAGTACAGAAATGGCAGGTGGAACAGTTACCCCGACAACCTGCTTAATGAATAGACTGGACCAAGTTCCTCCACTTTAACCGTCTCGAGTGAAGTGAACCCCCCAGAAAATCCAAGTGAGTATAGCCGACGTCTGCTCCAGGTACAGTGGGACCTTCCCTCCACCGTCACCTCGGTAGAATCCTAAAGATAATGGCCACTAAGGTTACCAACTGCAACAAATGCACCTGGGGGAACAGTCTAAACTCCGACAGCACGCAAGGGCAGAGTAGCAAGCTCAATCCCCTTGCTAGCTCCTTGACAATAATCCAAGGTTTACCGACAAGTGACCCCTGGCTCCTCGACAATGGTTAATCCGAGGTTTACCGTTTGTAATACGTGCGTGTCTGGCGTCGTTCCCAACGAGGGGGGAATGATCCCTTCACTGGTTCGGACACGAGCTCGTGCTTCTCCTTTAAGAGGTGCTTTCCCAGAGTACAAGTGAGACAATTGGATTTATTCTATCACAAGATAAGCTACTTGTTTGGTTTTGTTGTCTTGGAGAGTTAATTACTCACCTACTCCAAGACACTAGCCTGATCTAAATTGGTGCTTCAGAGCCCTAGTAAATAAAAGTTACTATTTCAATTTTACTTTAAGCGTTACTTTTATGGTTTTTCTTTAAAGTCAAAAGGTAGTGGAAGTGAAACCAATGGTGTGTAGACTCGACTCCAACCACTACAAAGATGCACCTAAGATGATTTACGCTACTTTCCTTTTTTCAATGAAATTCTTAACTAAGAGAGTTGAGAGAATGCAAATTTTAGAGAAAACAACTTCCTTAGAAAAGACAATCAAAGAAACAATTCTCTTTTTCTTTTCAAGCACACAAACATGACCACTCTTTACTTGCACGAAAAACTCTTTTTCTTTCAAAACTTTCAAAGCTACTTGAAACAAAACTTTTCAAAGGAGATGTTTTTGTATTTTCTCTTTTTAATAAAGCATATAAACCTATCTTAACACAAAATAATCTCAAAAGCTACAAAAACTATGAAAACTTGACTCACAAGCAAATCAAAAGAGAAATTACTCTAAACAAACCTAACAAGGCAAAAGCTCACAAAGATGATTCTAGGTTGTTTTACTTGATCAAAATCAAATCAAGGACCAGCTAATGCAGAATCAAAAGACTAGTCAAAACAAAACTCAAATCTTTTTGTTCTTTTTGTAAAATGGAATTCAAGACTTAAACAACAAGCACTTCGAAATTAGCCCAAGAGACAACTCAATAGTAAGTTTCTCTCACAGGTAGACTTTATGACAGGTCTGACTTCTTAGAATGTTGACAAAACCAGAGAGATCTAAGGCTTGACAACTCCTACCGCCAAAGTCACTACAAGACCTACTCAAAATCAAACCCTAGGGCTTACACTTCGATGAAATCCACTAAAACACTCAATGATATCGAAACAAGTTTAGGTGAAGATTCTTGGCAAGGGACTAATGAATCTGGGCAGAAAAAACTAAGAAAAAACAAAATCTAAGAGCAAAAAGTGTAAAAAATGGAATTTTCTCAAATTTTGGCACGGGACGCAGGCAACCCGTTAGCACAGGTGCGGGCCCGCTCTGTGCACACAGCAAAAGTGCGTCCAGGGACGCACTGTGCAGCACTCAAAGGGTGCGTCCTTCTGAAAAACTCAAGAAAAACCAAAATAAAACTAATCCTAAGCTAACCCACCCAGAGACAGAATCACAGAGCCAAAACCAGAAAAATAAACCAATTTTCTCAAAGCAAAGTTCACACAAAGGAAAAGACTTTTCTCATCAATGGAATCCCCAGCGGAGTCGCCAATTTGTCACATGGAATCAGTCAAGAGTGCGGACACAACCGACCTTCCTAGAAGTCTAAGACATTCTAATGACAAACAAAACAAACTGGAGCTATCCTTCTCTAAACATGCATTATGATATGAGAAATCAAGTGTTTCGTTCTTACCTTTGTCCAAACACTGTTGTAGAAGTCCAAGCTTTGTTGATCTGGATGAGCTCCTCCTTTTCTCCAAAACCTGCAATCACCAACAGTCAAACAATTAAATAGCACCTGATTATAACATAAAACAAAGCATATTCAACATATAGACCAAGGAGTACATGAAATAACCCATAAACAACAAGTTATTGAGAAGAATGGACCAATTTGCATTAAAGGTAATCAAAAGGAACCATTACAACCTGAGCCTTGGTGTTGTGCAAGCTCCTTCCAGGGTCCACAAGAGTCTTCCTCTACTTTGACAAAGCTCACCCACTTCCAAATAGAACAAGCAAAGATGGCAATCTCTCCTCACAAGCTTCTAAATGGGAGTCCTAATTCCTGCAACATTTACCCTTAGAAATGTATAGCTTTCAACCTCCCTCCTTCTGGCCCAATGCCTGTATTTATAGTGCTCAAGAGGAAGTTAATCAGGTCCACCATCAATGGGATAGTCCCCTCTTTGGATGGGATCACTCCCTTATTGATGGGATAAGTTCCTCTTTGGTAGGAGTGCATGAACCATCTGGAGGCGCTCAATACACGTCAAACAACCTTCTAGAATGCTCTAGAAATGACCACAAGTAAATTTTTGAAGATAAAACTTGCGCATTTTAACCTTTTCAGAGGGACGCACCTGCCCCTTTAGATACAGAGCGTCCTTGGACGCAGACCTCATGAACAATAGGTGCGTACCCACAGGCAAGGTTTGAGAGAACCTGCGTACCCAGAGATAAACACATTTATAAAGACTTTCTCTCTTTCTTGGAGTTTGACATGGATAGCAGAGGCATGAGACTTGCTTAAGAGGGTAGTATGACTGTTGATAGAGCCATACCAACTGTAAATAGCCATGGTGACATTTTTTAGTGTAACAGGCTTTGCTGATGCAGACTAGGCTGGAGATCTCGATCAGAGAAGATCTACAAGTGGGTATGTGTTTAACCTATTTGGAGGTACAGTTAATTGGATGATTAAGAAATAATATGTAGTGGCGCTATCAACTACAGAGGTAGAATACATGGTAGCCACTCATGCAAGCAAGGAAGCAGTTTGGTTGCAGAGTTTGTGTTCAAGTATGGGGTTAGTACAGGGAGCTATAAGAATAGACTGTGACAGCCAAAGTGCAATTTTCTTGGCAAAGAACCCTGTATATCATTCAAAGATAAAGCACATTGATTATCAGTATCACTTTGTGAGGGATATGATAGAAGACAAAAAGGTGTTACTGGTAAAGGTGGAAACTTTGAAGAATATTACAGATGCATTGACAAAATCTGTGAGCTCTGAGAAGTTCTCTTGGTGTAGAGAAACAATGGGCGTTGCAAGGCTAGATAAATGACTAAGCTCTCTTATGGCCCCCTGTAGAAAGAAAACAACAAGTGGGAGAATGTTGGGTTGTGTTATATTCTTTCCACGACTAGCCCACATAGTTAACTAGGGGGTTAGAAGGGGGGCGGAGCCCCCCCTTCGTTGCACCGATTGCGAGCGGAGGGGGGTTGGTCACAGGGGGTTTGAGGGGTGCAGGTAACCCCATTCTATGGGGTCGGAAAATTTTGTTTTTAGACCCTATATTAGGTTGGGCGGACCTACCTATGGTTTTGTGCATGATTTTTGCACATGGTTTTGGACGCGATGGTTTTCAGTCCATGGTATTGGATGCTTCGGCATGTATAAATATGTATTGTAACATTGAAAGGAACATAATGAAAAATCAAGCTGGTAGTCCCAATTTTGGGATCTAGGGGAAAATATTTGTGTATTTGTTTTATGTGTTATGCTCTTGCATTGTTTATTTTCTGTGTTTTAGAATTCGTATGCAAGTAATTTCTGTACAGGGTTAAAACCCACATGATCTGCTACCTGGGAGGATACAGAGACTATACATTATGACTAACCCTCACTTTTTGAGCATTTGTGATGCCCATTTTGACTTACATAGCTACCTATGCTAAGGCTCTATTTGTAGTTTCATGTTATTTATTTATGAACGCTATGTAATATTGATGCACCTAGTTGGACAGGTGAAACTACTTATGTAAATCATTAGATAGATTAGGTATTATTGATTGAAATATTTGATGTATGACCTAATGTATTACTTGGTTATTATTTATCTAGTGTATGAATTATCAGAGTTATTATTGTTTGATGTATGACTTAAGTGGATATGATTTATCTAATGAATGACTTATCAAAATTATGATTTATCTAATGTAAGATTTATTTCCAGTGTGTTGTTATGAAGTACAAAATTGACATGTGGATACTAGACTTAATAACATAATGTTTAAGATCACTTATCTATATACATATTTTATTATGTATATGCATGAATGGGAGGTAACGTGCATATTGGAAAGAACAATATGATAACCAAGATCTACTCTTCCGATGGGGAATGTTAAGACATCCAATGAGGAATGGTATGATGTACATTTTTCTATTACTATTTGTATCTACTTTAAATGTGCTCTTATAACATGGGTAAAGTGTAAATGGCAGGTGACAAGACTACTTGACTAGGTTATTCGATGAAAAGTATCCAACTAGCATCGTAGTGTGGTCCATATTAGGGTGCTGACCCTAGTTTTGAGGAGGGGTGGAGACATTTCCCACCATGTAGCCTCCAAACCTGGAATCGTGGGAGAGCAGTGATGGAAATGCCCCCCTAGAAGTGTGATGATGATTGCTAGTTTCTTGTTGGGGAAGTTAGGTTTATATAGTCTACGCTTCCTCCATATTGGTTTTGTCAGTGGTTAGATCGGCATAGCCAATGCCATAGTATATTGCAGCAGAGGATGGATAGGGTGGGAGTGGAAGTATGTTAGGAAGGATATGAGGATATAGGTTAGTTGGAGACTCTTGATGGGAAGTGGTATCATTTCTTGACTTACTTAATTTAACTACTATAACTCTCTTTTGATTTTGGTATGCCTTATTGTCATTCTTTCGAACTCCTTGTGTCTTTTTCACTCTAACATCAGGACAAAGTTTTCTGAAGGAGGGGTGCATGTAATGCCCTACTTGATCTTATCATGCTAATTTTGATTAGTGTTTAATTAATCTGAAAATATTGACTTATAATTAGTAAGTAATATTGGTATATATCTACACTTGTGAAACTGTTTTATTTTACTGATATGAATTTTATTATTGTTATTATTCAATTCCCATGGCATCTTCTCAAATTTACTTTTGGATAAGATATGGTCTTTTCCAATTTATTTCTAAATTAAATATCCATATTCCAATGTGTCTTCTCAAATCTACTTTTGGATAAGATATGGTCTTCTCTAATTTATTTCTAAATTAAATATTCATATTCTATTCTCAAGTTGTCTTCTCAAATTTACTTTTGGAGAAGATATGGTCTTTTCTAATTTATTTCTAAATTAAATATCCATATTTTATTCCCAAAGTGTCTTGTCAAATCTACTTTGGATAAGATATAGTAAGAAAAACTAAGGATATTAAAATAAAAGGATGAGGGGGTAGTCATGACATAAATGATAGGTGGTTGAGGTGGATGGGAGGAAGAGACATAAAATGGAAGGAGGATGAGAGGAGAGAGTGAGATCCTTGGTCTTTCTTTTGGCATTGAATGATTTTATTTTAGGGGAGGAATGTGGAGAAATAGAAGGTAGAGAATGGAGAGAAAGATGAGAGAAATCAAACTTGGATCTATTGGAGAGTGTTGGTTTTAACTTGGATATAGTACAACTGGTTGGACTTGGGTTTAGAGGCCTAGGGAACCTGTGGAGGTTCTCTGGGCTAGGAATTCATTCCTAGTTGGCTGGGAGGAAAATTTAGTTGGGTATCCAAGAGGAGCATCCCAACAAAGTCAAGAGCTACTAAAATATGTATTCTTCCATTTGTTTATTACTTATGTAAATTTTTGCAATGAAATTTCTTACTTGTTTAATATGTTGTAAATATATTTCACTTGTATATTATCATCAGATAAATGTTGACTATAAATAGGCTATTCTCATTCTTATTGTATTTAAATTTAATAAATTTAATTTTAGTTAGAAGACCCTAGGTTGGATCCTCAAAAGAATGCATCCCCACTCAAAAGGGGTGCTTCTAGGCTTAGTGCGCTTGATTAAATGCTAGTTCTAAACCATCAGACATGATAGAATCTAATGAAAATATTGCAATCCCCCCAAAAACTAAATCCTGAGAACCTTTAAGTCTAACAGATTTTGAATGGGACCTAAAATCCTAAATTCTCCATATGAAATCCAATGAGGTCAGAACCACTCTCAAACGTCCTGAGTCAATTAATGATAATGCTAAAAATTTAAGTAAAATGTTGAAAATTAAAGATAAAGGAGAATTCCACTTCTACATTAAGAATTTAACATCGCCATTAATTACATAGCATTAGTACAGTCGTAGGGACGAATATTAAGTTTCCTCATTCATAAATTATTGTTTCCAAACAAAATTAAGGGTGGACATCTAGCCCTTTCAAGGACACGGGCACAAGCACCCCTTTTGGAGAAACACATCCCCCACATTGGGGAAACATTCCCCCCTGTGTCTCCCCACGTCCCCCTAAAAGGGGGATGTGGGGAAATGTTTCCCTAGGTGTCCTCCCATCCCAGGTGTGTGGGAAGTGTGTGACATGTGCACCCTAGCCTCGGGGATGTGTCCTCATAGAATACTACTTTTAGAGTGAAATGAGATTCAATCCCTCTCGATGCTTAGTATATCCAGAATTAAGATAGATCTAGGTTGGTTGCAGCCAGAGGCACTCTCCAACCTAGTGTGGAAGATATGTTGTAATGTCTTGTTATGTTATGTAAACATTTTTACTTTGTCAAAAATAAAATAAAATAAAATAAATATAAGGTGCTGCCAGTATGGAAAATATTTTGTAATGTTATGGAAAATATTTTGTAATAAAAAATGAAATTAAGAATTATAGTTAACTAGCCTAGATCCATCTTAACTTCAGATCTATCAAGTGCCGAGAGTGAATGAATCTCTTGAGGTGCAAACATTTCCTTAATTTTGCATTCAAAAAATAGGTTTACACCTTGAGAGATTTGATTCCTGTAGATCTGAAATTAAGATAGATCTAGGTTAGTTCATTAATTTCATTATTGAATTTGTATGAGTTATTCTTTGATTATAAATATTTACCTATGCTAATGTTATTTTTGTAGCATTTTATTGGTGAAAATAATTGAAGTTTTATTAGAAAACTGAATTGAAAATGGAAAAGAGCAAAGAAAAAAGACAAAATAAAAAGAGAAGTTAAAATAAAAAGTCAATAAATTGAAAAAAATAACAAAAATGAAAAAAGTTAAAAGTTGTTGTAGTTGTTCTTTTCTACTTGAAAGAGACCTAATTTTGTGAATATTTTTTAACAACATTATGTGCAATAATGTATATAATATAAATGCAAGAATATTACATATACCTTTTTTTTAGGTTGTGGTTCATGGACAGTGGGTGGCCATTACATCCACAGGAAAATCTAGGAAGATCAACCCCGAAGGGAATCTTTTAAAGCTTGTCGGCCATACTAGCAAGGCCTAACCCCAAGGGCGTTGAGGAGAATTGACCCTGTGACCTCCCGATCGACAAGGCGCTTAACAACGGGGACTCGACTAGTTGAGCTAACCCTTGGGGCTTATACCTTTTTTTAGTCGCTAGATTGGATTTGTTTTTCATTCAGTAAGCTGAAAATATACATTGTGAAGATATATTTATCTTTTCCATTTCCAAATCCAAAAAACAAAAACGAGAAAGGATCTAGTAAGTAAGTCCTATGTGAAGACACTACTGGTTTTATTTACAAATAATGAATAAAGAAACCAAAGCTTTCTTGTATGCATCAAGTTTATAGGTGAAGGCAAACTACCCCCACAATTTGATCATTAACAAATTCTTGATTCCCAAACCATTCAAATAGTTTGAATGGTCTCCTTTGAAAGTCTATCTACTAATGAATTAAGCTCTCTCTATATGTGCCTGCATAAGATCCAGTCTAATTTTCTCACGGTAGATTTGATGCCTTGCAGGATGTAATCCACAATGCCCACACATCTGTTTATCAAATCAAAAACCAGCTTCGAATCCCCCAAAATTTGTAGTTATTTAACTTCTTTTCGTGTTGTTACATATACTAGAGCCCATAGGGCTAAACATTCAACTCTCATATTTGTACCACAACCAAACACATATTTGATATGAAAAAAGTGTTTATCATTTAAATATAATACAACGCTTGCACCACACATAGGGGATATCCTTGGCTCGCCCCATCGAAAAACCCTAAGGGATTGATTTGTCCAAAGGGGGCACGACTAGAGCACATTGTTTGCTAGCCTTGTTCTTGGCTTTAAATTGTTCGATTTTGGATTTAATAGCCCCAAACACAACCTCCAAAGGAGTAAGTTTATCTTGCAAAATAACCAAGTTTTTTACCCACCATACTGAGTGAATAAGGAAAACTAGAAAGAGTAGATAAGCAATCACTAAAGGGTTGTTAACCTAGTCCAAAACACATTTGTCCAGAGTATCAACATTTCATTGGGCCACTGTTGGATTGAAAAAGGGCTTAGTCAATAACTAGACCTATCAAAGGAAAGCACAAGAAACAAATAAACTTTGGACATTCTCCTCCTTTGATTTTCACAAGGGACAATGACTTGGACCAATCTATCCTCTCTTGATGCAATTGTCCTAGGTGAGAAGTTTATTAGAAATAGCTAGCCACAATGCAAGTTTGCATTTGAGAGGACCTTTGTGCTTCCACAAAAACCTCCACCACCAAACAGGCTGATCTTCCATTAGAATTAGCCAGTAACCCAATTTTGTAGTGAAAGAGCTAGAGAATGTATTTTTTTGACCAAATAAGTTGGTCTCTATCATCACTAAATATCCTAACCATAGCTAAGAGCAGATGTCCCATAAAAACAAACCATTCCTTTGCTTCTCTTTCACTCAATCCCAAATCGGATGTCCCACAAAAACAAACCATTCCTTTGCTTCTCTTTCACTCAATCCCAAATCTTGAGCACTTTTCCAAGCTATGGTGCCCCATTCATGATTATTTTGGGCATTTGCATCAACCAAAGAGTATACACCTACTCCATGTAAAGATGTGATTGTGCTCTTGGATAGTATGTAACTATCTCCTCCCTTTACCAAAGAATCTAATAATACTATATATACTTATTATTAACTAACACACACACACACACACATATGTATTGCAATTTACAAATTGCACAATATTAATAAATAATATATATGAGATAGGATGAACATATTTTGTTATGGTGGTGTCAATTACTTAATTTACTTAATTAATTTTATAACTACTCATATAAACTTTGCTTTTTAGAATAGTTAAATTTATTTTTATTAATTTTTTGAATAAATGATATTTTCATATTTTAATTATTGAGCCTAGAGGCTCATTCTACAACCCAGTGTGATGTGTAACTCTAAGCTCATTCCACAGCCCAGTATGATGTGCAACTCTAGGCTCATTCTACAGCCTAGTATGATGTGTGTAACTCTATCCGACTGTCATCAAAGTTGAAATTCATTCTACATCCCAATGTGATGTGTAACTCTAGGCCATGTGTGTAACTCTATCCGACTGTCATCAAAGTTGAAATTCATTCTACATCCCAATGTGATGTGTAACTCTAGGCTCATTCTACAACCCAGTATGATGTGTAACTCTATCAGGCTGTCATCAAAGTTGAAATTTTGCTCATGTCGATCAAAATAAAAATTGTATATATATATATATATATATATACAAAATATTTAAATAATATTTGTTCATAAAAAAATTCACGCGTAAAAAAATTGAATCCCTCTCCACTCATGTTAAATCGGTATTTAAGATAATTCTATACTAATATTTTAACTAAAATTACATATTTTCTAACTAAAATACCGTAAAATACTTCCTCAAATAAATGACTTCTCCTTTATCAAATATAGGAAATTATCTCCCACTTAAATAACAAATAGAGTAAATTATCACCCATTTAAAATCTAATTATAATGGATTGAAATAAAGTTTTAAGAAAATGAGGCAGAAAATTCCAAACATAACTGTTGATTTTGGACGTTTACCAACTCTACTTAAAACGTTTTCCCCGAAAGTGGAAGTCCGCATCGCATTCCCTTTTTGGGGTCAATGTCAAATCAAATTTTCAACATTTTATGTTAATCAAATGTTATTCCGCAACTACAGCCCTCATTCACATTCGGCTTTTCTGGGTCAAGTCAAATTACTTTTTGACATTAAACTCCGATTTTTCCACAAGGAAAACACTACGATATTCTGGAACGTCTTTTTGTGTACCATTATCGCCCATCCCAATAAAATCGCATTCTCACTAACTAAAGTATTTCGGTACTCAACACACCTTTTAGAGGTCAAGTCCAGCGAGTAAACTCAGTTAGTCAATCTCTAATATGATTACAATTTTGAAACTATTTTTTCTCCATGGTAAGTCGCTGGGTGATTTTTCTCAGTGGAGCCGCCTATAACGGAAAACCCCCTCCCTAATCGCAGCGTAGTTGAAACTATTTTTTCTCAACGGTAAGTCGCTGGGTGATTTTTCTCAGTGGAGCCGCCTATAACGGAAAACCCCCTCCTTAATCGCAGCGTAGTGGGAGAGAACATTCGCTTTGACAAACCGGAAAGGTGCATGAACTTAAATTAAATTAAATTTTTTTAATCAATATTATATTAAAAACTACATAAGCTTAAGTTTAAATAACTCTAAACTTGTTACACTGGTTCGTAGTGTTTGAAATTCATAGGGTCTAATGCGGCTCCTTTCAAATCCATTTGAATTAGGTATAACTGATGATTATAATAATCGTTTACTGGGAGAGCTAACAGGCACTGTACCGCATTTCTTGATTTGATTGTCGAATTGATAATGATACTAGTGGTTATAATAATCCTCCAATTATAGAGCTAACAGCCACTGTACCGCAGTTCTCGATAACTTGTACCATTGATAATGATAATAGTAGTTGGTTTTAATTTATTTAATTCAATTTAATTAGTGTTTTAAAATTTGGTAAGATAACTCTTCCCCAAGTCTTTATGGTTTAAAATTTATTATAAGTCACTTATTGCGATATTTTATAATTTTTTTTTATTTAAGGATTAGATATCAATAGTAATGATTAATGTTTATTATAATAATTGATTTATCAAAATTAAACCGTAAATATTTTTTAGATTTTTATTTTGATGATTAATGTTTATTATAATAATTGATTTATCAAAACTAAAAAGGCAAATATTTTTTAGATTTTTATTTTGTTATTTACTTTTATATTGAAAAGGAAAATTTTAATATTATTGTATAATTTTGATGATTTGAAAGGTTAATAGTTATTTTGTTATTTATTTTTATATGAAAAAGGAAGATTTCAATATTATTGTATAATTTTAATGATTTGAAAGGTTAATAGGAGAACACATATTTTGAAATGGATTTTTAAATTTGGGTATATTCAAAGTATTTTAGGAGAAAGTGACTTTTATCTTCAACTTACTAAGTGTTATAAAGATGACACATACTTGCATCCTATGGTGTTTCTGTTAATTTTCCAATGCTCAATTTCATTATGTAACTAGTGGGAGTTGGTTTATATTTCAACAATATTGATTTTATTCTTCTTATTAATCAATATTGATTTCTTTTTTCTAGACCATCTCTGTAATATCTTATGCTTCCTTTTATTGATTTTCTAAATTAAGGTTGACCAACATCCTTGTAATATCTTTGTTTTCCTTTTATTTTCAACTATTTATGGCACCACAAATTCTCTTTAAATTTAGGCCTAATAATGCTTTTGATATAGTTGAAATCCTACAAAATTCTCCAAGTTTCTTTCGTTTTACACCCCTCTAAAATAACATGACAAGAGTATAAAATATGAGTGTTTTCTTATCCCACAACCAAAGGTATGCTATTTTATATTTGCTTTCAAGCCCAAAATAAGATTTCCATCTTCCATTTATCCTTTTTTCAACACTATAATTCTAATTGAGCTTATGATAAATATCAATTCTAAGATATTTGTATAAAGCAACTTCCTCTAAACTAATATTATCATATATGAAAGTATTATAAGTGATTTTATAAGATTTGATCTTCATAATCTTTGTATTATCCATATTCATAATCACATCCATTCTAGAGTAGAAGTCTTTTTGGATTCTTAAATGATTATTGTAGTTATAGAGATTTTACGTCATAAGAAAAATATCATCAGAGAATAATGACTAAAATATCATCAGAGAATAATGACTATACTAGTCAGAATTTGATAATACAATTAGCTTCTTCCAACCAACATTCCAACTTATCAATATAATTCAAAAAGAAAAAAAAATCCCTTGGACAACTTTGTTGGGCTCCTATATTAAAAATAACTCCTTATCACCCTTCTTTAATATTGTTAAATATAATAATCTTATAATAACATATTAAAGTGAAAAAAACATTAAACTTTTCTCACATATTACAAAATTTAATCACAAAAAATAAATAAATTGTAACCATTTATCTTCTCTTACTGTAATGATTATTGATTTAATACATTTAAACTAAAATTATATCAATATCATTAGTAATTATGAGTATAGTGTGTTACAATGCAAGTAATTATATGTACAATGCAAATAATTATGTGATGCAATATTATTTTTTTAATCCCAAATTTATTTTTATAAATAATAATCTTAAAAATATACTACTTAAAAATATACTTACAAAATTTATTTTAAACTTCTATACTTTTAATAATAATATATTAATATTTTTTCTTTTGCTCTAAATTTTATAGTTAATAGATTAATATTTTTTCCTTTAACCTAATTTTCTTTTATAGTTAATAGATTAATATTTTTTCTTTAACCTAAATTTTATAGTTAATGTTTCGAAGAATTAATCATTTTCCTCTATTTAATTTATTAACCTGAAAACATCCCCCTCTCAATAAATTTACCTCATTTTTTACGTGATTGCAATAAATATGACGTTGAATTTAAATACAGTGACGTCATGCTTTGAGGGGTAAAAATTTTCGAGTCACCGCCATATCAACTTTATTTAGAAGTCCAAGGACCACAGTGTCCGCGAAAATCAAATCCATGTTATCCTACATGTTGCGGGGCCCGTACACTGTGACTCTACTTTCCTAAAGTGTCGTTCACATCCCAATTGCACAACTCCAAGCGCCTATAAGTATCTTCAAAGAGAGACTTAAATGGAATACAGCTTCACAAGACCTGGAGGAGTTGAACTCTTTCTGATGGACAAGATGTTGGCTATGAATATTCATGCATGCCTTCTTCTAATGCTGATGATGCTAAGCAGCAATTTGCTGGTATCCCCTTCTAATGCAGCCAGGCCACCCTCAAATTCTAATGATCCATTTGTGTTTATGGGTGTGGATGGTCAGAGAGCAGCAGCAAAAAGATATGACTATATTGTTGTGGGAGGAGGAACGGCTGGCTGCCCCCTTGCAGCAACGCTGTCTGCAAAGTATTCTGTTTTGGTAATTGAGAGGGGAGGATCTCCTTACGGAGTTCCCGAAATCCAGGACGCCAAGTATTTTGGGAACTTATTGGGGGAGACCGACAATTACACTTCCCCAGCACAGTCATTTGTTACAGAGGATGGACTGAAATTAGCGAGAGCCAGAGTTCTGGGAGGTGCAACTGCTCTCAATGCCGCCTTCTACAGCAGGGCGAGCTCCGATTATATTCGCAATATGGGATGGGACGAGGGGCTTGTAGATCAGTCGTATGAATGGGTGGAGAAGCAGAATGCCTTCCGACCAGACCATCTCTCCAACTGGTCAATGGCTTTCAGAAATGGGCTTCTGGAAGCAGGAGTTTTTCCGGATAATGGATATACGTTGGATCATGTGGAGGGAACGAAGATCAGTGCCTCCACCTTCGACAATAAAGGCATAAGACACACAGCAGCAGATCTTCTCAAGTCTGCCAATCCCAACAATATTGTTGTGCTTCTCAATGCTACCGTCAGCAGAATTCTGTTCAATTCCCCTGCATCTCATGGTAATTCATTCTTCACCTGCATTCAAATTACCTAGGCCATGGCTGCTGTTTCACAAAATTCGCTGCTAATATTATTTATCTAATTTTAATGGTCAATATTGGACTTGTAGATTTATGTCAAGATCTGTAAATTTAGATTCAGTACTTTCAATATGAAAACTTGCAGGAAAGAAGGGTCGCTCCTCTAGGAAGCCGAAGGCCAGCGGAGTAGAATTCATGGACGCCCATGGTCGGTTTTATCAAGCTTTTCTGAAAGGATCATCACGTTTCAGCGAGGTAATCGTGTCTTCAGGGTCCATAGGCAGCCCCCAGGTGCTGATGTTAAGCGGAATTGGCCCATCTCGACATCTCAAACAATTCAATATTCCTCTAGTCGTAAATTTGCCTTCAGTGGGCCAGGGGATTCAAGACAGCCCCCGTGCAACCATAACCTTGCAATCCCCTAAACCCCTGGAATTCTCGAGCATACAGGTAGTGGGTATTCTTAAAGGTTCGCATACTTACATCGAGTCCAGCAGTTTCGTGCAGCCGGATCCCAGTGTAAATGGAAGCGCATCTTCACAGCCCAAGTATATATATGCCGGAAACATATTTGAGAAGCTGGCGTTTCCATTGTCGAGGGGAGAGCTGTGGCTACGCAGCACGGATCCTCGAGACAACCCCTATGTTCGATACAACTATTATTCACATCCTGTGGACCTACAAAGATGCGTGCAAGGAGCGATGATGATCGCGAAAGTACTGAATACAGAGTCTCTGAGGAAATTTGCATATACAACCAGAAGTAAGTCCTCTCATGGCGCGACCGCTAATGGATTTCGCTTCCTCGGGACCGAGTTGCCACAGAACACGCGGGACGTTGCAGCCATGGCTCAGTTCTGCCGTGATACAGTGAACACAATGTGGCATTTCCATGGAGGATGTCACGTAGGGGCTGTGGTTAACCAGAACTATCAGGTGTATGGAGTTGATAGTCTCAGGATTGTTGATGGCTCAACATTCAAAGACGGCCCTGGAACCAACCCACAGGCCACCACTATGATGCTTGGGAGGTAACACTATTGCATCTATAATATTTTTAATTAATTAATAAATAAACGATTAAAGGGTAACCATAATATTTTTAATGTTACATATTGATTGATGATATGTGTATTCATATGTGTGCATGCAGATATATGGGGATGAAGATTCTTCAAGGAAGATTCTGAAGAAAGAGAAATTTGCAGTGCTTTATGTGAGATTAATGTTGTTGCCTTGTTTAAGATTCTCGAAAGTTTTGCGAGGTTTGAGTTGGTTTGATGGTAGGTCGATATAAAGTTGAAAAGTCGGTAACGCTACTAGTAGTGTTACCGTGTAGTGTAGCTGCAAGCCTGTGAGAAAGTACATGTATTTTGGAAGATGGGATATTATTGTTTTCTCTTTAACGAAATTTTATTATGTTTATTGTGTTTTCAAAATTTTGGTAAGTTATTGCTGTTATTATATGAAATTTACTGATTGTCTTTTTATATAGGAAGACAATATTGGTTTTAGTTTTTTATATATTTAATAAAATGTTGTTGAAATTATATTGATATTATTAAAATTTTATATATTATTTTATAAAAGTTATTATTGTAGGTTTTTTCAATTAATTTTATATGAGTATAAGTTTTTTTTGGGTATGTTTTAAAAGAAATATAAATTTTTAAATAAAATTAATGGAAAAAAGAAATAAGTTTTTTTATTTCATTTTTTTTTATGGCATGACGTTAAATGATATTTTGAAAAGTAATTCACATATTATGATAACATATTTTAATGAAATTGAATGGTTCAAAATGGGTCATCCAAACAGAAATAATTTTTTTTTAATTCATTTTTTTTGGCATGAGGTTAAATGATATTTTGAAAAGTAAATCACTTTAATATATTATGTTAGTATATTTTAATGAAATTGAGTGGTTCATCCAAAATCCTTGATGTGATTATATGAAAAGATCTATGTTTAAATAATTTGGAGGTTGAACAAAGAATTATTTTTTTTTCAAATAAAAAAGATCTAATATTAAGATGGAATGTTATTTAAAAGCATATAGCTCCAGTACTTTAAATAAATTAAGATTAAATTATTTAAATTCTTTTTTGGTTTTAATATGCAAGTAAGATTTACCATTATTTTTAATTGACCAAGAGCTTAGCTTTTGCAAAAGTAAATAAATAACTTATTAATTCAAACCTTATAACTTTTGGTAAATGTGAATATCTACTTTTTACCAACCCACATCATTTTTCTTAAGTTAAATATAATAAATCAAGAAAAAAATGTGATCATAAATTAATATCAACTTTGTAATAAAACAAAATTTATAACTTTATAAGTGCAAAACACCTGTAAAAATAAATTATAAATAAATATTTTTATAATATATATTTTTAATTAAAAACTATATGTATAAAAAATTACAAAAAATCTCAAGGTTGTTAGTTTTACAATTGAATTCTTTAATTTGAAAACTAGAATTGATTTGGTAGGGCCATGCTAAGAGGCATATAATATATATTTTTAATTTAAAACTGTATGTATAAAAAATTACAAAAATTTCAAGGTTGTTAGTTCTACAATTGAATTCTTTAATTTGAAAAATAGAATTGACTTGGTAGGGCCATGCTAAGAGGCATTATACCGCCATTCTGGAAGGGGCAACCATTATGCTTATCAGTGCTATCTATTTGAAGTGAAGCATCTTGAATAAGTTTCCATGCCCTTATTGTCCACCTTTGTTTGGCCATCGGCTTAAGGTTGATAATCGGTACTTGTTTTCGAGTGTGTAACCAAAATTTCAAGTTGATCCTACTTAAATTTGTTGGTGAATGTGGGATCTCGATTCAACACAATGGAAGTGGACACACCAAGTAACTTAAAAATTGGGTCCATGAAAACATAAGTAGATGTAGAAGGCATGAATGGGTGTGATAGGGTAAAAAAGTGACCATATTTGGAAAGATGGTTGACAAACGTAGTGATGATTGATTTCTTATCTACTTTTGGAAGGTCCATTATGAAATCCATGGAAATTTCGATCCAGATATTGGTCGATATTGAGTGGTCGTACTACCCCGACAATCCTCACTGTCTCACCCATGTTCCTTTAATATGTGCCACATGTGGCTACAAATATTAGATGTGTAGTTTCATTCCTTCCCAAAAAAAGAGCGCATAGCTCCTTCATATGTATGCTACAACTAAAACGACCGTTGTAGGAGATGAATGTGGCTCCTCTAAGACTCATTGTTTCAAAGCAGAATTTTGCACCAAAAGTATGCACCCTTTTCTAACCAATGCATGAAGGGCCTCCCTCGCCGCATGAGTCTCCTCCTGCAATTATTTCCTTCTTTGTTCATGCCCTTGTTGAGCATCTTGAAAATATTCCTTCAACAAGATCAATTTATCATCCATTGCAGTAGTGGTTGTCGCACCACCACCATACTATTTACTTTTGCAAACAACTTCGCACTTTTGTCAAAATGGGTCGTGATACCATCTGTCATGACCCCAATGATGGCCACACTACTTAGACTATTATGGGCATGCGGCATCAACGAGATTTTGTATCGAGATGCTCAACTACTCTCTCATAAAATACACTTCTAACCTATGTGCCTTAGAGAAATCGCCTATAAGCTTTGCGAAATTAAGTTTTCTAAATGAATCCAACATAATAGCCAGCTTCTTACCTTTCAATATTTAGGAAACTCTTCAATTCAGTCTTACTTCAATTACTTCATAAGTATTCATTCACAATGTGCAAAGAACAATGGCAACAATAAACATCCTCAGAAATATAAATGATAATATAGTATAACCATCTCCAAAACAACATAGGCAGGAGGGGGAACTCTCAATAACGACTTCTCCCCTTTTTATATTAATTTCATATTCAATATATGTTACAATAGAGTTACAACATAGGCAGTCTTTGGCCCAACCCAAGGAACTTACCAAACTTCAACAAATATATAAGCCCCACAACCCCAAGGAGCATGCAGACCAGAAACTCAAAATCAACACACCATTCAACTCATAAAAACCAACTCTGTGATGTTTCCCTGAAACTAAGCTAGCCTGGGCAAGCCCCACTTCTTTTCAACGACTTGCCTTAGATATGTTTCTCGTTTGTGACCTATGCCCTCAACCTACAGTTTTGTTATTCTTACATTTGAGAAAACTTTCTTCCCTCATCCTCCTTCATGCGCCCTTCTTCTATTTATATAAGTCTCTGCCCAAATATTAACTTGGGTCGACGCCCATTCATTGTGCCCAGACAACTTGCGATGGGTTGTGTGGGTGTGCCCCTTGCCAGAGGGCTTACCGTGCATGACACGTTACGTCGCTTTGGGTGCTCGAGGACCTCATAGTCGTGTTGGGAGGCTTAGGGCGTGGGTTCCCGTGTTGTCATGGGATGCATACCACACCCATTGCCTTCGCTTGATATGTATTTACCTTATCATTCTTCCCTTCGCTTGTTCCGCACGTTTCGCCCGACCATGCATGTATCAATGTTTCCTGACTCGCCCAAGGCCCTCAGCTTATAGTTGTGTCACCCAACACTCCCTTTCACCACGTTTCGCATATTGCTCGCTTCTTGCCTTAACGTGTACGCTACCTCGCCTATGGATGCTCGCCTTCGTGTGGACATGCCCAGGGCGCTCGTCCTTGTATCGTGCACTCTACATGATGTCCCACGGGTTTACTTCATTCATCCAATTCACCCAACATTTGGTACATACGCCTAATGTGTTGTGCCCATGCTCCACGCCTGTCGCATTGCAAGAATTAGGCACACACTCCCTTTAAATCATCAAAGTATTTTCATTGGTGCCCACCTGGCCATAGTGTCAATTCAAGGTCCTGACATCGTGAAACATACAGGGAGTGTTATTTTATCCAATGTCCAAAAATCTCCCCTAGTGCGAGGCGAGTTTGTATCGAACTCACGTCCTTTGCTTTGACACCACTTGTTGGGAATCATAATTATCGTTATACCATGTCTCAAAACACACGAGGAGCGCTGGTTTATGCAATGTCCAATAGACCATGGGTAGCGAGAAAGGGCCACTACTAGGATGTATGACTCCAGTCTCTAATAGTTCATGAATGATCATTTTTCATTTCATTCTTCTTTGTAAAAGGGTGCTTACAAGGACACACATTGGGCGGTTAACCACCTAGAACTAATAGGATACCATGATGGTCATACTCACCACATGAAGGCGGAAATGCATAGGGCATCTCAAATACATATCGATGTTTAATTATGACCATGTGAAAATCAATGGGAATCGCATATGGGGGACCACACACAACTCATACGACATCGAATTGGGTAGTAAAATTGGAGTGGCCTTTCTCTGATAACTGCTCCATATGGTGAGAGTTGATCATTTCGAGGGAGCCAAACTTAATCCTTTTGAGTGCATGCTCATGACCTTCCTTATTGAAGATCATGTATAATTCCTTAAAATCCATTGTAACATGGCCCAAGCATGTAACCATTCCACACTAAGCACTGAATACTAATAGCCTGGTTCAATAGAAAACTTGTGAGATTTTAGCTACTAGCCTCCCATTTGAAGTTTCACATTTTCACATCACCCTCTAAACTTCATCATACCTCCCTTGGCTATTGTAATTCGAAATCCATGCACTACATGGACATAACAATTGGTTTCTTCTGTCACTCTTCTATGGATAAAATTATGGGTGTCATTGCAATCAATGAAAATAATTACCGTGCAGTTCTTGATGCAACCAATCAACTTCCAAAGTTTGGGGTGAAAAAAAATGTTGGAAGATGCAACAAGGAAAGTTTCAGGATCCTTGTGAGGATCTTCTGAGGTTGTTTATTCCCAAGGAGGAGGGCCTCGATGATTGGAACTTGAAGTCAAGAGTTTATCATGATTGTTGTATTCGCCATGTTAAATGATGGACGTGGGGATGGAGGTGGAGGCGGAGGTGCAAGTGTGTGAGGCAGAGGTGGAGGTGGAGGTGGGGTGGATGGATGAGGTATCCTAGTGATACCTTGAATTACTATTTGTAGTGCACTTCACAGTGTTCTCAGAATATTACCTTCGTCGTCGCTATCAGATGATCCTAATAGCGGATTGTATTCAAACCCTGATTCTTCGTTCCTTCTAGATGCTCTCCCACTTCACGTAGTCCCTGTTGTAAATAAGACTGAAACATATGTTTGAATTAGTACTCTTCCTTTACATTTATGCCTAGGGAAATTGTTAACCATCACGATTGTAGCAAAGCTTCAGGCATTGGTGTTCTATCAATTCTGACCCGTAAATGGGAATCGAGGAGGGTGTTCCATGCTACTACCCTTGTTCTCTTGTTCCTTTCTTTAATGATTTACTTATGAAATTATTCAATCTCTAAACTGGAAGCATCTATAGGGTCGAAAGTCAAAACAACTTTTTGTCGATGTACCTTTCAAAGTGTAAAATTCATAAAAATGTTATCCCTAGTTGACTTTGGATTTTTTTCTTTCTTATCTCCTTCCCACCTTTTGGATTTATACTTATTTTCTTTTAAGTTCACTATTGATTGTGTCGGTGTTGTCTCCTATAAAGTTACTTTTGTGTGTTGCTCACTTGCATCTGTTAGGTTGACGAGTGGAGCTTTGTGGAACTTTTTTTTTCTTTATTTGGGGATCCTTGCTCCTCGACAAATTTTTGTGGTGCTCATTATTGTTTTATTGCTGACTGGTGTCGGTCAACCTGTTCACTGTGTTTTTCATTTGTATGAACCTAAGCTTATTGATTTTATGATTATCACCTCCACCTCCATTATCTTGAGTGTCTACATCTACACTCTCTTATAATATTAGAGTGAGCATCCTCGGACTTGGGTCCCTAGTTAAGTGTTAACTTATGAAACTAGGGTCAGATTCAACTTTGGACAACTCTCTTGATGGTGATAATCATTGCATTGAGTTCCTCTTTTAGAGAAGACCAAAATCGACCTAAATATCACTCAAATCAGACAAGGAGAAGTATGTTTTTAATTAAAGCCCTCACATGTATAAATTGTCAAGGTTGGCTTCAACTTCATGTAGGCTCATGTAGCCCAAACATCATGTATTTTTTTTTTGTAATCTTGGCAGGAAATTATTCATACATTTTCATAGAAAAAGAGCAGGTTACATCCATATTAAAATGGTGAGGTGGCCTCTTCCCGCCCAATGGGAAACCAGATACGTTGACCACCTTACCGCATTATAAGTCATCCAAAACAAAAATAGTTTGAGACTTTCAAGCATAGCTATATATGTATGATTATCCTTAATTCTCCTAGTATCTAGATATTTGAGACAAAATATCAAAGTCTACAAAGCCTTCATCTATAAAGAACAAAAATTGAAAACCACACTATGCATATCATATTACTAATCATCAAAAGAGTACATAGGTGTTGGATATTTCATGCTCGAGCCAGGTAGTTCCATCTGAGGGAGATTGAATATGATTTTCTATGCGGTTGAGGTGGGCATTCTGTTGATGAATTTGAAATTGTATAAGTTGGAATTCCTTATGAATTTCCTAAAGTTCGGGACCAGTCTTGGACGGGCCAGGTGCAGGAGTCGTCAAAGATCTTGTCACTATATTCTTCATCAGTCAATAAAGATAGAGAGTTTGTTTATATAGAGAAGACCGACCTCTATAATGACCAGGATCTAGCACCAAATCCCTCCATTCATCCACATCCAAGTCTTCACGAACTACCTGTTGATTTAGTTCCGCTTCCCATCCAGAGATGAGTTGGCGAATTTGTGGTTGTGTACTAATATGATATGCCTAAGCCACTTCATGAATAAGATTAGAGGTCGATTTACGACCCCGACCCCAAGCTAGACGTGATTGGGGCTGGATGCCTCCCCGCCAAAGTTTAGCACGTCAATTCTACCCCTTGACTCTTCCTGTTGAGGTGCCTCTACAAGAGGATGGGTGCACCATAGTGTAATTATGTTGGCTACAATATTCATATGGTACCCTGAAATGGAAAACCAAAATCCCCAACTCATTAGAGAACTTTTGAGGTCTAAAATGGACCTCCTAAGAAAAATGTACAACCAAAATAAACTTTATAAGAACCAATAGGATTCAAGATGATGATGTCAACCATTAGGGGTGATTCACCATTTTTTTGGGTAAAAAAGTAAAAAGATTAAAAAATAATAAGATAATAAAACTATTTTTTCAACTTGTATTTTCAACTTATCTCCCTAATATTTTACTCAAATTTCGAGTCGGATTACTCATTGGATGCAAAATTTAATTCCTCATCCAAGGAGTACCCATGTTGCATACTTTCAATGGAGCCTGCTACACGAAAAATGAGAAATACATGAAAAAAACGTGATTGCAATAACGTTTTTCATGTATTTCTCATTTTTCGTGTAGCAGGCTCTGTTGGCCTGATGGGGCTTGACCCAGGTTTGGAAATAATTAGCCAAACAAATCCTTGTACTATTGGCCCTTTCGGCAACAGCTCGCGGAGTGCCGATTGAGGTCTCACCCGAAGCAGTATGGGGGGATGGTGGAACCAAATTTTCACACCCTTGAGATGTCTGAGGGGTCGGTTCAGTCCAACTGTGAATACCTTCGCGCGGGTTACTTCACGCACTTTCTTGGCCTACGAGGCCTTCACGCACTGTTATATTCGCCTTCGCACAACCCTAATCAGGGGCTGAGGTGATTTCGCGTTGTTAAGGCAATGATAAAATGTGCTCTTTTGCTAAGTTACAATTCGGATCTTACTTATCTTCTTATAACTATTAATTAGCTTCGTAGAAACAGATACTTATCTTATATTCGCTTATTCAACATATTCATATAAGTTCATGCAACATATAAAGAATAAACTTGTAATTCATACCCAATATACCTAAATGCATAAAACAGGAAAAAGACACACATAATGATAAGAAACTTCTCTTTATTAATTTCTCCATGGTTACAGACTCGACTCACCCTGCCCACTCAGCTGCAGGGGTCTGCGAACTCAGCTGTAGACTACTAGGCCTCTGCGAACTCAGTTGCAAAGCCTTCTCCTATTCTATGACCCAAAACACGACTTTACACTTCCACCAAGACTCAATTCATCATCATTAGATATTACCTTTTTCTATCCCTTTACACTTAGAGCCTAGCTCTATTTATACAATCCCATGGTCTATGGACCATGGGTAGAACTCTCAAGCTGACATTACATTACAAAAAGTAAGGGCGGACAACCCTGTGGCTCAATTGCAACATCGTGTTTTGCACCCATTCTTCGTAGAGTCTTTACATCAGACGTAGTCAAAACCAGGGATTTAAGCCCCAAAACTCGCCTTGGGAGATCCCGCACTCAATAGGCCTCCAACATAAACATTCTGACTTGCCCTCGAGTCACTCTGTCGGTGCGGAGATCTTCGCACGAAGACCTCCCAACTCTGCTCAGACCTCTGCGAGGTTGGCAACACATAGAGCCATTGCCTGCTAGACTTCCTATGGCTTGTCAAATGGCTGGGCCACCTGTGTAAGGCTTCAATTGACTACCGTTTACTTTGCCTGGGAAGAGTTCGCCATTCAGTTTCACAAACTGCACCACACCACCATCTGTGACTTCCTTAATAACATATGGTCCCATCCAATGCATTTGGAGTTTCCCTGGGAATTTATCAAACTTGTTGTCGTATAACAACACCAAATCATTCACCTTAAAAGTGCGTAGCTTGATATGTTTATCATGTCAATCCTTTTCGCACTGCTTTTGTACCTGCTGATGGAATCCTACCAAAAACCATTCTTCTTTGAGTTCCTCTAGCTGCGCGAGCCTCTCCTCCAAGGCTTCGCGGTCCGTCATACTTGTGAGCACTGCTATGCACAGGCTAGGCACAATATACTCCATCGACATTATGGCTTCTGTTGTTGGGAAAAGTATCCAATACGGAATGACCCTATCCCACTCTAAGGGTGATAGTACCTTAGCAACAATCAAAGCAAAGCTATTCAAGATTACTTCTTTATGAGATGTAAGAGTACCTCAGCAACAATCAAAGCAAAGCTATTCAAGATTACTTCTTTATGAGATGTAAGAGAGAGGAGGAAGAGATCCACTAACCGATGTCTTCCGCTAATGATTGATCCAATCTTCTCTCTTTGCTGCTTGCTCCCAGCTCCTCGCTCTTTCACTGGCCCAGCTACGCCAAGATCCTGCAAAATCACAAGAGAGGGAAACTACAAGAAGCATACATTCATAATTGATTCAAGTATTAGAACAAATCAAATATGCAAGTATAGCAATACACCATTGAGACACATGCATATAGAAGAACCTCAAATGCTTTATTAATGGAAGAAGTAAAGTTCAGGAAGTGATACAACCATAAAAGGCCCAATCCAGCATCACCTCCCAGCAGAAAGAAATCTCCTCTTCACCTCCTTCAAGAAAATCACCCAATAGTTCTATACTCAAACCAACAACACTTCCTTACATACACAAAATTCCAGCCCCCCTAGACCTCATGAGAGAGCTCTATATATAGGAGTTTTGGAGAGAGGATGAGTCAGCTTGAGCTTGGCATGGAGCTGACTAGTGTCCTCTCCCACTTCAGTTATTCCTCAGTTCTTGAGTCCACTTGGAGGTTCTTGCTTCCACTTGGAGATCTAGACCCTCTTACTCATCACTAGGCGAATTCCCTGATCCAAGTGTCATTTTGGAAGCTTCCTGGGCATTGACACCTTGAGGAATGACTGTGCCACTTGGCCAAACTTGCCTAGCGCAGGTAGCCTTCTTTACAGTTGACATTCAGCGCAGGTACAGAGTGGAGCAGTTGACATTCAGCGCAGATGCTCAGTGGAGCAGTTGACATGATCCAGAATTAGCTTGTTTTTGAGTGTTTTCAGGTGGAGAACTGATATTCAGTGCTGTGGTTTGCTGACCTTGTTCCTCTAGGGGTAGGAACAACATGTTTAGGGACTTTGGATCCCTTAGATTATTGACATTTCATGCTTCATGCTGTAAGGCACAAAAATGTCTATAACAGTTGCCCCCTAAAGTATGAGGTCGTTTACTGGGTGAAATGCTTTATCAGGAGGATCCGAAGTTCATTCAATCGCTGAGAGGTGACTTGTAATAAAATACAATACAATACATTATTTTTAATTCTGCTTTCATGATCTAGCTGAGGCGGGCATTCCCATGCTCAGCTTTATAAATTCATTTTAGTACATAGAACAGACGATCTTCTGATGGTAGACTAATAATTCTCTGCTGAAATTATCATCCTTTGAGTAGGATGATCATCTGCTGCAATGATGTACATGTCAAATGTCTTTATGTTTCCTGAATATATATCACAGCCCGGATGGATGAAACTAGATCCGGGGTCTTCAAACTCGTTCGATCTTCACTCTAAGTACAAGTCCATCCATGTGAGAATTGCGCTGAAGTCGAACATGGAAAGACATCGCTTGATTACCGGTCAATGATGTAAATCGTTAACAAGCGCGAGAGGAATCACCGATAATGATAATGACCCTCAAGGTACTGCAGTACAATTCACGTGGTGTGAATAAAGGACTTGGCGTCGAACACCACGCAAAATCTTCTGGTCGAAGGTCATTGATGTATACCTGTCGCCGGAAGTGAGAAACTTGCCATTGAGGCATGCAAGCTTCAAAGTACTGAGGGGGGTGTTCCTAGATCAACTTCTTGGATAATGAGCTGAAGTCGACAAGAAGCGATCCGTCAAAGGAGGGCCTTAATGAATCCCACATCAGTGACACGGAACGGAGCTAATGATTTTAGTGGAGGTGAAAACAATCTGTGGAATATGATTCAGGGTGGCGATCATGGGTGGATGAAGGATAATGTATGGCAGTGGATGGGACATGGTTGACTCTTTCTGAACAACATCTCTTGAACATATAACGACATTGATGCGATGGATCGGTAGCATTACCCCAAATGTGGATGGTTTGGTGAGGACCATGGTGATGAGACCGGTGAATGAAACAACCCAACCCGATGTGGTACGGAGGAAAAGTGTCATGTTCAAGAGCGACTTGCTACCATTAAAGCTTTGAGGTTCTCCCAATTTTTCCCCAGTCATTTCTGACCAGTACCTCTTTATTTTTGTCAAGCTTGAGGAGGATAACATATGCTTGTTCTATAACCTGCCCTTCGGGCAAGCCCATCGCTATGTTTTAACGAGCCTAGCGATAGGGAAACTCGTTCTCGTCTAAAGACAAGTTTGTCGCTATTTAATTATTTTAACGAGTCTAACGACAAGGAAAACTCGGTCCTTTTCATTTTTAGAGAGTCTGAAAAGGTACAGAAAGTTAACTCCAAAATTCCTTTTTCATCATCTAATCCCTTAAGTCCGAAAAAGTATAAAACAATACAGAAGGGATGAGTTTTCGATAACTTTAACGAGCCGAATAAAACAAGCGCTCGACCTTTTTGTGTAATAATCCCTCAGGTCCAAAAAGATTAAAATCTAGAGGAGGGATAGCTCTTCCGGTCACTTTAACGAGCTGGAAGGCCAAAACTCGGCAAACTTTTCATATTTTACGAGTCAGATGAAAAGAGCTCAAAGAAGACTCGTCTTTTGAGGAACGAGTGATGAACAGGGATAGCAGCAGATTCCAGGTACAGGTTGGAATTCTCCAATCACGGCAGTGTCACAAGGATGGCTAGGTGAAATCACTCTTCGCAGCTGTTCCTCAAAATAGGTAAACAATCATATGGAGGTGAACGATCGGCCAAATGGAATGGAGGTGGCAGGTGCAAACACGACCAAGGCTTTTTATGGCTAATAAATTTACGATCACAATGGTTATTTACTGGGGTAGGTTCATTTTTTAATGAGCTTAAACTCTGGAGGAAACTCTTGCTCACGCTTTTCTATTTTTTAACGAGCATAAATTCCGCGGTAAAACTGCTCGATATACCAGTCATAAGATAATAATGTCTCCTGTGAGATAGCTATTTTTTATGGAGCTTTATCTCACGAAGCTATGCTCCTTCTCATCCTTTCTTCATGCAAGTTCGGAAACGGCCAATCCAATGAGTTTAAAGGGTTAGACTTACAGGTTTAAAGGGAGGACCTAAAAATTTAAAAAATAAATAGTCGTCCCTTGCTTGCACTCCAAAAGGTTGCATGCCCCCAGGTATAAAGTACAATTTCAAGGCTGCCCTTACTTATCCGATAAAACATTTGTTTTAAAGGGTGAGGCTTGCCTCTTTCTGATTACCCAAAGATTGTTTTGTTAACACCATCAAACGAAAACATTTCCTCGGCCCTGTCTACCGAAGTAGACAACGGTGAATGACTGTTGTCAAACAAGTAACCTTAACAAAAGAATCATGTTCTAGAACAACCCCTCTTCCATCCACGGACGGGGTACGGACTAGTCATATTCTTTCGCGGAAATTCTACCTTATACCCAAGGTTTCCTCTGCCCGAAGCAGACCAGGATGCATGCCCCCTGGGTTCCAGTCCCATCTTCCTGAATCACTCGCACTCATCGGGAAGGAGGACTAGGGGTGGAGACATTTCTTGGGTGAATAGACCATTGAGGGTTGGTATGTGACTATTTGCGATGCGTGATCCCAGAAATGAAAGTTGGTCTACGAGCTTGACCATTCTTCCTTCGTGTGGAAAACACATTACTCTAAAGAGTGAGGATACTATAGCTCCCATGCAATATATATAGTCTCGTCCAAGGAGTAGGTTATAATCCAAGGGTTCTTGAACGACCATCACGTTCATTTGAACGGTCTTCCCTTTCAATGTAACAGGTACATTGGGGAGGATCCCTAATGGTCGACTGGTTCCTTTATCAAAACCCGAGAGATTTCTTATCTCAGGCAAAAGCGCCGGGGAACCCAGTGCTTTCCAAGCAATAGAGGAAAGGATACTCACAGATGCCCCTTCATTAATGATAGTGCCAGCCATTACCATTCTATAAATTTGGACTATGATTCTGAATGGTATACTGGCTGGCATCCGGGGTCTGCTAGTTGGTTCCAATCAAAGGACACAACCAGGTTGCTTGGTGGTGGGACTGAATACACAGCCGGATATGACCCTGACGATGTTCCTTCCTGTGATAAAGGAATGGGCGCATTGCCCTGATGCTCATCAGAATCTGTGTTGATGAAAAGAATCTGGATGGTGTCATCCTTATTCTCTTCAGTGAGGGTGTCATTTGAAGATGAATCTTCAGTGACGGTGTCATTTGAGGATGAAACCTCTAAAGGAAGAACCGGGTCAACTGTCGTATCGACCTTTAGACTTTCGTCTGGTCTGGATTCAGTAGGTTCATTTTCAATGACTGACGCTTCAGCTGACCACTTGAGCGGGCCAGCTGTATTTTCAACCAACGAAGGACTTGGCACGAGTTTTTTGTATCCAGGAGGAAGTCTCAACGTTGAAACCGGGCGATCTTCCAAAACTCTCTTCGCTTCGTCTAAGAAGGGACAACAGTGGATTGCGTGATCGCCTTCACACAGTCTGCAGGGGGATCTTGCTCCCCCTCTTTGTCTTGAACCTTCACTTTCGCTGGTTGACGGTAAGCATTCAACATGGCTATCAGAGGTTGATGCTCCCGAATTGTGCAAACGATGGGACCAGTCCCTTAGTATCTGGGGAATACAGGGACAATCTATATGGAAATGGTCCCCTTTACATATGACACATGGCGATTTAGGCCCGGTCTGTGCTGTGTGTGGATTTTTGTCAGATGTCTTTTGCTTACCCCCAGTCGCCTTAGTGTTGTTGGGAAAAGTATCCAATACGGAATGACCCTATCCCACTCTAAGGGTGATAGTACCTCAACAACAACTGAATGCAAAGCTATTCAAGATTACTTCTTTATGAGATGTAAGAGAGAGGAGGAAGAGATCCACTAACCGTTATCTTCCGCTAATGATTGATCCAATCTTCCCTCTTTGCTGCTTGCTCCCAGCTCCTTGCTCTTTCATGGGCCCAACTACACAAAGATCCTGTAAAAGCACAAGAAAAGGAAACTACAAGAAGCATACATCCATAATTGATTCAAGGATTAGAATAAATCAAATATACAAGCATCAATACACCATTGAGACACATGCATATAGAAGAACCTCAAATGCTTTATTAATGGAAGAAGTAAAGTTCTGAGAGTGTTACAACCATAAGAGGCCCAATCCAGCAACACCTCCCAGCAGAAAGAAATCTCCTCTTCACCTCCTTCAAGCAAATCACCCAATAGTTCTATACTCAAACCAACAGCACTTCCTTACATACACAAGATTCCAGCCTCCTTAGACCTCATGAGAGAGCTCTATATATAGGAGTTTTGGAGAAAGGATGAGTCAGCCTGAGGTTGGCATGAAGCTGACTAGTGTCCTCTCCCACTTCAGTTATTCTTCAGTTCTTAAGTCCACTTGGAGGTCCTTGCTTCCACTTGGAGATCAAGACCCTCTTACTCATCAATAGGCGAATTCCCTGATCCAAGTGTCATTTTGGAAGCTTCCTGGGCATTTGACACATTGAGGAATGATTGTGCCACTTGGCCAATCTCGCCCAGCACAGGTAGCCTTCATTGCTTTTGACATGCAGCGCAGGTACAGAGTGGAGCAGTTGACGTTCAGCGCAGATGCTCAGTGGAGCAGTTGACATGATCCAGAAATAGCTTGTTTTTGAGTGTTTTCAGGTGGAGAACTGATTTTTAGTGCTGTGGTTTGCTGACCTTGTTCCTCTAGGGGTAGGAACAACATGTTTAGGGACTTTGGATCCCTTAGATTATTGACATTTCATGCTTCATGCTGTAAGGCACAAAAATGTCTATAACAGTTGCCCCCTAAAGTATGAGGTCATTTACCGGGTGAAATGATTTATCAGGAGGATCCGAAGTTCATTCAATCGCTGAGAGGTGACTTGTAATAAAATACAATACAATACATTATTTTTAATTCTGCTTTCATGATCTAGCTGAGGCGGGCATTCCCATGCTCAGCTTTATAAATTCATTTTAGTACATAGAACAGACGATCTTCTGATGGTAGACTAATAATTCTCTGCTGAAATTATCATCCTTTGAGTAGGATGATCATCTGCTGCAATGATGTACATGTCAAATGTCTTTATGTTTCCTGAATATATATCACAGCCCGGATGGATGAAACTAGATCCGGGGTCTTCAAACTCGTTCGATCTTCACTCTAAGTACAAGTCGATCCATGTGAGAATTGCGCTGAAGTCGAACATGGAAAGACATCGCTTGATTACCGGTCAATAACGTAAAACCGTTAACAAGCGCGAGAGGAATCACCGATAATGATAATGACCCTCAAGGTACTGCAGTACAATTCACGTGGTGTGAATAAAGGACTTGGCGTCGAACACCACGCAAAATCTTCTGGTCGAAGGTCATTGATGTATACCTGTCGCCGGAAGTGAGAAACTTGCCATTGAGGCATGCAAGCTTCAAAGTACTGAGGGGGGTGTTTCTAGATCAACTTCTTGGATAATGAGCTGAATTCGACAAGAAGCGATCCATCAAAGGAGGGCCTTAATGAATCCCACATCAGTGACACGGAACGGAGCTAATGATTTTAGTGGAGGTGAAAACAATCTGTGGAATATGATTCAGGGTGGCGATCATGGGTGGATGAAGGATAATGTATGACAGTGGATGGGACACGGTTGACTCTTTCTGAACAACATCTCTTGAACATATAACGACACTGATGTGATGGATCGGTAGCATTACCCCAAATGTGGATGGTTTGGCGAAGACCATGGTGATGAGACCGGTGAATGAAACAACCCAACCGGATGTGATACGGAGGAAAAGTGTCATGTTCAAGAGCGACTTGCTACCATTAAAGTTTTGAGGTTCTCCCAATTTTTCCCCAGTCATTTCTGACCAGTACCTATTTATTTTTGTCAAGCTTGAGGAGGATAACATATGCTTGTTCTATAACCTGCCCTTCGGGCAAGCCCATCGCTATGTTTTAATGAGCCTAGCGATAGGGAAACTCGTTCTCGTCTAAAGACAAGTTTGTCGCTATTTAATCATTTTAACGAGTCTAGCGACAAAGACAACTCGGTCCTTTTCATTTTTAGAGAGTCTGAAAAGGTACAGAAATTTAACTCCAAAATTCCTTTTTCGTCATCTAATCCCTTAAGTCCGAAAAAGTATAAAACAATACAGAAGGGATGAGTTTTCGATAACTTTAACAAGCCGAATAAAACAAGCGCTCGACCTTTTTGTGTAATAATCCCTCAAGTCCAAAAAGATTAAAATCTAGAGGAGGGATAGCTCTTCCTGTCACTTTAACGAGCTGGAAGGCCAAAACTCGGCAAACTTTTCATATTTTATGAGTCAGGAGAAAAGAGCTCAAAGAAGACTCGTCTTTTGAGGAACGAGTGATAAACAGGGATAGCAGCAGATTCCAGGTACAGGTTGGAATTTTCCAATCACGGCAGTGTCACGAGGATGGCTAAGTGAAATCACTCTTCGCAGCTGTTCCTCAAAATGGGTAAACAATCATATGGGGGTGAACGATCGGCCAAATGGAATGGAGGTGGCAAGTGAAAAACACGACCAAGGCTTTTATGGCTGATAAATTTACGATCACAGAGGTTATTTACCGGAATAGGTTCATTTTTTATTTAAAAATGAGCTTAAACTCTGGGGGAAACATTGCTCACTGCTTTTATTTATTTTTTAACGAGCATGAAGACCGCGTTAAAACTGCTCGGATCTTGCGTTTATTTTTTAACGAGCATGAACTTTATGCTAAAACTGCTCGATATACCAGTCATAAGATAAGAAATGTCTCCTGTGAGATCTCTATTTTTTATAGAGCTTCATCTTCACTAAGCTTTGCTCCCTCTCATCCTTTCTTTATGCAAGTTCAGACACGGCTAATCCTAAAAACGGATAAATAACCGCTCCTAGCTTGCACTCCAAAAGGTTTGCATGCCCCCAAGTATAACATACAATTTCAAGGCTGCCCCTACTTATCCGATAAAACATTTGTTTTAAAGGGTGAGGCTTGCCTCTTTCTGGTTACCCAAAGATTGTTTTGTTAACACCATCAAACGAAAACATTTCCTCGGCACTGCCTACCGAAGTAGACAATGGTGAATGACTGTTGTCAAACAAGTAACCTTAACAAAAGAATCCTATCCCAGAACAACCCCTCTTCCAAATACGGACGGGGTACGGACTAGTCATATTCTTTCGCGGAAATTCTACCTTATACCCAGGGTTTCCTCTGCCCGAAGCAGACCAGGATGCATGCCCCCTGGGTTCCAGTCCCATCTTTCCGAATCACTCGCACTCATCGGGAAGGAGGACTGGGGGTGGAGACATTTCTTGAGTGAATAGACCATTGAGGGTTGGTATTTGACTATTTGCGATGCGTGATCCCGGAAATGAAAGTTGGTCTACGAGCTTGACCACCCTTCCTTCGTGTGGAAAACACATTACTCTAAAGAGTGAGGAGACTATAGCTCCCATGCAATATATATAGTCTTGTCCAAGGAATAGGTTATAATCCAAGGGTCCTTGAATGACCATCACGTTCAATTGAACGGTCTTCCCTTTCAATGTAACAGGCACATTGGGGAGGATCCCTAATGGTCGACTGGTTCCTTTATCAAAACCCGAGAGATTTCTCATCTCAGGCAAAAGCGCCGGGGAACCCAGTGCCTTCCAAGCAATAGAGGAAAGGATACTCACAGATGCCCCTTCATCAATGATAGTTCCAGCCATCACCATTCTATAAATTTGGACTATGATTCTGAATGGTATACTGGCTGGCAACCGGGGTCTGCCTAGTTGGTTCCAATCAAAGGACACAACCAGGTTTCTTGGTGGTGGGACCGAATACACGGCCGGATATGACCCTGACGATGTTCCTTCCTGCGATAAAGGAATGGGCGCATTGCCCTGATGCTCATCAGAATCTGTGTTGATGAAAAGAATTTGGATGGTGTCATCCTTATTCTCTTCAGTGAGGGTGTCATTTGAAGATGAATCTTCAGTGACGGTGTCATTTGAGGATGAAACCTCTGAAGGAAGAACCGGGTCAACTGCCGTATCGACCTTTAGACTTTCGTCTAGTCTAGATTCGGTAGGTTCATTTTCAATGATTGACGCTTCAGCTGACCACTTGGGCGGGCCAGCTGTATTTTCAACCAACGAAGGACTTGGCATGAGTTTTTTGTATCCAGGAGGAAGCCTCAACGGTGAAACCGAGCGATCTTCCAAAACTCTTTTCGCTTCGTCTAAGAAGGGAAAACGGTGGATGGCGTGATTGCCTTCACACAATCTGCAGGGGGATCTTGCTCCCCCTCTTTGTCTTGAATCTTCACTTTCGCTGGTTGACGGTAAGCATTCAACATGGCTATCAGAGGTTGATGCTCCCGAATTGTGCAACCGAGGGGACCAGTCCCTTAGTATCCGGGGAATACAGGGACAATCCTTATGGAAGTGGTCTCCTCTACATATGACACATGGCAATTTAGGCCCGGTCTGTGCTGTGTGTGGATTTTTGTTAGATGTATTTTGCTTGCCCCCAGTCGCCTTAGGCTCCTTCTTCTTCTTCTCTTTCTTCTTCTTCTCCTTCTTCTCCACAGGAGCTTGGCTTTTGCCGGCTCTACCTTGTGAAGATGAAGGATTGGAGGAAGAGTTATAGGAAGTAGAAGGCTGGTGGGCAGCTCTAGACTCATCTAACTGTTGACTCGACTGTTCAGGAACCATGGTGTTCTGAACTACATTGGTTGAGAAAAGCCAAATAGGCAGGCCAATTGTCAGTCCTGGAAGCGACAATGTGGCCATGTGGGGCGCACCAACTTCTCCCCAAGAGGAGAAAGGACTAGGATTTCCATCATGTGGAATTCCTTGGTTGGGGCGTTCCATGTTCTCAACCTACAGATCAACGCAGGAATAGGAGGTGATTATGTTTTGCTTAAAATAAATTTTATAACGACGCTTTAGACACAACTTGCTTTTTCACTTTTTAAGAGTCGAGAAAAAGCTAAAGATGACTCTAGTCTCCTTCGATGTTTTAACGAGCCCGAAGTGACAAATGCTCGGATGGACTTTTTCAGTTATAGAGTTTGAAAAAGGCCAAAAGAAACTGCTCTGGAGTTCTAGGCAGAGGGTGTGCCAAACTTTTCGCAAAACCACAGAATACGTTTTACGGTACGAGTGGTCGATCTTCGTGAATGCTGTGTTCACTGCATTGCGATCAGTAGGGCGGCCGACACGGTTTCCTATGGATAAAGGCTTTGTTCCTATAGGGGTCTCCCAATATATACGCGACGGTATGTGGGAGTACAAGTCCGTATTGATACTTATCGCTTCACCGTGGAGGAATCACCCAACCACTCAACGCTAAGATATCACGTTTAACGACGCCGGAACACGTCTCTAGCTTAGACCTCTATGTGTTTGCGTTATGTTTCAATGCGTTGTTATGTAAATTCAATTTATTTTAAGGTTGATCTTGTTTAGCAGTTTGCCTTTATGGATCACCACGAGATGTATAGTAACACTCCTAAATGCAGTCTAAGATGATAAGCAAGCTTTTCAATCTTTCAACTTTGAAAATCTTAACTACTGAGGGAAAATAAAGATAACATCTTTTCACACAGATCATAGAGCACACACTAATGCATTTTCCCTAAATAAACATGCAAACTGTCATAATGCACATGCACAATGCAAGTATTTCTTTTCTCTTTCTTAATGTTGGTGCGATACAAAAAGAAAGCTGTTGTATAACTTTGAATTCAATTTCAAGTGAAAGCAAACAAGCTTGTCCAAAATCAAAAGACACCTTAAGATTTACTTGTTTCGACACTAGAAATATATAAATTCAAACCATATGATGAAAGCAAAAGCTCAATCAGCTATGAACAGCAAATAAACTAACTCTTAAGATCAAAACGACACTTAATCACAGGTCTAGATCTAAGAGGCCACAACAAGACTAGTTCACTTTCATTATGGGAAACTGCAAATGTACAAGAAATACACAAAGAACAAACACAGTTTCTTTATACAACCGAGGCGGAATAGTGGTAAGGAAAGTTGGTTTCAGATAGGTACATTGACTGGCAACAGGCAGCAAAAACAAGAGTGAAAACAGGGCAAGAAACAGTAGGAAACCCCAGTAGCACTAGGCAAGACTGGTTCAGCGCAGGTGGTACATAGGCAGTTTGACCTTCAGCGCAGGTAGCCCCTTCGGGAACTGCGCTGAAATGCAGACAGCCTTCACACAGCCTGCACTGAAGAACGAAACTTTCGTTTCTCTTGGTTTCCGGGTCACAGATTGCTCAAAAATTCACAGTTTTTTGCCAAATCAGAAGCTATCAGTCAAGTACACACTAAGGGATGGAAAGTAGGATGAAAATCTATCACTAAGAGCTTATTAGAGTCCTTGTGAATCAGCTCTTCAAATCATAAACTTGCCCAGAAACTGAGCTAGAGTATCTGCCCTCTACTTTGCATTTGAAAGATCCAAATGCAGTTCGATTCGGTACTCCCTTTGTTTATGAAATGAATAGCAAAAACACAAACAACCAACAAGATACGGTCCCCAGTCGAGTCGCCAATTTGTTGTTGGGAAAAGTATCCAATACGGAATGACCCTATCGCACTCTAAGGGTGATAGTACCTCAGCAACAACTGAATGCAAAGCTATTCAAGATTACTTCTTTATGAGATGTAAGAGAGAGGAGGAAGAGATCCACTAACCGTTATCTTCCACTAATGATTGATCCAATCTTCCCTCTTTGCTGCTTGCTCCCAGCTCCTTGCTCTTTCACTGGCCCAGCTACACAAAGATCCTGTAAAAGCACAAGAAAAGGAAACTACAAGAAGCATACATCCATAATTGATTCAAGGATTAGCATAAATCAAATATACAAGCATCAATACACCATTGAGACACATGCATATAGAAGAACCTCAAATGCTTTATTAATGGAAGAAGTAAAGTTCTGAGAGTGTTACAACCATAAGAGGCCCAATCCAGCAACACCTCCCAGCAGAAAGAAATCTCCTCTTCACCTCCTTCAAGCAAATCACCCAATAGTTCTATACTCAAACCAACAGCACTTCCTTACATACACAAGATTCCAGCCTCCTTAGACCTCATGAGAGAGCTCTATATATAGGAGTTTTGGAGAAAGGATGAGTCAGCTTGAGGTTGGCATGAAGCTGACTAGTGTCCTCTCCCACTTCAGTTATTCTTCAGTTCTTAAGTCCACTTGGAGGTCCTTGCTTCCACTTGGAGATCAAGACCCTCTTACTCATCAATAGGCGAATTCCCTGATCCAAGTGTCATTTTGGAAGCTTCCTGGGCATTTGACACATTGAGGAATGACTGTGCCACTTGGCCAATCTCGCCCAACGCAGGTAGCCTTCATTGCTTTTGACATTCAGCGCAGGTACAGAGTGGAGCAGTTGACATTCAGCGCAGATGCTCAGTGGAGCAGTTGACATGATCCAGAAATAGCTTGTTTTTGAGTGTTTTCAGGTGGAGAACTGATTTTTAGTGCTGTGGTTTGCTGACCTTGTTCCTCTAGGGGTAGGAACAACATGTTTAGGGACTTTGGATCCCTTAGATTATTGACATTTCATGCTTCATGCTGTAAGGCACAAAAATGTCTATAACACTTAGGCTCCTTCTTCTTCTTCTCCTTCTTCTCCATGGGAGCTTGGCTTTTGCCGGCTCTACCTTGTGAAGATGAAGGATTGGAGGAAGAGTTATAGGAAGTAGAAGGCTGGTGGGAAGCTCTAGACTGATCTAACTGTTGACTCGACTGTTCAGGAACCATGGTGTTCTGAACTACATTGGTTGAGAAAAGCCAAATTGGCAGGCCAATTGTCAGTCCTGGAAGCGACAATGTGGCCATGTGGGGCGCACCAACTTCTCCCCAAGAGGAGAAAGGACTAGGATTTCCATCATGTGGAATTCCTTGGTTGGGGCATTCCATGTTCTCAACCTACAGATCAACGCGGGAATAGGAGGTGATTATGTTCTGTTTAAAATAAATTTTATAACGACGCTTTAGACACAACTTGCTTTTTCACTTTTTAAGAGTCGAGAAAAAGCTAAAGATGACTCTAGTCTCCTTCGATGTTTTAATGAGCCCGAAGTGACAAATGCTCGGATGGAATTTTTCAGTTATAGAGTTTGAAAAAGGCCAAAAGAAACTGCTCTGGAGTTCTAGGCAGAGGGTGTGCCAAACTTTTCGCAAAACCACAGAATACGTTTTACGGTACGAGTGGTCGATCTTCGTGAATGCTGTGTTCACTGCATTGCGATCAGTAGGGCGGCCGACACGGTTTCCTATGGATAAAGGCTTTGTTCCTATAGGGGTCTCCCAATATATACGCGACGGTACGTGGGAGCACAAGTCCGTATTGATACTTATCGCTTCACCGTGGAGGAATCACCCAACCACTCAACGCTAAGATATCACGTTTAACGACGCCGGAACACGTCTCTAGCTTAGACCTCTATGTGTTTGCGTTATGTTTCAATGCGTTGTTATGTAAATTCAATTTATTTTAAGGTTGATCTTGTTTAGCAGTTTGCCTTTATGGATCACCACGAGATGTATAGTAACACTCCTAAATGCAGTCTAAGATGATAAGCAAGCTTTTCAATCTTTCAACTTTGAAAATCTTAACTACTGAGGGAAAAGAAAGACATCATCTTTTCACACAGATCATAGAGCACACACTAATGCACTTTTTCCTAAATCAACATGCAAACCGTCATAATGCACATGCATAATGCAATTATTTCTTTTCTCTTTCTTAATGTTGGTGCAATACAAAAAAGAAAGCTGTTGTATAACTTTGAATTTAATTTCAAGTGAAAGTAAACAAGCTTGTCCAAAATCAAAAGACACCTTAAGATTTACTTGTTTCGACACTAGAAATATATAAATTCAAACCATATGACGAAAGCAAAATCTCAATCAGCTATGAACAACAAATAAACTAACTCTTAAGATCAGAACGACACTTTACACAGGTCTAGATCTAAGAGGTCACATCAAGACTAGTTCACTTTCGTTATGGGAAACTGCAAATGATGTAAGAAATACACAAAGAACAAATACAGTTTCTTTATACAACCGAGGTGGAATAATGGCAAGGAAAGTTGGTTTCAGATAGGTACATTGACTGGTAACAGGCTGCAAAAAACAAGGGTGAAAACAGGGCAATAAACAGGAGGGAACCCCAGTAGCACTAGGAAAAACTGGTTCAGCGCAGGTAGTACACTGGCAGTTTGACCTTCAGCGCAGGTAGCCCCTTCGGGAACTGCGCTGAAATGCAGACTGCCTTCACAGTGCCTGCACTGAAGATTCAAACTTTCGTTTTTCTCAGTTTCCGGGTCACAGATTGCTCAAAAATTCACTGTTTTTGGCCAAATCAGAAGCTATCAGTCAAGTACACACTAAGGGATGAAAAGGAGGATGAAAAGCTATCACTAAGAGCTATTTAGAGTCCTTGTGAATCAGCTCTTCAAATCATAAACATGCCCAGAAATTGAGCTAGAGTAGCTGCCCTCTACTTTGCATTTGAAAGATCCAAATGCAGTTCGATTCGGTACTCCCTGTGTTTATGAAATGAATAGCAAAAACACAAACAACCAACAAGATACGATCCCCAGTGGAGTCGCCAATTTGTTGTTGGGAAAATTATCCAATACGGAATGACCCTATCCCACTCTAAGGGTGATAGTACCTCAGCAACAATCAAAGCAAAGCTATTCAAGATTACTTCTTTATGAGATGTAAGAGTACCTCAGCAACAATCAAAGAAAAGCTATTCAAGATTACTTCTTTATGAGATGTAAGAGAGAGGAGGAAGATATCCACTAACCGATGTCTTCCGCTAATGATTGATCCAATCTTCTCTCTTTGTTGCTTGCTCCCAGCTCCTCGCTCTTTCACTGGCCCAGCTACGCCAAGATCCTGCAAAATCACAAGAGAGGGAAACTACAAGAAGCATACATTCATAATTGATTCAAGGATTAGAACAAATCAAATATGCAAGTATAGCAATACACCATTGAGACACATGCATGTAGAAGAACCTCAAATGCTTTATTAATGGAAGAAGTAAAGTTCAGGAAGTGATACAACTATAAAAGGCCCAATCCAGCATCACCTCCCAGCAGAAAGAAATCTCCTCTTCACCTCCTTCAAGCAAATCACCCAATAGTTCTATACTCAAACCAACAACACTTCCTTACATACACAAAATTCCAGCCCCCCTAGACCTCATGAGAGAGCTCTATATATAGGAGTTTTGGAGAGAGGATGAGTCAGATTGAGCTTGGCATGGAGCTGACTAGTGTCCTCTCCCACTTCAGTTATTCTTCAGTTCTTGAGTCCACTTGGAGGTTCTTGCTTCCACTTGGAGATCTAGACCCTCTTACTCATCACTAGGCGAATTCCCTGATCCAAGTGTCATTTTGGAAGCTTCCTGGGCATTGACACCTTGAGGAATGACTGTGCCACTTGGCCAAACTCGCCCAGCATAGGTAGCCTTCTTTACAGTTGACATTCAGCGCAGGTACAAAGTGGAGCAATTGACATTCAGCGCAGATGCTCAGTGGAGCAGTTGACATGATCCAGAATTAGCTTGTTTTTGAGTGTTTTCAGGTGGAGAACTGATATTCAGTGTTGTGGTTTGCTGACCTTGTTCCTCTAGGGGTAGGAAAAACATGTTTAGGGACTTTGGATCCCTTAGATTATTGACATTTCATGCTTCATGCTGTAAGGCACAAAAATGTCTATAACAGCTTCCACCCCATAGACTAACCTAAAAGGCATTTGTCTCGTCAGTTTCTTGCATGTGGTCCTATAAGCCCATAATACTGCGGGGACGTGCAGGTCCCAATCGTTTCGCTGTGCATTGCACTTTTTTCAGCATGGTCTCCAACACTTTGTTAAATGCTTCTATAGTCCCATTAGCTTGCGGGTGATATGGCGTGATATTTTGATGATATACCTGAAACTATTTCGTCAGCGCGCTAATCGTTTCATTCAAGAAATGTGTACGATGATCGCTCATCAATATCTTCGGACAGTCGAATCGTGTCAGTATGTGTTCAAACAAGAACTTTGTGGCTGTTGCAGCTGTGCAATCTTTAACTAGTTGCGCTTCTGCCTATCACATCAGGTATTCTATCGTCGTAATAATATATCTAACACCTGTCTTTCCTTGAGGTTTGATAGGTCCTACAAAGTTGATTTCCCACTTTTCGAAGGGCTTCAACGTCATTTGTGGATTCAAAGGCATCTCGTCCCTCTACGATGGCTTGCCCGTTCTTTGACATACATCACATGCCTTACAATGTGCTTTTGAATCCTGATGAAGGGTCAGCCACCAAAACCCTGTGCGGAGAATCTTCTGCGCGGTTTCTCTCCCTACATAATGACCTCCAGAGGGGCCCCCATGAGCGTCCGCGAGGATGCTACTTCGTTCAAATTCTGGTACATACCTTTGCAGTATCTCATCAGTCCCCATCTTGTATAAATGCCCTGCAATGACAGAAAAGTCTGCTGCGCGCACCACTAGTTCCTTCTTCTGTTGGATAGACTAACCTTCCAACACAGTTCCAGTTGTTAGAAAGTGGATTATATCTTCAAAGTGTCCATCTGCTATGTGCACAACAAAAAGCTACACATTGGGTAGTCCTTCCTCCAAACTGGTAGGTTCCTCCCCTGTCTCAATGTGTGACAAGTGATCCGGTCCCACGTTCAGTCACCTAGGCTTCACAACAACTTCAAAATAATATTCTTAGAACAATAAGAGCCACCTGCATATGCGCCCCCCCAACACAGGCTTATTGACTAAGTATTTTAGCGCTAAATGATCTGTATACATCTTGAAGTGTCCCCCTAGCAAATAGTGTCGATATTTCTGGAGCACATATACCATAGCTAGTCCTTCGCATTTAGTGGTAGAATAGTTATTTTCTACTTTATATAACCTGCGACTCGCGAACGCGATAGGGTGATCCAAGCCTTCTCTGTCGTCCTGTGTGAGAACTGCTCCCAATGCAATGCACGAAGCATCAACATGAACGTGAAATTCTTTCTTCCAGTTAGGGAAGACAAGAATCGATGCAGTAACCATCTTCTACTTCAATATATCTAGGCTCTTTTTACATCCATCATCCCAACAGAACGTGACATCCTTCTTTAGTATCTTTTCCATCGGCATGGTGATTTGGGCATAACTCTTGATAAACTTTTTGTAGTACCCCGTATGTCCCAAGGTAGCGTGCAATTGCTTCACACTGCGTGGTGCTTCCAAATTTAGAATTAATTTCTTGAGGTTGAGTGCGATTTGATATCTTCAGCATGTATCCAACATCAAGAGTACGTTTGCTACATGGTTCCTAACCAACCCAAGTACAGTCCAATCATTAAAATGGACCTCCAAGAATTTATGAATATATTCCCTGAACGCCGCAAGAACTACGCGCGAGAAGATAGTCGACGTGTTATTTAATCCAAATGGCATAATAGTGTATTGAGAGCAACCCCACTCTATTGCGAAGGTTGTCTTACTCCTATCCTCCAGTGCGATTCTGATTTGGTGGTACCCTGAGAACCCATCGGTGAAAGAATATGCTTCTTGACCGCCTACATTTTTCAACACCTCATTGGTGAATAGAGTTGGGAATGGATCATGTACGCACTCATCGTTCAACTTCCTGAGATCCACGCATATTATTATTTCATCCTTCTACTTCTTTTCTTGTACCACCATCGGGCTTACCTAATCAAATTCCTCAATAGGCTCGATAATGCTTGCCGCAAGCATCTTATCTAGTTCTACACGGACCTTCTCCTTGTATTTCGGGTTTAGACGATATGGTCTCTGCTTTACTAGCTTAGCGTCAGGTTTTAACGTGATCCACATTACCCCTAAGTCTCTGATTATTCCCTTTAAGTCCGTGAACTTGGTTGGGAATAAGTCTTGATACTCGCAGAGTAGTTTAGTGACTTTATCCACTGTCGCGGAATCCCAGTAGTCCCTAATCTTCGCGAATTTAGGTTCTGCCTCTATACAAATATTTACCTGCTTGGTGTTTACTGGCGTGGTTATGTTAGGGTTCTCGACCTATGGTCCTTGAACCTCGCACTAGCCTTTTGTCTCTGGTATATCGATGTTCCTCGGATCTTCATCTTCTTCCTCAACAGTTACATTATAACACTCCAACGTGTAATTTAGCTAAGCAGCCTAGTCAAGCTGACTTATCTCTACTCACTCCTGCGGCATCCTAAAGATGGTTGCTTTTACTTCTTGTAGCGCTTCATAAATACTATCCCATCCATCCTCAGAGTGGAAAGTCATCACGAACCCTTCACGTAGGACATCCCATTCATTTGTTCCGTGGCGGAGCTATGTTTCTATATACCAGTTCATTGGTATAACATCGAGGGTGTGACAGAACAGATGCACCCACTCAGGTTGCAGATTTCCCCCATAAGCATGCGTCCACTTAGCCAGATGAGCACGCAGATCATCCTGCCCATTGTATTTTTCTGTTAATCGCACTCTAGGCTTCCCAAACCATGTGCACATCATTCTCCTACAAGCACGCTAGTCATCAAAGTTTCCTTTGTGCGTACCCCACCACCTTGCAAGCGTAGCACGCAGTACCCAATTCAAGGCTTCGAATCGTTGTTTTTTTGGCACCTCCCTCTCAAATTGGTCTAGGAAAGAATCTACCTATCCTAATCCATTGTAAGTAGGTAAATCTCTCATTTCCATTGATACACATCGCAACAATCTTGTCATCATGTCACAGTCCAACGTGGTTACCTCATGTAATGGGTTTCGCCATCATTCTATCTCCTCATCCGAATCTGAAGTACAAGAGCTTTCGCACTCCCATGAAATTCATTCATCTGCAGTGGGATTTACCCAGTCTTGATCTCGCGCGATTATCTTGTAGATGCAGTCCAAACTTCATCACTTTAATAGTCGCTCACTGGCTTAGTGTAGCGTGATCAAGAGACTTCTTTTCGAAAATCATCTTGCACTTTTTTTAGATTAATCACCCCATTCATGTCAGTGGCCCAATCAATTCCTACGAGCATGGGGTAGGGATTTCTATCATCAACAATCTCTGTCACTTCAAAGTCTGCTAGTGCATTCACTCCCTCAATATCCACAGTGATTCCCTGCAATCACCCTAGGGGTATTATCTTATGTTGGTTTGCCATGCGTAGCTGAATAGGAGACCACTGCAGCGTAGGCATCCCTATGCGCTCCCATGTCTGCTTTGGAAAAACGTTCGCGTCTAACCCTAAATCCAAAATTACTTGGTCCAACTCATATTCTCCAATCTGCGCGGTTAGCCTCATCTCTCTCCCCATCCTTGTCTTATGATTTCCAATCTTCCAGATTACGCACGGTTCTCCTAGGGTAGTCCCAACGCATTTGTTATGAGTTCCTACAAACCTTTTACAACCTTAATATCATGCAGTAGCTTCATGCATGTTTCTAGGAACATTGTGAGCATCGACGGGTCCATTTCTGGTTCCAGTCTATATTTTCTTTCTAAAGTGGGGGCATTAGCGAAGCGCTTCTTAGCTTCCATAAAGGTTTCTTGAGGGCGCTCCAAATCAAACTCCACTTCTTTCGCCGGAGCTTTGCAAACCCAAGTACTTTATTCGAGTTGTTTTCCTTTATCATCTCCCGTCGTAATTCCACTTCGGAGCACAATATTTACATTTGGATTGTCCTCACGTAGCTCAGACCTCATCATTTGCAGGTTCTGAGTCGGGGGAGGTGGTAGCGCTCCCTTGTCGCATAGCCTAGCTATTAGCGTAGGACAATCCTCAGTCTCATGATCAAACAAGGTACAGTACAGACATGATGGATGTGTCAAATTCGTACAATCACAGGCATAGTGTCCCCGCCCTCCGCAATTGTAGCTTATCAGTTGTCCGCAACCTCTCCCAGGTCCTCCTCCACCTCAGCCTCATCCGCACACCTAGAATCGGGTTCACGCCATCCCTGCTCCTTGGTCTAGGGGCTGCGTTTCCGCCTGAACCTTGTAGGTGGGAGTTTTATCCATCATTAGCTCATAACTTCTATGTGTGCACTCATCGTGTCCCACTGATCTATAGAAATTACAGAACAAATTTTGTGAGTTCTGCATGTACTTTTGCAACAAATGGTAGTTGTTTGTAGCATGCTTTCCCCCTATTTGACAAATCGTGCACCACAGAGTAGGCGCCGCACTCGGTCCTGCTTGTTCTTCCGTTCTTAATGGCATCGGTCCCCCTCCCACGAGGTAATTTGTGAATATCGAACAATGGTCTTTATCATGTCCCTGACCTTTGCATTTCACACACCACACCTCTTCACGTGCTTCTAGTCGGACTATTCTGTCATGTTTTAGACTCTGCATCTCGAGGCATAAGTTTTTCAACTGCGCGTGGATTTGTTGAACTCCCAAGTTAGGATCTTGTATTGGGGTCTCATGCAGCCTCATCGCGATCTCTAAAGCCTCTGCCTGAGTTTTTAACCTTTGTTGCGACAACGCGTTCCTCAAATGCGGCGATAGTGATGCTACAAACCATTCGCAGTGTTGTCCATCCATCAGAGTCATGTTAGCTTCGTGAATCATGCACTTCAGCCTCTGATCTATCTCCCAAGGAGTCTCGCCTGGTAGCATTGTGATATCTTTGAACCCAATGATCGACTGTGCCTCTGACTTTGGCCTGCTAAATTACCTAGTTAGTGCAGCTTGGATAATCGCAATTCCCGCATTCAGATTATCACTTGAGTGCTTGATGTACTAGATCAGCGCGCTATCCCGCAGAGCACTAACCAATGTTTCTTTCTTGATATTATCATTTGTAACTCCTTGCGCTTCCCATACGGCTTTTACAACGAACCAAAACTGGTTCGGATCTTCATTTCCTACTCCCTTGAACACAAGAAACTTTATCGAGCTTTCCATCTTAAAACGCGGTGGTGGCGGAGGTGGTACGAGTGAAGATGGAGGTGATGACAATGAAACTGGCGGTGGTGTGGGTGGAGGTGGTATGCGGAGAATCCTCTGCCTTATCAAATGGATCGTACTTCGTAGAGATACCTTTGCAAGCTCTTCCTCGTCCCCTCACGGAGGTGAAATCAAGGGGCTAGTCTCTAGTCCCACACTTCCTTCATTTCTGTAAATTCTCCCACTTCGCGTAGCCCCGAACATCATGTAGCTGCATAATCCTCTTTTCACATAATAACATTTTAATTGAAGTGTTAAAAGACTTTACGTACTTACCTCGTGGTCCCTTGAGATAGCATTGCTCTGCCTCGTTGTAGCTGACCGAAGTATTTACCACATTCTCAGTAATGAATCCTCCTATAATCCGATCGAGCTAGTGATCAAAATTGTGTGCAATCTTATCCTTCAATGCTTCCAATCTACACACCAAATTTGGGGTCCACACAATAGGTCCGTCGAGCTTCCACCTTCCTTAGCTATCTGCTAGCTTCGCGATCCACTCGTACATCTCAGTAGGGAAAGATGCGAAGAAAATTTCGTGGATATTTGTGTACAAGTAGCAATATAACCACTCTTCCTTCGATAGTCATGTATTCATGTTCTCCTATGTCGCGAATTCATGAATTTTCCTATCCAACCACCCTTCTTAGTTGGATTCTAGTGATGCAACATCAGACATCTCTATATAGATTTTGGTCCCCGCAACGAAACCATTTGTTGGCTTGATGGGGCCTGACCCAAGTTCGGAGTTAATTAGCCAAATAAATCCCTGTACTATTGGCCCTTTCGGCAACAGCCCACAGAGTGCGCACTGAGGTCTCACCCGAAGCAGTATGGGGGAATGCTGGAACCAAGTTTTCGCACCCTTGAGATGTCTGAGGGGTTGGTTTAGTCTAACTGTGAATACCTTCGTGTACTTTCTTGGCCTGCGAGGCCTTCGTGCTCTGTTATATTCGCCTTTGCGCAACCCTAATCAGGGGCTGAGGTGATTTCGCGTTGTTAAGGCAATGATCTGTGCTCTTTTCCTAAGTTACAATGCGGATCTTACTTATCTTATTATAACTGTTAATTAGCTTCGCAGAAACAAATACTTATCTTATATTTGCTTATTCAACATATTCATATAAGTTCACGCAACATATAAACAGTAAACTTGTAATTCATACCCAATATACTTCAATGCATAAAATAGGAAAAAGACACATAGAATGATAAGAAACTTCTCTTTATTAATTTCTCCATGGTTACAGACTCGACTCACCCTGCGCACTCAGCTGTAGGGGTCCGCGAACTTAGCTGCAGAGCCTTCTCCTATTCTACGACCCAAAACACGACTTTACACTTCCACCAAAACTCAATTCATCATCATTAGATCTTACCTTTTTCTATCCCTTTACACTTAGAGCCTAGCTCTATTTATACAATCCCATGGTCTGAAGACCATGGGTAGAACTCTCAAGCCGACATTACATTACAAAAAGTAAGGGCAGATAACCCTGTGACTCAATTACAACATCACGCTTCCTGCCCATACTTCACAGAGTCTTTACATCAAACATAGTCAGAACTAGGGCTTTAAGCCCAAAAAATTGCCTTGGGGGATCCCATGCCCAATAGGCTCCATCGAAATTATGCAACATGGGTGATCCTTGGATGAGGAATCAAGTTATGCATCCAATGAATGTTCCCACTCGAAATTTGAGTAAACCCATAGGGAGATGAGTTGAAAAAGTATTTTTTTCTCTTTTCCCTCTAAACTTTGATGATGTAATCTAATCATATTTTATTATTTTCACTATTATTTTATAATTTCCTTAGGAGGCCCATTTTAGACCTCAAAATTACCCTAATGTGAGGTGAATAACTAACTTAAGGACCTGGTGCGTGCACCAAGAATTGAAACTTGTAGGTGTATCATAGAGGAATTCCACATAACTTTGAGAAGCAAGCCAATAAAACAAAAAAAATTATCACGAATTTGAGATGGGTATACCAAGATAGGCCAGACACATCAACCAATGGCTCTTAGAGCCATCGTAAGACAAAACACATAATCCACTCGGGCAAATACTCTCGCAAAAGACCCCTTCTCTTAAAGACCAACAAGTACAACAAGAAAAGAAGATATAAAACTAAATCATCCATGAAGAGAATGCAGATTGAATGCCAATGCACAAACCCCAAATACATGCCCATCTGGGAGATTAAAATTCCATAACAAACATAAACAATTCTACCAAATTGAGTCTACCCATAAGAAAAAACAACTCTTTCCTTCCGATTTTAACGGGATATGGTATTTCTAACCCAAAACATTGTCCAAGAGATCCTCCTCAAGTGAATTATCAAAGAGAGATTAAGCGTAGGGGAAAGGGAAGGGAAACATATTAAGAAAACATACCCGCTGCTGCAATCCATATGGAAGAAGATGAGACCTTTTGCACCAGGGTGGGGGGCTTCGTGAAAAACCTTCAAGAGCAACCCAAAACGTTCTAGTAAACCTGTAACCATTCCAAATGCACTACCTCCCACTCATTCTATGCTAATGGCAAAAAACCTCGACAAGAAATTGTCTCGTTGGTCCCTCTACTTATCATTAATATCCTGCATATTTATTGCCACCTTGCGGAAGATGAAAAGTGTGTGAGGGCTGATACAAGACCACTCACCATCCTTTCACCTTAAAACACTATCCATGGCACGTATCCCGTGGTATCTAATTCTCCACTTGCACCCCAATCGTGGATCAAATGTCATTTCTTTTCACCCACATGGATTCATATAAATACATGAAACGTAAAACCTCATTAGGCACTTCATTCACACAACAAACATCTTCTCTCTCCTTCTCCTATTGGTTCAGACAACTCAGAAGTGAAAGACATCTCTCTCTCATGTGAAGTACAAGTTGTTGTCTCTGATTGGGCTAAATTACAGGGTTGACTATAGGACATTGACTAGCGTTGACTTGGGAATAATTGGCATGGTTTGAATGCATTTTTGGGAGATTCTTTTATGTTTTAACAGGCCGCAGATTTTGGTGCCAAATTCAAGTCATTCTATGCTCCTTGACCTAAGCCCTAATTGCATAGGTTGACCGCAGGCTCCATCTCCACATTGACCAAGTTTAACTGCACTAAATCAATCTGTTTTGGGCTCATTTCAATCTGCTAAGGAGGCCACATTATTTGCTCCAACACCGAGCTCCTTTGAAGACTATTTTGATTGCTGTCCTATCTCTGGTTAGTGCACATTTTGACTACTGCTGACTTGAGCAGACTTCAGGCAGATCAATTTTGACTATAGTTGACACCATCTCTCTCTTGAGTAGTTGGTTAACATTTTGACATTATTTGGATATTGAATTGATATTGGATGATGTACTCTCTTTGTTGAACATTTGAAGACAATCTAATAAGAAGAAGATTTGCGAGGGTTTTCCCCATAATGGGTTTTTCCTTGGTCATTGACCAAATTTTTGTCTCTTGTCTCTTGATTGTCTTTCATTGTGCATTTAGCTAATTGTTCTATCTACTATTGCTCTACTGTCATTGGATAATTGAAGAAGTGAAATTATCAAATTGGATGCTATTGGATAATGTTGAAGTAATAGTTGCAATATAGAACAAATTGGTGAAAAATTAACATTAAGTCGATCAGATCCCAAGTTCCTTGCACACCTTGTTAGCTCCAATTTGACAATTGGGGTTTGGTCAATGTTTCCATTGTGATCTTTGTGCCTTTGACTTTCTTCTTCTTATTTGCTGTGTTGCTCCCTCTCCTTGACGAGTCTTTCACTACTCACACCACACAATTTCTTGATTTAGTTGTTATGCGATTGTGATTTTATTTTTGATCACTTCAATGTTGATTTTACCTCATCGAAGTCTTTCCCAACACTTGATTCCATAGTCTATTTTATTTTCCTCATATGCTCCCCAGTCATTTTCGGGTTTTCATCATCCTACGATGTCAAAACTCTTTTGGCTATCTATGTGATTTTCTTCTTGAATATGGTCCTTCAAGGTTGAGCTCCTTTAACTCTCCGATGAGGACATTAAGGTCATCCTTGGTGGACTCATTGTCAAATTGAGCAATTGATTGCTCAATCTTCTTTTCGATAGACTTCTTTCTAGTGGGCCTTGGCGTGGCCACCTTCTTCATTGAGGTCTTGGAAGACACTGCTTCAAGTGAGGCACATGCAATTTTTTTTATGAGTCAACATTATTTAAACGTTTTGTATAGTTTTTTTTTTTTTTTTTTAGATTTTTTATTTTATTTTAAGTGACATGAACAAAATTTTAACTTTAATGATGGATGGACATCATTACACATCATAATGCCCTGTAGAATAAGACTCTCAACTCAATTATTATTTTTAAAAAATATTTTTCAAAATATAAATAAATTTAATATTTTTATTTATTTTTTAATAAATTTAATAATTTAAATTTAAATTTAATATTTTTATTTATTTTTAAATAAATTTAATAATTTAAATTTAAATTTTATATTTTTATTTATTTTTAAATAAATTTAATCATTTAAAAAAATATATATTATACACAAATAAAATTTAGAAGCTCAAAGTTCAAAAAAAATAAATAGATGAAGCATTCAAATTATACCAATTACACAATTAAAGGTGGCAAATTTGAGGGCAAAAATTCACAAATTTTCTTCAAAAAATTTGATAGCAGGAGCATGTGAATCTTGTTTCGGAGGATGGAAATGGATTCAGCACTATGTGTGTGAATTTTGTTTTGGAGGCTGGAAATAGATTCAGCACCATCAAAAACCCATGAGACAGCCAAAATGTTGAAGCTCTACAGCGTTAAACCAGATTTCTCAAAATTTCTTCTGTCAGATTTTATGAAAATCTAAGGAAGGTTCCATTATTTTCCATACAAAATAAATAAAATTTAAGATTAAAAATATCCTTGCTAAAGTTCTGACAAAATTGACCAAAAAATACCAGGAAAATGGCAAAAAAATCTGGACTACGGTGTTGAGAGGGTGGTACTGGTAACATGCTGTGTGGGCAGCGTGTCCGTTAAAATAAGTGTAGGCTGTCACGCAGGGACGTCGTGTCACAGTACAATGCACTGCATTTTGTCTGCCATTCGAACGCAGCATAAGCAACAGAGATAAATGTGGCATCCATCGTGAAATTCGGATAAATGTGGTGATGGTCATGTGGTATGGAAGAAATGCAGAATTTGTTTGCCTTATTTGGCATATCCCTGTAACTACAAAGAAATAAATATAGCACTGTTATGTCGCCGACAAATATGTTTTGTTTTATGTCGAATAAATGACATTCCCCTGTAGTTGCAAGGAAATAAATATATTACTGTCACTGTTATATTTTTAAGTTTGGATATGTAAGTTGAATTAAGTCACTGACTCCACTCACCATTTTGATGTGATGGCATGTGACATGTGCTGTCAAACCCAACATGACTCTTCATGTGTGATGACAATTCTGCTTCACTTTGTTTCTTGGATTAGGATTTGATTTCAATATTTGCTTAAACTTTAAAATTTGTTTTGATTTTGCCGGTTCTTCCTTTTTTGAATTAAATTCTGATGTATTGGTTCGTGGTGTAAAAACCGGTGATACAAAATCATTTAAGTTATTAATGTCTTATAAGATTAGAATGGTCATCGAGAAACCTTTAAAATAATTTAAAGATTTTTAATTAGCATGGATTACATCAGTTAACTCTTAATTAGATGATCACATCAATTACTTTTTAATCTAATCATCATATCATATATATATTTATATATTATTTTCGTGGGAGAAATTTGAAAGAAAGCATGGTAATTATGAAATTCTTAAATGCTTTTATAGAAAAATATATAGCTGAATAATTTAAATTATATCAATTTTCTAAATTTAAATTTATTGTTTGTAATTTTTAATAAGAACATATAGTTATTCAATGAGGAAGCTAGGTATTATGTTAAATTTAATTTAACATGAAAAATTTCATTGCTTTCATTAGCCAATACATTATTGTATAATTTAATTTTGATATTGTTTTAAATTTAATTTCATATGAAATTCTTCATTACTTTCACTAGCTAATATATTGTTGGATAAGTTCGGTTATATGAACATTTAAAACTTAATACAACAATTATTATGGAGTTTGGATATTGTATTAAATTATTTTTTTTTATTATTTATTTATTTATTTTTCTTTCCTAGTTAAAAATTAAATTATATATTTATTTAGAAAGATAAATTTTTGTTTTAATTTATTTCATGTTTTAATTCACAAAATTATATGCTCCATGTGTTACTTGGGAAACCAAATTATTGGTAATGCAATAGATTCTATGCCATGAGAGGTTTCAAGTTCAAAAGTATACAAAATATGACAATAAAACTAGTTTTTAACAAGTAAATACTAAAAATTCAAACATCTCTAGATTGTCTAGCCCTGAGAGGTCTACAAGAACTAGAAAACAAAGGACTTTGTGGCTCTGTAGTCATTTACAAAATTAAGAAGAGGATAAGGGTTCCACCTCGATGGGAGTAACAACAAATTGACTAGTTGTTCCCAAATTGGTTCTTGGGGCTATACTAGCCTCAATGTGCTCCAAACAACTTTCCAAATCTTTCCGTTGCATCTGCATTTCGTCCAACATTAGAAACTTTTCATCTTTTGCGTTGATCCTTTTTAAGAGAATCTTGACCAATAAGTTTTCATATGCTGGTACAAAACAATGGTGTGAAGGCATTGATTATGGTGACCTTGAGTATGATTATTATCTAGAACCCAAACAACTACTTCAATAAGGATTTCTAAGCTCTTTCCTAGACAACCTTTGCCTCAACTTACTTTAGCTCTTATTGAATTTCCTATGATATTTGTTTATAGAACATTTGTACGAGTGACTCATCCCTATATGGTGCACATGTGTAATGCTCCATCCCACCCCCTTAGAATTTCTCAGGTTGTGGGAGGTATTACTTTAAAATTAACCTGACCTCTATGGTTCATTATGATAATGGTGTTACAAAAATACTCTTTCTTCGAAGCTTGTAGAATTAACTTCTGATATTCCCATTGTAATCAGCTCAGCACTATCTTTCTAGCGATATAAATATCATCTAAATTTGACACTTGAAGCAAAAGTTATTCCCATTTGAAGTTTGACCTACGAAATAGCACCATGTTAGCAAAGAACCACCATGTAGCACCCACATGTGAGCCATGTGGACCTTAAGATCTAGACATTTAAACCACCTAATGTTGCATCAACACTCCAATTTGAGTTAGATTTGATCAACGACCCAAAACCCTCTCAGGGCCCCCTACCTACTCGATGATTAATGAAGGGGAGGGGTCCCAAATTTTGTCATATGCATCCAAGCCCTTTTGAGGTGCCACATCAATTATTTAGCCACGCATCATGTCGTTATGCTACCATGTGTCACTCTGTGCCACATCCTCCCAATCCCATGTCCCTGGCCCATCTCAACCATGGAGCTTTACTTTCACCTAGGGTCACGTTGCTAGTGATTAGAGCTAATCCTAGATTAAGGCCACTTAAGTCATAGCTAAGCAATCTACGACCAAAACATCTTGCCACGTCACTTAGCTAGCTTAGCTTCCAACTCATCATTATCGACCATCAACCTCTACCACATCACCCTTCCTCCGCCACATCTGGATAACATCATGTTATCTTCATGGTGATGTCATCTTTCCATGTGGCACCCACTAGTGGTGTTGGCATTATGACTAATATGTTGTCCTTGATGAAAATCTACTTGATAAAGATGTCAAAATGATGGTTATGCAGTGTGACAGAGAGAATGGACAAAGGATGTCCTTGATAGCCACCTACTTGATAAAGATGTCAACATGATGGTTATGTAGATGTTACAGGTGGGATGGGCAAAATAATATTAGTTCAAAGACATATGATAAAGGTGAAGTTTTGGAAAGTATACGCGGGTCTTGTGAAGAAAAGTCGTGTACATACATAGGTATGATGAAGAGAAGTCACGTATAATTTCTGCACCATGGTATTATCAATACCAGGGGTCGTTACCATGGTATTGGCCCATAGTAATGAGTGCGACAATAGATATTTGATCTCGTCAAGGAAAACCTTCGACATTAATAAAGGATTAGCCTAAGCTATATAAGGAGATGGAGATAAAAGTGTTAGGTGTGCAAGTTATGGGTTATTAATGAATGGTTTGATATGAAATATGTGTGCACCAAGGAGCATGAAGGAGGTTCAGATTTGATAGATCTAAAAGAATTGTAGTGACTAATAAACATGCTTGCTTGATCCTTTATGATTATTACTAACAATGATAAATCTGTGATGGTAATGATATTTTGACATGAACATGTGACAGTAAGGGTTGCAAAATATGTTTTGTGGTTACTGCGAAGGAATGATTCAGTAATTGCAGATTTGTATGTAGGTTTCTTCAGAAAGGTCGCGTACATACGCGGATCTACTTCATGGGGGTTGCATATATATTCTGAAAAATTTCAGAATCTGTACGTAGGTGTGAAATATTAAAAGTGTGTACATATGCGAGTGTTCTTTATAAAAGTCATGTACAACTGCTAGGGTTTGAAGCATGAACTATTAATGATGGTTGATCAGTTCAGATATGTTTGTTGTTGTCTGTCAATGATGTCTCTCTCATAATGATCTATGTTTGACAATACTGCTTAGGTTGAACTGATTATGGAATGAAATGTTAACTAAGTGGTGATGTGCTGATGGTGCTAGACCTGCCAACATGTCAGGGGATTTCCCCGATAAGAAGTCTCAACTAGACCTCAAACCGTTTGGTGTAGGAGTCCCAATAGTGGGGTAGTATGGTATCGCCTTGACCGCAGTTGCGCGCAAAGGTGATTAAGATGTCCTTGATGGTATCAAGGGCATGACATGTGAAACATGTCAAGGAAGGTGCATGAATGGATCTAACACACGAAACGAGGAAACGAGTGCACCCCATGGAAACCTGTGGTAGCACACGGCTTGAAAGGGAACACACAAGCAGAGATACATCAAAAATTGGAAAGCAGGTTAGCCAACAATCCAAGGTGATGGTTATACCAAAAACACATTTCGATAAGATTCATAAAAATATATATAGAAAAGTCCATACATACATGTGTAAACAACAACTACATATATCATTAGAGTAACCAAGATAGCTGAAATACAATAACAACATATGCATGGAATGTGTTGGCTCTGTTATATTAAGAAAGTGAAAGATCTAATCATACATACAAATATGACCAATCACTAGTCCCGACAACGGAATGTTACAGTCACTGCCGCCTGCTCCTCCAAAGAGATATATTGGCTCTGCACTGTGGAGAAGCCAAGGCTCATTACAATACACTCTAAGCTTTCTCTAAGATTAACCTATAGGAAGCTTGGTTGCCAAAAGCCTGTATAATGAGTTATGAGGTTCTATAAATAACAAAGGGTGGGGTGATCCTTGACATTCCCCTTTGTGACTCTTCACCTACCCTCATGACTCTTCAACTACTACATGACTGTTACACTCTACTATCGACACATGGTCTTTCACGGTTACAAGCTGTTACATTACAATCTACACATGTACCCATGTGAGACAAAATAGGCTTGAGAAAGCCATGCAATATATCACTAAGACTTGAATAGTTGTGGGAAGACCAACTCTTCGACATCTTTGTGATGATTGATGGTGGCAAATTGATGCCAAGCTTGGTAGTCAGTTATGGTGTCCGCGTGCTCTATGGTGACATCCTACTGAAAGCGAACTCTTGCCTCCGTTGCATTCGGGTACACTGATTTGGCACCTCTGTCTAACTCGCCTGATAACATGATCCAGATTTAAATAGGAATGCAAAAAATTACATATCTGACCATAAATACAAAGGTGCAACATAAATAATACTTCATTTCATTGATGTAAAATACTGAAATATGCTTACAAATAGAAATGGAAATAAACTAGCTCGGGCGATGGTAGCTTATCTCTGAGAAGAGATGTGGCGGCCACATGCCTCTGAACTGTCTTACAATGAGGCTCGAAGGCCTATTTATTGTTGAGAAACAATGGAAAACCCTAAACATCCAAAAACCTAACCCTAGGAGATGAAGCACCAAACTATGGGCCTCATTTCGGTAAATTGGTACATCAGCTTCCCGGGGTCGTAACTATGGCATACGATCTCTATTTGATGTGCACAGTACCTCATTAGAAATATCTATCGGAGGACTACAACTTTGGGATGAGAAACATCGGTCCATGGACCCATGTTGCTCCCAATTTTCCCAAAAAACGTTGTTGAGGGCCTCAAAATGGCTCCAGAAGTTCAGGACCCGAAAAACTGCTAAAAATAGTAAACTGTGCTACAATTAAGGAAACTGAAAAAAATGAAAGAAACAATGGTGGGGGTCTAAGTGGAATTGGCGGGTGGCCACCAATATCCACCTAGATCATTCCTCCCCCCTTAGGAAGCAATGGTACCCATTGCGTTGAGTTCCTCCATGAGATGAGGAAACTTCTGTTGAACTTGGTCTCGGGTGAGCCACTTGCCCTGGTGAAGGAGTTGGCTTGCTTTGACAACTCGATATAGTTGGATCTTCTACTGGCGAGTGTACTTGATTTGCGTGTCCATGATCTGATTAGTTGAAGCTTGTTCCATGTAATTTGGATTTAACTCTGTTGGTGTGAGCTGTTCTGCAATGTTGGATGTGTCTAGTAATGGTGGAAAGTATGGTCGAAGGCAGTCCACATTAAACATTAGGTGCAGGCCAAAGAATGGGGGAATTCTTAGCTCAAATGCATTGTCTCCCAAAACCTTGGTAATGGTGTAAGGACCATATCGGAGTGGTCTGAGTTTCCCATAAGCTCTCGTAAGGCGTTCCTTTTGCAAATGTAATTAGACTTTGTCACCCACCTGAAACTTGTGTGGCACCCGATGTTGATCATGCTGGTGAGCTCCAGTATTGTAGCAATAATGCTACAACTCCTGGGGCTTCCTGTCTCTCATTTTATCAACCCGGTAGTTCGTACAAACTTGGAAGCGACGGTGCTATATGCACAAGTACTAGCTCTTGTTGCAGCTGTCACTTGGTCAGCTGGCACAAGTCCGCTAGGGCTCAAGCCAACTTCTATAGGCTCTCAGAAGAAGCTTGCTAATTGATGGACGAAAGATAATCTCAAAGGAAAGCTACTTTACTTGACAAAAATGAACTGAAAGCAAATCAAAGCATGTAAACCTAGGAAACCCTAATTTAACTAGTCTGACCTCTACAACGCAAGGAATGTAAATGCAACTTCTACCAATGCTGTCACTACCTCTAATAAATGAAAATGCATGGATCTAAACTACTTGCATCATGAAAAGTATGTTTTTGTATTTTTCCTTTAAGTGTGTGGAGTGATGGTGATCTTGTGCTAACTAGGGTTTGGTTGTGCAGATGGGATGGAGAAGGAAGGAAAGCGTGGGATAGGTTGGGGAGGCTAGGAGAGGTCCCTAGGGATCCTTAGCACCCATCCACAGAGGTTCCTCGCATTCAGATGCTCAGCAACCGAGAGAGTGGCCTCCTACAGGATGGCTGTGGAGAATCCTACAGGATACTCTGTTTTCTACAGGATGTCTACAAATGGCTACAGGATGACCTACCGTGAGTGTTTGGAGTGATGGAGGGATGATGAAATGGTAGAGGGAGATGTGTAAGGTAGGAATGAGGCTGGTGATGGCTTTAGAAGTGGAAGAATAGGATGGGAAGTGAGTGTAGGGAGTAGGTTGAAAGGTAAAGGGCTATGTCAACGAAAGGCTAGAGAATGGAAGTACGTGAGGAGTGAAAGACTTTGTGAGATAACAGAGCGGAGCAGGGGTCAAAGAGATGTCTGCATGCGTGATCAAGATGGAGGGAAAAGTGATGGAACGAGAGAGAGCAGTGTAAGTGAAACAAATGCTTATGACTGTCACTCAACCAAAAATGCATCAACCTAAACTATCTATGCTTGTAAATTCAATGAGCAGCAATCTAAACGTGAAGGAGACTGTGCATGAAGCTGTGGTAAGGGAGTGTGGTGCAGGTGTGAATCATGTGGAAGCATCTAACATAATGTGACTGTGTTTGCAGCAACCATGGAATAAAGAAATGCGTATTTTTGGTGGTTAATCATGGACTTCACTCTAATCCCAGATGAGACGGCCGTGAGCCTTAACAACCTTTTTGTTGGAGCTCCAATCGATTATATCTATCCTCTGCTACACTAAGCAAGTGGAAACAAATTCACCATAAGCAATCTCCTATCTAACTCATGAAAAAGACCAACTCAACAATCTGTAATTCGAATTGCATGTGTAAATGAAAAGCTCAAAGTGCTGAAATGAAATGGAAACAACACTACAGCAGAGGGGACCTATGGCTCTCAGGTTGGGCCCTAACCTGAGAGCTATAGTCTCCTTAAGAAAAACTCAGAACTAGATCACAAACTGCCTTCTTTATTCATAACTGATATCATGCCAAATTGGCTTACAAAAAGGAACGAAAACTGAACTGTGCTCCAAAATTACAATAGCAATACGAGAGTTTCAACAACCTATCTAAGGCTAAAGCCTCCATACTTATACAAAAACGATGATCCAACAAGTGTCCTTCATTTTAGGAGCTCGGCTGTCCAACTAGAGTTTAACTGCTGATCCTGTAGGGTGGTCATAATTGCTGTTCCTGTAGAGCAGTTTATAACTGCTGTTCCTGTAGAACAGTTGGCTGCTTTCTAAGCTCGGAGGGGAGATGGATTAGAGCTCAGAGTTCTTGATGGGAATCACGAGGGATGTCCCTAGAACCATGGACATCCTCTCCCAAAACCCGTAGTGCCACCTCGTTGTCTCCTTATCTCCTTTTTCGTTGTCTTTTGCTCCCTTTTAATGCCAAAACCTGGAATCATAATGCATTAGTCACGTAGAGAGAGTGCCTACCCTTCTTCCTACAAAAAACATGAATAAACTAAGAAATTCATGCATAAGCAATAAAAAATGAATGGTTTGAGCAATTAGAATAGGCCAAAATGAGCCCAAATTGTAGCAAAATTGGGGCTCATCACATGCCGCTTCTTGTACTTGGCATTTGATTTCTCGAGAATGTCGTGGACCTACTAGCGGATATGTTGGATGTGCTCAATGAAGCTGTTTTCCTTATCTGTTTCGGGCTGGACATGAACCGAATCTGCCTGAGTAGCTACAAATGGCATGGCCACATCAATGGGACATAGTGGCTGGAATCCCAAGCCCACCTGAAAAGGGTTGTGGCTAGTCGAGCTGTGGGGAGCCCGATTATAGCTGTGCTGAACATAGGGGAGGTTCTCATCCCATGTGCGTGGATGCTTTGAGTTGTACATGCACAGAATGTGTACGATCATCCTGTTGAAAACCTCTGTCTGGCCATCAGTTTGGGGATGGAAGGCTGTGGACCTAGTGAGTTTGGTGTCCATAATCAACCAAATACTGGACCAAAATGTATTGAAGAACCTGTTGTCTAGATCTGAGATAATAGACTGTGGGATCACAAAGTGTACCCACACTCGTTCAAAGAAGAGTTTAGTTGTGGCTTCTGCTGTGATATTCTTCTTGCAGGCCGCCATAATGGCCATCTTCGAGAACTTGTCGATGACCACAAAAACACAGTCATTTCTATGCTTAGTAAAAGGAAGGCCTGACATGTAATCCATGGAGATGGATTCCAAAGGTCGACTAGGGGTAGGTAACAGAGTATAGAGGCCTTACTTCTTGATGGTCAGTTTGGCAATGGCGTAGGCAGTGTAGGATCTGATGTAATTCCCGACATCCTGTCGAAGATTCGACCAATATAAATACTTCTGTAGTACTGCCAGCATTTTCTTGACCCTGAAATGCCTAGCAACTCGACTATAGTGTGCTTCCCAAATCATCTTGGCATGCTTGCTTGAAGGAACACAAAGGTGACCCAAGTGGCATAACAAGGCATCCTGGAGGTGAAAATCTGGAACATACTGACCCTCCAAGAGTGTCTGGTATGTGTGGCCAAATTCTGGGTCGCTTTTGTATAAAAGTGGCCAATCAGAAGTCTCGTGCCCACAAGAGTTGAGCACAGTGGTTAATGCCAAGATCGGTGGTCGACTGAGGTAATCTGCAACATTATTGGTGCTACCCTTCTTATACTTGATATTCAAATGGAACTGCTACAAATATGTGGACCACTTCTGATGGCGATCATTCTACAACTTCCCTTGGTTTGTATGAACTTCAGGGGCCGGTGGTCTGTGTGGATGACTGTTTCCTTCCCCGAAATGTAATGCTTCCATTTTTGCAAGCATACATAATGGAATACACCTCTTTGTCATGAGTGGGATGCTTCCGAACTATGTCTGAAAGTGTTTCACTATGATATGCCACTGGATGCCCATGTTGAGTAAGGACTGCCCTAACAGCATAGTAAGAGGTATATGTCTCGATCTCAAATGGTTGTTGCAAGTCTAGTAATGCGAGCATGGGTGCTGTGTAGAGGCAATGTTTAAGCTTTGTGAATGCCTTCTGTTGAGATTTAGACCAAAATAATTTTGCTTTCACGCCTCCCTTGGTGACTTGACTCAAGGGCCAAGTGATATGAGAAAATCCCAACATGAACCTGCGGTAGAAGTTGGCAAGACCTAGAAAGCTACGGAGCTCTATCATAGTGGTTGGATATGGCCAATCCCGAATGACTTGGATCTTGGTTGGATCCACATACACCCCCCATTCATCAATAATGTATCCCAGATATTGAACTTGGGTCATGCCAAAAGTACATTTCTCGGAATCGGCACATAACTATTGTTGCCACAGTGTCTGGAGAACCTGTCGGATGTGGTGGAGGTGCTCTTCCCAACTTTGGTTGAAGATCAGGATGTCATCCAAGTATACCACTACAAATGAGTTTGTTAATGGCCGCAAGATGTCATCCACTAGCCTCATGAAGGTTGCAGGAGAATTCGTCAACCCGAAAGGCATAACCAAACATTTGATTGGTACCTGGTGATATCCCGACTTCAAATCGATCTTGCTGAAATATTCCCCCCCCTTAAGTTGGTCCAGAAGGTCAGCAATCCATGGGATCGGGTACCTATTCCAGACAATGATCTTGTTTAGCGCTGGATAGTCAATATAGAGTCTCCAAGTCCCATCCTTCTTCTATACCAACATGATCAGGCTCCCACAGGGTGATGAACTCGGTTGGATGTGACCTTTCTGCAACAACTCCTGAATCTTCCTCTTGATTCATCGTTCTCCAGAACGGAGCGCCGATAAGTTGGTCCATTAGGTAGCAGCGCAGCTGGGGTCAGATCGATGGAGTGCTTGACCTGATAATGCAGAGGAACCCCTGCAGGGGAGGTGAAGATGTCCTCGTACTCCTCCATGACCTTGTCCATATGTATTTTTCGTGTGGAGGGTCCCTGTCTAGAGGTCGTGGCCACTGTCTTCTTCTTTCCCTGAGGGCGTATCATTAGGGAACAAATTTTCCTATTTTGGAAATGAGCTTACTGCATTTTTTTGCAAAAACCAAAGAGATGGTGGTAGGCGGTGCTACCTCCGGTATCCTATACAACTTATTTCCTAAAGTAACAATAACAACACGAGGCCTTGATTCATACATAGCATGTCACTTCCACAATTATGGTTGGCCTAATAATACATCACAAACATCAAGGGGGGAAATATCACATAATACCTCATTCGTGAAGGGCTTGATTTTGTATGGAAGGCGACACTACTGGCTCACGTGGAGATCTCGTCCTTGGTGAAGCCACCCAATGGTGTACAGTTGTGTATTTGCTATGGTCGGTAAGCCCAGCCACTTCACGACCTCTGCCGAAATGAGGTTCTTTTGGCTCCCACTATCGACAATGAACTGTAGCGGGGAACCCTTTACCCACATCTGGGAGTGGAAGAGGCGCTCCTCCTCCTCTGGATCTTCGGGTTCCTCCTTCTGGATCTTTGTGGTGGCAATGGTGTCATTGGGCTCTGCATCAATAATCTACTTCCCTTTGTCATTCCCCTAATCAGGTTCTGACTCAGAGTTGGAACATGCATCTGATTCTGAAGACTTTAGCTCGATCACTAGTGACTGCTTGGCCCAACACTCGTATTGTGAGTGGAGCTCTTATGGAACTCACACCACTTTCTCGACTCCTTCTTCGGCTTCATGGTGTTGTTCTTTTCTTGTGGCTTTGGTGGGTTGTCGTAGGCCACCCCACCTTGGATTTTTCCTTTGTTCAACGGTTTGGGGGCACATTTCCCTTGCTTCAGATTTGCAGATCCAAAGTCTCGCTTCTTCTCTTTAAACTTATGCTTGATTTTGATAGTGTATCAGTATGCCATGCCAAGCAAGGAGATGTCCAGGAACTCCATGTCGTACTAGATATACCTGTGTAGGTAGCTACAGTATTTGAGTACCAAATGTAGCTCAAAATCCTTGATACCCAACTTTGTGCAAAGGGTATGAAAAATATTGGTAAAATCCAACACGTCTTGGCCCCTTCCCTACCGTAGCATGGTCCACTTTATGTATTTATCCTCATAGCTTCTGATAGGGTAGTACTGCTCCTTGATGGCATTCCAGAATGAATTCCAAGTGGGTGTGGCTGAAAACAATGAGGCCGTACTTTCATCCTTCTACTCGCAGTAGGTTTCCCACTAGTCCTTGACGTGGGGGGTGGCTTTGAGAAGAGCGGAAGTAATATTTTCCCCGCCAGAAAAATCATGAACAGAAAAATACCATTCTAGTAGATTTAACCATTTATCTACAGTGTCTGCATATATTTGACCCTCAAATATGGGAATGTCAAAGTTAACTTTTACCTTAAAGGGTGTGGCACTTCTAGAGTAGCTGCTGGAAGTAGATGTGTCGCCCCTAGGTAGCCGCTGAAGGATCTAGGCAAAGTTGTCCATCATCGCATTCCTTTGTCACTCGAGGGACTCTTCCACCAAGATTTTGATAGGATCTCCTGCCCCCTCATCTTTCTTTTCATCCGCCATGGGAGGCCATCAGGATTTGCAAGGCTGGTCTTGCAAAGGTTTGACCAATTCAAGCCCTAACTCCTTATATCCCAACCTCGTTGGGGACATGCAAAGAAAAATAGAGAAAGAGTAGACCACTCTGATACCACTAATCCATATTTAAACAGGAACACAACAAATTACAGATATGATCATAAATACAAAGGTGAAACATAAATAATACTTCATTTCATTGATGTAAAATACTGAAATATGCTTACAAACAAAAATGGAAATAAACTAGCTTGGGCGATGGTAGCTTATCACTGGGAAGAGATGTGGTGGCTACATGCCTCTGAACTGTCTTACAATGAGGCTCGAAGGCCTATTTATTGTTTAGAAGCAACAGAAAACCATAAACATCCAAAAACCTAACCCTATGAGATGAAGTGCCAAACTATGGGCCCCGTTTGGGTAAATTGGTACATCAACTTCCCGGGGTCGTAACTTTGGTATACGATCACCATTTGATGTGCACAATACCTCATTAGAAAGATATATTCTAGGAATACAACTTTTGGATGAGAAACATTGGTCCATGGACCAGGTTTCTCCCAAGTTTCCCAAAAATTGTCATTTAGGGCCTCAAAACCGCTCCAGAAGTTTAGGACCTGAAAAACTGCTAAAAATAGTAAACCGTGCTACAATTAAGGAAACTGAAAAACTGAAAGAAACAATGGTGGGGGTCCAAGTGGAATTTGTGGGTGTCCACCAATATCCACCTGGATCATAACATGCGCACCATAGTCTTGAGCGCAATCAAACCATCAACATAGTGATGCATAGTGTTTGCACTGATCTTCAAATCTGCGCTGGTGGATACGCGCATCAACTCATCGAAGTACATGTCCAGCTCCAGTTGGACTTGGTTCTTTGAATTTTCCTCAGTGAGTGTGCCAATGGATGGGATCACGTGCGTGTGCATAATGAAATCCATGCTTCTCAACACCCGTGCATGTGAAGCCTGCAAATTGGTGATGAGCTGCAGGAGTTCCTCATAGTTCTGGATTTGACTCCGGATGCGTGCCTTCAACTCTACCGCCTCTGGCTTCATCATATTTGGCAAGTGCAATGAGTCTCCTTTGTACCTCATTTCCCATATTTGCATGTGATCAACAATAGTGTGCAGATTTGACAAGATGCGTGCTCTCCTAGCATAGTGCTGCTGTCAACCGTTGAGATGGACAACTAACTTATGCACAGTGATGAATATGGAGTACAACATCTGCATGACTACCACGAGAGATGATACTTCATCCAATATCAATATCCTCAACTCTTCTCTAGCAGATGTTGTAACCTGCTCTCCTCCCTGCTTGGTCGCTTGTAACTCCTTATCCATGTGCTTGTTATCTGCTATCAAGAATCGAACAGTCAAGTTGGTGGCTTCGACATATACTCTGGAACAATATACCAATGTTGCTAGATGGTTGCGCACATCGTATACGATCACTTGTTCTTCAAACTACACAGGAGATATGTGGACATTCAGAGTAAGCACTCTACGTGAATGCACAACTCTGTGTTGTGACTCATTTAAAGATATGTTGTGCATCTCCACTTACGGATTGTCTTCAAGGATTTTTGTGTCTCCTTGATTGCTTGGGACTTGCTCTGCTTTTGGATATGGTGAAGCCAGTGGGGTAACCTCTTTTTTCTGAGGCATGAGGTCAATATCCTGATCTTATTCTGGCAAAATCATATCCATGTCCATCTGCTCTAGCATATGTTCAATCTCTTCAGCTAAGCCCTACTCCTGCGATCGCTCACACTGTCTGATTTGCGCCAGCTGCTCGGATGAATCTATAACTTGTATGCGTACAATTTCATCAATCTGTGCATGTCATGCCTCCTACTGTACCAGTCTCTACTGCACTTCCTTCACTCTCCTGTGAAACTCCTCTTCTTCCCGGAGTTGCCGCTTCAACTCTTGCAATTCCTTTTCTATTTCCTCCATCCTCTGTTTCTCTCTTAGCGTTTGTGCGATCCTCTTGTTGCGATGTCACCTATTAGCCTCAATATCCAAAGATACTTTCAACACAAGTGGATATTCTTTGAAATTGCAACTTTCTTTTGCCTTTGTGTTGTCAACAAACTTTCTCTTGCCTTTGTCACGCGTAGGTCTTCTACCCTCTGTTTCTACTGATGATGCTGCTCTCTGAGATGTTGTTTCCCTCTGCTTTTATAACTACTCTACAACTATGTCGACCAGTTGATTGAGCATGGAGGAGTGACAAAAATATCTCCATGGGTCTTCTTCCTTAGGACAATGACACACCCATGGATCCAAGGATGTTGCACTCTCATACAGTGGTCCTTCACTAAGCGATGCGGGTCATACAGATTGAAACTTCTGGTGTCGAAGGTGAATCTTCTAAACTCCTCTGTGTTAGGACAGGGTCCCCTAGGGTCAATTTTGGGGCTAAAAGCCCAAGTTTTGGGGCAGAAAGCCCAAGTTTTTGTATGTAAAGTGTAAAGTTTCCACAATTTATGGTCGAGGAGCGTGCAAATGTAAAGTGTCATAAAGGGTTTGCGCCCTTCTTGTATGTAACTTGTGTTAGCTTTAGAAGATCTACCCATGGTTCATAGACCATGGGATTGTATGAAAAGGAGAGCCTTAGAAGAGTATAAGGTAGAAGTAGTAGTATTGATGATGAAAGTAATGGGTCATTAGCAAAAAGAGCAAAGGGTTTTAGAGTAGAAGAGAGGCTTTGAAGCTGTGTGCATGGAGGCCTAGGGTAGAAGTCCGTAGCTAAGTGCACGGACCCCTACAGCTGAGTGCATAGGGTATTTAGAGTCTGTAAGAAGATCTGAAGTGTCATGCGGAAAGAGTCAATTTTGCGGACAAAACCGACCTCCCTAGAAGCTAAGGTTTTCTAGTGACAAACAAGACAATTAAGCACTATCTTTCCCTAAATATGCATTTAGAATACAAGCAATCAGGTGTTTAAAACATACCTTTAGTCCAACGCTATTTGTAGTAGTCCAGCCTCTCCGATCCAGATGAGCTCCTCCTTCTCTTTGAAACCTGCATTCACTAACAAGCAAACGATTACATAGCACTTGAATAACTCATAAAATAAAAAATATTCATAATAAAGACCAAGGAGTATATGAAACAAATTATATATATAACAACTTGTTGAGAAAAATGAACTTAATTGTATTAAGTGGAAACAAAAGAAACCATTACAACTAGTGCCTTGGTGTTGTGCAGGTCCATCCCAGGCTCCAGCAAGATTTATCCTTTACTTTGATCAGCTCACCCACTTCCAAATGAAGCTAAGAAAGGATGGGAATCTCTCCTCTCAAGCTCTATAAGGGAGTCCTAATTTCAGCAGCATCTACCCTTAGGAATGTTCAGCTTTCAACCTCTCCTCCCTCTGGCCCAATGCTTATATTTATAATGCTTTGGAGGAAGTTAATCAGGTCCACCATCAATGGGATAAGCCCCTCTTTGAATGGGATAACTCCCCTCTTGATGGGATAAGTTCCTCTTTCATAGGGATGCATGAACCATCTGGAGGCGCTCAATACACGTCAAACCATCTTCTAGAATGATCTAGAATCGAACACAAGTAACTTTTTTGAAGTAAAACTCGCACCTTTTGACCTTTACAGGAGTACGCACCCACCCCTTTACAGATAGAGCATACAAGTACGCAGGTATTGTGAACTTGGGGTGCGTACACGCAGGTAATGTTAAGAGAAACTGCGTAACCAGAGTTAATTGACTTTTTAAGGACTTTCTCTCTTTCTTGGAGTTTTACATGAGGAGCAGAGGTATGAGACTTTCCAAGGAGGATAGTATGACAGTTGATGGAGCCATACTAACTGTAGATAGTCATGGTGACAAATTTTGGTGTAACAGATTGCCCCCTAAAGTTCGAAGCCTGTAGTAGATTAGGGTTTCATATCGTCTAGGAAGGGTGAAGTACTTTATCATTTAAAGGATTATCTTGTGGAGAGCCTAGTCGGAACCTGCAAATATTCAACACAAAATACATATGTAAGATCATATCATCACTGAGGTAGGCATTCCCATACTCAGATTGAAAACTTTAACTAACAAACTAACTACTGCTCTGATATAGGAATGATTTCGCAGTACATCATAATCATAGACTCATGTAGACACAGTATGGACGCAGCCATCTGTTTATGATTAGTCTACTGTATAATGAATACAAAACTCCTCGCAGCCTAGATGGTGGAAACTAGATCCAGGGTCTTCATTTCTACTTCCCGAAATGGTACGATTCTATCCATGTGAATAAATGAGTTGATGTCGAACATGGTAGAAACCACTTGATTACGAGTCGATGATGTAAACTGTTAACAAGTGTGAGAGAGACCACAGGTGATGTCAATGGTTCTCAAAGTACCCAGTACAATCCATGAGATGTGAATGAATGTGTTGATGTCGAACATGTCACGGAATCCTTCGATCGAAAGTCAATGATGTAAACCGTCGTCAAAGGCGAGAGACCTGCCATTGATGCATGCAGATCTCAAGGTACTGACGATTTCTAGGTCATCTTTCTAGATAATGTGCTGATGTCGATAGAAAGCGACCCGTTGCAGGTAAGCCCACAACACGAAATCATAGATCAAGTTGAAGAAATGTAGCTGTAAGGACTGACTCAGGGATGGTCGAGATGGATGACAGGTATTTTTCAGATGAATGGTTTATTTGCAGTGACCTCTTGAACACATAACGACACGACATATGGCTTGGTGACAATTGACCCAAAGTTAATACCCGGAACCGGTTGAAGATTTTCAATGTGGTTTGATTAACTATTAGGCAAAGGATTTCCCAACCCAGGTGAATGAAAAGTGTCGTGTTCAAGAGTGGTGATAAGGTTTCCTTTGAGACAAAGGATAACACATAGGCTCATTTCTCTCTCTTTTCCCCCACCATTTCTGGCAAGTACCTCTTTATTTTTTACAAGCTTGAGGAGGATAACATATGCTTGATTATAAGCTCATCCTTTGGATGAGTCCAACTTAGTTTAGATTCGAACCCTAAGAAGGAGTGGTCCGTTCCTGTTTGTAATCAAAAGGTCCTTTACTGTGAAATTTTAACGAGTCCAGTATAGGGGAAACTCAGCGTTTTTCAATTTTAGAGAGTCTGAAAAAACTTAAGAAGACTCCAGGGTTGAACTTTTTCGTAAATTTGTGTCTCCCAAGCCCGAAAAAGTATAAAATAATACTTGAGAGAACCGCTTGATCTTTTACGACCAAGGAGTACTTTCATAATTAGTGTCTTTGACCTGAAAAGTAAAAAGCGGTCAAGGACATGTCGTTTTATTTCCAGTATCGAATTTGAAACGACAAAAATCCGGCAATCTTTTCCTGTTTTTACGGTCAGAAAAGGGCTATAAGGGGACCGTCTTTTAATTCCGTTTTAACGAGTGTAAAAGAAACGCTCGACAATCTTTTCATGTTTTAGGAGTCAGAAAAGGGCTTAAATATGACTCTGATGTTTTTGTTTGTGAAAAGTGACAATTTTCCCTGAAAATCCTTTATCCTGCACAAAAACCAACACATTACTCATACCTGTTTAAAGATAGATAAAAATACTTTGAAAAATACCTTTTCATGGTGAAAAATAAACAAATTTACCATTTATTTACCCAAAAAACCTATAAAAAGGGCTTTTACCAATTCATTTTTACCATTTTACTGTTGAGGAGAGAAAAAGGGCTTTTGGCAAGAAACTTCCCGTGGACATTTCGGAGAATCCGACCGTCGAAATTGAACGCCATCTCATCAGGTATTCTACAACATCCTCCTCTTCATTTTCATCCATTTAGAATTTGTTTTTAGGCCCTAGTTTCATTTTTTGGAGGCTTTGGGGTTTCAAGGTCCGCCTTTCGGGGTACACAGGTGCTCCACTGGTGACCCGCGTACCCCGACATTTTCTCAGTTGGGAAAATGCCGGGCGTACGCACCTTGCCTTAAGGGAACCCGCGTACCCATGCCCTGTTCCTAAAAGCGGGGTGCGTACCCCGCAAAATGAGTTTTCAAACCCCAATTTCTTCAAAAAGGACCAAATTTGTTTGATTTCATTGAATCTAACAGATGTTTTTTGGTGTGTAGATTGCCCACCATGCTTGATTGGTGTGAGAGAGAGCACGAAGATGTTGATTTGGCCGCCATTAATCATCAAACGTCAATTGATGCTTTGAAGGCATGCGACCTTTACAAATACTGGGCCATACCTGGCATGAGGGCCCAGGTGCGCTTTCTAGAGTGGCTGGTAGAGAGATGGAACGTCCAGGACCAGTGCTTTTACATTGGAGGGCATTAGCTCGAGATAGAGCCCTCAGATATTTATTTCCTCACTGGTTTGCCCAAGAGAGGCGAACACTTGACTCTGTTCGGGACTAGGCCGGGTGGCCAGTCCATCGCTAGTCTCCGACAAGAGTGGTGTAACACTCAGTCTTAGGAGAAGGGGATAGAGATCAAAACTATATCCCGACCTAAACTTATGGTGATTGCTTTTACAGTTACCAGACTTTGCGGGGCTGCCGCTTTACACATTGCCACTGGATCCCAGATGCGGATGGCGATTGATTGCTATCGGGGCACCATTTTCAACTGGTGTGATGCTGTGTTGGCCAATTTAAAGGGCCAACTGACTAGGACTAAAAACGGACAGTTAAAGACTTTTGGTTATGGGCCTTTAGTTGTGAGTTTTTCCCTAGAGAGGGTTCCGATGCTGATCCCACAGCAGCTCACTGTTGAGGTTGGGCCTCCCCGAGAGCCTAAATTGATGCGATGGGTTGCGGTTATGGCCCGTCATCCTGACGAGGGCACGGAGGTTGTCCGATTTACTCCAGAGTATTTTCACTGGTTGGAGGACCAGATCTTTTCTATACAGGATTTTCCTTATGCCGGAGTTGATTTTCGTGGAGATCCGGACATGGTTCTTCCACCGGGAGAACAATGGGATGACACAGGTACTTCATTTTTCACAAGTTTTTAAATTATCTACTTTTTTTGTTTTTTATATCATCTCAAAACTGACAGTAACAATTTTCAAAATGCAGATGTAGGCCCACGTCGTCCAACCAATCTCCGGCCTTTCGAGAGGAGACTACCAGTTGCAGTGGCACCGACCCCACGGGACGAGGCCATAGAGACCCTAGCTGAGTTGGAACAAGACCTAGAGCATCTTACAGCTGACATACCAGAGACTACTATAGATGATATTCCTATCAGGCTTCAGCGCTATGTAGTCACAGTTCCAGGACCTTTTAGGAGGTTCTTGTGTAGGGTGGCGCGTGCAGTGGTGTCGTATAGAGAGCATCACCAGTGATTGGATGGTCGTTTTTGTAGACACATGTGACATTTTGGTTTTTTGTACTTATCATTTTTGCCGATCATAAGGTGTTTTTCAACCTATGATCGAAGACGATGTATTTTTGACACACTCCTATCTATATATATCATTATTACCGGCTTATCTTGTTAAACATGTGTGATGAAATGTTTCTAAATTTACATGTATGATTATTGCAAATGTCTGTCTAACATTCGAGAAGCAATTGCATCTGCTAATGTATTTAAAGACCTTGGAATATGCTGATATTCAATGTAATCAAATTCACGTTCCAAGAGACGCACTCTAAAAAAAAACCTTAATAACACTGGATTTCTAATGGCATACACTCTATTAAGCTGTAATACAACGAGTTTAGAATCTAACCTCACTATCAAACTCCGAATCCCAAATGAAATAGATTCAGATAATAACTCAATCACTGCACTGTACTCTGCAATGTTGTTTCTTGTTTGATCGAGGCTTACCCCATGCATAGAAACTAACTCGTCAGAGGGCCAATATATAACCCATGCTGCGGAAGAGATATTCCGTGTACTACGACAAGCACCATCAGCAAATCCAATGTATGTTTGGAGAGGCATTGACATCTGCAAACATCAAGCGTAAAACCAAGATAAGCAGAATAATGACAAAAAACACACTTTCTAAGCTAAGCACACTGTCTAAACTAACAAACACACCAGCTAGAAAGAAAAAACCTAACCTAACTAAAATCTCCATACCCATCATTTAAGCATAATACCTCTTTAGGTAAAGTCCATTTCTGGGTTTACCTAAAGAGTCCCCGTCAAAGTCTACCAGCTCATAGGCCCCTTTTTCTAGCTTTCGCTTGACAATGTAGGGCCCATGCCACATAGGAACGAATTTTCCAACACCTAATTTATCGTTAGCTTGATCATATAATAGCACTAGGTCTCCTTCCGTAAAATTTCGAGGGGTCACGTTTCGATCATACTGAGCTTTCATACGTTTTGCGTGAGTCTCAATTGCTAATGCAGCATCACGTCGAGTCTCATCTAATTGAGCTAAGTATAATAAACGTTTCTCGTCTTCGGAAGTAGCTGGAAGTAATTCGACGACCATTTGAAGTGACAGGATTTCGCATTCAATGGGCAGCACAACTTCCAAACCATAAACTAGTTGGAAAGGAGTGAACCCTGTTGATGTTTTCACTGAGGTTCAGTATGCCCAAAGCGCGGAAAATAACATGTTGTGCCAATTCGACCGATGAATACCAATGATTCGTCAGATCATGATAACTAAAACTTTGTTGATGGACTCAACCAGACCATTCGCTTGTGGATAATAAGGAGTTGAGCTATCGTGACGCAAACCAAGCTGGCCTGTAAGTTCTGTCATCATAACGCTTCGAAAATGGCGCCCATGGTCAGTGATTATCGCTTGTGGGACACCAAACCTAGCAATAATGTGATTGAAGATGAAAATTGCAGTCGTCTTGCCGTCTGCCTCGAATGTAGGCATCGCCTCGGCCCACTTAGTAAAATAATCTACCGCAAGGATGATATACGCATGCCCCCCGGCCGAGTGAGGGTTACATGTAATAAAATCGATACCCCATTTGACAAAAGGACCAACGGCAATTATAGGGTGGAGAGGAGCAGGTGGAGCGCGCATCTTGTGATCAAACACTTGACAGTTGTGGCATTTCCGGACCGCAATAATACAGTCTTTAAATAAGGACGGCCAGAAGTAGCCAGCGCGCAATATCTTTTGGGCTGTGGCTTACCCAGACATATGACCGCCACACGCTCTAGAGTGATAGTCATTCAGAACCCTTTCAGCTTCCTCGTGAGTTAAACAACGGTGAAAAACCAAGTCCACCCCACGGCGATAAAGAGTATCTCCAATAATTTTGTACTGTTGGGACTGGAATCGAATTTTCCGACGTTCCGACTTTGAAACTTCGGGCCGAAAGGATTGGGTCTGGAGATAGACGATGATATCTCCATACCACGGGTCTAAAGTGCTGATGAGAAACAAAGATTCGTCCGCAATGGGCTCCTCTGCCATAGTTTCTGTGTCAGCACGCGAGAAGTCACACATTAACTCTGCAAAAACTAAAGATTTCTTAGACTTAGATTTTTCAAACTCCAAGTCGAACTCCTGTAGGATAACAATCCATTTGGAGTACTTGCCCCCTAGCAATTGTTTAGTCAAAATGTAGATCATAGGGTTGCAATCCGAAATGACTGTAGTTTTACGGAGTAGAATGTAGTGACGAAAACGTTGGACAGCTTGAACGGCTGCCAATGCCAATTTCTCCACATGTGAATATTTGAGTTCAGTTGGATTTAATATCCGACTAAGGTAATATATCACATGTTCCATTCCGAATTCGTCTTCCTGAACTAAGACCATTCCAATGGTGGAATGAGCGGCAACGAGGTACAAAAAGTAATCTTGGTTGTAGTTGGGAGGATGCAGCAACGGTGCATGGGTCAACGCATGCTTGAGTGCATCAAAAGATTTCTGAGCTATCTCATCCCAAGAGAATTGAGTGTTCTATTTCAACAACCGGGTAAAACCCTTTGTAATCTCGGCGTAGTTAGGAATGAATCGGCGTAAAAAGTTTGCTTTCCCCTGCAAACTTTGGAGTTGGCGAAGACTCGAAGGAGGAGGCAATTTGATGATAACTTATACCTTCGAGGGATCGACGCGAATGCCGGCTTTTGAAACTACAAATCCCAAAAATCATCCCACTTCTATGCAGAAGACACATTTGTGTGGGTTCAACTGAATACGATAATGCCTACACCTCATGAAGATTGCTCATAAATGGACAAGGTGATCAACTCGATGTAATGAATGAGCAGGCAAATCATCGAGATACGATTGCACAATGTATTTGATGTCATGAAACGCATAAGACATCGCCCTTTGAAAAGTGGCTCCGGCATTCTTAAGCCCAAAAGGTAATTTGCAATAAGCAAATGTCCCCCATGGACAAATGAAAGCCGTTTTTGGTTGATCGGCAGGTAGAATATTGATTTGGTTGTAACCGGAAAAACCGTCCATAAAGGAAAATATTTCACTGTCGGCACAATCATCAATTATTTGATCGATATAGGGTGTTGGGTAGTTGTCCTTGGGACAAGCTCGATTGATATCCCTATAGTCGATGCATATTCTTATTGTTCCCTGTTTTTTGTTAACCAGAACAATATTCGATACCCAATCCGTTAACGAGATTGGATAAATGAAACCTGCTTTCAACAGCTTTTCAACTTCTGCTTTAATTGCAGCCGCTTTTCATTGGTGAATCTGACGCAGACATTGCCGGACGGGTTTAGCGTCCGAGTAAGTCTTGATCTCATGGACAACAATCGCGGGATCAATTCCTGGCATTTCCTCATAGGACCAGGCAAACACGTCGCGGAATTCTTGAAATAGGGCCTTGTATGTCTGAATTTCATCATTTGAACACGAGGCACCTATATGAATGTTTTCAACAATTCCGGGCTTGACTGAAATGTCAACGGGAATAGTGCGAGAAATGTTTCCCAAATTCAGCTCTGAATCAGGATGTTTCATTGGATTCTGAGCTTCTTTGACATATTCAGCTGTAAAGATTGATGAGAAATTGTTTTCGAAACGATCATCCTCAGGTAAAAACGAAGATCTGTGATGGAGATCTTCCCATGGTAAATCGTCTACGCACAGGACTTCACGAAGTTGCTCGTCAGATGACACAACTTCGGGAAACGCTATTAACTCCGAGGTTGACGTGAAAAGTGATTCCTCACAGAACACATTCATTTGGTCAATTTTGGTTGAACTCGGGTCGGTAAAAGACTGCACGGCTTCATAGGCAATTTCATATGGACTCAAAGGCATAACATCACCAATTGAGTCTATCTCAGATTCAGAAGGAACGATCCAAGGATTGTCATAAACAATGGTATCTGATGTAATCATATGAATGGATGCAAACGAAGACAAGGCGTTGATTGGAGGAAAAGGAAAAGTTCCCAGTAAACTGACATCTTTAACTAATCCTACTCCAACATCCTTATAAGGGATAGTCGTTTTACCGACATGCTGGATACTCTCTGAAGAGGCTGGGTCGGATGAAAATTAAGCCAGCTGGTCTATGGTTACGATCTTGCCATTATGTGGAAACTTTATTACTATGAAGACCAATGAAAGGACCGCTGTCATAGCGTAAGACCAACTTCGACCCAAGAGAAGGTTTTAGTCTAGAGGGGCATCAACCACTTCCACATCTAGACTAACGGTTTTTCCCTCAACCCCTATAGGCAAATCCTGTAGAATGCCAAACAGATGAAACCCACAGCCATCAAATGCCTTAATAATTGTCGGGGATTGATTTAGTGAAGGAGAACCAAGCGATCGCCAACACTGTATCGACATAATACACGTGGAAGCTCCCTCATTAATTAGAGTCCGATGAATAGGCCTGTTTTTGACTATCACTGGGATCTGGAAAGCCATTTGATGAGGTAAACGCGGTGTACTATTTTCTAGATCAAAGATTATTAGGTTTGGGTCCTGAACATCAACAGCTCCTATAGCCGACAAAAGTAATTTGCGTTGTGTTGGGCATGATTGCAACACTTCCAAAGCCGACATTGCTGAGGGTGAAACAACTAAATCCTCAACAATGTTGTAATTCTGGGCCGCTCTCGCATGTGGATTGAAAGCAGACCTTCAAAGTACACCCTTGGTGGGTGGTTTGATTACTAAGTCCGGGTTAGGTTTCTTGATCTGTAGTGGATCGGAACCGGGAGCTGAGGTTGATGGATTAGAATCAGAAGATTCTGCTTCTTTGCCATCAACAAGACTTTTATTACCATAATCTTGCGATCGAGTCGCAATCCTTACATGAGACATCATCAATATGGGTTCTTCACTGGCACTCGAGGAAGAACCTATCATCTTACTCTCCTGCTTTGGAAATGGATCTTTCAAAACAACAGGAGTTTGGGAACCCTTGACGATTTTCACAACCTCGGCCTGATGAGGGAAATCTCTTGTAAAATGATCCTCTTCACAAATAAGACAAGGATATCGAGGTTTGCGCTTTTTGTCATTGGTTTCCGACTTTTCATTTTTCGCCTTTGGAGTTTTGTCTGCTTTATTCTTCTTCTTACCTTTCGTTTTCCCACCGGATTTTGATTTAGCCATAGATGACTCTACAGCATGAATATCAGCGGAAACTTCAGCAGAAGATTCTCGTGTCGGGGAGTCTGGTAGGGTTATAATAGGAGAAGAATTCTTTGAGGATTTATTCTTGCTTTTAGTATTCACCGTACCAATCATGCCATCAGCGGCATGAGACCCCGAAGGAGCAGCAGCGATTTGATTTGACTTAGGAAAATCTGGGATCTTTTCGTGTAACGTACCTGACTGAGTGTAAACTAAGTCAAGGTACTGCGCTTGAGCAATCACTTGCTCCTCAGTAACTACTCCAGCCTTCGCTACGTCTTCAGTAATCTTCGGTAATAATGATTTAACAAACCATTCAGCTAAGATTTGGTCCAGGATAAAAACTTTCACTAACCGCCTTCGACGTCTCCATTCATGAATATGATCGGAAATATAAGTGGACGTCGATTGTTTTAATGAAGTTAGTAACTCCATACCATTATCATATCTGGCCGACAACTGAAAATGAGTTAAGAACGAGGTAGCTAACTGGCTAAAATTATAAAAAGAGGCCCGTGGTAACTCAATGTACCACTTGGCCGCGAGACCAATGAGAGTACGCTGGAAAAGACGTAAGCGGATCGAATCATCTGAGATGGAATTAGAGGCACACCAGAGGTGGTAAGTCATCACATTATTCGACGGATCCTCTCCAGACTTACCTTCAAACTTGGGTATGACACTTGGCAACTTATTTGGCATTGGCGGCCAAAACGGAAGATAATTTATTGGATCGTTCATTAGGCGCGACAAGTCCGGTAAATCAAAAGTTGTGATAAACGGTAACTGCCGATTAGGATCCCTAAAGCTCTGGGTCATGAGACCAGTCCCAGGAGGAGGATATCCAAGATAACTTGGAATAGGAATCACGTTCGGGATATTGTATCCTCCCGGAAAACCAGGATTAACCGGACCGTACTGGGGTTGTTGTGGTTGTTGATAAGTGTACCCAGGATACGGTTGATACTGGTAAACTGGCTGCTAGACAGCAGGCCTGTATTGGTACCGTCCCTGGTACGGTTGATAAGTGAATTGTGGTTGACTAGTGACAACCGTACTTAAACTAGGTTGTCCTACAGGCATCTGAACCGTAGTTTGGTTCGTGGATCCAGACAATGGTAAAGATGTCTGAGGAGTAGTTACAGAGATAGTAGAAACCGAAGCTGTCGATACTCCAAAAGTAAGTGTGGTAGACTGAACAGATGTTGCGGTAGTTGCAGTAGTCGTTTGAGATGGAGTACTAGGTGCAATAGGCCCAGACTGAGAAACTACCGAAGGTACAGAAGTTTGAACATTAGACTGGACTGGTTGCTGGGGTTAACCAGAAACTAAGGGTTGTCCAGCTTGAGATGACAACTGTGCACTTGGCTGCAATACCTGTTGAACTTGCGATGGATCCCACACTATGTTCATTCCGGGGTATTGACCCATGACAGGTTGAGGATATTGAGATCCATAACTATATTGAGGGTAGGATTGATAATTGAAAGGTACATTTCCCGTACCTTGAACATAAGATTGACCTTGGGGTGGTTGATAACCTTGACTCGAGTACTGACCTTGGGGTAGATACCCTTGAGGTAAGTACTGATACTCGGGTTGACCTTGAGGTATAAATTGATATTGAGGTTGACCTTGGGGTACATATTGAGGCTGGGGTTGACCTTGAGGAATGTATTACACCACGGGTATATACTGTCCTTGAGGTTTCCCCCCAGACGCAATTTGTGTACCTTGAGGTTGCCCCCTAGGCGGTAACTGGCCACCTTGAGGTTGAGAACTGGGAATTGAACCTGACATCATGTAAATGTCTCCTATGCCCAATGGTTTATTACCATTGTTTCCAGTTAATAACCCATGTTCAATGGGTTGAGGAGATGCTCCCGCAAAAGTACCAGAAAGTGACTGATACCCAGAGGGAACAGAAGGACTGCTGTACAAGAAAGATTCAGGAGATTGAGTAAACATGGATGACTGACCAGACATATTTACAGGAGTATAAATACCTCCAGGTGGATAAGGAGTACGAGGTGGAGAAAAACTTGACCCTGAGTTGTCCAAATAATTAGTTAACGAAAGATACCAAGTAGTACTTCTAGGTGGACTGTAAAAAATGGATTCACGCTCCCTTAGATCAATAGTAGGTTGATCTTCAGGAATAGGGATGCCTATTTCTTCTTCTGGAGCAAGTTCTTCCATAGCTATCAAACCAGAAGGAAGATTTTCAGTGATGACTCTTTCTACCCTAGGTGAATCAGGAGCACTAGAAGTTGGAGTAACAGGTTCAGATATCTCAGGTTCTTCGCCTATATCACTAGTAGATGAAAAACTACCAGCAAGCTTGAAAACTGCAATAGATTCGGGATTATAACCTATTTCTAGACTTTGGTAATCAGGATGAACTACCAACGAAGACTCTCCTTATTCAGGTGAACCTACTTTACTGCCACTAGGAGTTACAAGGACTTTCAAACCTTCGTAATGACTCGGGACGTCTTCAGGAGGTTGGCCCCGAAGTCTACGGGACTTCCTCAACAAATCGGCCACGGTTACAATCTCAGGTGACTGGCCCCGAAGTCTAAGGGACTGTCTCGGTAATTCAGCCACAGTTAAAAACTTTTAACTACTGCACACACAAACAAAGTAAAATCTCAAAGCAAACCGCCTCAAGTCTCTAAAGAACCAAAGAAATTCGAATCACACGCCTAAAGAATCTAGGGCGTCAAACCATACACAAACAGTAGCCTTCGGGACCGAAAACACTAGTTGGTGATGAAGCCCAACATCATCGAATTCAGTACAGAAGTGGCGGGTGGAACAGTTACCCCGACAACCTGCTTAATGAATAGACCGGCACAAGTTCCTCCACTTTAACTGTCTCGAGTGAAGTGAACCCCCTGGAAAATCCAAGTGAGTCTAGCCAACGTCTGCTCCAGGTACAGTGGGATCTTCCCTCCACCGTCACCTTGGGTAGAACCCTAAAGATAATGGTCACTAAGGTCACCAACATCAACAAATATGCCTGGGGGAACAGTCTATGATCCGATAGCACGCAAGGGTAGAGTATCAAGCTCAATCCCCTTGCTGGCTCCTTGAAAATAATCCAAGGTTTACCGACAAGTGACCCCAGGCTCCTCGACAATAATCCGAGGTTTACCGTTTGTAGTACGTGCATATCTGGCGTCGTTCCCAATGAAGGAGGATTGATCCCCTCACTGGTTCGGACACGATCTCGTGCTTCTCCTTTAAGAGGAGCTTTCCCAGAGCATAAATGTAACAGCTGGATTTATCCTACCACAAGATGAGCTACTTGTTTGGTTTTAATGTCTTGGAGAGTTAATTACTCTCCTACTCCAAGACACTAGCCTGATCTATATTGGTGTTTCAGAGCCCTAGTAAATAAAAAGTTACTAAGTTAATTTTACTTTAAGCGTTAATTTTTATGGCTTTTCTTTAGGACAAAAGGTAGTGGAGATGAAACTGATGATGTGTAGAATCGACTCAAATCCACTAAAAAGATGCACCTAAGATGATTTATACTATCTTTCCTTTTCGATGAATTCCCTAGCTAAGAGAGTTGGAGAATGCAAAATTGATATAAAGACAAGTTTCTTGGCAATGAATATCAAAGAAATAATCTCTTTATCTTTTCCAAAGCATACAACACATGACCACTAATTATTTCACGAAAATTCCTTTCTCTTTTCAAAGACTTCAAATGCTACTAAAACAAAATTTTCTTCAAAAGAGATTTTTGTATTTTTTCCTATATTAACAAAGCATATAAAACTACTTAACAAAAATCAAATTTAAAAAATCTATGACAATCAAATCAATTTTACCTAAAAGAAAATCTAAGAGAAATTCATCTAAAAGCAAATCTAATGAGGCAAAAGCCTACAAAGTATAATTCCAGGATGTTTTACTCAGTTACAATTCAACCAAGGAGTAGTTCATGCAGAATCATAAACCAGTCAAAAAAAAAAATCAAAATCTTTTGTTCTTTTTCTTAAGAATGAAATTCACAGCTTTAACAAACAAGCTTTGTCGAAACTCCGCAAAGAGACAACACAAAGGTAGGTTTCTCACACAGGTGGATTTTATGAAAGGTCCGACTCCTAAGAAGATAGAAAAGACCAGGGAGATCCAAGGTTTTACAACTTCTAAATCCAAAGTCACTACAGGACCAATGCAAAAATCAAACCCTAGGGCTAGAACTTCGATGAATTTCACTAAAACCCTTGATACTAATGAAAAAAGATTAGATGAAGACTTCTGATAGGTAACCAGTGGATCCGGGTAGCAAAAACAAATTATAAACAAAATCTAAGAGGAAAAAAGGAAAAAATTGAAATTTTCTCAACTTTTGACAGGGTACGCAGGCAACCTGTTTGCACAGGTGCGTGTATGCTCTGTGTACAAAGCTGCAATGCGTAAAAGTACACACTGTGCTTAACGCAGAGGGTGCGTACTGCTATCAAAACCAAGAAAAATAAAATCTAACTTAACCCTAAGCTATTCCACCCAAATTCACAGTCAAGCAGTCAAAAACCAGAAAGAAATCGACTTTTCTCAAATCAAGGTATCAATCAAAAGAGAAATCAATCAAATCCATGGATTCCCCAGTGGAATCACCATTTTGTCATGCGGAAAGAGTCAATTTTGCGGACAAAACCGACCTCCCTGGAAGCTAAGGCTTTCTAGTGACAAACAAGACAATTAAGCACTATCTTTCCCTAAATATGCATTTAGAATACAAGCAATCAGGTGTTTAAAACATACCTTTAGTCCAACACTGTTTGTAGTAGTCCGGCCTCTCCGATCCAGATGAGCTCCTCCTTCTCTTTGAAACCTGCATTCACTAACAAGAAAACGATTACATAGCACCTGAATAACTCATAAAATAAAACATATTCATCATAAAGACCAAGGAGTATATGAAACACATTATATATATAACAACTTGTTGAGAAAAATGAACTTAATTGTATTAAGTGGAAACAAAAGAAACCATTACAACCAGTGCCTTGGTGATGTGCAGGTCCCTCCCAGGGTCCAGCAAGAGTTCTTCTTTACTTTGATCAGCTCACCCACTTCCAAATGAATCTAAGAAAGGATGAGAATATCTCCTCTCAAGCTCTATAAGGGAGTCCTAATTTCAGCAACATCTACCCATAGGAATGTTCAGCTTTCAACCTCTCCTCCCTCTGGCCCAATGCCTGTATTTATAATGCTTTGGAGGAAGTTAATCAGGTCCACCATCAATGGGATAAGCCCCTCTTTGAATGGGATAGCTCCCCTCTTGATGGGATAAGTTCCTCTTTCATAGGGATGCATGAACCATCTGGAGGCGCTCAATACACGTCAAACCATCTTCTAGAATGCTCTTGAATCAACCACAAGTAACTTTTTTGAAGTAAAACTCGCGCCTTTTGACCTTTACAGGAGTACGCACCCACCCCTTTACAGACATAGCGTACAAGTACGCAGGTATTGTGAACTTGGGGTGCGTACACGCAGGTAAGGTTAAGAGAAACTACGTAACCAGAGTTAATTGACTTTTTAAGGACTTTCTCTCTTTCTTGGAGTTTGACATGAGGAGCAGAGGTATGAGACTTGCCAAGGAGGATAGTATGACAATTGATGGAGCCATACTAACTGTAGATAGTCATGGTGACAAATTTTGGTGTAACATGAAGTATTAATAAAGAAGATTGCTTTGGAAATATTTGTATTTTATCTATTTACTTCTATTATGAATAAATGCGGTTATGTTATGCTGAATAATGGGTTCATGATTTAATGCTATATTGATGCGTGAATCTATATGTTTTACATTGTTATCTGAATGCAAGTAATAATATCTATTTACGTGAAGAACATATTAATGCATATTGAAGTTATCAGATACTTAAGTCGATCTAGGTAAATACAGAAGTAAGAGTAATTATAGGAGCACGTAAGTGGTTGATTCGCTTGGTTAGCATCCATGAACGATAGTCGTCGAACTTCACAAAGGTCTAGAGGCTGATTAAGAGAAGTATATTGACAAGCCCTAAAAGGCTTATCGATCTAAGCAAGGGAAAATTTAAGGCATAAAAATGACATCACTACCATCTTTGGGTGTGGAAACTTAGTTCTAGCATCTCCCCATATTTCTACGAGTGAGACTTTAGTCTGCGCCTCGCGGGTTGATGCCGAAAGGGCCAGTAGTGTAGGGATTTGTTTGGATAAATTAACGTTGAACTTGGGTCAGGGCCCCTTAAGCCAACAAATGGTTATGTTTCCAGGACCGAGAATTGCATAAAGAGATGTGTGATGTCACATCACCAGAATCCAACTAAGAAAGAAATTGAAGACTGGTTGGATAGAAAGATCCACAATTCGCGGCGCAAGAAAAAAAAAATCCGCGATTGACGAAAGAATAGTGGTTGGAAAGATACTTGTACATAGATATACACAAAATCTTCTTTTGTTCCTTCCTGGTTGAGTTATACGAGTGGATTGCTAAATTGATAGATAACTAAGGAAGGTAGAGGCTTGGAGGTCAGATAATGTGGACCCTGGAGTTAGTGCAGATATTGGAAGCATCAAAAGATAAGATCGCACACATTTTCAATCATTGGCTCGATCATATCATAGGAGGATTTGTGACAAAGTTCACGGTCGATACTTCAGTCAGTTACAACGAAGCAGAGTGCCGCTTCTTTAAGGGACCACGAGGTAAGTACTTAAGGTCTTTGAGTACTCTGATTAAAATGCTCTTGTGTGAAAAGTGGGTTATGAAATTACCTTGATGTTTGGAGCTACACGAAGTGGAAAGATATTCAGGGATAGAGGGAGAACATGCCCTGAATATAGCCCGTTGATTGAACCTCCTCTGAGTGACGATGAGGAAACAACACAGGCTTCACCGTAGAGCGCTGTTTAGTTAATAAGGCGAGGGTTCCCGCGAATACTCAATCCACCCACCCCACCTCCGAATTCACCTCCACAGAATACACCTTCTCCCACACCGCCACCACCTCCGCCACCGTTCAATATGGCGAATGCAGTAAAGTTTCCCGTTTTCAGGGGTTCAGGAAATGAGGAACCATACCAGTTTTGGTTCATTACAAAGGCTGTATGGGAAGATAAGGGTATAACAGATGATCAGATGAAGAAAGCAATGTTGGTCATTGCGTTACAAGAAAACGCACTGACATGGTACATTAAGTACTGCAATGATAACCCGATGACTTCATTAGTAGTTATTCAGACCACGCTGAATAAGGAATTCATTAGGCCTAATTCTGAAGAAAAATCAATTGTGGGATTCAAGGAGATCATGATGAAGCCTAGCGAGACACCCTGGGATCTGGATCAGAGATTGAAGTGCACAATCCGTGAAGCTAACATGAATCTTACGGATGGGCAGCACCGCGAATGGTTTGTGGCCTCGCTCTTGCCTCATCTGAGGGTTGCTTTATCACAACAAAAGATTGGGACCCAGGCGGAAGCCCTGGAGATTGCGATGAGATTGCATGAGACACTGATGCAAGATGCTAATTTTGGAGTTCAACAGATTCACGCACAGTTGTAGAACCTTTGCCTAGAGTTTCAAAGTCTAAAGAAGGATAGAGCAGTTCGGCCAGAGGTGTGCGAAGAAGTTTGGTGCCTGAAATGAAAAAGTCAGGGGCATGACAAAGATCACTGTCCAGTCTTTACAAATTATGTTGCAGCAGGAGGGCCGATGCCTCTAAGGCCGAAATCTCAAGCAGGGCCAAGTACAGGGCCCACGCTATGGTGTGCTATCTGTCAAGTAGCTAGAAAACATGTGATAGACAATTTTCACCTTCTAGAGAAATTTGTACAGACACCACAAAAACTATTCTGTAACTTCTGTAAATCAGTGGGTCATGATGAGCATAACTGCCATAGCTATGAGCTAATGATGGATAGAACACTCACATATAGAGTGCAGGCAGAAACGCGGCCTCCGGATCAAGGCACTAGGGGAGCGCGAGGAGGATATCAGGGATGCGCATTAGGCCGATGTGGAGGAGGACTTGGTAGAGGTCGGGGATAGGTTATTTGCTACAACTGTGGGGGACCAGGACACTACGTGAAAGAATGCATGAACTCGACACGCCTGTCATGCAGATATTACATTCAGTTTGACTACACGACAAAAGATTTCCCTGTATTACTAGCTAAGATACACGAAAATGGGGCGTAGCCTCAGCAACCTACACAAAACCTACAAATGTTGAGGGATGAACTTTGCAAAGAGGCTCTTAATGTGGACATCATGCTGCAAAGTGGAATGACGATTGGTGAAGATAAGGGAAAACAACCTGAAGAAGGTGAATGGGTTCTCAAAGCTCTAGAAAAGGAGATCAGGTTTGATCTGGAGCGCATGAGGGAAACATTTATGGAAGCAAAGAAAAGCTTCGTTGAGGCCTCTACCTTAGGAGGTCAGGATAAGACAGCTGAAGAGATGGTCCCTTCTATGCTTACTACTTTATTGGAGACTTGTATGAAGCTGCTGCATGATAGAAAGGCTGTGAAAGGGTTACAAGAGCTGATAAATAAGTGTGCAGGAAAAGAAAATGCTCCTAAAAGACTGTGCATAGTCAAGAAGATTGGTAAGCATAAGGTAATAATAGGGCATGAGATGAGGCTCACTGCGCAGATACTAGAGTACAAAATGGATTAATTTATTCTATATCTAGGGTTAGATGCAAATGTTTTTCCTAAATAGACGTGGCAGAGAATGGGGAGACCTGTGCTGCAATGGTCTCTGATTCAGTTACAAATGGAAAATCAACAGAAGATCATCCCCATGGGAAGATTACAGGAAGCGACAGTCGATATTGAAGGCACGAGCGCGTTGGTCGATTTTGAAGTGATAGAGATTATGGATGACAACAATATCTACCCTACACTCCTTGGGATCGATTGGGCTATTGACATGAACGGGGTGATCAATTTGAAGACGCAGAGGATGTCATTTGAAAGAAAATTGCTCCATGTCGTAGTACCGTTGGACCCTGCAGAAGGACCACGCTACACTAAACCAGTCCATGATTATGAAAGTGACGAAAATTTTGGACCATATTTATAGATAACGATGTGAGATCAAGATTGGGTGAATCCGACAGCTGATGGACGTATTGCATGGGACCGCGAGAGCTCCTGCACCTCAAATTTGGATGAGGAATTAGAACACTGCAGAATCAATTGCACGACGTGTCTACGCTACACTGTAACATGATGACCAAATCATTGCGCTGCGTATCATCAGAGGTAAGAAGTCTACCTTACTATGATGGTTTAACTGACGTGGATAAATTTCTGGATGCATTTGAAAGGGAAGTGCCAGAGAAGCATCACTTCCAAGCCTTGGACTTGGCACTATGCGCTATGGCTGCAAGATGGTGGGGTACGCATAAAGACAACTTCGATGGAGGGCAAGAATATAGAAGATGATGAAGGTGCGGTTTGGTCACCCAAAGGTACAATTGATAGAGAAATATGATGGAAGGAGTGATCCATGTGATCACTTAGCCAAATGGATTGATGATTATGGAGCAGAACCGCAACTAGAGTGGGTGCATCTGTTCTGTCACACCTTGGATGTAATACCTATGAAATGGTACTTGGAGACAGAGCTCTGCCATGGCATGAACAAAAGGGATATTTTGAGATAGGGTTTCTTGATGACATTCAACTTTGAAGATGGATTTGAGTGCATTGATGAAGCGTTGCAGGAGGTCAAAGTAGAAATTTCAGAATACTGCAGGATCCCTTTGATTTAATTCAACTAGATTAGACCACCTAGCTATGCCACGCGGTGGAGTGCTACAATGTGACCGCTAAAGAGGAAGATGAGGATCCGAGGAACATTAATATCCAAAAAACAGAAGGTCACCGCAAAGTGGATGGGCCATAGATAGAGAATCCTGATATCACCGTGTTGCTGAAAACGAGACAAGTAAACATTGGGATAGAGGCGGAGTCGAAGTTTGCAAAGATAGAGGACTACTGGGACGATTCTATGGTGGATAAGGTCGCTGAGTTGCTCCATGAATACCAGCACTTGTTCCCTACAAAGTTTTCATACCTGAAAGGGATAATAGGCAATTTAGGAGTAATAAGGATAACATTGAAACCAGAGGTGAAGCCTGTGAGGCAGAGGAAATATTGCCTCAATCCTAGGTACAAAGAAAGGGTTTGCTTATAATTGGACAAAATGTTAGCGGTAGGAATCATTGAACCAGTGGAGGAGTCCAACTGGGTAAGTCCTAAGGTAGTTCAGGAAAAGAAGTAGAAGGATGAAATAAGGATATGCATAGATATCACGAAGATGAATGACGCGTGTGTGCATGATCCTTTTTCAACTTCATTCACCGATGAAATGTTGGATAATGTAGGAGGACAAGAAGCATATTCATTCACTGATGGGTTCTCGGGGTACTATCAGATCAAGATCGTGCCAGAGGATAGAAGTAAGACAACCTTCATAACTGAGTGGGAATGCTTTCAGTAATACTATAATGCCTTTTGGACTGAAGAACGCGTCGACGATCTTTTCACGCGCAGTCATTGCGACGTTCAAGGACTTCATTCACAAGTTTTTGGAGGTATATTTCAACAATTGGACGGTGTTTGGGTTGGTGAATCACCATGTAGCTAGCCTACGCTTAATGCTAGATAAATTCCGAATGTATCAGATTGTGCTCAATTTGAAGAAATGTTTGTTCTGTGTTCCTTTCGGAATCTTGCTAGGCCATGTTGTATGCAGACAAGGATTAATGGCAGACCCAACTAAGATAGTAGTTATAATTAATTTGGAGGCACCAAGAAGTGTGAAATAGTTGCGTGCAATGCTGGGGCATACAGGATACTATAGAAAGTTCATCAAGATTTATGCCCAGATTACCGCACTGATGGAGAAGCTATTAAAGAAGGATGCTACATTCTGTTGGAATGAAGAATGTTACGGAGCCCGGATGTGTTAAAGGAAAATATGGTCACTGTGCCGATCCCAGTCTTCCCAGATTGGAAGATTTCATATGCATGTGGACGTGTCATGTATTACACTCGGAGTAGTACTGACACAGGCCGGTGAGGGAGAGTTAGATCACCCTGTAGTGTTTGCAAGTAGGAAGTTGTCTAAAGCTGAGAAGAACCATTCAATGACAGAGTGCAAAGGTTTGGCTATGGTGTATGCGCTCTAGAAGTTCAGACACTACTTGCTAGGTGAACACTTTAAGATGTATACAGACCATTCTGCATTGAAGTACCTGGTTAACAAGCCTATGTTGGGGGCGAAGATATGAAGATGGCTGCTGCTATTTCAGGAATATGATTTCAAAGTCATTGTGAAGCCAAGATGATTGAATGCAGGACCAGATCATCTGTCGCGCATTGAAATATGAGAGGAGCCTACTAATTTGGAGGAAGGATTGCCTGACGCACATTTCTTTGTGGTGCATATAGCTAACAATCACTTTGCAGATATCATACACTTCCCAGTGACGGGAATGGCTCCAGAAGGGTATACTAGTCAACAAAAGAAGGAGTTGGTGGTGCGTGCAACAGAATTTTCTGTCATTGTAGGACATTTATATAAAATGGGCTTAGATTAAATTCTGCGGTGTTATGTGCTTGAGTTTGAACGTAACAACATCCTCGCTGAAGCTCATGGAGGAGGTGTGTGAGGACATTATGCAGGAAAAGAAACATCGCAAAAGATTTTACGTACTAGATTGGGGTGGCCGACACTGCATAAGGATTCCAAAACTTATTGTACGACATGAAATGCATGTCAAAGAACTGGTAGGCCATTGTGGGGGACTAGTTCAACCTCTAGGAAAGAAGACGGGTGCGCGATATATCATCACTGCAATGGAGTATCTGACTAGATGGGTGCAGGCATAGCCCGTGAAGGACTGTACAGTGGCAACAATAGCAAAGTTATTCTTTGATTATGTGCTAACTAGGTTCGGTTGCCCAAATATTTTGATGAGCGATCATGGTACACATTTCCTTAATGAGACGATCAGTGCGGTGACAGAGGAATTCCATGTTTATCATCATAAGAGTATGTCATATCACCCGCAAGCTAATGGGATGGTTGAAGCTTTAATAAGGTATTGGAGAATGCGTTGACGAAGGTTTGGAATGCACAAAGGAATGATTGGGACGTGCGCGTATTCGCGGTGCTATGGGCCTACAGAACTACTTTTAAGAAATTGACTAGACAGACATCCTTCAGGCTGGTTTATGGCATAGAATCTATGATGCCAATGGAGTATATTGTACCTAGTCTACGTATAGCAACATTCACAGAAATGGCAAATTGCAGAGCCCTGGAAGAGAGGCTCTCATAGTTGAAAGAGCTTGAAAAGACAAATATTTGGTTGGATTCCATCAACAAGTTCCAAAGGAGCACGAAAAGGCATGGCATGATCGGCACATCAAACTATGCACCTTCAAGGTAAACGATTTGGTTTTATTATATGACAGCAAGTTTGATAAATTCCAAGAAAATTTCAAATGCACTGGTTGGGGCCATATGTTATCAAAGAAATTACAGATGGTGGAGCAGTTTAGCTTGTGAAATTGAATGGAGATCCATTTTTGGGGAAGGTAAATGGCAGCCGATTGAAGCCATACATCGGGGATCCTGCTAGATGACTATATGACGGAAGCACAGTCTTAGCACTCCAGGCAGCGAAAAGGATGCATAGGACTATAAACTACACTGCATGGGTTGTAGAGATGCACGACTGGGGGACTGCGCGAGATGGAAGAATGTCACAGCATCAACAAAAGCACGATGGGAGCTATGCTATAGAAGGAGAGACTACTATGGGCAGCTAGAAAGTGACCATTACTGTCACTGTTGATGATTTGAGAGTGAGAAAATAGCTAAGAGGAACGGGGGGGGGGGGGGGGGGGGGGACATTTAAGCCTAAAATTAAGAGCGAGATCTTTGAAAATTTGCCGCCAATCTAGCATTTATGAGCAGATTTTGGGGGGAACGGTCGGATTCAAATTTTAATTTGTCTATAAATTACAGATGGCCGCCCAATAGAAAACACTTTGCATTTTGAGAATTGATGTGTCATGTTATCGGTTGCGCATGAATCTTGCGGTTTTTGAGGATTTGGTGGCTAGTTCAGTGTTTGACAAGTTACCTAAGGAAACCTAGGAGCTCCTTAATAGCCTCATGTCAACACCCATGGAAATTGCAAGTGCTGGAGGATCTACGGCCTCTGAGGGAGCTTCCCCTGAGGTTGTAAGTGTAGACGTGCCTGCAGCAATGCCAAAATCAATGAGGTAAGCTAGGACAAAGCTTACACTAACAGGAGAGGCTCCTAATACGAAGAAGGATAAATAGAAGGTGACACAACTAGTGCGTGAGTTGCCAAGGAAGCATAAGAGAAAAGAGAAGCCCACCATGTAGGAGAAGGCAAGGTGGTAAACCTAGAGGTCGACGAGGGCGCAGAGGAAACTAATATGGGCACAGAGGACATTGATATTGAGGGAGTAGACCCTATCTCAAAGCTGCCAGAATATATCCCTGTGCGCCAGGGCAAGGTAAAGGTCCTGAAGGACCCTGATGAAGGAAAGTTTCTCCTTAACACACCCCTGCTGCTAGAAAACATAACATTTTAAGGTCCGCGCTTGCCACACGTCCCACATATGAAATTAGAGGATTGGGACTTGGGCGAAACTAAGTGGTTCCCTCACCTGACTACTGATAATTTCATGCAGAGAGTATTCTACAAGGACTTGGGTGTCACCACGCTAGAGCCGGTGAAGTGGATTCGTGGGGTGGAAAAGGTAGGATTGTTGAGTCTGCTATGGGTGCTACATTACCACCGTGCTCCCATAAATTTGATAGTTATCAGACAGTTGTTGTGCCTGGTGCACGGCGGGTGCATGTGGTTAGGAGAGCTAATCCCTATAACTAACATGCTGATCCATAGGATCACCCTACTACGCTATTTAGGGATGAATCTGGCCAAGACATTTGGCAGAAAGACGGGCGAGCATAACCTCACTGAAAGGATGAAGGACAAGTTTAAGCTTGTCAAGAAGTCACACAGATATTCAATTTCAAGTATTACATACCCCTCGGTGAAGGTGGCCACCCAGATCTTAGCTGGCAAGGTGATGAGCAAGTGTCATGCAAATGAGGTACCAGCACCAGTGGTTTCAATAGCGGCCCAATACGCAGAGGGAGTACAATTCAACTAGGTGTGCTACCTGTGCAACGAGTTCCTCACAAACTTCAGGGAGGCATAAGACCATAGAATTACTCATGGCTGTTGTTGTCAATTGTGTTGATTGCGTGGGAATTGCTAGAAGACAACCAGTTTCCTCCGATCACGAAAGATCTGCCAAAAGAAATGAAGTTTGCTTCGCTATGTGCCACAAAGGATGCTGGGTAGGTCTAGGAGAGTAAAATATTTTGGGTTATGATGGATTCAAGCATCCATGTAGCCATCAACTACAAGCCACAACTATCACCAATTGTTTTTGAGTAGTTGTTGGGATAGGTGGAGTTCAAAACGTACTTCCACTTTATCTCTTTCCAGGCGTGCAAGGACCCAGAAAAGAAGTGGTATGATCTACCATACTTCTCAACGGATGATGCCATAGCTGCAGTCCTTGATCGTTGGCCATCCAAGTGGTGCACAACATCATATTTGTTTGTCTGGTCTAGTAAGTCCACTGGAAAGTAGAAGAAGGAAGAGGCTCAGTCGAAGATTTAGCAGTTGGTTGAAAAGTGGAAGAAGGAGGCTGATGAAAAAGCCAGAGTAGAAGTGGAGCGTGCCGTGAAGGAACAGGAGGAAGAGTGAAATTATGAAAGAAGTCAAAAATCCCCTTCACCATAGACAGAAGAAGAAGAGTGATTAGAGTAGGGTGGTGCAGATCTAGAAAGCACTCCCTTCCGGGTGAAGAGGAATCGGGAGCAGCAGAAGCAAGGGCTGTGCAAAAAGACCAAGGCCACTAAGTCGTCCTGAGACCCAATTACCTTGACAGAGGGCGACTTAGATGGAATTGGGGATAAGGTAAGGGGCGCGATAACTGAATTTTTGTAGCGGTTTGAGCAGCAACAGAAGTAAGATTTGGTTTCCATTCAGATGGTCTACGTGAGTTGCCGATCCAAGCTACTCAACTACAGACAGGGTAGAGTAGAGCAGCACGACGTCAACTGGTTTAGTGCCGAGAATGACTGAAATCGTGGAGATGGTTCACTCTTTGGATCCTCGGGCTGTCGCGCTGCCTAATGGAGCCCTAAGTGCAGATATAGATGCTAACGAGGCTGCTTTAAGGAACATTGGTCTCAACTTGGCCGCGCTCCCAAGTGAATTCCTTCACACACTTCAAGCAGGTGTGATCGCAGAACTTAGGGCCCGAGAGTAGCGCGCACTGAGCATGATCAATGAGCAGAAGGTTAACAACGAACAAATGTTAGTTGCGAAAAAAACAACGAAAGACACCTAGAAGAAGGTCCAGGAGAAGAATGAGTGAACCGTAGCAGTAGTAGTAGAAGCCTATAGAACTGTTTCGGAACTGCACATCCTAGAAGAAGTGTCGTTGGAGGCCAAGATTTGGAAGTTGGCTATGGGTGTGAGCGATGCTCAGACCTAGATGGCCAAGGTTCAGTTTGAGCTAAACCACAATATTACAGAGCTCAAGTTGAGGACACAACCCTCAACTTTGCCAGAGGTCAAAGAATAGCGCAAGGCAACTATCAAGAATGCAGTCGTTGTAGTAGATGTCGCGGTGGCAAAATGCATTGTGCTCTTTGAGAAATCGATGGAGGTACTCATGAGTCTACAGGAAGATCCCAACCTACAGAGGTTGAATACTAAGGCAAGGGAATTATTACAACAATATGATGAAGCCAGAGCGATGACGTGCACTGTCACCATCACACAGAGATTGGACAAGCTGTAGGAGGCAAAGTAACTGTAAGAACAGATAGAAGCATCACAATGAAAAGAGGTAGTGCTCAAGTCTAGATTGGTGCGTTGGATGGATGAGGCCTATGTGCTATCCACCACAATTGGGGAGAAGTTGGCCAGCCTATATAAAACACATTATAAGATCCAGGCAGATAGCGTAGGACCAACAATGGAGCAGCTAATGGAGCAGGTCAAGCAGGTGGCTACACATTTTACAATTGAAGTTGCAGTGGTGCAAGTGGAGCTGGGAGGTCTTCGCAATAAGATATCTGCACCAGTAGAGTGACTCGGGGGTGAGTCATCATATTTTTGTTGGGAGCCTACTGGGACAGGGTCCCATAGGGTCAATTTTGGGGCTCAAAGCCCAAGTTTTGGGGAAAAAATCCCAAGTTTTTGGATGTAAAGTGAAAAGTCTCCACAATTTATGGTCGCGGAGCGTGTAAATGTAAAGTGTCATAAAGGGTGTAGAGCCTCTACTCTACACCTACTTGTCTACCATTTTCCTCAGTTTTTCCTCATCTTTTCTTCACTTTTGCCTCATTTTCACTATAAAACCACCCAGATCATTACATTAGGTGTCATTAAGCATGATCAAGCAAGTTTTGCTAATGGATGACTATTTGTTTAGATTTTGACTTACTTGCAGGAATCCCGCAGCTATCTGATGATCCTGCAGCTATCTGAAGATCCTGCAGCCTTTTTGTTAAACGCAATGTTCCACGTGTCGGTTTGCCAGATGAGCCACATGGGCACTTAGGTATCAACGTGCTCGAGGTTCCTGTCCCATTTTTCCAGCCATCCACGTCATCTTTACCCATGGTCAAAGCTGGTCAAGTTACGGTCAACTCAAGGCTGTTTAACGGTGATTGTGAGTTGCTAGGTCACGTCATCTTAAACGGTGACTTGTCCACGTTCTACAGGTGGCAGGGGACATGATCCAACATGGGATTCATTACCCATGACGACAGAACCATTAAACTCATCCACGCAGCCGTATGATGTGTCAAGGGACCATAAATACGCATGACAGTTTGTTGTTTTTCAGTTAATTAGCTGTACGAGTAGGCTATCTTAGAAACCTCTATAAATAGCTGCGTCTGCGTACGCTCATCAGACTTTTATCAGTTGTAATTTCTGAACTTGTGTTAAATTTAAGAGCATTGTGAACTATGTTTTTTTAGTGCTATTCTAGCAGTCTGTTTTGTACACTTTTTGCAAATGGAGGAATAGACATAGCACCGTTTTGAAGTTTCCAGATCTCTGAGTTTTCTTGTGGCTGAATGAACAGAGGGCCCCTGCTCATCTCAGCCTCTGTAAAGTATTTTATGTGCAGTATTTCTTTATTTTCCTATTTCATTTCTTTAAGCATGTATAGTTTCATTTACTTGTTTTCCTTTCTTTCAAGCTGATCAGTGTTATTTCTTTGCAGGTTTCTTTTAGCTCGGGATTTATTTTTATGTGTGTGTGTTTGCTTTACAAACTAATGGTATTTGGAGTTGACAAATTCAAGTGCTGCCTTTGTTTTTATAGCTGATTTTTAATCTTATTTCTCAAAGAGCTGCTAACACATGAATGATCTTCATCATAAACTGTTACCTTTTAAGATCAGAATATCACTAACTTGCAGTTAGTTTTGAGTGCTTTCTAGACTGTTCTTTCACTACTTTCTAACCATACTTTGCATAGTACATATGGCTGAAGTAGAGAGTTAGAAAGAGCAAAATATTACCACTAGTCTTTAAAGTAGAGTTTTGATTTTAAGTGCTTCTTAGACTATTCTTTCACTACTTTCTAATCATACTTTGCATAGTACATATGGCTGAAGTAGAGAATTAGAAAAAGCAAACCGTTATCATTAGTCTTTCAAGCAGATTTTTCTCACTTTTCTAATTCAACTTAAGCTACTTTCTATCCGTGCTTTACACAGTACATGTGCTTTGAAGCATCGAGTTAGAGAGAGATAATCTTTATTTTTGGGTTTTAAAAGTGACTTTCTTTTCTTTTATTAGCAGCAGCTTGAATGGTGTCTAGTGCCATTGGAAGTGGTCATTTGCTTTCAAATTTATTTCAAGTTATTTCAGTTCATTTATTCCTTTCAAGCAAGTAGTTAGAGATCACTAAACACACACTTTCACTCATTTAGGATTCACTCTACACACACACCATCACTCACTTGTTTATAAATTATCACTCCATCTTAGGAACATAATTAACCACAACAACACCCCAACGATAAGAAAAACTCTAAGAGGTTACTTAAGTACATATAGTACACCTTCACTTCATCAGCTTACGAGCCCCGGGTTGACAATTAATACTAGCAATTTAGATAACACTAAATTGACTAAACATTTTGGCGCCGTTGCCGGGGAAGTGAAATTAAGTAGCCATATACTTAGAAGAAAAAAAATATAAAGTTTCAAGGAAAGAAGTTAATAGCCTATCTAAGTATGCTCTCCTCTTGCACTTTGAAGTGATCTGGAGGATCAGAAAGGAGAAAGTTATTGATTTAATAGTTTCTTGAGTATGCTCTCTTCTTGCACCTAGAGTGAACTGGAAGATCAGAAAAAGAACTATTTAACTTGACTTGAAGATAAAATAAAAAATGACATGCATAGAGCTAGAGATTCTAGGGGAAGGTTTTTAGCTAGAGCTTGAAGTTCAATTTTTACAAGTCCATCTGCTTCAAGAGATAGACAAGAGACACCTCCCTTATCTCCAACCGAAACTCCTAGTCCTGAAATTCAAGAGCCAAGAGTTGACTCTCCTATACCTTCTATTGAGTTTGAACTAGGAAGAGACTCTTCTCTTTCTCCTACAAGAAAACCAATTGTAATTGAGGAAATAGACTCACCTGAAGAGGAAGGAGAAATCTCTTATCATTCACCCTTTGTAGAAGAACCAGAAGATTTTGAAATCCCTAGGAGAATCATCATGGCAGAGGAAGAAGGAGGTGGTAGAGGTAGAGGTAGAGGAGGAGGAGGAAATAACAATAACAATGGAGGAGGTAGAGGTCCCATTGGAGGAAATAGAGATGGGGATAACTCATTTGGGTTTCCCATTGTTAATGAGGACTCCCGAGCCACCATGAAAAACATATCACCATCCGTCCTCCCAAATTTTCATGGATTAAGAACTGAGGACCCTGAAACATTCTTGTTTGAATTTGAAGTTGTGTGTCAAACCTATGACTATCTGGATGATACTCAGAAACTCAAACTGTTCCCATCAACATTAAAAGATCAAGCTTTGAAATGGTTCATGGGGTTACTTACTCAATCCATTAGGACCTGGGATGAAATGAAACAAACCTTTTTGGATAGGTATTTGGACTATTGTATGCCTACTAATCATAAGGACGAGGTTTTTAAAATGATGCAAAAAGAAGATGAGAGCTTAGAAGATTTACTTGAGAGATTTCAATATAATTTAAAAAGAGCAAAAATGAGTACCTTAGATGAAGAGACCCTAAAAGCCCTCTTATTAAAAGCCATTAGGGATGAATGGATAGATATCTTAAACATGATGGGGAAGGGGGATATTTCTCAACTTTCTCTCAATGATATAGCAGAACTTTGTATCCATCTCTCAAGGGGCAAATCAAAAACTCAAAAAGGGCCTAGAGATCCTTCTCTCCTTAGGGCAAATAAATCTGCAACAGGATCAGTGAGTAGGGCTGAAATCGGTAATATGCTAGATGAATTTAAAACTGACATCTTAGGGAGTCTTAGTGAACAAATTGATACCCTTAAGATTCAAAATAAACAAAAAGCAGAAGCCGAGGCTATGACTATCTTTTGCCCGAAGTGTAGAAAGAAGCATGCTTTAAGGGAATGTCCCTTGGAAGCACAAGTTGTGGAAACCTGTGTAATTTGCTCAGAAACCCATGAGACCAAGGAATGTCCTTCAATCCCTGACCTCAAAGCAGTCTTTCAAGAAGATCCAAGTACGCTTGAATCCCTTTGTTTTGTTGCAAGAAGACCATGGCAGGGGCAGCAAAATCAAGGGTTTAACAACTCTATGAATTTCCAACCCCCACCAAATTGGAATCCTTGGCAACAACCTTGGTCACAACCACAAAATCCTTTCCAAGCATGGTTGCAAAGCATGCAAATGCAAAATCCTTATGGGAGATTTGCCCAATTCTATCAATATCCTCAGTCCTTTCAAAATCAGCAAGCTCCCCAACTTCCAAATCAAGGTCAACAATTGTCATTACCATTCCCTCAACAACAACAACCTCCTCCACAAAATCAAAATTCTCAACTCTTGTTACAATCTCAACAGAGGCCAAATCAACTTCCCTCTCAACCTCAACCAAACCCCAATAATAGGAATCCTCAAAGTGCTTACGTGATGGAAGGTCAACCACTCATGGAAGGTCAACCATTCCCTACCTATATGGTTGTTCCTCTCAATGAGGTCCAACTCAGATCAGGTAGAATCCTAGACCAACCTTCTACAAGTGCTCAACAACCAAGCATTTCTGAGGAAGAATCTCTCAAAGCCAATAAGGGTTCTGAAGTATCCCTTCAAAACCCAAGCATTAAAGAAAAAGAAAAAGAATCAACTCCCTTAGTAGAGCAACCCACATCCTCAGCTACTCCTCCTTTTCCTGAAAGATTGCAAATTGATAAAGGAGTGGAGAAGCAGATTTGGTTGCCTGACTATAGCTTTCTAGATGAATTGAAAAATGTCTGTATCAAGATTCCCTTGTTAATAGCCATTAAGGAGATTCCCATTCTAGCAAAGACAATAAAGGAGATGAGTTTGAAAAAAACAATAAAAATAACCAGAGATACCAAAAGGATACATCTAGTTGGAAAAATTGCAGACATTATGATGGGTAAAATTACCATGCAAAAATATGTAGATCCCGGTAGCCCTATTGTTAAAACTCATATTAATGGGGTTGAAATCCCAAATACTTTGATTGACTTAGGAGCCGCTATCAACATTATGAGTAGACAGACCATGGATCAGTTAAAACTTCCTAACCTTCTCTTTACACCTACTTTGTTGCAACTTGCAGATAGATCAATCATTAAACCTGATGGTGTATTGGAAGACATTCCAGTCTCACTAGACTCTTGGGAATATCCAGTTGATTTTATGATTTTAACTCCCAAGAACAATCTAGGAGGACATCCTCTTATTCTAGGAAGACCTTGGCTGGCCACAGCTGATGCTTTCATAAGTTGTAGGTCTGGAGACATGTATATATCAGATGGTAATTCTACCAAGAAATTCAACTTGTATCCTCCCGCAAAGGCAATAACAGAAATAGGAGAAGATGAGTGGATTGATGATGAGGATACTCTTCAACCTGTTCTAACCATCTCTGAGATCAGTGAGGACAGTCAAATTCTAAATACATTAGAAAATTTTGAGATACCTTTAGAATATGACTCTTCACAGTTTCAGTTAGATGCAGACATTGAATATCTCTCCTCTAGACAGATGTCTCTCTTCTCAATGGAAGAGTTTGGTAGTTCTACAGTTGAAATCTTTCCAGGAAAAACATTAAACATTAACAAGAACTTGGAAAGACTACAACAAGAAGAATTAACTAAACTGTTGCAAAAACATTCCACTGCCTTTGCATGGGAATATACTGACATGAAAGGAATCGACCCTAAGACTTGTATTCATCACATTTATATTGAAGAAAACAGCAGACCCATTAGGCAGCCACAAAGACGGATGAATCCAAATCTTAGGGAAATTGTGAAAGAAGAACTTCAGAAATTGCTCAAGGTAAACTTCATTTACCCCATTTCAGATAGCCAATGGGTTTCTCCCTTGGTTATAGTGCCCAAAAAGAATGGTAAATGGAGAGTTTGCATTGACTATCGAGAATTGAACAAGGCAACCTTAAAGGATCATTTTCCTCTACCTTTTATTGATCAAGTACTAGACACTTTAGCAGGTAAAAAGTATTTCTCATTCTTGGATGGTTTTAGTGGTTACAATCAGATTCAGGTAGCACCTGAAGATCAAGACAAAACCACCTTTACTTGTCCTTGGGGAACTTTTGCCTATCGAGTACTTCCTTTTGGATTGTGCAATGCACCCGCTACATTTCAAAGGGCTGTACTAGGAATCTTCTCAGATCTGATTCATGATTGTGTAGAGGTATACATGGACGATTTCACAGTCTATGGTAATACATTTGAAGAAGCTTTGGCAAATTTGGAAAAAGTACTGGTAAGATGTAAGGAAACAAATCTTTCTTTAAGTCATGAAAAGTGTTTTATGATGTTTACTGAAGGGATTGTTTTAGGACATCATATTTCAGGAGATGGAATCAAAGTTGATAGATCTAAAGTAGAAGTCATCTCTAAGTTACCTGTTCCAAATTTCCAAAGATATGTTAGAAGTTTTCTTGGGTTTACTGGTTATTACAGAAGATTTATTGAAAACTTCACTAAGATAGCATCCCCTCTTTCCAGACTACTTACTAAAGATTGTGAATTTAAGTGGGATCCGGAATGTCAATCTGCCTTTGAAGCTTTAAAGACTAGAATATCTGAAGCACCCATTCTAAGGGGTCCAAATTGGAAACTCCCTTTCCACATTTCTACTGATGCTTCAGATACAGCTTTAGGAGCTGTTTTGGGACAAAAGGATTTGATCCCTTATGCCATTTATTACACGAGTAAGAATTTGACTCCTACTATTGTAGGGAAAAGTATCCGACTCGGATGACCCTATCCCACTCTAAGGGTGACAGTTCCTTAGAAACAACTGTAAAACAAACTACTTAAGGTTTACTTCTTTATGAAAGCAAAAGAGAATGGAGAAAGCACTAACCGTTGCCTTGCGCTTAATGTCGAATCCAAACTCTTCTCTTTGGCCGCTTGCTCCTAGCTCTTTGTTCTTCTGCTCGCCCAGCTACAATGAGATCCTGCAAAATAACAAAGAAGGAAACTACAAGAGGCATGAAATCATAACTGGTTCATGGATTAGTGTAAACCAAACATGCAATCATCACAATATATAATTGAAACAAAAGCACATAGAAGAACCTCAATAGCTTTTATTAATGAAGAAATAAAGGTTCTGAGAGTATTACAACCATTGAAGGCTCCAACCCAGCAACACCTCCCAGCAGAAAGAATTGCTCTTCTTCACCTCTCTCAAACAATCACCCAATAACTCAATAATGAAACCAACAGCATATCATTACTTTGCACAAAATTCCAGCCTCCTGAGCTCATAGGAGAGAGCTCAATATATAGATGAATTGAGAAAGGATGAGTCAACTTGCAACTGATGTGTAGCTGCCTTGTGTCCTCTCTCTCTTCAGTTAATCTTTAGTTGATCTTCAGTTCTTGAGTCCACTTGGAGAACTTTGCTTCCACTTGGAGAAACAGAGCCTCTGACTCATCACAAGGCGAAATACCTGATCCAAGTGTCATTTTTGGAAGATTCCAAAGCAATGACTCACTGTGCCACTTGTCCCTTCTCGCTCAGCGCAGGTGGCCTTTGTCCCACTTGCTTTGCAACGCAGGTACACCATGGAGCAACTGAGTTTCAGCGCAGAAACCTAGTGGAGCACCTGCTTTGATTTCAGGATTGCTTGTTTTTGAGTGTTTTCAGGTGGAGAACTGATCTGAGAGCTGTTGGTTTGCTGACCTTGTTCCTCTAGGTGTAGGAACATCATGTTTAGGGAACTTTGGATCCCTTGGATTATTGAAAATTCATGCTTGTTGCTGTAAGGCACAAAATTGTCTATAACAGATGCCCCCTAAAGTATGAGGTCGTTTATCGGGTGAAATGCTTTATTGAGAGGATCCGAAGTTCATTCAATCTGCTGAGAAGTGTCCTGTAATAAGATACAATACAATACATTATTTTTCATACATTTTTCATGATCTAGCTGAGGCGGGCATTCCCATGCTCAGCTTTATAAATACATTTTGGTACATAGAACAGACGATCGTCTGATTGTAGACTGATAATTCTCTGCCGAAATTATCATCCTTTGAGAAGGATGATCATCTGCTGTAATGATGTACATATCAAATGTCTTTATGTCCTGAATATATATCGCAGCCCGGATGGATGAAACTAGATCCGGGGTCTTCAATCTCTTCCGATCTTCACTCGATGTACAAGTCGATCCATGTGAGAATTTCTTGAAGTCGAACATGGAAAGACATCGCTTGATTACCGGTCAATGATGTAAACCGTTAACAAGCGCGAGAGGAGTCACCGATAAGGATGATGACCCTCAAGGTACGACAGTACAATCCACATGGTGGGAATAAAGGACTTGGCGTCGACCACCATGCAAAATCTTTGGTCGAAGGTCATTGATGTATACCTGTCGCCGGAAGTGAGAAACTTGCCATTGAGGCATGCAAGCTTCAAAGTACTGAGGGGGGTGTTCCTAGATCAACTCGGATAATGAGCTGATGTCGACAAGGAGCGATCCGTCAAAGGAGGGCCTTAATGAATCCCACATCAGTGACACGGAACGGAGCTAGTGATTGTGATGAGGTGGAAACAAACTGTGATGTATGATTCAGGGTGGCAGTCATGAAGTGGATGAAGGATAATGTATGGCAGTGGGTGGAACACGGTTGACTCTTTACAGAACCACATCTCTTGAACATATAACGACACTGATGTGATGGATTGGTAGCATTACCCCAATTGTGGATGGTGTGGCGAGGACCATGGTTATGAGACCGGTGAATGAAACAACCCAACCCGATGTGATACGGAGGACAAAGTGTCATGTTCAAGAGCGACTTGCTACCATTAATGCTGTGAGGTTCTCCCAATTTTCCCCAGTCATTGCTGACCAGTACCTCTTTATTTTTGTCAAGCTTGAGGAGGATAACATATGCTTGTTCTATAACCTGCCCTTCGGGCAAGCCCATCGCTATGTTTTAAGGAGCCTAGCGATAGGGAAACTCGTTCTCGTCTAAAGACAAGTTTGTCGCTATTTAATCATTTTAACGAGTCTAACGACAAAGAAAACTCGGCCCTTTTCATTTTTAGAGAGTCTGAAAAGGTACGAAAAGTTAACTCCAAAGTTCCTTTTTCGTCTTCTAATCCCTTAAGTCCGAAAAAGTATAAAACAATACAGAAGGGATGAATTTTCGATTTCTTTAACGAGTCGAACCAAACAAGCGCTCGATCTTTTTGTGTAATAATCCCTCAGGTCCAAAAAGATTAAAATCTAGAGGAGGGATAGCTCTTCTTGTCCTTTAACGAGCTGGAAGGCAAAACTCGGCAAACTTTTCATATTTTACGAGTCAGTGAAAAGAGCTCAAAGTAGACTCGTCTTTTGAGGAACAAGTGATGAACAGGGATAGCAGCAGATTCCAGGTACAGGTTGGAATTCTCCAATCACGGCAGTGTCACAAGGATGGCTAAGTGAAATCACTCTTCGCAGCTGTTCCTCAAAATGGGTAAACAAACATATGGAGGTGAACGATTGGCCAAATGAACGGATGGAGGTGATGGCATATAAACACGACCAAGGGCTTTTTAATATGGCTTTCAAAGGTTACATTTCTCGAGGTTGTTTACCGGTTCATTTTTTCTGGATGAGCTTGAACTGTAGGGAAAGATTGCTCACAACTTGTGTTTATTTTTTAACGAGCATGAACTCTGTACAAAACTGCTCGATTCTTGCGTTTATTTTTTAACGAGCATGAACTTTGCTAAAACTGCTCGATGATGCCCCCAGCATAATAATAATGCAGATGAGGCGCATGCCTCCTAAATCATAAGGGGACATTTCATTTTTTAATGAGGTTGACATCGTAAAGAACTATCCTCTTTTACTCCTTATTTCATTTTTTAAACGAGGTTGACTTGAGAAAGGAACTATCCTCGAAACTTTTAGATCCATTAAAAATAGAAGGCTACATACCCCGTTGCATCCATCTCCGCAAGATTACTTGGCGGTGGTGGGGTAAAAGTGCCCATTAAAGAAGGGCCTTTTGGGAAAATTACTCCGATATACTGGAGAGGATGATTGCCTCCATGGATCGATGGAATGCTTCTTGTGTTGGATGGCGGCTCAACTTCTGTCGAAGTTGTTGTCGAACTGCCTGGTCGACCTTTTCTTTCGCCATTCAACGGCTGTGGATTCCCACGGCTTTTGTTTAATGTTGAAATTAAAGCATCATCTTGGTGCTTAAAACTTGACAACATCATAACTTGTGATGGGGAAGCATTTCCACTGTCAACCAGATTCTGACTTGGGTCGGGAAATGGATCAGTCAATACGGCTGGAGTGTGCGGATTCTTTACGAATCTCTTAAACTCAGCTTTGTACGGGCAATCTGCCGTCCGATGATCGTCGTCACATATGTGACACAAAAACCGTTTCCTATTCCCAGGAGGGTTTGAAGAATTTTTCTTAGGGGATGACCCACCTTGTTTATTCTTCCTCCCTTTGTTTTGATTCTTCTTGCTTCCTGGTTGATTGGTTTCTTTGCCCTTATCTATCGATATGGTATTTACTTCCGAAGCAAGAACTTCTTCATGCGCATTTTGATTCGAATCCTTACGGGCCTTCTTTTGATTGGTCCTTTTCGGATTCGTGTTTGCCGTGCCAATCATGCCATCGCCGGCATGAGAGTCACTGTTTGATTTAGGAGGAGGAGGGATTGAAAACTCTGGTCTAGGGGCGTCTGGTATTTTGTCATAGAGTGTGCCGGACTGAGTATATACTAAATCCAAGTATTGTGCACAAGCAATAACTTGCTCTTCTGTTACGACTCCTCCCTTTGCTACATCTTCCGTTATAGCCGGAAGTAATGACTTTATAAACCACTCAGCTAAAAGCTGATCAGGAACGTATGTTTTAACCATTCTTCGTCGACGTTGCCACTCATGTATATGATCTGATATATGAGTTGCGGTTGTCTGTTTGAAGTTAGTCAATATCTCTGTTCCCGTTTCATACCTTATTGGTAATTGAAAGTGGGTCAAGAATGTCGTGGCAAGGGAGCCAAAATTGTCGAACAAAGCTCTAGGTAATTCTATATACCATTTTGCCGCTGGACCTGTCAATGTCCTCTGAAAGAGGCGAAGCCTTATTGAATCGTCATTCAAAGTGTTCGACGAACACCATAGATGAAATGTCATCACATGATTCGACGGGTCTTCACCTGGATTTCCATTGAATTTAGGAATGTCGGATGGAAGTTTGTGCGGAATCACTGGCCACCAAGGGGCGTAAGCAATTGGATAGTTTGTTAACCGATGTAAATCAGGCAACTCTAAAGTCGCCACGAATGGTAACTGCTGGTTCAAGTTAGGTGAAGCGTAACCAGGATACGATGGAATCGCCTGAACAGTCGGTCTTTGCATACCAGCATAATGGAGTTGATGTTGGTATGATGAATACGGTTGATGGACTTGACCACTATAAAGCGGTTGATTTTGACCATTTTGAATATATGGTTGTCCAGTATTCGCAAATATTTGCTGTTCAGAACCTTGGTACACTTGTTGGAATTGCGGCTGTTGGTATTGCATTATCCACGGTTGCGACACCATGTGTTGTTGCGCTACACTAACCATTGGACCAAGATGTGGGGTGGTTGTACCCAACTGTACTTGTGTTGCCCCACCAGTAGGTGATTGTGGTTGGGTCGCAGGGTCAAGGGGCTGTTGCATGAGAACCTGAGCAATCTGAGGTTGACATACAACAGGCATTGTTTGAACTTGCGACACGGTCACAATAGCCGGTGTAGTTGGGATGTTTGTCACAGGTACACACTGTTGCATAGAATATACAACTCTCGGTGGCTGGGATAGCATAGGTACCCAACTACTCATTGCAATTCCGCCATAACTTGAATAAGGTTGAGAACTCCCGTATGGGTACCCTCCCGGAGGGGGTAATGAAAGGGCATACTGCCCCCCATACGGTAGCAACCCAGAACTCAAGGCAATTGATTGTCCTGGAGGACTGGATGGCCTAATTAGATTCCCAAAAGGGTCAATTTGATGAGCCTCACCATGAGAGTTACCAGACATTACTCCGGAACAAACAGGAACAGACCATACTGTCGAGATAGTCTCTTGGTGGACTCCTTCTAGCGACTGAGAGCTAGTTGGGACAGATGGTATGCCGGCGAACATTGTTGGATTTGCAGCAGGTAATTCTGCCGTCGCCGTGTCATTCGACACAGTCCTAGATGTCGACGGTTGTTCAGTCATTTTTAGTCTATCCAATTGATCACCTAGTGATTCTACAGGAACTTCCACTGGTGATGGACAAACTTCTATTGTAGCAGGAAATTGAGTGACCCCTACTCCAAATTGAATTGGAGTGGATACTTGCGGTTCTTCTATAATTTCCTCTATCGCAATCAGACCAGGTGGAAGAGGAAGACCGTCAGGTCCGTAAAAGATTTCCGGTGCCGAAGAAGGGGTTGTATCGACCGCGACGGATGTTTGAGGAACAAAACTCTCTGGACCGGTTACAGATGGAACTGGTTCAGTCATACAAGTATTTGCCCCCAGACTAGGATCAGTATTACTGTCCCTCTGTGGCGATTGAACTTCTTCTATAGAGGCAGGGTTTCTGGAAATGTTTGGAGTGACCAGAATCTCAGATGTTGTTGGAACACTTGTTCTAACTTTTAAAGGAGATTTTGAACTGGTTCGACGAGCTCGCTTTGTCCGGATTGTTTTCGATTCCGGAGACAAAGACGGTTGACTCGCAAGCCTCCGAGAACGACGGATATTCAATTGACTTTCTTCCACGATTGCGGATTACTCGATCAACTAAAATATAAAGGGGAAAATTTGTGTTTCCGATTTGAATGAATTTTATTAGACGCTTTTAAACATAACTTTGCTTTTTCATGTTTTAAGAGTCGAGAAAAAGCTAAAGATGACTCTAGTCTCCTTCGATGTATTAACGAGCCCGAAGTGACAAATGCTCGGTTGGACCTTTTCAGTTATAGAGTTTGAAAAAGGCCAAAAGAAACTGCTCTGGAGATCTAGGCAGAGGGTGTGCCAAACCTTTCGCGAAACCACAGAATACGTTTTACGGTACGGGTGGTCGATCTTCGTGAATGTTGTGTTCACTGCATCGCGATCAGTAGGGCGGCCGACATAGCTTCCTATGGATAAAGGATAATTGCCTATAGGGGTCTCCCAATATATACTCGACGGTACGTGGGAGCACAAGTCCGTATTAGTGCCACCGACTCTCAGGAGGAATCACCCACCTTCGTAGAGATCGACAGTCACTATGTTTAACGACGCTGGAACACGTCTCTACCTAGACCTCTAGATGTTTGCGTTATGTTTCAAATGCGTTGTTAGGTTCATTCAATATATTTTAAGTTGATCTTTTTAAAGTTTGCCTTTCAAGGTTCACCACGAGATGTATATGACAAATTCCTAAATGCAGCCTAAGATAAGAAGCAAGCTTTTTCAAATCTTTTTGACTGATGAAAATCTTAACTACTGAGGGAGAAGAAAGGCAAATTCTTTTCACACAGTTCATACAGCACAAACTAATGCACTTTCTCCTAGATCATCATGCAAACTTTTTCAAATGCAAAATGCACAATGCATGTATTTTCTTTTCCCTTTCTTAATGTGGATGGATTACAGAAAGAAAGTGGTTATATAACTTTGATTTCGATTTAAAGCGAAAGTAAACAAGTTTGTCCAAAATCAAAAGACACCTTAAGATTCACTTGCTTAATCACTGGAAATACATGAAATCAAACCATACTAACGAAAGTAAAATGACTAATCAGCTATGGACAACAAACAAGTTAACTCTTTAGACCAACAAAATGCCTAACACAGGTTCAGATCTAAGAGGCCAAAAGCATGACTAGTTTACTTTTCGTTATGGGAAATTGTAAATGAGTAAGAAATACAAAGAACAAGTACAATTTCATTATATAACAGAGGCAGAATGATGGCAAGTAATATTGGTTTCAAAACAGGCACAAGACTGACACCTAGCAGCAAAACTAAGTGAAAACAGGCAAGAGAAAGGAGGAAACCCCAAATGCACTAAGCAAATTTGGGCCAACGCAGGCTCTGCACAGCCAAACTGGCTCTCAGCGCAGGTAGCCCCTTCGGGACCTGCGTTGCAAAGCAGGTAGCCTGTGTACTACCTGCTTTGGAAAACGAGAATTGCGTTTTCACAGTTTCCGGGTCATAATTTTCTCAAAAATGCACGGTTTTTGCTCAAATCAGAAGCAATCAGTCAAGCACACTCAAAGGGATGATTAAGAAGGTGCAAAGCTATCACTAAGAGCTTACAAGGATCCTTGTAGATCAGCTCTTCAAATCATGAATTTGCTCAGAAAATGAGCAAGAGTAGCCGTCCTCTACTTCGCTTTTGATATAGTCAAAAGCTTTTCGATTTGGTACTCTTTTGTTCAGGAAATGAATAGCAAAATACTACAAACACAATCAAACGGATACGATCCCCAGCGGAGTCGCCAGTTTTTTGTAGGGAAAAGTATCCGACTCGGATGACCCTATCCCACTCTAAGGGTGACAGTTCCTTAGCAACAACTGTAAAACAAACTACTTAAGGTTTACTTCTTTATGAAAGCAAAAGAGAATGGAGAAAGCACTAACCGTTGCCTTGCGCTTAATGTCGAATCCAAACTCTTCTCTTTGGCCGCTTGCTCCTAGCTCTTTGTTCTTCTGCTCGCCCAGCTACAATGAGATCCTGCAAAATAACAAAGAAGGAAACTACAAGAGGCATGCAATCATAACTGGTTCATGGATTAGTGTAAACCAAACATGCAATCATCACAATATATAATTGAAACAAAAGCACATAGAAGAACCTCAATAGCTTTTATTAATGAAGAAATAAAGGTTCTGAGAGTATTACAACCATTGAAGGCTCCAACCCAGCAACACCTCCCAGCAGAAAGAATTGCTCTTCTTCACCTCTCTCAAACAATCACCCAATAACTCAATAATGAAACCAACAGCATATCATTACTTTGCACAAAATTCCAGCCTCCTGAGCTCATAGGAGAGAGCTCAATATATAGATGAATTGAGAAAGGATGAGTCAGCTTGCAACTGATGTGTAGCTGCCTTGTGTCCTCTCTCTCTTCAGTTAATCTTTAGTTGATCTTCAGTTCTTGAGTCCACTTGGAGAACTTTGCTTCCACTTGGAGAAACAGAGCCTCTGACTCATCACAAGGCGAACTACCTGATCCAAGTGTCATTTTTGGAAGATTCCAAAGCAATGACTCACTGTGCCACTTGTCCCTTCTCGCTCAGCGCAGGTGGCCTTTGTCCCACTTGCTTTGCAACGCAGGTACACCATGGAGCAACTGAGTTTCAGCGCAGAAACCTAGTGGAGCACCTGCTTTGATTTCAGGATTGCTTGTTTTTGAGTGTTTTCAGGTGGAGAACTGATCTGAGAGCTGTTGGTTTGCTGACCTTGTTCCTCTAGGGGTAGGAACATCATGTTTAGGGAACTTTGGATCCCTTGGATTATTGACAATTCATGCTTGTTGCTGTAAGGCACAAAATTGTCTATAACACCTACTGAGTTAAATTATACTGTTACTAAAAAGGAATTTCTAGCCGTTGTTCATGCTATAAACAAGTTTAGACACTATATAACCGGCTATGAAACCTTTGTCCACACTGATCACTCTGCCATTAGATACCTCATGAACAAACCAGTCACTAATGGTAGAGTTACAAGATGGCTTTTGCTTTTACAAGAATTCAACATAACTGTGTTAGATCGACCAGGTAAACAGAACACAGTAGCTGACTTCTTGTCTAGAATCCAAAACACTAATGAGGACTCTCCTGTAGAGGATAAATTTCCAGATGAGTATTTGTTTGCAGTAACTACCAAAACCCCTTAGTATGCTGATATTGCTAATTATTTAGTTACTGGAAAGTTACCTTTACATTTATCTCCTAATGAGAAAAGGAAAATCATTCAGGATAGTTCACATTATTCTTGGATTTCTAATGAATTGTTCAGAACAGGGCCAGATTTGATGATCAGAAGATGTGTACGGGAGGATGAAATGCGTGACATCCTTAAGGCATGTCATGACGAACCTTGTGGCGGACATTTTTCTGATAAGAGGACTGCCTATAAAATCCTTTCATCAGGATATTATTGGCCTTCTCTCTTTAAGGATGCGAAGCAATATGTTAAAAGGTGTGACAGTTGTCAGAGAATTGGGAGACCAACTCTTTCAAATGAAATGCCACTACAGCCACAGGTATGCATCGAACCTTTCGAGAAATGGGCTCTAGATTTTGTTGGACCAATTAATCCGCCATCCAAGCAAAACAGATATATATTGGTTTGTACTGATTATGTTACCAAGTGGGTAGAAGCTATAGCATTAACTTCTGCTACTGAAAATTCAGTTGTTCAATTTCTTTTTAAGGATATTTTCACTCGTTTTGGTGTCCCAAGAGAAATTGTAACAGATCAGGGAAGCCAATTTACATCAAGGATGATGGAGAAGCTGATGGAGGAATATAAGATCAAGCATAGAACATCTACTCCATACCATCCGCAAGCGAATGGTCAAGTAGAATCTACAAATAAAGTTCTTGAAAGCATCATCACAAAGACTGTTCATCTTCATAGAAGAGATTGGGCAGAAAGGCTTCCTGAAGCCTTATGGGCCTATAGAACTACATGGAGGAACACCACAGGACATTCTCCCTATGAACTTGTTTATGGGAAGGAAGTCCTGTTCCCCATTGAGTTCCAAATCAAGACCTTCAAGACAGCAGTTCAATTGGGGATGAGCTTATCAGAAGCCCAGAAGCACAGAATGGACCAGTTAAACGAACTAGATGAAATGAGACAAGATGCAATTCTAAGGACCGATCTAGTTCAGCACCAAAGAAGCAAATGGCATGATCGACATATCAAAGAAAAGAAGTTTCAAAAGGGTGATTGGGCACTCTTGTTTGATTCAAAATTTAAGGACTCCAAAGGAAAATTTCAAACTCATTGGCTTGGGCCATATGAGATTGATGAAGTCTTTAATAATGGAGCAGTTAGAGTGAAGACTATTGATGAACTTCAAACTCCCTTTATTGTGAATGGCCACCGGTTGAAAGTTTACCACAAGCCACTCTCAAAAGAGGAGTTTGTTAAGTTATTCCAAGGCGATTATGAAATGAGGCTGGTTGAGAAGAATTCTTCTCCTCCATCAGCCTAATCTCTGTTTCTTTCAATTTCAAAGAAGTTAAAAAAAAAAAAAAATCTCTCTCTCTCTTTCATCTCATTTCATTTATTCCATCTCACCATTTCCTTCCATCTCACCATCCTCACTTCACCTCACTGCTTTCCACCCATTCATTCATTCATTCATTCCATTTCATTTCATTAATAAAGTTTTTTTTTCAGGCAACTAAAGTATTTTATGCAGCTGGAAGACACCATTGCAGTTCCTGCAGCTATTTGGAAATTCTGCAGCCGTTTAGCCTTTCTGCAGCCTTCTGCACCTGCACAAGAAACACAGTCTGTTTGAAGAAAATATTTACAGTTCAAAATCATCAAAGATAAGGAGGAAAGAATCATGTGCTAGCAATAAAGTTGACAAAAGGTTAGTAGCAAATTATCAGAAGCCAAATCAAATGCGGATCTGAGGTATGTTTAAAATTTTAAACCTATAGTTATTTCATTACGCAGAATTTTCTGGGTTATGTCTTGTTGGCCACTAATTGTAATGATTACCCATTTTCTTTTCCCATACGACCACAAATCTACGAATCCTCCACGTCTACCAGCTCATAATACCCACGATTTTTGAAATCACATATGGCTGTTTTTGTCATTAAGGTTTCGTACCCTAATGACGTAACCTACCATATTACGTCTCTCTCAGTCCTCATCCCGCAGCCATGTGTTAATCCACAGCCGAAATCGGAGAATATAGCCGTTCCATTCATCATTTCGAAACCCTCTGCGCTCATGACACTCCATTTCACGCTATCATCTCCCTTATTCCGTTTCACTCACTACGATTACCTTCATAAACCATACTCTGTTTTTCTCTCTGCTGTATAGCCAGTAAACGTGTGATACAGTTGTATTACGACTGCTAGTCACCGTTTCACTGTGTTCACGCTGTTATCCACCACTTAACTCTGATTCAAGCCGTGAATTCTCGGTGTCTGAGGCTGTTGATGCACCCATATATCCTCTGTTCCACAAAGTCTGAACAAGAACCGAGGAATTACTGTGTAAAGCCACCATCAAAGTCGTGTTTTAAACAGAGCTGAGGAGTCAATGGGAAAACTTTTAAGGGCTGAACCAGAAGGTTTGAAATTCTTGGAGGCATACCCTCAGGTTGAGGAGGCATTGCAAAAAGCCAATTGGCTACAGTGCATCAAGAAGTTTAAGGGCTACCACAAAGAAGTAACAAAAGCCTTTGCAAGGTCATTCAAGGATAAAGACAGTCAAGTAGAGGTGGGCGATTTAACATTTTCAGTCAGTGAGGGAAGCATAGCAAGGGCTACATCTCTTCCACAAACCGGTGAACGTTGGTTCAAAAACCGGGCAGTCCAGGATCAACAATGGAAGCGGATTTTTAAAAACCCAGGTATGGATACAAGTGTTTTCACCAAAGGAATTCCTATCTCTCATGTTAAGGAAGAATGGAAAATTCTACTGTTGTTAGTGCAAAAATTTTTCACGTGTGAAGGGAGATTTGGGGTATTATACGTTTATCATGGTAAAATTATGCTGCAATTTCAAGGAGAACATGATATAAATCTTCCCTACTTTCTATTCCAAAGCCTTAGGAAAATGTGTTCCATGGCCCAACGGAATCCATGAAACATTGAAGCTTACCTCTGTCATCATAGTCTTGTTAAGTTATTGGTGGAAGAACAATTAAAAGAAAAACAAGACACATGGGAGAAATTCCTTGTAAGGAATCATTTTAAAGAACCTGGAGAAACTTCTATACCTAGGAAAAGCAGAAGGAAGAGAAAAGAAAGTATCTCTGAGACTGATATCTTAGAGGAAACTGTTCAAGGACAAACTGTAGAGGAAATAGAAGTACATCATCCTAAACCTGAGATTGAACCTACTGAGGACAGTGCTCAAGAGATTATCTCAGAAACCCTCGCTGAACTTGCCAAAGAAGCTGCCAAAAAGAGAAGAGAAGATAAAAAGAAACAAAAACAAGACAAGGGAAAATCCATAATTCAAGAAACTGATCAAACTCCAGAGCATTCTAGTGATGAAGAAAGAGATAGCCAGCCCTTAGCACAAAGGTTAGCTAAACTCCATGAGAAAATTGCCCTCTCCAAGAAAGTAAAAGTACAAAAACCAAGGAAAAAGGCACAAAAAGAAACACAGAGTGCTGCCACTGTAAGAAGGAGTAGTAGATTGCAGAATAAAGGGAAAGCCACAAGGACACTTTTCATTGATCTAAGCACACCTGAGAAGGGTGCTATAAAAACAGACCTTGAGGATAGTCCACAACGTGAGGCAGCTACTCCTCCAAGGGAGGACAGTCCATTTCAGCCGGAGTTTGAAACTGAAATTGAGCATGAATAGTCCAAGGAAGTCACCAATTGTTGACCCAGTTCAACAAGAGGAGTACAACTATTTTGAAACATTGGAGCAGAACACTGCTGGCCCAAGTAATGTCATACCTCATGAGCAGCAAATAGACTTACTCAAACAAGAGATCTATGAACTTGAGGTGCTAAACCATCACATTAAACAGAGAAATGAAGAAATGAAGCAGCAAGCTGATATTGCCAAAGCAATCCAAGATAACACCTTGCTTCACATGGGCATGTGGCAGAAGAAAAACAGCAGACTCAAGAAGAGATGTAGAAGGCTGAACAGAGCCTTAATCAATTTGAAATTCAGATGCATGTTCAAGAGACCAAAGGTTAATGTTTCCACACAAAGGAAGAAGAGGAGATTGGATGTCTTTGCTGAGGCATCCCAGCAGATGGATTGAATTGTGTTTTCATTGCATGAGGACATGCAATACCCTCGGAGTGGGGGTATGTAGAGCCTCTACTCTACACCTACTTGCTACCATTTTCCTCAGTTTTTCCTCATCTTTTCTTCACTTTTGCCTCATTTTCACTATAAAACCACCCAGATCATTACATTAGGTGTCATTAAGCATGATCAAGCAAGTTTTGCTAATGGATGACTATTTGTTTAGATTTTGACTTACTTGCAGGAATCCCGCAGCTATCTGATGATCCTGTAGCTATCTGAAGATCCTGCAGCCTTTTTGTTAAACGCAATGTTCCACGTGTCGGTTTGCCAGATGAGCCACATGGGCACTTAGGTATCAACGTGCTCGAGGTTCCTGTCCCATTTTTCCAGCCATCCACGTCATCTTTACCCATGGTCAAAGCTGGTCAAGTTACGGTCAACTCAAGGCTGTTTAACGGTGATTGTGAGTTGCTAGGTCACGTCATCTTAAACGGTGACTTGTCCACGTTCTACAGGTGGCAGGGGACATGATCCAACATGGGATTCATTACCCATGACGACAGAACCATTAAACTCATCCACGCAGCCGTATGATGTGTCAAGGGACCATAAATACGCATGACAGTTTGTTGTTTTTCAGTTAATTAGTTGTACGAGTAGGCTATCTTAGAGACCTCTATAAATAGCTGCGTCTGCGTACGCTCATCAAACTTTTATCAGTTGTAATTTCTGAACTTGTGTTAAATTTAAGAGCATTGTGAACTCTGTTTTTTTAGTGCTATTCTAGCACTCTATTTTGTACACTTTTTGCAAATGGAGGAATAGACATAGCACCGTTTTGAAGTTTCCAGATCTCTGAGTTTTCTTGTGGCTGAATGAACAGAGGGCCCCTGCTCATCTCAGCCTCTGTAAAGTATTTTATGTGCAGTATTTCTTTATTTTCCTATTTCATTTCTTTAAGCATGTATAGTTTCATTTACTTGTTTTCCTTTCTTTCAAGCTGATCAGTGTTATTTCTTTGCAGGTTTCTTTTAGCCCGGGATTTATTTTTATGTGTGTGTGTTTGCTTTACAAACTAATGGTATTTGGAGTTGACAAATTCAAGTGCTGCCTTTGTTTTTATAGCTGATTTTTAATCTTATTTCTCAAAGAGCTGCTAACACATGAATGATCTTCATCATAAACTGTTATCTTTTAAGATCAGAATATCACTAACTTGCAGTTAGTTTTGAGTGCTTTCTAGACTGTTCTTTCACTACTTTCTAACCATACTTTGCATAGTACATATGGCTGAAGTAGAGAGTTAGAAAGAGCAAAATATTACCACTAGTCTTTAAAGTAAAGTTTTGATTTTAAGTGCTTCTTAGACTATTCTTTCAATACTTTCTAATCATACTTTGCATAGTACATATGGCTGAAGTAGAGAATTAGAAAGAGCAAACCGTTATCATTAGTCTTTCAAGCAGATTTTTCTCACTTTTCTAATTCAACTTAAGCTACTTTCTATCCGTGCTTTACACAGTACATGTGCTTTGAAGCATCGAGTTAGAGAGAGATAATCTTTATTTTTGGGTTTTAAAAGTGACTTTCTTTTCTTTTATTAGCAGCAGCTTGAATGGTGTCTAGTGCCATTGGAAGTGGTCATTTGCTTTCAAATTTATTTCAAGTTATTTCAGTTCATTTATTCCTTTCAAGCATTTCCTTTCAAGCAAGTAGTTAGAGATCACTAAACACACACTTTCACTCATTTAGGATTCACTCTACACACACACCATCACTCACTTGTTTATAAATTATCACTCCATCTTAGGAACATAATTAACCACAACAACACCCCAACGATAAGAAAAACTCTAAGAGGTTACTTAAGTACATATAGTACACCTTCACTTCATCATCTTACGAGCCCCGGGTTGACAATTAATACTAGCAATTTAGATAACACTAAATTGACTAAACAAAGGGTTTCCACCCTTCTTGTATGTAAGTTGTGTCGGCTTTAGAGGATCTACCCATGGTCCATGGACCATGGGATTGTATAACAAGGAGAGTCTTAGAAGCGTCTAAGACAGAAGTAGTAGTATTGATGATGAAAGTAACAAGTCATTAGTGAAAAGAGAAAAGAGTTTTAGAGTAGAAGAGAGGCTCTGCAGTTGTGTGCACAGATGACCTAGGGTAGAAGTCCACAGCTGAGTGCACGGACCCCTGTAGCTAAGTGCATAGGGTAGTTAGAGTTTGTAAGAAGATCTAAAGTATTAATAAAGAAGATTACTCTCGAAATATATGTGTTTGATCTATTTACTTCTATTATGAATAAATGCGGTTATGTTATGCTGAATAATGGGTTCATGATTTGATGCTATATTGATGCGAGAATCTATATGTTTTACATTGTTATTTGAACGTAAGTAATAATATTTGTTTATGCGAAGAACATATTAATGCATATTGAAGTCATCAAATACTTAAGTTGATCTGGGTAAATATGAAAGTAAGAGTAACTATAGAAGCGCGTAAGTGGTTGATTCGCCTAGTTATGGTCCACAAACAACAGTCTTAGACCTTCACGAAGGTCTAGAGGCCAATTAAGAGTATTATATCAACAAGCCCTAAAAGGCTTATCAATCTACGTGAGGGAAAAATTAAGGCATAAAAATGACATCACTAACATCTCTGGGTGAGGAAACTTGATTCCAACATCCCCCCATACTGCTTCAGGTGAGACTTTAGTATGCGCCCCACGGATTAATGCCGAAAGGGACAGTAATGTAGGGATTTGTTTGGAAAAATTAACGTTGAACCTAGGTCAGGCCCCTCTAAGCCAACACAATGTCTTGGCCTCAGCATGTTTAGATTCCATATCTCATACAACTCGATCTGTAAAGGAAGAGTGGGCCAAGGTGCCTTCTTCTTCTTGTGCAGTCTTGTTGACAACCCTGTTAAGATGTGATATGACACCTCTTGCATGACGAGCTTGTCAATGGAAAACTTTGGTAAAACATGTAGAGCCTTCTCCGCATTGTATATCTGTTGGGATAGGGTCTCCTGGGTCAGTTTTGGGGTTAAAAACCCAAGTTTTGATGTTAATTTTGGTAAACGATGTAAAGTTTCCACAAATTGTGGATGCGGAGCATGTAGATGGTTAGGAGTCAAAGGGGTTTTAGCCCCTTGTTTATGTGAAAGTTGAGTCAGTCTTGAGATCCATCCTCAGTTCGCGGACCATGGGATTGTATGTAAAAAGCTATAAATAGGTGTGTGTTAGAGATTCTAAGGATGGGGATGTCTAAGAGAGAAAAGAGGGGAAGTAAGAGTGGGTAGATAGAAGGATAAAGGCTCTGTAACTGAGTGCGTGAAGGCCTAAAGTAGAGTCTACATCTGAGTGCGCGGACCATTGTAGCTGAGTGCGCAAGGCAGTTTTGAGTCTGTAATACCATATTGAAGATCAATAAAGAAGACTGTTGAAGAATTACTGTGTTTATCTATCTACTTTTGTTATTTATGTTTGCGATATATGCTGTGATTGAATAATGTCTTTATGAAATAATGATATATTGAAGCACGAATCTATGGGATAAGTCTTAATAACTATACACAGTGCATGTTAAATACTTCCGCAAAGACTATAATACAATATTATGTTATATTTATTAAATACTTAAGTAGATCTGCATGAGATCAGATCTAGGGTTATTTTCTGATGCGTGTAAGTGGAGGATTCATCTATTAAGGGTCTGCAAAGACCTATTGTAGACCTTTGCGAAGGTCTAGAGGCCATTTAAAGGGAGTTGTAGAACCAAGCCCTAGGGGCTTATAGATGTGCGTGGAGGTAGATCTAGGGAAATAAAAGGACATCACATTGATCTATAGGCGCGAAAACTTGGTTCCATCATCCCCCCATACTGCTTCAGGTGAGACTTCAGCCTGTGCCATGCGGGTTGATGTTGAAAGGGCCAGTTGTGTAGGATTTTGTTTGGCACAATTAACTTCGAACTTGGGTCAGGACCCATTAATCCAACAAATGGTTCAGTTGTCAGGACCAAGATCTTCTTAAGGAGATGTGTGATGTTGCATCACTGGAATCTGACAAAGAAGGAAATTGAGAAGTGGTTGGATAGAAAAATTCATGAATTCATGGCGCAGGAGAACATGAATCCACGCGAAAGGAGCAGTGGTTGGATAGATACTGTGGTGTACGTAAATTCTTAGTGCGGACACAAACAATTCCTCTAGCCACAAACAAAAAATCTAAGGAAAATCTCCTCAAGCTAGAATCAATTAATAGGGCCTACCTCTTAGAACGCTATTCCGCTTGGTGACGATCCTACTTCCTCACTCCAGCTATTTTCTGTTTCCTCCTTCAAATACCTGAAACAAGAAAACAAACAACAACAACAACAAACATGATAACATACAATATTGTATTCAGCCTACTTAATAGGTCAAGGAACATTAAACCATAAATATGTAAAATAACACTTCATGTAGGAAATCAATCAATAATTGTATTCATATAATTAAAAAAGAGATTACAACCAATGCGTTGATGTTGCTAGTCTCCTTCGACATATCTGAGTTCCCACACTTCTACTAGCATCTCATGGATAGCCCCAAGAATGGAAGTTTTAAGGCCTCTTCCCTCTAGTTTCAAACCAAACCAAAACACACTATTATCCCTCAAACACACACTAGAAAGCTACAAGCTATAGATGTCTTGCTGATCATTCAAACACACTCCAAAACTAGTTTAGCTTGGGAAAAGAGAGGTTTATATAGCTTGGATGGATGGGAGATGGTTCCTCTCATCATGGGAGAAGGTGTTATCTCTTGAGTTTGTTCCATCCTAATAGGGGAAAGGAGCCTAAATTGACTTCCTCGGCTCCATCCGACCCAACCATCTACCAAACTTTTGTTATGAAGCTTCTAGAGCTGGAAGCTTCGACTCCATATTTAAAAAAATTTCCAAAAGAGGATTGGCGCAACCGGAAAAGGGATTAATCACTCCGTATGATGCTAGGGCTAGTTTTAATCTCTACAAATTGACATGAGGAGGAAACTGGTCAGTAGCGCTAGTCCTGTAAACTGGGATAAAAGGAAGATTCTTGGGAAATAATGCAAAGGGGAATTATTCCGCTCATGAAGAGGGACATACTGGGAGTTTCTTCATGATGGGAAAGCATGTAGGGTTCATTGTATAGGTCCTATAGGATCATGTTTGGGGAGTACAGGGATAGTGAAAAAATGCTGTGTAATAGATGCCCTCTAAAGCATGAAGGCTGAACTAGAGTGGGGGTGAAATGCTTTACAAGTGGATGTGGGGAACCAGGGTCCGTCATCGGAGAACCTGCAAGCAAGCATATATACATATACATTACTGAAAGCTCTAACAAATGATACATTAATCATGGTATGGATGTACCCATCTAGAGAATGATCATGTAAATGGATCCAAGGCATGGGCACAACCATCCAATAGAGAGGATAATGACGAAAATAAGGTTTGGTCACAACCATCCAATAATGAGAAGGATCACATATAATAACTCATGTTATGGTCACAACCATCCATCTGAAAGAGACATGTATATCAATGATCATGTCACATCGCCTCGCAACCTGGACTTGTGTAATCTTAGCCCAGGGTCTTGTGCTCCAAACAACCCGATCAAAGTACAAATCCTAGCATGTGAATGAATGTGTTGAAGTCAAACATGCTAGAAAATCACTTGATTACTGGTCAATGATGTGAATCGTTAACAAGTGTGAGAGAAACCACCAATAATGATAATGGCTCTCAAGGTACCAATAACATAGTTTACAGAATGTGAATAAAGGAATTGAAGTCGAACACTCGTGAAATCACCCAATCGAAAGCTAATGATGTGAGCTTGTCATCAAGTGCGAAGAACTTGCCATTAGGGTATGCAAGCTCTAAGGTACTGGAAGGGAGTCTCTCGGCTAGCTTCCTAGATAATGAGTTGAAGTCGATAGGAAGTGATCGCATCAAAGGAGGGCCATGATGTATCCCACATCATCGACACGTGACAAAGGGATGGAAATGATTTTTAGACGATACGAAGAATTAGGAGTAAGTGTAACTGCAGAAGGACTAACTCTTGAACATATCGGTGACACGACTCCGGAGTTTGGAAGGTTTTGGATCCATAGAATCAGTGGTCATGATGACGTGGCAGAGATCAAATGGAAGACAAAAATGAATGGCCCAACCCAGGAAAGTCAATGAAGAAAAGGAGGATATCCCAATCTGACGTGAAGCAGAAAGTGTTATGTTCAAGAGTGAGCTGCTGACACCACTAATAGAATTTCCAATTTCCCCCCACCATTTCTGGCGTGTACCCTAATTATGTTTTATCACAAGCTTGAAGGGGATAACATGTGCTTGCATTGTAAGTTTGTCCTTTGGACGAATCCAAGCTAGTAAGTTTAATGAGCCCTAGGAAGGAGAAGCTCACATTCGTCATGGTGATGAACCCAATATGGTTTAATATTTTAACGAGTCCACCAAAGGTGTAACTCGGTATCATTTTCATGTTTAGATAGTTTGAAAAAGACACGGAAAAGAAAACTCCACATGGTCCCATTTCGTACATTTGTGTCTCCTGAGCCCGAAAAGGTAGAAAATGATACTTGAGAGAACCGCTTGACCATTTCGGTCAAGGAGTACCTTTTTCATAAATAGTTCATCCCAGCCTGAAAAAGGGGTAAACGTATAGTGGGGGAACGATGTTTCACAGCCTTTAATGAGTTCAAAATGACAAGAGCTCGGAAATATTTTCGTGTTTAAAGAGTTGGAAAAGAGCTTGAAAGCAAACCTTCGATTTTATTCTCTTTTACGAGTCAAAAAGGGAAAAATACTCTGTGATATTTTCATTTGAGTTTTACAAGTGTAGAAAAGAGCTTAAACGTGACTCTAGTATCATCATTGATAATCCGTCACCTGTCGCTGCACAAAAAGGTAAATGCATTATCCATCTCCTGAGGGAAAAATAGGTCAAAAATAATTTAAAAACCCTAATATTTCATGAAAAATGAATAAAAGGAGGAAAAAGTAATTATTTTTAACATTTACCATTTTACCTTTGTGTGAAGAGCTTTTTACCCACTTGTGCCCTAGTTTTTCTGGAGCAGATTGTGGGAGATCCGAGAGGCCATTCGTTAAGCCGTCAGTTGCAGGTAAGAACTAAGACCTTAAGCTCCATTTTCATGCTTATTTTACCTGTTTTTAACCATTTTTTGGATTTTTTGAGGAGGTTTTGTCAAAAAAAATTCGCCCTCAGTCGGCGTGATTTCCAAGCACAGAATCGTGCCGATCAGGGGCTATGAAGATTTTCAAGCGCACCATCGGTGCTACTGCTTTTAAAACAGTCGTGTCGGTGCCATGAACAATTTTTTTTTCAAGTTTTTTCCTAATTTGTCCAATTAAATCCAAATTTTTCTAGCCAAAGATGTTTATTGACTTGATTATATGGTTTTTACAGGGAATAAATCGTGAAAAATGGTGGATTGGAAGGAACGTGAGCATGAGGATATTTCCACTCAAGCAATGGCTAACCCAAATTACTTGAATGCTTTGAGGAACTTTGGGCTCCTAAAATTCTTCCTTATACTAGGTCTACGGGCTCAACTCGAATTGTTATGGTATCTGATTAGTCTCTGGGACGTGAATCAAGAAGTTTTCATGATCTGTGACCAAGAACTGGAGTTGGAAAATTCAAACCTTTATTTCGTCACATGACTATCCCGAAGAGGGGAGCCAGTAAATCTATATGGGTCAAGGCCTACTAGGGAAAGTGTGACCATGCTACTTGCAGAAAACTGCCTAGAAGCACTCAAATAAAAAAGTGGTAAGATCGAGATCATGACTGTTTAGGATCTTGTGCTAAGAGTGTTATTGTTGACCATAAATAGAGTGGCTAGGGCCCAAGCATAGCATGAGACCAACAAGTCAAAGTTTAAGTATGCTATTGACTGTACGACACCCACTATCTTCAACTAGGCGGAAGCTGTGAAGGTCAACATGAAGCTCCAGTTATCAAAAGCTAAGGCGGGAAACCTGAAGCAGTTCTGCTATGGGTTTGTTCTAGCGACCTTCTTCCTTGAGCGGGTTCCACTTTTTCAATACCAGCTTGCTAAGGTGGAACCGCAATTGCCACGAGACCCATGGATGGTCCATTAGAGTGCGTTGATGCCCAGGATTACTGGGGGCCAACAGATGTCCTATAAGCCTGCGTTCTTCTTGTGGCTACAACGACAACCGATTGTAGTGGAGGATTTGCCTTACAGCGGTACTAACTTCCGTGGTGATCTGGATATGCCACTCCTAGAGGGGGATGATTATGATGATGGAGGTAAATACAAACCATTTTAAGTTTTTGAATTTTTTTTAATTGTTTTTGAGATATATGCGTTCATGACATTTTGATTTTATGAATGCAAATGTTGGACCAGAACGTCTTGGTGGGATGTCCCCAATTTCCAGGTGAGTTGCTAGATAGTTTTAGGTCACTCCTTATCAGGAAGGAAATGAAAATGAGGAGGAGATCGCACGAAACCTCGAGGGATTGACCCATGGTATCCCAAAGTATGCTCGGATGGGTGATGTACCACACCAGTATCAGAGGTATATGGTGGGGGTATCATATCAGATCCATTGATTGCTGACTCATGTATTGCGAGAAGTTACATGCTACCATGAGCATCATTAGTGCATAGGTCTAGCATTCCATGTTTTTGAGGCCTGTGAGCCACGGATGTATTTGAACACACATATTTTTTTTTTGGGTTTTGATGTATGAAAAACATTATTGACACACACACACACACACACACACACACACATATATAGATATAGATATGCTATATTTCCTTGCTTACTATGGTAAAAATGTTTTGTATTTTGCGTTTTTACATGTTTCGCAGATGTCTATGTAACACGTAATTAGCTAATGCATCTGTTAATGTATTCATGTGTCTAGGAATATGTTGATATGTAATGTAATCAAAATTTCTCTCCAGTAGATGAATACATAGAGACATTCTCAATATATGAGGGTTTCTGATGGAATATTGCCTGTTGAGTTGAAGAAAAACAAGCTGTGAATCAGGGTTGAAAACCAATCCTCGGATGCTAAGAGCAATAGGTTCTCACAACAGTTCGATAATTGCGCTATACTCAGTGATGTTATTAGTTGTTCAACCTAGAAAAATACCTTGAAGATCAATCAACTCACCATGGGGGTCATAAATGGTCCATGCCATGGATGATAGATTCCAGGTACTACGACAAGCACCATCAGCGAAACCGATGTGAGGAGACACTGACATCTGCAAAGCAGGAAAAAACATAATAAGCAGGAAAGTTGCTTGCAAAACAACATACCAAACCACACTATACAAAAATGAATAACACACTATTGTACAAAAGTAGCCATGCAAGATGACCTAAGCATAGTACGTTTTGAGAGAGTCCATGCTCAGATTCGGGTAATCAATCAACACAGACGAAAACTAGAGTTTTACCATTGTCATAAAGAGTAAGCATCAACTCGGCCAAATAATAGAGTAGAACTCATATAAGTTTGTGCACCCATGCCCCCTGGGCGAGGGAGGGTTACGAGTCATAATATGACAACCCCATTGCAATAATGGGAAATCGGTTAAAAATAGGGGAGGGAGAAAAAACATGAATCTATGAAGAGATAAAGGTGCCCCCAGTTGAAACATCTTGACAATGTTAGGAGAAACTGGCATGTCAATAGGCAGTAGAGAAGAGGACTTTGCAAGACACATAGACATGACCACCAGTCCAAGAAAAAATGAAAAAAGATGATGAGTGTCTTTCCAAGGTACTTCCTCCAGAGACATTACTTCCATGATACTCTCATCAGAAAGAAAAGTATCAGCTAAGGGATCAGGAGATTTTGAAGAACCAAGCCATGGGGATTGAGAATATGCATTAAGATATGTTATTGAAATAGGATGACTAGAGGATACCGAAGGTGAAGCCAAAACAATTTCCACATAATTAATTTCGGCAGGACTTAATGACATAACTTCTCCCCATGTATTAATAAGATCCGGTGAAGGAATGACCCAAGGATAAGTCTTGACCAAATCATGTTGACAGAGGCAACATGAGGAGGTGGGAGTAGAACAAAACCCATCAAGGTAGGATATTTAAAGAGTCTTTCCCCCACTCTCTCATAAGGAGAACCAGTGTGCTTGACATATGGAACATTGCCACTCGAGGAGGAAGAGGCAAAGAAGGACAGCTGGTCGACTATGAATATCTTCCCTTGATGGGGAAAACGAATCACACGGAAAAGGGAGGAGGCTACAACATGCATGGCATGGGTCCAGCTCCGTATGAGTAGAATATTGTAGTTAAGATTAGCGTCAACGATCTCTACTTCGATGTGTACTGTCTTTCCCTCCAAAGTAATGGCAAGGTTGGGAAGGACACCGAATGGTCGCGAATCACGTCCGTCAAAAGCTTCCAGAGTGTTAGGGGACTGGTTCAGAGTAGGAGAACCAATTTCCTTCCAACAAGTGACAGAAATGATGCAGGTAGAATCACCTTCATCGATGATGGTCCTATGAATGGTTTTCTCATTTATGATTACATGAATGAGAAAGGCAATTTGATGAGGTAAATGTGGAACGTGGTTTTCCAGGTCAAAACAGATGAGATTAGAGTCAGCTGGATCAATACCCCCAATAGCCGATAGTAATGATTTCCATTGAGAAGGACAACTTTGAAGGACCTCGAGAGCAGACATAGCTGATGGCGCCTGAGCCAAATCTTCAACAATGTTATAATGCTGAGTGGCTTGAGCATTGGGATTGTATGAGGACTTTCGTAGCACACCTCAAGAAGGTGGTTGAATGGAGGAATCAATATTAGTTCACTCTATATGGAGAGGACCAGAATTGGATGGGGCAAAAAGAAGAAGGGGTAACTTCTTTCTCTTTCCCTGCTATCGGGGTAGGAGTTTGATAATCTTTTGACCTGGTAGCCACATTAATCGGGGTACTCATCATGAAAACTTGTGAACTCGAAGAAGTGGATGACTGAGGCTAGTCTACCATTTGAGTCTGTTGGGATGGAAAGGTCTCTTTTAGGATAGCTAGGGTCCCTTTGAGCAAACAAATAACTTTAGATCGTCTGGGACAATCCTTAGTATAGTGATTGCCTCATAAATGAGGCATGGATATTTGGGCTTCCATTGGGAAGCATCACCAACAGACGACTTAGGAGAACCCTGTTTGGGCATCGAATTTACCCTTACCTTTGCATTTATTCTTACCTTTAAAGGATTTTTCTGCGACAATAGACTGGACAGTGTGAACCTCTAAGGTTTTACTAGGTCCAGATGAATTACGAGAGGAATCATTGGGAGTAGTGTTAGAGATCGACTTCTGTTTGGAAGAATATTTTGCAGGGGTCTGAGTCACTAAACCAATTACTCCATCAACATGAGGTGTAGCTAGATATGTAGATGTCATCAGATCAGATGATGGTCTGGGCACATCGGGTAACACATCATATAATGTGCTAGATTCTGAATAGACGAGGTCTAGATATTGGGCATGTGCGATGGCTTGTTCCTCAGTGACACATCCACCCATAACAATGTCCTCAGCAATCTTGTTGACGAATGATTTGGTGAACCACTCAGTCAACAACTGATCAACAATTTCAAACTTAATTAGATGGTGCCTATGTCTCCATTCATGGATGTGATTGAAGATGTGGGCTGCAGTGTCTTGCTTAAGCGATGTTAGCAAATGGGTGCCAGTTTCATAGTGAAATGGTAGATGGAAATGTGTGAGAAAGGCCATGGCGAGTGTAAAGTCATGATAGGTGTTTAAAGGTAACTTGATATACCACTTGGCTGTAGCACCTATAAGAGTTCATTGGAAAAGTTGAAGACGAATGGAATCATCAACGTAGGAATTCAAGGAGCACCAGAGGTGATATGTCATCATGTGGGCTTGTGGATCCTCTTTCGTTTTTCCTTCAAACTTTGGAATATCGCTCGGAATCTTGGACAAAATTGGAGGCCAGTATGGCGAATGATGAATTGGGTCATTCATAAGTCTAGACACATCTGGCAATTCCACTGTAGCTAAGAACAAAAATTGGATATTGAAAGGAATTTGAGGTCGATAAGGGGTCCCACTGGCGGTGCCTGTTTGGTCTATTCAATGTCTTTGAATTTTCAATCATAAATTGTCAACTAGGGTGCGTAGACTGATGAAGTACAGGTGAAAAATATGTTCTTAGAAGTTATTCATTAGGTCGTTATTTATTTGTCAGTATCTAAACTTAGGATGGATATGGGGGTGGTGTTTGTCAATTATATTAGTATCGTAATTCTTAAAAATGTTGGCTAAGTTTCCTAGGAGTTAATCTCTATCTAATTAATTCACAGATGATATGAGAGTGATCCTACTTGTATTAGATTGTTTTGGGATTCTTGATCCTAAATCTTTATGCTGCATCTTCTAATTCACTAAGTGAAAAAATAAACTTATTCTATTAGCTATGAAGAAATGTTGTCTGAATTCAATTGTTTAGGAGAGAACTCTCACTCTTTTACTTATTCAATTTTCGCTCAAACAAAATAATCCAAGCAATATCTATATTATGAATTAAACACACTTCAACTATGCTAGATAATAAGAAAATGAAATAACCATGTTGTACCAGGTATAAAGAAAATTAAATAACAGACTAAACTAGGTATAAAGAAAATGAAAGTACTTATGCAAATAACAACTCGCTAGCGAAATCATTATGCTGCATTTTCACACAAAACAGAGCATTTGAAGAATGAAAGGAAATTGTATTGCAATTGATTAAAACTTATCACTGTTTGTAGGGGCCCTCCACATAGCAGTTCATAGCTTCCAATCAACACAATGCATACACACAAAACCAATTCTAATCAAATGGAATTCACAAACTGTTCAAAATTACATCATCCGACGTGCACCCAAATCACTGGCGGCCATAAGTTTTTATAATAGGTCTCTGGCATAAATTCACGAGTAATTCAAGCCTAATATCTCTATCTTGTTGGCATTATGATGCATGTGTTGTACTTGATGGAAAACCACTTGTAGCAGAACAACTCACTTGTATATGGTAACTACATGAATCTACATAACTAGATGAATCTACAGGAGAGATTTCAGACGTGACAGAATGAATGGCAGTTGTGTTTACAGATGTGACAAAATGAAAGGAAATTCAAAGGAATAATTTCAGAAGTAATATGGCAAATTATAGTGTAACAGGTCTATTCACAGATAACAAGGCATTGGTACTGAAGATTAGGAAGATGGAAGTAAGGTCTAATGATCATAATAAAGAAGGTAAAGGAAAATGTTGATGTAAAGCAGTTTAAGAAGTATACGCAGGTCCATTTAGTCAAAACAGTGTATACACGCTTATCCACAGAAAAAAAAAGTGCGCATATGTATACATGCACTCCCACAAGAGGAAAAACATGCACATGTTGGAAAACCAAAGTTTTGGTCCGAGATATTGGTCCAAGGTTTTGGTTTGAGGTATTTGGTCCAAGGTATTTTGGTCCAAGGTATTGGTCCAAGGTATTGACCCTAGGTATTTGGTCCAAGGTATTGGTCCTAAGTGGTTTTGGTTTGAGGTATTGATAAAGGATATAAGTATATAAGGAGGATAAGATCAAAGGGTTAAGCGCACAAGTAATGAATATCTCATGAAGTGTTAGATCAAAAGTAGATATGAATGTTATGGGTTTCTGATGCTTTTCTTGATCTAGATTAAGTATGCACCTGAGTGTTTGATGATGGATGAGATCTCATGATGGATCATGATCATAATGACTTATAATTAAGTGATCTGATAATGGATGGGCTAGATCTGGTTGCTAACACATGTTTTATCCTTTATATGTGATGATATGGGTATGTCTGAAGTTGGGAATTGCAGCGATGTTATAAATAAATATTTTTAGATCTATAAGTTGGTTCGCTTTGGTGAAGGTGCATATACACGCTGGTTTGGCTCTTCCAAGTAGCGTATGCAAAATAAAATCTTGATGCTTAGGGATGACTTATATATTAGATCAGTACTGTTGCTTTGGTGTAGTTTTACTGTTGTTTGTCAATGATGTCTTCTTAGATCTGAAAGTAAAACTGAATGTATAAGGAAATTGAGTCTGATTGATTGATTGATTGAGAAAGAAGGGTGATCCTTGTTGCTATTGTTTAGAACTTTGTAATATGACAGTAGATCTTTAGAATGTCACTGATTGGTACAATTTTTGGTTTAGAGGTTTTATGATTCAGTATCTTTAGAGGTAAACGCAGGTTGGGCTAAAGTAAGTAGCGTATACACGTAGGTTGGCTTCATTGAAAGAGCATATACATTCTAACACATGCCTTTTGAGGTTACAATTAGTTCTGGTTGTTGATGCAGTGATCTGGGTTCAGATTTGTGTACTAGTTACAGTGATCTATCTGTTATAGTTGATTGGTTGAATTTGATTAAGTTTGAATGAATTGTTGATTCAATTGTGTTAGAGGTTCAATGAGTGTTTGATTCAGTTGTGACAAAGCTTCAGAGTTTTTAGTGATTGATTTTTTCAGTTATATCACAGATTGATGATTGAGTTTTAGTGATTGGTTGATGTAGATTTATTTGATGGTTTTATTACAGTGATGATGGATTTTTGAGATTCAATGTTACTAATGGGTCCAGTATGAAAATTTGATGAAACGTGACCTTCATAGTATAGTGTTGTGTACCAAGGGTATCCAGTGTGAAAATTAATGAAATGTGGTCCCTGGAGGATACTGAGGGTTGGAGCCTTCAGTGAGGAAGTCAAAGCTTCTTGCCAGTAGTGGCTAGTGATTTGATCAGGGGGTTGGAGCTACCTTCCAGTAGCAGCTGGAGAATGAGTGAAGGTTGCAGCCTTCTGTAGGTCGGAGCCTACGTACTAGTAAACATATTGGCTGGTATAAGAACTAGGGGGTTGTAGCTCCCTTTTGGTAGAAGCTAGAGAACGAGAGAAGGTTGTAGCCTTCTATAGGTGGGTGCCTACGTACTAGTATGATTTTGCACCAGTACAAGTTTGTAAACATATTTTCTTATTATTAAAAGAAGACAGATATGACAACAGCAGGTTGTTTTCACCCACATTGGGTTTCCACCTTAAATCTTGGTGTTCATGTGTGTTGCTTATGTGTGATGGTTTATTATGTTATTACTACACATGGTTACTGTTTAATGCTTAATAAAGTGTTGATGCATTGATTAAATATCAACATATGATGAATTAACTAAATAATAAGTTCACTAGATATACATTGGTTACCTTAAGAACAGTTGCGTGCACATGCGAGTTCCCTTCACTGAAGTAGCATATATAAATCTGATTATGGAAATGAAAAAGTTATTGATTTGTAAATACTGATTCACCCCCCCCTCTCAATATTATTTCCAACAATTGGAATCAGAGCAGGTCCTTTGGCAGAAGTTTGATCGCTTGAAGGAGAACCGTAGTAATAATGGGAAAGAAGCAAAATAAGAAAGCACCTCAAAACAATAAGACATCTAAAAGGAACTATGATAGTGGAAGAGATAATTGGCCACTATGTGGAAGCAACTCTTCAGATTCAGAATCACCTCAGAATGAAGATGAACAAGAAAAAGAATTATCAGGTATGAATTTATTGTCCTTTGGTGATACATTTCTCTGTTCATTTGAAGATAATGAATGTGACAGCGAAACAACTGAATTTGCTCTAATGGGTGAAAGAGAAAGAAATCAAATAGAGGCAGAATTTAAAAAGCTCACAGAGACAATTAGAGATCAAAAAGATCTAATTGATAAAAGGGAATGTGCCTACAAAGAAGAAGTTACTAGGTTAAAAGCCCAGTTGGAGGAAGGAAACAAAATAAAGAAGCAGTACAAAGAAAAGGAAGATCAAAGTCAAAGGCTGCAGGATGAAGTGACATCATTGAGAAATGAAGTGAATGAAAAGGAAACGACAACCAATGAACTTATAGAAAGAACCAACTACTGTGAAGGTCTTGAAGATATGGTTGTTTCTCTAAAAGAAGATCTCAAAAATTCAAATAAGCAGAATGAAGAACTACTCCAAGCATTTGAACAACAAGAAAATGAAGTTCTCGAATTAAGGAAACAAGTGGAAGAAGGAAGAAAAGCTAAAGAAATCATGAAGAAGTAGTATCTTGAAAAGGAAGAACAATATCGGGTTGAGGTAAATATCCTAAAAGGTAAATTAGAAGAAAAGGATAAACTTTTACGATTTCAAGATAGTACTAAGATTTTGGATGATATTCTTAGTAGTCAAAGGTATCCTGCCATCAAATCTAGTCTTGGTTTTCATGGAACTGTTCAATTTGAATGTAGCTCACAAACTGAAGCAAGGAACTCTAGTGCAAAATATGAAATGTTCAACAAAGAGATAAGAGGTCAACCCCATCAACAACCAAGGAAAGAAAGTCTTCAAAGAAAATAATTTACTCCTAACTATGGAAGTGTTAATCGATTCTTTCCTCTTATGAATAATGTTGAATGTTTTATATGTCATAATTTTGGACATGTTGCAGCTAGATGCAGAAGTAGAATGGTTCAAGCTAATAACAGTCACACAAAAAGATCATCAAATTTTAGGTACTTTAAGGGATATTGTTTTTCTTGCAATATGTTTGGTCACAAAGACATTTTGCTATTGAAGGAATATGAAACATATAAGATGTTATTCTTGTAACAAGTTTGGACATATAGCAAAAGAGTGTAGGAGCAAATTTCGGCCAACATACCAAAAGAAACAAACACCATCACAGTCCAAGGTATGGAAGAAGAAGGAAGTACAACCAGAAATATGTGGCATAGCTTAGTATGAAGATAGAACAGACTTGGGAGGAATTATGAAATATCAGTGTTCTAATTCTCATACGTAGTTATCATGAAGACAACTCACGTATATACGTGAGTTAGAAGATGCACAATCATGTATATGTTGGTTTGATGAAGAAGCAGTGGGACAGACTCAGAAAAATGATCTGATATGGTTCAAACAATTATCAATTATATTTTATGTCTTGATGATTGATGACTACAGTCTGTGGATGTTACTTAGAAGTGATTTTGATTCTCATATTTTGTTGATGAATTCATGTATATATAATTGATGATGATGCCTTGATATTTCTTACTGATATATGCAATCATCAGATCTGACAGTAAACAGGTGGCATAGGTTTATGGGGAGAAAATTCTATGCTTCTAATAATGCATTGTTGGCATTATGTTTAGAAGTATTTGGCACCTAATGATTCTTATCAATGGTGTAATGCTTATGTGGCTAAATTTTTTAAAAGATACATTATGCTATGTTGTGATTATGAGCTTCCTACGATGAAGTCTCAGATGATACTTGTATTGCTTGGGGTTACATAGTTGTTATTCAGATTAGATTTATGGATGATTGTGGATGATGTTTTGATAATTCATATAGTACATATATGTTTCTTACATGGTGATCTTCATAAGGACAAGGAGAAGTACAAAGCTTGAGTAAACAACTTCATTATTTGATGATGAGCCACTCATTTCTTTTATGCTGCTGTCATCATGCCTTCAAAGATGCATAAATTCCATCTGGTGCAGTTACGATGCAAGATTCCTATAGTTCTTTTCTCTCACATGGTTGAGGATTATTGTTGTTGATGATATCAAGAAATATTGACAAATGACTATGAGCTTATGGTTTTCTAGATACATATTGTTGGAAAAAAATTATGATTGGATACATGGATAATTACTTAAGTTTCATATTGATAGATATTGTTGGTTAGCCAAGTGAATGGTGTTGTTATAGGTTCCATATCCATTTGGAGACATGGCTTACTTAGTCACGTAATGATGACGACTTCTTGCTTTATGATGATAGGCTTTATGCTCACATATGTTGATTATCATGGTTGATGCTTATCAAATGTGGGATGTTTCCAAGTGATGTTACATGGTTGATATATTGAGGGTTATTGTGGAAAGATCATGCAGTTCTTGATGATGATGCTATGATCATATATGATGAATATGGTGTTTTCACATACATATGATATGATGTGAATGATTTTGTGTTATTGCTTGGAGATATGACATATAAGGTTATGATAAGTCTCTTTCTACTAAGGAAAAAAAGAAAGTTGATCTTGATGAGATCGAGAGGATGAGTTGATATCTATATGCAACATACTTTGTCACTAGTTGATGATAACTACATGGTCATATCTTGGGAACTAATGATGGACATATACATGTTGCTGGTCTGGATGTTGCTGACAGATGCTTGTGGTACAAATCATACATGGTGTATGATAGTTGACGACAACTATCATGGTCTTGTTTAGATCTTTGGTCTCTGTTATAAATATCATTCGATGTAAAGGTCACATAAAGACCCATGATGTATTATGTCTTTGTCTGTCGTAGTCTTTTAGTGAGTCCCTCTTGGTCATATGATGTAATTTGTACCCCCACTATGCATGGGAAGGATGATGTAATAATCACTATATTTCAGTCATGTATAAACAATTGGTATATCCCCACTTAGTTGGGTAGATGAGTCAAATTTGGTATATCCCCACTTGGTTGGTAGATTGATGTATGTATGAGTCATTGGTGATAGGAAGGTCATACTCACATAGTTGAGTTATAGAGTCATGTTGTTCTTTTGGGAAATATTTTTGCAGACTCTGCATGTGCTCTGGGGGAGCATGGACAGTATAGTGCATCTTAGCATGTACAAAGGGGGAGTTTAATTAGAAAATTCAACATGTGCCTAGGGGAGCATGTTCAATGTTTATATTCAGTTATTCATATATGAAAATCTTCATTTTGGTTAGCCCTTTGCCTTTGATATCAAAGGGGTAGAATATCTTGGTCTGCCCTTTGCCCTTGATGTCAAAGGGGGAGAGTATTTTAGTGTTGCTTGTTATCTCTAACAGCTTCTACAACTTGTATTAATCAACACCAACATGGTTGCCATCAAGTCCAAAGCGGGAGATTGTTGGAATTATGATGCATGTGTTGTACTTGATGGCAACCCACTTGTAGCAGAACAACTCACTTTTATATGGTAACTAGATGAATCTGTTAGAGCCTAGATTTTCCGTAGGCTGGAAAGGCAAGGGTCTAGGTCCACATCAAACCATGCTCAGCCTCGTAGCTAGCCCTATGAGGACAGGAGAGGGCTCTCTCCGGGTCGATCTCGGAAAAAGACAAGTGATGGGGCTCGAGATGATTGAAATAAAAGATAATTTTAGGCTAGGTATAAATTACAAGGGTTTGATTTGAGTTTTTGGGGGTTTTGTGTTGGAAACAGGGGAAGGCAAATTGGGCTCGGGGATGAGGCACAGTTTCTGCAGAGTTCTGATTGGGGAAAGGAAGGAAATCGTTTTGATGCTTTAAAGTGAGTGAATGGATAGATCAGACTGGTGAGGAGCTAAGGAGATCAAGAGAGTATCAAGAATTCTCCTTAAACAGATGAAAACATGGAAATTTAAACAAATTCAAAGGCAAAGCATAGCAGTTAATGGATTCTACCTTAATCACTCATTTGTTCAAATTCAGAAGAAGAGATAGGAAAATGATACACATAACACTAATGAAATTACAATTACTTAGAGAAGAACACCATCAAAACATAAAGCCACATGGATCCCAAATAATGTAGCAAAACCCTGGTCTTTCCTTAGCCAAAAATGTAGAGATAGAATGTACAATGATATGCCAAAGCAATCCCTAGTGTCCAACCCTAAAAATGGCTTAGGAATTACATGATATAGACTAGCCCAACCCATTCCCTTGCCTCTAGGGGTCTAGCTCATCATTCTAGGAGCTATTTCAACCAATTCTAAACAAAGCACTAAAATCTAGGCAATCAAAACAACTTGCCTCTATAAGGTAGGAAACTGATTCATTCATTAAATTTTCACTTTTTAGTGAATGAATCCTCTATAACAAGTAAATAAGTGCCAAAATTACATCATGTTTATCCAATTACATTAAGATAGATCAAAAATTACATCAAAAAGAAAAACTAGTCAAACTGGCCGAATTTCTGAGCTGGAAGGTGAAAAATTGAGCAAAAATCCTCTATGTGCCGTGCCAAATCCTCTATGCGTCACGCCACTTTGAGACTTATTTTGAGGTACTTCCTGAAGTCCAAATTGGGCCCAAGATAGTGCATTGGAAATCCCGGCCTGTCTACTTTCCAACCCAAGTGGAATTTTTCAATTTGGATGTCATTTTCCCCTCCAAAACTGCAATCTCCCAGGACTGCTTCCTGTGTGTCAAAATAGGGGCAGAGAGGTCATTTTGTGAGTGTTTTTGACCTCCTGAGGACTCAAAACTTGCCCAAACTTCTTGGCCATGCACCAGAAGTCATGATTTTTCATGCCAAATCCAATGATGTAAAATTTTTGCAATTTGGAGCTCCCTAGAAAAAGCGCGCGCGACGTGGCGCAACACATAGGGAGAAAAACCCTGTTTTTTGTGCCAAAATTTGTCAAAATGCCAAAAATGCCACAAATTTCTTGAAATTTGGGCTGGAGATTCGTCATTAAGTGTCATTCTAGGCTAAAGAGGCTTTGGCCGATATCTGAAGACGATCAAGCTCCGTTTGCCTCTTTTGCTTCCTTATTGCCTTCTTTAGTTTTTCCTTTAAATTCTTGATTCGTGCCTTGCAGACCTTGTTTAGTGCCATGTAGTGGAAAGCCATGTGTCTCAGAAATGCATGGTTCTTATTAGCCTTGTCTAGCAGTCTCTCCAAGTGGATGTTGATTCTCTCGAGATTAGACTCCCGATCCTCATTAATCTCTTGCTCTAATGACGTGAGCTCAATTCTTCTCCTTTGTGTAGCTTGGCGATTCTCGCGGATGTTTTGTAACTCCATGATTGCTTGCTGATATTCAAGCTGCTTGTTCCTCTGCTCCAAGTATTTCATAGTCCACTTAGCTCTCTCCAAGTCAAGGGATAAGGCTTGGATCTCTGTTTGCTTCTCCTAGATGATCTCCCTAAGTTTGGCACTTTGTGGGCCCGTATCTGTATCATCATCATGAATGAGAATGAAGTTAGTCTCTTGTTCACCTGAAGGCCCCTCATCCTGCATTAGCCTCTTGCCTTTGTCCTGTACTTGTGATGCTGATGGAGGAAGCGAGGCCCCTTCCATGCCGGGTGGAGATAACACTCGCTTTGCTGATGCAAACAAATGTCTAGTGCCCCTCTGATATGTGATGAATACCGGCACACTAACGGTCTCATGGTGCTCATACTGATGAGAAGGCCCACCTGTTTCATGCTTGACCTCTGATAATCCCTGTGAAGCTCTGAAGAAGTCATGAGAGATGAAATCATCCCAAGTGATGCCCTGTAATCCACACTGCTGAACCACCAAAATCTTAATAAGATCAAAATGATAAACACTGTTAAGTTGCTGCTGAGGGGTTTTGAGGGATTTGATGTAGGATTTGACGTATAGGGTTAGGAATTGTTGTGTAGGGTTTGAGGTGTGAGATTGGAGAATTTGGGACAGAGCATTTAGGAGAAGGAATTAATGAGCTTAGGGGGGTAGAAAATTAGGGAATGATAAAAACAAGGGAGGAATGGGAAGGAGGAGTGACTTTGGTAGCAAAATAGTGAATTGTGGAAACCACAAAAATTTCTTTTGAGGCACGTTGAAGTAGGGTTTGGATTTTTGTTTCAATCATTAGCATCCATAAAACCACCACCACTCAGCACAAAAATGGATGAAACATCAAGATGTTGACCCTACTTGGAAAATCCACGCAAATAAATGGCAATTTGGAGAAATTTCAAACATTTTTGGGCTTTGGACTGTATGCGCCGCGCCGCATACCCAACGCTTCGTGCTGTCCCAGTGCGCTGCGCCTGAGGAAATTTACACTGGGTTTCTCCTCCAAGTGCGTCGCGCCTCTCCAGTGCGCCGCGCCACCTGCTCTATGTGCTGCGCCGACCCAGCTTCACCCAATTTCACTCTTACGCAACAAACTTGCTTTGAATAGTTTACTCTTTTCTTCTTGGCATGAAAATGAATTTCTCAAAATGGAAAATATCTCATATAGCCATGGATTTTGATTTTTCTTTTCTCAAACTCATTTTTGTAATGTTTACACTTTGGCACTTTTTCACAAGTAATACAAGCTCTGTCTTTTTGTTTCCTCTTTAATTTTAGCTTGAATGATGAATCTTTCGGTTATTTTTTGCAGGGATAGCTGACATAGAATTTGGCAAAGGCGACCAGGGCTGTGTCTGAAGAATTCAACAACTGAAAAAAAAACTTTTAAAAATTTACAAAAACGAAATGTCGACTTTTCTTCAAAACAGAGTTTTGAAGAAGAGTCATAATCCATCCATATGATGATGAAAATCTTTGAATGATAACTTTTTAAGAACCTCCCTCTGGCCTGCTAGCTTTATTGGACATTGTGAAGACACAATTTGTGAAACCCTAGACCTAGTGACTGAAAATAACTCTTGCTGATCAAAAGACACGAAAACTTGATTTGATGAACATACCTGAGCCAACATGGATAAGGCATGAGGGGTAATGAATGACAAGACCCTTCTGTCAGATTATGGCATGCCCCTAGCGGAATGTAGATGATTGAGCTGAATGAGACACCTAAAAATGAAAGGCAACAAAAGAGGTTTTGATCTCTGAGGGAGGGCTGAACATACCAACTCTAACAGAATTTACAGGAGAGATATCAAACATCACAGAATGCATGGCAGTTGTGCTTACATATATGACAAAATGTAGGGAAGTTGAAAGGAATCATTTCAGAAGTAATATGGAAAATTATAGTGTAACAGGTCTATTCAGAGATAACAGGGCAATGGTACTGAATATCAGGAAGATGGAAGTAAGGTCTACTGATGTAAAGCAGTTTAAGAAGTATACACAGGTCCACTTAGTCAAAATAGCGTATACACACTCATCCATAGAACAAAAAGAGTGTATGTGTATACACACACTCCCACAGGAGGAAAAGCACATACATGTTGGAAAACCAAGGTTTTGGTTCGAGGTATTTGGTCCAAGGTATTTTGGTCCAAGGTTTTGGTCCGAGGTATCTGGTCCAAAGTATTTTGGTCCAAGGTTCCAATGTATTTGGTCTAAGGTATTGACCCTAGGTATTTGGTCCTAAGTGGTTTTGGTCCGAGGTATTGACAAAGGATCTTAGTATATAAGGAGGGGAAGATCAAAGGGTTAAGCACACAAATAATGAATATCTCATGAAGTGTTAGACCAAAACCAGATATGCATGTTATGGGTTTCTGATGCTTTGCTTGATCTAGACTAAGTATGCACCTGAGTGCTTGATGATGGATGAGATTTAATGATGGATCAGGACCATAATGACTTATCATTATGTGATCTGATAATGGATGGACTAGATTTGATTGCTAACACATTTTTTATCCTTTATATGTGATGATCTGGGTATATCTGAAGTCGGGAATTGCAGTGAAGTTATAAGTAAGTATTTGTAGATCTATAAGATGGTTCACTTTGGTTAATATGTGTATACATGATGGTTCGGCTCTTCCAAGTAGCGTACGCAAAAGAAAATCTTGATGTTCATGGATGAATGATCTATCAGATCAGTAATGCTTTTTTGTTGCAGTTTTACTGTTGTTTGTCAATGATGTCTTCTTAGATATGAAAGTAGAACTGAATGTATAAGGAAGTTGAGTCTGATTGATTGATTGATTGAGAAAGAAGGGTGATCCTTGTTGCTATCTATTTAGAAATCTGTAATATGACAGTAGATCTTCAGAATGTCATTGATTGGTAGAGTTTGTGGTTCAAAGGCTTTATGATTCAATATCTTTAGAGGTATATGCAGGTTGGGCTAAAGTAAGTAGTGTATACATGCAGGTTGGCTTCATTGAAGGAGTGTATACATTCTGACACATGCCTTTTGAGCTTACAGTTTGTTTTGGTTGTTGATGCAGTGATCTCGGTTCAGATATGTGTACTGGTTACAGTGATTTTTCTGTTCTAGTTGATTGGTTGAATTTGATTAAGTTTGAATGAATGGTTGATTCAGTTGTGTCAGAGGTTCAATGATTTTTTGATCCAATTGTGATAGAGGTTTAGAGGTTTCAGTGATTGATTGTTTCAGTTATATCAGAGATTGATGATTGAGTTTTAGTGATTGGTTGATGCAGATGTATTTGATGGTTGTGTTGCAGTGTTGATTGATTTTTGAGCTTCAATATTACTAATGGGTCTAGTATGAAAATTTTATGAAACATGGCCTTCATATTATAGTGTTGTGTACCAGGAGTATCTAGTGTGAAAATTAATGAAACATGGTCCCTAGAGGATACTGAGGGTTGGAGCCTTCAGTGAGGAAGTAGAAGCTTCCTGCTAGTAGTGGTTGGTGATTTGATCAGGGGGTTTGAGCTCCCTTCCAATAACAGCTAGAGAACGAGTGAAGGTTGTAGCCTTCTGTAGGTCAAAGCCTACGTACTAGTAAACATATTGTTTAGTACAAGAACTAGGGGGTTGTAGCTCCCTTATAGTAGAAGATAGAGAACGAGAGAAGGTTGTAGCCTTTTGCAGGTGGGTGCCTGCGTACTGGTATGAGTCTGCACCAATGCAAGATTGTAAACAAATTTTCTTATTATTAAAAGAAGACAAAGATGACAGTAGTAGGTGGTTTTCACCCACATTTGGTTTCCACCTTAAATCTTGGTGCTCATGTGTGTTGCTTATGTGTGATGGTTTATTCTGTTATTACTGCACATGGTTACTGTTTAATGCTTAATAAAGTATTGATGCATTGATTAAAGATCAACATATGATGAATTAACTGAATCATAAGTTCACTAGATCTATGTTGGTTATCTTAAGAACAGTTGCGTGCACATGCGAGTTCCCTTCACTGAAGTAGCGTAAATAAATTTGATTATGGAAATGAAAAAGTTATTGATTTGTAAATACTGATCCACCCCCACTCTTAGTATTATTTCCAACATATCTTATCTAAACTTATATCGCTAAAGCTTCGTTTTGTTATTCCGAAATCAAAACGATGAGGTTTCAATCGAACTCATATTCTGTTTTGCATTAATTCGACGGTTGACTCGGAGTTGGACCATGATCTCCTGCGCTTATCTTAATGCACAATTTCAAGGGGATAGGAAGGGATCCATGAGGGAGCCATCCTCTATCCATCTGCACCCTTCGCTGCTGACCTGGAACTCCAGAACCTCGCAAACAATGGAGACAGCTACAGAAACCTGGATTAGCTAAAAAAATAGATTGATTCAGTAGCCAATTGCAAACTTTAACAAAACAATAGGGTATAAAGTTAAATATGAACAAGAAGACACATTATTACATACATTCATAAAAGCCTTGTGGATATGGCTTTATTTAGGTGGTAAATATATAGGAAAAGAGAGGATCATTAGGAAAAAAGGATGTCATGGTAGGACAATCTCTGGACTCTACATTCTCCCGAATTGGAGATTTTGTATGTCCTCATACACTTCTTCCCTGTCAGTCACTTGTGCCTCTTGCTTAGCATCTCCATGTTTCATTGTTTTCTTCTTTTTGGCAGTGATCGCCATTCTAGGCTTTCTCATGAGAATTTTGTACTTTAAACTGATAGTCTCTCTCTGCATAATTATGTTTTCCTTCTTCAACTTTTTGTTTTTCTTATACGGCAAGCTTAGATGAAGGATCAGATTTTCACTCTTTGCCATTTGGATCTCACTTTGTGTCTTCAATGCTTGATTCTCATTTTTGAGATACCAGTTCAATGTTTCTAGCTCAAAGATCTCCTGCTTTAAGATGTTTTAGGTTGATTGTTCATTTACCTGATGGCTCCCTTCTCCAGGGCTCTCAATTTTTTCCTTTGTTGTTGTCCCTTTTCTTTCCAGTGATTCTATATAATCATATATTTCCTGCAGACCAGGATCAATACCTGGACTATGCACTGGGTTCTTAGAGGTGAGCTATAAGGCTTTGGTGATACTCTTGGTGATGTTCTTGGTGACACTTTTGGAGAATTTCTAGGGCTTTCAATTGGCTCATGCCCTATTGGCTCCTTCTCTGTTGGCTCATTCTCTGGTGTCTCATTCTCTATTGGCTCCTTTTCATTTGGCTCATTTTCCTCAAGATTAATGTATTTTGTAGTTTTTGAGGTTGTCTGTGGGATCGTGCTCAACCTTTTTCTCCTCCTCAATCCCAGGGTTTGTATTTTTTTGTAGTATCCTCCTTTTATTCTCTGATTTTTCTTCTAGAGGAGGGGTATTAGTTTTTGAGAATTATTCTTTACTTGGGTTGGCTTTATTTCTTCTAGGGTTTCCCCTCTTCATTTTCTGCAAAATCTTTACTATAGGCAGATCTTCTTCTGATAGTTCTATCTAAGTCCGAGGTATCTACTCCTTTATCACTTCTATGGTTCTCTTCCTTCCTCTGAGGGCCCTACTGCTACTTGATTTTTCTAGGGATTTTTCTTCAAAGTGGCTCCTCACTAGGAAACTCTCCTAGTTATCCCCTATACTTTTGACATGAAATTCGACCAATATTTTTATCAGGCCATGATGATACATGGTGTTTTCTATATACTAAATTTTCTTCTGAATGTTTGTAGAAATTTTCTCGAGGCTATTTAAGAGGAAGTAGGGAAGGTTCATCTAATGGTATTCAAGGAAATGCATCATCATCCTAACATGATAAAAACACATTTGTTGAAACCTACCCTCACAAGTGACAAAATTCTGAAGCACAAGTAATAAGTTTCTCCATTTTTTTTAAGAGAAGTGTTGGGAATACCTTTCTTGTAGACTGTAGTGTCCATGTTTGGATTCTTGAGGAAGACCTTCCAATCCTCGCTATCAATCCCCCTATTTTTAAACCATTTTTCTCCATTCCTTGGCAGCTTGGTAGCCTTAGCGATCATAGACTTTGTTATTGTGAGCTTAATGTCCCCAATTTCGGCTTCAATTCCATCGAATGAGCATGCAAATGTCTTGGTTACTTCCTTGTGGAAGTCGTTAAAATTTTCAATGAATTGCAACCATTTTCTCCTTTGCATCAACTCCCTAGTTTGTGGGTACCCCTCCAAGAATTGCTTCCCTATTGGCTCAGTTCGAACAAGTATCCCCATTCCGAAGGATTCCTTGCCTCAAAGATTAGCTACCTTGACAGGAAAATGGAGCTGGTAGGGTTTGCTAGATGGTGGAAAGATGGAGTGGCTATGAAAGTTTAGAGGAGTGTAAGAATAGGGAAGAATGGATAGATTATCATAAGGATTTGTTGTGGCCAGCAAAAACCCCCCTTTGTTCATTTAAGTGTTGACCAAAATACTAAATGAATGGGGACCCTTAGTTAATTTTTTTAGGAAAAACAAGAGTTTCCTTTCCTCAAAATAAGGTTACCATGATAGGCTTAGGTAAGTCTTTTGAATATTTTAAACCTAAGTCTATGATAAGGAGAAAATCTTTAAAGTTGCGTTGCAAAAAGATAGGAAATACCCCATTTCTCTTTAAAAATCGGTATGCGCAAGATCCTCGTGTTAAGAATAACATCGCGTCGCAACAAACTAATACTCATAAAGAAAAAATTAAAGATTCACCGATCTGCGATAACGCCGATTGCAAGATCGCATATCGCAGAAATGAGCCGGCAAGATTTGGCAAACATCAAACTTCTGCGATCTGCGATGTTGCGATCACTGCGATATCACATCCTCGCGATCTGCGATGGTGCGATTTGCGATGGAACGATATGCGAGGTTACGTAAGAAAATCATAAATCACTTCATTACGAATCCTTCGGGCACACCATTCAAAGAAAAGCCACTTACCATAATCTGACTCGAAATCATGCGCTTTTAATGATAGTAAATGAATTAGTTGTCAGTTATTAAATGAATTAAAGACGCGTGCCTTCGTAGAGATTTACTTCACGTAAGGTGGCATATTTGATACATCTGTTGCATTTAAAACTCTCCCATCACCTTTCTGGATCAGTCATTTCCATTTCACTCATAATCTGTAGGAACGAAGAGCTAAGACGATTCAAACACAAAAGCAGGAAGAAATGGGAAAGAAAAATAAAGCTCAGAGCTCCGAAGCGAAGGAAAAGATGAAGGAGATGGCACCTTTGTATACAGACACAGCCTGTAACAGAGACGCAGGGATATCAACATGGGAAAGCATGTACAGGCTGCTAGAAGAGGAAAATCCTAGAATAATGAAGGTTGCTGCTGTCGCGGGCTCACAACGCTCTTCTGAGGCGTCCTTAGAGGAGCTAGTATGTTCATTTCTTCACAGGATAGCGGCAAGACCCAGAATTCTACCATATACGGATATGATCAAGTGGATACTTGATGATGCAGACATGAACAATAGACAATTCAAAGTTCAAGGACACGGGCTCATCGGATCATTTGCTGCGCAAGATTTGAAGCTTATGTATCATCTTCCTGAACCGCATGCGACTTATAATGCACAATTCGTTAAGAAATTCGCGGCGGAGAACCCAGACCTATCAGAGACTACTAGAGATTGGTCTAGAAAAGAGGAGCCGCTCAAAAAGGACAGAAACGGTATGTACATCACTGGTTCCCTCACCTCTCCAAATTGTTTTGCCGCGGCCATGCTTTGTAGGTTATTTGGGATGCCGGATATCAATAAGTTTTCGTCTGAATGGCTACCATTAATTGATGCTGCCACAAACGCTGATATTATAGATTGGGCCAAAATCCTTTCTGATAATCTATACACGGTTGTTATCAATTACCGGTCTAAAAGATCCTCGTCTCAAAGGATCTATCCTCCTTTTTATCTGTCTGCATATGTTATGGATTCTATTTGTCTTGTGTCTAAATTCCCTATTATGGGTTGGAAATGGACTACCCAGGACCAATTTCCTATCCATGTTTATCATAAGGTGTTATGGGATTCTCAGTTCGTCCCTCACTTCTACCAGATTTTCCACGGGCTTATTTTGCCCTTGTATAGAATAATGTATGATGAAGACCCCCCGAGGTGCTCTCCCGAGGCACAAATTGACATCATCCCCATCGCGAGATGGTTCGGGGAAGAATGGTTTACTTTATTAGAGTGTTTGGAAGAACTATACCTCCACATGTCCTACCTCTATATATCCCTGATAAACTTTTGGCTCGGGAAATTGCTTACCAGACCTGTTCAGAAGGCGGCCTGACCAAAGACCTAAAGGACAAGAAGAAGGCCATATGGCCTCAATTTCCTGGAGCTTGTGGGGCCTTCTCATTGTTCGATGTGGGACACGCTTTCGCCGAAGTGGAGAATGTGACGTGTCTTCAATTATTTAAATTCCCAGCTAGGCCATTTGACCCAAATGATGTTGCCCAAGATTTCACAACGAATGTCAAAATAAAAGTATTTGCTGGAAAGAAAGATTTGTTTGATGATTTGTTTCAGAGTAGAAGTTCACTCCAAGAAATTTTGCGGGAAGCTCGATCGAGGTTGTCTCCAGATGACCTCCAAAGATTCATGTTATACAGGGAAAGAAGGCTGGCCAGTATTCCTCTAGAGAAGCTGCGACTGCCTGCTAGAGAACCAACTCCAAGTATTAGCCTCAGCGAAAACTCTAGCACTTCCAGATCTAAATCCAACGCTGCACAACGAGTGCCTGAACATCCTAAAGAGTTTGGATACGACCAAGGAAAAAATGAAGAAACAACTAAAGATACAGCTCAGTCAAGTGCAATGTCTCAACAGCAAGTTATCGCCTCCCCGCCAAGAGATGTCCCCCCTCCTGTCATCGAAGCACCACTCGTCACAACAGAACTGGACAAAGAATGGGAAACCTTCAATGAATTGATCAATCTTGAAGGGCAAGCCCAAAAAACACCTGTGAACAATACACAGGTAGTGCAAGAAGTGGTTCTGACCATAGTCAGTAGTGTCACAGAAACGGAGCACATTCCTATCGCTCCACCTTCTGAGCTTCTACTTAATGTAGAAGAAATTCCCCCACTGGATGTATTCTATAGTCCCAAACATAAAGCAGTTGTAAGGAGACAGAGGAAGAAAAGAAAACTAGAAAATACATTGTCACAAGATGTTGAACATTTGGACGTCTTATGGAAAGACCCCAACAATAACCCGACTGAAAATATTACTAAGCTGTCTCAGATCGCAGGAGCATATGCTTCTGCAACTATTGATAAAGCATCAGAAGTTCAGCAACTATTGAAAGAACAAGAAGATCAGATACAGCTGCTACAACAACAGTTGCAACAAGCCAATGCTAATACTGAAGCTTCCAAACAGCTCGAGAAGCTGCAGGAAGACTTTCAACAGATCCAGATAGGCTATCAAAGAAGTCTAGACGAGAAAGGAAAACAATTGTAGACTTTACAAGAAATGCATAAAGATGAGCCTAAGCTGGCAGAATTTATTTTAGAATCTATTGGCTTAAATGAGCAACTACTGCAGCAACAGGAAGAGTTGGGACGTAAAATATCATAGTGGACTCACTATTGCGATCTGAGCGATAAAATCACCAATCAAGTGGTAGACTTGCGGAGTGACTATGATCAGAGTGACAAAAGGGTGATGGAATACTTAACTTGGCAGGATGATGATGAAGGGAAAAGAGCAGGTGCACCCAGGATAAACGAAAATCATAAAGAATTACTCTTTAATAAATGGGACGATCAAATCAGGCGGAGCGAGCAGCGGAGACAGTGGCTACACAGGCAAGCATTCTTATCGACTGTGTAAATGAGAATTTACACAGGGCCAATTTAATTGCAGAGAACACCCCGGGGTACCTACCAAATAAGTTACAACTGGAAGCATAATGGAAGCAGAAAGCACAGGCAAAGGGGAGAGCATATCCAAGCATTATCCAGGTTGAATTGGGAATGTTACTGGACGTACTTGGTCAAGCCACACAGCCAATGGATGACGGTGAAATGCATCAAAAACGCCGCCGAAAGAGTAGTGCCAGCTCTCGTAGATGTTTTTTCCGCAGCCCAGCTCAGCGCAGAAATCAGTCAGCCGACTCTCCTCAAGCCCATGCTGAACACTTGCAACTTTAAGGACCAAGTTCAGAAGTAGCCATATTTAGAATGTTGTTTTTTCTTTTAACTAGATTAGAAAAAGGACGGTCATTTGAAACCGCATCCTAAATTTTGTAATAATACTATTATTAGAATTAGGAAGTATTATTTTAACCCTTCTCATTTCATTTAGAGAAGGGTCCAGAAATTTGTCAAAAACTTGTCCTCGGAACATGCACTTCTGCACCCTCAGAGGAGGTTTTGATGAATGGATGGATTGAGATTTATTAATGTTTGCATTTTAATGTCTGCTACTGATGTTGCACTTTTGTACTCTTAGTAGATGTTAGAAAAAGTAGAGATAAATCGTTGTTGCTTGAAGTTTATGGGTAGGATTAGTCATAAATGGTACTTTTATCTCTTGACCAATTTCTGCTTATATTCTTAAAGTGATATGCAGTTTTCAGTTGTTTATATGTTAATGCATGAATGTGTGAGTTACCATTTGGCACTTCTGTACGGTGGAGTCATTTATTTGTGTTTGATATATGAATAACTTATTATGCGATATGTTGTTCACAACTGTTTTACTTAAATTTTTATGCAAAATGGTTTATCTTAATTGATTTCTATTCTTATGATAGCTGAATGATCTTTATTACCAGTTATTGTTCGAAATCTCTTTAGATTGCATAATAGAAGAAATACACCCCGGGTTAGCGTAGATTAGATGTGTTGTTTCTCATTAGATTACAATAGCATAGAGTTAGTTTAGAAGTTTGAATTAAATCAGCTTAAAATACTCCTAGATCAGCATCATCCAACTCTACACACACACACACCCCTTAGATTGGGAAACTGGTCCCATTATCCCCAGTCGGACCCACTATACCAAAGGGATAAGAAGCTGCCAACCAAGGTCCGGACCGGGTGGGTATCCCCCTTGTTGTCGACCCGATTTTCGGGGCTTCAACATATTTGGCGCTAGAAGGAGGGCCTGAACATAGTGTCTGTTGGAATGATTTTCAATTGTAAAATTTGAATCAGGATGGCTGCTCGTAAAATTCCTATTTGGAGTTGCATCCATGTTCCTACCTCTTCCAACACTCCACCAGAAGTGGTAAGACTCTTGTCTCAGGTAAAATTCAATGGTAAGAATAATTCTTCTGCTTTTAATCATGCTCTTCAATTTATTCAAAAAGTTTCAAGTTCTGATATTCAGAGAATTGATGAAGGCATTTTATGCAGAATTTTTACTCTTACATTCATGGCGAAAGCTAGAAAATGGTGCAGAAACCTCCCAGTTGCATCAATTCACAGCTGGGACCAATTCGTCAAGACTTTCATTTTTTAATTTGATTGTTATGACTATGACCAGGTATATGATGAAATTGATTATCTACAGAAACAAGATGAATCTGTTAGGGATTTTAATATGCGATTTCATCTTAATTGTCTAAAGTATGATCTTGAAAGTGAACTCATGGATGAAGAATCTTCAGATTATGCGGAGTATTCCCTGCCTCCTATGGCTGATCAAGCAGAAATTAGTTCAACCTTTGTCTCATTTTCTTCTAATATGAATGACGATTCCAAGTTGAATATACAAATCAGCCATGATGAAGAAAGTCCCCAAAGCCTAGGAGTCATGCATGCTCTAATACGAGAAGATAAAAGCGAGAATGCTGGAGGAAATCCTACCTTGGAACCAAGAGATGACTTTGATACAAGGTCAGATAATATCATTGCAAACCAACAAATGCAGATGCCAAGGTTAGAACAACAAACTATTCCTCTTTCAAAAAGTATCAGTACACGGAGGTATGATCTAAAGCCCGATGTCTATGATGAATCTGATGAACAAAGATTTTTCCATGATGATATTTTTAAATGCATTGTTCCAGAAATGCATTTTTCTCTTTATCCTGATGTTTTTAGTGATGATAATTTTTCCCCTCTCAATATTAAAGATATCTCAAAAAACACAGAGGATTATTCAAACGAGCCATCATTAGGTTTTCGAGATAAAGAGACAGCTATAGAACATCCTTTGACCATTTTCAAACAAGAACCACTTGATCTTCTTTGTCTGAAAATATATGGTGAAAAAGAGAAATCTAGGGAAACCTGTAAAATCATTTATGATAGTTACTTTGACAACGATGATGTTGTTGAGTTATCCCAAGTAACTCAACTAAGCTCAGATAATGAGAGATATCCTAATTAAGAAATCATATCAGTCAACCCTCATTTCAAAGTAAAAGATCATTTGCATGATTTTACTATCCAAGAAAATACCCCGATCTATGATTCATATCATGAGGAAACCTCCATGCCTGTTCATAATCATAACTTGTCTTCTGATTCACAAGACGGAATTCGAATTTGCTCGGATCCCATAATTTTGGCCAGTTCTTGTGAGAAGCAAGATATTACAAGTAAATCCTAGTTGTGCTGTAACACTATTTTTACAGATAATCATTCCTTTATTTCTCACTTGCACTCATTTTGTACAAAATCGGATTTTGTTTTAAATTTTTAGACTTTTGATAGATTACTGTGGCATGTTGAGTATCTTATTAAAGAACATTCGAAAGATGTGCCACCATTTTGGAAAGCTAAGCTGCGTCAAGGAAGTATAGAACTTTCTCAATTCCAAGATCAATCGATATCAGATTTTCTTAAGAAACTTCTTTGGCATCCAAAACACCATCAACCAAGGAAAGTACCTTTCAAAACTTGTTGGCAATTTGCGCCAATTGATAAGATTCTTTCTAGGAATTTCCATCTATTCTGCATCGATTTATTTAGTGATTTATATATGGAAACTTTCCTTTTAAACGAAATCGCTAAAAGCTCAGCTTTAACGAACAGTAGGTTACAAGCCATTGAAACTAAAAAATCATATTCACAACCTGGCTTGTCATCTTTCCTATTACGAGATCATCAATCCATAATGGAAATTCATCCTGATTTTTATGATCCAATAGGTTCCCAGTTGGAAAGAAGTTTTCATGAGAAAGGGAGTTCAGACAAAATTCCAACTGAAGTTACGCATTCTTATTCCACATCCAACATTAACAGCCCAAGGAAATTTTTTTTCTTAACACTGATGTTTGGAACATACATACGGCTAGGAATAAAAATGAAGAGATGGTTCCACTGGAAATATCATTTCACCTAGCTAATCTTCTGTATATAGTTAGAATAGGAGTAGGAGTAATTTAGCTAAGTTATTAGGTTTACTTCTAATAGTTGGTAGGCAAAATAAGACAAGAGATTATCCCTATTCTGTACATAACCCTAGAGAATGTCTACCTCTCATAATAGTTAAATATTTTTCTCCATAATAAAATTTGCTAGGGTTAACATCATTTGACATTTACTAAAGACACCTTTTCTCTATCAAAGATTTTGAACTTCTGCTTCTATGAACAACAAATCTTTTGGAAACTTGATCTTTATTATAAATAGAACTTTAACCTAGATATGATACTAGTTTCAAACTCCAAGAAATTTGAAGAAAGCTATCTTGGTGAAGAAATTGTTTTATGTCAGTACAATGAAAGGTATCAATAATGAAATAAAGATTCTCTGTAGAAACAACCATTTCCAAACAACTCTATCATTGTCGTCCAGAACTTTCTTAAGGAAAGAAAATTTGACTTCCTCCCTGCTAAAGGAAATCGCAGCATTCAGAGGAACAATCCGAAAAGAAACACTATATCTCAAAGAATAAGAGGTCTCATCACGAGCCGGCTTATCATGATCACATATATTATAACTTCCTGACTTTGCCGATACTGTCCACCAAAACAGGGCAATGACTCAAGATTTTTGCAATCAAAAGACAAGGGGTCACATCACGAGCCAGCTTGTTTAGCAAAAGTGTAAATCAAGTGAATGACTGTGTCATAATTTGGCCACCAAACCAAGACATTGTTCTTTAGAGAATAAAAAGGAAAAAGTGTCAAAATGGGTTTTTCTCTGAAAAAGTTGTAAATAACCTTAAGCAGGATAAAGGATCATTACTGGGTAATAGGTAACCCTGTCGAGGCTATGGACGCCTGCTGGCAGCAGAGGCTCTACCTGCGACAAAGGAGCATATTTAAAAGGCTGCTACATAGGGAAGACTTTATTTTAATTTTCACAAGACCAAGTAATGGCTGATGTAAATGCAAGGACAAGCTGAGGATGCAAGTAATTAAAATAGAAAGAGGTTGAAACAAAACATCATTGATAGTTTGAAGTATGATATGCTTTACCTTTTTATAATAAAGTTTAAGTTTTCTGAGAATTTTTTTTGATTCGGGAGTTTGAAAATGTCAATAGAAGATCAGAGATAACTGGTTCTCCCAAGTGAATCGCCAATTGTTGTGGCCGGCAACAACCCCCCTTTGTTCATTTAAGTGTTGACCAAAATACTAAATGAATGGGGACCCTTAGTTAATTTTTTTAGGAAAAACAAGAGTTTCCTTTCCTCAAAATAAGGTTACCATCATAGGCTTAGGTAAGTCTTTTGAATATTTTAAACCTAAGTCTATGATAAGGAGAAAATCTCTAAAGTCGCATTGCAAAAAGATAGGAAATACCTCCATTTCTCTTTAAAGATCGGTATGCGCAAGATCCTTGTGTTAAGAATAACATTGCGTCGCAACAAAGTAATACTCATAAAGAAAAACTTAAAGATTCACCGATCTGCGATAACGTTGATCGCAAGATCGCATATTGCAGAAATGAGCCGGCAAGATTTGGCAAACATCAGACTTCTGTGATCTGTGATGTTGCGATCACTGCGATATCACATCCTCGCGATCTGCGATGGTGCGATTTGCGATGGCACGATATGCGAGGTTACGTAAGAAAATCATAAATCACTTAATTACGAATCCTTCGGGCATGCCATTCAAAGAAAAGCCACTTACCATAATCTGACTCGAAATCATGCACTTTTAATGATAGTAAATGAATTAGTTGTCAGTTATTAAATGAATTAAAGACGCGTGCCTTTGTAGAGATTTACTTCACGTAAGGTGGCATATTTGATACATCTGTTGCATTTAAAACTCTCCCATCACCTTTCTGGATTAGTCATTTCCATTTCACTCGTAATCTGCAGGAACGAAGAGCTAAGACGATTCAAACACAAACGCAGGAATAAATGGGAAAGAAAAATAAAGCTCAGAGCTCCGAAGTGAAGGAAAAGATGAAGGAGATGGCGCCTTTGTATACAGACACAGCCTGTAAGAGAGACACAGGGATATCAACATGGGAAAGCATGTACAGGCTGCTAGAAGAGGAAAATCCTAGAATAATGAAGGTTGTTGCTGTCGCGGGCTCACAACGCTCTTCTGAGGCGTCCTTAGAGGAGCTAGCATGTTCATTTCTTCATAGGATAGCGGCAAGACCTAAAATTCTACCATATACGGATATGATCAAGTGGATACTTGATGATGCAGACATGAACAACAGACAATTCAAAGTTCAAGGACACGGGCTCATCGGATCGTTTGTTGCGCAAGATTTGAAGCTTATGTATCATCTTCCTGAACCACAGGCGACTTATAACACACAATTCATTAAGAAATTCGCGGCGGAGAACCCAGACCTATCAGAGACTACCAGAGATTGGTCTAGAAAAGAGGAGTCGCTCAAAAAGGACAAAAACGGTATGTACAGCACTGGTTCCCTCACCTCTCCATATTGTTTTGCTGTGGCCATGCTTTGTAGGTTATTTGGGATGCCGGATATCAATAAGTTTTCGTCTGAATGGCTACCATTAATTGATGCTGCCACAAACGCCGATATTATATATTGGGCCAAAATCCTTTCTGATAATCTATACACGGCTGTTATCAATTACCGGTCTAAAAGATCCTCGTCTCAAAGGATCTATCCTCCTTTTTATCTGTCTGCATATGTTATGGATTCTATTTGTCTTGTGTCTAAATTCCCTATTATGGGTTGGAAATGGACTACCTAGGACCCATTGCCTATCCATGTTTATCATAAGGTGTTATGGGATTCTCAGTTCGTCCCTCACTTCTACCAGATTTGCCACGAGCTTATTTTGCCCTTGTATAGAATAATGTATGATGAAGACCCCCCGAGGTGCTCTCCCGAGGCACAAATTGACATCATCCCCATCACGAGATGGTTCGGGGAAGAATGGTTTACTTATATTAGAGTTTTTGGAAGCACTGTACCTCCACATGTCCTACCTCTATATATCCCTGATAAACTTTTGGCTCGGGAAATTGCTTACCAGACCTGTTCAGAAGGCGGCCTGACCAAAGACCTAAAGGACAAGAAGAAGGCCATATGGCCTCAATTTCTTGTAGCTTGTGGGGCCTTCTCATTGTTCGATGTGGGACACGCTTTGGTCGAAGTGGAGAATGTGACGTGTCTTCAATTATTTAAATTCCCAGCTAGGCCATTTGACCCAAATGATGTTGCCCAAGATTTCACAACGGACGTAAAAATAAAAGTATTCGCTGGAAAGAAAGATTTGTTTGATGATTTGTTTCAGAGTAGAATTTCACTCCAAGAAATTTTGCGGGAAGCTCGGTCGAAGTTGTCTCTAGATGACCTCCAAAGATTCATGTTATACAGGGAAAGAAGGCTGGCCAATATTCCTCTAGAGAAGCTGCGACTGCCTGCTAGAGAACCAACTCCAAGTATTAACCTCAACGAAAACTCTAGCACTTCCAGATCTAAATCCAACGCTGTGCAAGGAGTGCCTGAGCATCCTAAAGAGTCTGGATACGACCAAGGAAAAAACGAAGAAACAACTAAAGATACAGCTCAGTGAAGTGCAATGTATCAATAGCAAGTTATCGCCTCCCCGCCAAGAGATGTCCCCCCTCCTGTCATCGAAGCACCACTCATCACAATAGAACTGGACAAAGAATGGGAAACCTTCAATGAATTGATCAATCTTGAAGGGCAAGCCCCGAAAATACCTGTGAACAATACACAGGTAGTGCAAGAAGTGGTTCCGACCATAGTCAGTAGTGTCACAGAAACGGAGCACATTCCTATCGCTCCACCTTCTGAGCTTCTACTTAATGTAGAAGAAATTCCCCCACTGGATGTATTGTATAGTCCCCAACACAAAGCAGTTGTAAGGAGACAGAGGAAGAAAAGAAAACTAGAAAATACACTGTCACAAGATGTTGAACATTTGGACGTCTTATGGAAAGACCCCAACAATAACCCGACTGAAAATCTTACTAAGCTGTCTCAGATCGCAGGAGCATATGCTTCTGCAACTATTGATAAAGCATCGGAAGTTCAACAACTATTGAAAGAACATGAAGATCAGATACAGCTGCTACAACAATAGTTGCAACCAGCCAATGCTAATATTGAAGCTTCCAAACAGCTCGAGAAGCTGCAGGAAGACTTTCAACAGATCCAGATAGGCTATCAAAGAAGTCTAGACGAGAAAGGAAAACAATTGCAGACTTTACAAGAAATGCATAAAGATGAGCCTAAGCTGGCAGAATTTATTTTAGAATCTATTAGCTTAAATGAGAAACTACTGCAGCAACAGGAAGAGTTGGGACGTAAAATATCACAGTGGAGTCACTATTGCGAGCTGAGCGATAAAATCACCAATCAAGTGGTAGACTTGCGGAGTGACTATGATCAGAGTGACAGAATACTTAACTTGGTAGGATGATGATGAAGGGAAAAGAGAAGGTGCACCCAGGATAAACGAAAATCATAAACAATTTCTCTTTAATAAATGGGACGATCAAATCAGGCGGAGTGAGCGGCAGAGACAGCGGCTACATAGGAAAGCATTCTTATCGACTGTGTAAATGAGAATTTACACAGGGCCAATTTAATCGCAGAGACCACCCCGGGGTACCTACCAAATAAGCTACAACTGGAAGCAGAAAACGCAGGCAAAGGGGAGAGCAATCCAAGCATTGGCTAGGTTGAATTGGGAATGTTACTAGACGTACTTGGTCAAGCCGCACAACCAATGGATGACGGTGAAATGCATCACAAACGCTGCCGAAAAAGTAGTGCCAGCTCTCGTAGATGCTGTTTTCGTAGCCCAGCTCAGTGCAAAAATCAGTCAGCCGACTCTCCTCAAACCCATGCTGAACACTTGCAACTTTAAGGACCAAGTTCAGAAGTAGCCTTATTTAGAATGTTGTTTTTTCTTTTAAATAGATTAGAAAAAGGACAGTCATTTGAAAACCGCATCCTAAATTTTGTAATAATACTGTTATTAGAATTAGGAAGTAGTATTTTAACCCTTCTCATTGCATTTGGAGAAGGGTCCAGAAATTTGTCAAAAACTTCTCCTCGGAACATGCACTTCTGCACCCTAAGAGGAGGTTTTGATGAATGGATGGATCGAGATTTATTAATGTTTTCATTTTAATGTCTGTTACTGATGTTGCACTTTTGTACTCTTAGTAGATGTTAGAACAAGTAGAGATAAATCGTTGTTGCTTGAAGTTTATGGGTAGGATTAGTCATAAATGGTACTTTTATCTCTTGACCAATTTCTGCTTATATTCTTAAAGTGATATGCAGTTTTCAGTTGTTTATATGTTAATGCATGAATGTGTGAGTTACCATTTGGCACTTCTGTACGGTGGAGTCATTTATTTGTGTTTGATATATGAATAACTTATTATGCGATATGTTGTTCACAACTGTTTTGCTTAACTTTTTATGCAAAATGGTTTATCTTAATTGATTTCTATTCTTATGATAGCTGAATGATCTTTATTACCAGTTATTGTTGGAAATCTCTTTAGATCGCATAATAGAAGAAATACACCCCGGGTTACCGTAGATTAGATGTGTTGTTTCTCATTAGATTACAATAGCATAGAGTTAGTTTAGAAGTTTGAATTAAATCAGCTTAAAATACTCCTAGATCAGCATCATCCAACTCTACACACACACACACACCCCTTAGATTGGGAAACTGGTCCCATTATCCCCAGTCGGACCCGCTATACCAAACGGATAAGGAGCTGCCAACCAAGGTCCGGACCGGGTGGGTAACCCCCTTGTTGTCGACCCGATTTTCGGGGCTTCAACAGGATTATAGGGATGAATTCAACCGTTAGGCACATTTAAACTTATGATTTGGTAATTACTTTGACAAATTTGTAATAAGGTCGTGACATGACTTTTTAAGTGGTGGCATATGATATTTTGCTAGGTGGCCATTACCCGTAGGTTATAATGATTGCATTTTAGTACTATAACTTCTTAATCGTATATGCTATATAACCTTCCCTATTGTTAAATTAAAGTAGCAGGTACCTTTGATCTTCTTTTCCTAACCTTATTTGTTGTCCTTTGATCTCCTGCAGGTACTTTGCTGTCAGTTGTCCTTTAGTCCAAATCACCAAGTATCTTTGTAGACTTAAAAAATTTATTAGGCTGCAAAAACTTGTCTTAGCTGGGGAAACTTGTCCAAGCTGTGGAAAGTTGTTGATTCTGCAGCTAAGAGAAAGAAGGCTTTAATAGATGAGCTTTATTATTATTATTATTATTTTTTTTTGAAAAGAAAATTTTGAGGTGCCAACAAATTGGTTTTCACTTTAAATTTTCTGTATGAATGTGCCAACAACATGTTGGTTTTCATGTTTATACAATTTTATTATTATTATTATTTTTTTTCATATTATTATATGTATATATATATGCATATATATACATATAATCTATATATATCTATTTTAAGAGCATTCTGAGAAAAAATTTCTAAGGTGGAAAAGAAGAAGAATTCTTCTTGACCATCTTCAATTCTGAATTATGTTGAAACATTTTAACAAATTCCTCTTTCATTATTGGTTTCTGGTAAAGCTTGAGTCGATGTCCATTTACTAATAGAGGAGTTTTCTCTTCATCAATAGTCTTGATTCTAACTGCACCATTGTCAAGGACATTTTCAACTTCATAAGGTCCAAGGCAATGGGTTTGAAATTTTCCTTGAAAATTTTTGAATTTTGAATCAAAGAGCAATGCCCAATCTCCCGGATGAAATTTCCTTTCTTTAATGTACTCATCATGCCATCTTGACCTCTGTTGTTGAACTAGGCTAGTTCTCTGGAAGGATTCTTGTATGATTTCATCAAGCTCATTTAGTTGTGTCATCCTTTGCTTCTGGACTTCTGAAAAGTCTAGATCTAACTAGACTGTTTTCTTATAGGTCTGGATCTGGAACTCTATTGGTAGTAAGACCTGCTCCACATAAGCAAGTTCATAGGGAGTATGCCCCGTAGTATTCGTCCATGTAGTTCTATAGGCCCATAAGGCTTCTGGAAGCTTTTCCACCTAGTCCTGTGTAGATGTACAGTCTTGGTAAGGATAACTTCAATCACCTAATTTGTGGACTCAACTTGTCCATTGGCTTGTGGATGGTATGGAGTGGACTCCTAATATTTTATCTTATATTGATCCACAAGATTATGCACTATTCTAGATGTGAACTGTGTTCCTTGGTCTGTTACAATTTCTCTTGGGACACCAAAACGAGTAAAAATATCCTCAAAAAGAAATGAAACTACAACATTTTCAGTAGAAAAAGGAAGTGATTTATCCTCTACCCATTTAGTGACATAATCAGTACATACCAGAATATACTTCTTTTACTTTGAAGGTGGGCTGATAGGCCCAACAAAATCCAGTGCCCATTTTTCAAATGGTTCGATAAGTACCTGTGGTTGCAGTGGCATTTCATTTGAAAGAGTAGGTTTTCCCATTCTCTGGCAACTGTCACATCTTTTAACATATTCCTTGGTGTCCATAAAAATGGAAGGCCAATAATATCCTAAAAGAAAGATTTTTTAAGCAATTCTCCTGTCAAAAAAATGTCCTCCACATGGTTCATCATGACAAGCTTTTAGTATCTCCAATATTTTGTCCTCCCGAACACATCTTTTGATGATGAGATCTGGTCTTGTCTTGTATTATCCATGAATATGATGTGCTATTGTGGACTATTCTTCTCTTTTCTCTAGGGGATAAATGAAATGGAATTTTTCCCGTGGCCAAATAGTTAGCAATATCTGCATACCAAGGTGAATTAGTAGATACTGCAAAAATATATTCATCGGGAAATTTATCTTCTACGTGTTGATCATTGTTTTCATTTTGTATTCTAGATAGAAAATCAGCAATTGTGTTCTGTTTTCCTGGCCTATCTAGAATGGTTATGTTGAATTCTTGTAAAAGTAGGAGCCATCTAGTTATTCTTCCATTGGTGACTGGTTAATTCATTAAGTATCTAATGGCAGAATGGTCTACGTGAACAAAGGCTTCATAGCCAGTTATATAATGTATGAATTTGTTAATGGCATGAATTACAAATAAAAACTCCTTTTTGGTTACAGTATAATTTAACTCTGTAGGAGTTAAATTTTTACTGGTATAATACATTGCATAAGGAGTAAGATAAATTTTTCCTAACACAGCTCCTAAGACTGAATCTGAAGAATCTGTTGAGATATGGAAAGGCAATTTCCAGTTAGGTCCTTTTAAGATGGGTGCTTTAGAAATTATCTTTTTCAAAGTTTCAAAGGTAGCTTGACATTCAAAATCCCAACTAAATTCACAGTCTTTGGTGAGTAGTTTAAAGAGTGGGGATGAAATTTTTGTGAAGTTTTCTATAAATCTTCTATAATATCCAATAAAATCGAGAAAAATTCTAACATCCTTTTAACAACTTGGCACTGATAACTTAGAAATGACTTCAGCTTTAGATGAGTCTACTTTGATTCCATCTCCTGAAATATGATGACCCAAAAAAATTCCTTTGTTAAACATCATGAAGCATTTTTCATGGCTTAGTGAGAGATTTGTCTCTTTACATCTTATTAACGCTTTTTCTACATTTTCTAGTGCTTCATTGAAAGAATCCCCATAGACTGTGAAATCATCCATGTACACTTCCACATAATCATGAATGAGGTCAGAGAAAATGTTGAGGACTACTCTTTGGAATGTTTCTGGAGCATTACATAACCCAAAGGGAAGTAATTGGTAAGCATAAGTTCCCCATGGACAAGTGAACATGGTTTTATCTTGATCTTTAGGGGGTACCTGAATCTGGTTATATCCACTGAACTCGTCCAAGAAGGAAAAATATTTTTTCTCTGCTAAAGTGTCTAAGACCCACTCTATGAAAGGTAACGTAAAGTGGTCTTTTAATGTTGCTTTGTTTTATTTCTATGTAATCGATGCATACTCTCCATTTTCCATTATTTTTAGGAATGATTACTAGGGTTGAAACCCACTAACTGTCGAATATTGGATAGATGAAATTTACATTTAATAGTTTCTGCAATTCTTCCTTAACAATTTATTTTAGGTTTGGGTTCATTCTTCGCTGAGCATGTCTAACTAGTCTTGCATTTTGTTCAATGTAGATATGATGTATGCAAGTTTTAGGATCAATCCCTCTCATGTTAGTGTATTCCCATGCAAAAGCAGAAGAATATTTCTATAAAATTTCTATCAATTGATTCTTTTGCACTTCTTCCAGGTTTTCATTAACATTTAAGGTTTTTCCTGGAAAGATTTCTATCGAGGAATTCCCAAAATTTTCCATGGAGAGAAATGATACTTGTTTAGATGAGAGATACTCATTTCGATTATGATCATAATGTGAGGAAGATTCATTATTTTCTAGTAAATTTAAAAGTTGGTCTTCCTCCTTTACTTGTTCAGTAGCGAAAATAGGTTTTCTATCTTCTTCATCTTCTATCCATTTTTTAGTTTTTGTATCTATTGTTGTTCTTGCAGGGGGATATAATGTAAATTCCTTTGTCGAATTTCCATCTGAGATAAACATATCGCCTGATCTACAACCGATGAAAGCATCAACTGTAGCCAACCAAGGCCTTCCTATAATTAATGGATGTCCTCCTAAATTATTCTTGGGTGATAAGATCATGAAATCAATAGGATATTCCCAAGAATCTAAGGATAAACAAACATCTTCCAACACACCATTTGGTTTAATAACATACCTATCTGCTAATTGCAACAAGGTTGGTGTGTACTGAAGGTTAGGAAGCCTAAGTTTGTCCATAACTTGTTTACTCATTATGTTTATGGCTGCTCCGAGATCAATTAATGTGTTTGGTATTTCAATTCCATTGATGTGAATTTTTACAATGGGGCTTCCTAGATCTAAATATTTTTGAATTGTTGACTTCCCCATCATAAGTTCTACAAATTTTCTGACTAACTGAATTCTTTTTATATCTTTTCTTCTTCTCCCTGATCTTTGTGTACTTAATTCCTTAATTGTTTTTTCAAAAATTGGTATTTATTTAATGGCTTGTAATAAGGGAATCTTAATACAAACATTTCTCAATTCATCCATCATATTGTAATCAGGTAAGACAATTTGTTTCTCTACTCCTTCATCAATTTTCAACCTTTCTAAGAAAGGTGGTTTAACTGATATCGAGGGTTGTTCTATGATAGGAGTATTTATTAGAAATTCTTCTGCTTGTTTATATTCTTTTTGAGGGAGAGAAGTCTCCCCTTCTTCTGATCGATTTTTATGTTTCTGAAGATCAGATCTTGTTTCTTGAATGACAACAGGAGGTTTTCTTGGTAATACTCTTCCAGACCTTAATTGGAAATTGTTTAGGTCTAGTGGAGTTATTACATAAGTTTTAGGATTCAAACCCTCCATGTTGTACACTGGTTTTTGTGGTATTTTATTATTAGGATTCATAAGTGGTTGAGCAGGTAGTTGATTTGATTTTTGTGGAAATGGTAGGGAAAGTTGTGGGTTTTGGTTTTGAATTGGAACTTGTGGCAATTAATTAGCTTGAGGAATTCAATTAGATGGGAGTAAGAATTATGGTGGAAGGTAAGATGGCGAGTACTATTGATATCGCGCATAGGCTCCATAAGGATTTTTCCATCCTTGATTCCAAGGTTGTGGCTGTGGTAGAGCCCAAGGTTTCCAGGCTGAATTCCAATTATTTTGTGAAGACTGGCCAAATTGTTGTGGTCTAAATCATTGTGATTGATTTGTTTGGGGGTTATGCCATGGTATTTTGGCTATAAAGTAGAGAGGGTCTACTGGTTCTGAGATTCCTTCATCATTGAATATGGCCTTAAGACCTGGTAAGGATGGACATTCCTTCGTATCATGATTATCAGCACATATGACACAAGTTTCTATGGCTTTTGAGTCTAAGGGACACTCTCTTAGAGCATGTTTCTTATGACATTTGGGACAGAAGATAGATAATGTATCATTTTCGGAATTTTTCTTGTTTTGTATTGTAAGGGTGTCTATCTACTCACTTAGGCTCCCTAAAATATCTATTTTGAAGGTGTCTAGCAAATTTCCTATTTTTGCCCTGCTGACCATCCCATTGTAGATTTGTTAATTCTTGACAAGAGAGGGTCTCTAGGACTCCTTCCAACTCGTGCTTTACCCCTTGAGATATGTGCACATAAATCACAAATATCTGAGAATGGTAGTTGGGAAATATCTCCTTTCCCAGCTAGGTTAAGGCGATCGATCCATTCATCTTTAACAACTCTAAGTAAGAGAAATTTTAAGGTTTATTCATCCAAATTATCCATTTTTTCTCTCTTAACATTATAAACAAACCTTTCTACCAAGTCCTCAAGATTTTCATCTTCTTTTGTGTCATTTTGAAGATTTCATATTTAAGGTTACTAGGCATACTATAATCTCTATATTTTCCTAAGAAAGCCTCTTTCATTTGTCCCCATGTTGTTATAGAATGCACTCCTAGACTCATGAACCATTTTAATGCTGAGTATTTTAATGTGGCAGTGAACAATTTTAACTTTTGAGCATCATGCAGATAGTCATATGATCTACATAATACTTCAAATTCGAAGAGAAATGTCTCTGGATCTTCATTTCTTTTCCCGTTGAAATTAGGAATAAGAGAGGGTGATATATTTTTCATTGTGAGGGTTGTATCTTCATCAAGAATAGGGAATCCCGAAGGAACTTGTTTTCCTCTACCTCTACCCCCTCCTCTACCTTTACCTCTTCCTCTTCCTCTTTCTCCAACCCTATCTTCTTCACCATGGACATTGTGTACTTCCCCTTCCCCTTCTTCAGCCATGAAAGATTCTTCAGAGCTAATATATTTTTTTTCTAATATTTTTGGTTCCTCTATCAATGGTTGCTCAAAATAAGTTTCCAATTCCTCTTCTTCACTACAAACTTCTAATTTTTCTCCCAAAATTTTCTCACCAGTGGAGAATAGAAATATTGCTCTTGTAGTTGGGGATGTAGTATCTTCCTCAATTATAGCTTCAGTGGACGAAGTGGGTGAAGTCCTAGATTGGATTTCTGACCTTGAAATTTCAGGAAGCCTTTGTCAACCTCGAAAAGGAATTCGGGTTTGGGTAGGTAGTGTGGATTCTCGAGGTCTAGGTGGAGTGAGTGGATTTGTGGGATTTAAACTTCTTCCTCTCCCTATGAATCTACCTCTAGAGTCTCTATCCCTACGCATATCATGTTTCAATTTTCTTTTTTCCTTTTTAACTTCTATCGTACTTCCCCAACAATGGCGCCAAAATGTTTGGTCAATTCAATGTATTTGAATTTCCAATCATAAATTGTCAACCAGGGTGCATAGACTGATGAAGTACAAGTGCACAATATGTGCTTAGAAGTTATTCATTAGGTCGTTATGTATTGTTAGGATCTAAAATTAGGATGGATATGGGGGTGGTGTTTGTCAATTATATTAATGTCATAATTCTTAAAAATGTTGGCTAAGTTTCCTAGGAGTTAATCTCTATCGAATTAATTCGTAGATGATATGAGAGTTATCCTACTTGTATTAGATTTTTTTGGGATTTTTGATCCTGAATCTTTATGTTGCAGATTCTAATTCACTAAGTGAAAAAATAAAATTATTCTATCAGCTATGAAGAAATACTGTCTGAACTCAATTTTTTAGGGGAGAACTCTCACTCTTTTACTTATTCAATTTTCGCTCAAACAAAATAATCCAAGCAATATCTATATTATGAATTAAACACACTTCAACTATGCTAGATAATAAGCAAATGAAATAACCATTTTGTACCAGGTATAAAGCAAATTAAATAACATACTAAACTAGGTATAAATCAAATGAAAGTACTTTTGCAAATAACAACTCGCTGGCGAAATCATTATGCTGCATTTTCACACAAAACAGAGCATTTGAAGAATGAAAGAAAATCGTATTTCAATTGATTAAAACCTATCACTGCTTGTAGGGGCCCTCCACATAGCAGTTCATAGCTTTCAATCAACACAATGCATACACACAAAACCAATTCTATTCAAATGGAATTCACAAACTATTCAAAATTACATCATCCAGTGCGCACCCAAATCACGGTGGGGCCATAAGTTTTTATAACAGGTCTCTGGCATAACTACACGAGTAATTCAAGCCTAATATCTCTATCTTATCTAAACTTATATTGCTAAACCTTCATTTTTCTATTCCAAAAGCAAAATGATAAGGTCTCAATCGAACTCAGATTCTGTTCTACATTAATCTGGCGATTGACTTGGAGTTTGACCGTGATCTCATGCGCTTATCTTAATGAACAATTTCGAGGGGATAGGAAGGGATTCACGAGGGAGCCATCCTCTATTTATCTGCACCCTTCGTTGCTGACTTGGAACTCTAGAACCTCGCAAACAATGGAGATAGCTACAGAAACCTGGATTAGCTATGGAAACAGACTGATTTGGTAGCCAATTTCAAACTTTAACAAAACAATAGGGTATAAAGTTAAATATGAAAAAGAAGACATATTATTACATACCTTCATCAAAACCTGGTGGATATGGCTATATTTAGGTGGTAAATATATAGGAAAAGAGAGGATCATTAGGAAAAAAGGATGTCATGGTAGGACAATCTCCGGATTCTACAGGGCCCATCCCTGCTGGTAAGGATTTTGTCCCCATAACAGAGAATTTTTTCCATAAGGAATTTGATTTTTCCCCCACTATAGGTTACCTTGCCCCTAGGGAGGATTCTGATCTTGAAAGCCTTGAAACTATTCGGCCATATGCTGCTAATAAGCAACATATAGGTTAAAAGGCTGTTGAGCCTGCTGGCCTTGGACAGATGGATTTTGTACCTGATGTCCTTGAGCATAAGGGTTTTGGAACCCTTGCTCGTGGACGAATGGGTTTTGGACTTGCTATCCTTGGACAAAAAGAGGCTGAACTTGTTTCCCTAGGACATAAGGATTTTGTGCCTGCTGCTGCAGGACTTGACCTTGGCCTTTACCTTGCAAGGTTTGACGCTGTTGATATGAGCATAAGGGTTGCTACTGCCTGGGTTGACCTTGTTGCTGCAAGGTATGACCTTGCAATTGTAAAGGTTGTCCCTACAGCTCCAGAGGTTGACCTTGTGAAGGCATAGGCTAGGAGGATTGCAGCACATACTGCATTTGTAGCTGCATGGTTTGGTGCAACTTTTGCGAGGGTTGCACCTGCATTGTTGCATTTGTCCTTGCTGCGGCATCATCTGGCCTTGTTGTTGCATGGGTGGCCCTTGCTGCAACGAAGGTTTCCCTTTCTGCTGCAGGAGCTTTCCTTGCTACTGCAAAGGTAGTTGAACTGTTCCCAGAATGACACCTTGAAATTTCCTGAACTATATCTAGCCATACCCACCAGACACGACAGACAGACCATGCTGGACATAAGGTCTAGGCTGAGGCATGTAGGGTAGATTAACCAATGATTTTGAACCATATGGAACTTAAGGAAGTTGGTACTGAACCTTAGACATATTAGTTTTTTGGTACTCGCTGTTACTTGATCCAAATGGACCAACAGGGTTCGGCTGTTGGTACTGGACATTACTCGATCCAGCAGGAGCAACAGGGCTTACAATGGCACTCGAAGAGGGATGGTTCATTCCAACCATGTTATCTTGTAAACCACTCACATTGGTTGTAACCGACATCATAAACATATTTGGACCTTGCCCCCTAGGCAGTGGCACAACTTATCCACTCACTGGAGGGATCGAAGAACTGACAAAGACATGACTCGAGAGTGTCGGTTGAACCCGGTGGGTTACTTGGAAGGACAAAACAAGAGGATTTGAAATGGTGGGTTGTACCGGGACTGAAGTAAAAACAGAAAGCACCATCGGTTGGGAGGTTGGGTTCGGAATGAATGGACCTGAGGTAGGCATAGTGCCAGATGCCCAGATAGGGTTGTGAAATAGCGATGAGGTAGTAGGCGTGCCTGAAACCAACTAAGCTAAATTCATGTAATTACATGGTAAATCAAGATGAACGTTGGTCGGAATGCTTCCTGTGTAAGGGAAACCTTTGGGAGGGAAAGGGTATTCCTGCTCCTCAACTATGTGTGGAGTGGAAACCTCTGAGTGACCCGGTGAGGGGACTGGGATTTTTCCCTTTGATTCCATGGGTGAAAACAGGTGACGACGGACTACCGAAGATGTTCGAGGGGATAATTCCAAAGGAATACCCAAATGATTGTACGGAATATACAATCGTTATGGTGATATCACAATGGAATCAAACAAAGGATTCAGAGGAAAAACAACCAGTCCAAGATGACCTTCAGAATTCGACGAACTCTCAGGAGTCTAGATAGGATTATCTAGAGATTTTGGGCCAATGTCAGAAAGTTACCCAGTATCTGAAGGGGTAGGATGAGATGAAAAAGGTTGAATACTTAGAACAATTCCAAGCTCAACACCGTGGTCCTCAAGTGACTCCTAAAATTTAGGAAAAGGCTCCTCTGACAATCTTTCAGATAGAGGAGAGGAAGGGGAACTAGGAAAACTAGTTGGTTCAACCACAATGATTTTGTATCAAATAACCCGAAAAGAGATTGATTCCAAGGCTTTAAAATGTATTTAAAGGTATACTCATGATGTGGTCTAGAAAATACTATTTGAGATTTTATATGATCATGGGCAAAAATTTTGAAGATGCAAAAACAAACTAGTTCCCTTTCATGTTTTAAGAGCCGAGAAAGAAGAAAAGGTGACTCTAACACTTTCGGTTTGAAATGAGCTCGAAAGGACAAGCGCTCAAGTGATATTTTATATTTAGGGAGTCAAAAAGATCAAAATGACTACTCAGGATGATCTAGGCAAAAATGATTACTAGTTAACCATGAACTACAGAATACCTCCTGGTGAACCGAGAAGTACGGGCAAGCAATCTCCTCGAATGCTATGTTCGGTGTATCTCATTTACAAGGTGGAAGAATCAACTTCCTATGGATAAAGGATTTCAACCAAGTGGGGTCTCCATTTATATACATGACGGTATGGGGAGCACGAGTCCATGCTAGCGTTGTCTAGTGCCGAAGTGAAGGACAACTGCTAGGTTTAAAAACCCTGGAACACATATCTAACCTAGACCTTCTAAATTTGGTCGTTAGGTTTCAAATGCACCTTAGGTAAATTGAATACATTTTAGAGTTTATCTTGAAATTATGTCTCAGTTTTTAGGCCTTATCAATGTGACTCGAAAAACACCTATATTCAGTTAAATGAGACAAGACCCTTTCAATTCGATGAATTGTTTACACTAATGAGAGTAGAAAACACACTCAAATGCAACAAAACAAGCAATCTAAAGAAAAATGACCTTTTCACTATTTCACTTTTGAAAACAAAATGATGAAAAAACTCTTTCCAATTCCTATCTTTCCTATCAAATGCACTTAAAGTAGTCCTTTCACTAGTAAAGAGAATTAATTTATTTTTCAATGCAAATGATGATGCAACTCTAGTCTTCAATGATGCTAGCTAATGTAACATATTGATTCAACAAACTAGAATTATGTATTTTTCAATGAAATGACGGAATGAATCTTTCACAAACACTTCACACTTCAATGAAACATTTCCAATACAATCAATCACAAGAAAATGCAAAGCACAAAAGAGAATTCCTTTCAAATCAGTGAAGCAAAGGGTGAGCCAAAAACAAGATGAGCAATGTGATCTATGCCCGAAAAGAGACGCTCAAATAAAAAAAGAAACTTTTCAAACTTGTTAAACGGAAATCAAAGCAACAAAAGGACTAATCAAACGAAATGCAAAGAGTAAATTTGACTATCTACTTGACTTGCTGAGCACACAAACAAGTGAATTGATGACAACCTAGATGCCTTAGGGTTACGACCCATCCAAGAACTCAAGAAACCAAGTGAAGAAAATGTAAATCAAACAAGCATACAAACCAAGTTAAAAGAGCTTTCCAGTCATGGAAAACATAGTCAAAATAAGATGAGAGACAGAAATTAGAAGGGAAAGACACATTGGCTATGATCTAGGGTAAACCTTGATCTTCACCTACAGGAATCGGTGCGACTACCTAACTCACAACAAGCACCAACAGGGGGTCAACGTGACTTTTTTTGAGAAGCTCGCGCTGATCGGCGCGACTATAAAAAAAATAAATGCGCCAACTGAGGATTCAGGGAAAAAAATAATAATTTCAAAGCCTAAAACCAGAATTTGCACTGTAAATTTCAAGCTCAGAGCAATAAAATAGGAAAAGCAGAGAACACTAAAAGGAAATGGTGATACTAGAAAATTTCACACAAAACCATAAAATGAAAATCAATCAAATAGAAGGATTGTCTCCCCAACAGAGTTGCTAATTTGTGATGCAGGTAAATTCTAGCGCAGACACAAATAGTTCCTCTATCCCGATAAAGCAGGTCTAGAAACAAACAAACAATCTATGGAAAATCTCCTTAAGCTAGAATCAATTAAGAGGGCCTACCTCTTAGAACGCTATTATGCTTGGTGATGATCCTGATTCCTCACTACAACTATCTTGTTATAGACATATTTGGGCACTGCAACCCAAATCACATATGTCAATAAACCAAGGGCTCTCAAACTCCTAAAATTGTTGTTTCATACCCTAAAGGATCAAGGTCAACTGATTACATCATTTCCCAGAAGTTCTCCTTGAAAAATTGGTCAAAACTGGACCATACAAACTACTCCATGCTAAGGGTACGATGCATCTCACCTGTAGCACACAAAGGGTGTGATGCATATTGAAATTCCATTTTGTAGGGTGCGATGAGTGACAGTAGACAAATGGCAGAGGTAGTTTGCTAGGTGTAAACCCAAAGAATCTTCTAGAAACTGCTCATATGACACTTGCCTCTTTGAATTTGCCCAGGGATGAGTAAGAGATCATGAAATATCCAAGTGGAACCAAGAACTATCAGTGAAATGACACTAATGAAAATCCCAAAAGATGACTCACTCCCCTTCAAACATCTATATATGGATCCCTCATCCCAGAGATCCAAAGGTTGGAATTTCGTAATTTTTAAGGAAGTGCTATTGGTTTCTCTTTGAGACATTGTATTGTTGGGTGATCTATCTTTTCATGAGGTGAAGAGGGCTTTCATGCTGGGAGGATGTGTTAGGATATTCCGACACATAGGATATAGTTAAGTTCAACTTGGTCTAGTGTAGAGTTAGGTATAGAGTTAGGTAAAGTGTGTTTCTTTACCGTTGTACATTTTGTAACTTACAATCCGACGGTCACGATATGTAGTGATCCGACGGTTCATTCTCTCCTCGGTATTACCGACACTTGATCCATGGCTTGACACCCGATTGGTCCATGAGTTCTATTTAAAGCGCATGGAGGGTCATTGTTCGGGTAATCCATGCATGAGAGAAGCTTATGTAAATTTTCATTCTTTGATTAATAAATTACCTGTAGTACCCACGTTGGGACAGGCCGTGGACTGTTTCCCTCTTTGAGGTTTTAACCACGTCAAAAATACTGGTGTATTGATCTGTGATCTAGTTGTGAGCAGTTTCCTTTTGGTTTTATTTCTGAGGAACTTACCCTGTAAATTCCTACATGGTATCAGAGCTATTTGAGGGCCGCGTCCGTTGGTGATCCAAATCTGAAGCCGGTAGAACTGCATGCGGCTGTCGTTTCCTAGATCTGCTATTTCTGACTGCTTTCGGGCCGAGAGGACTGCTCTGTTGCGTTCGGAGCATCTTTTCCAGTGAGAAACCCCTTTCGTTTCACGCGAAAAGGTTTCCGGTAGCTCCAGCTGCGTCATTTTTCAGATAGGGAGGTATACAGTGTTTTTTGCAGTTTACTGTTATTTTCTCTCTGCTTATTTCGGTTTTGGTTTATTTAGCCCTTTTTTTAACCGGATCTATACCTTTCATTTCTGCGTGTGCTCTTTGCCCTGCGACTCTATGCGATCTGGGAAAATCAGAAACATAAAGGAAAGATTTTTCTGATGCGTATGCTCTTTTCCCTGCACCTTAGTGTGATCTCGAAAAATCAGAAACATTGAGAAAAATATTTAGTTTTTCAGCTAAAGCTAACTTTGAGATTTTTTTTAAAAAATTTCTAGTTTTTTTGGCTAAAGCTAACTTCGAGCCGCAAGGTTCGTTTTTCTTTGCATATTCGTGTTGGGTTTTGTGTTTTGTGTTTTGTAGGGAAAAAGAGCTTTCTGAAGGCAAGCACGCAAACCAAGGCCCCCCCCCCCTCTCTCTCTCTCTCTCTCTCAAATTTTTTGTATAGATCAATTGGTTCAAAGCTATTTTAAGATAGTAGAGGTCTTGGGTTCAAGTCTCCATTTTGTGGGGGCGGATTTTTTCATTTCCACACATTCGCGCACTTTGCCGGCAACGTCAACAATTTTTTTTCAAAAAGCCATAACTTCTTCATCCGGAAGCCTTTTTTAGAGCCGTTTTTTTTTTAAATCGCCTATTTTTTCGAGATCTATCCATTGGAACACTTACTTTCAGCATCTTCAGCTTCAGTTTAAAAAAAAAATGGAAAGTCCATGCCAAGTCATTCTTGACAGCACTAACTACTTCCAATGGGTAGCCTACATGGAAGATTTACTTAGAAGTAAAGGTCTCTTCAGAATAGCCACAGACCAAGAGAAGAAACCAAAAGATGAAGACAAGGGTGCAAAATGGGAAAATAGATAAGATCAAGCACGTGGTTTGATAGGGATGTCTATTTCTCCTGATCTTAGATTCCACATTGCAGAACTTGAGACTCCTCATGAAGCATTAGAAAAACTCGCTAAAGTTTTTGGGATTAAAAATGAAATTAGAGCCCATCAACTTGAAAATGAGTTGCTTACTTTGGATCCTAATAATTTTTCTTGCATTGAAGATTTCTTGTCCAAATTCAAGACCCTTAGATATCTCTTGGAAGGTGTTAAAGTTAAGAAAGAAGATGGTAACCTTATTTATTCCATCCTTACTAAGTTGGGACCAGCCTACTCTGTATTTGTTTCCACTTTCCATTCTACAAGGGAAGCTTTCATTTGTCAAGGAAAAGACTACAAGGCCCCTTCCTTTGACTCCTTTTGTGATTCCTTAATAAGAGAACAAGAAAAACTCTTACACCTTGGTCTTCTTAATCTTGGAAACTCTTCCACGAAAGCGTTAGCCGCCCAACAGCAACCAAATTCAAAGAATCCTAAGAAGTCATGCCCTCAAAAGAATGGTCCTAAACCAACTCAGCCTCAAAATGAAAGATCATTTCAGCAAAATGATAAGACCAATAAAAACAAATGGAAGAAGACTGATAGACATTGTAACTTTTGTAATCGAGATGGCCACTTAGAATCTAAATGCTTTAAGAAGATGGAAGCCTTGGAAGCCGCAATGAAGAAACATAACATCCATGTGGAGCCTACTTCAACTTCAACTTCCGGAATGGCACTTTCTGCATGTCGTTGTCAATCATCTCAGTCTGGTTATGCATTTAATGTATCTTCTTCTTCTCCTTCTCATGAGTGGCTCATTGATTCTGGAGCCTCTTATCACATGGCCAAAAACCAAGCCATGTTTCCTTCTTTAAATGATTGTAACACCAAAAATATATATGTTGGTGATGATAGATCTCTTAATGTTGTAGGGACTGGAACTGTTCATCTAGACAATGGTCAGTTTAATGATGTATTATGTGTTCCAACCTTATCCTGCAACCTTCTATCTGTATATCAGATAACTCATTCAGGTGAAGGTAAAATTGTTGAATTTTCACCTCATGATGTTGTAATCAAGGATCTAAGAGATCCTAAACAGATTCTAGCTACTGGTATTGCTGATGATTCCACAAGGTTGTATAAGTTTCACAACTTTGGGTCATCCAATCTTCCCTCAGTATTTGTTGCTCATAATGATGAAGTGAGCAAACTTTGGCATGAGCGATTTGGTCACTTAAACTATCGCTCCCTTCAGCATCTATGTAAAGAAAATATGGTGACAGGTCTTCCTCTGGTATCTTGCAGAGATGGTGTTTGTTCCGGATGTGTACTCAGAAAACATCATCGGGACAGTTTTGACAAACGTGCCTCTTGGCACGCCTCAGCCCCTTTACAGCTTGTGCACAGTGATTTATGTGGTCCACTTCTTGTTGCTTCATTCTCTGGCTGCAAGTATTTCTTAACTTTCATTGATGATTTCTCCAGACGCACTTGGGTATACTTCTTAAAACTCAAGAGCGAAGTATTTAACACATTTTTGGCCTTCAAAGTCTTTGTTGAAAAACAATCTGGACATCAAATTCTTAAGCTAAGAACTGATAATGGTGGAGAATATGTTAAAAACACATTCATCAACTTTTGCACCAAAAATGGAATTCAAATGCAACATACTGTTCCATACACTCCACAACAAAATGGTGTAGCTGAAAGGAAAAATCGCACCTTAAAGGAAATGGCTAATTGTATGCTGCAATCTAAAGGACTCAGTCTTAGTTTTTGGGCCGAAGCAATTAATTGTTCAAATTATATAATCAATCGCACTCCTACTAAGGTTCTAGAGAATATCACTCCAGAAGAAGCTTGGAGTTCCATTAAACCAGATGTAAGTCACTTTCGTGTTTTTGGAAGTGAAGCATGGGCCCATATTCCAAATGAAAAGCATAAATCTTTAGAACCTAAGAGTGAGAAATGTACTTTTGTTGGATACTCTGAAGATGTAAAAGGTTATTGACTTATTCCATTTAAGTCCAAAAATGTTATCATTAGAAGAGATGTAAAATTTGATGAACATAAATCGGCCTGCGAGCCTAGTCCGGCGAATGTGCCACCTCTTCCTATCTCTTCTACTTTTGAAAACATTTCTTCTTCAGATGATGAAAGTGAGGATGACAATCCTCCCCCACCTTCTCAGGATCCTCAACTTCCAAGATGGGTCCGTGCTACTCGGGATGCAGCAGGTGATCTTGCCGGTGATCCTACAGATCAGCGACGTACACGTTCTCAGTTTGAAAGAGCCTCTTCTTTACTGGCTCAAGCTCCAGTAAATCATGATCCTGACACTTTTGCAGAAGCTTCAGGCCATCCACATTGGGAAGCAGCTATGAATGAATAATATCATTCATTGTTGACAAATGATACATGGGATCTTGTTCCTCTACCAAAGGGACACAAACTTGTTAGATGTAAATGGGTTTACAGAACCAAGTATGGACCAGATGGGAAAGTTGATAAACATAAAGCTCGTCTTGTTGCTAAGGGCTTTTCACAGGTTGAAGGCATTGACTACACTGAAACCTTCTCCCCTGTTGCCAAAATGAACTCTATCCGCCTTGTTCTTTCCCTTGTTGCCTCTTTAAAATGGGAAGTCCATCAGATGGATGTTAAATCTGCCTTCTTGCATGGGGACTTGCAGGAAGAAATCTATATGGAACAACCCATTGGCTTCATATAAACAGACTCCAGCCTTGTTTGTCGACTTAAGAAATCCCTTTATGGTCTCAAGCAAGCTCCTTGGGCTTGGTATGCCAAAATGGATAGCTTTCTTTTAGAATCTGGCTTTTCTAGGCGTCATTCTAACAATACTGTCTACACCAAGAAAGTGGGCAACTCTCTTATCATCCTTGTTCTTTATGTTGATGATCTTATTCTTACTGGCAGTGATCCCAACCTTATAAACCATGTGAAGTCCAGCCTTAAAAAGAAATTTGAAATGACAGACTTAGGACACTTACACTATTTTCTCGGTCTTCAAGTCTTGCAATCTAAAGAGGGTATTTTCCTTTCCCAGTCCAAGTATGCTTGTGATATTCTTCGTCATTTTCACATGGAAGACTGTAAGCCAGCCCCTTCTCCCTTTCAGTCTGGAGTCAAACTTTCAGTATCTTGTACTTCTCCTGAAGTTGATGCTACCTTATACCGTCAACTTGTAGGAAAACTCTTGTATTTAACCCATACTCATCCTGACCTTTCCTTTGCTGTTGGCCTTGTTGCTCGTTTTATGCAAAACCCCCGTGAAAGTCATTGGAAAGCAGCTAAAAGAATACTTCGTTATGTTTGAGGTACAGTATAGTTTGTGATTCATTACAGTGCCAAAGAAGCTCCTCTATTAGTTGGTTTCACTGATTCTGATTGGGCTGGTGACCCCGATGATCGGAAGTCTACTGCCGGTTATGTCTTCACTCTTGGTTCAGGACCTATTACATGGGCTTGTAAGAAACAGGCTGCCATTTCTCTTTCGTCAGCAGAAGCAGAGTATCGTGGTGCCGTGGAAGCTAGTAAGGAAGCCTTGTGGCTTCGTCAGATCCTATCAGAGTTTGGCTTTGAGCAGCAGCATCCAACCACACTTTGGTGTGATAATCAAAGTGCCATTCAGCTATGCAAAGATCCAGTCCAGCATCAGCGCAGCAAACACATTGAACTACACATGCACTTCATCAGAAAGCTCATTCATGGCCATGTTCTTGAAGTGCAATATTGTCCAACAGATGATCAGGTTGCAGACATCTTCACGAAGGCTCTCATAGAGGCGAAGTTCACTAAACTTCGATATATGCTTGGAGTTCAGGAAGTTGTCACTAAGGGGGGATAGGCTCTAGTGCCTCCTTCCTTCTCCTATTGTGTCATATTTGTAAATCCTTCAATCCTATCCCAAGTTGTTCTTAAGGGGGGATGTTAGGATATTCCGACACATAGGATATAGTTAAGTTCAACTTGGTCTAGTGTAGAGTTAGGTATAGAGTTAGGTAAAGTGTGTTTCTTTACCGTTGCACATTTTGTAACTTACAATCCGACGGTCACGATATGTAGTGATCTGACGGTTCATTCTCTCCTCGGTATTACCGACACTTGATCCGTGGATTGACACCCGATTGGTCCATGAGTTCTATTTAAAGCGCATGGAGGGTCATTGTTCGGGTAATCCGTGCATGAGAGAAGCTTATGTAAGTTTTCATTCTTTGATTAATAAATTACCTGTAGTACCCACGTTGGGACAGGCCGTGGACTGTTTCCCTCTTTGAGGGTTTTAACCACGTCAAAAATACTGGTGTATTGATCTGTGATCTGGTTGTGAGCGGTGTCCTTTTGGTGTTCTTTCTGAGGAACTTACCCTGTAAATTCCTACAGGATGATGCTGGATCAGACAGGTGGGTTGTAATTCTCTCTTCTACTACTTTTATCAATAAAGCTATTTGAGTTTTCCTCCATATACTTGTATATTTCTGAATCTTGTATTTGTGTATGCGTTTGTATGGTTAATGTAGATTTGATTATGCATTGTTTATGGTTATAGATCTCTATGCTTTGATGGTATTTTGCTGCTTTGACTCTACAGATGTTCTTTGAAGAAGGACAAGTGAGAAAGGAGTGGTAAAGCTCTATCAAAGGAGAGAGGAAACAAGCAAGGAGCCAAGCGAAAGACTGAGGTTGGTACTCTCTGCTTCTCTCTCATCTATCTCTCATAAAGGGAAACACAAGTTACTTTGAATTGTTTGTTTCTAAGATAGCTACCCGTCTTAGTGGGACTAGCAACTCTGAATGGACACTAGCTTTCTTGGAAACAAAATGGCGACTCCACTGGGGAGAAAATAGTTTTAATGTTGTTTGCTTTATAAACTATAGACAGAGCCCGAAGTTAAGCTAGCTAGCCTTCAAACCGCTTTTGCTATGCAACTGCAAAGTAGATCAACGTTGCTTTAGTCAATCTCTGGGTTGGTTTATCAACTGAACATATGACTTGTAAACATCCTAAGTGCCATGGTGGTAGCTCAATAACCTTATTAGATCAGCCCCTATACTTTGTGTTTACTGTCTATCATAAGCTCGGCCTAAATCCCTAAACTTAGCTGCAAAATGTGGGTGAAAAACAAGCTCAGTCTCATCCCTGGACCATCGCACTATCTCTCATTAGTAATCTAGATGCATCACACCTCCCATGTGCTACAGGTGAGATGCATCCTCGTTTTCCTTAAGGACAGGTGCGATGATTGAATGAGACTGTTTCTGCCTCCAGATTTTGGTTTTTTCTTCATTATTTTTTGCTCTATTCAGTAGTTTTGCTATCTATGATCAGTATATCACTGTTGAAACCTTCTTCCTTCACATTATTCAGCCTCCATTGATAAGGAATTGTGAGTGTTTTTTTTTTTTTTTTTTTTATGTATTTTTCATCATTTACAGTCCTCCTTTGCAAATAGTAGCTTAATCGAATTGTTGTCTTTTGATTCGAAAGTGTCGCAACTGTCGTTTTCATTCAAGAAAAAGAGTGTCATAAAGTCTTCCTCTTTTAGATAGTCTATTACACTTTTTCTATTATATTTTATTTGAATTATCAATTTCGTTTTTTTGAAAAGAAATGGTTAAAGTGTCGCTTCGAAGAAAAGTAGTTAAGATTTGTACTTAGTTTTCTTTTTGTCATTCTCACATTAAGGGAATTGAAAAACAAATACATGCATGTGCATTTGCATTTAGACTGCATGCAGAAATTGATTTAGGAAAAGTGTGTTTAGTGTGTGCTCTCTGCTCTATGTTGAAAGAATCATATTTTTCTTTCCTTAGTAGCTAGGATTTTCATTGCTAAAAGAAAATAAACGACTGTTTATCATTTTAGATTGCATATTTAGGAGTTGTACATCTACATCATGCGGTGAACCTTGAAAGGAAAACTTCTTAAGAAAGATCAACTATAAAATAAACCTCAATGAACATAAAAATGCTTTGGAACCTAATGCACAACATCTAGAAGTCTAGGCTAGAGACGTATTCCGGCGTCGTAAAGCCTGGTAACTATCGTTTTCATTGTAGGTTGGGTGATTCCTCCTCTTTGATATGACAAGTGCCATTACAGACTTGTGCTCCCACGTACCATCGAGTATATATTGGGAGACCACAATAGGTTGATATCCTTTATCCTTAGGAAGCCGTGTCCGCCGCCCTATCGATCGTAATGCACTGAACACAACATTCGGGAAGATTGACTGGCATATGTAAAGTCCTCGGTAATTTCTCTATAATTTACCACCGAGGTGTATATTGTAGTTTTACAATTGGTTTGGTAATCCCTCTGTCTAGATTTATAGAGTAGTCACTTTCATTCCTTTTCAGACTCCTTAAGAGAAAAGCTCCATTTGAGCACTTGTCACTTCAGGCTCATTAAAAATCGAAGGCGACTAGAGTCATCTTTAGCTTTTCCTTGACTCTTAAAAATTGAAAAAGCAAGTTGTGTCAAAGCGTCATAAAATTCATTTAATTCGGAATAAAATTTTCCCCTTTTGCTTTTGAGTTGATCAAGTAATCCACAATTGTGGAAGAAATTCAATTAAAACCCCGTCGTTTGTAGAGACTAATGAGTCAATCATCTTTGACTCTGGAAACAAAACCATTTTGGGCTAAGCAATCTCATTTAAATGGGTTGAAGTCTCCTAGTTTATTTGAAACTTGTGTTTCAACATCCTCAGAGACTCCAGTTACTCCAATTATTTCTGGTACCCCTGCCTCTATAGAAGAAGTTCCGCAATTACAAGAGGACATTAGAACTGATCCTAGTGTAACGGTAAACACTTCTATTCCTGAATCATCTCCATCTAGGGCTGATTCGGAAGGTGTCACCCCTCCAACATCTGTTGTTGCAGAGTCTATACCTTCTTCGGCACCAGAAATATTTTACGGACCTGACGGTCTCCCTCTTCCACCCAGACTGATTGCTATAGAAAAAATTGTGGAGGATCTTCCATCCAATACCCCGCTGCATTTTGGAACTGGGATCCACTTATATTCTTCTACCATAGAAGTTAGTTCTTTTGATCACCCTTCATTGAAAGTTCATGTCGAATCGCTAGGAAATCTTTTGGATAGACTCAATATGTCTGAACAACCATTGACATCTAAGACTGTGTCCTCTGATACAGTAGTAGCAGAATTTCCTGCCGCTACTCCAAAAATGTTCGCTGGTATACCATCTGTCCCAACTAGTTCTCAACTACTAGATGGAGTCCACCCACAAACTGTTTCGACAGCATGGTCTGTTCCTATTTGTTCATCCAGAATCTTATCTGGAATTTCTTATGTTGAGACTCAACAAATTGATCCTTCACATTAGTATCAATTTGGGCAGTCCAATCTCCAAAGACCAATTTACCCTTTGAACACTGGATTGTCGTCGTATGGGGGGGCAGTATGCCTTTTCATTGTTCCCTTCGAGGGAGCAACCATATGAGAGTTTACAAAAAAATTTGGGTCAAGATAGAATTACATCCAGTGGTTGGGTGCCAATATTGCCTCAACAGCCAAGAGTTGTATATTCAATACAACAAAATCAACTTGTGTCGAACATTCCCACTACACCAGCTATTGTGACGGTGTCGCAAGTACAAGTGCTGCCTGTTGTATGTCAACCTCAAGTCTCTCAGGTCGTAATACAATAGCCTCTTGTCCCCACGACTTAATCACAACCACTGATTAGTGGCTCCTTAACTAAATCGACTCATGCTCAAACGGGTACTATCACCCCTCATCTTGGTCAAACATCTAGTATTGGACAACAATAAATGGTCTCACATCCATGGATGGTGCAATATCAACAACCACAATTCCAGCAAGCTTACCGAGGATCTGAGCAACAAAGCTTTGCAGGTAATGGGCAGCCTAATCTAGACTTAAATAGGAACATAATAAAATACAGAGATAACCATAAAGATAGATATGCAGCGGAAATAATACTTCATTTCATTACTGTAAAATACTGAAATATGCTTACAAATAGAAATGGAAATAACCCAGCTAGGGCAATGGTAGCTTATCTCTGAGAAGAGATGTGTTGGCTACATGCCTCTGAACTGTTCTGAAATGTGTTACAATGAGGCTCGAAGGCCTATTTATTGTTGGGAAATAATGGAAAACCCTTCACATTCCAAAACCTAACCCTAGAAGATGAAACACCAAATTGTGGGCCCTGTGTTTGGGTAAGTTGGTACATCAACTTCCCGGGGTTGCGAATTGGTCGTATTATCTCCGTTTAACGTGCATGATAGCCCGTTGGAAAGATCTCTCCGAGGAATACAACGAAAAAGATGATTTTTTGTTAGAAAAATCGCTGGCGGTAGATTTCCCAAAAAATGTCGTTTAGGACCTCAAAACGGCTCCAGAAGTTTAGGACCCAAAAAACTGCTAAAAATAGTAAACTGCACTATAATTAAGAAAACTGAAAAACTGAAACAGACAGTTGTGGGGGTCCAGATGGGATAGGTGGGTGGCCACCAACATCCACCTGGATCACAGTCGTATATTCAAAACGGTTACCAACAATCATATTATAATGGTTATGCCCATCAACCTTATCAAAGTTATCAACATCAAATACATTATGCTGGTATGCAAGGACCCACTTCTCAGGCAATCTAATCTTATCCTGGGTATGATTCACCAAACCTGAATCAATAGTTTCCCTTCGTAGCAACTTTAGAATCACCATATCTGAATCGGCTAACAAATGATCCAATTGTTTATGCCCCTTGGTGGCCAGCGATTCCTCATAAACTTCCGTGAGATATTCCTAAATTCAATGGAAATTCGGGTGAAGATCCATCCAATCATGTGATGACATTTCATCTGTGGTGTTCGTCCAACACCCTCAGTGATGATTCGATTAGGCTTCACCTTTTTCAGCAAACGCTAACTAGTTCAACAACGAAATGGTACATCGAATTGCCTAGAGCTTCATTCAATAACTTCAGCACCCTTGCCACCACCTTTTTAACCCATTTTCAGTTACCCATAAGGTACGAAACAGGAAGGTAACTCCTTACCAATTTTAAATAGGCAGTAACCACTCACATATCTGATAATATCCATGAGTGGTGACGTTGTCATCGAATTGTAAAGACATATGTTCCTAATCAGCTTCTAGCTGAATGGTTTATTAAGTCCTTGTTACCTTCTATTACAGAAGATGTGGCCAAGGGAGGAGTCGTCATTGAAGAGAAAGTCATTGCTCATGCACAATATCTAGACTTTATCTATACTCAGTCTGGCACGCTCTATGAAAAAATTCCTGATGCTCCTAGACCAGAATATTCCGTTCCTCCTCCTCCTCAAGTACGCAAACCGTAAAGGCCCCATCTAGTAAAGCCCTTGCAGTTTCTAGTAAAAAAAGAAAATGAAAAACTTCCTGCCTCGGAGGTTAATGCTGTGTCGACCTATAAAGGCAAATAACCAAAGAAACCAGGGGGCAAGAAGAAAGGGAAAAACAAAAAGAAGAAACAGGAAGATTCGACTCTTGAAAAATGTTCTGGAAACCCTTTTGGGCAAAGAAAACCTAATCGACCATGTCTCATATGCGATGAGGAACATTGGATGAGAGATTGTCCGCATAAAGCTGAGATTAAGAAGTTCTTTAAGAGTTCAAATACCTCAGCGGTGTTGACTGATCCATTTCCAAACCCAGAAACCAATCTGGTTGCTAGCGACAATGCTTCCCCATCCCAAGTGCTTATGTTGTCCATTTCAAAACTGCAAAATGATGCTTTGATATTGAAAAGGAATAAAGATTATGAGAATCCACGGATGTCGAACAACAAGGTTACAGATCAACCTAGTGGTTCGACAGCAACTTCGACAGAAGTTGTGCCACCCATCATTCCCGAGCTAACAATAAAGCCACCAAAGGGAGTAGTACACAAATCAACATTTAATCCTCATGCTTGAGCAGCACAAAATTATAATATAGTGGAGGATCTGGCCCAATCACCATCCACTATGTTGACACTTGAAGTACTACAGAATTGCCCCTCCCAAAAGTAGGCTTTGTTATCAGTGATAGGTGGGATTGATCCAGCGGATTCCAATCTAGTGGCCTTTAATCATAAAGGATATGAACCTCAGTTACCAACCCATCTCCCTTTTCTCATATAGGTAAAAACCCTCAACAAAACTGTTCATCGAACAATCATTGATGAGGGTTCATCTACTTGTATTATGTCAATGAGTTGCTGGAAAAATTTAGGCTCTCCACCCTTGTCACGGTCGTCAATGACATTAAACACGTTCGATGGAAGAACATACACGTCGTATGGTATATTAAGTAACTTGCAAGTCGAACTGGGGGGCAAGATAGTAGAAATTGAAGTCGAGGTCATTGATGGAAACCTTGACTACAATATCCTATTGGGCAGGCCCTGGATTTATGTTATGGTTGCTGTTGTGTCAACATATTTTAGAAAGATTGCATTCCCCTTTCAAGGTGGAATTACAATCATTGACCAATTGACCTTCCTCCCCAACAGTTCGCAAGTTACTGGAAGCATTCCATTGATCCATGGAAGTTCTCAATTGTTTCAACATGTTGGAGTAGGTCTCCTAAAAGACTCATCCTTAACGGGTACTTTTTCCCTCTCGCCTCCAAGTAATTTGGAAGAAGTGGCTACAGAGGAAACCTGTCATATGATATCTTCTACATCATCAAAGATTAAGAAGGACTCTGACCATTTTGATAGTTTCGATCACAACGAGGTTTTCATAGTTGAAAATCTAACTGACATGACTCAATTTAAGTGATGTTGTACATTATGTACTAGGGGCATTGGAACCAGATCTTTCCTTCATGACCGTTTATGAGTTGTGATCAAAGGTAGTCAGAGGATAGTTCATTGATTGGTGTCAACGTCGTTAAAAAATAAAACCAAAGATCTGAGCAGAATTCATTGTCTTGTGTCAAGCTCGCTAAAAAATAAAATAATGCTGAAAAAAGTTCCAAGTCGAGTCTTTCACTTGATCTCATAATTACCTAATTACTGCGAGTAGTCTGGTGAATGTAATGAAGCTTAGGGCGCATGCACCCTTGTCTATTTTACGGACATACCCAGCTGTAGATATAAGTTTCCCTATAAGTTATAAGATCGGTCCGAGTGACCTTTCACCTTTGTCTATTTGGTGGACAAAGTGCAGGAAGTGTTTTGTCTAAATATTGACAGAAAATCATCCTGCTTAACCACAGTAAGTTTCCATATGGTTACTGAAGACTTTTTTTTATGCTAGGGGCATGAAAACCTTTTTATACAAGCAAAAACGATCAATTTCATTTTTCAGTTTTTTAGCTTTATAGTTTGGTCATTCCTATCTTACATAAAAAGGAAAAAGACCAATGTTCCTGCAAGGTTCAAGCTCATTAAAAAATCAACTTGAAATGAGCATATGTTCCACCAGAGTTCAAGCTCATTAAAAAATGAACCCACCCTTTGGTAAATAACCTTTGTGATTGCATTGATATCAGCTTTTGAACCTTGGTCGTGTTCTTACCATCACCTCCACCTTTCTAGTTGATCATACGCCTCCACTTGATTGTTTACCCTTTTGAGGAACAACTGCAATGAGTGATTCTATTAGCCACCTTCTTTACACTATCGTGATTTAAAAGTTCCAAACCTTACCTAGAACCAGTTTCTATTCGAAAACATCACTCGTTCCTCAAAAATGAGTCTCCTTTATGCTCTTTTTAGACTCGTAAAATATGAAAAGATTTCCGAGAAATTGGCCTCTCTAGCTTGTTAATGTGATTGGAAGTGTCATCCCTCCTCTATATTTTGATCTTTTTGGACCTGAGGGATCATTGAACAAAAAGATCGAGTGCTTGTCTTTTTCAGCTCGCTAAAGTGATCAAAAAAGTAATCCCTTTCGTATTATTTTATATTTTTTTGGACTTAAGGGATTATAATATGAAAAAGGACTACTGGAGTTTCCTTTCCATCTCTTTTTAGACTCTCTACAATTGAAAAGGATCGAGTTATCTTTGTCATTAAACTTGTTAAAACAATAGCGACAAACTTGTCCATATAAACAAGAGAGAGTTTCATTGTCACTAGGCTCGCTAAAACATAGCGACAAGTTTTCCCGAAGGGAAAATTATAGAACAAGCATATATTATCCTCCTCAATCTTGACAAAAATAAAGAGGTACTAGTTAGCAATGACTGGGGAAAAAGGGAAGAAAACTTGAAGAACTTCATTGGTAGCAGGTCGCTCTTGAACATGACACTTTCACTCCATCACCATGATTGAGTGGGGTTGGGTTATTCTGTTCACCGGTCATATCACCATTGGTCCTTCGTACCATCCATTTTGGGGGTTAATGCTACCAATCCATTCCAGTGTCATTGATATGTTCGAGAGAAGTCGCTCAGAGGATTCAACAACCCAGCTAACGCCTCATCCATTGCAATACCTTCACGCTCCATTTTTCATGACCGCCACCCTAAACCTTGTATCATCAGATTGTTTTCACCTCCACAAAATCATTTGCTCCGTTCTATGTCATAGATGTGGGATTCATAAGGCCCTCCTACGATGGGTCACTTCTTGTCGACATTAGCTCATTATCCATGAAGTCGACTTAGGAACAACCCTTTCAGTACTTTGAAGCTTGCATGCCTCAATGACAAGTTTCTCACTTCCGGCGACAGGTTTACATCAATGGCCTTTGACCGAAATATTTTACTTGATGTTCGACATCGACTCATGTATTCACACCACATGAATTGTACTGCAGTACCTTGAGGGTCATTATCATTATCAATGATTCCTCTCATGCCTGTTAACAACTTACATCATTGGCTGGTAATTAGGTGATGTCTTTCCATGTTCGACATCAGAACATCCTTTCACATGGATCGACTTGTACTTCGGGCGAAGATTGAATGAGTTCGAAGACCCCAAATCTAGTTTCATCCATCCAGGTTGCGATATATTCAGGAAAATAAAGACATCAAATGTACACCATAGCTGCACAGATAATCATCCAAGCTAAGGGATGATGGCTCTACCAGAATCATCAGTCTGCCACGCAGAGGATTGTCTGTCCTATGTACATGAAAATTAATTTATAAAGCTAAGCATGAGAATGCTTGCCTCAGCTAGATCATGAAAATATTATGAAGATAATGTATTGTATTGTATCTTATTACAGGTCACCTTCCAGTTCGAAAAACCTTGGATCCTCATGATAAAGCATTTCACCCGACATCAGAATATTTACGACCTCATGCTTTAGGGGGAAACTGCTATAGACATATTTGGGCACTGCAACCCCAATTACATATGTCAATAAACCAAGGGCTCTCAAACCCCTAAAAGTGTTGTTTCATACCCTAAAGGATCAAGGTCAACTGATTACATAATTTCCCAGAAGTTCTCCCTGAAAAATTTCTTGAAACTGGTCAAAATTGGACCATACAGATTGCTCCATGCTGAGGGTGTGATGCATCTCACCTGCAACACAAAAATGGTGTGATTCATACTGAAAATACCTTCTTTAGGGTGCAATGAGTGAGAGTAGAAAAATGGCAAAGGCAGTTGCTAGGTGGAAACCCAGAGAATCTTCTAGAAACTGCTCATATGACACTTGTCTCTCTGAATTCGACGAGGGATGAGTAAGAGATCATGAAATATCCAAGTGGAACTAATAACTATCATTGAAATGACACTAATAAAAATCCCAAAAGCTGACTCACTCACCTGCAAACATCTATATATGGATCCCTCATCCTAGAGATCCAAGGGCTGGAATTTTGTAATTTGTAAGGAAGTGCTGTTTGTTTCTCTTTGACACATTGTATTGTTCGGTGATCTAGCTTTTCATGAGGTGAAGAGGTCTTTCATGTTGGGAGGATGATGTTGGATCAGATAGCTGGGTTATAATCCTCTCTTCTACTACTTCTATCAATAAAGCTATTTGAGTTTTCCTCCATATACTTGTATATTTCTGAATCTTGTATTTGTGTATGCATTTGTATGGTTAATGTACATCTAATTCTGCATTGTTTATGGTTATAGATCTCTATGCTTTGATGATATTTTGTTGCTTTGACTTTACAGGTGTTCTTTGAAGCGGGACAAGTGAGAAAGGAGTGGTGAAGCTCTATCAAAGGAGAGAGGAAACAAGCAAGGAGCCAAGCGAAAGACTGAGGTTGGTACTCTCTGCTTCTCTCTCATCTATCTCTCATAAAGGAAAACACAAGTTACTTTGAATTGTTTGTTTCTAATATAGCTACCCGTCTTAGTGGGACTAGTAGCTCTGAATGGACAATAGTGTTCTTGTAAACATATCTTCCGTTTCCTTCCTTCGAATCCCTGAAACAAGAAAACAAACAACAACAACAAACGTGATAGCATACAATATTGTATTCAACCTACTTAATAGGTCAAGGAACATTAAGCCATAAATATGTAAAATAACACTTCATGTAGGAAAAAAATCAATAGTTGTATTCATATAAATCAAAAAGATATTACAACCAATGCCTTGACGTTGCTTGTATCCTCCGAGATATCTGGGTTCCCACACTTCTGATAGCATCTCATGGATAGCCCCAACAATGGAAGTTTTAAGGCATCTTCCCTCTAGTTTCAAACAAAACCAAAACACACTATTCTCCCTCAAACATACTCTAGAAAACTACAAGCTATAGATGTCTTGCTAATCGTTCAAACTCACTCCAAAACTAGTTTAGCTTGGGAAAATAGAGGTTTATATAGCTTGGATGGATGGGAGATGGTTGCTCTCATCATGGGAGAAGGTATTATATCTTGAGTTTGTTCCATCCTAATAGGGGAAAGGAGCCCAAACTGATTTCCTTGGCTCCCTCCGGCCCAACCATCTACCAGACTTCTGTTACGAAGCTTCTATAGTTGGAAGCTTTGACTCCATATTTAAAAAAATTGCCAAAAGAGGATTGGTGCGACTAGAAAAGGGCTCCGTCACTCTATATGACACTAGGCCTAGTTTTAATCTGTGTAAATCAGCGCGAGGAGGAAATTAGTCAGTAGCGCTGGTCTTGTAAATTGGGATAAAAGGAAGGTTCTTGGGAAATGATGAAAAGGGAAATTATTCTGCTCATGAAAAGGGACATACTGGGGGTTTCTTCAAGATGGGAAAGCATGTAGGGTTCATTGTAGAGGTCCTCCAGGATCATGTTTGGGGAGTATAGGGACAATGAAAAAATGCTCTGTAACAGATACTTGTACACAAAAACACACAAAGCTTGATTCTGCACCTTCACGATCAAATTATACTAGTGGACAACCACGTTGGCGGTTGCCTGAGGGAGGTGGAATCTTGATTATCCAATAGTGTGGACTCTGGATCTAGTGCGAAGGATGTAATCTTTTGAAGATAATATCATGGGGGATGTTGATCATTGACTTGATCGAATTATAGGAGGATTTGTTACAAAGTACACAGTTGATACCTTGGTCAGCTACAACGAAGTAGAGTGACACTTCTTCAAGGGACTGCGAGGTAAGTATCTGAAATATTTGAATACCCAGATTAAGATGCTCTTATGTGAGAAATGGGTTATGCCATTGCCTTGATGTTTGGAGCTATGCGAAGTGGAAAACTCTTTAGAAATTGAGAGAAAATAGGTCCTAAATATAGGCCGTTGACTGGACATCCTTCGAGCGACGATGAGGGAATGATATGTTAGTGTCAATATTATTTGCCTTCCACTAGTGATCAAATATGCTTTTACCAAGTCTATTAGGAGTTTCAAGGTCAACTTTTATTCTGTCACTAGGTTTACAGAGTAAAATTTGGTCACTGGCTAGTTTCTCTAGGAATGTTTCCATTGTTTTGGGAAAATTACACATGTTGGTCGCCTACCTCACTCAGATGAAGGTGTCATAATAAAAATAATGTTTTCATTATATCAGTCATCATCATCACCATTCCACTCAGTCTCATGTCTTCATTAAGTCATTAGGGTTTCAAGGTCCATCATCATCATGTGTAAATCCAACATTAAATGAATCATCACAAGCAAACTCTTTGACATTAGCTTGATGAATTTTCACAAGTTCTTCATGATTTCAGTCTCAAAGGTTCCAAGAGAAGAAGTTTCAATGTTCAAAAGGTAAAAATGCAGCTCAGGTTTCAGCTCTCCAAAGTGACTCAGTCTTAAAGGTGAAAAATCAATTTTTTAAAAGGTATGTGGGGCCCATTTCTTTTCAAAAGGGAAACATACTTGCCTATATAAACCCAAAAAGCCCCAAAATCACTTCATTTTCCTTCTATTTCCCTTTGTTCATCGAGCTTTTTCCTTCATTGGCAAGAAAAACACAGTTTTTAAAGCAAAATTGGCAAAAAATTGAAGGCATTGTGCTTCCAGAGACTGTGTTGTGCTTCTGAGGCCGGTGATGCACTTCTGGACATTGTGCTGTGCTTTGGAACTGTGCTTCTAGACATTGTGCTACAGCAGCTTTGGCGCGGTGCTTCTAGACACTGTGCTGCACTTGTGCTAGAGCAGCCAAAACCTTCTAAAACTCGACCAAACTCAAATTTGAAGCTTGCAATTTACTTTGTTGCTAATCTAGGCTTGTATACAAGTAAGTACATCACTTCACTTACCTTTTTCCTTTAGCAAGATGGATTCAAATGCAAGATTTCATCATCTAGGGTTTTAGGTGAAATTATCATGCTATAAGCTAGGGTTAATGATGGCTAGTCTAGTTTTCATATGCTAAACATGTAAATATTTCATCTTACACCTCTACACATGTTTAAAATACATTTTGACCCACTGAACCAACTACAAATCATCAAATTACTTCACCAATAACTAAACCCTAGCTTATTCCTAGAAATTTGGGCAGTTTTCCTAGAAACTCTGTTTTTCATTTCTCACAAGCACTCCTTTCCTTCATTTCACCTCATTTAATTTTCATAATTTTATTACAGTCCCTATCCATCTCCTAGAATTTCCCTTATCATTATTTTCACTCCACCTATCTGTAATTTCATTTTTTCACTCATCCTTCACTGTTTTTTCTCATTTTCCTGCTGCTAGGGTTTCTATCATCATGGAAGGAGATTCTTCACCAAAGAGGAAAAAAGCCATAAAGGAGGAAAAATTATCATATATGAACCTACCAACTGAAATGAAATCAATACATCACCCTTCATCAAGTAGTGTTTTGAAGATGTGAGTTGTCTAAAATTTTGTAAAAGGGTGTGTGAAGTTGGTTTTCATGAACAATTGATAGATTGGATCGCCACTCATTTGAAAGGGGAAAGTGTTAACTTTTGTTGCTAAAGCAAGAGTCAGACCTCCTTTTTAGTTAATCTGTAATAAAATACATAAATTATAAAAACCCTCGGTAAACTATGGACGAAGGGGAAAACCTCACACTAACTAAAACTACAAAAGAAATACATTGTAGAAACATGCAAGCCAAAAACAAGAGACGGACCCAAACCGGAACCAAATGTACTATTCAAAAAAGAAAACCAATCCACTTAACAGAAAACTCGCTAAGCTTTGGAAAAGGTGTTATAGACAATTTTGTGCCTTACAGCAATAAGCATGAATTGTCAATAATCCAAGGGATCCAAAGTTCCCTAAACATGATGTTCCTACCCCTAGAGGAACAAGGTCAGCAAACCAACAGCTCTCAGATCAGTTCTCCACCTGAGAACACTCAAAAACAAGCAATCCTAAAATCAAAGCAGGTGCTCCACTAGGCTTCTGCGCTGAAACACAACTGCTCCATGGTGTACCTGCGTTGCAAAGCAGGTAGAACAAAGCCCACCTGCGTTGGGCGAGTTTGGACATGTGGCACAGTGAGTCATTGCTTTGGAATCTTCCAAAAATGACACTTGGGTCAGGTATTTCGCCTTGTGATGAGTCAGAGGCTTTGTTTCTCCAAGTGGAAGCAAGGTTCACCAAGTGGACTCAAGAACTGAAGATCAACTAAAGATTAATTGAAGAGAGAGAGGACACAAGGCAGCTACACATCAGTTGCAAGCTGACTCATCCTTTCTCAATTCATCTATATATTGAGCTCTCTCCTATGAGCTCAGGAGGCTGGAATTTTGTGCAAAGTAATGATATGCTGTTGGTTTCATTCTTGAGTTATTGGGTGATTGTTTGAGAGAGGTGAAGAAGAGCAATTCTTTCTGCTGGGAGGTGTTGCTGGGTTGGAGCCTGCAATGGTTGTAATACTCTCAGAACCTTTATTTCTTCATTAATAAAAGCTATTGAGGTTCTTCTATGTGCTTTTGTTTCAATTATATATTGTGATGATCGCATGTTTGGTTTACACTAATCCATGAACCAGTTATGATTGCATGCCTCTTGTAGTTTCCTTCTTTGTCATTGTGCAGGATCTCATTGTAGCTGGGCGAGCAGAAGGACAAAGAGCTAGGAGCAAGCGGCCAAAGAGGGGAGTTTGGATTCGACATTAAGCGCAAGGCAACGGTTAGTGCTTCCTCCATTCTCTTTTGCTTTCATAAAGAAGTAAACTTTCAGTAGTTTGTTTTACAGTTGTTGCTAAGGAACTGTCACCCTTAGAGTGGGTTAGGGTCATCCGAGTCGGATACTTTTCCCTACAACAAACTGGCGACTCCGCTGGGGATCGTATCCGTTTAATTGTTTTTGTAGTATTTTTGCTATTCATTTCCTGAACAAAAGAGTACCAAATCGAAAAGCTTTTGACTATATCAAAAGCGAAGTAGAGGGGCTGCTACTCTTGCTCATTGTCTGAGCAGATTCATGATTTGAAGAGCTGATCTACGAAGATCCTTGTAAGCTTTTTCACCTTCTAAATCATCCCTTTAAGTGTGCTTGACTGAATGCTTCTGATTTGAGCAAAAACCGTGCATTTTTGAGAAAATTATGACCCGGAGACTGTGAAAACGCAACTCTCGTTTTCCAAAGCAGGTAGTACACAGGCTACCTGCTTTGCAACGCAGGTCCCGAACTAGCTACCTGCGCTGAGAGCCAGTTTGACTGTGCAGAGCCTGCGTTGACCCAAATTTGCTCAGTGCATTTGGGGTTTCCTCCTTTCTCTTGCCTGTTTTCACTTAGTTTTGCTGCTAGGTGTCAGTCTTGTGCCTGTTTTGAAACCAATATTACTTGCCATCATTCTGCCTCTGTTATATAACGAAATTGTAATTGTTCTTTGTATTTCTTGCTCATTTACAATTTCCCATAACGAAAAGTAAACTAGTCATGCTTTTGGCCTCTTAGATCTGAACCTGTGTTAGGCGTTTTGCTGGTCTAAAGAGTTAGCTTGTTTGCTGTCCATAACTGATTAGTCTTTTTACTTTCGTTAGTTTGGTTTGATTTCATGTATTTCCAGTGATTAAGCAAGTGAATCTTAAGGCGTCTTTTGATTTTGGACAAGCTTGTTTACTTTCGCTTTAAATCGAAATCAAAGTTATATAACCACTTTCTTTTTGTATCCATCCACATTAAGAAAGGGAAAAGAAAATACATGCATTGTGCATTTTGCATTTGAAAAAGTTTGCATGATGATTTAGGAGAAAGTGCATTAGTTTGTGCTGTATGAACTGTGTGAAAAGAATTTGCCTTCTTTCTCTCTCAGTAGTTAAGATTTTCATCAGTCAAAAAGATTTGAAAAAGCTTGCTTCTCATCTTAGGCTGCATTTAGGAATTTGTCATATACATCTCGTGGTGAACCTTGAAAGGCAAACTTTAAAAAGATCAACTTAAAATATACTGAATGAACCTAACAACGCATTTGAAACATAACGCAAACATCTAGAGGTCTAGGTAGAGACGTGTTTCGGCGTCGTTAAACATAGTGACTGTCGATCTCTACGAAGGTGGGTGATTCCTCCTGAGAGTCGGTGGCACTAATACGGACTTGTGCTCCCACGTACCGTCGCGTATATATTGGGAGAACCCTATAGGCAATTATCCTTTATCCATAGGAAGCCGTGTCGGCCGCCCTACTAATCGCGATGCAGTGAACACAACATTCACGAAGATCGACCACTCGTACCGTAAAACGTATTCTGTGGTTTCGCGAAAGGTTTGGCACACCCTCTGCCTAGATCTCCAGAGCAGTTTCTTTTGGCCCTTTTCAAACTCTATAACTGAAAAGGTCCAACCGAGCATTTGTCACTTCGGGCTCGTTAATACATCGAAGGAGACTAGAGTCATCTTTAGCTTTTTCTCGACTCTTAAAACATGAAAAAGCAAAGTTATGTCTAAAAGCGTCTAATAAAATTCATTCAAATCGGAAACACAAATTTTCCCCTTTATATTTTAGTTGATCGAGTAATCCGCAATCGTGGAAGAAAGTCAATTGAATATCCGTCGTTCTCGGAGGCTTGCGAGTCAACCGTCTTTGTCTCCGGAATCGAAAACAATCCGGACAAAGCGAGCTCGTCGAACCAGTTCAAAATCTCCTTTAAAAGTTAGAACAAGTGTTCCAACAACATCTGAGATTCTGGTCACTCCAAACATTTCCGGAAACCCTGCCTCTATAGAAGAAGTTCAATCGCCACAGAGGGACAGTAATACTGATCCTAGTCTGGGGGAAAATACTTGTATGACTGAACCAGTTCCATCTGCAACCGGTCCAGAGAGTTTTGTTCCTCAAACATCCGTCGCGGTCGATACAACCCCTTCTTCGGCACTGGAAATCTTTTACGGACCTGACGGTCTTCCTCTTCCACCTGGTCTGATTGCGATAGAGGAAATTATAGAAGAACCGCAAGTATCCACTCCAAGTCAGTTTGGAGTAGGGGTCGCTCTATTTCCTGCTACAACAGAAGTTTGTCCATCACCAGTGGAAGTTCCTGTAGAATCAATAGGTGATCAATTGGATAGACTAAAAATGACTGAACAACCGTCGACATCTAGGACTGTGTCGAATGACACAGCGACGGCAGAATTACCTGCTGGAAAACCAACAATGTTCGCCGGCATACCATCTGTCGCAACTAGCTCGCAGTCGCTAGAAGGAGTCCACCAAGAGACTATCTCGACAGTATGGTCTGTTCCTGTTTGTTCCGGAGTAATGTCTGGTAACTCTCATGGTGAGGCTCATCAAATTGACCCTTTTGGGAATCTAATTAGGCCATCCAGTCCTCCAGGACAGTCAATTGCCTTGAGTTCTGGGTTGCTACCGTATGGGGGGCAGTACCCATACGGGAGTTCTCAACCTTATTCAAGTTATGGCGGAATTGCAACAAGTAGTTGGGTACCTGTGCTATCCCAGCCACCGAGAGTTGTATATTCTATGCAACAGTGTGTACCTGTGACAAACATCCCAACTACACCGGCTATTGTGACCATGTCGCAAGTTCAAACAATGCCTGTTGTATGTCAACCTCAGATTGCTCAGGTTCTCATGCAACAGCCCCTTGACCCTGCGACCCAACCACAATCACCTACTGGTGGGACAACACAAGTACAGTTGGGTACAACTACCCCACATCTTGGTCCAATGGTTAGTGTAGCGCAACAACCCATGGTGTCGCAACCGTGGATAGTGCAATACCAACAGCCGCAATTCCAACAAGTGTACCAAGGTTCTGAACAGCAAATATTCGCGAATACTGGACAACCATATATTCAAAATGGTCAAAATCAACCACTTTATAGTGGTCAAGTCCATCAACCGTATTCATCATACCAACATCAACTCCATTATGCTGGTATGCAAAGACCGACTGTTCAGGCGATTCCATCGTATCTTGGTTACGCTTCACCTAACTTGAACCAGCAGTTACCATTCGTGGCGACTTTAGAGTTGCCTGATCTACATCGGTTAACAAACGATCCAATTGCTTACGCCCCTTGGTGGCCAGTGATTCCACACAAACTTCCATCCAACATTCCTAAATTCAATGGAAATCCAGGTGAAGACCCGTCGAATCATGTGATGACATTTCATCTATGGTGTTCGTCGAACACTTTGAATGACGATTCGATAAGGCTTCGCCTCTTTCAGAGGACATTGACAGGTCCAGCGGCAAAATGGTATATAGAATTGCCTAGAGCTTCGTTCGACAATTTTAGCTCCCTTGCCACGACATTCTTAACCCACTTTCAATTACCAATAAGGTATGAAACGGGAACAGAGATATTGACCAACTTCAAACAGACAACCGCAACTCATATATCAGATCATATACATGAGTGGCAACGTCGACGAAGAATGGTTAAAACATACGTTCCTGATCAGCTTTTAGCTGAGTGGTTTATAAAGTCGTTACTTCCGGCCATAACGGAAGATGTGGCAAAGGGAGGAGTCGTAACAGAAGAGCAAGTTATAGCTCGTGCACAATATTTGGACTTAGTATATACTCAGTCCGGCACGCTCTATGACAAAATACCAGACGCCCCTAGACCAGAGTTTTCAATCCCTCCTCCTCCTAAATCAAACAGTGACTCTCATGCCGGTGATGGCGTGATTGGCACGGCAAACACGAATCCGAAAAAGACCCATCAAAAGAAGGCCCGTAAGGATTCGAATCAAAATGCGCATGAAGAAGTTCTTGCTTCGGAAGTAAATGCCGTATCGACAGATAAGGACAAAGAAATCAATCAACCAGGAAGCAAGAAGAAGCAAAACAAAGGGAAGAAGAATAAACAAGGAGAGTCATCTCCTCGAAAAACTTCTTCAAGCCCTCCTCGAGATAGGAAACCCCCTTATGGGTGTCAGATATGTGATGAGGATCACTGGACGAGAGAATGTCCATAAAAAGCTGATCTAAAAAGATTCTTAAAGAGTTCGCAAACTCCAGCTGTGTTAACTGATCTGTTTCCCGATCGAGGAAAAAATCTGGTTGGTAGTGGAAATGCTTCACCGTCGCAAGTGCTTATGTTATCGATATCGAAGCAACAAAATGATGCTTTGGTTTCGACAAGGAACAAAGATTACGGGAATCCACAGATGTCGAACGATGAAGGTAAAGATCAACCTAGCAGTTCGACAACAACTTCGGCAGAAGTTGTACCCCCCATCACACATGAATTAACAATAAAACCGCCAAAGGGAGTAGTACACAAGTCGACATTTAATCCTCGTGCCAGAGCGGCACAGCATTATAATATAGTGGAAGATTTGGCGCAATCGCCGTCTGCTATGTCAACTCTTGAAGTACTACAAAATTGCCCATCCCAAAGGCAGGCATTGTTATCAGCAATTGGTGGGGTGGATCCTAAAGATTCCAATCTTGTATCCTTTGATCACAAAGGATATGATCCTCAGTTACCAGCTCAACTAGCTTTCCTCGTCCAAGTGAAAACCCTCAACAAAACTGTTCATCGAACAATTATTGATGAGGGGGCATCGACATGTATTATGTCGATGAGTTGCTGGAAAACTTTAGGATCTCCAACCTTGTCGCGATCATCGACAACATTAAAAGCATTCGACAGAAGGACATATACCCCTTACGGTATCCTTAGTAGCTTGAAGGTTGAACTAGGGGGCAAAACAGTAGAAATAGATGTTGAAGTCATCGATGGCAATCTTGACTATAACATCCTACTGGGAAGACCATGGATTTATGCCATGGAAGCTGTTGTGTCGACCTATTTTAGGAAAATCGCATTCCCCTTTCAAGGAGGGATTACGATCATTGACCAACAAAATTTCCTCCCTAATGGTTCACAAGTTACAGGAAGCGTTCCTCTGATCCATGGAAGCGACCATTCGTTTCAAAATATCGGAGTAGGCCTACTAAAAGATCCTACATTAATGGGAACTTTCACCCTTCCGCCAACATTCATTGTGGGAGAAGTGGCGACGGTAGGGGCCTGCAATATGATATCTTCCGCACAAAAGATGTCAGAAAACGATATCAACATGGATCATGTAAAGGTTTTGTCCCCAAGCCCAATGGAAGTATTGTAGCAATCAATTTTCTTGGCCTGGGGGGCAACCCCAAATCAATGCTCATCAAGCGTTTGGATGGATAGGTCTAGAGAATATGGCACCCCTTCATGTCCTTGGTCGCGAGTGCATGGAACCGACAAAGGAATAGTCCAATCAATGGTAATTGACGGGGCACCATGGAATGATTCCCACCATTGTTCCCTTCTCCCGGGTTGTGGAGAAGATACTCAAGATGACCTTTATCATCCTTCAGTTTTCGATTTTCTATCGAATACTGTAAATACGGTGGGCAATGAGGATAGTTCTTTTACTATGTCAACCTCATTAAAAAATGAAACGATCCCCTTTCCAGATCTCAATGGTAAACCTTCATTCCAACCAACAAAGTTGAATGCAATGAAGCTTGGGGGGCATGCACCTCGATTTGCGTTATTATGCTGGGGGCATGCAAACATATCATCGAGCAGTTTTGGCAATGTTCATGCTCGTTAAAAAATAAACGCAAGAATCGAGCAGTTTTTGTGCAGAGTTCATGCTCGTTAAAAAATAAACATAAATTGTGAGCAATCTTTCCCTAGCAGTTCAAGCTCATCCAGAAAAAATGAACCGGTAAACAACCTCGAGAAATGTAACCTTTGAAAGCCATATTAAAAGCCCTTGGTCGTGTTTATATGCCGTCACCTCCATCCGTTCATTTGGCCAATCGTTCACCTCCATATGTTTGTTTACCCATTTTGAGGAACAGCTGCGAAGAGTGATTTCACTTAGCCATCCTTGTGACACTGCCGTGATTGGAGAATTCCAACCTGTACCTGGAATCTGCTGCTATCCCTGTTCATCACTCGTTCCTCAAAAGACGAGTCTTCTTTGAGCTCTTTTCACTGACTCGTAAAATATGAAAAGTTTGCCGAGTTTTGGCCTTCCAGCTCGTTAAAGCGACCGGAAAGCTATCCCTCCTCTAGATTTTAATCTTTTTGGACCTGAGGGATTATTGCACAAAAAGATCGAGCGCTTGTTTTGTTCGGCTCGTTAAAGCAATCGAAAATTCATCCCTTCTGTATTGTTTTATACTTTTTCGGACTTAAGGGATTAGTGACGAAAAAGGAATTTTGGAGTTAACTTTTCGTACCTTTTCAGACTCTCTAAAAGTGAAAAGGACCGAGTTTTCTTTGTCGTTAGACTCGTTAAAATGATTAAATAGCGACAAACTTGTCTTTAGACGAGAACGAGTTTCCCTATCGCTAGGCTCGTTAAAACATAGCGATGGGCTTGCCCGAAGGGCAGGTTATAGAACAAGCATATGTTATCCTCCTCAAGCTTGACAAAAATAAAGAGGTACTGGTCAGCAATGACTGGGGAAAAATTGGGAGAACCTCACAGCATTAATGGTAGCAAGTCGCTCTTGAACATGACACTTTGTCCTCCGTAGCACATCGGGTTGGGTTGTTTCATTCACCGGTCGCATAACCATGGTCCTCGCCACACCATCCACAATTGGGGTAATGCTACCGATCCATCACATCAGTGTCGTTATATGTTCAAGAGATGTGGTTCTGTAAAGAGTCAACCCTGTTCCGCCCACTGCCATACATTATCCTTCATCCACTTCATGACCGCCACCCTGAATCATACATCACAGTTTGTTTTCACCTCATCATAATCACTAGCTCCGTTCTGTGTCACTGATGTGGGATTCATTAAGGCCCTCCTTTGACGGATCGCTCCTTGTTGACATCAGCTCATTATCCAAGGAGTTGATCTAGGAACACCCCCCTCAGTACTTTGAAGCTTGCATGCCTCAATGGCAAGTTTCTCACTTCCGGCGACAGGTATACATCAATGACCTTCGACCAGAAGATTTTGCATGGTGGTCGACGCCAAGTCCTTTATTCCCACCATGTAGATTGTACTGCCGTACCTTGAGGGTCATCATCCTTATCGGTGATTCCTCTCGCGCTTGTTAACGGTTTACATTATTGACCGGTAATCAAGCGATGTCTTTCCATGTTCGACTTCAAGAAATTCTCACATGGATCGACTTGTACATCGAGTGAAGATCGGAAGAGATTGAAAACCCCGGATCTAGTTTCATCCATCCGGGCTGCGATATATATTCAGGACATAAGGACATTTGATATGTACATCATTGCAGCAGATGATCATCCTTTTCAAAGGATGATAAATTCGGCAGAGAATTATCAGTCTAGCATCAGACGATCGTCTGTCCTATGTACCAAAATGTATTTATAAAGCTGAGCATGGGAATGCCCGCCTCAGCTAGATCATGAAAAATGTATGAAAAATAATGTATTGTATTGTATCTTATTACAAGACACTTCTCAGCAGATCGAATGAACTTCGGATCCTCTCAATAAAGCATTTCACCCGATAAACGACCTCATACTTTAGGGGGCATCTGTTATAGACAATTTTGTGCCTTACAACAATAAGCATGAATTGTCAATAATCCAAGGGATCCAAAGTTCCCTAAACATGATGTTCCTACCCCTAGAGGAACAAGGTCAGCAAACCAACAGCTCTCAGATTAGTTCTCCACCTGAAAACACTCAAAAACAAGCAATCCTGAAATCAAAGCAGGTGCTCCACTAGGCTTCTGCGCTGAAACACAACTGCTCCATGGTGTACCTGCGTTGCAAAGAAGGTAGAACAAAGCCCACCTGCGTTGGGCGAGTTTGGACATGTGGCACAGTGAGTCATTGCTTTGGAATCTTCCAAAAATGACACTTGGGTCAGGTATTTCGCCTTGTGATGAGTCAGAGGCTTTGTTTCTCCAAGTGGAAGCAAGGTTCACCAAGTGGACTCAAGAACTGAAGATCAACTAAAGATTAACTGAAGAGAGAGAGGACACAAGGCAGCTACACATCAGTTGCAAGCTGACTCATCCTTTCTCAATTCATCTATATATTGAGCTCTCTCCTATGAGCTCAGGAGGCTGGAATTTTGTGCAAAGTAATGATATGCTGTTGGTTTCATTCTTGAGTTATTGGGTGATTGTTTGAGAGAGGTGAAGAAGAGCAATTCTTTCTGCTGGGAGGTGTTGCTGGGTTGGAGCCTGCAATGGTTGTAATACTCTCAGAACCTTTATTTCTTCATTAATAAAAGCTATTGAGGTTCTTCTATGTGCTTTTGTTTCAATTATATATTGTGATGATCGCATGTTTGGTTTACACTAATCCATGAACCAGTTATGATTGCATGCCTCTTGTAGTTTCCTTCTTTGTCATTGTGCAGGATCTCATTGTAGCTGGGCGAGCAGAAGGACAAAGAGCTAGGAGCAAGCGGCCAAAGAGGGGAGTTTGGATTCGACATTAAGCGCAAGGCAACGGTTAGTGCTTCCTCCATTCTCTTTTGCTTTCATAAAGAAGTAAACTTTCAGTAGTTTGTTTTACAGTTGTTGCTAAGGAACTGTCACCCTTAGAGTGGGTTAGGGTCATTCGAGTCGGATACTTTTCCCTACAACAAAAGGTTAGGTGCTTCCTGACAAGAACAAGTTACATCCCGCCGAAAGTGCTAAACCCTGACGCCTGCCACCATTTCTCAACTTGCTTGTTTAATCTAAACTGTCGAAACTTCTCGCCCGATCCTGTGGCTACATATGATATCACTAGGTGAAAAAGCGTGACGTTTACCCAACATGCTCGAACAATCCCAACTGTAGATTCGCCTTGTGAGATCCGATGTTTGAGATTCATTTCGCACAGGTCAACATCGCCAAACATTAGCGTGCGATGAGGGAAATATTCCACCCGAACCCACTTCCACGTGGAGTTCATTGAATGGAATCACACCCAAAAAGGAAAAACCACTTCCCACTTGCAAGGCATGCGATCACCGAGAAACCGCCTTGGATGCGGTATTTCGAAAAAGAAGAAAAACTAATGGTTTCGAAGCCGCTGAGAGTTCCCTTTTCTGGCTGTTTGCTGCACCATCTTCTACTTGACTTTCTGTGAGAAGAAGTGCCCACCAACCTGCCTATCCTCCAAAAAATAGAATTGTCCGATTTGCTACCTCTTGGAGCCAATTTTAAAGTATTGGCCCAGATTGCATAGGTTGACCAATTCTTGCATCCCGATAAGGACCCGCCTATGAACCTACCTTCAATCATGTCGCTGCTAAGTCATCTGAACCCCGCCTCCCTGGCACTGTGCTGGAACACCAATCTATCCTCATCTGCTTGGTCATGGAAATTTGCTTTTAATCTGTTTTGAGGTAGCTCAAGCCAAGTCATCACAAATTTATTTTCTTTACATATAACTCCTTGATTGGCCAAGAGATCCGCTAATTTATTGGCTTTTATTCACACATGTTTGAAGCCGACTATTCAAAGGCTTTGGAGATGATTGTGAATATGTTGAAAGACTTGGATCAACCTCTAGTTTCTTGAGGCTTTTTCCAGCTTCGTACCCCAGCTGATTCTCTTAACCGAGTTAATGATTAACTCAGAATCAACTTTGACAATCACATTACGTCGATTGGGGCACAACCTTTACACACATGGACGCAACTTGTGATAGCGATTAAACCTAGACCCGAGAGAGGAATTAATTGTTTTTAGGATTGATGAAGGGAGAATGAGCGGGGCGAAGGAAAAAGGAGAAAGTGACCGTTATGAGCTTCTTTTGAACCAGGAACTCTAAGCATTGCTCCATAGCCATTAATTCCGCCATATTGTTGGTGGTGTTAGCTCTGCTGCATATCTTTGATTTTTAAAGGTCGGAAGTGAGTATGGTCCTTGGTCATGCTCAAAAGAAGCTCATAACGGTCACTTTCTCCTTTTTCCTTTGCCCCGCTCATTCTCCCTTCATCAATCCTAAAAACAATTAATTCCTCTATTGGGTCTAGGTTTAATTGTTATCGCAAGTTGCGTCCATGTGTGTAAATGTTGTGCCCCTCCACTTCAGCTAATGCGATATTGCAATGCGATCTAATCACAATCGCGCATCGCTAGACGTAAAGAACCAAAATTACCCAAAAAGCCCAATCTGACGACTCCCGTCATGCCCAATAAAGAAACTTGCTCGATCACTTCTCCACTATCCGATCAGCTCCGCCAAGATTGGACGACCTTCGCACATTTCACACCCACAAAGCGATGGGGCATTAACGTGTGATGGAGAGCAGTTTTTCTCTCTCCTCTGCTGCTACGTGTCATGCGTTGAATGGAATCGCATGCCCTCATCCTTTTACTGCCTAATGCCCAAAGGCGGTGTGATCGATACCGCTTACCGCTTAATCCTCCATCCCCACCCAATAACCGTCACACGCCTTTGCCACCTGATCACCGTCGGATCTATCCATCTAAGATCCAATGGCCCACGTTCATCCCACTCCCGCTTCTTCTGAGATCCTCTGACAGGTCATCTCCTCCGTCTATCCTCCTGATCTGACGACCAATATTGCTCCTTCATCTGACTCGTCCGCTCGCTATGCAGTCCACGTCCCTTGACCGTTCCATGTGCCCAAAGGACAAAGGTGACCAGACTTCCAGTACCATTTGATGTTGCTCCTCAACAACCACATTTAAAAGACAGTATGGCCGAAGAGGAAAAGGACATAGCATGAGCATGTAACTTCATTTAGTAATTAAGGAACTTCATTGATACGAACACTCCAGCTACCTGAGAGGACAACAGAGCACTTGAAAAGATTAGATTCATCTACTGAAACAAGAAAACACATGCAGAGACTCCATCAGGCAGTTAAATGTAGTTGGTGGTCAATTAAGACCCTTCCATACCTAAAATTGGCCAAGTGCCTTTGTAATGAAACTCTATATATACCCAAAAAAAAGATGTAATCAGGGTTGATGGTTGATGTTTTGATGTAAGGTTCAACTTCTGGAGATTGTAACTATTTTGACACTTGCAGCATCTCATCTTCATTTTAAGCTAATACAAGATTCTTTTGCTATTAATTGCTCACTTTCCATTTCTCTTATGTTCTAAGTTGTGCTTGATATGCTGTATGTGTGAAGTCTTGATTTTTAGCATTAGAGTAGCTATCATCCTATCTCTGTGTTAAAGACTTGCATGTATCATCGCATAAGTTATTCAGGTTTCTATTCATATAGTGCCAGAGAGTTGTCATCCCGTCTGTGTATTAGGAGATTAGATTTGCAGGCTTCTTTATTGGATGCAGCCGGCCATCACATGGTCTTGTGCATCTATTGGTGTGGTCAGTATTCTCCATAATCACCCAATTTTTAAATTGTGAGTAGTTGGTGGTCTAAAACCTTGTAGTCTGGGGGTGTTCACGCATGTCTGGAGTGAAACAGAATAGAAGTGTTTATCTAGCTTGGACAAGCATCATTCCTTCCATTCATCCATTTGCAACAACAAGTTGAATTTATATGTTACCAGGAATCTCCGAGCTACAACCTAGGAGAGTTTCTTGGAATCTTAACATAATTGGCACCGTTTCTGGGGAGAGGAGGTTGAAGCTCAGCTTCCCTAGGAGAGTGACACAGTTCCAACTTTGATGATAGACAAAGCCCAGACACATTTCTGGTTGTAATCATCTACCTGGAAACTCTACTGGAGAACCAACCTTTGGCGACTCCACATTATAGTTTTGGCTCAATTCGTGAGGCATACCCAGTAAAATCCTCAGAAATCACCAGCTAACCCAGTTCTTGACCTTGAGAAGATTGTTAAGCAAAGAAAAACATCACAGAAAGGAGCATCAGGATCAGGTAAGCCGAAACAATTTTATGCATCTCTACAAGAGAGGCTTGTAACTGAACATACGCATTTTGAGGATATAGTGCCTAGCATTGTTAGTGAAGAAATACCCTCAGAGATTCATAAAGCTCCTTGTTCTTTAAGTTCCCTTTGGATCTCAGTCCAAAGAAAACCCCCCACATTGTCCATCATATTCCTTTGTCCCTGTCATTCATTTCACAACACCCTACCTTTCAAACTGCCAGCATCCATTGACCTACCCTAGCCATGGCAGGCCCACAAGCTCCCACTAAGATGGAAAGAATCATAGCTGCTAGGTATGGACCTCTTGTCCTACCTGTTCCTTTGAATTCCATGCTAGCAGGAGAATATTAGAAAGACATGCCTAAATTCACTGGTACAATGGGAGTAACAGCTGAAGAACACCTTGAATATTTTTATAGTTATGTTGATAACCTTGATATCAGTGAGGATGATGTGTGGATGAGAGTGTTTGTCCAGAGCCTTGATGGAGAGGCTAGAAAGTGGTTTAGAGAGTTGACCCCTATGTCAATAGCAGACATTGAAGCATTAGATGATGTGTTTTTGAAGCATTGGGGAGATAAAAAAGACCTGCTATACGATCATACTGAGTTTGGAAACCTCAAGAGAGAAAATGTGGAATCACTGTCTGATTTTAATAAAAGGTTTAATCATATGTATGGAAAGATACCCGTTGAGGTAAAGCCTAACCCCACCTCTACAAAACTCACCTATGCTAATGCATTTGACTCTAACTTTTTCCTGCTATTGAGAGAAAGAAGATGTGCCACGTTGGCCGAAATGCAAGATGCAACCCTAGAGGTAGAATCTAATATCATGGTTGCAAAAAAACTCAAGGGCCATGTTGATAGAAGGAGGCAGAGAGGTGAGGCTTCTCCTTCCTCTGCTTCGTCCTCAGAGCCTAAGTTAGACAAAATGACTAGAATGATAGAGTCATTAGTTGTTGAGATATCCAAGCTAAAGGTTGAGCAAAGCTCTGGAAAGGCAAGGTTTCCATACACATTTGCTCCAAGAAACCCAAACCCATTCAGAAGAGAAAATGAACAATTGCAGATTATTTAGAGGGGTCAAGAAGCAGGTGAAGAACAAATGGTTAAAGCTCCCTTCTAGAACATAGTCATGGAGGAGGAGCAGTTTAAAGAAGAATATGAGATTCATTGCATGGAAGATAAGGGTAGTGCTGCCTTTTTGACATTGGTTGCCTATGAAGAATCATTACTCCAAGACCAGACGAATCAAGAGTGGGAAAGAGAAGCTGTTCTATAGACCGATGGACAACAACGGTATAATTTGAGGTCAAGAATGAATAATGTCAAGGAGAGTCTTGCTTGAAGAGCTGCTATCCCCATAGAGCAGTAGGCCAGTAAGCAAAAAAAGCCAGGAGCTAAACCAGTCATCCCTAAAGCTCTAGCTCAAGAGGTAAGAGGTCTTGACAAGTTCCCTTCCTCTTTCAGTTTTGAATCAGAAGTCCAGAAATTGAAAATATCTGTGCCTCTGATAGAACTTGCAAAGAGTGAAGTTTTTAGAAGGCCTATCCTTGATGCCCTTAAGCTGAAAGCCTCACAAGCATCCCCTGACTATGTAAATTTGCAAGATGATAAGCCTACAATTGTGCTTAGTCCAATGACTGAACCTTCTGATAATTTCTCCCCATCATTCTATGTCTCCTTTACCATTCACGACAAAACCCTCCATAACTGTCTGCTAGACATAGGGGCCATCCACAATCTAATGCTCAAAGCTGTCATGGAAGAGTTAGGCCTTGATATCACCAGACCATATCATGATTTATTCTCATTTGATTCAAGAAAGGTAAAATGCTTAGGATTAATCAAAGATCTGGCCATTACCCTAACTCAGCTGCCTATGAAGAGCATGATGGTGGACATCGTGGTAGAAAATGTCCCTCCTAGGTTTGGTATGCTGCTATCCAGAGGATGGATTAAGAGGCTAGGTGGAACATTGCATAATGATTTATCTTATGCCACTGTCCCAGTTTTTGGAGGGCAGAGCAGGAGATTGTACAAAGAAGCACAACTGGCCTACATCATCAGTGATAATAGGAATCCTTCTAATTATCCCATCTATGCTATGGATATTGATTTTGGAGCATGTATTCTCCATATTGAATAATCCCATAAGGCCTTGTTGCAGCTCAAGGAATCAATAGCCCAGGTTGAGGGAAAGCAAGGAAGTCAGGTTTGGGAGATGTTCTTTAACGAAGCATGTTCAAGGGAAACTGCAGGGGTAGGGGTGGTGCTGATATATCCAAAACAAGAAAGCACACATCCATATTTTAATCTGACTTTCCAAGTTACCAACAATATAGCAAAGTATGAGGCTCTGATATTGGGCCTTAACGCAACTAAAGACAAAGGAATCAGAAACATAAAGGTGTTTGGAGATGATGATCTCATCATTCAACAAGTAAACAAAACGTTTCAAGCAAAACACGCAAGGCTAAAAGCATATAGACATGAGGTATGGAGACTCGAAGACTCTTTTGATAATTTTTGTATCTCATACATCCCTAGAGTCAAGAATCAGCTTGCTGATTCCCTTGCTGTGTGTGCTAGCATGTTTGTTCCCCCCATGCCTGCCAGACTAGTTTATGAATTTTAGATGAAATATAGACCATACTTGCCTGATAATGTCTAGCATTGGAAAGTTTTTGAGGATGATGATGAGGTGAATAGGTTTCTGCAAGTCATTGATGAATTATCTGAAATGAAAATTGATCAAGAGAATGAAGCCTTGGAGGAAAACCCCCAGCCCCAACTTAAAAACAAAATTGGCAAAAACAGCATTGTCTAACTGCCCAGCAATCACATACCTAAAGGCCTAGTTCCTTTAGAAAATCTGTTTGACTAGAATGATGTGCCTTATAAGGCCACCCAAAAAGAAGACCAATCTGTAGTCTATAAGCACAACATAGGGCGCCCTGAACATCCAAGATATATAAATCTGTCCACCCATTTGTCTGCCGCCCAAATTTCTGAGGACTACAATTTAATGAAGAAATTTGCTGATGTTTTTGCCTGGGAATATAGCGACCTGAAAAGTTATGATAAGAAGATCATCCAGCATAAAATCTCTTTAGAGAAAGACACCATTCCTTTCAAGCAAAAGCTGAGACCCATAAATACTTTGCTCCTTCCCCTGATTGAAAAAGAAATCAAGAAGTTACTGGCTGCCAAAATCATAGCCCCTCTGAGATATTCAAAGTGGGTAGCCAACTTAGTGGTAGTGAGGAAAAAGAGTGGAGAAATCATGCTTTCCGTTGATTTCAGAAACTTAAACAAATTCTCTAAGAAAGACAATTATCCTCTACCCAAGATGGAGCATTTGCTGCAGAAGGTCTCAGGAGCCAAAGTGATGTCTTTCTTGGATGGATTTTCAGGATATAATTAGGTTGTTTTACATCCAGATGACCAAGAAAAGACTACATTCACCACTCCTTGGGGCAATTTTATGTATTCCAAGATGCCTTTTGGGTTGATTAATGCTGGAGCCACCTTTCAGAGAGCCATGGATATAGCATTCGTGGGGGAGAAGGATAAGTTCATCCTTGTCTACCTAGACGATATAACGGTGTACTCCAGCAACCATCAAGACCATTTGCAGCATTTGAAGAAAGTGTTCCTGAAGTGTAGAAGGTTTGGGATATCAATCAATCCTAAAAAATCACAATTTGCTGTATAAGAAGGCAAATTGTTATGACACATTGTTTCTGTTGCAGGTGTCAAAATCGACCCAGAAAGAGTAAAATCAATACAAACCTTATCTGTCCCAAGGTCAAAGAAGGATATCCAGTCCTTTTTGGGCAAGATAAATCTTGTAAGGAGGTTTATCCCAAATTTTGCAGAACTTGTAAAACACATCACCTCCATGTTGAAGAAGGGGTCAGATATCAAATGGATTGATGCAACAAGAAGATGTTTTGAATCCTTCAAGAGAGCCATTATGGAAGCTCCTACTTTGATTAGTCCAGACTATAGCAAGGAGTTCCATATATTCTCATTTGCCTCAGATGACACCCTTGCAGCAGTTCTGTTGCAGAAAGATGATGAAGGTTCAGAACATCCCGTGGCATTCTTCAGCAAAACCTTAAGGGATGCTGAACTGAGGTACGATATTATAGAAAAATAGGCCTATGCTCTTATCAAGTCCTTGAAAGCTTTCAGGATATACATTATGCACTCCAAGGTAATTGCATATGTGCCCTCTGCTTCAGTTAAAGATGTCCTAACACAGCCAGACGTTGACGGAAGAAGGGCTAAATGGATTGTAAAGCTGATTGAATTCAACATCGAGCTGAAGCCCACCAAACTGGTTAGAGGCTAGGGCCTAGCCAAATTGATGGCTGAAGAAAACTACATGATGATGGATATAAATTTCATAAGCATAGTCTCAGAACATGGACAGATAGAAGAAACAACTGAATTGGGGCAGAGCCAATCAGTGGCAGAAAATCTAGCTTCTTGTGAATGGTATTCCAAAATAGTTCAATTTCTGATGAAGCTAGAAGTCCCTTCAGGCCTAAGTTCAAGCCAAGCCAGAACCATCAAGCTCAGGCCAACCAAGTACTGCATTCATTAAGACCTGCTCTATTGGAGGGACCCATTTGGAATCCTTCTAAGGTGTCTAGACAAAGAACAATCCATAGAGGTCATGCACCGGTTTCATTTTAGCATTTGCGAAGGACATCACTATTGGAAGACCACAACTCACAAGATCCTCGGGGCTGGGTATTACTGGCCCACTTTGTTTTCTGATGTCTTTTCATTTGTTAAATCTTGTGACAGGTGCTAGAGGTTTGAGGGGAAGCAACAATTGAAGTCCTTGCCTTTGAAACCTATTCATGCTAGTGGTCCTTTTCAGCAGTGGGGCTTGGATTTCATAGGGGAAATCAATCCACATTCCAGTGGCCAGCATAGATGGATCTTAGTAGCCACTGATTACTTCACTAAATGGATTGAGGCCATCCCTACTAGAAAGGTTGATCATCATGTGATCATGAAGTTCTTGACAGAGAATATCTTCACTAGGTTTGGTTGTCCACATAAAGTAGTTACAGACAATGTAGCAGCCTTCAGGGAAAAATAGTTGGTGGACATGTGCGACTCAATGGGCATTAAGTTGGTTCATTCCACCTCATATTACCCTCAAGGCAATGGCCTAGCAGAATCTTCCAACAAAAGCCTGATAAGGATAATCAAAAAGTTGTTGGAAGACAACAAAAAGAATTGGGATTCTAAGCTCAAGTATGCATTGTGGGCTGACAGAGTGACCACCAAGAAATCCATGGGAAATTCTCCATTCAAGGTGGTATATGGCACTGAGGTTGTGTTCCCAATTCAGTTAACCCTCCCTGCGGTAAAATTCTTGCAAGAAGAGCAGAATGAGGAAGAGGACATGGAAAAAAGGATCACTGATTTAGAAAAAGTACATCAAATCAGAGAACAACTAGTTGAGAAGTCTGCAACACATTAGGGAAGAATCAAGGAAGCTTTCAACTGGAAGGAAAAGACAGATAGTTTTCAGGTTGGAGACTTTCGACTGGAAGGCAAAGACAGATAGTTTTCAGGTTAGAGCACGATGGAGACCTGTTTTTCTCTCTCCTCTGATGCTACGTGTCATGCGCTGAATGGAATCGCACGCCCTCATCCTTTTACTGCCTAATGCCCAAAGGCGGTGCGATCGATATCACTTACCGCTTAATCCTCCGTCCCCGACTGATAACCATCAAGCGCCTTTTCCACCCGATCATTGTCGGATCTATCTATCTAAGATCCAATGGCCCACGTTCATCTCACTCCCACTTCTTCTGAGATCCTCCAACAGGTCATCTCCGTCGTCTATCCACCCGATCCGATGGCCAATCTCACTCCTCCATCCAACTCGTCCACTCGCTATGCAGTCCATGCCCCTTGACTATTCCGTGTGCCCAAAGGAAAAAGGTGACTGGACTTCCAGTACCATTTTTTGTTGCTCCTCAACAACCACATTTAACAGATAGTATGGCTGAAGAGGAAAAGGACAAAGCATGAGCATATAACTGCATTTAGCAGTTAAGGAACTTCATTGATACGAACACTCCAACTACCCGAGAGGACAACATAGCACCTGAAAAGATTAGATTCATCTACTGAAGCAAGCAAACACACAGAGACTCCATCAGGTAGTTAAATGTAGTTTGTGGTCAATTAAGACCCCTCCATACCTAAAATTGGCCAAGTGCCTTTGTAATGAAACTCTATATATACCCAAAAAATAGATGTAATCAGGGTTGATGGTTGATGTTTTGATGTAAGGTTCAACTTCTGGAGACTGTAACTATTTTGACACTTACAACGTCTCGTCTTCATTTTCAGTTAATACAAGCTTCTTTCGTTGTTAATTGCTCACTTTCCATTTCTCTTCTGTTCTAAGCTGTGCTTGATATGATGTATGTGTGAACTCTTGATTTTTAGCATTAGAGTAGTTGTCATCCTATCTTTGTGTTAAAGACTTGCATGTATCATCACATAAGTTATTGAGATTTCTATTCATCTAGTGCCAGAGAGCTGTCATCCCATCTGTGTATTAGGAGATTAGATTTGCAGGATTCTTTACTGGTTGCAGTCGACCATCACATGGTCTTGTGCATTTGCTAGTGTGGTCAGTATTCTCCATAATCACCCAATCCTTAAACTGTGAGTAGTTGGTGGTCTAAAGCATTGTAGTCTGGGGGTGTTCACACATGTCTGGAGTGAAACAGAATAGAAGTGGTTATCTGGCTTGGACACGTATCATTCCTTCCATTCGTCCATTTGCAACAACAAGTTGAATTTATATGTTACCAGGGATCTCCGAACTACAACCTAGGAGAGTTTCTTGGAATCCTAATAGGTGGCTCTTCCTAAATGGCCATAGAAGATGAAAAGAATATTAAATTTTCATCTCTTAAAACCTTGCCATGACTAGCAGTTCCTAGGTTTCCTTTTGAAGCACCATCAATGTTGAATTTCAAAAATCCCTTAGGTGGAGGATGCCAGCAATCTGGTTCAGAATCCAAAATTATAACCTTCCTTTCCACGCCCTGAGCAATTAGTCCCTGCAGCCCTAGCTGATTGAGAATCCTTAATTCTGTAGTAGAGGGTGGATTCGTAGGGAGATTTCTGATGATAGTACCCACTGTCTCCTTAAGCTATTTTAAGATCTATTCAAAAAGGTAGAGGGAAGGCTTCTTTTCATTCTTGAATATTCTATTGTTCCTTTCTTTCCAAACTTTCCAAATAATAAAATTGGGCGTAAGAGCCCAAGCTGATCCCAGAGATTCCACATTTGAGAAGTTTCTCCTCCAGTTGTTTAGGGTGTTGATAATGCTTCCTTTGTCTCTATCAGACTGTTTGAAGATGTCAACAAAGGAATCCCACAACCTGGAGGTAAAAATGCAATTGTTGAGAAGGTGTTCCATTGTTTCCTCCTGATCTTCATAGCATTGGCATCTAGAAGGCCCCAGGACACCCCTCTTCCGAATGTTATCCCAGGTCAAAATTTTTCTATGCTGAACCAACCACATGAAGAGTTTGATTTTCATCCAACCTTGATGCCTCCATATATTTTTCCAAACCCTATCCGGAGCAAGGGAATTCAATTCAAGGAGAATGAGTTTGGCTTCCTTAAGATTAAAATTGCACTCAATGTTGTTGCCCCATCTCAGCTGGTCATGCCCCCCTGACACTAAAAGTTTCCTTTGGTTTAACTATTTCATTAGTGTTTCAGCTTTAGCTTTCAAGGGATTGTCATCCTTGAATGCAAAGTTCTTCCATGTTCTCCATTTTCTTGTACTAGTGGTTTGATCCCAAAAGTCTTTTACCTTGGATAGCCCTTTAGTATCTGCCTCTGCCTTGAGGTCCTCCAAGTCCTCTTTTAAGAGAATAGGTTCTTGTTGCCATCTATCCTCCCAGAATAAAGCTAAGTCTCCCTCTCTAATTTCCCAGAAGCTGTTGTCTTGGACTAAACCCCTGTTTTCCCAGGCCTTGTTCCAAATGTGTGATCCTTTAATGTTTCCATCCATCCTTATATGATCATTATTTTTCCATGCGCTAGTGTACTTTTCTTTCCAAATTTTAGCCCACTGAGCCTCTGGTTCTTTTACCCACTGCCACCATAACTTTGCTCCTAAAACCTTGCTTAGAATCTCAGGATCATCTAATCCGAGACCCCCATGGTTTTTAGGTTTGCATATTTTTTCCCAGGCTACCAAGGCCCATTTCTTCTTTTCTTCCCCCTTGCCCCAGAGAAAGTCTCTTTGTATGGTCTTGAATTGATGCAAGACTCCTTTAGGAGATGGGAGAGCTGATAGCATGAAGACAAGGATTGATTGAAGAAAAACCTTTGTAAGCACCAACCTACCGGCTAAGTTTAAAGCTCTCATGGTCCATTTATTGATTTTATCTTGCAATTTATTAATCACCAACTCCCAGATGTTCTTGTGAAATGGTTTGGCAGTTAGAGGCACTCCTAAATATTTTGAGGGAAGAGTTTCCCTTTGAAAGCCCAGAATTCTAGAGATGTTCCTCTGAATAGAAATATTAATATTGAAGAAAAAAATCTTAGATTTGGAGAGATTAACTTCCATACCTAAAGCCATGGAAAAGTCACTTAGGATTTGTTTATGTGCAAGAGCTTCTTTAATTGTGGGGATTCCCTGTAGCATGGTATCATCAACAAATTGTTGATGAGTCAAGGCCTGTCCACTATCAGAAATTTGGAGACCTTTGATGTTACCAACTTCTTTTGCATGCTTGATAGACCATCCCAGTGCTTCCATCATGAGGATGAAAAGAAAGGGAGAGAGTGGATCACCCTTTCTGAGGCCTCTAGAAGGAGTAAAAGTCCCCGAGGGCGAACCATTGATCAGAATTGAAAAGCTGGAGGAAATAACCAGGGCCAAGACCCATCTTACCTAATTGTGATCAAACCCAAAAGCAATAAAAACTTTCCTGATATAGGTCCAGTTCAGCTTATCATAAGCCTTGGCTATGTCTAATTGCATGATCATTCCAGCCTTCCTATTGCAACTCAGAGAATGCACCACCTCATGAGCTTGGATGATGTTATTAAGGACTTGCCTTCCTTCCACATATCCAGATTGTTCCACCGAAACAAGGGTCAGAAGAAGAGGTTTGAGTCTATTGGCCACAACTTTGATATAATCTTGTAGACCACATTGAACAAAGCTATAGGTCTAAACTTATCAGGAGTTAGAGCTCACTCCTGTTTAGGGATCAGAGCTATGAAGGAGGTATTCAATGCTTTCAAAATAGTTCTATTAATCATGGAATCTTCTACAACATTCAGAATATCCCGTTTGACAATATTCCAACAAGCTTTAAAGAAGTCTACATTGAAACCATCCGGGCCTGGCGCTTTACCATTCTGCATCTCCTTGAGGACCCCACTAACCTCCTCTTCAGTCACTGGCCTATTAAGGTTGAAATTATCCTCTCTAGACACTATCATAGGTATATGTCTAGTGAAGTTCCTGATTGAGTTCTCTCTGTCATAACTGGTTTCCTTTGCTATGCCTCGAAAGTGTTGAACTAGAACTGTTTCTATTTCTTCATGAGAATTGAGAAGATTACCTACCCCATCCTTGATAGAAGAAATTCTGTTATGAGCTCTGTTCGCCATGGTGGATCTGTGGAAAAATCTAGTGTTACGCTCTCCTTCTTTTAGCCATTGAACTCTGGATTTTTGTCTCCAAAATATTTCCTCTTGTTTACATAAATTTTCCCATTCTTGATGATATTTGGTGGCTTGATCACTTCTAACTACATCAAAGCCATCTATGATAAGGGCTTGGTTGAGTTCCTGCATTTTACCTTCCACAAATTTCTTTTTTCTCAAAAATATTGCCATATTCATTCTGGTTCCAATCCTTGAGCCTGAGCTTGATGTGCTTTAGTATTTTCTGAAGAAGGAACATTCTTGTGCCCTGAATGTTCAAATATTCTGACCACCATTTGGTAATGTTGTTGATGAAATCTTGGTGGGAAAGCCAGATGTTCTCAAATCGAAAAGGTCTGTTCCTAGGGCTACCAATGCCCTGAACCTGTAGTTGAATCACCTAGTGATTTGAGCCTCCAAAGGGGAGAAATCTTGCTTCTATTTCTTTGCCATTGAGCATAAGGTCCTCAAAGATTATGAATCTATCTAATTTTGAGGCTACCTGAGACTCTCCTCCTCTTTTATTGTTCCAAGTAAAGATACCGTTACTCGTTACAATGTCCACTAGCTTCATATTGTCTATAAAAGTTTGAAATGTCAAATATTCTTTACTTAGAACTCTGGTTCCCCTTTTTTTCTGAAAGTGATTTGATCATGTTGAAATCACCCCCCAAGATCCATGGAATGTCTGAATGTCTGTCTCTGAGATCCTCCAGAGAATCTAGAAACTTGAGTTTTCCATCCATTCTTTGGGGACCATACACATTCGTGACTAGGTAGGTTTCCTTATCTCCCACAGGCTGCATGACCACTGATAGGTAATCCCTAGATGCCTCAGCATCTAAAATACCAACTTTTTTAGGATTCCAAAGAGTGAGTATACCTCCTACTGTATTCTTTGCTTTGACTTCCAGAAACTCAAATCGATTGAGCCATTTGCTATGAATCTCTTTTATTTTTTGAATGGAACATTTAGTTTCCTGGATGAAGATCACATCCGGTGCTTCTTGTTTCATTCTATTACTAATTATTCTTTGTTTTCTTTTGCTGCCTAGACCCCTAATATTCCAAGAAGTGAAATTCATTATTAAAGATTCGTAAAGGAGTAGCTGGTGAGGTATTTCATCTTACTTGAGTCTATCATTAGCTTTCCACATTCCATCAATAATTCATTTTGATTTTTCCTACTTCTTTTCTTTCCTAGGTTTCTGGGTGCTAATCCTGGTGTGTTTTTCATCATTTTCACACCTTCGCTGCCTTGCCTTTCATTGTTTTTTTGCCTCTCCAGCCCTTTGGTTTAGGTTTACCATAGAAACAAATGCTGAACTCTGTTGAACTTTTCTGGAGGTAACGAATCTACCCCTTCCCGAGTTCCTTGATTCAAGAAACATTCTAGATCTAGGTTCTCTTTCTCAAGAATCTCCTGTAGTTCATTGTCCTCCATTTCCATCTCACTTTGGGTCATTTCATGGTCCATATCCTGTTCTGCATCACTCCAAATAGTTTCTTTCTGTTTATTACTATCTTGTGTTTGTTCCCTGTCTTCTTCTTTCCCCTCCTCCTCTAGACCTCCTCCCTTTGCCTGATCTGCATCTATTATCCCTTCTTCCTCTTTGAGAACTTGGAATATGTTCTGACTATCTTGTTTCCCTACTAACGTTTGTGTCTTTGTCCCACTTTTGCTTCCTTTTCCTCTATGTGCTACTTTGTGAAAGCTTTCATGATATTTCATTGTGTTAGTTTACTCTTATTCTATGTTTTACTGGGAGGGCAGTCTTTGAATAGGTGCCCATGCTTGTGGCATTTGCGACACCTGAACAGAATATGTTCATAATCTACTGTTTTCACCCATTCTTCATCGAATAATTCTAAGATTACCTCATCCGGTAGAGCTCCAAAGAGATCCATCTCCACACATATTCTGGAAAAGGAAGTATACTTTCCCCTTCTAGTGGCCTTAGAGGCTTTGACAAAACGTCCTAACTTATTTCCTATGGTGGATAAGGATTCCGTTTGCCAATAATCAAGGGGTAGAGAGTAGAGTCTTACCCAAATTGGGACTTAGGTAAAAGTTTCATGCTCCGGTACAAAATTCATAATCCATGGTCACATATAGAGGTTTGCTGCTGCATAAAAGTAGGGCCCTCCTTCAACACTCTGTCTTTATCTTCAATGTTTACAAACACCACAGTGAAGAAACCATTTGACCCAAGATATAGGTCAATGCTTCCTTTTGGTTTCCAATGGTATTTTATCCATAGTTGTAAATCTTTTTCAGTGGGCCATATACCCATGAATTTACAAATGATAGCATATGTCTGCATGTGGTCCCTGTGCGCTTGCAGAGCCGGATCATTTAAAATAAATTTGGGAGTGACCGCAACTTTAGGTTTACATGGTCCCATGTGTGCTTTGCTTTTTGTTCCCTATTCCTTGTCTTGTTCCTCATTTTCCTTAGTGCGATTACTCTCCCTCAACTTATTACCCTCTTGTTCCTCTTCATTATATCTTTTCTTTCCTTCTGAAGGTCCTCTATCATATTCCATTGGTTTCTTACCCCTGCTGGCCACATCCTGCGTCTAGGAGGGAGTGGATCTCCCTCCTTTGCGACCTTACATGGAGAACAGTCTCTACAAAAGCCTAAAACAATAGTTGTTCGCCCTGCAAAAGCCTCGGTATTCAAGTTTTCTTCGTCTCCTATTTCCACATTTTAAATTTGGGGGAAAGTATTATCATTGCTGAAGTTGAGTTCACATTTTAAGTGGCTTGCTATTTCACTTGCTACAGGAATACCGGATCATGGAGAATACTGGTTTAAGGGCATGAATTTAGATCTTGAGCATTACAGGTTCTTCTTGAAAACACCATACAGGGAAATCCATACACATATCATACCTTTTAGATACCTGTTAGAGAAGTATGCTCCATTAATGAAGGTTGTCATGAAATTTTTCACATGTGAGGGAAGGTTTCTATATTGTATGCCTATCAAATTCGGCTTCTAATGAGCTTTACAGCTTAGAAACCTCTTAATATGTTAAACTATCCATGTAGAAGCCTGGTCAAGATGTCTGAGAAGGTACAGGTGAAAAACAAAGAACACTATCCTAGTCCTTTTCACCATAGTTTGATCAAAACTACAGTCCTCCATCAACTTGCAGAGGAAAACATGACAAGGGAGATTTTCATGGAGACAACTTTGAAATGGCATGAGGCTAATGTTTCAGTTCAACATCTAAACATGCCAACACAACAGATGGAGATAGGATCATCAAGTCAATCAGTGGAGGTTCCTAAAGCACCTAGACCTGAGGTGACTAGGATTTACCAAAGAGGAAACATTCTTGTGTTTGCTTCTCATGTTGAGAAAGGGGCCAAGCCTTCTACATTAGCAAAACAGGGATCACTAGTACAGGATAAAGAATTGATTGAGCATGAGTTTGAGTTGGTAGACCTGGAAACAAAAAATGAGCCCTCAAGCATGCAGCAGACTATCAAAGAAAAAGACTCTCAGATTAGAGAACTCATGGAAAACATGGCAAGGGCAAGGTTTGTCATCTCATTCCTAGAACAAGAAAACAATCAACTAAAGGCTAAACAACTTATCATGGAGAAAGAGCAAGCTAAACTGTTGCAACAAGCAGGTAAAGGCAAAGCAGTATTGGAGACCAATGAACCTGAAGAAATTGAAAGACAAGGTAAGAAAAAGAGGCCAAGAACCAAAGGACTCAAGAAGGCATTGAAAGAAGAGAAAAAACACAGTTTGCTAGATGAAGAACTAGATATGGAGGATAGAATTGCCTTAGAGATAAATGAGGACAGGGAGTATTGGTTAGACAAGGTCAATGACCACTTGGAGAAGCTTCTTGACAAGGCCAATAGAGATAACCAGTTACTAAGGCACATGTCACATCACTACCAGACCAGAAATATGATTTGTAACATCAAGGTCAAATACCTAGAAAACAAGCTCAAAGAAACCCTAAAGGATCAAAATGAGAAGGGTAACTTAGATATGCTTTCTGAAGCATCCGAGATGGCTTAACATACCTCATTTTGTAGTTCTTGACAAATTTTATAGAATTTCTGAGAATTTTTGGTTTTTTGGCTATTTTGGTGCCTAATTCAAAAATTTGGTCAGTCATAGAAGTGCAATGCATTGGTGTTACGGTTTTTCCTCAAGCATCCAAATGATAAATGGTTTGTAGTTTTTGAAAGCCCATTTCATCCTCTCAAAACCCATTTCATCAGATTTTCCAGAGAGGGCGCAAATTTTGAGAAAAAGAGGAAGAAGTGGTAAAAAATCAGCATTCTGTCCCTCATTTTGATAGGTGTTGTGCTTCTGGATCCACATTGGGAAAATGGATTTTTGAAGGCTTTCCCATGAGTCATTTTCCAAAATTCAAGGTGTTATGGAAACTAGACTTGAAATTCTAGTTGATCGGTATTTGAGATATCCATTTGGACCTTAGGAAGGCACCGTAATGTGGGCTCAAAGTCAGCGCTGCGCTTCTCTGAATTTCTGTGTTTTTCATTTAAATTTCAGTGTGTAAATTTCCTAGTTTTCAGTTTGACTTGGTCAAAGTCAAAACTCTTAATGTAATTGAATTTAGTTCGAGGTTAGATGATGTAAGAATAAATAAATGGACATGATAGGTTTTTTTGTGTTTTATTATGCCTCATTAAGGAAGTAAAATCCAAAACAAAGTCTATAAGAAGTGTTTGTATTTGACCTTCTCACTCTCACCTGTTGGTTGAGAGAATCTTGGAATCAGTTCCACCACCTAGGAATTTATCTCTTGAAGGTGGGGAAGTAGTTCATTTGAGTCTATATGTATCATTTCTCATTCAGAGAGAAGGGTTGGACTTTTTTGGAGAGGGTTGGTACCTTATGTTCTCTTACAACTAATACAGGAGCAAATGCAGCTATATTTAAGGAACTCTAGTTCATTGAGTATATGGTGTTTGTTTTCTCTTTCTATCAGTTTAAAATGGATAAATCATCTCTCTTTACATGATTTTTCTTCTTCCTATAAATTTCTTTGCAGTTATATAGACATGAATTTTGAATTTAAACACTATTTATGTCGAATTCATACTGGTATTTTCTTTCTTCTAAAGTTAATGAATTCATGCTTTCACATGATCATTAGTTTATTTTAACCTCACAAATCTATACTACATTGACAAACACTCCAATTGCACCATAACACTGATATCTAGATCCTATTTATACATGTCTCTGTATACTTGAAGCCTAAACCTAATTACGTGCTCTAAAACCTAGTCTAGCAAAGCTAAAAAACCTAAATTTAGAATTAAAGATAAAAAAAACTTATATATCGAGCCTAAAACATATCTCTTTACATGTATTCATTAAAAAATCCTTTCAGAGATCCCTGTCTGGCTCAGTAGGGCTAGCTACTAAGCTGAAAGTGGTTTCGAGGTTACCTTTTTCGATCTCCTCCTCAACCTAGAAAATTGTAGAGGATAACATTTTTGCCGTCACTGCCAGGGAAACGACTGATGAATCATTCCTGGGAAATATTTTAGAGCTTTCAAGAGAATTGGTTCTGTAGTTGACAATTTCCAGTATCCAAAGATAGGTTGATTTTACAAATTTCATCAATCTTAAGGTGTGAAAAAATTCTGGCTCCTAAAAGATTTACCAGGTCAAATCTTGACGCAAATCGACCTTTTATTATTGAAGATTCTGAAAAACTGCTCAGAAAACTTAAGTTACCTATCACTAAAAGTGCAGTTTGAAAAATTAAAAGAACAACTTCTCTACCTAAAAATCTATTTGCTTTTGAGCAACTTCCTTTTGATACTCAGTTAGAATTGTCTCTTTCAAGGTCAAAATCAGAGTCTTTCATTTTTGAAGTGATATCTGAACCTCTTCAATTTGAATCTCATTCTCATCCTTCAGAATCTCTATCTGCTAGATTTGACCATGAGTTGTAGTTGAATTTTGACAAACTTCAAACTCTTTCTGACCAACTTCAAATCACTATTGAAAAGGCCTACATTCAGTATTGGCTTGAATAGTTAACTATTGTCTCATCCTCTACTACACCTCCAAATACATCTACTACATCTCCAAGTACCTCAGCCACCTCATCCTTTCTTCCACCACCTCCATTAGTGTCATCATCTTTACCTACACAACCCATTGTAGTACCTCCACCACCTCCAACAATCATGGCACGATTTGTGCCTCTCATGCTACCTGCTCAACTTGTTTCTTTACCTCAAAATTATGGTCAAAGACTCCCTCTATTTGATGGAGGCTCACAAATCAAAACCCATCATCATGTTGATAAATTGATAGATTTTATCGATATGGAAGAAATTGATGAAGATGATGCTAAGATGAGAATAATAGCTCAAAGTTTCTCCGGAGATGTGAAGAAATGGTTTCGTAATTTACCTGCCAATTCTATCAATAGTTCTTAGAGACTGATAAAATTTTTCTTAGTATGTTGGAAAGAAAAGAAAAATCCACTACAGATTTTGGCTGAGTACAATTCTATGAAAATAAATCAGAATGAGATAGTCTAAGAGTTCACAACAAGATTCAATTTGGTATACAATTCTATTCCTGATGATATGAAGCCTCCACCTGGCTTAGAACTTCTCCATTATCCTAATGCTTTTGACCCAGAGATGGCATATCAGCTCAGAGAGAAAGACCTTGCAACTCTTGAAGAAATGCAGTGAAATGTAGTAAGTGTCGAAGCTAATCTGCTCATCAAGAAATCCAAAAGAAAGCCTAAAAGGACTCAGAAGAAATTTGTTTTTAAAGAAGAACCCTCATCATCTTCAGATGTAAAGCTTGACACTCTGATAAAAACCATGGAAATAATGATGGATAGGATATCCATATCTGATAAAAAGGTGGAGCCTTTCGTCAGGAATCCGAACTTTTGTGGCCAGCAACAACAACAGTCAGAAATAGATAGAAAGAGTAGCAAAATCAAGATCCTCAAGTACAAGTAAGAGCGCCATTTTAGAAAAATTATGCCGAAGGCCAAGAAGAGATGAAGAGGAGATTGTAGAAGCAAATCAATTCTTTGAAGAAGATGAGCTACCTACCTTTTTGACAGAAGAAGATCAATTTTCTAAAGAATCTTTCATACCAAGTGATCAACAACTTGTACTTGCAAGTGATGATCTATGGGCGGTGCAAACTGAAGAATACCAAAAACGATATCAAAATGCTCTTAGTCATTTGCAAAAATAGTACAACTTGAGGAGCATAAATGTACCTATTACATTGAACCAGAAAAGGAAAAATCTATAGAAAGACACACTAAGTAAAGAAGCAACTCCTCCAAATCAGAATAAAGAAAAAGAAGTTGTCATACTAAGCCGGGATAAAACCAATGAGGCATCTACCAGCAATGTGAGGAAAGATAAGGAGTTTGAAAGTGAAAGTCATAATAAGGAATCTCAAGCTAAAGGGCAGATTGAAAAGAAGGAAATTACTGCAAAGGAGGTAGAAAATCAATCTAATCTTTTTAGTTTAGAAAATGAAATTTCTAAGTTGAAAGTTTCAATTCCTCTCACTGAATTAGTGAAGAATGGTAAATATAAGTTTCAGATTGCAAACATGCTTAAGTTGACCAGATGTCAGATGTAGTGAATGTGACCGATGATGAGATAGCAATCCTTTTTGGTCTAGCCTTAGAAGGAAGTCTTGAAGATAGTGAAATTCCACCTTTTTATCTTAGTCTCAAACTTCATGATTTTATCCTCCATAATGCCATGCTAGATTCTGGTGCCTCACATAATCTTATGCCCAAAGTCATCATGGACAAACTAGGACCGAGTGTCACCCAACCTTATCATGAACTCTACTCTTTTGATTCGGGTAGAGTGAAATATCTTGGCCTCATTAAAGATTTAGTAGTGTCCTTGGACCAAATTCCCACCAAGAATGTGCTGATGGATGTAGTGGTCGCTGATATTCCTCCTTGGTTTGGTATGTTTCTTTCAAGGTCTTGGGGAGCAAAACTAAAGGGTACTCTACAACTTGACTTTTCATATGCTACTATCCCAGTATTTGGGTAGCTCAGAAAACTCTATTGGGAAAAGAAGATGAAATTCATGATCAATAGTAAGGAAAAACCAATAAATCACCCTATACATGTTGTGCACACTGATCTTGATTCTTTCATTTTGTTTAGTGATATGAATTCAGTCGATGATGAAAGTCAGCTTGTAGAAATTTTAGAAGTTCCAGATGTTATAACCAGTGTGCAGAAAGTTATGATTTCTGAAGGGAAAGAGATGAATGAAGAGTGTTTGCAGCCAGTAAACCCTCTTGAAAAGATTGTTGAGATAGTGCAGAAAACAGAGTGTCTTGAGACAACCAGCCATCCTCCAAAAGATCAGACAATTTAGCCTTCAAAAATCCTTTTTCCGGATGAAGAAAATTGTATTTGGACCATGGAGTTTGATGGTGTATTGGGAAAAGAAGGAGTTGGGTTTGGTGTTTGGATTCATGGTCCTTTACATCAGTCATGTAAAATTCATTGTAATGTAAGAATGAGTTCTTACATGTTAGCTTTTGACTTCTCAAAAAATGAGGCAAAGTATGAGGCATTGATTGCTGGCATCAAGATTCCAAAGAAGTTGGGAGATAAGAAAATTTCTATTTATGGCGAACCTGAGTTGGTAATTAAACAAGTAAAAGGGGAATACTAGGCCAAGAATCCAAGAATGTGAGCTTATCACAATGTTGTACTTGACATCCTCAAAATTTTTACAGAATATACTTTGTCTCTTATTCCTAGAACTCAGAATGTTATAGCTAACTCTCTTGCTACTGCATCCAGTATGATGAAGATCCCTATTCACTCTAATTAGAAGTATTGTATCCATGTCAAACATCGCCCAACAGTTCTTGACAATATGAGATTTTGGCAAGTGTTTTGGGATGACAAACAAATAACCAATTTTCTGCAATTGGAAAAAGAATTTCATAATTCCCGCATTGATGACACATCCAATATGAATGATCTAGAGATTCAATCAGCTGAGATTGAAATATTGCAGTTGAAGGACAACAACATTCCAAGAGCCCTTGTACCTTTGGAGGAGTTGTTTGACCGTGATGATGTTTCCAAAAAGCCCACCTTAGTTCCCACAAAAAAAGGTGTTGAAGATGTAAACATTGGTACAACTAACAAGCTTAAGATGGTCAAACTGTCAAAATCCTTATCTCCTGAAATGAAAAGTAAGTACATAGCTTTAATGACAAATTTTTATGATGTATTTTCTTGGGACTATTTAGATTTGAAACTCTATGACAAGAGTATCATCTAACACATGATTCCGATTAAGCCTGATCAAAATCCATTTCGCCAGAAGCAGAGAAGGATTAATCCTAAGCTGCTACCATCAATTGAAAAAGAGGTAATTAGGCTTTATAAGGCTGGTATCATAGTTCCTATTCGATTTTATGAGTGGATGCCTAATCTAGCGCCAGTAAGAAAGAAGAACGAGGAGATTCGTCTTTGCATTGATTTCAGAAATTTAAACAAAGTGTCCCTGAAAGATAATTATCCCCTGCCAAAGATGGATCATATACTTCAGAGGGTAGTTGGGTCTTCCAGGATGTCATTTCTAGATGGATATTATGATTACAATCACATTTTGGTGCATAAAGATGATCAGTTGAAAACAACCTTCACAACACCATCAGGTACATTCATGTACACCAAGATGCCATTCATATTAAAGAATACATGAGCGACTTTTTAGCGGGCTATGGACATAGATTTCACTAATGAAAAATATGTATTTCTAGTTATATATTTAGATAATCTCACAGTATTTTCCAAGTTTGATGAAGATCATTTACATCATTTGAGAATTTTTTTTCAGAAATGCATAAAATTTGGTATCTCACTCAACCCAAAGAAGAGTCTATTCGCCATGGAAGAAGGTAAGATGCTAGGACACATCATCTCCAAGGATGGCATTGGCATTGATCTTGCAAGAGTGCAATCCATTCAACAATTATATTTCCCAATGAACAAGAAAGAAATTCAGTCTTTTAATGGGAAAATAAATTTTTTGAGAAGATTCATCCCCAATCTAGCTGAAAATTTGAAGGAAATGACAGACATGCTAAAGAAGGACAGTGAGGTAAAGTGGTATTTAGAGGCTAAGAAATCATTTCATGCAGTAAAATTTGCATGATCTTCTACTCCTATTTTGATTAGTTTATATTTTACTTCAGATTTCATTACGTTTTCATTTGCCTCTAAGCATACATTAGCAACAGTCCTAATGCAAAAGAGAGATAAAAAAAATGAGCAACCGATAGCATTCTTCAGTTTCCCCATAAGAAATGCAATACTAAGATACAAAATCATTGAGAAGCAGGCCTTGGCATTGGTGAAAGCTCTCAAATAATTTTGAGTTTATATTTTGCATTGTCACACCATTGATTATGTTCCCACAGTAGCAGTAAAAGAGATTATTATGCAAGCAGATCCTGAAGGTAGAAGGGAAAAATGGATTACAGCCATGTTGGAGTATGATTTGGAGATAAAGCCCACAAAGATCATCAAGGGACAAGGCTTGGCTAAGCTTATGGCTGAATCTAATCTACATGCACTAGACATCAATTTGATTGTAGCAATTTCTGAAGAATAAGAAGAAGAAGAAGAAGAAGAAGAAGAAGAAGAAGAAGAAGAAGAAGAATAAGGCTACCCATACTTATAGGTGTCTGACATGTTCATCTCATCTCCATGATATTCTGACATTGTTTATGTCTTGGAGAATTTAAATCCTCCACCAAAATTTCCCAAAGGTAAAACTAGAACTTTAAAATTGAAAGCTTCAAAGTATTGTATTCTTGATGGTGTTTTATACTGGAAAGACCTTGGTGGTTTGTTGCTGAAATGTTTGATAGAAAAAGAAGAAAAGGATGTGATGAAATAGTTTCACAAAGGAGACTGTGGTGGCCATTACTTCTGGAAGACTACAACAAATAAGATCTTAAGGGTCAGTTTCTATTGGCCTACTCTTTTTTCTGATGTATATAAAACAGTGATGAGTTGTCATGAATGCCAGATTTTCCAAGGAAAAAAAAACTTTTGCTATTACCCTTGCAACCCATTACAATTTCAGCTCCTTTTCAATAGTGGGGTCTTGACTTCATTGGCAAGATCCATCCTTCATCATCAGCATAACATAAATTGATTTTGACAGCCACCGACTACTTCACAAAATGGATTGAGGAAATCCTAACCAGGCAAGCTACTGATTCCGTTATCATTCAATTTATGGAATCTAATATCTTCTCTAGATTTGGCCGCTCACAGAAAATAGTCACTGATAAGGTTGTTGCTTTCAAGTAAAAAAGGATGGTGGAGTTTTTTCCTAAGTACCATATTGTATTAGGACATTCCACTGCTTATCATCCACAAGGGAATGGTCTGGCCAAATCTTCCAACAAATCTTTGATCAACATCATCAAGAAAGTTTTAGAAGTGAACAAGAAGAATTGGCACAAAAAGCTCATTAATGCTTTATGGGCGGACAAAGTCAGTACTAAGAAATCAATAGGTATGTCTCCTTTTCATTTGGTGTACGAGATTGACACAATTTTTCCTTCATCTCTTGCTGTCCTGGTCATGAAAATTCTGTAGGAATTGGATAGCAAAACCAATGATATGAAAAGAAGGATAAACCAGATGATCCATCTACAACAAAATAGAGAGGAAGTTTTTCAAAACACCTCTAAACTTTAGGAAAGAATAAAAAAGATCTATGATCACAAGACCAAGGAAGACAATTTCAATTTGGGAGATGTGGTTCTCTGTTGGGATGCTAGAAATGAAGAAGAAGGAAAACATGAAAAATTTGAGAATTTGTGGAAGGGACCCTACAAAATCTCAGATTTCAGAGGGAGGAATGATTTCCTATTGGAGGAAATGAATAGAGAAGATTATTCAGGAGGAACAATCAATGGTAGACTTCTCACGCACAACCATGTTTGAAACAAGTTCTGAAAATGCTCATCACCATTGTACATACCTGTGTGTTTTTTATGTTCTAGTATCTAAGTGGATATCATAGGAGGTTGAAGCCCAAGGAGAAGGCCATAAGGCTTCTTTGATCAGTTTCTATTTTTATTTTACTTTTATGGTCTTGTCATGTCAAATAGTTAGTCAATTTTCAGTTTCCATTTAGTTTCGTGCATTTTGACTCCATTGCCCAATGGATAAGGCTACTTGGTCTACGATGTTCTTGACACCTCCAAGGAGGTTCCATTCCCAGCTGGAGCCAATGCTAGTGTCAGTATTATCTAACTTCCACCAATGATCAAATATACTTTTACCAAGTCTGTTAGGAGTCTCAAGGTCAAATTTTATCATGTCACTAGGTTTACAGAGTAAAATTTGGTCACTGGCTAGTTTATCTAGGAATGTTTCCATTCTTTTGGGAAAATAACACATGCTAGTTGCCTACCTCACTCAGATGAAGGTGTCATAATAAAAATAATGTTTTCATTACATCAGTCATCATCATCAACAGTCCACTCAGACTCATGTTTTCATTAAGTCATTAGGGTTTCAAGGTCCATCATCATCATTGTAAATCTAGCATTAAATGAATCATCATAAGAAAACTCTTTGACATTAGATTGATGAATTTTCACAAGTTCTTCACGTTTTCAATATCAAAGGTTCCAAGAGAAGATGTTTCAATGTTCAAAAAGTAAAAATGTAGCTCAGGGTTCAGCTCTCCAAAGTGACTTAGTCTTAAAGGTGAAAAATCAGTTTTTTAAAAGGTATGTGGGGCCCATTTCTTTTCAAAAGGGAAGCATACTTTCCTATATAAACAAAGAATTCCCCAAACTCACTTCATTTTCCTTCTATTTCCCTTTGTTCATCGAGATTTTTCCTCCATTGGCAAGAAAAACATGGGCTTTTAGGAAAAATTGGCAAAAATTTGAAGGTGCTGCGCTTCCAGAGATTGCGTTGTACTTCTGAGGCTAGCACTGTGCTCCCAGACATTGCATTGTGCTTTGGCGCTACGCTTCTAGACCCTGCACTACTCTTGTGCCAGAGTAGCCTGAAACCTTCCAAAACTCACCCAAACTCAAATTTGAAGCTTGCAATTTACTTTCTTGCTAATCTAAACTTGTCTACAAGTAAGTACATCACTTCAGATACCTTTCTCCTTTAGCTATATGGATTCAAATGCAAGATTTCATCATCTAGGGTTTTAGGTGAAATTATCATGCTATAAGCTAGGGTTAATGATGGCTAGTCTAGTTTTCATATGCTAAACATGTAAATCTTTCATCTTACACCTCTACACATGTTTAAAATACATTTTGACCCATTGAACCAACTACAAATCATCAAATTACTTCACCAATAACTAAACCCTAGCTTATTCCTAGAAATTGGGGAAGTTTTCATAGAAAATTTGTTTTTCATTTCTCACAAGCACTCCTTTCCTTCATTTCACCTCATTTAAGTTTCATAAGTTGCTTACAGTCCCTATCCATCTCCTAGAATTTCCCTTACCATTATTTCCACTCCACCTATCCATCATTTCATTTTTTCACTCATCCCTCACTGTTTTTTCTCATTTTCCTGTTGCTAGGGTTTCTGTCATCATGGAAGGAGATTCTTCACCAGAGAGGAAAAAACACCATAAAGGAGGCAAAATTATCAGATATGAACCTATCGAATACAATGAAATCAATACATCACCCTTCATCAAGCAGTGTTTTGAAGATGTGAGTTGTCTAGAGTTTTGCAAAAGGGTGTGTGAAGTTGGTTTTCATGAATAATTGACAGATTGGATCACCACTCATTTGAAAGGGGAAAGTGCTATCATTACTGGAGTTGAGTTCACATTTTTAGTGGCTGCTATTTCACTTTCTACAGGGATACCGGATCATGGAGAATACTGGTTTAAGGGCATGAATTTAGATCTTGAGCATTACAGGTCATTTTTGAAAACACCATATAGGGAAATCCATACACATATCATACCTTTTAGATACCTGTTAGAGATGTATGCTCCATTAATGAAGGTTGTCATGAAAATTTTCACTTGTGAGGGAAGGTTTCCTAGATTGTATGCCTATCACATTCGACTTCTAATGCACTTTACAACTCAGAAACCTCTTAAGTTGTGCAACTATTCATGTAGAAGCCTGGTCAAGACGTCCAAGAAGGTACATGTGAAAAAAAAAAAAACACTATCCTAGTCTTTTTCACCATAGTTTGATTAAAACTGTAGTCCTCCATCTGCTTGCAGAGAAAAACATGGCATGGAAGTCTTTCATGGAGACAACTTTGAAATGGCATGAGGCTAATGTTTCAGTTCAACATCCAAACATTCCAACACAACAAATGGAGATAGGATCATCAAGCCAATCGGTGGAGATTCCTAAATCACATAGACCTGAGGTGACTAGGATGTACCAAACAGGAAACAGGCTTGTGTTTGCTTCTCATGTTGAGAAAGGGGCCAAACCTTCTACATCAACAAAACAGGGACCACCAGGACATAATAAAGATTTGATTGAGCATGAGTTTGAGTTGGTAGAACTCGAAACAAAAAATGAGCCCTCAAGCATGCAACAAACTATGAAAGAAAAATAATCTCAGATTAGAGAACTCATGGACAACATGACAAGGGCAAGGTTTGTCATCTCATTCCTAGAACAAGAAAACAGTAAGCTAAAGGCTAAAAAATTATCGTGGAGAAATAGAAAGCTAAACTGTTGCATCAAGAAGGTAAATGAAAAGTAGTATTGGAGACCAATGAACCTAAAGAAACTAAAAGGCAAGGTAAGAAAAAGAGGCCAGGAACCAAAGGACTCAAGAAGGCATTGAAAGAAGAGAAAAACACAGTTTGCTAGATGAAGAACTAGATATGGAGGACATAATTGCCTTAGAGATAAATGAGGATAGGGAGTATTGGTTAGAAAAGATTAATGACCACTTGCATAAGCTTCTTTACAAGGCCAATAGAGATAAAGCTACTAAGGCACATGTCGCATCACTACCAGACCAAAAATATGATTTGTAACATCAATGTCAAACAACCTCAAAGAAACCCTAAAGGACGAAAATGAGAAGGGTAGCTTAGAGATGCTTTCTGAAGCATCCATGAGGGCTTAACATACCTCATTTTTCAACTCTTGACCAATTTTGAATAAATTCTGAGCATTTTTGGTTTTTTGGCTATTTTGGTGCTAATTCAGAATTTTGGTCAATACTTTTTCCTCAAGCATCCAAATGATAAATGGTTTGCAGTTTTGGAAAGCCCATGGAATCCTATTAAAACTCATGTCATTAGATTTTCCAGAGAGGCCCAAAGTTTTAGAAAAATAGGTAAAAGTGGTCAAAAATCAGCATTCTACCCCTTGTTTTGACAGGCGCTGCGCTTTTGGAGTCACCTTGGTAGAATGGATTGTTGAAGGTCTTCCCATGGGTCATTTTCAAAAATTCTAGGTGTTATGGAAACAAGACTTGAAATTATAGTTGAACCATATTTCATGTATCCATTTGGACCTAAGGAAGGCACATTGAAATGGGCTCAAAGTTGATGATGCGCTTCTACAAATTTCTGCGTTTTTCATTTAAATTTCAGTGTGTAAATTTCCTAGTTTTCAGTTTGACTTGGTCAAAGTCAAAAATATTGATGTAATTGAAGTTAGTTCGAGGTTAGATGATGTAATAATAAATAAATGGACAAGATAAGTTGTTTTTTTTGTTTTAATAGGCCTAATTAAGGAAGTAAAATCTAAAACAAAGTCTACAAGAAGTGTTTGTATTTGACCTTCTCACTCTCACCTATTGGTTGAGAGAATCTTGGAGTCAGTTCCACCACTTAGGAATTCCACTCCTGAAGGTGGGAAAGTGGTTGAATTGAGTCTATATGTATAATTTCTCATTCAAAGATAAGGGTTGGACTTTTGTGGAGAGGCTTGGTACCTTATGTTCTCTTATAACTAATAGAGGAGCAGTTGCAACTAGGAACTCTAGTTCAAGAGTATATGGTGTATTTTTTCTCTTTCTATTAGTTTCTAATGGATAAATCATCTCCCTTTACATTCTTTATCTTCTTCCTATGAATTTCCTTGCAGTTATATAGACATGAATCTTGAATTTAAGCTCTGCTTATGTGGAATTCATATTGGTGTTTTATTTCTTCTAAAACTAATGAATTCATGCTTTCACATGCTCATTATTTTCTTTTAAGCTCACAAATATATACTACATTGACAAACACTCCAATTTCACAATAACACACTGATATCTAGCTCCTATTTATACTTGCCTCTACATACTTGAAGCCTAGACCTAATTCCCTGCTCTAAACCCTAGTCTAGCAAGCCTAAAAAATCTAATTTCACAAGAACTCAAAAGAAACTTATATATCTAGCCTAAAACTTGTCTCTTTACATATATTCATTGACAAATCGATTGGGAGATCCCTCTCTCACTAAGTAGGGCTAGCTACTAAGCTAAAAGTGGTTTGAGGTTACCTTTTTCGATCTCCTCCTCAGCTTAGGAAATTGTAGAGGAAAACATGGTATAGGCCTCACCACAGAGTGTTGTCCAGTTGATAAGACAAGGTTTTCCATGGATACATCATCCATCCACTCCACCTCCACCTTCACCTCAACAACATACACCTTCAACCACGCCACTGCCACCACCACCTCCATTCAACATGTCGAACTCAATAAAGCTGCCAATTTTCAAGGGTATAGGGAGCAAAGATAAATATTAGTTCTGGTTTGTTTCGAATGTTGTGTGGACTGTGCAATATATCACTGATGATAACATAAAGAAGGTGTAGTTAGTTACTTCGCAGGATCACACATTGATGTGGTATATTAAGTATTATGCTGATCATCCTGTAGCCATGCTAGCAGAGAGTAAGGATGATTTAAATAAAGAGTTCAGTAAGCCTAAGTCCAACTCACAGTCAGTAGTTGGATTTTAGAAGATCACGATGAGGGTTGATAAGAAGCCTTGGGAGTTAGATCAAAGGTTGAAATGTGTGATCCACTAAGCTAATATGCAACTCATAGATGGTCAGCAGTGCAAGTGGTTTATAGCCTTGCTTCTGCCCCATGTAAGGATTGCTCTGCCACAACAAAATATAGGAACTCAAGGAGAAGCCCTGGAAATCACAATGAGGTTGCACGTGATGCCCATGTAGGATGCAACCTTAGGGGCACAACAGATTCTCTCCCACTTGCAGAACCTCTGCTTGGAATTGCAGAGCCTGAAGAAGGAAAAGGAGGTTAATCCAGTGGTGTGCGAGGAGGTATGGTGCATAAAGTGTAAGAGCCAGGGGATGATAAAGACCACTGCCTTATCTTCGCAAATTATATTATAGGAGAAGGACCAATTCCCCTGAGGCTAGAAGCTCTAGCAGGACCAAGTGTGGGGGTTGCGCTATGGTGCGCTATTTGTCAGGTGGTTGGAAAACACGTAACATATAATTTTCATTTGCTACAAAAATTTGTTCAGACACCACAACAATTGTTCTGCGATTTATGTAAAATGGTGGGCCACGATGAGAGCCACTGTCGTAGTTATGAATTAATGATGTAAAGAATGCCTACCTACTGAATGAAGGTATAAAATTTGCCTCCAAATCAGGGCGACTGAGGTGTGTATGGAGTATATCAGGGATGAGGACGAGGCCGAGGAGGAGGAGGACCTGGTAGAGGTCAAGGTTTTTTTGCTATAGCTCTGGGACACCAGGGCACTATGTGTGAGAGTGTCAGAGTCAGACATGCCCATCCTATCAGTACTATAGCAAGTTTGACCACACCATAGAAGAATTCCCTGTGTTGATAGCTAAGATGCAAGAGAAAAATGCGCAACCTTAGCAACCTACACGAAACTTACAAATGATGAGGGTTGAGCCCCGCGAGGAAGATCCAAATGTGAATATTGTTATGAGAAGTAGGATTAAAACTGGGGTTGATAAGGGAAAACAACTTGAAGAGGGCGGATGGGTCCGAAAGGCCCCAGAGAAGGAATTTGGGTTAGATCTAGAGTGTGTGAAGGAAACATTTATGGAAGCCAAGAAAAGCTTTGTTGAGGCATCCACCTTAGGGATCCAGAACAGAATACGAGAAACTAGCACGACTAGAAAGGTCGATCCCTCTGTGCTTACTACGTTCTTGGAAACTTTCATGAAACTGATGGATGATAGTAAAGCTATGAAGGGTCTGTAGGAGTTAATTAACAAATGCGCTGGCAAAGAAAACGATCCTGATGGAAACTATTTAGTAATAAAAATTGGCAAACATAAGGTAAGAACAAGGAATGAGATGAGGCTCACCGCACAGATAGGAGATTATGAGATGTACCAGGTCATTCTAGATCTGGGATTTGACACAAACATTTTTCCTAAATAGACATGGGAAATAATGGGGAGACCTGCGCTTTAGTGGTCTCTGATCCAGCTTAGAAAGGCAAACCAGCAGAAGATCATCCCTATGGGACAGCTACATGGACTAACGATGGATATAGAAGGTGCGAGCACACTGGCTGATTTTGAAGTGATATAAATCATGAACAACAACAATCCAAACCCTGTGCTCCTTGGAATTGACTAGGCCATAGATATGAATGGAGTCATCAGCTTGAGAAGAGGACAATGTCATTTGAGAGGAAATTGCTTCGAGTGGTAGTACTATTGGACCCTATAGAAGGATTGCACTATATTGAACCAGTCCATGACTACAAAGAGAGTGATGATGATGTGGATCAGATCTAAAAAATAATAATGCGAGATCAAGACTGGATTAATCCAATAGCTAATGGACGAATTGCATGGGAATGAGAAAGTTCCTGTACCTCGAATTTAGATGAAGAATTGGAGCATTGGTAGAATAGGGTGCATGAAGTATCTACGTTGCACTGCAACATGATGACTAAATCGTTGCATTGTATGTCATCGAAGGCAAGAAATTTACGCTATTATGATGGTTTAACTGACGTAGATAATTTTTTGTATGCCTTTGAATGAGAAGTCCCTGAGGATCATCACTTCTAAGCACTGGATTTGGCACTGTGCGCTATGCCTGCATGATGGTGGGGTACGCACAAGGACAATTTCGATGAATGGAAAGATTAAAGAAGGATGATGAGGTTGTGATCTGGTCATCATAAAGTTTGACTGACTGAGAAATATGATGGGAGAAATGATCCGCACGATCATCTAGCAAAGTGGACTAAAGCTTATGGAATGGAGCTGCAACCAGAGTGGGTGCACGTATTCTGTCATACTTTGGATACAATTCCTACGTATTCTGTCATACTTTGGATACAATTCCTACGTATTCTGTCATACTTTGGATACAATTCCTACATATTATGTCATACTTTGGATATAATTCCTATGAATTGGTATCTGGAAACAGAGCTCCACCATGGCACCACAAAGTGGGATATATTAAGGAAAAGATTCTTGCTGACTTTCATTTTTGAAGATGGGTTTGAGAGCATTGATGAAGCTCTGTAGGCGATTAGGGCAACGATATTCAGAATCTCATAGGAACCTTTGGAATGGGTTCAACCAGATTGGAGCACCCAGTTGCACATGCACTGGAATGCTATAATGTGACCGCTGAGGGGGAGGATGAAGATCCAAGAAATATCAATATTACGGAGGCAGAAGGCCATCACGAGGTTGAAGGTCTACAAATAGAAAACTTTAGCATCACTACATCGTTAAAAACCAAGCGAGTGAACATTGGTATTGAAGGAGAGACAAAATTTGCGAAGATTGGGGATTACTGGGACGATGCCACAATGGATAAAGTTGCTATGTTACTCCGCGAGTACGAGGATATTTTTCCTACCAAGTTTTTGGACCTGAAGGTCATCATAGGTGACTTGGGTGTGATGAAAATCACTTTGAAACCTAACGAGAAGCCTATTAAATAGATGACGTATTGCCTTAATCTAAAATACAAGGAAAAGGTTCGCTTGGAGTTGGATAAGATGCTAGAAGCAACCATCATCAAACCTATGGAAGAATCTGATTGGGTAAGCCCAATGGTGGTTCAAGAGAAGAAAAAGAAGGGAGAAATAAGGATTTGCGTGGATCCAAGGAAGCTTAATGATGCCTGCATCCATGATCCTTTTTGACACCATTTATTAATGAGGTATTGGACAATTTTGGAGGGTAGGAGGCCTACTCATTCACTGATGGATTTTCTGGGTACCATCAGATCAAGATCGCGCCAGAGGATAGGAGAAAAAAAACCTTCGTGATGAAATTGGGTTTCCAGTACACCATAATGTCGTTTGGACTTAAGAATGCACCTACGATATTCTCTCGCGTAGTTATAGCGACATTTAAGGAGTTCATTCATAAGTTCTTAGAGGTGTATTTTGATGACTGGACAGTGTTGGGTTTAGTAAAGTTCCATGTAGCAAGTCTACGCTTGATGCTGGATACGTGTCGCAGATACCAGATCACGCTTATTCTGAAGAAGTGTCTATTCTGTGTCCCCTTTGGGATATTGCTGGGTCATGTGGTGTGCAAGCAAGGGCTGATGGTGGACCCTGCAAAGATTGTAGTGATAATGAATTTGGAGGCCCTAAGAAGTATCAAACAGTTGCGTGCAATGCTCGGAAATACAAGATATTATAGGAAGTTCATCAAGGATTATGCTTAGGTTACTGCACCCATGGAGAAACTGCTGAAGAAGGATGCTACATTCTATTGGGATGAAGAATGTCAGCACAATTTAGATGTGTTAAAGGAGAAGATGGTCACCCCGCCAAATTTGGTCTTCCCCGATTGGAAGAAGGAAATCCATGTACATGTTGATGCCTCTTGCATCGCATTGGGAGCAGTGCTAACACAAGCCGGTGAAGGAGAAATGGACCACCCTATAGCCTACAGGAAATTATCAAAGGCCAAGATGAATTACTCAACGATAGAGCATGAAGGATTGACTATGGTTTAGATGCTTTAAAAGTTCAAGCACTATTTGTTGGGTGGACATTTCAAAATGTACACAGATCATTCTGCCTTGAAATACCTTGTCAATAAGCATGTGTTGGGGGGGAAGTTCTATCGATGGTTGTTGCTATTATAGGAGTATGACTTTGAGGTTATCGTGAAGCTAGGAAGGTTGAATGCAGGACCTGACCATCTGTCACGGATCAAGACAGGAGATGAGCCTACTAACTTGGAGGAAGGGTTGCCCGATGTGCAACTCTTCGTGGTGTGCACAGCAAAAAACCACTTTGTAGATATTATTCACTTTTTGACTACTGGAATGGCACTAGAAGGGTATACAAGTCAACAAAAGAAGGAACTAGTAGTGCGCACGATAGATTTCTCAGTGATTGCAGGAAATTTATATAAGGTGGGTGAAGACAAGATATTGTGGTGATATGTGCCAGAATTCGAATGGAATAACATCCTTGCTGAAGCTCATGGAGGGGTTGCGAGAGGATATTATGCAGGAAATGCAACAACATAGAAGATTTTGCGTGCAAGTTTATGGTGGTCTACGATGCATAAATACTCTAAAGCATATTATAGGGCATGTGATGTGTGTCAACAAATGGGTAGACCATCATGGATGGATGAGTTTCCACCGAATCCTCAAGTATCGTTGCAGCCATTTGAAAAATGGGCAGTTGATTTCATTGGGCCAATTCAACCCTTAGGGAAAAAGATAGGTGCATGCTATATCATCACCGCGACAGAGTACCTAACCAGATGGGCAAAGTTATAACTGGTTAAGGATTGCATAGGGTCTACAGCAGTGAATTTTTTGTTTGAGTATGTGTTAACCAGATTTGGGTGCCCAAAAGTGCTGATTTATGATCAAAGTACGCACTTCCTAAATGAGAAAATCAGTGCGTTGACTAAGGAGTTCCAGGTCTATCATCAGAAGAGCACAGTGTATCATCCTCATGCTAATGGAATAGTTGAGGCCTTTAATAATATTTTGGAGAATGCACTGATGAAGATTTGTAACGTGTAGCAGAATGACTGGAATGTGCATGTACCTGCAGTACTATGGGCGTACAGGACTACTTGTAAAAAGATGACTGGGTGGACACCTTTTAGATTGGTCTATGGTGTAGAAGTTGTGATGCCTATGGAATATATCATGCCTAGCCTCGATAACAGCTTTCACAGGTATGGTGGATAGCAAAGCCTTGGAGAAACGACTCGCACAGTTGAGGGAGTTTGAAGAGGACCGATTCTTGGTTAGATTCCATCAGAAAGTACAAAAGGAATGGGAAAAAGAATGGCACGATCGACACATCAAGATGCACACATTCAAGGTAAATGATTTGGTATTGTTATACGATAGTAATTTCAATAAGTTTCTATGGAAATTTCAGATGCATTGGTTGAGCCTATATATTATCAAAGAAATTAAAAATGGAGACGTAGTTCAGCTCGCGAACTTGAATGGAAAACCTTTTTTGGGAAGGGTGAATGGAAGTCAATTGAATCCATATACAGGGAATCTTGCACAATGAATATATGGCGGCAGGATAGTCTTATTGCTCCAGGCAGTTGCAAGGGAGCGCGGGACTATAAACTACACTGCCAGGGTTGGAGGATTGTGCGGGAAGAGGGCTGCGTGGAAAATGGTGAAGTTGTAGTATGAGAAGGTGCATGCAAGTATCTATGCTATGGAGGGAGGTTTCATGCAACATAGTAGGAAAGTGACCATTGGAGTCACTGTTCATTATTTGACAGCCAGAAGACGGTTAAGAGGAGTAGGCTGGCCACATTTAAGGCCAAAATATTTGAATATATTCTGCCAAAACAACATTAATGGTAGAAACTTAGGGGTATTGGTCAGATTTCAATCCAAAAACCCCTATAAACTACACATGTCAGTCCAAAAACGAAAACTTTGCACACTTGGAGCTTTTTCTGAAATTCATTGTCTGTTTATGAGTCGCACTTTTTGGGAAGAGTTATTTTCCCACACACATGTGTCTATTGAAGCCCAAGAATTGTTTATGGAGAAAATGACTTCCAACCTCGCTGAGGCTTTGAGTACAAAAGAAATGGTATCTGACGCTCCAGGCCCTGAAATATTCAGTGCTAAAGTTACACCTGCATTGAACACCCATGACGTTGAGGTTGCCAAGGTTGAAAAAATCCATGGCTAAAGAAAAGAAGAAGAAGTCGATACAAATACACTCTTCCTGAAGGGGGCATACAACAAACCCAATCCAGAAAAAAGACAAGTAGACAGTAAAAGGAAAAGAGAAGGTTGTTAACCTGGAGGTAGAAGACTGCCAGGGAACCAAAGATGTTGATGCCGAAGGAGTAGAGCCCATCAAAAAGCTCCCTCAGTATGTCCCTCCAAGGAAGGGTAAGGAAAAGATTCCAAAAGAACTAGACTCTAAAAAAGTTTGTCATTTCCACACCCCTGCTACTCGAGAAGGTGTCATTTGAAGGTCTATGGTTTGTGTGAGTCCTGGTAATGAAGATGGAGGATTGAGATTTAGCGGATCTCACTAAGTTCCCACACTTATCAATGGATAACTTCATGAAGCACGTATATTATGAAGGTTAATCAACTTGATTTGGGTGTCACATTACCACCTTAGCCCAATTAACACAACGTGCATACACCAACTACTCACACTGGTACATGATAGTGTTTAAGGCTAGGAGGACCTATCCCCATCATTGATATGTTGATTCAGAGGCTTACACACTTTCCGCATGATGGGTTGAATCTGGCTAAGGCGTTTGGGGGAAAGACAGGAGAGAGGACTTGGATGAGCACATGAAAAACACTTATAAACTGGTGAAGAAGGTGCAAGGGTACTCCAACCTGTCCATAAATGACCCTGCAGTTTAGTTGACTACGTAGAAATTGTCTTGCAAGGTGATGAGGAAGTGTCATGCAGACGAAGTTCTAGTGCCCGTCATATCTATAGCAGCCCATTGCTTAGAAGGTGTACTATTCAATTAGTCTAGATACCTATGCCAAGAATTCCTCGTGAATTGGTGCGAGGTGCGGGATGAGACCAAGTCATTCCATTATGCTTGGTTGCTGCTATTTATTGTTCTGGTTGTGGGAGCTTCCGGAGGACAACCAATTTCCTCCATTGGAAGTAGGGTTACCGGAGGCTACATAATTCGCCTACCTATGGGCTACAAAGGTCCCCATGCATGTTAGAGAGATGAAGATTTTCTCGGTCTTGATGGAAGAAAGTCTCCGCATGGTCATCAAATAGCGCCCAAGGTTGTCCCCAACCTTGTACATGTAGATGTTTGCTTATGTCGCATTCAAATTTGACTTCTATAGAGTTTATATCAAGGACGGGAAGGATCCCACAAAAAAGTGGTATGACTTGCCCTCTTTGGTAATAGACTATAATGTGGAGGTAGTGTCGCATTGGCCAGCTGAGTAGTGCACCCCCCTTCATGGTGAAAAGGAGAGATTCGGGACAACAAGCGGGATTGAGGAAGAAGCAGAAGGCATAGAAAACATAAGATGAACCCCTGGTGCTCACAAAGACCGACCTAGATGTGATTGATGATAAAGTCAGGGATGTCGCCATAGAAATACTACAACAATTGGAACAATAGTACATTCAAACCTTTGGGGAAAAGCAGAAGGATCTTTGAGAGCTGCAACACCAAGCAGATTTTAACAAAGTAAGTGGCGCAATGAGAAGTTCGGTGCCATAGCAAACTACAAGTGTGGAGCTAGTTCTATGGCCAACAATGGATGTGCGAGTCTTTCCCTTGCCTATAGGTTTAGTACGTGCTGAGACCAAGGAACAATGCATCCTCCTTTATATCATCCTAAAGATGGGCCTGAACCTTGCCATGATACAATTGGAGACATTGCATGAATTTTTGGATGGGATTGCAGGCAAGCTTCGCCTTTGGGAACAACGAGCACTTAGTACTGTCAGCGAGATCAAGGTGGATAACCAACAACTGTTCATCGAGAAGACACATATTTTGGAAGAAAAGGAGGCACTCCAGGCACACACTTCACAGCTAGAGTTCGCGGCCATGGAGGCATGCAAAATTGTGCCTGAACTCCATATTCCTGAGGATGCACAACCTGAGTCGAAGGTTAGAAAATTGGATGTTGGTGTACGCATGGAAAAAGATGAGGTTATTCGAGTTGAATTTGAACTCAACATGAATATAATCGATCTAGAATTGAAGATGTATCCATTGACTCCAGCGGAGGTCCTGGAGTGGTGTGGAACCGTGATCAAGGAAGGATAGGCCACTTTGGATGCCATAGTTACATAGTGCACAACATTATTTGATTAGGAAATGGAACTGGTAAATGCTCTGCAAGAAGACCCAAACTTGCAAAAACTGAATATAGAGGCCAGAGAGCTGCATAAGTGGTATGAGCAAGTCACTGCAATGGTGTGCTCTATTGCTCCAACACAATTCCTAGCCACGTTACAGGAGGGGAAGTAGCTCCTCGCACAGGTTAAGGCAACACAAAAGAAGGAGGCCTTTTCTTAAGACCAAGTTGGGGCCCTGACTAGACAAATCTTACCAGGTCGCGAACAATATTCAGGAAAGGCTCACGGGCTTGCAACAGATGCAACAGAAGATGAAGCTAGCCGCGGAAGGACCAACTTTAGAGTGGCTAGTTGGAGGAAGTCACACAGGCATCTATGCAAAGCACTGCCGAGGTTGCAATAGTGCAGGAGGAGCTGGGAGATATTTGCAGCAAGTTTGTAGCACTAGTTGAGTGACTCGAGGGTGAGTCACAATCTTTGTGTTGGGGGCCTATTTGGATAGGGTCCCCTGGGTTAGTTTTGGGGTTAAAAACCCAATTTTTGATGTAAATTTTGGTAAAAGATGTAAAATCTTTGTGAATTGTGGATGCCGAGCATGTAGATGGTTAGGAGTCAGAGGGGTTTTAGCCCCTTGTTTATGTGAAAGTTGAGTCGGTCTTGAGATCCACCCTTGGTCCACTGACCATGGGATTGTATGTAAAAACCTATAAATAGGTGTGTCTTAGAGAGTCTAAGGATGGGGATGTTTGAGAGAGAAAAGAGGGCAAGTAAGAGTGGGTAGATAGAAGGAGAAAGGGTCCGCAGCTGAGTGTGCAGAGGCCTAAAGTAGAGTCTGTAGCTGAGTGCGCAGACCCCTGCAACTGAGTGCACAGGGAAGTTTTGAGTCTGTAATACCATATTGAATATCAATAAATAAGGTTGAAGAATTCTTGTGTTTAGTGGTATACTTCTGTTATTTATGTTTGTGATATATATGTTGTGATTAAATAATGTCTTCATGAAATAACGATCTATTGATGTGCGACTCTATGGGATAAGTCTTAATAGCTATACAAAATGCATGTTAAGTACTTCCGTGAAGATTATAGTACAATATGTGATATTTATTAAATACTTAAGTAGATCTTCACGAGCTAAGATCTAGGGTTATTTTCTAGATGCACGTAAGTGGAGAATTCAATTTTAAGGGTCCACAAATACCTATTGTAGACCTTCGTTAAGGTCTAGAGTCCATTTAAAGGGAGTTGTAGTACCAAGTCTTAGGGGCTTATAAATCTACGCGGAGGTAGATCTAGGGCAGTAAAAGGACATCACACTGATATCTGGATGTGGAAACTTGGTTCTAGAATCCCCCCATACTGCTTAGGGTGAGACTTTAGCCTGCGCTATGCGAGTTGATGCCAAAAGGGCCAATAGTGTAGGGTTTTGTTTGGTGTAACTAACCCTGAACCTAGGTCAGGACCCATTAATCCAACAACATCTGAGTGAAGGTGCCAAGGGGTGAGGCATACCAATCTGCTATGTCGATCAATGCCTCCATTGCTGCCTGTGACATGCAAGGTGGATCTTACTCAAATATGTCTTTTGTACACTGGGGTGACAAGGTGTTCTGACAATTGTATGATAACTCCACGAAAGTTTCATTTGAAGAACAATCTACAATAAGTATGCATAGATGTTTTCAAAGGTGTTCATGCCCAACCCAAGCCTAGGAACTGCTGATGAGCACAAAGTGCATGTAGTATGTAAGAAAACCTGAATATTTCCGCTTGGTGACCCTTGGGTGGATGTCGAGCTTCTGTCACCTGTTCCTTCAACCTGAGAGCCAACATGTTAGACTAATTGCAAGGTCTTTCTTCACTGGCTAGTTGGTCCAATGCAATCACCCAAGTCTGCGGGAAGATCTTTGTTCTCTCTTGGCCGTATAAGCAGCATGAAATGATGACCAAGTACTGATATGCCTTCCGTAGTATCTTCCTCCTGTAAACCTAGCTAGGTCTTGTCCTAAACTTAGATGGCTCTTTTGTCTAGATCTTCAAGATATTTCTTGAGTTTGCACTATTGCTGGGTCTGCTGAAGGGTTTCACCATTGTGATCATCAACTGTGGCAAGTGATACATCTCCTAAAAGTAATTCGCCCTAAAGGTAGCAAGATGTGTTTCATTGGCACTACTCAACACCATTGTCTCGGGATTCGTATGCGGGACAATCCAATAGATCATGTCTATGCATGGAAATGCAAGATACCGCATGTAATCTGGTACAAGGAAGACTTGTGAATGTTTACATAGACCCTACGGTCTTCCATATTTTCCTCAAATGTGCCTGAGAATGTATCATTGATGTCCTACCATTTCATCTTGACATATTTCTCTATGAACAACTTGGTGACTTCACAGATGGGCAAGCTCATAGACACTTGTTCTACTGCATCTCCAGCTGCGCTATCAACTATGTCCTTTGACCGTGCTCTCTTGGAGGCCATTGTACTAGTAGTGCTAAGAGACGGATGAACACCTCTAATACCTGGATACATAGCATCACTTATGGCAAGAAATATGTCAGTTTAAAACCAAAACAACTCTGAGGACTTACATGCAACATACCCAGGTGACTGACTAGAACGATTGCCCAATTTTCATCGGGAGGCTTAGAGACTGACTGCCAAAACTGCACAAGGCACAATCTAGGTTGTTAGGAGGTTGAATGACTGCTAAAATTTCACAATTCACAGTTCATCTTGCCCTTCTGAGGATTGAAACTATGCAATACGCAGTTTTAGTTAGTAATGACATGCGAACCCAGAAAACGGCATTGCGTAATTTCTGGGGCCAGCAAGGCAATGCCTCCCAGAATTGCACAAAGTAAGCTTGGAGGTCAGTGTTGGGATATATTTGCACATTTTCTGGGGGGAAGGCAGAACCTTCCTTCTCAGAAATGCACATTGCTAGCCAGGCAAGGTAAGGTCCGGGCCAAGGCAGCCCAAACCTACCGACAGGTGACTAAAAACATGAAAGGTTTTGAATGCATGATGAAGCTAAGTATAAGAAAAAGTGAATGATAATGCATGCAAACAGTTAGTGCAGGATTTAGAAAATAGGACGACGAGAATGTGTGTGAAGCGAGTCACCACAACGATGACCATTAGTGCAGAAACAATGCCATGCATGAAACAATAGTGAGATGTAATGAAAAATTTAAAACAATGCTTCTACAAGCTAACATGCATTAAAATGATAGCAGGCATTCAAAAAATCAAGAAAACAACATTCACACAAATTAAAATACAAAAAGAAAAAGAAAAGAAGCAAAAGACATCAAAAGTAGAATTACCCAGAAAAAGCTGAGTTGAATGTGTCAAAGACTCCTAGATGCGATGTGGGATGTCTTAGCTCCAAGCTCGATGTGAGGAATGAGCTTTGTAGTGTTGAATAGATAAGTTTGATAAGGATGAGGCTTGTGATGCACATGCAACAAATTTAGAAAAAGCAACACTTGGAAAGAAGTTTCTAAAACAGTCTTTGCATGTAACCTCCAGCGGCTAAAAATAGATCCCTAAATTTTAGGGATGTTTTGTTCTTTTTTCCTTTTGTTTTTTTAGGAAAAGAAGCCCATGCATGCAAATCAAGATTGGTCAGTCCTGGAGAGGATTGATCAATTTGGGAGCACATGCAACAATCTCCAAGCCTAGGAAATATAATTGCGTAGTTTCTCGGATGAGAAAGAATGGCTGTCCCTCTTGCATTATGCAATTTTTCGACTGAAGCCTAGGCTGTCAATCAAAATTGTGTAATTTTTGAGCTGAAACCCAGTGCCGGGCTGAATTACGCTTTTTTTTAGAGGGAAGGTTGCTTGGATGGATTGCACATTTCTGGAGTCCAGCAGGTAGCCTAGTTGGATTGCGTAATTTCTGGAGGGAAGGCTTGTTCCCCTCTAGAATTGTGAAATTTTCTAGGTGAGCACCTCAACCAGAAAATGGTTATGTCTAGAATGTTAGCCTATGGGTGGGAGACAAACAAGTTAACCAACATAGGCTAGTAAGCCACTAAAACTCAGTTGAAGTCTATGTACTTGGAAAGTGCAAGACATGCTGCTAAGTATGGTTGGTAGGGAGGCTCCAAAACGAAGCTAAGGCAAAATTTTGGAGGGTGGTTGTATCTGCTACAACACTTGGTGACACACTGGTGGAACTCCATCTCTCTGAATGCACTGTGTTTCATGAAAAGCAAGTCTAACTCCTCCGGAAGTATTTTTCAATTCTTAGATCATCTTGGTTTCCACATTAGCTTGATTGAAAGATGTAGCACTTGCCATGCTCTTGGTCAGTCAACACACATTCCAAGGAAAATCAACATAGTTGTTTCTATTGGGGATAGGGGTATATTGGTGTACAAGCAATATGACAGTCAGAGTTTAAGTTTCATCTTTGGTGTTACTCCGCTGCCAGCAGGCCTGGACAGTATCCCAATGGAGTCACACATGAATGCAAGCATTGCTCCACTACCAGTGAGCCTGCTCAGTACCCAGGAAGATTTACTCGCATCACCTCTTTTCATAGGAAGCCTTTCTCTTATTTCACCTTATTCATTTTCAAAATTTTCACATTTTAATTTTTTTAATTTTTCATTTTTTCAAGAATTGTGTATAACACTTATTTATTTCAGAGGTGGAAGAGTGATCTTGAATTATTGAGATCATAAGAGGTTGTTCCTTCAGAGGATTATTTTGTATATACCTCTGACCTACTTTTTAAGGTTTCCCCCGTCACCTTACTCTACTTGATTGAGCTGACAAGGCTTAACCCAAAAACAACCAACTAGAGTAGGTGATACTACTTAGTGCGCAAGCGTTGTGTTTTCATCAAGCTTCACTTTGAACAAAACATATTTTCCATTGGTGTATCATTGAATGAAGGCAAAAAGTTCTACATAAAGAGACAGGATAACATATAACCAAGTAATGATAGCTACACAAGTCCTCTTGTATTTCACCTTTCTTGTTTCAAGAGTCACGCACAGTTTCATGCGAAACTAACCTACGAACATAAACAACCAAACAAACAAACAAAAAAAAGAGCATAAGGAAATGTGAAATCAAGCAAGCAAAGGAAGTAGGCAAGCAAACAAACAACAAAGCAAGGAAGAAAACATGCATGCAAGCGAACAAGACAAAATAAAACACTACTCCTACTCCGAAGCTAATAGTGCATAGGTATACTCATGTAAAGTGGTACTTCCAATGCAGTCATTATCACATTGGTCGATCCATGTTGGTGAAGGCATGGTTCGCGAAAAACACAGTAACGTGAACCACCAAACATGAAAGATATAAAAATGAAGACAAACACACTTTGAGTTTAAATATGTCCACAAAAAGGAAAAAAGTGAAAGTGCATGACATGCACTCTGTGGACTTGTCATGGTGTTGTGCTACACTGCGTGCAGATGTTAAGAATATGCATTCTCTCACCTGTGACATGCAAGAAAATGTGAGGAACATAGACAAATTACATCGTGTAAGTGTGCTTGCTATGTAAGATTCCTCCAATGCATGAGTGAAGGGACCATGTAGTTCAAGTGGAGGAAGCAAAAATTATGTGTAGGATTGATATTCAATGCATACATATGAGTGATGAGGAGCCTTGGGTGTTTTAACAATTTCCTGATCGGTAGTGAAACCAACCTTAGGATAATGAGGGCCTGACATAACCATCAACTTGGGTTGAAGTGCCTCGATAGTCTACAGGGTTTCTAGTTCATCGACAGATAGATCATCATAAATGGGTGGTTTTGAAAAACCAACAACGATAAAATCCTCATCGTGATCGAATATAGGAGTAAACGGATCACAACAACTATGATCAGAAAAATCAATGATTTCATCAGCATCCTTATGATCATCTAAATCAAATAGAGGGGTAGATGAGAAGAAAGAATGTTCACCCTCTGCATTTCTAATAAAAGCAGATGAAGAATCAAGTGGATTTCCAATGAATAATTTATCCTCTTCGCTGTCGAATGAGCGACGTACATTGGGTGTGTTATGCGAATGATTAAGAGTGAGTGCATCCATGGATGAATTTACACAAGGGAGTGGGGTGACCCTTGACATTCCCCTTTGTGACTCTTCACTTACCCTCATGACTCTTCAACTACTACATGACTATTACACTCTATTATTGACACTTGGTATTTCATTGTTACAATATGTTACATTAAAATCTACACATGTACCCATGTGAGACAACATAGGCTTGAGAAAGACATGCAAGATATCACTAAGACTCAGATAACTATGGGAAGACCAACTCTTCCACATCCTGACAATGATCAACGGTGGCGAACTGATGCCAATCTTGGTAGTCCATTATTGTGTCTATGCTCTCTAAGGTTACATATTACTGAAAGCAAAATCTTTCCTCCGTTGCATCTGGGTACACTGATTTGGAACCTTTGTCCAACTCACTTGATAACATGTGCATCATAGTCTTGAGCGCAGCCAGACCAGCAACATACTGATGCATAGTGTTTGTGCTGATCTCTAAGTCTACGCTAGTGGCTACACGCATCAACTCATCAAAGTACATGTCCATATCTAGTCAAACTTGGCTCTTTGACTTTGCCTCGATGAGTGTGCCAATAGATGGGATTGCGTGCATGCACACAATGTTACCGGGAAAAGTGTCTATTTAGAATTGCTCTATCCCACTAAGGAGTGACAACTGCCTTAGAAACAAATAGAGAAAACTACTTTTGTATTTCCTTTATGAATTAAAGATAGAGGGGGATAGAAAGAACCGACCTGTGTCTTGCGCTAATCCTTTGATCCAATCCCTCTCTTCTTTGATAGCTTCCAGCTACTTGCTCCCTTACTTTCCCAGCTTCACCAAGTTCCTGTAAGATCACAGAAGAAGAAAACTATACAAAGACATGGATCTATATTCATAAATAGCTTAGGATCAGATTTAAGCTAAACATACAAATGTAACAAGCATCAATGATACACAAGCATGTAGGAGAAACTCAAATAGTTTTTATTGATATACAAGAAGATCCAGGAGGAGTTACAACTGATGATTCCTGACCCAGCATCAACCTCCCAGCAAAGAAGCCCCTTCTTCACCTCCAACAAAGCATAAATCACCTAATACTCTGATATCTATCTCAAAACCAACAACAATTCCTTGCAATGTACAAAATTCCAGCCTCCGGATCTCTGGGATGAGGGATCCATATATAGATGTATGCAAGGAGGATGAGTCAGCTTATGATTTGATTAGTGTCTCCTCTCTGTCAGTTCTTTCTTCCACTTGGAGACTGAGAGCCTCTTACTCATCCTTGGTCGAATTCAGTAAGGCAAGTGTCATAGGAGAAGATTCTGGAAGCTTCCATTGTCTTTCCACCTCGCGGAATGGCACTGCCATTTGTCATTTCCCTGTCAACGCACCCTAATAGTGCATTTAGGTGCAATGCAATGCACCCAGCTAGTGTATTTAGGTGCCATGTAACGCAGCTAGCTAGTGGAGCAGCTGAAATGATCCTGATTTGACTGATTCTGAGCAGTTTCTGGTGGAGAATTTCTGGGAGAAGCTATAATTTGTTGACCTTGTTCCTTTAGGGGTTGGAACAAAACTTTTAGGGACTTAGGAGCCCTTGGTTTATGGACATTTCATGCTTGGTGCTGTAAGGCTCAAAAATGTCTATAACAATTGCCCCCTAAAGTATGAGGCCGTTAATCGGGTGAAATGCTTTATTATGATGATCCGAAGTTCTTTCAATGCTGGGAGGAGACCTGTAATAAGATACAATACAATACATTATCTTCATACTGTTTTCCATGATCTAGCTGAGGCGAGCATTCCCATGCTCAGCTTTATAAATTCATTTTCATGTTCATAGGACAGACGATCGTCTGAGTGTAGACTGATGATTCTGATAGAGCCATCATCCTTTTGGTAGGATGATTATCTGTGCTGCAATGCTGTACATTTTAATGTCTTTATTTTCCTGAATATATATCGTAGCACGGATGGATGAAACTAGATCCGGGGTCTTCAATCTCGTCCGATCTTCACTTGAAGTACAAGTCGATCCATGTGAGAAATGTTCTGAAGTCGAACATGGAAAGACATCGCTTGATTACTAGTCAATGATGTAAACTGTTAACAAGCACGAGAGGAATCACCGATAATGATAATGACCCTCAAGGTACTACAGTACAATTCACGTGGTGTGAATAAAGGACTTGGCGTCGAACACCACGCAAAATCTTTTGGTCGAAGGCCATTGATGTAAACCTGTCGCCGGAAGTGAGAAACTTGCCATTGAGGCATGCAAGCTTCAAAGTACTGAATGGGGTGTTCCTAGACCAACTTCTTAGATAATGATCTGATGTCGACAAGAAGTGATCCGTCAAAGGAGGGCCTTAATGAATCACACATCAATGACACGGAACGGAGTAAATGATTTTGATGTTGGTGAAAACAATCTGATGATATACGGTTCAGGATGGCGGTCATGAAAGTATGGAGTATAATGGTAGTGGGTGGGACACAGGTGACTTCTCTGGATGACTTCTCTTGAACATGTCGGTGACACTTATGTGATGGATTGGTAGCATTAACCCCAAATGTGGATGGTATGGCGAGACCATGGCGATGTGACCGGTGAACGAAACAACCCAACCCGACTCGGACACGGAGTGGAAGTGTCATGTTCAAGAGCGACTTGGTACCAATAAAGCTTCTTTGAGTTTTCTTCCCAATTTTTTCCCAGTCATTGCTGACCAGTACCTCTTTATTTTTGTCAAGCTTGAGGAGGATAACATATGCTTGTTCTATAATTTTCCCTTCGGGCAAACCCATCGCTATTTTTTAACGAGCCTAGCGATAGTGGAACTCGTTCTTGTCTAAAGACAAGTTTGTCGCTATTAATCTTTTTAACGAGTTTAACGACAAAGATAACTCGGTCCTTTTCATTTTTAAAGAGTCTTAAAAGGTATGTAAAGGTAACTCCAAAATTCCTTTTTCGTCATCTAATCCCTTAAGTCCGAAAAAGTATAAAACAATACAGAAGGGATGAATTTTCGATAGTTTTAACGAGCCGAACAAAACAAGCGCTCGATCTTTTTGTGCAATAATCCCTCAGGTCCAAAAAGATTAAAATCTAGAGGAGGGATAGCACTTCCTGTCCCTTTAACAAGCTGGAAGGCCAAGGACTCGGCAATCTTTTCATATTTTACGATTAAGTTGAAAAGAGCTTAAAGGAGACTCGTCTTTTGAGGAACGAGTGATAAAATGGGTAGCAGCTGATTCCAGGTAAGGTTGGGAATTTTCCAATCATGGCAGTGTCACAAGGATGGCTAGTGAAATCACTCTTCGCAGCTGTTCCTCAAAATGGGTAAACAATCAAGTGGAGGTGAATGATCAGCCAATGGAAAAGTGGAGGTGACGGTGCAAACACGACCAAGGCTTTAATGGCTGAAGTACTACATTCACGTGGTTATTTACTAGGGAATAGTTCATTTTTTAACGAGCTTAAACGCAGGTGGAAACATTTGCTCAGTCTGGGTTTATTCTTTAACGAGCTTGAACCTCACGGTAAACATTGCTCGATTAATGGTCTTGTTCTGATTTTACCATAAATAGCTTTGTTCTTTCAAAGATCGTATTGTATTTTCAACTGCTTCATCAAACTAGTCAGAAATGAACAATATTTGCTTGAGAATGAGTTAAAACACTAATATTTTACTTTGAACTACATAAAATTAATTAAAAAGTGTTTTTTACCTCTCATTTTACCATTTCATTTGAACTTGGTTTGTTGGAGCTTTGGAGGTGCTTTTCCCCTTCGATTTTCACCAGTTGATCTCGGGAGATTCTGTGGACGATTCTCGGCGCCGTCTGGACCAGGTAGGAGCTAAACCTGAGCTCTTTCATTTCATGGTTTCCATTTTGCATTTTGAGCTTGATTCCTAGATTTTCTGAGCCCCTGGGGTTTGAGGAACTCGTTCTGCCATCAACGCACCCTCAGTGTATCAAAACCTGCGCTGAATGTTGGCCTGTCTAAAGGCTATCTGACATTCAATGCACCTAGAACACTGCTCCAGCTGCGTTGGGCGCAAAAAGGGAATTTGATGCACAATTTTTGATGGAATTTTTTCCTGTTTCTCACCAAAATCAGGACCTAACTCCTCTCTCATTTTTTTTTCAAAGGTCTTTGGAGTAAGATGACCCTTACATGGCAAGAACGTGAGCATGAAGAAGAGGACATAGTTGCCCTACATGATCCAGTTATAGTGAACGCGTTGCAGAATTGTGGCTTGCTGAAGTTCTTCTGCATTTCTAGCATGAGACAGCAGATCAACTTACTGCAGTATTTGCTCGATGCTTGGGATCCTACCAATTAGGTTTTTTAGATCAGGGGCAAATCTATCCCCTTGACTGTAGTAGACATCTATTTCTTTACTGGCTTGTCAAGGCGGGGTGCCCCCATCTCTTTGTCAGGTTCGGCTCGAGGAGGAGATTTTGTGAGAGATTATGTCTGCCGGTACTATAGAGAAGGATCTCGGCCGAGTAAAGATGACAAGATCATCATCCGTGACGTCACTGACAGGTCCCTTAGGAATATTTTGTTTACTTTTGGTAGGATGGCCGGTAGTGCGCCTCTTCATGTAGCCAATCGATCTTATATGCAACATGCCTTGGAATACCTCCAACCGAAGGTGTTCAACTAGTGCGACGCAGTACTTCTTGTGATGAAAGAACAGTTGACCAAGATAAGGAACGGGAGATTGAAGAACTTTGGGTATGGTTCTATTTTGAGTGCCTTTGCCTTGGAGAAGATACCACTGATGCAGCCGTAGTACATTGCACTCGATTTACCTTCTCCTAGTGAACCACGTATGCAGAGATGGGTTGACCATATGTCTAGGCATGCTAGCCAGTCTCATATTTCATTTTCTGATACCTTCTTCATGTGGTTTGATCGCCAGGAGATGGTTTATTCTGAGTATCCATATGCTGGCATGGACTTCCGGGGTGATCCAGATTTAGTACTGCCGGATGGCAAGCAGTGGGGCGCCATTGGTAAAATGTTTGACCATATTGCTGTTTATCATTTTTTGCTTGTAATGTTCTTGTACTTTATTCTATCAAGACTTTAATCAAACTCATGTGTACATGCAGATGTTGGTCCTGTTCGTCCAGTAGGTCGCCTGAGAGTACCAGCTGCTGCCCCAATAGGAGAGGCCGTCGGAAGAGCTGTTCTTCGTGACCTCGATGTGGCCGAGACTCTCACAGCTTTGCAGGAGCAGGTTGAGGGCCTCACTCTCGATATTCTGGATGTGAGGACTGATGAGCTACCTTTGTGGTTACAGCGGCATACGACTGGTGTGCCCGGACGATGGACTCGTCTCTTACGCTTGATCGCACAGGCTGTGACTTACTATCATGAGCATCATTAGACTAGGGCGCCCCCTAGAATTTTGATTTTTTGGGTCATTTGACCGGTTTTGTTTTGGTCACAGAACATTATGTGTAAACCATAAACAGTTATATGTATTTTTGATTTTCTGAGTTTTATTTTGGTTGAGCTACATGATCCACATGCGAAACATTGATGACATGTTTCTTTTTATAAATGTTGCAAATGTCTATCTAACACATAGTTTGCTAATGAGTTAGTTAATGTGTTTAAGCTTCTGGAAATATGTTGATACTAAATAAGATCAAATTGTCTTTCCAAAATCTTAACCCTTAGGAACATGCGATAAATAGCTGGGTTTCGGACGGAATATATACCATTGAGTTGTAGTATTACGAGTTGTGAGTCTAGCCTGACAATTAGTTGGTGTATACCATGAGTGATGGCATCAGAGAGAAGCTCTATCAACGCGCTATACTCAGCGATGTTATTCGTTGATTGACCAATATATACACCTCTAAAACTCACTAAATCGTCGGTTGGATCAAAAATGGCCCAGGCTGCGGAGGACAGGTTCCGCGAACTACGACTCGCTCCGTCGGCATATCCAATACATGGCTCCAATAGGTTTGACATCTGCAATAAATGTAAAAAGTGGATTACTCGACCAAAACAAACACTTTAGCGAAAACAAAAACATAACAAAAGCATGCTGGTTACCATTACGCATAGTAACGCTTGAGGTACAACCCATTATGGGGTTGCGCCAGTGGAATTCCGTCATAATCCATTAACTCGTAGGCTCCTTTTGCTAACACTCGTTTAACAATATAGGGGCCCATCCATAAAGACTTAAATTTACCTGCTCCCAATTTATCGGATTCTTGGTCGTAAAGCAAGACCAAGTCACCTTCTGAAAAGACACTGGGTTTGACATTTTTGTCGAACTGCGCCTTGACTCGTTTCTTATGGGCTTCGTTAGCCAAAGCGATGTCACGACGGGTTTCATCCAATTGGATTAGTTCCAAGAAACGAGCCTGTTCTTCTGAAGTTCCAGGGAGGAGATCAATTGCGAGTTTGAGAGACGAGATTTGACACTGGATTGGTAAGACTGCGTCCAGGCCATATACCAGTTGGAAGGGTGTGAACCCGGTTGCATTCCTTACCGATGTTCGGTAAGCCCACAAGGCTGAGTACAGGATTAGGTGCCATCTTCTTTTGTGAACTCCGATCATCCTTTGCAGCATACGTTTCAGGACCTTGTTGATCGCTTCAACTTGTTTGTTGGCTTGCGGATAATACGAAGTAGAGCTGTCATGAGACAACCCTAGTTTGGAAGCTAATTCGATCATCATGTGATTGCGAAAATGTGATCCATGATCTGCGACTATAGCCTGTGGTACGCCGAATCTGGTGACTACATGATTGAAAAAGAAGAGGGCAGTTGTTTCACCAGTATTATCTAATGTAGGCATCGCCTCGGCCCATTTGGTAAAATAGTCAACTGCGACTATGATATACCCATGCCCCCCGGTCGAGGTGGGGTTACATGTCATGAAATCGATGCCCCATTTGGAGAATGGCCCAACAGAAACTATTGGCTGCAGAGGTGCGGGTGGTCTTCTGGTTTTGCTATCAAAAATTTGACAAGCATGGCAACTTCTGACTGCGGTTATGCAATCTTTGAACATTGTTGGCCAAAAGTATCCTGGTCGTAAAATTTTTTGTGCTGTAGCATATCCAGATTGATGCCCCCCACACGCGCCTGAATGACACTCATTCAGTACTTTTTCGGCCTCCTCATGGGTGAGGCACCTTCTCAGAACTGTATCGATACCACGACGTAAAGCGTATCACCGACGATCATGTAGTCTTTTGCTTGGTATCGAATACGTTTTTGTTCAGAGTGGGAGGTGTTTGGCATAAATTTTTGGGTTTGGAGATAAATGATTATATCTCCATACCACTCATTTCTTGTAGATATCAGAAACAAACTCTCATCCACGATTGATTCTTCGGACGTTTCATCATTGGACGACGATGGGAGATCGCACAATAATTCTGCGAAAACTAGAGCTTTCTTTGACTTGGATTTTACAAATTCCATATCAAACTCTTGTAGGATTGCTATCCATTTTGAGTATTTGCCCCCCAGTAACTGTCGCGACAATATATAAGTCATGGGGTTACAATCTGACAGAATGGTAGTTTTCCGAAAGAGGACACAGTGTCAAAATCTTTGTATCGCTTGAACAGCTGCAAGTGCTAGCTTTTCAACTTAAGAATATTTGCTCTCTGTATCATTTAAGTTTTTACTTAAATAATATATAGGATGCTCAATTCCATCGACTTCTTGAACTAAAACCATTGCGATGGTCGTATCTACTGCAGCCAGATACAGGTTAAAGTCTCTTTGATAATCAGGGGCGTACATTAATGATGATTTCATCAGGGAATCTTTCAAAGCATCAAAGGAAGCTTGCGCAACCTGATCCCAGACAAAGGGTACCTCCTTTTTCAAAAGACGTGTATAACCTTTAGCAAGTTCGGCATAATTTGGAATGAACCTCCTCAGAAAGTTTGCTTTCCCTTGGAGTTTCTGGATCTGAAGCAAATTTGAAGGTGGAGGCAAATTTATGATTGCCTGGACCTTACATGGGTCGAGACGAATCCCATCCTTGGATAGTACAAAGCCAAGTAAACGACCAGAACTGACGCAAAATACACATTTGTGTGGATTGATTCGTATCTTGTAGTGTCGGCAACGTAGAAATATCGCTCTTAAATGCTGCGGATGATCAGTCCGCTTTCGCGAATGAGCCGAAAGGTCATCGAGGTATGGTTGAACGATGTTTTTGATGTCATGGAAGGCATAATTCATTTCCCTCTAAAACGTCACCCCTGTGTTCTTTAAACCAAAGGGTAATTTTCGATATGCGAATGTGCCCCACGGATAAATAAATGCAGTCTTTGACTGGTCCTGTGGGCGGATATTTATTTGATTATACCCGGAGAATCCATCCATGAATGAAAATATTTCGCATCCGACACATTCATCAATTATCTGGTCAATGAAGGGTGTAGGGTAGTTGTCTTTTGTACAAGCTTGATTTACATCCCTATAATCGACACACACTCTAATTGCCCCTTGTTTTTTCATAACAGGGACTATATTTGATACCCAATCGGTTAGAGGAACCGAGTAGATGAAACTAGCATGGAGAAGTTTTTCCACTTCTGCCTTAATAGCAGCGGCTTTCTTGGGGTGCACCTGTCTTAGCCGTTGTCGTACTGGTTTGACATCTGGATACATCTTAATTTCTTGTTCAACAATACTCGAGTCAATGCCTGGCATTTCACTGTATGACCAAGCAAAGACATCTCTGAATTCGCGAAAAAGAGCGTCATATATTTCCAGTTCTGAAGGAGAACAACATTTGCCAACATAAATATTCTCTACAATATCTGTTTTGGTCGAGATATTTATGGCTATAGTCTCTTCAATGTTGGACAAGTTTCGCTCAGAATCCACCGTATTTATAGTATTTGATAGAAAATAAAAGACTAAAGGATGATAAAGGTCATTTTGAGTATCTTCTCCACAATCCAGAAGAAGAGAATGATGGTGGGAATCATACCATGGTGCTCCTTCGATTACCATTGATTGGACAATTCCTTCGTCGCTGACATGCACTCGTGACCAAGGATATGAAGGAGTACCATATTCTCTAGACCTATCTATCCAAACGCTTGATGAGTGTTGATTTGGGTTTGCCTCCCATGCTAGAAACATTGATTGCTATAATATTTCCGTTGGGCTTGGGGGAAAAACCACTGCATGATCCATGTCGATATCATTTTATGAGATCTTTGTAGAAGATATCATGTTGCAGTTTCCTATCGACGCTACTTCCGCCAGATTGATTGGAGGTGGAAGAGAAAAAGTTCCCATTAGTATAGGATCGTTTAGTAGGCCTACTGCGATATTCTGAAGAGAATGGGGGCTTCCATGGATCATGGGAATGCTTCGAGTAACTTGAGAACCATTGGGGAGGAAGTTTTGTTGATAGACAATTGTAATCCCTCCTTGAAAGGGAAATGCAATCTTTCTAAAATAGGTCGACACAACAACTGCCATGGCGTAGATCCATGGTCTTCCTAGTAGGATGTTGTAATCAAGATTCCCATCGATGACTTCAACATCTATTTCTACCGTTTTTCCCCCTAGTTCAACCTTCAAGTTATTTACGATACCCTATGGGGTATATGTCCTTCCGTCGAATGCTTTTAATGTCGTCGAAGATCGCGACAAGGTTGGCGATCCTAACGTTTTCCAGCAACTCATCGACATAATACATGTAGATGCCCCCTCATCAATAATTGTTCAATGAACAATTTTGTCGAGGGCTTTCACTTGAATAAGGAAAGCTAGTTGAGCTGGTAACTGAGGATTGTATCCTTTATGATCGAAGGATACAAGATCAGAATCCTTTGGGTCAACCCCACCAATGGCTGATAATAAAGCCTACCTTTGGGATGGGAAATTTTGTAGTACTTCAAGAGTCGACATAGCGGATGACGATTGGGAAAAATCTTCCACTATGTTATAATGTTGTGCCGCTCTAGCGCAGGGATTAAATGTCGACTTGTGTACTACTCCCTTTGGCGGTTTAATCGTTAATTCAGGAATGGTGGGTGGCATGACTTTTGTCGGAGTTGTTGTCGAACTACTTGGCTGATCTTTATCCTTGTTGTTCGACAGCTGTGGATTCCCATAATCTTTGTTCCTTATCGATATCAAAGCATCATTTTGCTGTTTTGAAACCGACAACATTAGCACTTGAGACGGGGAAGCATTTCCACTTTCAACCAGATTTGTTCCTGGATTTGGAAACGGGTCAGTTAACACTGCTGAGGTTTTCGAATTCTTAAAGAATTTCTTAAGCTCAGCTCTATGTGGACAATGCGCGGTCCAATGATCGTCATCGCATATAAAGCATGGATTTTTTGGTTTCCTGTCTCCAGGAGGGTTTGAAGAAGATTTTTTAGTGATGATTCCTCCTGTTTCTTCTTCTTCCCTTTGCCTTTCTTCTTGCTTCCTGGTTGTTTGGTTTCTTTGCCTTTATCTGTCGATATGGCATTTACTTCCGAAGCAAGAAGTTCATCTTTTGCATTTTGACCTGAAATCTTACGGGCCTTTTTGGATGTAGCCTTTTGTCGATTTTTTGTCTATCGTGCCAATCACGCCATCACCGGCATGAGAGTCATTGTTTGATTTAGGAGGAGGAGGAATTGAGAATTCCAGTCTAGGGGCGTCGGTATTTTGTCGTAAAGCATGCCAGACTGAGTGTAGATCAAGTCCAGATATTGTGCACGAGCGATAACTTGCTCTTCTATTACGACTCCCCCCTTTGCCACATCTTCCGTGATGGAAGGCAGTAATGACTTGATAAACCATTCAACTAATAGCTTATTGAGGATGTATGTTTTTACCATCCTACGACGACGTCGCCACTCATGTATATGATCAGATATGTGAGTGGCTGTTTTCTGTTTGAAGTTGGTAAGAAGTTATGTTCCTATTTCGTACCTTATTGGTAATTGAAAATGGGTTAAAAAGGTTGTGGCTAAGGTACTAAAGTTGTCAAACGAAGCTCTAGGCAATTCAATGTAACATTTTGCCGCTGGACCCGTTAACATCCTCTGAAAGAGGCGAAGGCTTATCGAATCATCATTTAGGGTGTTTGATGAACACCACAGATGAAGGGTCATCACGTGATTTGATGGATCTTCACCCGGATTTCCATTAAATTTAGGAATATCTGATGGAAGTTTATGCGGAATCGCTGGCCACTAAGGGGTGTAAGCAATTGGATCATTTGTTAACCAATTTAAATCAGGTAATTCTAAGGTTGCCACAAAGGGTAACTGCTGATTCAAGTTAGGTGAAGCATACCTAGGATAAGATGGGATTGCCTGAGCAGTTGGTCTTTGCATACCAGCATAATGCATTTGATGCTGGTATGTCTGGTAAGGTTGGTGGACATGACCATTGTAAAATGGTTGATTTTGACTGTTTTGAATGTACGGCTGTCCACTGTTCACAAAGATTTGCTGCTCAGAACCTTGGTATACTTGTTGGAATTTTGGTTGTTGGTATTGCACCAGCCATGGTTGTGAAGCCATGTGCTGTTGCGCTATACTAACCGTTGGACCAAGGTGAGGGGTAATTGTACCCATCTGGACCTGTGTCGCCCCACTAGTCAGCGATTGTGGTTGAGTCGCAACGTTAAGGGGTCGTTGCATTACAACCTGAGAAATCTGAGGTTGGCATGCAACAGGCAGCGTTTGAACTTGTGACACCATCACAATAGCTGGTGTAGTCGAGATATTCGACATAGCTACGCATTGTTGCATCGAATATATAACTCTTGGTTGTTGAGGTAGTATAGGTACCCAACCACTTGAGGTAATTCCAGTGTAACCTGAATGTTGTTGTGAACTTTCATATGGATATCCTCCCGGAGGGGGTAATGAAAGGGCATACTGCCCCCCATACAGTGGTAGTCCGGAACTCAAGTGAATTGTTTGCCCTTGGGGACCAGACTACCCAAATTGACCTCCAAATGGATCAATTTGTTGAGACTCAACATAAGAGTTTCCGGATATTATTCCAGATGAACAAATAGGAACGGACCATACTGTCATAATAGCCCCTGAGTGGGCTCCTTCTAGCGGCTGAGAGCTAGTCGGGACAGATGGTATGCCGACGAACATTGTAGGAGTGATAGTAGGGAGTTCTGCCGTCGCTGTGTCAGATGACACAGTCCTAGATGTTGACGGTTGTTCAGAAATTTGTAGTCTATCCAAAAGATTACCTAGCGATTCTACAGGAGCTTACGTTGGTGGTAGAATAACTTCTGATGAAGAAGGATATAGAGTGATCCCGACTCCAAAGTGTGTTGGAGTACTTGTTTGAGGATCTTCTACAATTTCTTCAATAGTAATCAGACCAGTTGGAAGGGGAAGACTGTCAGGTCTGTAAAATATTTCTGGTGCCGAAGAAGGTATGGAATCGACAGTGACAGATGTTTGAGGAGCAAGACTCTCCTAAACGGTTGTAGATGGAACTGGTTCGGTAACACAAGTGTTTACTGTCAGACTAGGATTTGTATCACTGTCCTTCTGTGGCTGTCGGACTTCTTCTATAGAGGCAGGGATTCTAGAAATGTTTGGAGTAACCGGAGTCTCTGATGTCGTTGGAACACTTGTTCTAACTTTAATAGGAGATTTGGAACCGGTTAAACGAGTTCGCTTTGTCTGTACTGGTTTCGATTTCGGAGACAAAGACGGTTGACTCGTAAGCCTCCGCGAACGACGGGGTTTCAATTGACTTTCTTCCACGATTGCGGATTACTCGATTAACTAAAATAAAAAGGGGAAGTATGTCTCTGAATTAAATTAATTTTAGACGCTTTTGACACAACTTATTTTTTCAGTTTTTAAAAGTCGAGAAAAAACAAAACATGACTCTAGTCTCCTTCGATTTTTAATGAGCCTGAAGTGACAAGTGCTCAGATGGACCTTTTCCGTTAAGGAGTCTTAAAAGGAACGAAAGGGACTGCTCTGGAGATCTAGGTAGAGGGAGTACCAAACCAATCGCAAAACTGCAGAATATTTTTTACGGTACGACAGTCAATCTTCCCGAATGCTGTGTTCAGTGCATTGGGATCGATAGGGCGGCAGACACGGTTTCCTATGGATGAAGGATTTAAGCCTATAGGGGTCTCCCAAAATATACTCGACGGTACGTGGGAGCACAAGTCCGTACTGGCACTTATAGTCTCAAAGTGGAGGAATCACCCAACCATTAGTGAGGACAATAGTTACCAGGCTTTACAACGCCGGAATACGTCTCTAGCCTAGACCTCTAAATGTTGTGCGTTAAGTTCCAAAGCGTTGTTAGATTCATTGAATTTATTTTAAGTTGATCTTTCTTATAAAGTTTTCCTTTTGGTTTCACCACGAGATGTAGATGTAATTCCTAAAATGCAACCTAAAGATGATAAGCAAACTTTTATCTCTTTTCAGCAATGAAAATCCTAGCTACTAGGGGAAAAGCAAGACACAATCTTTTCACAAAGAGCAAAGAGCACACTGTAAATGCACTTTCCTAAATCAAGCCAAACAGACTGTCAATATGCAAATGCACATGTGCATGTATTTGTTTTCGACTTTCTTAATATTGATGCTAAAAAGAAAGTTGATGTACAAATCTGAATTTGCTTTCAAGCGACAAACACAAACAAGCTTCTTTTCGAAATCAAAAGATAAAGACGATTACGACACTTTAAGATTTTGAAATGAACACTCATTTTTGACACTAGAAAAGCACAAATTCAGACCAAAGGCAAAAGTAAAAGTATAGTCAACCATCAACATAAATCAAACTTTCTCCTATGATCGAAATCGACACTTGCGACAGGTCTAAATCAAAGGACGACAGTACGACTATTCTACTTTTGCAATGGAAAACTGTAAAAGACTCAACAAACACACAAAAACATCTACAATTCTTTTGTACAAAGGAGGCGGAATTACAAAATGGAAAAGGGGTTTTTAAACAGACACATACACTGATCACAGGCTGTAGAAATCAGAGACAAAACTGGAAACAATGAAGCACAAGAACCTCAGCTGCCCAGGGCTAGTCTGATCAGCGCACCTGTAACATAGAGAAACTGGATTGCAGTGCAGGTTGCCCTTTCGGGAAGTGCGTTGAAATGCAGTATCTCTTCACAGTGCCTGCGCTGAGGTAGAAACGAGAATTCTATTCGGGTTCTGGGTAACGGTTTGTAGTTTAGTCTTTGGTTTTTGGTCAAGTAAAAGCAATCAGTAATGCACAATTAGGGGGTAGATCTAAGGAGGGTCTAAGAACTATCAAAAAGGGCAATCAGATCATTTGTGAATCAGCTATTCAAATCATAAACAGATCCAGAGAATGGATTGAAGTAGCAAGTGTCTAATTTGCATTTGTTATGGAAAATGCAGTTCGAATGCTACTTATAAGTTTATGAAACAAACGACAAAAAGATACACAAACAAACTGACTAGACAATCATCCCCAGTGGAGTCGCCATTTTGTTACCGGGAAAAGTGTCTATTTAGAACTGCTCTATCCCACCAAGGTGTGACAACTGCCTTAGAAACAAACAAAGAAAACTACTTTTGTATTTCCTTTATGAATTAAAGATAGAGGGGGATAGAAAGAACCGACCTGTGTCTTGCGCTAATCCTCTGATCCAATCCCTCTCTTCTTTGACAGCTTCCAGCTACCTGCTCCCTTACTTGCCCAGCTTCACCAAGTTCCTGTAAGATCACAGAAGAAGAAAACTATACAAAGACATGGATCGATATTCATAAACAGCTTAGGATCAGATTTAAGCTAAACATAAAAATGTAACAAGCATCAATGATACACAAGCATGTAGGAGAAACTCAAATAGTTTTTATTGATATACAAGAAGATCCAAGAGGAGTTACAACCGATGATTCCTGACCCAACATAAATCTCCCAGCAAAGAAGCCCCTTCTTCACCTCCAACAAAGCATAAATCACCCAATACTCTGATATCTATCTCAAAACCAACAACAATTCCTTGCAATGTACAAAATTCCAGCCTCTGGATCTCTAGGATGAGGGATCCATATATAGATGTATGCAAGGAGGATGAGTCAGCTTATGATTTGATTAGTGTCTTCTCTCTGTCAGTTCTTGCTTCCACTTGGAGACTGAGAGCCTCTTACTCATCCTTGGTCAAATTCAGTAAGGCAAGTGTCATAGGAGAAGATTCTGGAAGCTTCCATTGTCTTTCCACCTCGCGGAATGGCACTGCCATTTGTCATTTCCTGCTCAACGCACCCTGATAGTGAATTTAGGTGCGTTGCAATGCACCCAGCTAGTGTATTTAGGTGCTATGTAACGCAGCTAGCCAGTGGAGCAGCTGAAATGATCCTGATTTGACTTATTCTGAGCAATTTCTGGTAGAGAACTTATGGGAGAAGCTGTAATTTGTTGACCTTGTTCCTTTAGGGGTTGGAACAACACTTTTAGGGACTTAGGAGCCCTTGGTTTATGGACATTTCATGCTTGGAGCTGCAAGGCACAAAAATGTCTATAACACACAATGACATCCATGCTTTTTAACACCTATGCATGCGAAGCCTACAAATTGGTGATGAGATGCGAAAGTTCCCCATAGTTTCAGATCTGACTCTGGATGTGTGCCTTCAACTCTATCGCCTTTGGCTTCATCATCTTTGGAAATTGAAATGGGGCACTATGAAAATTTGACAAGATCTGTGCTCTCCTAGTGTCACACGGAATCAGTCAAGGGTGCGGACACAACTGACCTTCCTAGAAGTCTAAGACATTCTAATGACAAACAAAACAAACTGGAGCTATCCTTCTCTAAACATACATTATGATATGAGAAATCAAGTGTTTCGTTCTTACCTTTGTCCAAATGCTGTTGTAGAAGTCCAAGCTTTGTTGCTTCGGATGAGCTCCTCCTTTTCTCCAAAACTTGCAATCACCAACAGTCAAACAATTAAATAGCACCTGATTATAACATAAAACAAAGCATATTCAACATATAGACCAAGGAGTACATGAAATAACCCATAAACAACAAGTTATTGAGAAGAATGGACCAATTTGCATTAAAGGTAATCAAAAGGAACCATTACAACCTGAGCCTTGGTGTTGTGCAAGCTCCTTCCAGGGTCCACAAGAGTCTTCCTCTACTTTGACAAAGCTCACCCACTTCCAAATAGAACAAGTAAAGATGGCAATCTCTCCTCACAAGCTTCTAAATGGGAGTCCTAATTCCTGCAGCATTTACCCTTAGAAATGTATAGCTTTCAACCCTCCTCCTTCTAGCCCAAAGCCTGTATTTATAGTGCTCAAGAGGAAGTTAATCAGGTCCACCATCAATGGGATAGTCCCCTCTTTGGATGGGATCACTCCCTTATTGATGGGATAAGTTCCTCTTTGGTAGGAGTGCATGAACCATCTGGAGGCGCTCAATACACGTCAAACAACCTTCTAGAATGCTCTAGAAATGACCACAAGTAAGTTTTTGAAGATAAAACTTGCGCATTTTAACCTTTTCAGAGGGACGCACCTGCCCCTTTAGATACAGAGCGTCCTTGGACGCAGACCTTATGAACAATAGGTGCGTACCCGCAGGCAAGGTTTGAGAGAACCTGCGTACCCAGAGATAAACATATTTATAAAGACTTTCTCTCTTTCTTGGAGTTTGACATGAATAGCAGAGGCATAAGACTTGCTTAAGAGGGTAGTATGACTATTGATAGAGCCATACAAACTGTAAATAGCCATGGTGACATTTTTTAGTGTAACAGATTGCCCCCTAAAGTGCGAAGCCTGGAATAGATTAGGGTTTTGTATTATCTAGGAAGGGTGAAGCGCTTTATCATTTCGAGGATTATCTCGTGGAGAACCTGGTCAGAACCTGCAATTTTCAACACAAAATACATGTATAAGATTATATCATCACTAAGGTAGGCATTCCCATACTCAGATTAAAATTTTAACTAACAGACTAACTACTCTGATACAGAAATGATTTTGCAGTACATCATAATCATAGACTTTTGTAGACACAGTATGGACGCAGCCATCTGTTTATGGTTAGTCTACTTAGATAATGAATACAAAACTCCTCGCAGCCTGGATGGTAAAGATTCGATCCAGGGTCTTCATTCCTACTTCTCGAATTGGTACGATTATAGCCATGCGAATAAATGAGTCGATGTCGAACATGGTAGAAACCACTTGATTACCAGTCGATGATGTAAACTGTTAACAAGCGTGAGAGAGACCACCAGTAATGTCAATGGTTCTCAAAGTACCCAGTACAATCCATGAGATGTGAATGAATGAGTTGATGTCGAACATTTCATGGATTCCTTCGATCGAAAGTCAATGATGTAAACTGACGTCAAAGGCGAGAAACCTGCCATTGATGCATGCAGACTTCAAGGCACTGACGATTTCTAAGTCATCTCTCTAGATAATGTGCTGATGTCGATAGAAAGTGACCCGTTGCGGGCAAGCCCACAACACGAAATCATTGTTCAAGTTGAAGAAATATTGCTGTAAGGACTGACTCAGGGATGGTCAAATGGATGACAAGTATTTTGCAGATGAAAGTTTTGTTTGCAGACCTCTTGGACACATAACGACACGACATATGGTTTGGTGCTAAATAACTCAAAGTTAATCCCCGGAACCCGGTTGAAGACTTTCAAAAGTGGTTTGATCAACTGTGAGGTAAAGGATTTCCCAACCCAGGTGAATGAAAAGTGTCGTGTCCAAGCGTGGTAGTAAAGTTTCTTCCGAGACAAAATGTAACAAATAGGCTCATTCTTCTCTCTTTTCCCCCACCATTTCTGGCAAGTACCTCTTTATTTTTAACAAGCTTGAGGAGGATAACATATGCTTGATTATAAGCTCATCCTTCGGATGAGTCCAACCCAGTTTTGATTCGAACCCTAGGAAGGAGTGGTTCGTTCCTGTTTGTAATTGAACAGGTCCTTTACTGTGAAATGTTTAACGAGCCCAGTATAGGAGAAACTCGACGTTTTTCAATTTTAGAGAGTCTGAAAAACTTAAGGAAACTCCAAGTTGAACTTTTTCGTAAATTTGTGTCCCTCAAGCCCGAAAAAGTATAAAATAATACTTGGGGGAACCGCTTGATCTTGTGACCAAGGAGTACTTTCATAATTAGTGTCATTGACCTGAAAAGTAAAAAGCGATCAAGGACACGTCGTTTTATTTCCGTATCGAGTTTGAAACGACAAAAACACGGCAATCTTTTCCTGATTTTACGGTCAGAAAAGAGCTATAAGGGGACCGTCTTTTAATTCCGTTTTAACGAGTGTAAAAGAAACGCTCGGCAATCTTTTCATGTTTTAGGAGTCAGAAAAGGGCTTAAAAGATGACTCTGATATTTTGTTTGTGAAAAAATGACAATTTTCCCTCTAAGTCCCTTTGTCCTGCACAAAAGCGACACATTACTCATACCTGTTTAAGATAGGCAAAAATTCATCGAAAAACATCTTTCCATGGTGAAAAATGAACAAATTCATCCAAAAAACCTATAAAAAGACTTTTTACCATGTCATTTTTACCGTTTGACTGTTGAGGTTGAAAAAGGAGCTTTTGACAAGAAACTTCCCGTGGTCGCTGCGGAAAATCCGACCGTTAGAATCGAACGCCGTCTCTTCCAGGTATTTCACAACATCCTCCTTGTCAATTTCATCCGTTTAGAATTTTATTTTAGGTTTCATTTTTTATTTTTGGGGGGTTTTGGGTTTTGAAAACCGCTCTGCGGGGGACGCAGGTTTCCTAAAGGCTAGCTTGCGTCCCCCGACTTTTTCCTACACAGGGAAAAGGTCGGGGGACGCAGGTTACCTTCAGGCCACCTGCGTCCCGGTGCACTGTGCACCAAACGCGGGGTGCGTCCTCCGCAAAACTCGGATTTTGAAACCCCAAGCTCCCAAATTAACCATTGAAATTACCCAAAATTTATTTTAATGCCTGTTTGTTCATGTGTAGGGCACTTATCATGCTGGATTGGAGAGAAAGAGAGCATGAGGAGGTTGATGAAGCTGCAATCAATCATCAACCTTCCCTCGATGCCCTAAGAGGATGTGGATTATACAAATACTGGGCCATACCTGGCATGAGAGCTCAGGTAAGATTCTTGGAGTGGCTGGTCGAGAGATGGAATGTTGAAGAGCAATGCTTTTATAACTGCGGGCAACAACTCGAGATAGAGCCCGCTGATATTTACTTTCTCACTGGCTTGCCGAATAGAGGCGAGCAACTTAATCTGGCTGGGACTAGGCCGGGTGGCCAATCCCTTGATAGTCTCCGAGCAGATTGGTGCCTACCTGATCGACACCATAAGAAAGGCATAGAGATCAAATATGTCTCTCGGCCTGAACTCATGGTCTTAGCTTTCACTGTGACCAGGATTTGTGGCTCAGCCACTTTACATATTGCTACTGGGTCTCAATTTCGGATGGCAATTGACTGTCTCCAAGGCACCATCTTCAACTGGTGTGATGCGTTGTCGGCTAACTTGAAAGCCCAACTGACCAGGGCAAAGACCGGGAGACTAAAGACCTTTGGATATGGGCCTATAGTCGTGAGTTTTGCCCTAGAGAGAATTCCAATGCTGATCCCTCAGCATCTCACTGTTGATATTTCGGGTCCTCAGGAGCCAAAGCTAGTACGATGGGTTGCGGTGATGGACCGGCATCCGGACGAGGGTGTGGCAGTTGTTCGATTCACTGACAGTTATTTTCACTGGTTAGAGGACCAGGTGTTTGCGATTTAGGACTTTCCGTATGCCAGAGTAGATTTTCGAGGTGATCCGGACATGGTTCTTCCACAGGGAGAACAATGGGATGACAGAGGTACTTTATTTTTCACGAGTTTTCAAATTATGTATTTTTTTTGTTTTTTATATATATCGTCTCAAAACTGACAGTAAAATTTTCAAAATGCAGATGTTGGTCCACAGCGTCCAGCCAACCTCCGGCCTTTCGAGAGGAGACATCCAGTTGCATCGGTACCGGCCCCACAGGAAGCGGCGGCTGCAGAGGTACTAGCTGAGTTGGAGCATGATCTACAGCGTCTGACGACGGATATACCTAAGACTACTATGGATGATATTCCTATCAAACTTCAGCGCTATGTAGTCGCGGTCCCTGGACCGTTAAGGAGATTTTTGCGCAAGGTAGCCCGTGCAGTGGTGTCGTACAGGGAGCACCACCAGTGATTGGCTAGTCACTTTGTAGACACATGTGACTTTTTTGACTTTTTGTACTCTATCATTTTTGCCGATCATAAGGTGTTTTTCAACCTATGATCGAAGACGATGTATATTTTTTGACACACTCCTATCTATATATATATCACTATTACCGGCTCATCTTGTTTAACATGTATGATGAAATTTTTTTTAAATTTACTTGCATGATTATCGTAAATGTCTGTCCAACGCTCGAGAAGCAATTGCATCTGCTAATGTATTTAAGGACCTTGGAATATGCTGATATTCAATGTAATCAAATTCACGTTCCAAGAGACGCACTCTCAAAAACAACCTTAATAACACAGGATTTCTAATGGCATAAACTCTATTAAGCTGTAATACAACAAGTTCAGAATCTAACCTCACTATCAAACATCGAATTCCAAATGAAATAGATTCGGATAATAATTCAACCACTGCACTGTATTCTGCAATGTTATTCGTTGTTTGACCGAGGCTTATCCCATGCATAGAAACTAACTCGTCAGAGGGTGAATAGATAACCCAAGCTGCGGAAGAGATATTCCGTGTACTACGACAAGCACCATCAGCAAATCCAATGTATGTTTGGAGGGGCGTCAACATCTACAATATCAAGAGCAAAACCAAGATAAGCCAGAATAACGACGAAAAACACACTCACTAAGCTAAGCACACTGACTAACTAACAATCATACTAGCTAGAAAGAAAACCTAACCTAACTAAAAATTCTCCATACCCACCATTTAAGCATAATACCTCTTTAGGTAAAGTCCATTTCTGGGTTTACCCAAAGAGTCCCCATCAAAATCTACCAGCTCATAAGCCCCTTTTGCTAGCTTTCTCTTTACAATATAGGGTCCATGCCACATAGGAACGAATTTTCCAGCACCTAGCTTATCGTTAGCTTGATCATATAAAAGCACTAGGTCTCCCTCCGAAAAACTTCGAGGGGTCACATTTCTATCATACTGAGCTTTCATTCGCTTCGCGTGAGTCTCGATTGCCAATGCAGCGTCACGTCAAGTCTCATCTAATTTAGCTAAGTACAATAAACGTTTCTCCTCTTCGGAAGTAGCTGGAAGTAATTTGACAGCCATTTGAAGTGATGGGATTTCACATTCAATGGGTAACACTGCTTCTAAGCCATAAACTAGCTGGAAAGGAGTGAACCCTGTTGAGGTTTTTACTGAGGTTCGGTATGCCCATAGCGCCGAAAATAACATGTTGTGCCAATTCGACCGATGAATACCAATGGTTCGTCGGATCATGATAACCAGAACTTTGTTGATAGACTCAACCAAACTGTTGGCTTGCGGATAATAAGGAGTAGAGCTGTCATGGCGCAAACCAAGCTGGCTTGTAAGTTCAGTCATCATGGTGTTTCGAAAATGGCTCCCATCGTCAGTAATAATTGCTTGTGGGACACCAAACCTAGTTATTATATGATTGAATATGAAAACTGCAGCTGTTTTGCCGCTTGCGTCGAATGTAGGCATCGCCTCGGCCCATTTAGTGAAATAATCAATCGCGAGGATGATATACGCATGCCCCCCGGCCGAGTGAGGGTTACAAGTAATAAAGTCGATACCCCATTTGGCGAATGGACCAACGGCAATTATAGGGTGGAGAGGAGCAGGTGGTGCGCGCATCTTTCGATCAAACACTTGGCAGTTGTGGCACTTCCGGACTGCAATGATACAATCCTTAAACATAGATGGCCAGAAGTAACCAGCGCGCAACACCTTCTGAGCTGTGGCATACCCAGACATATGACCGCCACATGCTCCAGAGTGACAATCATTAAAAACTCTCTCAGCCTCTTCGTGAGTTAGACAACGTCGAAAAACTAAGTCTGCCCCCCGGCGATAAAGTGTATCTCCAATAATTTTGTATTGCTGGGATTGAAACCTAATTTTTCGACATTCCGCTTTTGAAGCTTCAGGCCGAAAGGTTTGGGTTTGGAGATAGATGATTATATCCCTGAACCACGGATCTAAAGTACTGATAAGAAACAAATATTCGTCCGCAATGGACTCTTCTGCCACAGTCTCTGTGTCAGTACGCGGGAAGTCACACATCAATTCCGCAAAAACTAAGGATTTCATAGACTTGGACTTCTCGAACTCCAAGTCGAACTCTTGCAGGATAACGATCCATTTAGAGTACTTTCCCCCTAGCAGTTGTTTTGTCAAAATATAAATCATAGGGTTGCAATCCGAAATAACTGTAGTTTTACGGAGAAGAATGTAGTGACGAAAACGCTGGACAACTTGAACGGCTGCCAGGGCCAATTTCTCCACATGCGAATATTTTAGCTCGGTGGGATTTAAGGTCCGACTGAGGTAATATATCACATGCTCCGCTCCGAATTCATCTTCTTGAACTAACACCATTCCAATGGTGGAATGCGAAGCTGCGAGGTATAAGAAGTAGTCCTGGTTGTAGCTGGGAGGATGCAACAACGGTGCATGGGTCAACGCGTGTTTAAGTGCATCAAAAGATTGTTGGGAAATCTCGACCCAAAAGAATTGAACGTTCTGTTTCAACAACCGTGTAAAACCTTTAGTGACCTCGGCGTAGTTTGGGATGAATCGGCGTAAAAAGTTCGCTTTCCCTTGCAAACTTTGGAGTTGGCGCAAACTCGAAGGAGGAGGAAATTTGATGATAGCCTCGACTTTCGAGGGATCGACGCGAATGCCGGCTTTTGAAACAACAAATCCCAGCAATCGACCTATTTCTATACAGAAAACACACTTGTGGGGATTCAACTGAATTCGATAATGCCTACACCTCATAAAGATTGCTCGTAGGTGGTCAAGGTGATCAGCTCGACGTAAAGAATGAGCAGGCAAATCATCGAGATACGGTTGCACAATGTGCTTGATGTCGTGAAATGCGTAAGACATCGCCCGTTGAAAAGTGGCCCCGGCATTCTTAAGCCCAAAAGGTAATTTGCAGTAAGCAAACGTCCCCCATGGACAAATGAATGCCGTTTTTGGTTGGTCGGCAGGTAGAATATTGATTTGATTATAGCCCGAAAAACCATCCATGAAGGAAAACATTTCACTTCCGGCACAATCATCAATAATTTGATCGATATAAGGCGTAGGATAGTTGTCTTTTGGACAAGCTCGATTGATATCCCTATAATCGATACAGATTCTTATTGTTCCTTGTTTCTTATTGACCGGAACAATATTCGATACCCAATCCGTTAACGGGATCGGATAAATGAAACCTGCTTTCAACAGCTTTTCGACTTCTGCTTTAATCGCAGCCGCTTTTCGAGGGTGAATCTGACGCAACCGTTGCCGGATGGGTTTAGCATCCGGGTAGGTTTTGATTTCATGAACAACAATGGCAGGATTGATTCCCGGCATTTCCTCGTAAGACCATGCAAACACATCACGGAATTCTTGGAATAGGGCCTTGTAAGTTTGGATTTCTTCTTCTGTACATGCGGCACCTATATGAATGTTCTCCTCAATTCTGGGCTTCACTGAAATATCAATGGGAATAGTACGAGAAATATTCCCTAAATTCAACTCTGAATCAGAATGTTTCGTTGGATCCTGAGTGTCTTTGACATATTCAGCGGTAAAGATAGATGAAAAATCATTTTCAAATGCATCATCCTTAGGTAAAAACGAAGATCTGTGATGGAGATCTTCCCATGGTAGATCGTCTATGCTTAGGATTTCGCGAAGTTGTTCGTTAGATGACACGACTTCAGGAAACGTTATCCGTTCTAAGGTTGAGGTAAAAAGTGATTCTTCATTGACCACATTCATTTGGTCGACCTCGGTTGAATGAAAGTCGGTAAAAGACATGAGAGCTTCATAAGCAATTTCATATGGACTCAAGGGCATAACATTACCGAATGAGTCTATCTCAGAGTCAGATGGGACATACCAAGGATCATCATAAACAATGTTTTCTGATGTAATCATATGAATCGTTGCAAACGAAGGTTCTACGCTGAGTGGAGGGAGAGGAAAAGTTCCCAGTAAACTGGAATCCTTAACTAAACCTACACCAATGTCCCTATAAGGGATTGTCGTCTTACCGACATGCTGGATACTCTCTGAAGAGGCTGGGTCGGATGAAAAGTATGTCAGCTGATCAATAGTCACGATCTTACCGTTATGTGGAAACTTAATTACTCTGAAGACCGATGAAACGACCGTTGTCATAGCATATGACCAACTTCGACCCAAAAGAAGGTTGTAGTCTAGAGGGGCATCAACCACTTCCACATCCAGACTAACAGTTTTACCTTCTACCCCTATAGGCAATTCCTGTAGAATACCAAACGGACGGAACCCACGGCCATCAAAGGCCTTAAGGGTGGTGGGGGATTGGTTCAACGAAGGAGAACCAAGGGATCTCCAACATTGAATTGACATAATACACGTAGAAGCTCCTTCATCAATCACAGTTCTATGAATAGGCCTGTTTTTTACTATCACTGGAATTTGGAAAGCCATTTGATGGGGGAGACGTGGTGTACTATTTTCTAGATCGAAGATCATTAGATTCGGATCCTGAACATCAACAGATCCTATAGCCGACAAAAGCAATTTTTGTTGTGCTGGGCATGATTGCAGCACTTCTAACGCCGACATTGCTGAGGGTGAAACAGCTAAGTCCTCAACAATGTTGTAATTCTGGGCCGCTCTCGCATGTGGATTGAAAGCAGACCTTCGAAGTACACCCTTGGAGGGCGGTTTAATTACTAAGTCTGGGTTAGGTTTCTCGATCTGTAGTGGATCGGAACCAGGAGCTGAGGTTGATGGGTTAGAGTGAGAAGATTCTGCTTCCTTACCATCAACAGGACTCTTACTACCATAATCTTGCGATCGAGTCGCAATCCTCACATGAGACATCATCAAAATGGGTTCTTCACTGGCATTCGAGGAAGAACCTATCATCTTATTCTCCTGCTCCGGAAATGGATTTTTTAACACAGCAGGAGTGGGAGAACCTTTGACTATTTTCACTACCTCGGCCCGATGAGGGCAATCTCTCGTAAAATGATCCTCTTCACAAATAAGACAAGGATATCGAGGTTTGCGCTTTTCGTCATTGGTTTCCGACTTTTCAGTTTTCTCCTTCGGAGCCTTGTATGCTTTAGCCTTCTTCTTTCCTTTCTTCTTTCCACCGTTTTTTGATTTGGCCATAGATGACTCTACAGCGTGAATATCGGCGGTAAGTTCAGGAGAAGACTCTCCTGTCGGGGAATCGGGCAAAGTGATAATAGGAGTAGTTGAAGCCTTGGAAGACTTCTTCTTGCTCTTTGTATTCACGATACCAATCATACCATCAGCGGCATGAGATCCCGAAGGAGCAGCAACGATTTGATTCGACTTTGGAAGATCCGGAATCTTCTCGTGTAATGTACCCGACTGCGTGTAAACTAAGTCAAGGTATTGTGCCTGAGAAATGACTTGCTCCTCAGTAACTACTCCGGCCTTAGCTACATCTTCAGTAATCCTTGGTAGTAATGATTTAACAAACCATTCAGCTAAGATTTGGTCCGGGATAAAAACTTTCACTAGCCTTCTTCGACGTCTCCACTCGTGAATGTGATCGGAAATATACGTGGAGGTTGATTGTTTTAGTGAAGTTAATAACTCCGTACTGTTATCGTATCTGACTGGTAACTGAATGTGAGTTAAGAACGAGGTAGCTAACTGGCTAAAATTGTAAAAAGAGGCCCGTGGTAACTCAATGTACCACTTGGCCGCGAGACCAATGAGTGTACGCTGGAAAAGACATAAGCGGATCGAATCATCTGAGATGGAATTTGAAGCACACCAGAGGTGGTAAGTCATCACGTGATTGGACGGATCCTCTCCAGACTTACCTTCGAACTTGGGTATATCGCTGGGCAACTTATTTGGCATTGGCGGCCAGAACGGAAGATATTGAATTGGATCGTTCGTTAGGCGCGTCAAGTCTGGTAAATCCAAAGTTGCGATAAACGGTAACTGCCGGTTAGGATCTCTAAAACTCTGGGTCACAATACCGGCCCCAGGAGGAGGATATCCGGGATAACTAGGAACAGGAGTTGCATTTGGGATATTATATCCTCCTGGAAAACCAGGATTAACCGGACCGTACTGGGGTTGTTGAGGTTGTTGATAAGTGTACCCAGGATACGGTTGATACTGGTAAACCGGTTGTTGGACAACTTGCCCAGGTTGATACTGTCCCTGGTACGGAGGTTGAACAAATTGAGGTTGAGTAGTAACAACCGTACTTATACCAGGTTGGCCTACAGGCATCTGGACTGTGGTTTGAATCGTAGATCCAGACAACGGTACAGATGTCTGAGGAGTGGTTACAGAGACAGTAGAAACCGGAGCCGTCGATACTCTAGAAGTAAGTATGGTAGATGTGGCGGTAGTTGCAGCAGCCGTTTGAGATGGAGTACTAGGTGCAATTGGCGGCTGAGTAACTACCGAAGTTACAGAGGTTTGAACACTTGACTGGACAGGTTGCGGTTGCTGGGGTGGACCAGAAACTACAGGTTGTCCCGCTTGAGGTACCGACTGTATACTTGGCTGCAACATCTGTTGACCCTGTGACGGATCCCACACTAACATTCCAGGGTATTGACCCATAACAGGTTGAGGGTACTGAGATCCATAGCCGGATTGAGGATAGGATTGATAACTGTAAGGTGCAGTTCCCATACCTTGACCATATGATTGACCTTGAGGTGGTTGATAACCTTGACCTGAGTATTGACCTTGAGGTTGATAACCTTGAGGTAAATACGGGTACTGGGGTTGACCTTGACCTTGAGGTTGGTATCCTGGAGGTTGATACCCTTGGGGTTGATACCCTTGGGGTTGCCATCCTTGAGGTTGCCATCCTTGAGGTTGATATTGATACTGAGGTTGACCTTGGGGTACATATTGAGGCTGGGGTTGACCTTGAGGTATGTATTGCCCCATAGGAGCGTACTGACCTTGAGGTTGCCCCCCAGACACGAATGAAGTACCTTGAGGTTGCCCCCCAGGCATTAACGGAGGCTGCCCCCCAGGCGGTAATTGGCCACCTTGAGGTTGGGTAACGGGAACTGAACCTGACATCATGTAAATGTCTCCTACACCCAATGGTACATTACCACTGTTTCCAACTAATAACCCATGATCAACGGGTTGAGGAGACGCTCCCGCAAAGGTACCAGAAAGAGATTGACACCCAGTAGGAACAGAAGGACTGCCATGTAAAAAAGATTCAGGACTTTGTGTAAACACAGATGACTGACCAGACATATTTACAGGAGTATGAATACCTCCAGGTGGAAAAGGAGTACGAGGTGTAGAAAAACCTAGCCCAAAGTTGTCTAAATAATTGGTTAACGAAAGGTACCAAGTAGTACTTCTAGGAGGACTGTAAAAGATAGATTCACGCTCCCTTAGATCAAGGGTAATTTGATCTTCAGGATCAGAGACGCCTATTTCTTCCTCTGGAACAAGTTCTTCAATAGCAATCAAACCAACAGGAAGATTTTCGGTGGTAATTCTTTCTATTCTCGGTGAATCAGGAACACTAGGAGTCGGAGTAACAGGTTCGGATATTTCTGGTTCTTCGCCTGTATCACTAGCAGACGAAAAACTACCAACAAGCTCAGAAACTGTAACAGCTTCGGGATTATAACCTGTCTCTAAACTTTGGTAATCTGGATGGACTACCAAGGAAGATTCTCCTTCTTCAGGTGAACCTACTCTACTGCCACTAGGAGGAGTTACAAGGACCTTTAAACCTTCTAAATGACTGGACTCGTCTTGAGGAGGTTCACCCCTAAGTCTACGGGATCTTCTCAACAATTCGGCCACAGAAACAACTTCAGGAGATTGGCCCCGAAGTCTACGGGACTGTCTCGGTAATTCCGCCACAGCTAAAAACTTTTAACTACTACACACGAAAACAAAATAAAATTTCAAATCAAACCACCTAAAGTCTCTAAAGAACCAAACAAATTTGAATCACACGCCTAAAGAATCTAGGGCGTCAAACCAAACACAAACAGTATTCTTCCGGACCAAAAGTGCTAGTTGGTGATGAAGCCCAACCTCGCTGGATTCAGTACAGAAATGGTGGGTGGAATAGTTATGCCGACAACCTGCTTAATGAATAGACTGGACCAAGTTCCTCCACCTTAACCGTCTCGAGTGAAGTGAACCCCCCAGAAAATCCAAGTGAGTATAGCCGACGTCTGCTCCAGGTACAGTGGGACCTTCCCTCCACCGTCACCTTGGGTAGAATCCTAAAGATTATGGTCACTAAGGTTACCAACGGCCACAAGTACACCTGGGGGAACAGTCTAAACTCCGACAGCACGCAAGGGCAGAGTAGCAAGCTCAATCCCCTTACCGGCTCCTTGACAGCAATCCAAGGTTTACCGATAAGTGACCCCTGGCTCCTCGACAATGGTTAATCCGAGGTTTACCGTTTGTAATATGTACTATCTGGCGTCGTTCCCAACGAGGGAGGATGGATCCCCTCACTGGTTCAGACACGAGCTTGTGCTTCTCCTTTAAGAGGAGCTTTCCCAGAGTGTAAATGTAACAATTGGATTTATTCTATCACAAGATAAGCTACTTGTTTGGTTTTGTTGTCTTGGAGAGTTAATTACTCACCTACTCCAAGACACTAGCCTGATCTAAATTGGTGCTTCAGAGCCCTAGTAAATAAAAGTTACTATTTCAATTTTACTTTAAGCGTTACTTTTATGGTTGTTCTTTAAAGTCACAAGGTAATGGAAGTGAAACCAATGGTGTGTAGACTCGACTCCAACCACTATAAAGATGCACCTAAGATGATTTACGCTACTTTGCTTTTTCAATGAAATTCTTAACTAAGAGAGTTGAGAGAATGCAATTTTTAGAGAAAACAACTTCCTTAGAAAAGACAATCAAAGAAACAATTCTCTTTTTCTTTTCAAGCACACAAACATAACCACTCTTTACTTGCACGAAAAACTCTTTTTCTTTCAAAACTTTCAAAGCTACTTGAAACAAAACTTTTCAAAGGAGATGTTTTTGTATTTTCTCTTTTTAATAAAGCATGTAAACCTACCTTTAACAAAAAACAATCTCAAAAGCTACAAAACTATGAAAACTTGACTCATAAGCAAATCAAAAGAGAGATTACTCTAAGCAAACCTAACAAGGCAAAAGCTCACAAAGATGATTCTAGGTTGTTTTACTTGATCAAAATCAAATCAAGGACCAGCTAATGCAGAATCAAAAGACTAGTCAAAACAAAACTCAAATCTTTTTGTTCTTTTTGTAAAATGGAATTCAAGACTTAAACAACAAGCACTTCGAAATTGGCCCAAAAGAAAACTTGATGGTAAGTTTCTCTCACAGGTAGACTTTATGACAGGTCTGACTTCTTAGAATGTTGACAAAACCAGAGATATCTAAGGCTTGACAACTCCTACCACTAAAGTCACTACAAGACCTACTCAAAAATCAAACCCTAGGGCTTACACTTCGATGAAATCCACTAAAACACTCAACGCTATTGAAACAAGTTCAGGTGAAGATTCTGGGCAAGGGACTAATGAATCTGGGCAGAAAAAACTAAGAAAAAACAAAATCTAAGAGCAAAAAAGGCAAAAAATGGAATTTTCTCAAATTTTGGCAGGGGACGCAGGTAACCCGTTAGCACAGGTGCCGGCCCGCTCTGTGCACACAGCAAAAGTGCGTCCAGGGACGCACTGTGCAGCACTCAGAGGGTGCGTCCTACTGAAAAACTCAAGAAAAACCAAAATAAAACTAATCCTAAGCTAACCTACCCAGAGACAAGGTCACAGAGCCTAAACCAGAAAAATAAATCAATTTTCTCAAAGCAAAGTTCACACAAAAGAAAAGACTCTTCTCATCAATGGAATCTATCCCCAACGGAGTCGCCAATTTGTCACACGGAATCAGTCAAGGGTGTGGACACAACTGACCTTCTTAGAAGTCTAAGACATTCTAATGACAAACAAAACAAACTGGAGCTATCCTTCTCTAAACATACATTATGATATGAGAAATCAAGTGTTTCGTTCTTACCTTTGTCCAAACGCTGTTGTAGAAGTCCAAGCTTTGTTGATCCGGATGAGCTCCTCCTTTTCTCCAAAACCTGCAATCACCAACAGTCAAACAATTAAATAGCACCTGATTATAACATAAAACAAAGCATATTCAACATATAGACCAAGGAGTACATGAAATAACCCATAAACAACAAGTTATTGAGAAGAATGGACCAATTTGCATTAAAGGTAATCAAAAGGAACCATTACAACCTGAGCCTTGGTGTTGTGCAAGCTCCTTCCAGGGTCCACAAGAGTCTTCCTCTACTTTGACAAAGCTCACCCACTTCCAAATAGAACAAGTAAAGATGGCAATCTCTCCTCACAAGCTTCTAAATGGGAGTCCTAATTCCTGCAGCATTTACCCTTAGAAATGTATAGCTTTCAACCCTCCTCCTTCTGGCCCAAAGCCTGTATTTATAGTGCTCAAGAGGAAGTTAATCAGGTCCACCATCAATGGGATAGTCCCCTCTTTGGATGGGATCACTCCCTTATTGATGGGATAAGTTCCTCTTTGGTAGGAGTGCATGAACCATCTGGAGGCGCTCAATACACATCAAACAACCTTCTAGAATGCTCTAGAAATGACCACAAGTAAGTTTTTGAAGATAAAACTTGCGCATTTTAACCTTTTCAGAGGGACGCACCTGCCCCTTTAGATACAGAGCGTCCTTGGACGCAGACCTTATGAACAATAGGTGCGTACCCGCAGGCAAGGTTTGAGAGAACCTGCGTACCCAGAGATAAACATATTTATAAAGACTTTCTCTCTTTCTTGGAGTTTGACATGAATAGCAGAGGCATAAGACTTGCTTAAGAGGGTAGTATGATTGTTGATAGAGCCATACCAACTGTAAATAGCCATGGTGACATTTTTTAGTGTAACACCTAGCACATCACTGCTGCCAATTGTTGAGATGGACAATTGACTTATGAACATTGATGAATTTGGAGTACAATGTCTGCATGATTGCCTCTAGAGATGATACTTCATCCAGTATCACTCTCCTCAACTTTGCTCTTGCAGATGTTGTAACCTATTCTCCTCTTTTCTTGCCCACTTGTAACTCCTTAGCCATGCACTCATTCTCTGCTATCAAGAATCTAACAGTTGAGATGGTGGCTTCGGCATATGCTATGGATGCATCGTCCATTTTTGTTGGATGCTTGCGCACATTGGATACGATTACTTGTTATTCAAACTGCAGAGGAGATATATGAACATACGGAGTGAGCACTCTGCGTGAATGCACAACTCTGTGTTGTGACTCGTCGAAAGATATGTTGTGCATCTATGCTTCCAGATTGTCTTCAAGGATTTTAGTGTCTCCTTGATCACTTGGGACTTTCTTTGCTTCCAAATTTGGTGAAGAAGATGGGGTGACCTCTTGGTCCCAAGGCATGAGGGAAATATCCTCGTATGACTCTAGCTGAACCATATCTGTTTCCATCTGCTGTAGCATTTGTTCAATCTCTTGAGCTAAGTATTACTCCTGCGATTGCTCACATTGTCTACTTTATGCCAGTTTATCAGATGAATCTATAACCTGTATGGGTGCATTTTTATCAATCTGTGCATGTTGTGCCTCCTACTGTACCTGTCTCTTCTGCGCTTCCTTCTCTCTCCCGTGGAGTTCCTATTCTTCCCAGAGTTTCTGTTTCAACTCTTGAAACTCATTTTCTGTTTCCTCCACCCTCTATTTCTCTCTTAGCCTTTGAGCAATCCTCTTGTCATGTTGTTGCCTCTTAGCCTTAATATCCAAAGATGCATTCAACACAAGTGGATATTCTTTGAACTTGCAACTTTATTCTCCATCTACGTTGTCAAAAACCTCTCTCTTGCCTTTTTCATGCATAGGTTTGCTACCCTATACTGCTACTGATGATGCTGCTCTATGAGATGTTGCTTCCTTCTGCTTTGCTAACCACTCTACAACTATGCCGACTGGTTCATTGATCCTGGAGGAGTGATAAAAATATCTCCATGAGTCTGCCTCAGCCAATGACACACCCCGTGGATCCAGGGATGTTTCACTCTTGTACAATGGTCCTTCACTAAGAAATGTGGATCATATGGATTGAAACTTATAGTGCTGAAGGTGAATATTTTGAAATCCTCTGTCTCAGCCTCAGCATGCTTGAGATTTCGTACCTCATACAACTTGATCCAAAAGAAAGAGTGGGCCAAGGTGCCTTCTTCTTCCCATGAAGTCTTGCTGACAACCCTACCGAGATGTTATATGACACCTCTTGCATGATGAGCTTGTCCATGGAAAACTTCGGTAAAACATGTGGAGCCTTCTCCACATTGTACATATGTATGAAGGTGCCAAGGGGCAATGCATACCAATCTGCTATGTCGATCAATGCCTCCATCGATGCCTATGACATGCAAGGTGGATCCTACTCAAATATCATTTTGTACACCCAGGTGAAAAAGTGGTCTTACAACTGTATGATAACTCCCCGGAAGTTGCATTTAGAGAACAATTTGGAAAAAGTATGCACAAAGGTTTTTGAAGGTGTTCATGCCCAACCCAAGCCTGGGAACTGCTGATGGGCACAGAATGCATCCAGTATTTAAGCAGACATGTATAGCTCCATTTGCTGACTCTTGGGAAGATGCCGAGCTTTTGTCACCTATTCCTTCAACTTGAAAGCCAATATGTTGGACTAGTTGCAAGGCCTTTCCTCGTTGGCCAGTTGGTCCAATGCAATCACCCAACTCCGTGGGAAGGTCTCTATGCTCTCTTGGATGTATAAGCGGCATGCAAAGATGACAAAGTAATGATATGCCTTCCAAATTATTTTCATATTGTAAACCTGGTTGTCTGTTGTCCTGAACTTGGCTCGCTCTTTCGCCCAACTCTTCAAGATATCTCTTGAGTTTGCACTACTACTGGGTCTGCTGAAGGGTTTGTCCATTGTGATCACCGGTTGATGCAAGTGATACATCTCCTAAAATTCCTTCACCTTGAAGGTAGAAAGTTATGTTCCACTAGAACTTCTCAACATCATTGTCTTGGGATTAGTATGTGAGACAATCCAGTGGATCATGTCCGCACATGGAAACGTGGGATACCTACATGCAATCCGGTACAAGCCAGACTTGTGAATGTTCACATAGACCCTTCGATCTTCCAAATTTTCCTCAAATGTGCTTGAGAATGTATCATTTATATCCTACCATTTCATCTTGATATCTTTTTTTATGAACAAATTGGCGTCTTCATAGATGGGCAAGCTCATAGAAACTTGTTCAACTCCATCTCCAGTTGCACTCTCAAAGGTGTCCTTTGACCCTGCTCTCTTGGAGGCCATTGTACTGGTAGTGCTAAGAGATGTATGAACACTTGTGATACCTAGAGACATAGAAATACTCATGGCAAGAAATATGTCAGTTGAAAACCAAAATAACTTTGAGGACTGACATGCAACATACCCAGGTGACTGACTAGGAAGATTACACAATTTTCACGAGATGGCTAGGAGATTGACTGCCAAAATTGTGTAAGGCACATCCGAGCTGTCAGGAGACTGACTGCCTACTGAAACTGTACAATGCATAGTCTAGCCTAGTTTACTAACGATTGAAACTGCAAAATGCTTAGTTTCAATCAGCAATGACATGCAAACATAGCAAACTACATTACGCAATTTCTGGGGTCAGTAAGGCATTGCTTCACAAAATTGCACAAAGCAAGCCTGGATACCAGTGTTGGGCTAGATTTGCATATTTTCTGGGAGGAAAGTGTTGTAGTGGCTACAACCACCCTCCAAAATTTTTCCTTAGCTTCGTTATGGAGCCTCCTTACCAACCTTTCACAACGTGTCTTTCCTTGTTAGGTACACAAGCTTCAGTGATTTTCTTGCAGAATGACAGCCTATCCATGAGAGATTGTTACATCCCCCTCACAGGTCATTTCTCCGGACTTGGTCCAGCTACAGGCTGAGAAAATCCCTTAAGGAATTGCACAATTCTAGAGGGTAACCAACCTTCCCTCTAGAAATTGTGCAATTCTGTCTGGCAGCTTGCTAGGCTCCAGAATTGCGCAAATCTTCCTGTCACTGTTCACTGAGAAAATTTCGCAATTCCTCCTTGCAGGGCTGCTTAGTCTAGAAATTGCATAATTCTAGGCAGCAGTCAGCTGATCTACCCAGAAATTGCACAATCCCTCTGGGCAGCCATCCCATGTCCCTCCTAGAAATGCGCATTTTCCCCCTCGGCTGAGTATATTGTTGCATGTGCAGTTGGGTTGACTCGTTCCCTCTAGGACCGAGAAAAACTGATTTACATGCATGGGCTACTTCTCCCAAGGCAACATGCAAAGGCATCCCCTGATTCAGGGATCTATTTTTAGTAGTTGGAGGTTACATGCATGGATCAACCTCCCGCCAAGTGTTGCTCTTCCTAGATTTGTGGCATGCACATCACAACCTCAATTTTATCAAAACTCATCAAATGGATGCTACAGAGCTCATTTCTCACATCAACCTTGTAGCTCTGACATCCCACATTGCATCTAGGAGTCGTCGGCACATTCAACTCAACTGTCTTGGGGTAAGCCCTTCTTTCATGTCTTGCGTTGTGTTTCTATCTCTTTTTGTGTTTCGTTTCGCGTGAGTGTTGTCTGCTTGATTTCAGTGAGCGATTGCTGTCATTTTTATGTATATTATCTTGTAGAAACATTGTTTCAGTTTTTGTTCGAATCTCATTGTTGTCACATGCATGACACTATTTTTGCATAGATGGCTGTTGTTATGGCGACTCACTTCACACACATTCATGATTTCCCGTTTTTTGAATCTTGCACTTATTGTTTGCATGAATGATCATTCACTCTTGTTTGCAATCATCTCACCATGCATTCAAACATCTCATGTTTTCAGTTACCCATTGGCTAGTTTAGTTTTCCTTGGCCTGGTCCGTGCCTTTCTGGCTAGTACTACGCATTTATGGAAGAAAAGGATTTACCTTCCCCCAAGTAATTGTGCAAGCCTGGCCTAGCATTGACCTCTAGGCTTGAATTTCCAAATCCTTGGAGGCAGTGTCCCGTTGGCCCTAGAAACTATGCAATGCAGTTTGTTGGTTGCATGTCACTGCTAATTGAAATTTCACATTCCTCAGTTTCAGTTGCCAGCATGCTAGGCTGGAATGTGCATTGCGTAGTTCCAGTAGTCAATTATCCTCCTAATAGCCCAGACTATGCCTTGCGTAGTTTTGGCAATTAGTCTCCCGACCTCCCAGCGGAAATTGCACAACCTTGACGATCAATCACATAGGTATGTTGCAAGTCAGTCCTCAAGTTGTTTTGGTTTTCAACTGACAGATTACTTACCATGAGTGTTTCTATGTCTCTAGGCATCACAGGTGTTTTTCTATCTCTCAGCAATACAAGTACAATGGCTTGAAGGAGAGGAGAGTCACAGGACACCGTTGAATTCCCAACAGTGTTTGCAATCAAGCAAGTGTCTATGAGGTCACCTATATATGAAGACATCAAGTCGTTCGTAGACAAGGACATCAATACAATATGGCAGTAGTATTATAGATAACAACACCATCAACAGTAGCAGGAGGCAAATCACTTGCACGCAATGAATACAAGAGGAAGGTTGTGGACAATAAAGAGGCGGAACAAAGTTGCAAGCTCAAATAGATCCACTTGTGATGAAAGCAACTTTGGAGACTTAGGCTATGAGGTGACGATGCAACATGAAGATTGCGCGAAGGTAGAGAATAGAGTAGAGAAGGATTTGTATGTGCCAAAGTAGCAACTCAAGGAAGAACATGAGCTACATAGACGAGAGAATCAGTTGTACCAAGAACAAGTACAGTAGGGGGTGAAACATGCACAGATGAATGAAATTGCATCCGTACAAGTTTTAGATTCATCCTAGCAGCTGGCATGGAGCAAACATGGTGAGCGGTGTTGTTGATTGCATGCAAGGGAATTCAACAACGTGCATGTCATTGTGTGCACGCATACAATCCCACCCATTTGGCACACTCACCGAGGGGAAGACAGGAAGAAAGTCCAACTAGAGCTGAACATGTATTTTGAAAAGTTGATTCGCATAGCCACCAACACATACATGGAGATCAGCGTAGACATTATGCATCAACATGTTTCTAGTCCGATCACACCCATGATGACCATGTGCATGCTATTAGATGAGTTGGATGGAGGATCCATATCAGTGCACCTGGATGCAATTGAGGCAAGAGTTTTCTTCAGCAAGATGTCACCATTGAGTGCACGAACACCATCATGGACGACCAAGCTTGGCAATAGTTCTCCACCATTGACCATCACAAGGATGTCAAAGAGTTGGTCTCACCACAATGGTCTAAGTGTTAGTGATGTCTTGCATGGCTTGTTAAAGCCATTTTGTCTCACATGGGTACATATGCATTGTAGTGTAATGTCTTGTCAAGTGTAAGTTTAAATGTTGATAGTTGGATGTAATAGTCATAGAGTAGATGAAGAGTCATGAGGGTAGATGAATTGTCACACAGGGGAATGTCAAGGGCCACCCCACCCTTTGCTATAAATAGTCCCTCATAACTCATTGTATAGGATTTTTGTTTAGTCAAGCTTCGATAGAAGTATCTTAGAGAAAGTTTGGACAATATTGTAATGTGCCTTGGCTTCTCCACTGCGTAGTGCTAGTATATCTCTTTGGAGGAGTAGGTGGTTGTGGCTATAACATTCCACTATCAGAACTAGTGGTTGGACCTGGATGTATTGTATGACTGGAATTTACACTTCTTAATATAATAGAGCCATCACGTTTTCATGCATTTGTTATTGTATTTGGACAATTCTGGTTGCCTTAGCAATGTATGTTATTTAACTTATGCATTTATGTATGAACTATTTTTTATGGAATTGTATGAATCTTGTTGCAGACGTGTTGTTGGTTTAACCATCACTTTGGATTGCTTGCTATCTTTTTTTCCAGCCGGTGATGCATCTTTTCTTGTGTGTTCCCTTCCAAGCTGAGTACTATTACAAGTTTCTAAGGGGTGCATTCACCTCACCCTTAGTGTGTCAGAACCTCTCATGCACCTTCCTTGACTTATTGCAGCTGTCACACCCTTGCTACCAACAAGGACATCTTACTTGCCTCTGTGAAAAACTGCAGTGAAGGCATTACCATATGACTCATTTCTAGGACTCCTACACCAAACGGATTAAGGTCTAATTTGGACTTCTTACCGGAAAGATCCCCTGACATGTTTGTGGGTCCAGCACCGTCAACATTTCTAGCGTTAGAAGGAGGGCAAGATGACAAGTTGAGTCCTTATCATCTGTTTTGAGTCTTCACACATCTGTCATGGAGTTTGTTATAGTTCGCCATTGAAAATGACTGTCCAATGGACATATCTTTCACATCGAGAGGGATTTCTGGGATCACTTGTCACAAATCACATATGATGGTGAAGGCGAAGTGGCCTGGCATGAGCACTTAGATGACTTCCATGCTCTCATGGAGGGCATGGTAGATTTTAATGAAACAGAGGTTTGTTCATTTCTCGCACACACACTTCACGACCACCCATCACAATGGTGTGGCACACTACCTCATAACTCTATGCACTCATTCAAGCATCTCATCAATATAATTGAATCTATTTTCCACCATTTTGATCCTGAAGTGCTTGATAAAAAATTGTTAAAACAACAGAAGGACTCACATGAATCACCTATGGAGTTTTCAAAGTGATTCCGTCTATTCATGTTGAAGCCCCAAAGAGTAAGATGAAATTTCAGTATCTCATGGACATATTTGAATATTTCCTTATCCAATATGTCAATCCCAAGTAGAAGTTCAAGCTCAAACCCCGCTTAGCATACTTCGATGATGGAGTTTCACAATCACAGATGGACATGGTCGCTGTCACAAGTGATTGTCTGCCGTCCCCTCATCAAGCAACTCCACCACCATAGAGAGATGTGGGAGGTAATGAACACACATCTATTCAACTATCACATCCTCTCAACGTTGCTCCTTCCAATTTTCACACAAGATTGTTTGGGAATCCCCTGGGTTATCACATGTATTTCATACCTCAGCCTCTGTCCTTGTATTCTGATCATGCTCTGGATTGGATTGTCTTGTGTTCTTCCATTCCAGACTCTACACCTATTTTGAACGAGGATCGATATATCGATGGAGTTGGTGTTGCACAACCAACATGCACCATAATTCATGAAGAGTATGATTGGGATCTTGAACATCCACTCGTAGCAGAGGACCATCCCTGTCTATCTGTTCCCCCTCTATTTTTCTCTGACATCCTATCCCTGTCTATCTGTTCCCCCTCTGTTTTTCCCTGACATCCTTGATGATCCTGCAATCCAAATTTTTTCATGTGTATCTCCATCCACGGATGCACCCACTGTTCATCATTCGCAGGACATACCAGATGGTAGTCCATCATCCAACAATGAAGATGACCAACCATTCTTTGAACATCCACTTGATTTTTCATCTATCTTTTCTTGAAACGTAGAGGATGAACATTCTTGCTTCTCATCTACCCCTCTGCGCTATTCATCAAACCATGAGGGTGCCGACTAACATCCAGAGTTTTCTGATCTTGGTTATCGTGACCACTTTACCTCATCATCTGATCATGATGTTAATTAAATCATTGTTAATCCATCTAAGCCACTAGTCTATGATGATCCATATGTCAACGAAGTCAAAACCCCACAGACTATCGAGGCACTTCAGCCCGAGATGATGGTTATGTCAGGCCCTCGCTGTCCTAAGGTTGGTTTGACTTCTGATCAGGAAATTTTTCAAACATGAATGGCTCCTCATCACTTATATGTATCATTGAAGATCAATCAAACACTCAAATTTCACTTCCTCCACTCAAACTACATGATCCCATCGCTCAGGCACTGGAGGAATCTTTCTTAGCAAGCACACTTGCTCAACACAAGTGGTCTACCTTCCTCACGTGTGCTTGCATGTCATATTCAAGAGTGTGTGTATGCTTAACATCTACACGTAGTGTCACACAACATCATGGTAAGTCCACATAGTGCATGTCATGCGGTTTCACTCATTTTTGTTCTATGGACTCTTGTAAGCTTGGAGTGTGTCTCTCTTCATTGTTGCATCTTTCAAATCTGTTGGTTCACACAACTGTGTTGTTCGCGAACCATGCATTCATTGACATGGGTCAACCAATGCACCAGTGGCTGCATTGGAAGTATCACTTCACGTGAGACGACCCATTCACTATTAGTTTAGGAGTAGGAGTAGTGTTTTCTTTTTGAGTTTTTTTCTTTCATGCATGTTTTCTTATTTCTTTGTGTGTTTGTTTATTTTATTGCTCACTTTGCTTTCGTATTTTCTTATGCTTCTTTCTTTGCTTCTTGGTTTGTTTGCTTGTTATTTTTCATAGGTTAGTTTCACATGGAACATGTGCTACTCTTGAAACAAGTTGGGTAAAGTATAAGAAGATTTGTACGTTTATCAACATTAGTTATCCGTTTTTCGCTCTCTTATGTAAGAACTTGTTATCTTCATTCCATGATACATCAATGCAAAATATGTACTGTTCAAAGTGAACCCTGATGAAAACATAATGCTTGCGCGCTAACTAGTATCACCTACTCTAGTCGGTTCTTTTTGGGTTAATCCTTGTCAGCTCAGTCAATTAGAATAATGTGAGGGGGAAAACCTTAACAAGAATGTTAGAGGTATATATAAGCTACTTCTCTAAAGGAAAAACATCTTCTTCTCTCAATAAGTCGGGATCCCTATTTCACCCATGAAATGAATAAGTGCTATGCACAGTTATGAAAACAAAAAGTAAAAAAAAGTGAAAAGTGAAAAAAAAGAAAAAAAGAAAGAAAGATGAATAAGGCGAAAGAAGAGAAAGGCTTCCTGTGTAGAGAGGTGATGCAAGTAACTCTGCTAGGGTACTGATCAGGTTTGTTGGCAGTGGAGTGATGCTTATGTTCCTACGTGACTCCGCTGGGGTGCTGTCCAGGCCTACTCGCAGTGGAGCAACACCAGAGATGAAACTAAGACTCCGATGACTATATTGCTTGTGCACCAATATACACCTCAACCCCAATCAAAATAACTGTGTTGACTTGGCTTGGAATGTGTGTCAATTGACGAAGATCTTGGCAGATACTACATCTTACAATCAAGCAAGTGTGAAAACCAAGACAAACATAGAACTGAACAATACTTCTAGAGGTGTTAGACTTGCTTTTCATGAACAAGGTCCATTCATAGAGATGGAGTTCTACCAATGTGCCACCAAGTGTTGTAACAGCTACAACCAACCTCAAATTTTTTTCCTTAGCTTTATTTTAGAGCCTCCCTATCAACCTTTCACAACAACATGTCTTTCCTTATCAAGTACACAAGCTTTAGTGATTTTCTTGTAAAATGATAACTTGTCCATGAGAGACTGTTGCATCCCCCTCATAGGCTGTTTCTCTGAACTTGGTCCAGCTGTAGGCTGAGTAGCTGCCTTAAGAATTTGTGTAATTTTGGAGGGGAACCAACCTTCCCTCCAGAAATTGTGCAATTCTATTTGGCAGCTTGTTGGGCTCCAGAATTGCGCAAATCTTCCTGTCACTGTTCACTGAGAAAATTGCGCAATTCCTCCCAACACGGCTGATCAGCACAAAAATTTCACAATTCTGGGCAACAGTCAGTTTCTCTACCTATAAATTACACAATCCCTCTGGGAAACCAACTTAAATCCCTCCTAGAAATTCACATTTTCCCCCCTCGGCTAAGCAGACAGTTGCATGTGCAGTTGGGTTGACCGGTTCCCTTTAGGACTAAGCAAAATTGATTTCCATGCATGGGCTGCTTCTCCCAAGGTAGCATGCAAAGGCATCCCTTAATTCACGAATCCATTTTTTGTTGGCATTATGACACATGTTTGGCACTATGACACATGTGTTGTCCTTGATGGCAACTCACTCAGATGGCATATCTTTGTTTAGGTTCTTAGAATGAAAGAAAAAGAGATATATGCAGGTTCCCTTTAACTAAGTCACGTATACACGCGGGATTGACGATCAAAAGTCCCGTATGGGTATGCACGCACTTTCATGCACGAAAAAGCACGTACGTGTGGGAGAACTTATTTGTGGTCCATGGTATTTAGTCCTTGGTATTTGGACCTATGGTTTTGGACCATGGTATCTCGTTTGAAGTGTTGATCCAAGGTATTTGGTCCAAGGTATTGATTCTTTATGGTTCTGGACCATGGTATTGTGTAAGGCCTAAGATTATAAAAGGGTAAGGAGATCATTAGGAAAATGTTTGGACTCAAGCACTAAATATCTTATGAAGAACTAGATCTGTAATACTGGTCATTGGGTTATGGTGCATAGATGGATCTGAATCAAGGAGGAACCTGAGCACAAGAAGAAGGATAAGTACTATTGATGGATTGAGATCTTAAGGCTTGAATAGTATTACCTTTATGTGATTTTAATCTGATAATTTTTGGCGCATGGCTTGATCTATAAACCTGATAATATGGGTATAACTGATGTTTGAATAAGTGAAAAGGATAAATTATCTTTTATAGATCTATATGCAGGTTCAACGAAGAAAAGGCGCGTATACACGCTGGTTTTGTAATTCAAAAAAACTTATACACAGGTTGGCCTTAATTCAACAGCGTATGCACACAGATTGTACTCATTTAAGTAGCGTATGTCTATTGAAATATGTTTTAGCTACTTCTGTTTATTGCTGCAGTGTTCTAGGTTCAAAATTTGTGTCTGGTTACTGTTACTGTTTTCTAGGTACAACATTCAGAGAAGTGACTATTTGATTCAGTTTTTGTTTGGTGTAAAGGAGATTGGTTGATGCAGATATACTTGATGTTTGATTGATGTTATTCATGGATCCAGTCTGAAAATTTATGAAACATGGTCCCTAAAAGAAGAGAGAAGGTTACAGCCTTTTGTAGATCAGCACCTACATACTAGTACCTCATCTAGTACAAGAGCTAAGGGGGTTGTAGCTCCCTTCCAGAAGAAGCTGGAGAATGAGAGAAGGTTGTAGCCTTCCACAGGTAGTAGCCTGCGTACTGGTATAAGACTACACTAGTACAGAATCATTGTAAAAAGAAGTTTCTAATTAAAAGAAGATAGAGACGAATTGCAACAGGTGGTTTTCACCCACATTGGGTTTCCACCTTATATCTTTGTGTCCATGTGTGTGATGATCTATTCTATTTTACTGCTCCTCTTTATTGTTCTTATGATTAATGAAGTCCTGATGCATTGATTAAAGATCAACAATTAATGAATCTTAAGCTTTCTAATATACGCTAGTTGCTTTAGACATAGTAGCATATATACGTAGTTTCCCATAGCTAAAGTAGCGTATACACATCTGATTATGAAATGAAAAATAATTGATTTGATAATACTGATTCACCCCCCCTCTTAGTATTATTTCCAAGAATTGGTATCAGAGTAGGTCCTTCAGAAGACGCTTGATTGCTTGAAGGAAGATCTATCATCATGAGCAACTACGAAAAGGAGGCATCTATCAGGCCACCAATCTTTGATGGAAGCAACTTCGTCTATCGGAAGGTACGAATCACAACCTATCTTCAATATCTTGGTACAAAAGTTTGGGATATTGTGGAAACATGATACACATTTCCATCAACAACTCCTATAGATACGACTGGTAAGAAGCAGTATGAAACAAATGCAAAGACTGTCAATACTCTATTAGGGAGTTTATCTCAATCAGAATTCGTCAAGGTTATGCAGCTCAAAACCACAAAAGAAATATGGGACAAGATCATTCTGAGCTATGAAGGAGATGATCAGGTAAAACGTGCAAAACTACAAACTCTCAGAATTCAATATGAAAATGCCAGAATGCACAATGATGAAAGTGTGGCTAATTATTTCTTACGTATAGATAAGATTGTTAATTGTATGAAAAACTTAGGTGAAGAGATAAAAGAGGTTACTTTGATTGAAAAGGTTCTAAGATCTTTATCTTCTAAGTTTGAATCAAAATTTTCGGCCATAGAAGAAAAGCAGAATCTTCAAAGCATTACCATGTCACAGTTGCACGAAATTCTAACTTCTTTAGAAATGAGAAAAGGGGGACCATCAGACATGAGAGAATTTGCATTCAAAGCCTCAGGAAAAGGAGAATACAATGAGTCAGGACATATGTCAGAAGGAGAGGAAGAATCAAACTTTGTCAAGAACCTTCAACGGGGTTCTGGAAGATTCAGAGGTAAGCTACCTTTTAAATGCTTTGCTTGTGGAAGAGTCGGTCACTATGCAGCCAAGTGTCCACATAAAGATAAGCTTGACAAAGGTAAGGAACCAGTTAGATGGAATAGAATATAGAATGTAAGTAAAAAGCATTATTATACACATGAAGACAGTGATGGATTTTCAAATAATGATGAAGATGAACAAGGTAATGATTATAGACTTTTGATGGCTTTTGAAGATGATGATTTCTTGGATGTTATAGATGAAGAAGGTCTTTATGAAGAAATTTCTAAACTTAAAATTTGTTTAGAAGAAAAGAATATGATTATAGATACTCTGGCATTCCAACTTGCTGAAAGGGAAAAACACAATGAATAGTTATAATGTGAAATTGTGGGACTTAGAAAAGATATTGAGAACACAAAAGCTCTTAATATTAGATTTGCTAAAGGATCGGAAACTTTAGATGAGATTATCAAAGTGCAACGTTCTCCTCTAATCAAGACAGGTCTTGGGTATAATGAAGAAGCATCTTAAGTATAGAAGCCATCTACCTCCAAAAGTTATCTTGAAGCAGCAAGGAGAAGTGAACAGGTTGACAATTGACAATAAAGGCACAATGTCGATCACCGGGTAAATCAGGGAAAATTTACTTCAAGAATGAACATAGATCACCAAGTTAATCAAGGGAAATCTACTTTAATGATGAATAGAAGCTACAATCAACTACAGGTAAATCATTCTCAATTTTCCTCAAGAATGAATGGCTATGGAAATTACAATCACCTGGATGGAAGGTTTGATAATCGCAGGAATTTCTTCAATGGCCAATGTTTATCCTGTCATAACTTTGGACACAAAGCAGCTCAATGTGTTTCCTACAAGACCATCATGACTAGAGAAGCACAAAATCAAAGGAGTGTGATTGGAATCATGAAAAGAACCTACAATAAATTTTTTGCTCTTGAAAATGAAATAGAATGTTCTATTTGGAACAACTTCAACCATGGAGATTCTGAATGCAGGAGTAGGTTTCGACAAACAACTTAGAAGGAGCAAGCTTCATTGAGTCCCAAAACATGGAGGAACAAAGAACCGCAACCAAAAAGATGTGGTATAGCCTTATATGCAAAAGGACAGGAAAATCAGTGGTACATCAACAGTGGTTGCTCAAAACGTATGACAGGTGATAAAGAAAAACTTCAATCATATAGTGCCTTTGAAAAGGAAAGGAAGGTCTCATTTGGAAATGACACCCCTGCATTCATAAAAGGTAAAGGTTCTGTTATTTTAAAAGAAAAAGTCACAGCTGGAAATGTTATGTATGTTGATGGCTTAAAACATAATCTATTGAGTGTCATTCAAATGTGTGATCAAGGAAATGAGGTAATATTTCGATCAAATGGATGTATTGTTCGTGAGATAGATACATGAGAAACAGTGATCAAAGGCATAAGAACTCCAAATAATTTATACATACTCAAGGGAGCACAACAATAATTCTATCTAAGCAAGAATGATGAACAATGGCTATGGCACAGAAGATTGGGGCATCTAAGCTTCTCTCAGATAAGGAAAGAATGCAAATATCAGGCAGTTCGTGATCTCCCTGACATCAGAATTCCTGACAATACAATATGAAAATCATCTCAGTTTGGTAAGAAAACCAGAACTAATTTCCCTGGGAAGGAAGGATCAGCTAGTAGGCCACTTGAACTTGTCCATACTGATTTATGTGGTCCAACTAGGAAGAGGTCACCTCGAGGAGAAGAATACTTCATATTTTTCATTGATGACTTTTCAAGGATGTTTTGGATAGGACTTCTGATGCATAAAGACGAAGCTTTCGAAAAGTTCAAAGCATTCAAAGCCTTGGTTGAAAACGAATCAGATCGCAAAATCAAATGCCTCAGGTCTGATAGAGGAGGGGAATTTACCTAGGATGAATTTTTCGATTTTTGTGAAGAACATGGAATAAGAAGGGAATTCTCAACTACAAATACGCCTCAGCAAAATGGAGTAGTGGAAAGGATGAACAAAACAGTTTAACAAATGGCTCGTGCTATGCTTGATGAGTCTAGAAATTCCGCAACCTTTTGGGGTGAAGCTGCATTTGCTGCGGTTACTATTCTCAACAAGACAAACTTCTGGGTGAACAACACTCAAAATCCTCATGAACTTTGGTATGGTAAGACTCCCACGGATAAATACTTCAAAATTTTTGGAAGCAAATATTACATCAAAAGGACTGATGAAAACCTTGGCAAGTTTGAACCTAGAGCAGATGAAGGCATTCTCCTTGGTTACTCTCCCCACAGCAAAGGATATAAGTGTTACAATAAAAGACTTGGAAAAATTGTTGAAAGTATTGATATAGTGATTGATGAAGAAGGAAACATTCCTAGGTTGGTAAAATCTGAAGATTTCGAAGATGATGAGGACTATCCTTCAACATCAAATTAGAATTATGATGAAGAAGAATCCCATGAGGCACCAGAAGAACAGATAAGGATAGAAGAGAAGACTCAATATAGTTACGTTCAGAAGAATCATCCAGAAACTCAAATTTTGGGGTAGAAAGAGGCCGATGTACAAACAAGAAGAACTATTTCAGAAGCTTCAATCTATCTAGCATTGATCTCCTCCATTGAACCAAAAAATGTAAGAGAAGCATGCAAAGATGAATGCTGGGTCAAGGCCATGAATGAAGAACTTGAGCAGATTGAAAAGAATAACACTTGGGAGTTGGTTCCTAGACCAAACGATAAGAATTTCATAGGGACAAAATGGATATTCAAAAACAAGCTGAAAGAAAATGGAGATGTTATTAGAAACAAGGCTAGACTTGTTTGTAAAGGGTATGCTCAATAAGAAGGTATAGACTTTGAAGAAACTTTTGCACCGGTTGCTAGACTTGAAGCCATAAGGATGTTCCTTGCTCTTTCTAGCTTTCAGAAGTTCAAAGTGTTTCAAATGGATCTAAAATCTACATTTTAAAATGGAGACTTGGAATAAGAAGTGTATATTGAGCAACCAGATGGATTCATCCTTGGAAATAATCCAAAACTTGTATGCAGACTTAAGAAGGCACTCTATGGTCCTAAACAAGCTCCAAGGGCTTCGTATTATTGTTTGGACAAATACCTCCATCAACAAGGTTTTTCAAAAGGATCAACAGATAGCAATCTATATGTAAAAATTGATAATGATAAATTGCTAATACTTGTCCAAGGGCTTGGTATTATCGTTTGGACAAATACCTCCATCAATAAGGTTTTTCAAAAGGATCAGCATATAGCAATCTATATGTAAAAATTGATAATGATAAATTGCTAATACTTGTCGTGTATGTTGATGATATCATCTTTGGCAGCAACGAAGAAGCCATGAGTCAAAACTTTGCCTTGGTGATGCAGAAAGAATTTGAAATGTCCTTGCTTGGTGAGCTAACATATTTTCTTGGTTTGCAAGTCCAACAAAATAAAGACGGTATCTTTTTATCACAAACCAAGTACCTCAAGGAAATATTGAAGAAATATGGCATGGAAGATTTGAAACCAGTATGTACCCCTATGGTAACAAGATGTAGCCTCAGCGCAAATGATGATTCAACAGTAGTTCATCAACCAACCTATAGATCCATGATTGGTAGTCTACTATATCTGACTGGTACCTGACTAGACATCATGCATGCAGTAGGAATAGTTGGAAGATTCCAGGAAAATCCACAAGAAGCACACCTTCAGGCGGTTAAAAGAATTTTCAAATATCTTCAAGGGACACAAAACTATGGCCTATGGTATCCTAGAGATACAGATCTCACAATTCATGCATATACAGATGTAGATTGGGCAGGAAGCGTGGATCACAGAAAAAGAAATAGTGGTGGTGCATTCTTTATGGGTTCTAGATTAGTATCTTGGTTCAGCTAGAAACGAAGTTCAATTGCTTTATCTACAGCTGAAGAGGAATATGTGGTTATTGCATCTTGCTACACAAAACTCCTTTGGATGATGCAAATTTTGCAAGATTTTCAAATCACTTGTACTCTACCTATCTCCATTTTATGTGATAATACAAGTGCAATCAATATTTCAAAAAATGCAGTCATGCGTTCAAAGACCAAGCACATACCTATAAAATATAATTTTCTCCGAGAACAAGTGCTTGAACAAAAGGTCAAATTGAAGTATGTTCCCTCCAAGGAACAGGTTGCTAATATACTAACCAAACCACTGACCAGGGAGACATTTGAATACCTCAGATAGAAGCTGGGAGTAGTTGATGCATGATCCTGTTGTTGAAACTTGTTTATTTCAGAGAAAAGTGGTTGTACGCGAGTTTAATGAGGAGAATCTACGTACATACATCGGTTTATGTGGATACAGTCATGTATATGTTGGTTTTAAGACAAACAGTGGGCCAGGCTCAGGATGAATGGAGTCTAATATGGGTCTGACAGAGACCATATGGCACAGGTTCAGGGGGAGCATATATATTCTTCTAATAATGCATTGTTGGCATTATCCTAGAAGATCTTAGTACAAGTTCACAGTGTTTTGGTTTCAGGAGGAACAGATGCAGAAGGAGAACATGGTTGTTGGTCTGAATGATGAATGACAGATGCCGCTGATGATAGTTGTTGATAACTATCATAGTCTGGTTGTAGATATTTCATCTCTATGTCATGTATTTCTTTTCTTATCAAGGTCATGTAACGACCTACTTTGGTTTCCCCACTATGTCTGGGATGGATAATGTAGTGTTCTTGTTTTATCTTGTGTAAACCTTTGGTGTATCCCCACTTGGTTGGGTGGTTGAGTCATTCCCCACTTGATTGGGAGATGGATGTATGTATGATTCTTTGGTGGTAGGAAGGTCATTTATGATGTATAAAGTTATGTATCTTCTTGTAGAACATATTCTTGCAGACCTTGCCTGTAGTCAAGGGGAGCATGCACAACACAGCAGAGTAGAGATTTTAGCATGAACTCAAGGGGAGCATAACCCTTTGCCCTTGATGTCAAAGGGGGAGAGTGACTTTGAGTGACTTGGGGTTGCCATCAAGTCCATAGGGGGAGATTGTTGGCATTATGACACATGTTTGGCACTATGACACAGGTGTTGTCCTTGATGGCAGCTCACTCAGAGGGCAGATCTTTGTTCAGGTTCTTAGAATGAAAGAAAAATAGGTATACGCAGGTTCCCTTTAACTAAGTCACGTATACATGCGGGATTGCCGATCAAAAGTCCCGTATGCATATGCACGTACTTTCATGCACGAAAAAGCGCGTACGTGTGGGAGAACTTATTTGTGGTCCATGGTATTTAGTCCTTGATATTTGGACCTATGGTTTTGGACCATGGTATCTCGTTTGAAGTGTTGATCCCAGGTATTTGGTCCAAGGTATTGATTCTTTATGGTTCTGGACCATGGTATTGTGTAAGGCCTAAGATTATAAAAGGGGAAGGAGATCATTATGCAAATGTCTGGACTCAAGCACTAAATATCTTACGAAGAACTAGAACTGGAATACTGGTCATTGGGTTATGGGGCATAGCTGGATCTGAATCAAGGAGGAACCTGAGCACAAGAAGAAGGATAAGTACTATTGATGGATTGATATCTTAACGCTTGAATAGTAGTACCTTTATGTGATTTTAATCTGATAATTTTTGGCGCATGGCTTGATCTATAAACCTGATAATATGGGTATAACTGATGTTTGAATAAGTGAAAAGGATAAATTATCTTTTATAGATCTGTATGCAGGTTCAACAAAGAAAAGGCGCGTATACACGTTGGTTTTGTAATTCAAAAAAATGTATACGCAGGTTGGCCTTAATTCAACAGCGTATGCACACAGGTTGTACTCATTTAAGTAGCGTATGTCTATTGAAATATGTTTTAGCTACTTCTATTTATTGGTACAGTGTTCTAGGTTCAGAATTGGTGTCTGGTTACTATTACTGTTTTCTGGGTACAACATTCAGAGAAGTGACTATTTGATTCAGTTTTTGTTTGGTGTAAAGGAGATTGGTTGATGTAGATATACTTGACGTTTGATTGATGTTATTCATGGATCCAGTCTAAAAATTTATGAAACGTGGTCCCTAAAAGAAGAGAGAAGGTTGTAGTTGTTATCACTCAGGTAGTTCCCAAAATTTTTAAGAAAGGGAATGCGGCTGAGGTAACCACAGACCAATCTTTTAGATACAGATTCTAGCTAATCTCCATCTAGAGAGGGCTCTCTCTTTATAATTTAGATTTGTTTTGAGGTATATTAGGCTAGTTATGAAGTGCAAGGGTTTTGGTTTTGAGCTTGGTTGGAAGGATGGGGACTCAATAGAACAGTGAGGTAAAGCTGAAGCATTTCAGTCCATTGGGCATGATGGAGTCAAAGAAGGATGGCTTCCTGGGTTAGGTTTCTTATCAGAGGATTTATCACAGAGCAAGGTACTCGAATATGGAACATTTTATAGGCTGGAATCAGATAGAATGGAGTCAATGAGTGAAGGGTAATTAAGAATCCTTCACCATGTTGACAAAGGGAAAATGGATGATGATTACTGCTAAGGAGAAATTGAGAATTCCTTAGCTAGTATTCAAGATGAAAGAACTAGGAAAACATGAGCAATTAAGAATTCACTGTTTATGCTAATTCTGAAGAAAGTATTAATAATAACATAGATTGAACACAGAGTGCAACCAAGCAAATTCTGGGTTATTCTTTTTCTCTATTATTTAGATCATGAAACATAGATGACATAATAAACACAGAAACTGTAAAACACAAGTTAGAAGGGACTTATTGATCCATAAATGATTCAAGAATTCTGTAGTATGGTCCTTAGCATCAGATCTTCATCCAGTGAGCAAGAAAAAATGGTTCCAATAGCATTTTATTTCCAAAATTATTCAGTATTACAGTCAGAGATATGAACATCCACCACCAAGCAACCCCAAATACTTTGTTTGGGAGGGTATTTAGACAAAAATTTCAAGATATTATGAAAAATATCGAATACAAATAAATATCTGCTGATAATTAATGCTTCTTTTACACAGATAGAGACAGATAGTCTCAAAAACAGGGAGACAATAAATAGATGCAATAAATTTGTGCTGTGTTGGTTGATCCGTCTTTATGAGAAGTACGGGAGGTAGGTGTTGCAAGTTGGTTCCTAGATGTTTTCTATGGGTCCTCTGTGCTGATATTTTTGCTTTGGCCAGACTTCCTTTAACGCTGATGTGATGCATTTTGACCCGCAGGACGATGGTTCATTTCTGTTCTGCGCATTATAATAAATGATGCACCATTTTGCATTAGTTTACAGGATCTCTAACATGATTTGCCACCACTCTGGTCCTAGTATTTTATGTCTCTGCAGCTTCCTTAAAGTCTCATCAGTTTCTGTGTACATGAAGAAATTAGGTGGGATGGTGAATAGATCCTTCACCTCATGCTCTATGTAGAATAGATTTTCCAGGCTATCATAAAGGGACTGACCAGATGGAAGTGCATTTTCTGCTGAAGTACTTGAAGATTCATTAGCTTGATTGACAACAAATGTATTTAATTTATGTACATAGTCCTTGTGCTTCATCAAACAATCATTGTCTCCCAAAGGACACAGCAAACCCTTTTGATTCAAGACTGTAAATTTGTCTGTGAAAGAATCAGTTTCTACCTGCATGTCCTGGCATCTTCTGTCCAAGTTTTGCATTAGATTTCTCATGGTTAGAACTCTCTTGATGTCCAAAATGGTACCTGTTTTGTCTCTAATATCCAGTGCTTCCATTTCTTCACTGGTCTTGGTATTTAAAAAATGTATTATCTTGTTAGCTTGCTCGGGCATTTTTCCCAATAAGGCTCTTGTTTTTTGAATTTCTACTTGGGCTAATTTTATTAAATCAATCTGTTCATAAATGGTCTGAATAGACCCCCATACACCACTAAGTGATTGAATGATGTTGGTCCAAAAAATTCCTCTGATTTCTTCCAGAGGCTTATGCAGAGAGAGATCCTTTTCTAAGGCCCTTACCTTGTTCTCCAATGCTTTGACTTCCCTTGTTTTCTCTGCCACATTCATCTTAGATTTGTCATAGCTTTGCTCAATCTTTGCCAATTTTTCTTTGACTTGTTTCAATTCAAATACTTGGAGTTTCAACTCCTCCATGGCCTTTATTAATTGCTCTGTGGTCATCGCAGTGCTGCTGCCTGGTGTTGTTGATATTGATGTTGCTCCTGTGGTGATTTCTACTGTTGATGCTGGGACAGTGGAAGGTACTGCTGTAATAACTGTGGGAGGGGCAGTTGTAACTGTTGGAGCTACTTCAGGTGGCTGGGAGGTCAACTCTCCCTTCTTTTCTTGTAGTGCTTTCTCCAATGCCTGCTCTATCTCACTCAATTTTTCATTCAACCTCATGAGCAGGTCCATCATGTCCTCTTCAGACTTCTGCTGTACAACATCTGTTGTTTGTGGATGCATAGAAGGAGGCATTTTGAGCTGTTTTCTGAGGGCAAAAATGTCATCTTCCTTCTTCCTCATTAATTTTTTTATGCCTTTGGCATCTTTGGGATTGTGTCTCAGTTCAATGATAATATCTTCCAAAGATTTAATCCTGTTGTCCTTTTCTAGGGAAGAGGGTTTCTCTAAATCTAGCTGAGCAGAGATGTTCTAATAAGTTTTGCAATTTATGAGCCAACATTGCTTTGTCAGCTAGTGTAGAATAAACCATCTCTCTTGTCTGTTTGTGCAGCTCAATCTGGTCTATTGGATGAATGTCTTTGGCCAAGACCTCCATATTCGTCCTGATATAATCCGCTGCTGACTGTGGTTGCTGCACTTGAGGCTTGAAATAGCTCATGATCATTTTTCCCTCCTTTATGTCATATGCAGACATCAATATTTGCTGTTTTATGGGGGCCATCTTAAGATATTGGTCATAAATTTGCAGCCTCAATGTATCATTTCTAGCCCTTATCTCTGTGAATGTTCTTTTGACATCATAGGTCTTCTTGCTTGGTGGCCTTGTGGATGAAAATTCCACACTATGCTGCCTTTCTAGCTCCTACTGTATGAGTTGGTTGATGTGTCTATCACTGGGGAGGTCTGTGGGCTGGTTGCCCTCTCACCTCTTAGGTTTTATATTGTTTCTTCAATGATTTCCTCTTCAAATAGAGGATTCAGTCTTTGTCTTTTTGCACCTGGTTATTCTATAGGTCCACTGATGGGTGTGGCCTCTTCTCTGTCTCTTTTCTTGTCCTTTTCCTCATTTAGAGGAGTCCGTAATTCTGGTATCTCTGGTGCTCTAGTCTGGACTAAAGGAATTTGTCCCTGTTGGTCAGTAATTCCTTGTTGTTCTGTGCCTGCCACTTCCTTGCCCTTTGAAGAGCCTAAAACTGGTGTGTTGGACTATTGTATAGGTTGCTGTGAAGTTCCAGCAGAAGATGTAACCACTTCAGTTTGTTGAGGCAGCTTGAAAGATCCCTGTCCAAAAGAGTCCAGGTCAAGGGCATTTTCTAAATATTTCATAGCTTGTTCCATTTTTTTTGCCGAGTAAGTTCTTCTACTAATGTACCCTCTATCCACTCATCCCGATTAGCATATTTTTCTACTTCCAGTATCCTATGATGTGTGTAAGATGACAACTGGTTTTTTACTTTGCTATCACTTATAAATCCATTTGGGTCATATGGTACCCACCAGAAGCTTTTCTTCAATTTTAGGTCTTCCCCTAATATTTTATCAGCATCTTCCCATGCTTCCCTTTTGTTAATGATAAAGGGGCCTAATTGGTTTCTTATCCTCAGCTGATCTTTTTTCTTCACATTGCAAAAGTGAGTTAAATCTGCATTAATAAGTTGCCTAAAACACTCCAGTGCAAATAGTCTTGTGGGCACATATTTGGGTAGCTTATAAGGGCACAACTCACATCCATATATCCTAATTTCAGTGTGATACTGGTAGAAGTACCAGTCACCTATCCTGTTGTTCTTGGAGAGCTGTAAAATCTTCCTTATGTCACCAGAGAGCCTAGGAGGAGGAGCTCCTATCAATAGAGTGGAGGCTGGATGTTGAAAATAATACTGAGAGGGGGGGTGAATCAGTATTATCTAATCAATAAAACTTTTTCATTTCCATACTTAGATACATATATGATACTTCAGTTAAGTGAACCCACATGTATACGCAACTGTGTCTAATGCAACTAGCGTATATCTAGAATACTTATGATTCATTAAATGTTGATCTTTAGTTAGTGCATCAGAACTTCATTAACCACATGAACAGTAAGCAAGTGCAGTAAAATAGATAGAAGCACACATGAACACCATGATATAAGGTGGAAACCCAATGTGGGTGAAAACCACCTGCTGCAAGTAGTCTCTATCTTCTTTTAATAAGAAACTTCATTTTACAATATTTCTGTACTGGTGTAGTCTTATACTAATATGCAGGCTTCTACCTGCAGACGGATACAACGATCTCTCGTTTTCTAGACTCTCCTAGATGGGAGCTACAACCCCCTTAGCTCTTATACTAGCCGATCCATTTACTAGTACGTAGGTGCCTGCCTACTGAATGCTCCAATCTTCACTCGTTCTCCAATTGCTATTGGAAGGGAGCTACCACCCCCTTTGCTCTTGTACTAGCTGATGTGCTAGTACATAGGCAGTGGCCTACAATCTCCTTTCATCCTCCAGGGACCACATTTCATACATTTTCAGACTGGATACTCCTGAAGCACAACACTATAATCTGAAGGCCGCGTTTCAACTAATTTTCATACTGGACCCATCAATATCATTGAAGCACAAAACAATCAATACTAGCATCATCAATTTCAGAATCACTGAAACATTGAAACCTTGTCAACAACATAGTCACTAGAACACAGAGTAGACGACAGAACTCTGCAATAGCAATCAAACCCAACTGCAACTTCAAACATCATACTTCATAATGTATACGCAACTACGATGAATAAAAACCACGTACATACGCGCTTTCGCCAAAGCCAACCCACGTATAGATCTACAAATATTTTCTCATAACTTTGCAGCTGTACCAGACATCAGTCATACCCATAACATTTACAGAACATTACATGCGTCAGTATACAGATCTAGAATAAACAATATCAAACCATATAGAGATGATTCATTCCCATCCATTTGATCCTGATCTATCCTTGGATCTTGTTCTCCATCAACTGTTGAGATTCCTCCTTAGCTTAGATCAAGCAATGCATCATAAACCCATAACCTGCGTACTGGATCTCATGCTTCATCAGATATTCAAGACTTTTTCCATACCATGTCCTCATGATCTTCTTCTCCTTTTATAGTATTAGGCCTTACTCAATACCATGGTCCAAAACCATAACAAATCAATACCATGGACCCAATACTTAGGATCAACACTTCTGACGAGATACCATGGTCCAAAACCATAGGTTCAAGTACCAAGAACTAAATGCCACATACCAAAAGTAAGTTCTCCCACATGTACGTGCCTTTCCATGCATGAATGTTCGTGCATACACATACGCGACTTTGGAATGTATAACCCGCATGTATACGCAGCTTGGTAACGATGAACCTGCGTATATATATTTTTCTCTTCATTCTTGTATTCTGATCATCAATTCCTTACTATTGAATTGGTGCACTATGATCTGTCATCTATGTGATTTTCCATCAAGGACAACACTTGTCTCATAATGCCAACAATCTCCCCCTTTGGACTTGATGGCAAAGCTAACTTGTCATACTAAGAACTGTCATCTGATTCCTTTGAGTTGTCCTGCATCCCATGTATTTTGTCACATCTGATATCTCTTCTGTAGATTCATATAGTTATATATATAAGTGAGTTAATCTTCTACGAGTGGATTTCCATCAAGTAGAACACATGCATCATAAAACCAACATTCTCCCCATTTGGACTTGATGGCAACAACACCAAATAACTCTCCCCCTTTGACATCAAGGGTAAAGGGCAGATCAAGATGTTCTCTTTCCTTGATAATCATTCCACTGTCCATACTCCCCCTGAGTACCTGCTGAAATCTCTGAATGTGCTCCCCCTTTGTATATGCCAAGGTGTACCAATCTGTCCATGCTCCCTCTGAGTAAATGCTGAAGTCTCTGCTCTGCTGAAGAGAGAAATGTTGGAAATAATACTGAGAGGGGGGATGAATTAGTATTATCAAGTCACTTATTTTCTTTTTCAAACCCAGATCATATACGCTACTTCAGTTAGATAAAACTGTGTATATACACAACTACAGAGAAGGAAACCCACATATGCAATGCAAACTTATAATTTAATTTATCTTATTGATGTTGATAATTAATCTGTGTATTATGATCAAATAAACAGTAACTAGAAATAGTAAAACAGATCTGAAGACAATCACACACGCAAGAACACAAGATATAAGGTGGAAAGCCAATGTGGGTGAAAACCACCTGCTACAATTCGTCTCTATCTTCTTTTAATTAGAAACTTCTTTTTACAATGTACTGGTGCAGTCCTTTACCAGTATGCAGGTTGCAACCTGCAGAGAGCTACAACCCTCTCTCGTTCTCCAGCTTCTCCTGGAAGGGAGCTACAACCCCCTTATCTCTTGCACTAGCCAAGATACTAGTAAGTAGGTGCTGGCCTACAGAAGGCTACAACCTTCTCTTTCTTCCAAGGACCACATTTCATAAATTTTCAGACTGGATTCATGAACATCAATCAATCATCAAGAATTTCTGCATCAAACAATCTCCTTTTCACCAATTAGAACTGAATCAAGTAGATACTTCTCTGACAACTATACCCAAAACCTAGTAACAGTAACCGCACACCAAATTCTGAACCCAGAACACTGCAGCAATAAACAAAAGTAGCTAGATCACTACTCAAAATATATATGCTACTTCAATAACCTGAAACCAGCGTGCATATGCTTATGTGTTTGGAGAAACCTGCGTATACGCTGTTTTTATTCACTGAACCAGCGTGTATACACGCCTTCGCTTTACTGAACCTGCTTACAAATCTATAAAGGATAATTCACTCTTTCAAATATTCAGACCGAGATTATCAGATTTATAGATCAAGCATGTGCCACATATAAAAGATCAAAATCATACAAAGATACTACCATTCAAGGCTAAAGATTATGACCCATCAATAGAAATTATCCTTCTCTTTGCACTAAGATTCCTCCATTCAGATCCAAATCTGCATCATAACCTCAATCACCAATTTCAAATCTAGCACTTATTAGATATTCAATTAATTCAGATGATCCTTTGCCAAATGATTTCCTTCCTCTTTTATAATCTTGGGACTTTCACAATACCACGATCCAAAACCATAATAAAACAATTACATGGACCCCATACTTGGGATCAACACTTCTGACGAGATACCATGGTCCAAAACCATAGGTTCAAATACCAAGGACTAACTACCACGGACCAAAAGTAAGTTCTCCAACATATACACGCTTTTCCTTGTGTGAAAGCGCGTGTATACACACACGCACCTTTGTAACGTTGTTATAGACATTTTTGGGCACTACAACCCCAATCATAAATGTCCATAAACTAAGGGCTCCCTAAAGGTGTTGTTCCAACCCCTAAAAGAACAAGGTCAACTGATTACAGCATCTCCCAGAAGTTCTCCATGAAAAACTACTCAAAACTGGTCAAAACTGGATCATTTCACCTGCCCCATGGTCAAAGTGTGTTGCATCCCACCTGAATACACACAGTAGGTGCGATGCATGTTGAAAAGCCCTTCTATGGGGTGCGATGGGCAAGAGTGGACAAATGGCAGGGTCAATCTGCAAGGTGGAGGAGCATGGAATCTTCCAGAAACTTCTCCTGTGACACTTGCCTCTCTGCATTTGACCAGGGATGAGTAAGAGATCATCAATCTCCAAGTGGAATCAAGAAATATCAGAGAGAGGACACTAATCAAATCTCAAAAGCTGACTCACTCCCCTTGAAAACATCTATATATGGATCCCTCATCCCAGATATCCAGAGGCTGGAATTTTGTATCTTGTAAGGAGTGTTGTTGGTTTCTTGGTGCAATATCATAGTGTTGGGTGATCTAAGCTTTTCATGAGGTGAAGAAGGGCTTTCTTGCTGAGAGGATGATGTTGGGTCAGAACAATTGGTTGTAATCCTCTTTGCTCTTTCTTGATTATCAATAAAGCTATTCAAGTTTTCCTCCACATTCTTGTATGATTGATGATTTATGCATTTGTGTGGTCAATATATATCTGGTCCTATATTGTTTATGATAATAGATCTACGTTCTTGGATAGTATTATGCTGCTTTGATTCTCCATGTGCTCTGTGAAGCTGGGTAGACAAGGAAGCGAGTAGCAAAGATCTATCAGAAGGGAGAGGAATCGAGCAAGGAACCAAGCGCAAGACAGAGGTTGGTCTCCTTATTCCCCTCTTATCTATTTCTCAGCTCTATTCAGGTGTTTTGCTACCTGTAGTCAGTACACCTCTACTGAAACCCCCTTCCTTGCCATTATTCCGCCTCCATTGTGCAAAGAACTGTAAATGTTTTTATGTATTTTTGAGTCATTTTCAGTTCTCCTTTACAAAGAAGTAGCATAAATGTGCTGTCACTTCTAGATTTGAAAGTGTCGCAAGTGTCGTTTTCAGCCATAGAAGAGAATCTGATTGTTCTTGATAGTCGATTACACTGTTACTCTTGTATTTGATTTGAATTAGTAGTTTTTCAAGTGTCGAAAGCAATTTTTCAATTCCAAATAACAAAGTGTCGTCATTGTCCTCATTTTGTTTTGAAAAGAAACTTGTTAGTAATTGTCGCTTTGAAAAATAATTTAGATTTGCGCTTAGCTTTCTTTTTATCATTCACACATTAAGAAGGCTGAAAACACATACATGCATGTGCATTTGCATTTAGACTGTTTGTTGGTTTGATTTAGGACAATGCATATAGTGTGTGCTCTCTGCTCTTTGTTGAAAGAAAATCATCTCTCTTTCCTTAGTAGCTAGGATTTTCATTGCAAAAAGAAGATTAAACGACTGTTTATCATCTTAGATTGCATTTTAGGAATTGTACATCTACATCACATGGTGAACTTGAAAGGCAAATTTCTTAAGCAAGATTGACCATAAAATAAATTTAATGAATCTAAAAACACTTTGGAACCTAATGCACAACATCTAGAAGTCTAGGCTAGAGACGTATTCCGGTGTCGTAAAGCCTGGTAACTGTTGTTTTCACTGTTGGTTGGGTGATTCCTCTACTTTCAGACGATAAGTGCTAGTACGGACTTGTGCTCCCACGTACCGTCGAGTATATTTTGGGAGACCATAATAGGCTATATACTTTATCCATAGGAAGCCGTGTTTGCCGCCCTATCGATCACAATGCACTGAACAGAGAATTTGGGAAGATTGACTGCCGTACTGTAAAAAGTATTCTGCATTTTTACGATTGGTTTGGTAATCCCTCTGTCTAGATTTCTAGAGTAGTCCCTTTCGTTCCTTTTCAGACTCCTTAATGGAAAAGGTCCATTTGAGCACTTGTCACTTCAGGCTCATTAAAAATTGAAGGTGACTAGAGTCATCTTTTGTTTTTGCTCGACTCTTAAAAATTGAAAAAACAAGTTGTGTCAAAGCATCTAAAATTTATTTTAAACGGAATAAACATCACCTTTCCTATGTTGGTCTTAGGTTGAGAAAAATGGAGTCCACCAACCAAGGAGTTCCCCTTGGAGGAAATCCTAGTCCCTTCTCCTCTTGGGGAGATGTTGGTGCACCCCATATGGCCACATTTTCTCTTCCAAGATTGACAATCGGCTTGCCCGTATGGCTCTTCTCAACTTCTGTCATTCAGAACACCATGACTCCTGAACAATCAAGTCAGCAACTAAATTATACCAGTTACCCCCCAACCCTCTACTTCGTCCAATTCTTCCTCTCCTCCTTCCTCTTCACTTGATGAAGCTGGTAAATCCCAAAATCAAGTAACTGAGAAGAAGAAGGAGAAGAAGAAGAAAGAGAAGAAGAAGAAGGAGCCAAAGGCGAAAATGGGCAACCAAGCATCGTCTAGCGAAAATCCACACACTACATCGACCAGGCCTAAATCGCCATGTGTCATTTGCAAAGGAGACCACTATCATCGAGATTGTCCTTGCATCCCTCGGATCTTAAGGGACTGGTCTCCTCGTTTGCACAATCCAGTGTCATCAACCTCTGACGATCATGTTGAGCATACATCGTCAACTAGTGAAAGTGAAGCCCCTGGACAAAAAGGAAAATATAAATTTCCTTGTAAATTGTGTGAAGGCGATCACGCCGTCCACCGTTGTCCCTTCCTAGACGAAGCTAAAAAAGTTTTGGACGACCATCCGGTTTCACCGTTACGGCTTCCACCTGGATATAAGAAACTCTTGCTGAGTCCGTCACTAGTTGAAAATCCGGCTGACACGCCCTTGTGTTCAGCCGAAGCATCTATCATTGAAGATAAACCATCTGAATCCACACCAGACGAAAGTCAAAAGGTCGAGGCGGTAGTTGACCCGGTCGTGCCTTCAGAGGATCAATCTTCAGATGATACAGTCACCGAAGAGAACAAGAACGACACGTTCAAATTCTCTTCGTAAGCATAGATTTCGATGAACATGGGGTTAGTCTACCCGTTCCTTTACCGCAGGAAGGAAGTTCGTCAGAGTCATATCTGGCCGTCTATTCGGTCCCACCTCCAAGCAACCTGGTTCTTTCCTTTGACTGGAATCTACTAGGCAGACCCCGTTTACCGACTAGTGTACCATTTCGAATCATTGCTCAAATATATAGAATGGTCATGGCTGGTACATAGATGAAGGGGCTTTTGTGAGTATCCTTTTCTCAACTGCTTGGAAAGCACTTGGTTCGCCATCGCTTTTGCTTGAGATGAGAAATCTAACAGGATTTGACAAAGGAACCACTCGCCCATTAGGTATCCTTCCCAATGTGCCAATAACTTTGAGAAGGAAAATCGTTCACATGAACGTAATGGTAGTCTAAGGACCCCTGGATTATAATCTACTCCTTGGACGAGACTATATTTATTGCATGGGAGCCGTCGTCTCCTCACTCTTTAGAGTAATGTGTTTCCCGCACGAAGGAAGAGTGGTCAAGCTCGTAGACCAGCTTTCATTTCCCGATTCACACATAGAAAATAGTCATATACCAACCCTGAATGGTCTCTTCACGCAAGGAATGTCTCATCAATCCCCAGTCCGTCCTCCTGATGAGCGCGAGTGATTCGGAGGACATGACTGAAACCCAGGGGGCATGCACCCTGGTCTGCTTCCACAGGAAAACCTTGGGTATAGTGTAGGTTTCCGTGGAGGATATATGACTAGTGTGACACACCCGTCTGTTTAGGAAAATGGGATTAGGCTGGAATAAGATTCCCACGTCAAGGTTATGTGAGTGGAGGTGTTTGCACCACTCACCTTTGTCTATTTCGGTAGACATCACCGAGGAAGTGTTTTGTCTGTGACATAGATGGAACAATCTTTGGTAACCTGGAAATTTTTCGCTATACCTGGGGGAATGCAAACCTTTTGGCATGCAAGAGAAGAGTGATCATTGATTTTTTAAAGTTATAGGTCCTCTAACCCTTTAAACTCGTAGGATTGGTCATTTCCTAACTTGCATAAAGAAAGGATCCGGAGCAAAGCTTTGTGAGGTGCAAGCTCCACAAAAATGGCATCTTATATGAGACATCCTTATTATATGACTGGATCGAGCAGTTTTAACGTGGAATTCAAGCTCGTTAAAAAATAAACATAAGAAATGAGCAAGTGTTTCCCCTAGCGTTTAAGCTCATTAAAAAATGAAACATTTTCTGGTAAATAACCATCGTGAATGTATTATCATCAACCTTTGAAGCCTTGGTTGTGTTCTCATCATCACCTCCACTCTGTATTGGCTGATCATTCACCTCCACTTGATTGTTTACCCCTTTTGAGGAACAACTGCGAAGAGTGATCCTGTTAGCCATCCTTGTGACACTACCGTGATTGGAAAATTTCAACCCTTACCTGGAATCAGCTGCTACCCAAATCTATCACTCGTTCCTCAAAGACGAGTCTCCTTTAAGCTCTTTTCATCTGACTCATAAAATATGAAAAGATTGCCGAGCCATTGGCCTCTCCAGCTCGTTAAAGTGACCGGAAGTGCTATCCCTCCTTTAGATTTTAATCTTTTTGGACCTGAGGGATTATTACACAAAACGATCGAGCGCTTGTTTTATTTGGCTCGTTAAAATTACTAAAAATTCATCCCTTTTGTATTATTTTATAATTTTTCGGACTTAAGGGATTAGATATGAAAAAGGATTTTTGAAGTTTCCTTTACGTCCCTTTTCAGACTCTCTAAAATTGAAAAGGACAGAGTTATCTTTGTCGTTAAACTCGTTAAAACTGAATAGCGACAAACTTGTCCATAATAGACAAGAACGAGTTTCACTATCGCTAGGCTCGTTAAAACATAGCGATGGGTTTGCCTGAAGGGAAAATTATAGAACAAGCATATGTTATCCTCCTCAAGCTTGAGAAAAATAAAGAGGTATTGGTGAGCAATGACTGGGGAAAAATTGGGAAGAAAACTTGAAGAAGCTTTGTTGGTAGCAAGTCGCTCTTGAACATGACACTTTCACTCCGCATCCGAGTCAGGTTGGGTTGTTCCATTCACTGGTCACATCACCATGGTTCTGTCACACCATCCACATTTGGGGTTAATGCTACCAATCCATCATGTCAGTGTCACCGATATGTTCAAGAGAAGTCGCTCGGAGAATTCACCTATGTCTCACCCACTGCAATACATTTACGCTCCATTCTTTCATGACCGCCACCCCGAACCTTATATCACCAGATCGTTTTCACCTCCATTAAAATCATTTGCTCCGTTTCATGTCATTGATGTGGGATTCACTAAGGCCCTCCTATGATGGATCGCTTCTTGTCGACGTCAGCTCATTATCCAAGAAGTTGGTCTAGGAACAACCCTTTCAGTACTTTGAAGCTTGCATGCCTCAATGGCAAGTTTCTCACTTCCAATGACAGGTTTACATCAATGGCCTTCGACCGAAAGATTTTGCGTGGTGTTCGATGCCAAATCCCTTATTCACACCATGTGAATTGTACTGTAGTACCTTGAGGGTCATCATCGTTATCGGTGATTCCTCTCGTGCCTGTTAAAAGCTTACATCATTGGCTGGTAATCAGGCAATGTATTTCCATGTTCGACTCTAGAACATTTCTCACATGGATCGACTTGTACTTTGAGTGAAGATCGAACGAGATTGAAGACCCTGGATCTAGTTTCATCCATCCGGGCTACGATATATATTTAGGAAAATAGAGACATCAAATGTACATCGTTGCTGCACAGATAATCATCCAATCTAAGGGATGATGGCACTACCAGAATCATCAGTCTACAATCAGACAATTGTCTATCCTATGTACATGAAAATGAATTTATAAATCTGAGCATGGGAATGCCCGCCTCAGCTAGATCATGAAAATATTATGAAGATAATGTATTGTGTTGTATCTTATTACAAGTCACCTTCCAGCTTGAAAAAACTTTGGATCCTCATGATAAAGCATTTCACCCGACATAAAAAAATTAACGACCTCATGCTTTAGGGGGCAACTGTTATAGACATTTTTGGGCACTGCAACCCAAATCATAAATGTCCATAAACTAAGGGTTCCTAAGTCCCTAAAGGTGTTGTTCCAACCCCTAAAAGAACAAGGTCAACTGATTACAACATCTCCCAGAAGTTCTCCTTGAAAAACTACTCAGAACTGGTCAAAACTGGACCATTTCACCTGCCCCATGGTCAAAGTGCATTGCATCCCACCTGAATACACACAGTAGGTGCGATGCATGTTGAAAAGCCCTTCTATGGGGTGCGATGGGTGAGAGTGGACAAATGGCAGGGTCAATTCGCAAGGTGGAGGAGCATGGAATCTTCCAGAAACTTCTCCTGTGACACTTGCCTCTCTACATTCGACCAAGGATGAGTAAGAGATCATCAATCTCCAAGTGGTACCAAGAACTATCAGAGAGAGGACACTAATAAAATCTCAAAAGATGATTCACTCCCCTTGCAAACATCTATATATGGATCACTCATCCCAGAGATCCAGAGGCTGGAATTTTGTAGCTTGTAAGGAAGTGCCGTTGGTTTCTTGGTGCAATATCATAGTGTTGGGTGATCTAAGCTTTTCATGAGGTGAAGAAGGGCTTTCTTGCTGAGAGGATGATGCTGGGTCAGAAAAATTGGTTGTAATCCTCTTTGCTCATTCTTGATTATCAATAAAGCTATTCAAGTTTTCCTCCACATTCTTGTATGATTGATGATTTATGCATTTGTGTGGTCAATATATATCTGGTCCTATATTGTTTATGATAATAGATCTATGTTCTTGGATAGTATTATGTTTCTTTGATTCTCCAGGTGCTCTGTGAAGCTGGGTAGACAAGGAAGTGAGTAGCAAAGATCTATCAGAAGGGAGAGGAATCGAGCAAGGAACCAAGCACAAGACAGAGGTTGGTCTCCTTATTCCCTTCTTATCTATTTCTCATAAAGGAAAGCGAAATTAGTTTTTAGTTTGTTTGTTTCTAAGGTAGCTACTAGCCTTAGTGGGACTAGCAACTCTGCATAGACACTAGTTCTCCTGATAACAAACGTCTAACCCGCGTGTATACGCGGTTTAGTCTAGATGAACCTGCGTATATGTATTTTCCTTCATTCTGAAATCCTATACTGAGATCTGTCACCAAAGAGAGTTGCCATAAAGGAAAACACTTGTGCCATAGCTCCAAACCTATGCCATAATGCCAACAATCTCCCCCTTTGGACTTGATGGCAACCCCAAGATCCTCAAAGTCATTCTCCCCCTTTGTCATCAAGGGCAAAGGGTTGTGCTCCCCCTGAGTACATGCCGAAATCTCTGCCCTGTTGTGCTGACCATGCTCCCCCTGACTGTAGGCAAGCTCTGCAAAAAGATGTTCTTCAAGAAGAATCACGACTTATACATCATAAAAGACCTTCCTATCATCAAAAGACTTAATACATACATCCATCACCCAACCAAGTGGGGATCATCCACCCAACCAAGTGGGGATACATCAAAAATTTACATATGACAACCAAGTACATTACATCTTCATCCCAGGCATAGTGGGGAAACCAAAATAGGCCGTTACATGACCTTGACAGCATAAAAGAGATACATGAAATAGAGACGAAATATCTAGAGCAAGACTTATGAGAGTCACCAATAACTGATATCAGTAGCATCTTTCAATCACCATTCAGATTAGCAACCATGATTTCCTTCTGTTCTCCCTCTGCCTTTGTTCCACCTGAAACCAACAACAACTATGAACTAGAACCAAAAGCTTCTAAGATAATGCCAACAATGCATCATTAGAAGTTTATCTGCTCCCCCTGAACGTGTGCCAGATTGCCTCTCTCAGACCCATATCATACTATCTTCAACCAGAGCTTGTCCCTACTGATATCCATCAAGCCTCCATATACTCTACTGTCTCTGCACAAACCGGCGTATGTACGTGGATCCTCCTTAGGAAACTTGCGTACACCCATTTTTCTCTAAAACAGACAAGTTTTAACAGCAAGATGATGCATCAACTACTCCCAGCTTCTGTCTGAGGTATTCAAAAGTTTCCCTGGGTAGTGGTTTGGTGAGTATATCAGCAACTTGTTCCTTAGAGGGAACATACTCGAGCTTGACCTTTTGTTCCAGCACTTATTCCCGGAGAAAATGATATTTGATAGGTATGTGCTTGGTCTTTGAATGCATGACTGGGTTCTTTGAAATTCTCATTGCAGTTGTATTATCACATGAGATGGAGATAGGTGGAGTACAAGTGATTTGAAAATCCTGCAAGGTTTGCATCATCCAAAGGAGTTGAGTGCAACAAGATGCAGCAGCCACATATTCCGCTTCAGCTGTAGATAAAGCAATCAAACTCTGTTTCTTGCTAAACCAAGATACTAATATAGAACCCATAAAGAATGCACCACCACTTGTGCTCTTTCTGTCATCCATGCTTCCAGCCCAATCTGCATTTGTATAAGCATGAAGAGTGAGATTTGTATCTCTAGGATACCATAAGCCACAGTTTTGAGTTCCTTGGAGATACTTGAGAATTTTCTTCACTGCCTGAAGATGAGTTTCTTTTGGATTTTCCTGAAATCTTCCAACTATTCCCACTGCATGCATGATGTCTGGTCAGGTACCTGTCAAATAAAGCAGACTTCCAATCATGGATCTATAGGTTGATTGATGCACTGCTGCTGATTTATCATTTGCACTGAGGCTACATCGTGTAACCATAGGGGTAAATACTAGTTTTGCATCTTCCATGCCATATTTCTTCAAGATCTACTTGAGATACTTAGTTTGAGACAAAAAGATACCACCTTCATTGTTTTTGGATTTGCAATCCAAGAAAATATGTCAGTTCTCAAAGCAAAGACATTTCGAATTCTTTCTGCATCACCAAGGCAAATATTTGACTCATAGCTTCTTCATTGCTGCCAAAGATAATATCACCTACATACACAACAAGTATTAGCAATTTGTCATTTTCAGTTTTTATATAAAGATTGCTATCTGCTGATCCTTTTGAAAAACCTTGTTGATGAATATATTTGTCAAAACGATAGTATCAAGCCCTTGGAGCATGTTTAATATCATAGAGATCCTTTTTTAGTCTGCATACAAGATTTGGATCATTCCCAAGAATGAAACCATCTGGTTTCTCAATGTACACTTCTTCTTCCAAGTCTCCATTCAAAAAGGATGATTTCACGTCCATTTGAAATACTTTAAACTTCTGAAAGCTAGAGAGAGAAAGGAACATTCTGATGGCCTCAAGTCTAGCAACAGGAGCAAAGGTTTCTTCAAAGTCTATTCCTTCTTGTTGAGCATACGCTTTACAGACAAGTCTGGCCTTGTTTCTAATCACTTCCCCATTTTCATTCAACTTGTTTTTAAAGTCCATTTCGTCCCTATGACTTTCTTATCTTTTGGTCTAGGAACCAACTCCCAAGTGTTATTCTTTTTTATCTGCTCAAGTTATTCATCCATTGCCTTGACCTAGCATTCATCTTTGCATGCCTCTTTTACATTTTGTGGTTCAGTGGAGGGAGCAAAGCCAAATAGCTTGAGGCTTCTGCAATTGTTCTTCTTCTTTGTATACCTGCCTCATTTTGCCCCAAAATTTGAGATTCTGGATGATTCTTCTGAACGTACCTAGATGGAGTCTTATCTTCTATCCTTATCTATTCTTCTGGTTCCTCTTGAGCTTCTTCTTCATCATAGTTCTGATTTGATGTTGAAGGATAGTCCTCATCATCTTCGAGATCTTCAGAATTCACTTGCCTAGGAATGTTTCCTTCTTCATCAACCACTACATCAATGCTGTCAACAATTCTTCCAAGTATTTTGTTGTAACACTTATATGCTTTGATGTGGGGAGAATAACCAAGGAGAATGCCTTCAGTTGCTCTAGGTTCAAACTTGCCAAGATTTTCATCATTATTTTTAATATAGCATTTGCTTCCAAAAATTTTGAAATGTTTTACCAAAGGAGTGTCACCATACCAGAGCTCATGAGGAGTTTGAGTGCTGTTCACCCAGACATTTGTCTTGTTGAGAATAACATCTATAGCAAATTCAGCTTCACCCCAGAAAGTTGCGGGAGTTCCAGACTCATCAAGCATTGCACGAGCCATTTGTTTAACTATTCTGTTCATCCTTTCCACTACTCCATTTTGCCGAGGAGTCCTAGCTATAGAGAATTCCCTTCTTATTCCATGTTCTTCACAAAAATAAAAAAATTCATTTGAGGTAAATTCTCCTCCTCGATTCGACCTGAAGCATTTGATTTTGAGATCTGATTCTTTCTCCACCAAGGCTTTGAATGATTTGAATTTTTCAAAAGCTTCGTCTTTGTGCTTCATAAGTCCTATCCAAAACATCTTGGAATTGTCATCAATGAATAATATAAAGTATTCTTCTCCTCGAGGTGACCTTTTCTTAGTTGGTCCACATACATCAGTATGGACAAGTTCAAGCGGCCTTCTGGCTGATCCTTCCTTCTCAGGGAAGTTAGTTCTAGTTTGCTTACCAAACTGACATGATTTACATATTGTATTGTCTGGGATTCTGATGTCTAGAAGACAACGAACTGCCTGGTATTTGCATGCTTTCCTTATCTGTGAGAAATTAAGATGCCCCAATCTTTTGTGCCATATCCAGTGTTGATCATTCTTTCTCAGATAGCATTGATGTTGTCCTTCTTTGAATATGTATAAATTATTTGGAGTCCTTACGCCTTTGATCACTTTTTTTCCTGTATCAAGATCACAAACACTACATCCATTTGATCGAAATATTACCTCAGTTCCTTGATCACACATCTGGCTGACACTTAATAGATTATGCTTTAAGGCATCAACATACATGACATTTCCAGCTTTGACCCTTTCTTTCAACTGAGCAGATACTTTACCTTTTATGAGAGCAGGGGTGTCATTTCCAAACGAAACCTTCTTCTCCTTCTCTAAGGCACTATACGACTGAAGTTTTTCTTTATCACCTGTCATATGTTTCGAACATCCACTATCGATGTACCATTGATTTTCTTGCCCTTCCGCATATAAGGCTATACCACATCTTTTTGGTTGTGTTTCTTTGATTCTCCATGATTTGGAACTTGACGCTTGCTCCTTCTGAGTTTTCTACCGAAACCTGCTCCTACGTTTAGAATGTTCATGACCGAAATTGTTACAAATAGAACATTCTATTTCATTTTCAAGAGCAGAGAAGTGGTTGTAGGTCCTTTTCATGATCCCAGTCATACTCCTCTATTTATGAGCTTCTCTAGTCATGATTTTGTTATAGGCAACACATTGAGCTGCTTTGTGACCAAAGTTATGACATGAAAAACATTGGCCATTGAAGAAACTCATGTGATTATCAAATCTACCAGCCAAATGATTGTAGTTCCTATTGACATCCATTCTTGAGGGAAATTGAGAAGGTTTTACCTGTGGCTGGTTGTAGCTTCTGGTTTTCCTTAAATTAGATTGCCCTTGATTTACCTGGTATTCTTTGTTCATTCTTGAGGTAAATTGTCCCTGATTTACCTGGTGATTTCCATTGGGTCTTTGTTCACTTCTCCTTGTAGCATCAAGATAACTCTTGGAGGTAGATGGTTTCTGTGCTTGAGTTGTTTCTTCATTATATCCCAGACCTGTCTTGATTAGTAGATAGCATTGCACTTTGATAATCTCATCTAACGTGTCAGATCCTTTAACAAATCTAAGATTAAGAGCTTTTGCTTTCTCAGTCTCTTTTCTCAGTCCCACAATTTCACATTCTAACTTTTCATGATGTTTTTCCTTTTTAGCAAGTTGGAATTGTAGAGTATCTATGATCACATTCTTCTCTTCTTAACCAATTTTGAGTCTATAAATCTCTTCATAAATACTTTCTTCATCTATAGCATCCACAAAATCATCATCTTCAAAAGCCATTAAAAGTTTATACTTGTTACCTTGTTCATCTTCGTCACTATTTAAAAGTCCATCACTATCTTCATGAGTGTAATAGCTTTTCTTATTTACATTCTGTTTCTTGTTCCATCTAACAGGTTCCTTCCCCTTGTCAATCTTATCCTTATGAGGACATTTGGCAGTATAGTGATCGACTCTTCCACAAGCAAAGCATTTGAAAGGTAACTTACCTCTGAATCTTCCAGCACCCCGTTGAAGGTCCTTGACAAATTTTGATTCCTCCTCTTCTTTTGAAACGTGTCCTGACTCATAGTAATCTCCTTTGCCTGAAGCCTTGAAAGCATCTTCTCTTCTATTTGATGATCCTCCTTTCCTCATTTCATAAGCAGTCAGAATTTCGTGCAGCTGTGACATGGTAAGGTTTCGTAGATTCTCTTTTTCTTCTATTGCAGAAACTTTAGATTCAAACCTAGGGGACAAAGATCTTAGAACTTTTTCAACCACAACAACCTCTTTTATTTCTTCACCCAAGTTTTTCATACAATTAACAATCTCATCTACACAAAGGAAATAGTTAGCCACACTTTCATCATTGTGCATTATGAGATTTTCATACTAAATTCTGAGGGTTTTAAGTTTTGCTCGCTTTACCTGGTCATCTCCTTCATAGCTCAGAATAATCTTGTCCCATATTTCTTTTGCAGATTTATACTGCATAACCTTGATGAATTCTAATTGAGATAGACATCCTAATAGAGTATTGATAGCCTTTGCATTTGTTTCATATTGCTTCTTACCAGTCGGATTTGTAGGAGTTGCTGAAGGAGAAGTGTACCCTATATCTATGATATCCCAGACTTCAGTACCAAGAGATTGAAGATAGGCTGTAACTCTTACATTCCAATAGATGAAGTTGGTCCCATCAAAAATTGGTGGCCTACTTGATGCTTCTCTCTCGTAGTTGCTCATGATGATGGATATTCCTTCAAGCAATCAAGCTTCTTCAGAAGGACCTGCTCTGATACCAATTGTTGGAAATAATACAGAGAGGGGGGGGTGAATCAGTATTATCAAGTCACTTATTTTATTTTTTAAACCTAGATCATATACGCTACTTCAGATAGATAAAACTGCGTATATACGCAACTACAGAGAAGGAAACCCATGTATGCAATGCAAACTTATAATTTAATTCATCTTACTGATGTTGATTATTAATCTGTGTATTAGGATCAAATAAACAGTAACCAGAAATAGTAAAACAGATCTGAAGATAATCACACACACAAGAACACAAGATATAAGGTGGAAACCCAATGTGGGTGAAAACCACCTGCTGCAATTCGTCTCTATCTTCTTTTAATTAGAATCTTCTTTTTACAATGTACTGGTGTAGTCCTTTACCAGTACGCAGGCTGCAACTTGCAGAGAGATACAACCCTCCCTCGTTCTCCAGCTTCTCCTGGAAGGGATCTACAAACCCCTTAGCTCTTGCACTAACCAAGATACTAGTACATAGGTGCTGGCCTACAAAAGGCTACAACTTCTCTTTCTTCCAGGGACGACATTTCATAAATTTTTAGACTGTATCCATGAACATCAATCGATCATCAAGAATTTCTGCATCAAACAATCTCCTTTTCACCAATTAGAACTGAATCAAGTAGATACTTCTTTGACAGTTGTACCCAAAACATAGTAACAGTAACCACACACCAAATTCTGAACCCAGAACACTGCAGCAATAAACAGAAGTATCTAGATCACAACTCAAAAGATATACGCTAATTGAATAACCTGACACCTGTTTGCATACACTTCTGTGTTTGAGAAACCTGCGTATACGCTGTTTTTATTCACTGAACCAACGTGTATATGCGCCTTCGCTTTACTGAACCTGTGTACAGATCTATAAAGTATAATTCACTCTTTCAAATATTCAGACCTAGATTATCAGATTTACAGATCAAGCATGCGCCACATATAGAAGATCAAAATCATACAAAGATACTACCATTCAAGGCTAAAGATTATGACCCATCAATAGAACTTATCCTTCTCTTTGTGCTAAGGTTCCTCCTTCATTCAGATCCAGATCTGCACCATAACCTCAATCACCAATTTCAGATCTAGCACTTATTGGATATTCAATTAATTTAGATGATCCTTTGCCAAATGATCTCCTTCCTCTTTTATAGTCTTAGGCCTTTCACAATACCACGGTCCAAAACCATAATAAAACAATACCATGGACCCAATACTTGGGATCAACACTTCTGACGAGATACCATTGTCCAAAACCATAGGTTCAAATACCAAGGACTAACTACCACAAACCAAAAGTAAGTTCTCTAACATATACATGATTTTCCTTGCATGAAAGTGTGTGTATATGCACACTCGCCTTTGTAACGTCTAACCCACGTGTATACATGGTTTAGTCTAGATGAATCTCCGTATATGTCTTTTCTTTCATTCTGAAAGCCTATACTGAGATCTGTCACCAAAGAGAGTTTCCATCAAGGACAACACTTGTGCCATAGCTCTAAACCTGTGCCATGATGCCAACAAGATGTTCATGCTCCCCCTGACTATAAGCAAAGTCTGCAAAAAGAAGTTATACAAAAAGAACACGACTCTATACCAAAGACTCATACATACATCCATCTCCCAACCAAGTGGGGATATACCAGAATTGACCCATCTACCCAACCAAGTGGGGATACATTAGAATTTTATATAAGTACATTACATTATTCATTCCAGACATAGTGGGGAAACCAACATAGGCCATTACATGACCTTGATAAGAAAAGATATACATGACATAGAGACGAAATATTTAAAAATAATTCTATGAAAGTCATCAGCAGCATCTGTCAATCATAATTCAGATCAGCAACCATGTTCTCCTTCTGCACCTGTTCCATCAGAAATCAAACCAACATATACGCGACTGTATCCACAGAAATAGGCGTATATATGCGGCTGTTCTTCATACAACTCACGTATAACCACTTCCTGATCAACAACCTGTAAATGTCTTGTAACAAGGTATGTCTGCATATAGATATCAACTCGTCCTTTTAAACATCATCATAAAATCATTCACATTATATCATATGTGAAAAACATAGTCATCTCATCATCAAGATCTGCATGACCATCCATGTAACATCACACGGGAATCAATCAACATATGTGAGTATCAACTTATCATCATATGGGTAAGAACTCATCATATCTCCAACAATGCAATTGCATGTATCCATCATATTGTATATAGCACTACTTATCTAGAACTTAAGACAAGACTTCTTGATATAATCAACAACAACAATCCTCATCCACATGAGCGCCAAGAATTATGGGAAGCCTGCATCATAATTGTATTATATTATCTTTATGCATATGATGACAACAACATATGAGTAACTCATCATCAAGTAAAGAAGATGTGTATTCAAGCTTTATACTTCTCCTTATCCTTATGAAGATCACCATGTAAACACCATATATGCATCATCAGAGAATCAACCACAAATATGATTTGAACATCAACTATGTAACCCCAAGAATCATATGAGATTTATCATGGATAACTCATAACCATATCATAGCACGATATATCATTTAGCATCATCACCAAGGATTACTAACCATAATGCCAACAATGCATTATTCAAAACATAAACTCCCCCTGAACCTATGCCATCCGTTTACTGCCAGATCTGATCATGCATATATTAGCAAGAAGTATCACGACATCATCATCATCAGGTTAGGATCAAAAACACTTCTAAACATCTTATGAGTATCAAGACATTTCCACACATTATTAGAAGATTGTAAACATTATCAGCTAGAGCAAATAATGGACTGAATCATATCAGACCCTTTTTCTGAGCCTATCCCTTCTGCTTTTCCTCAGACTAACATATATGCGATTGTGCAGTCACTAACTCGCGTATATACGTGATTTCCCTTTATGAAACTTGCGTATATGATTTAGGGCACTGAAGTTGTACACTTTCAACTCCCCTTGAGTCTGTTATGTCTGTGTTATGCTGTGTCTGAGTATATTGTGCGGTGGCACATCTTTCTGACTAAACTTCCTTCTTCTTCCATATCTTCAAGCGAGATGATGTTTTCTCCTTTTAGTGTGGTGCTCGTACCTTGTTCCTGCATTTCTTTTCTATATGTCCAAGCTTGTTACATGCATAACATCTCATATGTTTTATATTCCTTCTGTAGCAATCAACAGCTTTGTGACCAAACATCTTGCAAGGAAAACAATATCCCTTAAAGTATCTAGAACGTGATGTTCTTTCTGTGTAATGGTCTTGAACCCTTCTACTTCTCCATCTGGCTGCGACATGTCCAAGATTATGATAGACATAACATTCAACATTATTCATTGGAGGAGTAAAAGAATTTCTTTCCTTCGTTGTTGATGGTGTTGACCTCTAATCTCCTTGTTGAGCATTTCAGATTTTGCATTAGATTCCCTTATCTTACTTTGTGAACTAGATTCTTCTTCAACAGATTCATGAAAACCAAGAACAACTTTGATAGCAGGAAATCTTTGACCACTAAGAATATCATCCAAGATCTTAGTACTATCGTGAAATCGTAAGAGCTTATCCTTTTCTTCTAGTTTTTATTTTAGAATATTTACCCCAACCGGGAGATGCTCTTCCTTTTCATGATATTGCTTCTTCATGTTTTCTTCAGCTTTTCTTCCTTCTTCTAACTGATGTCTTATTTCAAGAACTTCATTTTCTTGTTTTTCAAGAGCTTGGAGTAGATCTTTATTCTGCTTCTTTGATTCTTCAATATCTTCCTTTAGTGAGAGGATCGTAGCTTCAAGCCTTTCATAATAACTAGATCTATCTCTGAGTTTCTTGATTGTTGTGCTCCTTTCATTGACTTCGTTTCTTAATGAGGTCACTTCATCCTGCAAATTTTGATATTGAATTACCTTGTCCCTAAATACCTTCCTTACCTTGTTTCCTTCCTCTAGTTGAGCTTTTAGTTTGGTAGATTCTTGTTTGAAGGCACATTCCCTTTTGTGTTGGAAATAATACTGAGAGGGGGGGGTGAATCAGTATTATCAGATCAATCAAACTTTTCAATGCTCAGAAACATATACGCTACTTCAGTTAGGTGAACCAGCGTGTACACGCTACTGTGATTAAGTAAAACAACGTATAAGAAGAAAACTCATAATTTAGTTAGCTTATTCTTCAGTTAAGTTCATCAGGACATTATTCACCACATTAACAGTAAGCAAGTGCAGTATAACAGAACAGATCAAAAACCACACACATGAACACCAAGATATAAGGTGGAAACCCAATGTGGGTGAAAACCACCTGCTGCAAGTTGTCTCTATCTTTCTTTAATAAGAAACTTCAGTTTACAATATTTTGTACTGGTGCAGCCTTGTACCAGTACGCAGGCTACAACCTGCAGAAGGCTACAACCTTCTCTCGTTCTCCAAACTTCCTTGGAAGGGAGCTCCAACCCCCTTTGCTCTTGTACTAGCCAAGATACTAGTACGTAGGTGCTGACCTACAATCTTCCTTCTTTCAGGTATCACTTTTCATACATTTTCAGACTTGGATATTCCTGAAGCACAACATTACAATCTGAAGACCACAATTCATTCAATTTCCACAATAGATCATTGAAGCATAAAAAAACCAAACTTTGAATCACTGAACCACTGAACCCTGTCAATCACCAGTTACCAGAACACAGAGCAGACTACAGAACTCTGCAATAACAGTCAGACCCCACTGTAAACCCAAAATCAAGCTTCAAAATATATACGCTACTTCAATGAGCAAAACCCGCGTATACACGCGCTTTTACCGAAGCCAACCTGCGTACAGATCTAAAAATAAACTTTCTCAATTTGCAGCTGTACCAGACATTAGTTAGACCCAGAACGTAACATTGCGACAATATGCAGATCTAGAAATACGCATAATCAACCATATCATGATAGTGCATTTCAAACCATTAGATCCGATCTATCCTTAGATCTAGTCTTCCATCAACCAATGTGATCTCTCCTTGGCTTAGATCAAGCAACCCAGAACCTGCATATCAGATCTCTTTCTCTCTTAGATATTCAAGCCTTGTCAAAAAGATGATGTTGCCTAATGATCTTCTTCTCCTTATATAGTCTTAGGCCTAGCTCAATACCAAGAGCCAAAACCATAGTAACACAATACCATCAACTTCAAAACTAGGGATCGACACGCCCGTCGAGATACAATGGTCCGAAATCATAGGCACAACTTCCAAGGACTAACCACCATGGACCAAAGATACTTTTCCACATACACGCGCTTTTTCTGAATCCAACTAGCGTGTACACGCGACTTGGGCTTAACGAACATGCGTATATGAACTTCCTTGGCATGCTGTACTAAGATCTGTCTTCTGATTAAGTTGCCATCACCTGTACCAACCTCTGAGCACCTGTACCATCCTCTGAGTGAGTTGCCATCAAGGACAACACTTGAATCATAATGCCAACAATCTCCCCCTTTGGACTTGATGGCAACCACCACACCAAGTCACTCTCCCCCTTTGACATCAAGGGCAAAGGGCTGTGCTCCCCCTGAGGACATGCTGATACCTCTGCTTGGCTGAGCTGACTCGTGCTCCCCCTGACAGTAGGCCAGATCTGCAAAAGATGTTCTTCAACAAGAACCAAGACTTATACATCATAAGGGACCGTCCTATCACCAAAAGACTCAATACATACATCCATACTCCCTACCAAGAGGGGACATATCAGAAACAACCAATTATATTACAGCATTCATCCCAGGCATAGTGGGGAAACCAACATAGGCCGTTACATGACCTTGACACCATAAAAGAGATATGACAAGAGAGATACATGACATAGAGACAACAGATCTAGACCAAGACTTAGGAAAGGCACCAGCAGCATCTGATAAACATCTTGTTAGATCAGCAACCAGGATTTCTTTCTGAGCTCCTTCTCCTGAAACCAACAACCAAAACATCTGAATGCCAACAATGCTTTATGAGACTTTTAAGCTGCTCCCCCTGAACCTGTGCCTGTTGCACTCCCTGAAACTGTGCCTGAAGAATTCTGACATTCCCATTGCTGTTCAGAACTTCAGAGTTTTCCCTTGCTGTTCAGAGCTTCATATACGCGATTTCTCCTGTATAAAACAGCGTATGTACGCGGATATTCTTTCTGCAACAAGCGTCCAGCATACACGCGACTTACCCAGCATGAATCCGCGTATATACGCGCATATCCCTTCCGTAACCTGCGTATACCAACTTTTCTGTAGAACAAACAAACTTCAACAACAGGATGTAGCATCAACTACTCCCAGCTTTTGTCTGAGATATTCAAAAGTTTCCCTGGGCAGTGGCTTTGTGAGAATATCAGCAACTTGCTCCTTAGAAGGAACATACTCCAACTTGACCTTCTGCTCAAGCACTTGTTCCCGAAGAAAATGGTACTTGATTGGTATGTGCTTGGTCTTTGAGTGCATGACTGGATTCTTTGAAATGCTGATTGCACTTGTATTATCACATAAGATAGAGACAGGTGGAGTGCAAGTGATTTGAAAGTCCTGCAAGGTCTGCATCATCCAAAGAAGTTGTGTGCAACAAGATGCTGCAGCCACATATTCTGCTTCAGCTGTAGATAAGGCAATCGAACTTTGTTTCTTGCTGAACCAAGATACTAATCTGGAACCCATGAAGAAAGCACCTCCACTTGTGCTTTTCCTATCATCCACACTTCCAGCCCAATCTGCATCTGTGTAAGCATGAAGAGTGAGATCTGTATTTCTAGGATACCATAAGCCATAGTTTTGGGTCCCTTGAAGATATTTGAAGATTCTTTTGACTGCCTGAAGATGAGTTTCCTTTGGGTTGGCTTGAAATCTTCCAACCATTCCTACTGCATGTGTAATATCTGGTCGAGTACCTGTCAAATAAAGCAAACTCCCAATCATGGATCTATAAGTGGGTTGGTGAACTGCTGCTGATTCATCATTTGCACTGAGGCTGCATCCTGTAACCATGGGTGTACATACTGGCTTTGACTCTTCCATGCCATACTTCTTCAAGATCTGCTTGAGGTATTTGGTTTGAGACAAGAAGATACCTCCTTCATTTTGTTGGATTTGCAATCCAAGAAAATATGTCAATTCTCCAAGAAGTGACATTTCGAATTCTTTCTGCATAACCAAGGCAAAGTTTTGACTCATAGTCTCTTCATTGCTGCCAAAAATAATATCATCTACATAAACAACAAGAATTAGCAATTTGTTATTTTCAACTTTTATATAGAGATTGCTATCTGCTGATCCTTTTGAAAAGCCTTGTTGGTGAAGATATTTGTCCAACCGATAGTACCAAGCCCTTGGAGCTTGTTTGAGCCCATAGAGTGCCTTTTTCAATCTGCATACAAGGTTTGGATCATTCCCAAGAATGAACCCATCTGGCTGCTCAATATATACTTCTTCTTCTAAGTCTCCATTCAGGAAGGCTGATTTCACGTCCATTTGAAATACCTTGAAGTTTTGAAAGCTTGAGAGAGCAAGGAACATTCGGATGGCCTCTAGTCTTGCCACAGGAGCAAAGGTCTCTTCAAAATCTATTCCTTCTTGCTGTGCATACCCTTTACAAACAAGTCTGGCCTTGTTTCTAATTACTTCTCCATTTTCATTTAATTTATTCTTGAAGACCCATTTTGTTCCTATTACATTCTTATCTTTTGGTCTAGGAACTAATTCCCAAGTGTTGTTCCTTTCGATTTGCTCAAGTTCTTCATCCATTGCTTTGACCCAACATTCATCTTTGCATGCTTCTTTCACATTTTGTGGTTCAATGGAGGAGAGTAGAGCCAAGTAGCTTGAAGCTTCTGCAAGTGTCCTTCTTGTTTGTACTCCTGCTTCTTTCTGCCCCACAATCTGAGTTTCTGGATGATTCTTTTGGACATATCTGGATGGAGTCTTCTCTTCTATTCTTGTCTGCTCCTCTGGTTCTTCTTGAGATTCTTCTTCTTCTTGAGGTTCTTCTTCTTCATCATTTCGCCTTTGAGAGTAACCTTCATCTTCTTCAATGTCTTCATGATGAACTTGCCTAGGAATATATCCCTTCTCATCAACCACTATATCAATACTGTCAACAATTCTGCCAAGTCTTTTATTGTAGCACTTGTATGCTTTGCTATGTGGAGAATAACCAAGAAGAATGCCCTCATCTGCTCTAGGTTCAAGTTTGCCAAGTTGCTCATCAGTATTCTTAATATAACATTTGCTCCCAAAGATTTTGAAATGCTTCACGGAAGGAGTTTTACCACTCCAAAGCTCATGAGGTGTTTGAGTGCTGTTTACTCGGACATTTGTTTTGTTAAGAATGATAACAGCAGCATGTGCAGCTTCACCCCAGAAGGTTGCAGGAGTACCTGATTCATCGAGCATAGCACGAGCCATTTGTTGGATAGTTCTGTTCATTCTTTCCACAACCCCATTTTGCTGAGGAGTTCTAGCTGTAGAGAATTCTCTTCTTATCCCATGTTCATCGCAGAAATCGAAAAATTCATTTGATGTGAACTCCCCACCTCTGTCAGATCTGAGGCACTTAATTTTGTGTCCTGATTCATTTTCAGCCAATGCTTTGAAGGATTTGAATTTTTCGAATGCTTCATCTTTGTGCTTCATAAGCCCTAACCAAACAAACCTTGAGAAATCATCAATGAATAATATCAGATATTCTTCTCCTCGAGGTGTCCTTTTCCTAAATGGACCACATACATCTGTATGGACTAGCTCAAGAGGCAAGCTAGCTGATCCTTCCTTCTCTGGAAAGTTAGTTCTGGTTTGCTTTCCAAACTGACAAGATTTGCATATGGTGTTGTCTGGAATTTTGATATCTGGAAGATCGCGAACTGCCTGATATTTGCATGCTTTTCTTATTTGTGAGAAGCTTAGATGTCCCAACCTTCGATGCCATAACCAGTGCTCTTCATCCTTGCTAAGATAGCATTGTTGTTGTCCTTCTTCAAATATGTACAGATTATTTGGAGTTCTTTTGCCTTTGAGAACTGTTTTACCTGTATCAAGATCACGAACAAGACATCCATTCGATCTGAAAATAACCTCGGTTTTTTGATCACACATCTGGCTGACACTTAGTAGATTATGCTTCAATCCATCAACATACAAAACATTTCCAGCCTTGACCTTTTCTTTCAAAGGAGCAATACCTTTTCCTTTTATAGTTGCAGGAGTATCATTTCCAAAAGAAACTTTCTTTCCCTTTTCTAAAGTAGAATAAGATTCAAGTTTTTCTTTATCACCTGTCATATGTTTCGAACATCCACTGTCAATGTACCATAGATTTTCCTGTCCTTCTGCATAAAATGCTATCCCACATCTTTCTGTTTGAGGTTCCTTTATTCTCCATGTTTTGGTGCTTGTGGCTTGTTCCTTTTTCTCCTGAAACCTGCTCCTGCATTCAGAGTCTTTATGACCAAAATTATTGCAAATAGAACATTCAACTTCATTTTCAAGAACCGAAAAGTTGTTATAGGTCCTTTTTGTAATCCCTGTCATACTTCTTTGTTTTTGAGCTTCCCTAGTCATGATTGTTTTATATGCCACACATTGAGCTGCTCTGTGACCAAAGTTGTGGCAAGAAAAGCATTGTCCATTGAAGAAGCTTCTGCGGTTATTGAATCTACCAGCCAACTGATTGTAATTTCTATTTTCATCTATTCTTGAGCCAAACTGAGAAGATTTTACCTGTGGTTGGTTGTAGCTTTTGTTCATCCTTAAGGAGGATTGTCCCTGATAGTTTCTGTTTGTAATTCGTCCCTGCTTTACCTGATTATCTTCATTGTTCTTCCGCTCATTTCTTCTTGCTGCATCAAGATAACTTTTTGAGGTGGATGCTTGAGAGGTTTCTCCATTATAGCCCAAACCTGTCTTGTTTAGAGGAGACCGCTGCACACTGATAATCTCATCCAAAGTTTCAGATCCTTTGACAAATTTAAGATTAATAGCTTTTGTTTTCTCAATTTCTTTTCTGAGACCAACAATTTCACCTTCTAGTTTTTCAAGATATTTTTCCTTTTCATCAATTTGAAATTGCAAAGTATCAATGATCACATTCTTTTCTTCTATGCCTCTCTTGAGTCTAGTGATTTCATTATAGAGATTATCCACATCTACAGCATCCTCATAATCATCATCTTCAAATGCCATTAACAGCTTATATTTATTACCTTGTTCATCTTCATCACTGTTTGATAAGCCATCACTATCTTCATGGGTGTAGTAGCTTTTCTTATTTGCACTTTGTTTCTTGTTCCATCTAGCAGGTTCTTTTCCTTTATCTTTATAAGGGCATTTTGCAGCATAATGACCTACTCTCCCACAAGCAAAGCATTTGAAAGGTAGCTTACCTCTGAACCTTCCAGAACCCCTTTGAAGATTTCTGACAAAATTTGATTCTTCTTCCTCTTCTTCTGGAACATGGCTTGCTTCATAGTAATCTTCTTTTCCTGATGCCTTAAAAGCAGCTTCCCTTCTGTCAGATGGACCTCCCTTTCTCATTTCATAAGCGGTTAGAATTCCATGTAGCTGAGACATAGTGAGAACACGGAGATTTTCTTTTTCTTCTATTGCAGATACTTTAGATTCAAACTTGGGGGATAATGATCTTAGAATCTTTTGAACTACTATAGTTTCTCTTATTTCTTCACCCAAATTTTTCATACAATTAACAATCTCATCTACCCGAAGAAAATAATTAGCCACACTTTCATCATTATACATCTTGAGAGTCTCATATTGAATCCTGAGAGTTTGAAGTTTAGCTTGCTTTACCTGTTCATCTCCTTCATAGCTAGTGATCATTTTGTCCCATATTTCTTTTGCTGATTTGAAGTGCATGACCTTCATGAATTCTGTTTGAGATATACTTCCTAATAGAGTACTGACTGCTTTTGCATTTGTTTCATACTTCTTTTTCTCAGCTGGATCTGTAGGAGTAGCTGAAGGAAAAGCATAGCCTGTTTCTACAATGTTCCAAACTTCTGTACCAAGAGATTGAAGATATGCAGTAACTCTTACCTTCCAATAATTGAAATTTGTCCCATCAAAAATCGGTGGCCTGATTGATGCTTCTTTCTCGTAGCTGCTCATGATGAATGATCTACCTTCAAGCGATCAAGCTTCTCTGAAGGACCTGCTCTGATACCAATTGTTGGAAATAATACTGAGAGGGGGGGGGGTGAATCAGTATTATCAGATCAATCAAACTTTTCAATGCTCAGAAACATATACGCTACTTCAGTTAGGTGAACCAGCGTGTACACGCTACTGTGATTAAGTAAAACAGCGTATAAGAAGAAAACTCATAATTTAGTTAGCTTATTCTTCAGTTAAGTTCATCAGGACATTATTCACCACATTAACAGTAAGCAGGTGCAGTATAACAGAACAGATCAAAAACCACACACATGAACACCAAGATATAAGGTGGAAACCCAATGTGGGTGAAAACCACCTGCTGCAAGTTGTCTCTATCTTTCTTTAATAAGAAACTTCAGTTTACAATATTTTGTACTGGTGCAGCCTTGTACCAGTACGCAGGCTACAACCTGCAGAAGGCTACAACCTTCTCTCGTTCTCCAAACTTCCTTGGAAGGGAGCTCCAACCCCCTTTGCTCTTGTACTAGCCAAGATACTAGTACGTAGGTGCTGACCTACAATCTTCCTTCTTTCAGGTATCACTTTTCATACATTTTCAGACTTGGATATTCCTGAAGCACAACATTACAATCTGAAGACCACAATTCATTCAATTTCCACAATAGATCATTGAAGCACAAAACAACCAAACTTTGAATCACTGAACCACTGAACCCTGTCAATCACCAGTTACCAGAACACAGAGCAGACTACAGAACTCTGCAATAACAGTCAGACCCCACTGTAAACCCAAAATCAAGCTTCAAAATATATACGCTACTTCAATGAGCAAAACCCGCGTATACACGCGCTTTTACCGAAGCCAACCTGCGTACAGATCTAAAAATAAACTTTCTCAATTTGCAGCTGTACCAGACATTAGTTAGACCCAGAACGTAACATTGCGACAATATGCAGATCTAGAAATACGCATAATCAACCATATCATGATAGTGCATTTCAAACCATTAGATCCGATCTATCCTTAGATCTAGTCTTCCATCAACCAATGTGATCTCTCCTTGGCTTAGATCAAGCAACCCAGAACCTGCATATCAGATCTCTTTCTCTCTTAGATATTCAAGCCTTGTCAAAAAGATGATGTTGCCTAATGATCTTCTTCTCCTTATATAGTCTTAGGCCTAGCTCAATACCAAGAGCCAAAACCATAGTAACACAATACCATCAACTTCAAAACTAGGGATCGACACGCCCGTCGAGATACAATGGTCCGAAATCATAGGCACAACTTCCAAGGACTAACCACCATGGACCAAAGATACTTTTCCACATACACGCGCTTTTTCTGAATCCAACTAGCGTGTACACGCGACTTGGGCTTAACGAACATGCGTATATGAACTTCCTTGGCATGCTGTACTAAGATCTGTCTTCTGATTAAGTTGCCATCACCTGTACCAACCTCTGAGCACCTGTACCATCCTCTGAGTGAGTTGCCATCAAGGACAACACTTGAATCATAATGCCAACATTTTGTTCAACAGATCTTGTTGATCTCTAATTTTGTCTGTAAGCCTTTTAAATTATGCCTCTATTTGATATCTTTCTTGCTCACCCATAAGAGCAAAATCAGTTTCTTCTCTATCACTTTCATCATATTCACATGGATGGATACCAGAGGATAACAAATTCATACTTGATAGATCTTGTTAATCTTCATTCTGAAGTGATTCTGAATCTAAAGTGCTTCTTCCACATAATCCCCAATCAATGCTCCCATTGTTCTAGTTCTTCTGAGATGTCTTCTTCTTCTTAGGCACTTTCTTCTTAAGCTTCTTTCCCATTGATCTATGGATCTCCCTCAAGCGATTAAGCTTCTACCAAAGGACCTACTCTGATACAAATTGTTGAAAATAATACTGAGAGGGGGGGGGGAGGGGGTGAATCAGTATTATCTAATCAATAAATTTTTTTCATTTCCATACTTAGATACATATACGCTACTTCAATTAAGTGAACCCACGTGTATACGCAACTGTGTCTAATGAAACTAGCGTATATCCAAAATACTTATGATTCATTAAATGTTGATCTTTATTTAGTGCATCAGAACTTCATTAACCACATGAACAGTAAGCAAGTGCAGTAAAATAGATCATCACACACAAGAAGCACACGCGAACACCATGATATAAGGTGGAAACCCAATGTGGGTGAAAACCACCTGCTGCAAGTCATCTCTATCTTCTTTTAATAAGAAACTTCATTTTACAATATTTATGTACTGGTGCAGTCTTATACCAGTACGCAGGATTCTACCTGCAGAGGGCTACAACCCTCTCTCGGTTTCCAGACTCTCCTGGATGGGAGCTACAACCCCCTTAGCTCTTGTACTATCCAATCCATTTACTAGTATGTGGGTGCCTGCCTACTGAATGCTCCAATCTTCACTCATTCTCCAGCTGCTACTGGAAGGGAGCTACCACCCCCTTTGCTCTTGTACTAGCTGATGTACTAGTACGTAGGTGTCGGCCTACAATCTCCTTTCATCCTCCAGGAACCACATTTCATATATTTTCAGACTGGATACTCCTGAAGCACAACACTATAATTTGAAGGCCACTTTTCATCCAATTTTCATACTGGACCCATAAATATCATTAGAGAGCACAAAAAAATCAATACTAGCATCATCAATTTCTGAATCACTGAAACACTGAAACCTTGTCAACAACACAGTCACCAGAACACAGAGAAGACAATAGAGCTCTGCAATAACAATCAAACCCAACTGCAACTTCAAACATCATACTTCATAATGTATACGAAACTATGATGAATAAAAACCACGTACATACGCGCTTTCGCCAAAACCAACCCATGCATAGATCTACAAATATTTTCTCATAACTTTTCAGCTGTACGAGACATCAATCATACTCATAACATTTACAAAATATTACATGCATCAGTATACAGACCTAGAATAAACAAGATCAAACCTTATAGAGATGATTCATTCCCAGCCATTTGATCCCGATCTATCGTTCGATCTTGTTCTCCATCAACTGTTGAGATTCCTCCTTAGCTTAGATCAAGCAATGCATCATAAACCCATAAACTGCATACTGGATCTCATGCTTCATCAGATATTCAAGACTTTTTCCATACCATCTCCTAATGATCTTCTTCTCCTTTTATAGTATTAGGCCATACTCAATACCATGGACCCAATACTTAGGATCAACACTTCTGACGAGATACCATGGTCCAAAACCATAGGTTCAAGTACCAAGAACTAAATACCATGGACCAAAAGTAATTTCTCCCACATGTACGCACCTTTTCGTGCATGAATGTGCATGCATACGAATATGTGACTTTGGAATGTATAACCTGCATGTATACGTGGCTTGGTCACTGGTGGGCTCCAGTATTGTAGCAATAATGCTACAACTCCTGGAGCTTCCTATCTCTAATTTTATCAACCCGGTAGTTCGTACAAACTTGGAAGCGACGGTGCTGTATGCACAAGTACTAGCTCTTGTCGCAGCTGTCACTTGGTCAGCTGGCACAAGTCCGCTAGGGCTCAAGCGAACTTCTATAGGCTCACAGAAGAAGCTTTATGAATGATGGATGAAAGCTAACTCAAAGGAGACTATTCTAATTGCAGAAAGTAACTGAAAACCAATAAAGCATGGAAACCCTAGTAAACCCTAATCTGACTAGTTTAACCTCTATGATGCAATAGTGAGAGTGCAAATGTCTAAAAATGATGCCATTACTTCTAGTGATGTGAAATGCATGAAATCAAACTACTTTCATTGAAAAGAACATTGTTTTTGTATTTTTGCTTAAGTGGATGGAGTGATTATGATTTTGTTTCTTATTAGGGTTTGGCTTTGCAGAGGTGGTGCGAAGGGAGAGAAAGCTTGGGAAAGTTCAGGAGGGCTAGGAGAGGTCCCAGAGGGTCCCTAGCATCAGTCCACAAAAGTCTACGACATTCAGGTGCTCGGCAACCAAGTTTGCAGGCTTCTACAGGATGTCTGCAGGGGATCCTACAGGAAACTAAGGAATTCTATAGGAAATCTGCTAACTTCTACAAGATGTGCTATGGTTGGAGTTTCGGGTGATGGTGAGGTGATGGAGCGGTATGGGTGGATAGGTAAGGTGGAGATGGAGCTTGTGATGGTTCAGGGGCAGAGAAATAAGATGGAGAGAGAGTGCACGATGTTGGTTGGTGGATAGAAGGATGGTAGCAACGAAAGGTCAAAAGATGGAGCTACGTGGGCAATGGAGGAGTTGGAAGGTAAACAAGCTAAACATAGGTCGAGCAAGTGGCTTCAGGTGTGGTGGAGAAGAAAAAGAACACGATAAAGTGATGCTATGCAGTGTAAAAGAAACAAATCCTCTATATCTTGCACAAAACTGAGAATTCCATCAACCTATTCTAACTGTGTTATTAAACCAATGAACAACAATGTAAAGTGTGGAGAAAAATCGTGCATGGTGTTGGAACGAAGCAGTAGTGCTCAAGAGCAAAATACATGGATGGATCTACAATTGCAATGACTGTGTGGCAGCTTGCATGAAAGCATAAGACTGCATTTTTGGTGGTTGGTACAGCCCACACCCCCAATCTCTAAACAGAGATGGCAGCGAGTGCACTATCAACCTTTTTTGGAGCTCTAATGAATTACAATCCTCCTACTCTAATCTAAGCAACTGAAAGCACTTGAACTATAAACTAATCCTACTCAATCTCATAAAAGAAATCAAATCAGCAGACTGTAAATTCTAAATGCATGTCAAAACAAAGGAAATAAAGTGCTGCAAGGAAACAAGTAACAATACAAGGAAGAGGAGGTCTATTACTCTCAGGTTGGGCCCTAACCTGAGAGCTATAGCTCCCTTAAAAACTCAGAATTGAATGCAAAGCTGCCTGCCTTTATTAAATAATCATGAGTCTAACATCATGCCAAAACTGGCTTACAAAGAGCAAAAACCCAAATTGACTAACTAGCTAACCAAATTGACTAACTGAAATGAGGTCTTAAGCCCTCTTATTTATACAATTTGAGGACCCAACAGTCCTCCTAAAATTTAGGGACTTGGCTGCCCAAGACTTGTAGTTAACAGCAGTCCAACTTGACTTGCTTGGCTGCCCTTGAGCTGATTGATTTGGTGGCCCTTGAACTCCGAGCTGATGGTGGAGAATTCGAGGTAAGGGCCCATAAATGAGGGGGACACCTTCCTACAAATCCTCTAGCTTGTTCTCCCACGAATTTGGCTGCCAAGTGCTCATTAAGACCTTCAATTTTGTCTGCAAGTTGACCAAAAAGGCTACACAAAGCACCCATTAGACTTGTTGGCATAATGACTAACCAAATTCACTCTATTAACATAAAAATAATCAAAAACATGCAATAAACAAATGAGAATGGTGGACTAAGCCAAATTAGGAGGTTGAATGAGCCCAAATAATTGTACATTTTTGGGGCTCATCATCACCCCCCTACTGAAAGTGTTGCTCATCCTCTGAGCAACCAATTCTCTCTCCTCGTCTTTGATGGCCCTAGTGGCTTCTTTGGCTAACATCTCGGTCGATTCCTCCTTTGGCTTCCCTATTTTCAAACTTCCTGTAGAAACATTTCGCTGGCTTCCCGTAGAAACAGTCCTCTGTCTTCCTGTAGAAACAGACAGCACCACTGTATCCTGCTTAGTTGTGGGCGATTTTCCTTTCAGCTTGGCTGTGGCAGCCTTCATCTTCTCCCCATTTCTGCTCTTCTTCCTCACTGTTAGGAGGACTAATATCTTTGGCCAAAATTCTTCATTTATTTTTGTGGCACATTCACTTAATGACTGTAGAAGAAAATAGGAAATGCTTAACTTCTTTTATGGAGGTGAATCAACTCCATGTCTACGTGCACACAGCAACCTAAAATGATAACCATGGATAATGATGAATTGTGAATTCCTTTGGCATGGTGAGAGTTCTTCCTTTCCTTATGCTTTGGTTAGAAAAGGGAATGTTGTTGATGGTTTCCCCTTGGACTCAAGGAAGAATTCGTGGGCCGTGTGATATTAATGGACAACAATTGCTCCAATCTGCCAATCTGGCAGTCCACTAGTCCATCAGTGGACTGCACATTAGGCTCATCCGCTTCACCCAACTTTCAACTATCACACTTCCTTCAGGACAACTTGTCAAGGGATACTTTGGCCTGCCAGCACACTGCCCTCCACTGGTCCGATGGCACCCAATCCAATCACTGCAAGATCTGCTCCTGGTTGAGGTCTCTAACTGCCCAATTCAACCTCAACACATGGCTCCCACTTGCTGCATCAAAACTTCATCCACTTAGTAAACACTGCCAACAAGAAAGTGACCAAACATACCCTCTCTTGACCACTGGTTCTGTGTATTTTATCTTGAGATGACAATCTAGTACTGTCCCAAACATTGCTGCAAGTCTCCTGTGTATGGCTCCAGATCTTCTCCTACACCTTTGTTGTTTCTCCCTTTGACTGCGACCTAGCCAAAAGAGGTCAGCTCTCTCATTACATCTAAAGCTGAAACCAACTTCGGAAGGAGCACTGCCAGACTTGCCCTTAGAATCTCTGATTGATTTTGCACTTGCAGTTGAGGAAAAAGTGGAATGAGCATCTTCCTCTAGCTTCATATTCACTTGCTTGGAAGGATTCACATTCTGGTCATGTAGATGTAGATCTTTAGAGAGCAAAGGATGATAAGCAACTTGTGTATCCAGTTTCACTGGCATCTTTTCCTTTTTAGGAACTGAAGAAGATGGGGTACCTCTTGCACCCATATGCTTGTTCATGTCATTAGCTGCTACCTCAATAGGCTGTACTCCTGTGGAAGCCCTTTTGTCAATTTCGGGCTTCCTGTAGAAGACCCTTTCTCTGTTTTCGGGCTTCCTGTAGAAGCCTCTTTCTGCTTTCCTGTAGACGACTTCACCCGTTTCCTGTAGAACGTGATTCGGCCTTTGAGTGAGCAAGATGCACTAGAGAAATTCGAAAATAGGTAGGAAACTCAGCGGAGGTCGATAGATTAAGCCGATTGTGGAAGCAGAGGATGTATTCTTTGAGTGAACATGATGCAAGTGCAAGTTGACTAACGGTCTTTGAATTTAAGCCGAGCGCTCAGTGATGTCTGCGTGATTTTTGGAGTGAGGTGGCACATACGTGTGCTAGCTTATGCGACTGTCTTGCACTCATGAACTGCAGTGGTCACTATTTGTTCTCTGCTTGAAATCTCATTGATTCAGTTGCACTGGAGTTAGACTGCCCATACTGTCCGTATTTTTTTGACTTTCACGTGCATGGCTGACCCATGCATGCTGCGTGACCTGCTAGATAACTGGACATCAAGTGAACCTTCCTAAATTCGTGGCTTAATTCCATCACTCCATTCGTTCATGCAGTTCTTGAATTAGATTCATGCAATAGAGGAATAGGTTTTGTCACGTACCTGAAGCCATACGGCTGCTTGTGAAGCTTCTTGCTACTGCATGCTCTGATTCTTTGATTGCATGAGGCTTGGCTAATGATTTTTGATTGCTTTTCCTTGTGCAGGTGTCCTCTGGCCAGATCTGAGCTGCATGCAATCGTTTCCACGTTCAGCTCTGACCATTCAAGCTGATGTTGCTGCATGGTCACAAAACCAGAACTTCTTTTTTCCATTTCTCCCAAACGGTAGATCGGATTGATCTGAAACTTGGTGAGCATGTTCCTACCATCATTTTGCATCTCCCATAGCAAATTTGTGATCAATGGATTCACGGATTTCGAGAAAAATGGAAAATGGCTGAAGATTTCAGAGCTCGATTTCTCGGAAACCATGCATCGGAATCGGCTGAAACAGCTTGGGTAGGTTACCATCACTCACATGCATATCCCCATGAAACAGGTTTTGAAACAGATGCACAGATATGGAGAAAACGCAAAAATGGCTGATGGTGATGGAGGCTGATTTCTTGGAAACCGTGCACCAGAATTGCATGAAACTGTTCAGACATGTTGTCATCAACCTTGTACAATTTCCCACAAAACGGTTTTTCAAATGGATGCATGGTTTTCAAGTTATGGAAAAAACAAATTTGGCTCTAGGTATTTTTGCTTCAAGGCACTTTGCATTTTGGTTGTAAGGGATGACAAAATGAATTTTGGTTGTGATGCAGGTATAGAGATGATGGAGGAGGAGTTGGAAGACTGCATGAGGACTTCTGAACCCTTGAGGAAGCTACCATGTTCGCCAAACCACTTTTTGCAATGCATGCCTAGTTTCCCACAATTTCTATAGGAAGTTCCTGTAGAAGCACAATGACAAGCACAAGGAGGTAAAAAAATGATGGATGAAGGCAAGGGATGGACACACAAGTGCTTGTAGGCCTAACCAACGGATTCCCACCATTAGATTCACTTTTGAAATTGGATTTGGCTCGTCCAAAGGTTCTACAGGATGTTTCCTGTAGAAATACAGAGCTTCCTGTAGAAGGCACAAAAATTCCTTTGACCTTGATTTGAGTGCTCCTCCTGTCATGAAACGTCCTTCTTGCAACCTGCAATGTCATTGCTGCAACATGAAATTATTCAATGGAGATTAGCTTTATTTTTATTTTTCTTTTTCTCTCTTTTTTTTTTTTGAAAAACAACTAGGGCGCCTCATGGAGGTTTTCACCCTAATTGCCTGCCCTGAGCGCCTCCAAGGAAGGTTTTCACCCAGGGATCTTATTCTCTTTTCTCTTTTTTTTTCCAACCCATTGACCGCCTCATGGAGGTTTTCAATCAATGAGCCAATCTAAGGCGCCTCCGAGGAGGTTTTCACCTTAGATTTCTATTTTCCTCTTTTTTCATTTTTTTTTCTTTTCTTTTTTCTCTTTTTTTTTTTTTTTTTTTTTCTTCTACCCTACCCTACTTGAAAAACAAAATCATTTTCAAGTATAAGAATACTTCCAATGGAGCCATGTGCACATCGAGATTAGAGAAAAAATGATGTGAAGGCTCGAAATGCATGCTTTGATAGGTATCCAGATCTCAGAGACAAAATGATCTGACGTTGAAGGGATCAAACAAAGCTGAGGAAGAAAGTACCGCTGCAACTTAGTGACCTTTTGAAACCATATCTCAATATAGCTTTGATATCCTTGGTCGTCTTGTTGATTTGGATCATTCTTCATGTCACCTTCTATCATGACCTTCTGATCTTCCTCTTTTTGTTGATCTTTCTCTTAAATACATGGAAGATTTGATGATAACCATGAGGGAACTCTCTCGATCTCTGATTTAGATCTCTTCTCTTCATCAAGTGCAGCCCATGGTTCTTTGATCTCCTCTTTTGAATCTTGTTTTTCCGGATGTGGTCCTTCAATGCTTTCAAGATGATCTCTTTTTTGCAATGCTTTTCCTGAGCTATGGTGAAGATCATTGGGCTCAAGAGGAGTTGTTTGGTTATGTTGTGCCTCAGATTTGCAATGGGGTTGAGCTGCTCCATTGTATGGCTTTGGAAATGGTACGGGTAGTTGAGTGGAGGTGTGAAATTGAGATGGAGATGGATGGCAGTGTGGTTGGGTAGGCATTTGGGGTTGCCTTGGTGGAGGAGGAGGCGATGGTTGTGGATGAGCAGGTGGTGGAGGAAAATGAGCGGGATGAGAGATGTACTGGGGCCTCCACTCCTGATAAGGTGCATTCCACTGAGGCTGTGGCTAAGCATAAGAGTGAAATGAATGAGCAGCTGGTTGGGCATAATATGGATCTGTGAAGGAATAAGGAGGAGGTGTGAACCAGGAAGGATGAGCAGGGGGACCCCAAGAAGGCATGAAGGTGGCTTGGTAAGGGTCATAATAGGTCTCGGGTGTCCCTTGTAGTTCCTGCTGGTAGGGTACGAGTCCATGTGGCCTCCTTTGGTTCATATAACAGAGTGATTCAGTGGCTCCCTTGGCTCTTTGATATGTAGCTTTGATTCTGGGCAAGGAAGGGCACTGATATGTAGGATGGTATTCTTCACAGATGAAACACACTTCTAGAGGGTGCATTGGACATTCGTTCCTAGGATGGTTTCTAGTGCACCTAGGACAAAAAAAGGCCAAAGCCCTCTTGGCTTCTTCTTGCTTCTTTTGGATCCGCAAGGTATCCAGTTGCATGGAAAGAAACTGTCTCATATCACTCTTGAAATCTTCGATCTGATTTGCAAATTCATCTTTGGACAAGATGTTGCTCCCAACATTTCTACTTGTAGCCATTTGCTCCAGAGGAATGTTTTCTTCTTCTTCTCCCCTAGAGGTTCTTCCAATATGTCTTGATGTCCACCCAGGGGTTCTTCAATCACAGCCATCGAAGAAGAGAGAAGGCTGTGTGAAGCAGTGGGGGTGTTTTGCAATCATTTTTCTAACTTATCTCTACTCCTACAAGGCATGAAATGAAATCTTTTTGCTTGATTTTTGCTTTTTTCTACTTCTACTTGCAAAACTGAAATAAATTTAATTGCAACTTACTATCTCGCTAAAATGAACATGCAGAATTGAAATGAAAGCAGGAAAGGACTAATCTATTTTGCTCAAATGAAATTGCAGGAATGAAATGCTAGTCTACGCTTGCGGAATTGAAATTGCGGAATTGAAATGCTAATCTATGAAAGCGAGAAATGCTAATCTATGAAAGCGGGAAATACTAATCTACTTTTTCATAAACGAAATTGCATAACGGAAATGAAATAAACTACTTAGAAGAAGATTGTAGTGGAAAACAGAAGAAAAGTGACAATCACCAATACTCTGACGCTTCCCCCGCAACGGCGCCAAAAAGATGGTGGGCTCCAGTATTGTAGCAATAATGCTACAACTCCTGGAGCTTCCTATCTCTAATTTTATCAACCCGGTAGTTCGTACAAACTTGGAAGCGACGGTGCTGTATGCACAAGTACTAGCTCTTGTCGCAGCTGTCACTTGGTCAGCTAGCACAAGTCCGCTAGGGCTCAAGCCAACTTCTATAGGCTCACAGAAGAAGCTTTATGAATGATGGACAAAAGCTAACTCAAAGGAGACTATTCTAATTGCAGAAAGTAACTGAAAACCAATAAAGCATGGAAACCCTAGTAAACCCTAATCTGACTAGTTTAACCTCTATGATGCAATAGTGAGAGTGCAAATGTCTAAAAATGATGCCATTACTTCTAGTGATGTGAAATGCATGAACTCAAACTACTTTCATTGAAAAGAACATTGTTTTTGTATTTTTGCTTAAGTGGATGGAGTGATTATGATTTTGTTTCTTATTAGGGTTTCGCTGTGCAGAGGTGGTGCGAAGGGAGAGAAAGCTTGGGAAAGGTCAGGAGGGCTAGGAGAGGTCCCAGAGGGTCCCTATCATCAGTCCACAGAAGTCTACGACATTCAGGTGCTCGGCAACCAAGTTTGCAGGCTTCTACAGGATGTCTGCAGGGGATCCTACAGGAAACTAAGGAATTCTATAGGAAATCTGCTAGCTTCTACAGGATGTGCTATGGTTGGAGTTTCGGGTGATGGTGAGGTGATGGAGCGGTATGGGTGGATAGGTAAGGTGGAGATGGAGCTTGTGATGGCTCAGGGGCAGAGAAATAAGATGGAGAGAGAGTGCACGAAGTTGGTTGGTGGATAGAAGGATGGCAGCAACGAAAGGTCAAAAGATGGAGCTACGTGGGCAATGGAGGAGTTGGAAGGTAAACGACCTGAACAGAGGTCGAGCAAGTGGCTTCAGGTGTGGTGGAGAATAAAAAGAACACGATAAAGTGATGCTATGCAGTGTAAAAGAAACAAATCCTCTATATCTTGCACAAAACCGAGAATTCCATCAACCTATTCTAACTGTGTTATTAAACCAATGAAAAGCAATGTAAAGTGTGGAGAAAAATCGTGCATGGTGTTGGAACGAAGCAGTAGTGCTCAAGAGAAAAATACATGGATGGATCTACAATTGCAATGACTGTGTGGGAGCTTGCATGAAAGCATAAGACTGCGTTTTTGGTGGTTGGTACAGCCCACACCCCCAATCTCTAAATAGAGATGGAAGCGAGTGAACTATCAACCTTTTTTGGAGCTCTAATGAATTACAATCCTCCTACTCTAATCTAAGCAACTGAAAGCACTTGAACTATAAACTAATCCTACTCAATCTCATAAAAGAAATCAAATCAGCAGACTGTAAATTCTAAATGCATGTCAAAACAAAGGAAATAGAGTGCTGCAAGGAAACAAGTAACAATACAAGGAAGAGGAGGTCTATTGCTCTCAGGTTGGGCCCTAACCTGAGAGCTATAGCTCCCTTAAAAACTCAGAATTGAATCCAAAGCTGCCTGCCTTTATTAAATAATCATGAGTCTAACATCATGCCAAAACTGGCTTACAAAGAGCAAAAACCTAAATTGACTAACTAGCTAACCAAATTGACTAACTGAAATGAGGTCTTAAGCCCTCTTATTTATACAATTTGAGGACCCAAAAGTCCTCCTAAAATTTAGGGACTTGGCTGCCCAAGACTTGTAGTTAACAGCAATCCAACTTGACTTGCTTGGCTGCCCTTGAGCTAATTGATTCGGTGGCCCTTGAACTCCGAGCTGATGGTGGAGAATTCGAGGTAAGGGCCCATAAATGAGGGGGACACCTTCCTACAAATCCTCTAGCTTGTTCTCCCACGAATTTGGCTGCCAAGTGCTCATTAAGACCTTCAATTTTGTCTCGAAGTTGACAAAAAAGGCTACACAAAGCACCCATTAGACTTGTTGGCATAATGAGTAACCAAATTCACTCTATTAACATAAAAATAATCAAAAACATGGAATAAACAAATGAGAATGGTGGACTAAGCCAAATTAGGAGGTTGAATGAGCCCAAATAATTGTACATTTTTGGGGCTCATCAGTCACAATGAACCTGTGTATATATTTTTTTTCTCTTCATTCTTGTATTCTAATCATCAATTCCTTGCTACTGACCTGCTGCACTATGATCTGTCATCTGTGTGATTTGCCATCAAGGACAACACTTGTCTCATAATTCCAGCACTGGATGTATAAACAAGTCAATGAATTCACAATAGGTATAAGGGGTTTCAACAATTCTGTGGAGGATCGAGGTCCAAAAGATCACAGACCTCCTTTGGAATCAAATTTCCTGATGGGAAATATAAAAATGTCTGGGTGATAATACAATAGCAGGTGGTATATGAAAGTTTTGTATTTAAACACTCCTTCTCTTTCCAAATTCATGAATTGAGCATGTATTTTGTTAGCAATGAAGGAGGCATAGTCATACTTAATAGTAGGAGGCTGTCCTGGAGTAAAGGTGGATAATAGGACCGGGACCATCTCATCCACATATTCACTGGACCTGAATCCCAAGATTACTGATATCATGTCAAGAATGATTCTTCTAGTCTCATTGAAGGAGACATATAAATAAGGAGGTGGGCCTTGGGGCTGGCAATCTGGTCTCATGAATAACTTAGCAATCCAAGCTATCTCTACACTGGACAGTTGAGAGCCTTGCTCCAGCAAATATCCCATGGAAAGAGGAGAAAGAGGCTGAGCTGGAAGGAAGTGCAACATTTCATTGATAGACTCAACAATTATGTAGAAAAGGACAGTTTGTGATGGAGTCATAACTGCTTTACTGACAGGGTCATAATTGGCACAACAGTGGCGAATAATATCTGGGAACACATTGACTGAGGGAAGGTAATACCTGGGGGGATTGGATTCCCATATTCCATAGTATCAGAGTTGTTAAAATGATTGTTTTTTATTAGGCGGAAAGTATGTAGATGATTTTAGCAACCAATTGGGTCTTTTATTTGGAAATCTCTGTCGGCCAAGTGTAAATGATGTTGATCTATATGAGGTGCATTAAGGGGTGCTATGTTGAGGGCCACAGGGGCCTCCATTGTTTAATTCTCTGTGTTTTTAAATTGGAGGTTGAATTTATGTGGAAAAAAGAATAAAAGAGCAGTTCTAGGTGCCTTGGTATGGCAATTATGGACTGCTTGAGTTTGAATTTGGATCTTAAAGGTATAATTTGCAGAGGAAAATGAAAATATAGGTTTGTGAGGTGGAATGGGGTAAATACCTGTATTCTGGAGGCGAACAAGTGTAATTTGCAGGTTGACTGACGAGTTGAGGAGCAGAATGTTGGTTATTTTGGTCGGGGTGCCAGACTGGAGCTTCGGCAATTGCTTTGGACGTAATTTGCATGCAACAGTCTTGAGAAACAAACGAATGAAAATGAATGAAAATGATGTTTTCACGAGTTTTTAACAAAAAATTGGCTTCGCGGGCCTTTTTTGGCACTTTTGGATTGGCTGACGTCATCGGGACGTGATGTTTTGTCGCGACACGTGGTACGGAATGCTGAGGTGGAGGTGACGTGGCGATGATGTCAGTAGGAGGGGTCAGTGGGAGGGTGGTAAGTGGTATTGGCCCGCACCGCTTATGCGCTAAGGTGGTTTTGGGTGGAGGGGCCGTGAGCATGCCGGGAGGGTGCCACATGTCCCAGGTACGACATTAATATTGTCGGCTCCCCGGGTGGTAAATATGGGCAGTGGAGGGCCTTGCAATATAATCATGGGTCGTTGGATGCATGGGCCCAGATCCAACAGTTGGCGCAAGTCTGGGTTGGTTAGTGGTTATGGCGTGGGGTCCATGTAATAAACAATGATTTTAAATATATCGGGGGCAGTTCGATTGGTTGTCGCGGTGTTTAACAATTAATTAACCAGATGTTAATTAACCTTGAATATTTGCACATGGGGAGGGTTATTATATGGTTCCAGATGAACCTATAATTCCTTTGTAAACTGAAATATGGCCGTAATCGACCGGGGGTGGGATTATTATACATAGGGGGTTTTATTATAAAGATATATTAATACGGGGAAGGGGAATTTGTAAGGGATTTATGTAATAATCTTAGCAGTTAATATGGGTTTATGAAAAGGGCGCCAAGCTATAAAGTTTGATAACTTAGGCTGAGGGAACAAGAGGATTTTTACACAAGAAATGTGGTTTCTTTGCCTAAAGCAGAAAATGTTATATTTTGGTTTTTTCATGGAATGGGGTAATTTAGGAGTATTTGAGCAGATCTCAATATCCTTGGGGGGAGGTTAGTAAGTGTTTTTAGGAAGAAGTGTGAAGGGAAGTTAGACATGCATCACTTGATTTGTAGCCAAACAATTACCATTGTACTTATGATACCAATAAGATGAACCTCTTGAGAAACAAAGATTAATCATAAACATGCTTCTGCAACACCAAAACTGCCTACACAGCCTATTATACCTAACATTTTTTTCTTCTTCCATGGGTGCACTTGAACTAGCAAACCCTTACAAATTTTATTTTTCTTTTCATGGGAATCCTATCTAAGTCTGCCCTTATTTCTTTCAAGTGCTCAAATTTAACATTTGAGCTTCTTTGCTTCTCTACCTAACTACTTATTTGCCAAGATTGAACTGTTTTAGACAGATTTTATTCTTTATCCCTAAAACAAGAAATTCAAACATGAACTGGCCAAGATTAAGCTATTTGGCCATCCATCAACTGTGGTAAGAGTTAACTACCTGCACACAATGAGATTCTTTGCAAAAATAGAATAGTAGTGGCATTTCAGACTAGCACACTTTCCTGGTCTTCTTTATTTTGGGTTCATTTGTTTTCTTTTTGACCATTTCATTCTTTTTTTCCCTTTGATCTTCCTTTTAGGGCATACCCTCTTTACATTTTTTAATTTTTGATATTTTCAAAATATGGAACCTTTGCAGCATGGAAAGGATGAACATATTAGGGAATTTTACCAGTCAATCATGAAATATGACACCTATTGGTATAGGAGCATAAAACTGGCTCCACTTGGGGATGGCTTTTCCTTGTGAAAAGTTAAGAACAACAGGTTAGATGGCCTTATGTACAATTCTTGCTGCATTCAGAATCTTCTTTTGCTGTAAGTAAACAAACTTAACTGTTCCCCAAAATTTTCTATATATTCCTTCCCATTCTTATTGCTGCAGTAAACTGCAGAAACTAAACATTCTTATGTATAAGTTAGAGCCCTGATATATCAACAAACTGGATCACAATAATGCTTCAGCATCCGACCATTAACTGGTCCGTCTTCTGCTTTTGTACCATTCAGGCTTTTCAAAAAGTAGGTATTGTTTCCCTGTGAGGCCTGAATAATAAAAGGTCCTTTCCATAGGAAGTCAAACTTCCCATGTTTTCCTTTATCTTCTTTTCTGGAATCCTATTTCAGAACTTTGTCTCCTATGAAGAAATCCTCTGCCTTAGTCATCTTATCAAATATCTTCTTGAGTTTTTCTTGTAGCACTTGAGATCTTTGATATACCTCTTCTCTCGTCTACTACAAATATATAGTCTGATTTATTCTTCTCTGGATGTCATTGGGCTGTACTTGGAGTTCTTGCAATAATTTCATTACAGGTATTCCCAAGGAGGAGGGAAATACAACTTCCATCCCATAGATAAGCTCATAGGGACTAGTTCCAATGGATCTCTTGGTAGTCAGTCTGTCTGCCCATAATGCATTTATAAGCTTCCTATGCCAATTTTTCTTGTTTTCTTCCAATATTGTCTTAATTATATTCGTCAGGATTTTATTGGATGACTCAGCTAAACCATTACCTTGGGGGTAATAGGATATGGAGTGGCCTAAGTTAATGTGGTATTTGTGACAGAAATTTATCATTCTCTTGGATTTAAAAGTAGCATCATTGTCTGTTATAATTTTTTCAGGACAACCAAATCTAGACAACATGTTGGTTTCTAAGAATTGCATGATCACTGAATCATTGGCTTGTCTACAAGGGATGGCCTCTATCCACTTGGTGAAGTAACCTGTGGCAGTCAAAATCCATCTATGGTGGCCGGAAGAGGGAGGGTGATTTTCCCCAATGAAATATAAACCCCATTGTTGAAATGGTCTTTTGGTGGAAAATGGTCTAAGGGGTAGATGTAGAAGTTTCCTCTTGCCTTCAAAGATTTGACATTTATGGCAAGTAGTAACAAATTTTTTGATATCAGCAAACAAGGTGGGACAATAAAATCCAACCCTTAGGATTTTATCAGCAGTTGATTTCCAATACAAATGTCCACCACAGTGCCCTGCATGAAATTCTTTGAGCACTTTGTCAATTTCATCTTTTATTAGACAATTTAATAGAACACCTTCATTATTTTTCCAAAAGAGAGCACCATCTAAAATACAAAACTTTAAAGCTTTCATTTTTATAAACTTTTTATTTGTTCTGGATAACCTTTGAGGAGCCTGCAAGTTTAATAATACATAACATATATTAGCATACCAAGGTGATTTAAGGAAGGCCTGGCTGATTTGTGGAGTTGCATCTCCTGTTCATTATCCAGTTCATTAATATCTAGGGCTTGGGAATTGGTTTCAGTCATGAGTTTAGCCAATCCATGTCCTTTTATGAGCTTTATAGGTTTTATTTCAATATCATACTCTAATATAGTAGCAATCCATTTACCTCTTTTGCCTTCAATCCCCTCTTGGGTTAGGATATCTTTGCCAACAATGCTTGGCACATAAGCTATTATATGAGAGTACAGTACATAGACTCTGAAATCTTTGATGGCTTTCACAAGTGCATAAGCTTGTTTTTCCATGATTGGGTATTTTAGAGGTGCATCCCTCGGTGCTTTGCTAAAGAAGGCTATGGGTTTTTCGCATCCTTGATCATCTTTCTGTAGCAAAACAACAACAATAGTGTGTTCTGATGCAAATGAAAATATCATGAAGTCTCTGTCAAATTTTGGGCTTGTAAAGACTAGTGTTTTGGTTAATGCTATCTTGATTTCTTCATTTAATGCTTGTTTGGCTTCTAATGTCCATTTGACCTTGGAATCTTTCTTCAGCGTATTATTCAACGATCTAATTAATTTAGCCAAGTTGGGTATGAATCTTCTTAAAAAATTAATTTTCCTGGGAAAGCTTGGAGTTCTTTGATATTTCTGGGATGTGGTATTTGTAAAATGGCTTGTATTCTATCAAGATCAATTTTGATGCCATCTCTTGAGATTACGTGACCTAACAGTTTTCCCTCTTCTAGGCCAAACAATGACTTCTTTGGATTCAGTGATATGCCATATTTTCTGCAGGTTAAAAATACTTGTCTGAGATGATCTAGGTGCTGCTGATCTGATTTGGAAAACACAGTGAGATCATCTAAGTATATGACTAGAAAATCATGAATTTCTTTAGAAAAAGCTATTTCCATTGCACGTTGGAAGGTTTCCCCTGAATTCTTGAGCCCAAATGGAATTTTCACATATTTGAAAGTTCCCCATGGAGTTGTAAAGGCAGTTTTTTCTTGATCATCAGGGTGAATTAGAATTTGGTTAAAGCCTAAAAACCCATCTAGCAGTGAAATTATGGAGGCACCTACTACCCTTTGTAAAATGTGATCCATCTTAGGTAAGGAGTAGTGGTCTTTTAAAGAGACTTTTTTTAGATTCCTCAAATCAACACACAGTCTAATCTCTCCTATTTTCTTCCTAGTGGACACTAAATTGGAGACCCACTCTGAAAATCTAATGGGTGCAATTATCCTAGCTTCATACATTCTCCTGACTTCTTTTTCAATTAGAGGGAGGAGTACAAGGTTGACCCTTCTGAGTTTTTGCTTGAAAGGTTTTTGATTTTCTTTGAGGGGTATTGTATGCTGAATCAAAGAAGTATCATAAGATTTGAGATCTTCATAGCTCCATGCAAAAACGTCCTGGAATTCTTTGAACAGTTCAGTGTATTTAAGCTTTTGGTCAGGAGGCAAATCTTTGGACATTTTTATCATTTTAGTATTTTGTTCAGTTCCTATGTTACAGTCTTCAATGTTTGCATTTAATGGCTACATTTTGGGTTTCCTTGGGATATCATTAGAATAAAAAATTTCTTCTAGGGGAGTTAATCCTGTGGGTAAAAAGTTGTCCTTTAAATCAATAACTTCATATTCTCCTCCAATAGTTTCATCCAAGTCTATTTCTTTAAGCTCTTGCAACTCTTTGCTGGTAAATTTCATTGGATGTAGTATTTGAGTTGCTCTTTAAGCTAAAATGTGCATTTCAATTTTTCCTTTTGATCAATGTCTCCCATGGTGCCTGTGTCTATATTAGTGCTTGAAAATTCCTCTTTTAAGGTTAGTAAATTATTAATCTGGGTGTCATTGTCAAACACTTGCCAGTTTTTTACATTGTTAGGTACAGTTGGCCGGTGTTTAATCTCAGCTGTAAAATGATGATTAGGTTCAAATGGTAGTTTACAAGTGCTACCAAATGTTGCCAAACTGTGAGCATGCAAATTGTGTTTCTTGGAATTTTGGTAAGCTGTGTTTCTAGGAAGGTATTGAGTATTTCTATTGCTGCCCCTCTATAAGACATTAATCTGAGATCATTTGTGAGGAAGTTTACTTTCATATGTTGAATAGCTAAATCAGAGTCTCCCAAAATTGATACCCTAACTGCTCCAAGACTTTTGATCAATTTAAGTCCTAGAAAGAGGGCTTCATATTCAGCCATGTTATTAGTGCATCTAAAATTTAACCTGTATGCATGCCCTTTAGCATGATCGTTTTCCAGATTATGTACCAAAATCCCTGCCCCTGCTCCTAGTTTATTGACTGATCCATCAAATTCCAAATACCATAGGGTTTCTTGATTATAGCTAGTATCAGGGATCTTATAAATTTGCTTACTAGGGAGATTTGGATTTTCAGTTTCATGAGGTTTCCCTTGTGTGTCTGTTATACCATTCATGGAAATTTCTTGAATTTGAACACTAGTTTTCTCATTTATGAGTTTTTCCTGCTCTAAAGCTAGAGCTTTGACATCAGTTGGGGGATAAATTTCAGCACTGTATAGGATGAAGGAGTCCATATCAAAATGCATGGAATAGATGGGAAAATTCTGGGGTTTCTCCTCGCTGTTGACCACATATTTCATCAAAGTTTCACGGTACAATCTCTTTGGCTGGCCAAATACTGAAATGGTGGCGTAGGACATGTCCAACTGTAAAGATCCCTGGAGCTTTGCACCCCAAGATATGGACAACAACATGCCATATTTTGGTGGGATATCAGCTACCACTACATCCATTAAAATTGTCTTGGCAGGGCATTTAACTAATGATACACATAAATCTTTGATTAATCCTAGACATCTGACCTGGCTTGAATCAAAGGAGAACAACTCTTTGTATGGCTTGGTGATATCTAGGTCCAACTTTTCCATTACAAATTTGGGCATTAAATTATGGGAATCTATAGTATCAAACATTGCATTGTGCAGTATTTTTTCATGAATGTTCAGACTAACATAGAAAGGAGGAACCCCTCCATCTACTAATTTACCGTTTACTTTAGGACCAAAAATTAATTCTGGTTGGTCATCAAGGACATTTACTGCATCTCTGTTTTCTGAAATTTGAAGTGATCTGTTGATTTTTTCTCTATAGACATCATGCTTAGCCAATTCTAATAATGGAATTGCTATATTTAATTTGCCTATTTCGATCTCAAGGTTGAAAGGTTTCTCTGTTTGAATTTTTTCATTTCGGACAGTGAAATTTTCTTTTTCTGCTGTTTTTTCAATGCTTCTTCCTTTGTCAGGAGTAGTGTTATGGGCTGAAGTTGTTTCTATGTCAATTTCTGGAGGTTCTTCCGCAATTTATTTGGAAGGAATTGAAGCTGAAGACTATTAGGTTGTTTATTATCTGAAACATCTTCAACTGTTGGACTGTTTGGTTTAGGAATCGCTTTAGGAGGTGTTTGCATAGGAGGGTTCTTGATTTTAGCTCTACTAGATTGCTTGGTTTCTTTCTGTTTGTTGTCATGAGGGACATCTATTCTCCTACTTCTCAGATTATATTGCTTGTGAACTTCATAGATAGCAGTGTCATATCCTTCTCTAAAATCAAATGATTCCCCTGATTTGAATTGGAATTGATTAAGAGTGTGAGCCTCTTGGTCTTCTTGGGTTAATAAAATTCGTTGTTCACTACTGAGCCCCATCAAGTTTATTTGAGTATCTTCTGTTGGTTCACTAGAAGTTGAAGCTTCAGCATAGTTTTCTTGGAATGGAGGTCTAACATTTTGGTCAGGGCCAGCCTTCCCAGTATTTGGATTCTGATTTTTTCTGAAATTTGGGTTCCTTGTAGTGTTGCTTGGTTGACCATCCCAAGGGGACTTTCTCTCAATTGTTTCTACTCTATCACCAAGTCTTTCCATTCCTTTAATGATAGCATCTAATTTTTGTTCAAAGGCAGAAGGTTCTTCTTTAATAGGTTTCCTCCTCTCAGCTCTAGCCCGAGCTCATTTAGAAATCAGGTTGGCCTAAACATTAACAACTATACTGTGCATCTCTTCTAGGCTTCGAGGAGCTCTTTCCCTAAGCTAGTATTCCATGTTAGAGTCAAATGCATCAGGAAATTTGATCAAGGACAAGTCTGGTGGAGGTCTGAGATTCTGAGGCATAACATTGTACAGATTGTTAAAACTAGAACAGTAATCTTGAACAGTTTCTTGTGGACCTCTCTTTAAGTTTTCATATTCTGATAAAATGTGGAGAGGATATTTTTTCTTTTCCCATATGTTTAAGAAGGTCTGATAAAGAGCTTCAGGATCATTGATAGTGTTTGCAGGGAGTGCTCTAAACTAGGTTCTAACATCTTCGGTGAAGCTTTGGACAAAGACTTCATTCTTACATCATCATCATCAATCTCATAGTTCTCAAAATAATCCATCATTTTCTTGGTGTGTTGTTGAGCTGTGTAAGTGCCAATACCATCAAAATAGGCGATTTTTCTTTGATAATCTTGAGGCATAGCCCCTAGATTTGCAGGTAATTGCAGGGGAGCATATCGGTTTTCCATATTTGCAAAGATAAATGTAACAGCTGGAAGAATAGGGATACCAGTTGCAATATGAGTTGTGGATGGGGGAGTGGAAAAGATGGTTTGAAGTGCTGATGGGGAACCAGGAGAAGAAACAGTAATGGCAGAAAAGACTGGTGCTTTTCCAGGAGTAAGCTCAGATTGGGTAAGGTTTTGCTGGCTTCTAAGGTTCTTAGGAATCAAATTAGGATTTTGAGATACAGGTGGGGGATTTGGATGTGGATTTGATCTGGTGTAATGGATCTTCTTCTTTGGAGCCAGCTTCTAAGTATATTTTTGGTTTTTCTTGAAATTTTTGAAGAATATAACTTTTAATAGTATGTTTCTAGGAAGTTTTAAAATATGGGAGTTTTGAATTTTCCTAAAGATCTACTGAAATAGGGAACTGATCAAATATTTGTGACAACTGTTCAAAGCCTAAAACTAGACTGGAGATAGACTGAAGCAGCTTTTATTTACTCCTTCAATTGCATAGCAAAAGCACTTTCGAAGGCTACCAGGCTAACTTCAAGCTCCATCTGTAGCTTTAAAAAATAAATAGCACTAACAAACAATTATTCAGATCCCTAGTGGAGTTGCCGAGGTAACCACAGATCAATCTTTTAGATACAGATTCTAGCCAATCCGCATCCAGAGAGGGCTCTCTCTTTATAATTTAGATTTGTTTTGAGGTACATTAGGCTAGTTATGAAGTGCAAGGGTTTTGGTTTTGAGTTTGGTTGGAAGGATGGGGACTCAATAGAATAGTGAGGTAAAGATGAAGCATTTCAGCCCATTGGGCGTGATGGAGTCAAAGAAGGATGGCTTCCTGGGTTAGGTTTCTTATCAGAGGATTTATCACAGAGCAAGGTACTTGAATATGGAACAATTTATAGGTTGGAATCAAATGGAATGGAGTCAATGGGTGAAGGGAAATTAAGAATCCTTCATCATGTTGACAGAGGGAAAATGGATGATTACTGCTAAGGAGCAATTGAGAATTCCTTAGCTAATATTCAAGATGAAAGAACTAGGGAAACAAGAGCAATTAAGAATTCACTGTTTATGCTAATTTTGAAGAAAACATTAATAATAACAGAGATTGAACACAGAGTGCAACCAAGCAAATTCTGGGTTATTCGTTTTCTCTATTATTTAGATCATGAAACATAGATGACATAATAAACATAGAAACTGTAAAACACAAGTTAGAAGGGACCTATTGATCCATAAATGATTCAAGAATTTTGTAACATGGTCCTTAGCATCAGATCTTCATCCAGTGAGCAAGACAAAATGGTTCCAACAACCTTTTATTTCCAAAATTGTTTAGTATTACAGTCACAGCTATGAACATCCACCACCAACCAACCCCAAATACTTCGTCTAGGGGGCTATTTATACAAAAATGTCAAGATATTATACAAAATGTCTGATAGAAATAAATATCTGCTGATAATTAATGCTTCTTAACAGATAGAGACATGCAGTCTCGAAAACAGGGAGACAATAAATAGATGCAATAAATTTGTGTTGTGTTGGTTGATCCGTCTTTATGAGAAGTATTGGAGGTAGGTGCTGCAAGTTGGTTCCCAACTGTTTTCTACGGATCCACTGTGATGATATTTCTGCTTTGGCCAGACTTCCTTTAACGTTGATGTGCTGCATTTTGACCCGCACGACCGTGGTTCATTTCTGTTCTGCGCATTATAATAGATGGTGCACCATTTTGCATTTTAACCAAAGATAAGTTTACAAGATCTCTAACATGCTTTGCCACCACTCTGGTCTTGGTATTTTATGTCTCTGAAGCTTCCTTAAAGTCTCATCAATCTCTGTGTACCTGAAGAAATTAGGTGGGATTGTGAACATATGCTTCACCTCATGCTCTATGTAGAATAGATTTTCCAGACTATCATAAAGGGACTGGCCAGATGGAAGTCCATTTTCTGCTGAAGTACTTGAAGATGCATTAGCTTGATTGACAACAAATGTATTTAATTTATGTACATAGTCCTTGTGCTTCATCAAATGATCATTGTCTCCCAAAGGAATCGGCAAACCCTTTTGATTCAGGACTGTAAATTTGTCTGTGAAAGAATCAATTTCTACATGCATGTCCTGGCATCTTCTATCCAAGTTTTGCATTAGAGTTCTCATGGTTAGAACTCTCTTGATGTCCAAAATGGTACCTATTCTGTCTCTAATATCCTGTGCTTCCAATTCTTCACTGGTCTTGGTATTTAAAAAATGTATTAGCCTGTTAGCTTGCTCAGGCATTTGTCCCAATAAGGCTCTTGTTTTCTGAATTTCTGCTTGGGCTACTTGTATCAAATAAATCTATTCATAAATAGTCTGAATATACCTCCATACACCACTAAGTGATTGAATGATGTTGGTCCACAAAATTCCTCTGATTTCTGCCATAGGCTTATGCAGAGAGAGATCCTTTTCCAAGGTCCTTACCTTGTTCTCCAATGCTTTGACTTCCCTTGTTTTCTCTACCACATTCATCTTAGATTTGTCATAGCTTTGCTCAATCTTTGCCAAATTTTCTTTGACTTGTTTCAATTCAGATACTTGGAGTTTCAACTCCTCCATGGCCTTTATTAATTGCTCTGTGGTCATCGTAGTGCTGTTGCCTGGTGTTGTTGATATTGATGTTGCTCCTGTGGTGATTTCTGCTATTTATGCTAGGACAGTGGAAGGTACTACTATAATAACTGTGGGAGGGGTAGTTATAACTATTGAGCTACTTCAGGTGGCTAGGAGGTCGACTCTCCCTGCTTTTCTTGTAGTGATTTCTCCAATGCCTGCTCTGTCTCACTCAATCTTTCATTCAACCTCATGAGCAGGTCCATCATGTCCTCTTCGGACTTCTACTGTACAACATCTGTTGTTTGTGGATGTATAGAAGGAGGCATTTTGAGCTGTTTTCTAAGGGCAACAATTTCCTCTTCTTTCTTCCTCATTAATGCTTTTAAGCCTTTGGTATCTTTGGGATCATGTCCCAATTCAATGATAATATCTTCCAAGGATTTAATCTTATTGTCCTTTGCTAGGGAAGAGTCTTTCTCTAAATCTAGCTGAGCAGAGGTGTTCCCTAATGAGTTTTGCAATTTATGAGCCAACATTGCTTTGTCAGTTAGTGTAGAATACATCATCTCTCCTGTCTGTTTGTGCAGCTCAATCTGGTCTATTGGATGAATGTCTTTGGCCAAGACCTCCAGATTTGTCTTGATATAATCAGTTGCTAACTGTGGTTGCTGCACTTTGGGGCCTACTACACAGTAATTTGTCACCGTCCCTGTTACCCCTTCTCCCGCACATTGGAGGACTTATTCTGGGACCTGTGAGAAGTGACATAACCTGAAAACACTTGCATTGTATCCCCTTGAGTATGTGCTTCATATGCCCTGAAGACACCTTCTGAAAAATACACATAAAAATGGCCCTTTTTCCATTGGCGTGGTTTCACTGTGTATCACTCACGTCAATGGGGGAAATCCCCAAAGAGGGCGCGCCAGCTGGTGCTCTGTCTCAGAGTCGCACTCATGCCAACCTAGTTGGGTAAAGTTTTTAACAAACCAACTTACGAAGGTTCTTCCTAACCCACTCATGAACTGAATCTATATTGAGTTGGTTTGGTTTGGCTTCGAATCTCCATAGGAGGGAGGTAGTTTGCCACCTCTCATGGAAGCTTCTTAGTGATAAAGCCAATCCCATGAATATTTTGGATGATCCTAACTCCTTCCCCTCCATCTATAAAAGCTTGTCCTTTTACCTTTGACAAGCTAGTGATAGGGAGAGTCTCCAAGTTCCAAATTCTAGGTCCCAAAGTCTGAGAATTGCTAAAAGTTCATGCTAAAAGGAGCCTTATTCATTACCATGAGGCTAAATATTAAGTGAGGAGATTCTTGTCCAAGTAACCAAGGAGAGAGAGGCTTGTTCCCCATTCCCAACAAGCTTTGCGAGGCATGTGCTGCTGATCACCCAGCCAAAGGAGGATTTGATGTCAGAACTATGGTTGTATTCTTCTTTGTTGTTTATCAATAATAGACGACTATCATTATGGTTCCACTCTTATTGTCTTTGTAATGATGATTGAGTTATATCCTTTCTGACTGATATATAGTTGCATCTATTGGATTTTATGCTTGTATTTGTGTCATTCTTTGCATGTGTAGGTTTCCGTTCACGAGGATCGTGGGGATTGTGACCAGCCGGAGCAAAGGAACAGGAGAGACGAATCTTCTACAAATATTAGCGTTGGAATCCATGTAGGCCCTCATCATCGGTATTTGATTTCCAATTAGGAACCTGAGTGATAGCGTTATTCGATTGTTGCTAGACCCCATTTGGGCTAGTAGGGATCGCCTCTGTCCAGAGAGGGGATTTACCTCCAGATTCTTCTCTTGCCCAGGCATCCCCTCTGATGGCAATCCTGGTCATTTCCCTCCTTTTGGAAATGTTGGTGCTCCTTACATTGCAACGTTTTCCCTTCCTGGGTTAACTGTTGGGTTGCCTATTTGGTTGTTCTCAACCTCTCTGGTCCCTACCGTCTCAACTGTTGTTCAATCAGTTCCTCCACCCGAACAACATCATGTTGATTCTAAGGTGGACCTCTCCCCTTCTTCGCCTGTTTCTGCGTCCTCATCTTCTACTTCGCCTGGTGAAAGTTTGGATTCAAGTAACCAGGTGGCTAAGAAGAAGAAGAAGAAGACGAAGAAGAAGAAGTATCCTAAGCGAGAGGTTCAAAGTACAATTCAAGTCAAGCCACCTTCTACTCCTCCGCGGAAGGTTAAATTTCCTTGTAGATTGTGAAAGGATGACCACCTTCTTCGTGATTGTCCTGGAATTCCCAGGATCCTTGAAGTATGGTCTCACGATCTGGCTCGTCCCTCATCGTCCTCTGAAGTTCATGGCAATGCCACCCTATCAACTGACAACATTCAGAAGGAAGGAAAGATTCGAATTCCCTATAGACTATGTGAGGGCAAACATCCCCTTCACCTTTGTCCACTCATGGATAAAGCTTCCGCTGTTTTGGAAAGTCTTACAGCTTCTCCACCCCAACTTCCTGTTGGTTATCAAAGGCTATCTTCAGACCCTCTCCCTGTTGACAAAGAGATTGACTTAGCTTCTTCTCTTGTCCAGGCTCCTCTTCCTGAACCAGGCTGTGCCAAGCCTGTTCTAGACCAACCATTGGTCAAAAAGAGTGTCGACTTGAGCTCACAATCTGTCAATCACTCTGTTTCGGAAGAGCATCATGCCCATGTTCTTCTCGTCTCCTCAGATTCCCCTGAGTCTAGAAACGACCCTTCTATCCTCGCTGATCAAGAGGGTCCCTCTTCAGTTCCTATAGAGCATGGGGGCAATCATACGATTCCCCCACCAAGTAGTTTAGCCATCTCCTTCGACTGGAGTCACCTGACTGCTTTCCGCCTTCAATCCCATGTGCCTTTCCAGATTACAGTAGTTGCCTATGATAAGGCAGTACATGGCACTGTTTTGGATGAAGGTGCATCTGTCAGTCTCATGCTGTCCACTATTTAGCAATCTTTAGGTTCCCCGTAGCTTGGGCCAGTCGTGCAGAGTCTGTTAGCATTTGACGAGGGAACCAGTCAACCTCTAGGGGTCCTCTCAAAATTTCCTATTACTTTGGGAGGCAAAACCGTCTATATGGACGTGTTGGTTGTCCAAGGTGCTTTAGATTTCAGTCTTCTCCTTGGCCATGACTATGTTTATGCCATGGGGGCCCTTGTCTCTTCGCTTTTCTGTGTGGTTTTCTTTCCACACAACAGAAAAATGGTGAATATAGATCAATTATCGTTCGTTAGTCCCCCTGTGCCTCCTGCGCAGCTGCCACCCCCTCCTGGTTATTACCCACCGGTTGTGTCTGCCACACCGCAGGTCAACTATGTGGCTATCTACCCCATGCCTGTATCCCATGATGACGCCATCGTGCATAATGTCCTGGGGGCATTAGGTCCTGACTTCCAAGATGTTGGCTTTCCATCGGGAGTGCCATTCTTGGAAGTGACGACTTCCTGTTCATTATGATGAAGTTCGTTCGGTGCATAGTTCACTTTCCTATGTCAAGCTCCTTAAAAAATGAAACTGGGTCTGGTGGAGCATAGTTCTTATCCTGTGTCAAGCTCATTAACAAATGAAACTAGGTGTCACGAGGATAGTTCTCTTAAGTGTGTCGACCTCATTAAAATAATGAAACATGAGCTTGTGCAATTCAAGTGTGATCACAATATTGTCAACCTTCACTCCATTTTCAATGGACTAAAGCTTGGGGGGCAGGTACCTCGAATTGAGACATCATCTTGGGGGGCATGCCTGTTTCCCTTATTTTCAAGCATAGTTTGCATGTGTGTGTACTTTTAAGCTTGCATAAAAATAAAATCCTTTCCCAAGCATAGTTTGCATATGTGTTGTCATGTGTGCTTTTAAGCTTGTGTAAAAATAAAATATGTGATTAAAAACATTTCACGTTGGGTCATTTGTTATGCAACTGATACATTAGATTACATTTCTGTTAGACATCTACATAGCATATAAAACATCATCACATGTAAAAGATCCATCCAAAATAGGCATATATATATATATATATATATATATATATATATATATATATATATATATATATATATGTGTGTGTGTGTGTGTGTCAAAATGTTGCACAACGTGCATCACATAGCTCAAAAAATATACATGTTCGTCTTAATACATCCATAGACGACATGTCTCTCAAAAAATATGCATGAAAATAAACTCTAGATGTCTAATCCCGGTGGTGCTCATGATAGCACGTCATCGCACGCACTAGGCACTTCAAGAGACGGTGGATGCGAGTGGGCACTCCCACTATATATCTTTGATACGCCGGTGAGACATCTGCTAGCCGGGCATAGTCTAGAATCCCCCGGGCTAGCCCCTAGAGGTTCTGGATCAACTCTCCTCCCTTGACACCCTCTAGCTGAAGGTCAGCTGCAGGCTGGTTTCTCCGCGCGATAGGAGACATGCCAGCTGGGCGTGCTGGGCCAACATCTGCATACACAAATAACTGTTGTTAGAATGAATATGTTTTAACAAAAAAACCATAAAACACAAAATCAAAAATAGGCCATACCTATCTCCTCATCCCAGTCCTCCCCCTCTGGCAGTGGGAGGTCAAGGTCACCGATGAAGTCTGTCCCCGCATATGGCCAATCCTCCACCACGATCAACTGGCGGCGAATCCACACAAAAAACTCGGGTCTAAATGACATCTTCTGACTGCCTCCCCCTCTTGGCATCAATGTCGCCCAACGAGCCAGCCTCGGCTCTCGAGGTGCCAGGTCAGGAACAAGGGCCCCTTCGCCCTGGAACAGTGGCACACGTTCCATGAAGAATACCACCAAGATGGAGCCATATCCGAACTGCTGCAGCTTGTCGTGCTTGGCCTTCATTATCTGCCTCTTCATATTGGTTGTCACAGCTGACGCCTAATTGAAGATCATCAGACTAAGGCACTCTGTCTCCAAGATCAGGTGGTTCTTCGTAGCTTCGTGGGGCGCCTGTGCCCCTGCAGCTCGTGTAATGGTGAATAGTACAGCTCTGAGTGTCAGATCCTCAACAGTAGGGATATCCACTTTCGCGTTGCCCAACCCATATTTTGCAGTTGGGCAAACTCGGGCCTTTACCTCTTCCATCTTTTCTCCAGATGGCCTGCTACCGGTCAATCAGGGCACCGACGCTCGTCGCGACAATCCAGTAAGGAAGTAGACATCAGGTACATCTAATTCCAATGTTTGGTCCAGTATTTAGAACACCTGTTCCTGTTCGTCCCATAAGTTCATCAAATACTGCAAGAGCTCTGGCTGAGCTCGTAAGTAGGACATTAGGAAAAATTTCTTGAGCCTGCAAGCTCTGAGAGATTCCATGCAGCTCTCATCTGCTATGGCCAATTCGTCTACCTGGTCATGCTCCATTTCCTTCCACTGGATTGCCATTTTTATCATTTCTCTGCGTTCACAAGGTTAAAACACTGAATTAGATCCTTGGAAAAATTAGAAATGCAGTGAAAATTGCTTGAAAACGTTAAAATTTGAGCAAAAAACCCACGCGGCCGTTGGCACGACTGTTTTTAAAATAGTCGCGCCAATGGGTGCGTGCCCTTTGGAAAAGTTGCTCCATTGGCACGGGTCCGTGGCCGGAACCTGCGCAAATGGGTGCAACCCTCATTTTTTAAAGTCCTCTCATAAAGGATGAAAAAGTAGTTTAAAACAAATTTGAAACGGACAAAAATGGAGCAAAAGGAGAGGCCTCTTACCTGACACTGGCGGCGCTCCAAATGGTCAACTGGATCTGTTGAAATCACCGCTTGAAGATCGCACACGAAAAGCCCTAATGTCGCTCTCCAAAGGTAAAAGTGAAAAGTAATTTTTTGTTTTACCATTTTCACCCATTTTATAACTTTTTGACCCTCAAATAGGTTTTAAAAGTCATTTTACGAATATTTTAATATATATTTGTGTGGAAAAGGGATTTTACACTGGGTGTTTGTGCAGCGATAGGTGTTTGTGCGGCTTAGGCGATGAAACGTGTTGTATTTTATACTTTTTTAGATTCGGTAAATACACGAAAAGACACCCTGGAGTCACCTTTCTGCTCTTTTCTGACTCGCTAAATGTGAAAAGAACGCCGAGTTATTCCTCTCGACTCGTTAAATATAAATGAGAGGTGGTCATCTTTAAACTCTTTTCCGACTGTGTAAAAACGAAAAGATCGTCGAACCCTTGTCGTTTTAGGTTGGTTAACGGTCACGAAGCAACGTGGTTTCGATCACATTTTTACCTTTTCAGGTCGAAATCACTACTCATGAAAAGTACTCCTCGATTGTAATGATCGGGCGGTTCTTTCAAGCATTGTTTTATACTTTTTTCCTTTTCCGCTGTCTTTTCAAACTCTCGAAACATGAAAAGACGTCGAGTTCTTCCTTTGTCAAACTCGTTAAAACTTAAAGACATCGGATTCCATCGAAATGACGCCTTTCAAGCATATGCTATCCCCGTCAAGCTTGCCATCAAAAAATAACCGGGGTACTCGCCAGAAATGGTGGGGAAAATGGAACCACAATTATTGTCGTGTCAGTAGTATGTCGCTCTTGAACATGGCACTTGTCTGCATTCGTGTCTGGGTGGGGACATCTCATCTTGTTTTTACACTTGCCTCCATGGGTTTGGGTTATCCTGTTTGACCTCTCATATGCTCATTACCTCATCACCATGACCCTTGATCATTTGATGTCAAATACTGCCAAGTCCATTGTCTTTCGGCCAATATGTTCAAGAGAAGTTGACCTTTGCAGAATACTCAACCTCCCTCTGATACCTCACACAAAACATCTTATCCTTCTCTATCTCGTGTCGATGATGTGGGAAACATTATGGCCCACCTTCGATCAAGGTCAGTTCTTGTCGACTTCAGCTCATTATCCAGGAAGTTGACCTAGAGACTCCCTTTAGGTGCCTTGGAGCCTGCATGCCTCAATGGCAGGTTCATCGTGTTCGACACGAGGTTTTCATCATTGGCTTCCGATCGAATGATTCTACGGGTGTTCGACACTAGCTCACTGATTCGCACGCCGTATATTGTACCTATAGAACCTTGAGGACCATTATCATTATTGGTGGTACCTCTCGCGTTTGTTAACAGTTTTCATCATTGACTGGTAATCAGACAATGTTCTTGCATGTTCGACTTTGACTCCCATATATGCATGCTTGAACTTGTACTTTGTTCGGGTCGAGATGGAGCGTAAGACCCTGGATTTTGTCTATTGAGATCTAGGTTGCGATTT